>OX123207.2:28635491-30024235 GCA_944739405.2 Euclidia mi | reverse complement strand
TCTCGGTAAATGTTTAACACGTCAAAACCTAACCGCTATTATCGATCAATCAGGGTATGGACTTAAAGTTACGTGCCTAGTTTGAAATTGCTGATAAGTATTTAGTTGTTGTAGAAATATATCTTAGAACTTGGATAGTGTTTCCAAATAAATCTTGTTCAAAGTCAACACAACTTTGGTAAAATTCGTCTGCCCGATGTCAACCTTTTTAATCACCAACTAATTGGTGACAGGGTTTCGTATTAATTGGAATATTCTACTTAATGCTGGCCGTGAGTTGGTATCATTTTTTGTAGGATCTATTTCAATTATCAAGTAGATTTGCGGTTTGCACTCAAACTGCAAATCTACGTGTATAGTTTGGTTTGAATGGTCGTATAAAATGTTCAATAAATTACAGGTGTGCTCAAATTCGGAACGGCACGGATTTTTTGGAACAAAGAATATATGTAAACCAAATACGTTGACGATAAAATAAAACTTTAATATCACATGAAATACATATTCAACGAAACCCGAAACGTTTTTCAATGCAAACTGGAAATTGCTGTATAGAAAAAAAAAATGGCTATATCTCAATCGGAATCATCATACGAAACCAAGAAATAAATAGAGATTTTTTGAAAACTTAAAAACGTACTCATAGAAGAAAAAGAGACTGACTCGTCTAAAATAAAAAATGACGTTTGTTTCATTTCTAAATAATACTTTATTTGGTATGCAATATGCCTCTATCCATCAAAGGACAAGTTAGTTATGTCCCAGTTCAAATCAGCCTATTGAACTTGTATACCGAAAATTTAATTTCTGAAATTGGAAATAAGACGTTGCTGGACGGTAAAAATCGAAAAAAATAAAGAATCAAGTATGCGTACCCTTAAGCACATTATTTTAAAAAGATATATACATATACATAGCACTACCTACCAGACGTAAATAGGCTTAAATAGTTAGAAATACCGAATTCCGAATATATCCGATTCAAGTATTTGTATACAGGGTGGAGATATGCATTAGCAAAGTATTTTCAGGGTTTAATGTATCTGACTACCTAATAACTTAATACAAATACATGAAAAAATAAATCACTAAAGGTTATTATTTTTTGTAATCGTTCATTTAACAATGCCCTAAAAAACTATTTAGAGAAAACCAACATTTTAGCTCCAAATCAATACGGTTTCCGCTCAGGAATTTCAACCGAACATGCAATGATGGACCTAACCAACAAAATAGTGAAACTTTTAGACAGTAAAAACATATGTCTGTGCATATTTTTGGACCTTTCAAAAGCTTTTGACACGGTCTCTGTCCCCATCCTCCTAGCCAAAGCGGAAAAACTGGGTATTCAAGGCGTTCCTTACAACTTCCTATCAGGTAGGCAACAATGCGTAAAAATAGGTGACTATCTTAGCAAAGAAGAAAGTATTACATACGGAGTTCCCCAGGGAAGCATCCTGTCTCCTACACTTTTTCAGCTGTACATAAATGACCTCTGTAAAATGTCACTTTCAAACACCAGCATATTCGCATATGCAGACGACACCGCAATGGGGACCGAACCGTATGGGGACCGAACTGCCGCGTTGTCCAGGAGAGAGCTGAAGATGCCATGGCTAAAATCATGCATTGGCTAAATTTAAATCTACTAACGCTGAATCTTTCTAAAACTGTCTACGTACCTTTTTCTTTAAATACAATAAATAACCCTACCAGTGACTACAGTATTAAAGTGCACACCTGTGTATCGAAGGATGACTGCAGCTGCCAGGTACTCACACGAGCCGAAAGCACCAAATATTTGGGTGTTCAAATTGACAGTGGCCTAAGATGGGACAAACACATTCTTTCGGTGACGGCCCGGGTGAGACGTCTCATACACACTTTCAAATGCCTGAGGGAATGCGCAGCGCTCTGTGCCAATCCATCATTCAGTACTGCATCAGTGTATGGGGAGGAGCATCTAAGACGTATCTTCTGCCCCTAGAGAGAGCACAGAGAGCTGTCTTAAAAGTGATGACTAAAAAACCATACAGGCGACCAACCAAAAATCTATACACTGAATGCCAAGTCTTAACTGTCCGACAGCTGTTTGTGCTCAAATCTACAATAAAAAACATGAACATGTCTCACCCAATCCAAATAGGCGCACTGGAATGCCAGTTTGCCCAAGAGTTATTTGCAAGACCTCTTTTGCCAAGAGACAATTTACCAGTTTAAGTACTAAGCTATATAATAAAATAAATAAAGCTTTGAATATAGCCGACAAAAACAGCTATGATGCCAAACGGAAAGTTACCGCTTGGCTCAACCAACTAAACTACGAGCAGACTGAAAATTTATTATCATACATCACATGATACACACACACACACAAACGCACGCACGCACGCACGCACGCACACACACACACAAAAACTTTGACTACAAACCAATTCTTAAATCATTTAAATCGTTTTTTTTAGCTTTATGTTGATTAATTATTGTATTTTATTTTATCAAATTATCAAATCCAGTTAATTTTTTATTTTTTTTAGGTAATAATTGATTATACACCATTCTTTGTCTATTTTTTGTCTTTATGGTTCTGTTTTAATTTTATTAAACAATTACAACATGTTATAACAATTAATAACCGCAATCCAATATATATAAAATTAGAATAATACTGCCATACCTTTAAGTAAAATAAAACAAGTTTTGTAAAAGGATCATGTCTAGGGCTGAACACTGACCCTCAAAATACAGGCACTCGCCTAGTTTGGGGGAACAGCGTCAGTACATTTAGTGCAATACAACAACAATGTTCTATCTGTGATAAAGCTGTAATGTGTAACATGTTTGTATTAATTTGAGATATAAAGATTATTATTATTATTTTAAAAATCAGCTATATTGTATATGCGACATGCCGCACTATCCTATCACTGACCAAGTCGCACCGACAAATCGCAACCGTGCACAATTCCTTAATACGCTAACTTAGACTCAGTCGCATCAGGGCCTCTTACTTAGCGCTCTGTTTTGCGATTCGCTCTTCTTTACAATTTTTAATGAGATATGTTGTTCTCCAATTTAATAAATGAATGCTATGAAAAACTATCGAGTGCTTCAGACGAGGCTTGATTTGAAAACGGTATATTGACTCAAATCGCAAAGGGAAGTTATTATTAGTGTCCTTTTACTAGAAAATGTAAGGCAATCAATAATAGGATGTCATAAACGTGAACCTACTTGCTATTGTTTGGTTAACAGACTAGATTGGTGGTTATAAAGAAGAAAATACGCAGTTGGGTAGAGTTTGTTTCTTTAATTTATACTGCGCAGATGGCGTAGTGGTTTCAGTGGCCATCTCGTTGCAGAAGATTACGCTCAACGTTGTGGACTCAATTCCCACACGGGACTACACTTTATCATCATCGTCCTAGCGTATTCCCGGTTGCAACCAAGACCTGCACGCCTTGGAGCCCGAGGTCCGTTTACTGGTCTAACCAGATATGATAGAATATCAACTTTTCCACAGAGCGACTGTCGTCTGACCTCCGCAACCCAAAGGGATAGCGATATTTCATGGTTTAGACCAGTATCAGTTTATTTGAGGGTACTGACTCCCCGTAACGACTGTCAAAGATCTTCATGACAGCCGGGACCGACGGTTTAACGTGCTCTCCGAGGCACGAGGCAAGCGATAAGTAACAATTTAATACGCACTTAACTTCGTAAAGTCATTGGTGCGTGCCGTGGATTCGAACCCGATACCCTCTGCATGGCAGTCCGTTGGTATCTCCACTAGGCTATCGCTGCCTCGCTATCTCTGCCTCACGGGACTACACTTTATGTGATCATCAAATTGTCTCTCAAGTCTGATGGCGACCAATGATAACCTTCTGAACGCATTGGTTCTAAAAGTATGTCTTTTTACTCATGAATACGACGATATTAACCCCTCGCATGCCCCGTTCCAAAATGCATTTTCTCCGGTAGTGCCCAGCCATTTTGAGGATGGGTTATAAAACTTTAATTTTCTCGCGTTTGGTGTAATTATATGACGTAAGCTTTAAACCGTATACAGTTCAGAAGTTACTCTATATGAGAATTATACTAAAATAGCTATTCATGTCGAAAAAAATTGATAAATGCAGATCACTTTGTTTTTTCTTACACCATGTGAAACATTTTTTCAAAATACACATAAAATATTCACGAAATTCACTTTCTCACTGCACTAATATTGACACGGGTAGACGACGCGACGGTTAAATACATTAATTGAGCACAGGTCACCGATATCACTTCACAATAACCATTTATTCATAGCAGCGAAATATTTGCGCCATTTTGACGATCCGACGGCAAATATTTCGCACTAACAAAACACATTTATAACTATTTATAGCAAAACAATACGAATTAATGTCTAATTAACAATGGATTCTAAGACAACTTTGTGAGAAACTTATTTATATTTAGTAAAGTAATTAATAAATACTTACATAATCATTTAAAATATGTAGAACGGCTAGCGGCCAACGCCCGAAAATTGCATCACAAAAATTACTAACATTTTTTTTGTAAATGTTTTTATTCCTGGCTAAAACAAATATTTAAAAAACATACTTCACTAAATTGTCAATAATTTAATATATAATAATAATACAATCACTTAACATTTGCGTTGACAAAACATTTTTGAAAAATCACAAATTCAACTTCGTTCATCGCCACAGCGCAATATGGTGGCACGGAGAAAATTGAGCACCGAAATCGGCTATTTTATTATTTTTCTCGGTTACAAGCTTGGAAATATGTATAAAAATTGATGGTATTATGTTGGTTAATCTGTAACTAGTCGATGTACGTTTTTATTATAGTAACCAATCACACAACACCGGAGTGAAGTCACACAAATCCTTATGGGCACACCGTGCCCGTAGGACACTACCGGCCTATTACTCTTACGGGCACACCCTGACCGTAGGACACTCAAGGGGTTAAGACCCTTCAATAAACATCATCTCATTTTAATAAACACAAGACACAAAAATTTAAAATAATTTATTGTCTCCTCTCGCAATGTTTGGTAGTTACATCCATATTTTGTCTTTCACCAAAGCCCAGTAAAACGGTAGAGTTGGCAATGATTTCAAAGTAAATTAAAAATCAATTTGCCAATACCCGTAATGTACAATTACATATTAATACAAGGACAACGTTAGGGTCTACTGCGAGCCATTCAATAGACAGAATAAAACACTTACTAGTTCAAATGGTCCAGACCTTCTATTACACCGTATTTTATTACACCGTAGTGTATTACTTTACGAGTTGTAACAGCACAAAATAGTGTTAAATTACGGATTGTTAGGTAACAATGGATAAAGATACAAATATTTGTATAATTAGCACGATTATTGTATGACAGATTATGTAGGTAGGTACTTGAACTTGTTTTGTTTTAACCTTACGCCTGTATCCCCGAAGGGGTATGCAGAGGTTTAATATTAAATAAATATGTTTACAACTATTGGAATACAGCTGGACAGGCCCTGCAAATTTTAGAATCAGATAATAATGTTTAAGTTTTTTTAGGTAAATTACACTCTAAAGTACATATGATTCGCAATTTGGATAATCTGATAGTTTTACACTTGTAAATAGCAATGCTATGGTAAAATTTTATTTGAAACCAAGAAATATTTCGCGTAATGACTTCGGTGTGAGTGCGTCTCAACAATAAAACGTTTCCTCATTAACCTAAACACGAATAAAAGCCGCCGCCGACCCCTAAAATAGCGTCAGTTAGTTTTACTGAACCCATAGCACACGCTATCAACGGTTTTATATGCTTAAGTTTATTTGTAATTGGTTCTCACAATGTTAAACAATCGTGTGGTTAGTAGGTACAGCCCTCAAGTTTGTAAGATAGCCAGTGTAAAAGTAATCGAAGTCAGAAATTGTGTATTTTCGGCCATTAATTTTATTCGTCAATAGATTATGGCTTAGGAACGCATTATTATTAAGAAGCTTAATAGGAATTCTAAATATTAAAAGCAATCATAAATAAAAAGGCCTGACTGGGTTCTTGGCCTGGCTGATATTAAATATCTACCAAAAAGTATGATCATATCGATTCGCGTTTCGATACTATTTTAAAAGCATACTTAATATGCATACTTGAACGGATATAACAAAAAATATATACTGTATAAACATAACAACGTAAATTTACCACACGCAAGAATCAAACCGGACCTCAATTAATATTTCAGTTACCTCTGTCTACTCGAAAAAGGTCAACCTACCACAATTTTTTTCAACCGCAAACACCGCCAAATATATCCGCTATAATTGAATAACCGACAAAAACACCAAAGTATGCATGAAGAGAATAAATACCGTGTCCAGTTAAAAGAGGCACGGTATGGGCACAACCTTTATAAAACTGAAATTGCAGAACATATTAGAGATTTCAACGTCGTTTGACACAAACTAATCTTATAATCTATTACTAGGCGCCGCTAGTACTAGTATTATGACGAGATAAACTCATCATAATACTTATGAAAACTTAGAAGACACAGCACATCTCATCTCAGTTATTTTAATGCAACTATAACATTGTGATATCGAAGAAAGATGTATCAAAAGATAACTAGAAAGCTTACAAAATGCAGGTCAGCTAAATGTGAGTGGCGACACTGTGGTCTTCAATGCTTCAGTAAGTCGGTCACTTGTTCGCCTCTGACCTACATTGCCTGCTCAGAAGACCCACCATCCCAAATCCCATAACTAGGCATAATGATAATAAATACCATATTCAATTTACCGTCGGTCACGATATATAAGTAGATTCCTGTCACGCAAATTTGGTTGAATCTCTACCAAATTACGCGCCAAGCAAAGGTGACGATTTGTAAGACTTACACGGCGCAACCTTAATTCAGTTTATATGTCGTAATAAAATAAGCACTGTCGTCACCAGCTAGCTATCTTACAAGAATATTTAAGCTTGTCTGTGTGTCTGTCAATAATTTAAATATAATAATATATTTATTTTGGGCATAATTAATGAACTATTTCAATTGTGACACCAGTAGGTACACGTATGAACGAAAATGAGTTTTAAAATCTTCACAGAAAATTTCCAAAACCGATTAGCTACCGTGATAGTTTTAGTCATTCTTGATTATAAGCATTATAATAAAAAGCAATCATACTTTTAGACGTTCATCGTTTTGTGTAGCACTTGTATTCTCCTTAATTTGATTACCACTGGTCGGAGACTCTGAAAATGTATCAAATGTGAAAGAAACATTTATGTATTTAAAAGGCACTCAAACTTGTACAAAAGCACAAAAACTCAAGCAACTCCCATAATCTACCTTGTGTAAAAAAGTAACAACACAGTTTATGCTCACATAAAATTGCACAGTTTGTCTGTACGAGTAACGTGTAAGAACAGTGATTTTTTCCTCTATTACACCCAGTTTATAGCTGGAAAGAATGGAATCTCTAGAATGACAGAGAATGGAATTTCTTCACACATTCCAGTTGCGTCGTAAACTCTCCTTAATTTGCTGTACCCTCATGGAATATATGTGGATCATCAGTATGTATGTCACTTAATCATATACGTACAAGGAAAGGGAAGGAAAAATACATAAAGACGAAAAGACCACTTATTTTTTATTTCACGACGAAGCACGAAGAAATATGGTACCTACATTTTACTTATTTATTTAAACCTTATGTAGAAACATTAAAGGTAAGAAAAGCGGAAAACTTAATGCTAAAAGCATTGTCTTCTAAACAATCATAGGATGTAAAGAAATCGTAATGGTAGGTTCACAAGTGTAAATTTTTTGTAAAATAACTTTCATGATTACTAGTAATTTATATTGCATTTTTTACCGGATAAGCGTAGCTTTGATAAGCTATGAGAGTGAATGAAAAACAATGTATTTCGGTAACAATACTTAAATATCAATAAAAATAAAGAAATCTTGCATATTTCGCCTTTATGACTGTGTGGAAATGAGCTACTAGGCAGCTTAGACTTTAGTCAAAAATGAAACATTTTTATTAAAAAAATATGAACATCATGCTGCTGAAGATATTAACTTCAATGACCTTGGAACTAAGACGACTGACAATAAATATTATTGCAATTTTGAAAATCTTGTCAAATTGTACTGCAGAGGCCATAGCAGATAACTCTGTTAGACAAGTCTTACAAGCTCTCATCTAATAAGACTAGGATACCCTTTTCATCTCAAATTAAAACTGAACAAAGTGCCACAAGGTTTTGGAGTAATACTTTGCCAAATGTTTGTATGAAACTTGTCTAATATCATGTTATTAAACTGTCCAGTACGCTGTAAACAGACTTTATGTCTTAATATATACGTGGTATTAAAAACGTGCGCGTTTTTTATAACTATAAGGTGGGAAATAACTGTACACGGCTACGTCATATTCTACGCAAATGATCTTGTGTTATGGTTCTGAGGACGCTTTATAAAAGTCTAAGATTAAAGAAGAGTTCTTCTGTCACCGAGATAACAGTATAATTTTGATCCTGTTTACGAGTTTCTTTTATATTGAGTATAATGAAAACTCTCTATGTAGACCACCTAACTATTATGTTAAATTGGACCTAAGCACTCATTTAGTCATGCTTCTTAAATGCGTGGACTCCAAGTGGAATATCTTGGATGCAACCAACTCTACGACAATGATGATGATTTAAATGTACACGAAAAGATAGCCTCGACTGTTAAATAATTGGTATAGACTGTCCAAAACTATATACTTGATTTCAATACCTAAACAATTCGTTTAGCTATAGACTACGTTAAAGCAGTAATTACCTAATTATTAAATAAATTTCAATTTCATTTACTTAATAATACACGAAATCTAAAGGCACAAAATAAGCACGTCATCAAATCTGTGTTCGAAACATGTTCAATAATGCAATCTTACCAAATCCAGAACAAGTATAAAATATACCACGGCCTTCGCACCCTTATATACAAAATACCTATTTATATTACAAAAATATAAAGGTAGCTTCAATACCAACATTTTCATCCCTAGTATCAAAGGAGTCCCCAATCTTAATTTTCCCTTTCGCTAAGGGACCATTCTAAGGTCCGGCAATGGTATATCTCGGGCGGCTCCAGGGTAAAAACCTATATAGTTTTATGTTCCGTAAACTATACCGGGTTTAATTAAATTTCGTTGGCACTGGAGTTATTAACAGCGCTCCAAATTGTCTAATCATTTTGCCGTTTTTGACATTGTTTTGGTCGTACGGAGGGTTGATGGGGCAAAAATATTACCTCGGTAGTTTCGTGTTGTCTAGTGGAACGATGCTTTAGGGTTACGATGTATTGTAAGGAACATTATTCAGTGTTAAGTGTACGTTTAAAATTGCAGTCACTTCATTTATTCGTCGAGGCCTTTAAGCGAGCGGGGAGCAATTCAGCGCCTTACACCGATTGAGTAGTAACATTGACGATGTATGTACAATATGTACATACATAGGTACATACTACAATGCTTTACTTAGCTTATTGGCGCACAACTAAGAATGCTAAAAAACCTGTTAAATGAATATGACTTAACGATGAACTTAAGGCTAGGAAGTGTGGGGTCATAGATTGAAACTAAAATAGGTGAGATGATGATTAACATGCTTCATTTTGAAACCCTCGTTTCAACTAATAGATTTAAGAATACAGGTTTGAACCTAAAAAAATAAAAATCTACTAGTCTACAAGTTATTCTTAAAATGTAAACGTAGCTAATTCCACCGATAGGTACTACGCAGTTTATAAAAATAGCCTTTTCATAAGGAAACCAGATACATAAACATATAATTCCGTTAAACAAAATTGGGAATATCTTTTACCAATCCTGTACGTATTAGCATCTAACGTTTGTTACATTTCCAATCGAAGAAAAATACCTATCCTCATAATCTATACAAAATACTATCCTTTCGTATGAAAAAGTATATTTTTACCGAAAAAATCATGGCAAAGGGAATTCATGTAAGTTATCTAAAAGAGCAGATATCAAATAAATAAGTAATAACCGTTCAATAAAAGGTAAATTTTGTATGAATCTTATAAGGTTAGTTAAGATCTTTTGTTATATAAGAATTTGATATATATTAAGTTTTATTGATACTCTTGTATTGAGGTAAAAATAATATATGAGACAAATAATTCGACAATATGTTCTTGTAATTATTAAATAACTTTTGTGATATTTGGACAGCGTATGGATTCAAGTGGCTTTCGTGCTTTGGTGAGTTTTAGGTGAATAGAAAAGATGGTATGACGGCAAATGAGACTCACATTGTTAAGATTATGGCTTTCTAGTAATAGCACAATTTCAGTTCTGAATTTGTCCTACTTTAGGCAGATATAGTAAGCAGAAAAAATAAAATTCACAAGCGCTTCTCATTTACATAGCTTTAAGCCATTCGACATTTATGAACTTAGAACTGTATACACTTTTCGATACATTCGAGATCGTGTAGGTCCTATCTTCGTTTCCTAAGGAGTTTTTGTTTAAGTACTCAAGTGGCTCGGGATCGGTCCATGTGGAGAGCCTCGGGGGAGGCCTATGTCCAGCAGTGGACGTTTTCCGGCTGATATGATTATATTATGATGAATAAGTACTGGTGTTAAAGTTAGAAATTTTCCGGTTTATCACTAAATAGTATAAAACAACGTCTCTCTTCTGTCTGTCTGTCCCTACGTATGCTTAAATCTTAAAAACTACGCAACGGATTTTAATGTGTTTTTTTATAGATAGAATGATTCAAGAGGAAAGTTTATATATATTGACGCGGGCGAAGCCGCTGGCGACGTCTAGTTTCACATAAAATATTAAAATTTCACAATCTATTATTTCAAATGTAATGCTGCAGTTGTGAAATTTAAGCTTTAAAAATATTTTATCGACGTGACTGCTTCACATAGTTCCCGGGTATTTTAATACTTCCTGATGCAGAGTGACTGTGTTATAAATTTTTGAAACTATTATTATGATCGCCCTTTGTAGCACCTGTTTAAAATTTCTATGGTTTTATAGAGGGTGTAACTAAAAGTTGTGATGGTATTTGTAATATTCTGATGGTAATGTGAGCGGTAGGCACTTAAGTCTTAGAGTTGTGCAAATGTGTACTATAACTAATTTTTATCAGTAATGTAAAAGTGTAATTGAAAAGGAAATACATTTATAGAAGACACTGTTAATGAAGACCAATAGACTGCTTCGCACAGGGTCTTAGGCTATGTTATAAGTTCTCTTCTCAGTCGTGCACTCTTGTCAGAGTGGTCGTGGTCATGTGTCGGTCGGTTCTTGTGCCGTTGCTCTTCTTGTGATCCGTCGCCGAGTAGCTCTATGTTTTGCGGAGTGAGAGCATTTGTTAATGTTGGAGTTCGTCATAGATTTAATGAGGTCTGTCCGCTTTGTATCTGCTCTGTGGTCCATCGTGTCGGAGAGCGCCCACGTGATCTCTTGCCCTCAACTTTCCCTTGCACGACCAATCGTTCCATTGAGTCCTCGTTACGGGTGACATGGCCAAAGAACTTGAGGATTCGTATTTGCACAGTCGACGATAATATCTCTTTGATGTTGAGTAATAAGTTATGTAGACATAGGTGTTATAAGTTATGTAGATACATATTATATAGTTAATTTTTGCCTCAGAGCACAGTTTATGCCGTCGGTCTTGGTTATCATGAAGATCTCCCCCTTAAATACATAATATCTATCCTGTCACTGGTCTACACTACAGAATATAGTAAACCTTGTGGGATGCGACGTTCAGACGTCAAGGTGTAAAATCGCCAATATTCTGTCAAATCTGACTACACTATCACCATCCTCAGCCCTGCAGATAAACTGTCCCACTGCTAGGCACGGATTTCTTCTCACTCTGATAAGGGTAAAACCATAGCTACACTAGCAATACTATAATATACTTGTACGAATACACCTTTTATTTCATTAAATTCGTAAGCAGACCTCCCTCATACTGTCCCCCATAACAATTACATAGTAATTCATTAAAAATATAAAACCGTGCGTGCTTCAACAATATCAACATAAACAAAAGCGCATGTTACACATGTCACACGATTGTACAATATTTTTACATAACATAGTAATAGAAACAAGGTTTCACTGAACAGTTAGGGCGTAAGTCATGCTTGTACTACGGTGGGACTTCTATCTATTCATAGGTATTATAAAATGAAGTCCCTCGGCTGCGTATGTCTGTCTATAGACCCTACATGAACGCTGTAACCTCAAAAATGACTGAACGGGAGTTTGTATGGTTTTCACCAATAGATGGTGTGATTCCTGAGGAATGTATAGGTATGTATAATTTATGCGGCTAGAGCTAGTATACAGTATTTTACGTATCTCAATCGGATAGATAAATATTTAAAGGGTAGATAGAAATACTTGTACCTATTTGCCCTGATTTTTCTGTTAACCTACATTGGCCTTGACCACCCTTAAAATGAGTATTGAGTAAACGCCCCCAATGCCCCGAAGTAAAAGCCACAACATGCGGTCACCAATCCAAAAGCTGACCTGTACAAATGTTGCTTAACTTTGGCTATTAAATGACAAATCATTAAGTTACGTATTACATTAGGGTTACTACCTAGTAAAAGAACACGTCTCTCTTTCCTATCATAACTTCTTGACATTTACTTCGTGACTGCGTATATCTACCTAGTATTAATTTGAGCATGGTTTCAAAGCCTAGTCCATAATATATTCTATCGTATACAAAAAAGCGGTGTACGTAACGGACTGCCGAGACGATGGTCTCGGGTTCGATCCCCAGTTACCCCGGGCACACACCTATGACTTTTCGAAGTTATGTGTGTATTAAAAATGTTAATTATCGCTCGTTTAACAATGTGCCCGATAGATGGCAATAGGCTCGCCCCCTATTACATTGGGGCCGAAACATAACTGGCGAAGTGTGGGTGTTGTTAATACACCTCTACCTACCCCTTCGGGGATAAAAGGCGTGAAGTTATGTTATGTTAAAAAACCCCGTCACGCAGTTAATGTTATAATTCACGATGACCTACTAAACTTTTTATGTCATTGTCGTCCCGACAAAATAGCCCATTTCTCTGCGTCAATATTTGCACACACGTGCCAGTACAAACACGATTTCTCGGCATTGGATTGTATCAACAGTGTATTTGTTTCTTTTGGTATAGGAGCTTTTAAATGATTTTCGACGTATATCTTCTGTATATATGATAGTCTTGCGTAACTGGCTGACTGACAGACAACGCGCAGCCAAAACGAGTGGCCGCAAGAAGCTGATATTTGGCATGGATGATGAAATTAATCTTAATATATAAAATCCTTGCTACTGACTGACTGACAGACACGCTACAGCCGAAACTGTTGGGCGCAGGAAGCTGAAATTTGGCATGTATGTTCCTTAAGGGACCGTAGGGGTGCACTAAGAAGGGATTTCCCGAAATTCCCACGGGATCGGCCAAAACGGGTCAATTTAAAAAAAAATGCAGGCGTAGCTGCTGGTATCCTCTAGTATTTCATACTTTTGGTTTTTGGTAATTATACACGCGTCAAATTTTAACATTCCTAATCATTAATGTATGGTATATAGAGTGGCAGATATATATTTCATTTTAAATTATATATCCCGTAGGAAGAGTACACAGTAAATTATTTTTTTATCAAGAAATCACAATTATACTCTTGCCACTTCCAATGTCCTCACCTCTTCGTCCGCAGTATGCGGGCCCATCCGTAGGCCTTTATTGGCCTCGAGCTCCGCATATCATAGTCCAACTGCGCCTTTCTTGTTCGCACTTCTATCTGTTATTATATTTTAGTTTGGACAATGCTTATGTTTTCATCCCTTTTATTGTCTGGAGCTACTCCGCACTTATCTTTGTTCCGATATAATGTAGTGAGCATTTTTGTTTGGAAGGAAACAACGCATAATGGCTTGGGTAATTGATCGTGGATGTGATGTGTCTAGGATAAGATTTTAGTGTGATTCTGGATCTTGCGACTCTATGAATGGACATAGTTATCTACTAGGTATTGCATGTATTTTAAAGCTTACAATTACAATAAACGTGCATATTCAAAAGAACGCTTATTACGAACGAACTAAGATTACAAACCTATCTACTCGTATTTTTGTTTATTCATTTATGCGACTGCTGATGACATCCTTAATGGTACTTGAGCTGATTGGCGAAGTACCATAATTATTCTTTATCAAAAATTTTCATCAGAATTCCCGAAATATTTATCATCGTCATTCGAAACGCGACTACACTTTCTTCATTTTGATTTGCCAATAGACCTAACAACGCACAGCTCACCGAAACTATAAATTTTAAGTAAGTACATAGTACAGTTGAAGTATCAATATATTTTTAGCCAAACATTGATGGACTAGAGGCAGGAAGATCTATAAAAACGACCTTTGTAGCTATTTGATAGCGTTCGCTGGCGCTTGACGACTTTCAAACAAAACTACCTAGCACACAGCTAGAACATCAGTTACGGCCTGTTCACGAACAGTGGCGGGCGGCAACGGCAGCGGCGGCGATTTAGATGTTCTTGGCGCGTTCTACTCCGCTGTGGTTGACATCGAAGACGCTTTCGGTGCCACCCACCGCTGCTGTTGGTGAACGGGCCCGTGAACAGCAGCGGCTGGCGGCAGCGCCAAGCGCTTTCGATGTACATGTCGCGCTTTGCTACGCCACGGCGACCGATGTCACCTCAGAGTAAACGCGCCATGTACATCGAAATCGCTCGCCGCTACCGCCGCCGCTATAGGCTGTGAACGGGCCATAAGAACGCGACGTTAGAGCGGTTTTAAACTAGACAGCCACAAGTCCACAACAAGATAGACTTGACATGGCACTGAGCTCGATTTTCGGCTTATCATGTCCAGTCACTACGAGTCACTTTGGTATATCGCTTACCTATTATACAGATTAAATTAAAAAAAGCTTCTTTGAATAAGAATTAAAAAGCAATTTATATTTCTTATGAAAATTTTCTTTATTGAATTTAGAATCGAAATTATTGCCTAAGGCCTAAAAGTCGGCCTTTAAACAGTGTTATCTACTACAAAAAACCGGATATTAAATTAAGTTTGTTGTTAACAAACAGGAAATTATAAATAATAACATACATACATACATACATACATATCATCACGCCTTTTATCCCCGAAGGGGTAGGCAGAGGTGTATTTCTACACCCACTTTTCGCCAGATATAATTTAGTCCCACGTAATAAGGGGCGAGCCTATTGCCGTACCGGGCACATTTCCAGACTCCGTGCTGCTACTGAGAATTTCATGACAGAAAAACCCAATAACACTGCCCGACCCAGGAATCGAACCCGGGAGCTCCCGATCCCACGCGCACATTTATGCCGCGAGACCAACGAGGCAGTCGTATAGGGTTTGATGTCGAGTTTTCCGTCTCTAAGCAAAGATGGTATTTGCATCGTGTTATCCCTTAGTCACCTCTTACGACACCCACGGGAAGATAGGGGGTGGTGACACTTGTATTCTATGCCGTCAACCACACGGCAAAAATAATAACATTAGCGAATATATTATACTTAACAAAACAAATATAACAATGACGTTATGTTAAGATAACATTGCTGTACTACCCTCTTTTGTATCAAGTTATGTACAGGGTGTCATGGTATTAAAATTTGAATTTAATTTCAAAGGCTTTCATTGGACTAACGAAATCCTTGTATTTCGTTTTCCCGGTATTTTCTCTTAGATCTTTTAATTGTTTCCTCCTTCTATTCGAAGAAGTAAGTAATTAATTTGTTTGATTAGTTATATTTACCGTAAGTTATAAAGCATTTCATTTTATAATTTGTTTATTTGAATAATTTTCACAATAACATTACACATTATTAATTTTAACTATATACATTACAATCTTAATATATAAAATCCTTGCGTTACTGACTGACTGACAGACACGCTACAGCCGAAACTATTGGGCGCAGGAAGCTGAAATTTGGCATGTATGTTCCTTGGGGACCGTAGAGGTGCACTAAGAAGAGATTTCCCGAAATTCCCACGGGATCGGCCAAAACGGGTAAATTTAAAAAAAATGCAGGCGTAGCTGCTGGCGTCCTCTAGTCTTACATAAACATTTCATTAGATTGACAGTGAGTTTACTTAGTTATTTTATAACATTTTATATTGGTTTGCGTACAACAGTAATAAGCGCGTTATTTGTATATGATTACTACCTTCAAGTTCTAGGAAGAATTGTAAACAAATAATTTAACTGATTAATATTTTGGACCTAGATATTCAATGTATAGTTCTATTTCAAAACAAACAATAAGTTACAAATACGTGAAACGAAAGACGAAAATTACGCGGACGGATGAATATAATATTTGGCACAGTTAATGCTTAGGTATGTGAAAAAATTGGCTAAGTGCGAGTCGGACTCGCGCACGAAGGGTTCCGTACCATCATCTATTAAAGAAAATCACGTTTGATGTATGTATACTTAAATATTTTTTAAGTTTCTACCTATTTATTAAGATCGAGTAACAAATTGCTTAAAAATTACGTTTGTTGTATGGGAGCCCCCTTTATTATTTACTTTTTTAAATTTAATTATTTATTTTGAAAGGTAATATACAACTACATATTCTGTGAAAATTTTAAGCGTCTACCTGTTACCGTTAGTAATTTTGAGCCAAAAATACGAAAAAAAACACATTTATTGTATGGGACCCCCCTTAATATTTTCATTCTTTTTATTTTTAGTATTTGTTGTTATAGCGGCAACCGAAATAAATAATTTGCGAAAATTTCTGCTTTCTAGCTATCACGGTTTATGAGATACATAATAGGGTCCCGTTTTTTACCTTTTAGGTACGGAACCCTAAAAATGGTCTATGTTTTGAATAAAGATTGGTCGGTCTTTGCGGGACCACTAGTACCTAAAACTACATTTAATTGTTATCCGTCACACAATATTTTCAGTTTATAATACGGTCTATATGTTGAAGTTCTAGAATGCCAAAATTAATTTCAACTATCTACAAATTTCGGGACAAAATAGACCTCAACCTGTACATACATACACAGTGCTTGAGAATGTTCGGCTACATTAGAGGGACATTAAGGGCGTCTTCCCGGCATTCAGGTAATATCTTTCACGAGAACCCGTGACCAACGTAAGTAGACCCATCAAATGAAAGAGCCAGGTACAAAACCACAGAGGACGAGTGATGCGAGGGGCCTGCTAGAATTGGACGGCTAGATAGATGAGGCTTTTTGAAATATACGGCGGTTCAATTTGTGAGGAAACGAAGTAGTGGGCTCGTATGTAAAGATTTTGGTATTGAAGTCATATACCCTTTCGATAATCATCATGTATTATATAATAATAGGTGCATAGGGTTCTCACCAAGAACTTAGGGTCCCAAGCCAACCTCACCTGCAAGTGGTGCACCTGCCGATCAACGGACGAGGCTCTGGCAAACAAAATATCTCGATAAGCGGCAATAGGCTCGCCACCTATTCCGTGGGATCAAAACACTGGCGAAAAGTGGGCGTTTAATATGCCTCTGCCTACCCCTTCGGGGAAACAGGCGTGAGTCTATGTATGTATGTATGTATTATATAATAATTTGTATAACGTACTAGTAGCTTAACAGTTTTCAATGCGAATTGAGGATTGACTTGATGCTTGCGTTTGACTGAAAAAAGTACCAGCAATGTGTGTTTAAGACCTAATAATAGTCCTAATCATATCATATTTTTTGTTGCTATTTTTGTCCTCATTTTTACTTTATAATAGACTCCTTTTCTATTAAATGAATGATTTGGAATAATTTTAAAGATGCTCCGTAAATTGACACCTTTCAAACATGGAGCAATAGAACGCACTCACTTGGCTCTACAATGATTAATTTATCATCTGCAAGTATTTGTAACACAGAAGATTATAGAACACACTAGCTGTTTCCCGCGGTTTCACCCGCGTCCTGACGGAACTACTTCGCGTACCCGATTAATTTATAGCCTAAGTTACTCCTTGGTACATCAGCTATGCGCCAGTGAAAGTCCCGTCAAAATCGGTTCAGCTGTTCCAGAGATTAGGGGAGGAACAAACAGACAGACAGACAAAAATAGTAAAAATGTAATTTCGGTATATGTACCGTGTATACATCCATATGCATTTAGTAAGAAGCGGTTATTTTAATATTACAAACAGACACTCCAATTTTACTTATATGTATAGATAACACTCGACTCATGACTTCTGAGTGTATCCGGAGGCTTACTATCAATCCATGAGCAATGTTCCATTGCGATCAAAAACGCAACAGAATCTTAACAAATATGATCGCGTATGTTTTTTCCAGCACCTCATTTCGGCGCCTGTCCGTCTAACCTTGACACCGCCAGTTCTGATATCTCTCTAATGAAGTCGAAATTTAATTTGCTTAACACGAATGGTGATTGCAAACAGAGATTATGGCCATATAACTATGGCACTGCAATATTACGCCCTTACGTAGACGTTATAAGACATGTTTCAGAGGTTTTTGGGGAATCTTATGTATATGGTTCGCAGTTAAGGTACAGCAATTTAGGAGAATGGTTTACCGTTGTTTGCTGTACGGTAATAGTGTAGTTGTTTATCTGTGCGTGTGCTCGTGACATTGGCGATAAAGTGAAGTTGAGTCTTCAACTTATGGTTGCTGTTGATTAGAAAATACGAGTTAGATTATTGACTACGTTAGCGGTAAATATGAGATACTACGCAAAACAGTGTCGAAGTAAACGGAGACCAAGTGAAGGTAAGTAGCGAAACTCGCCCTTTTAGCTGACGCTCCGGCAATTTTTTGTTGTCCGGTGGCTGGTATTAGGTAGGTACTTATATCAGAACGTCGGGACGAAATGAAGGATTTCTTCACGTTTTCTTTTCATATAGTAACACGATTGAGACACATCACATATAAGTATACAAATCGCCAATTTCAAAGTATTTATTTCGCACTTTCAAAGAAATATAATATGTATACAAATTGAAAAGTTTGAAAGTAGATATATATTTCGCACATGCCAACACCGTTCTGAATAATTCCTAAGACCGGAAGGTCGTCATGGTCGTCATATCTTCATCTCGGTTTCCACTTGATTTGCCAACGTTTAGCAGAGTCATTCTCTAATGGACATCTGAGGGGACTGATCGTAAGGGACTTTTAAAGGGCAACGAAAAACTGCTGATTCAGCACGGCGAAATTTTTTGCTCGAAAATAGGTCACTTAGTACTAATTTATAGGCTTACTTAGGTTTTTGTTTTATTACATATTTTTGCTCGAATTTTAATACTAAGTAATAAAGTGATTAAGCATTTGCTTTGACCTTTTGAAATGGAAAGTTTTTGGTTACGTATTTAATTTTATATTAATATTTCGCTGGCAAGTCTGTAGCTGAAACTTTACATAGCTAAAACAATTAATGCAAAAAATACCAGCTACAAAAGAGGTACTTAATAAAGGTTACTTTAACTATCAGAAAGACCGAATACAAATTGTCAAATATACCATAGTACATAGTGGCTAGGGATTTGATTTCATGACTTGATCTGTATTTTTAAGATAAATCTTCATGATGAGAGACGAAATTAAGCTCCACCATTGACATACATACGAAATACCATCCGCCCAGAAAATTTATTGTAGTTTAAGCTTCAACTCATGAGTAATACCTAAGTCTAAAAATATTTAAAGGTTTATTATAAAAACAACTATTTCAACAACTACCCACATTTTTAGTAACTAAGTAGTATCTTGTTCATTATTCGGTTGAGCTTAACAAAGCAGAAGCTAGCTTAAAACTTTTACTTGCACAACTTTGAAGCCCTTCAAGCCCTGTGGTATTTAGTGAGGTGTACTTAAAAATAGTGTGAAACTAATTGTTGCGCTTAGTTTATTTATCTAGGTAGGTAGGGTAGATAATTTTGAGCTACCAGTACTCACTCATCTCAGCTTATAGACGTTCACTGGTTACAGTCCTAGTAGATTTTTTTTTTATTGTTGCCTATCAAAAGTACCTCATGCCATCTGATCTTAAGCGTACATGGAGTCCTATAGCAAAAGTCAACATGCCAAGAAAATATTAATAATAATGGAATGATACTTTGATGGCCTAGAGAAAAGCTTTTTCACGCCCCGCTTAAACGACCCGGGATCATAGGAAAAAGGGAACACGTGGGCAGGTAATGAGTTCTACATCTTAATGGTCAGGCAAATATAGAAGATACCGAATCGCTTAGTGTGAAACGGAATTCCTTCTAGTCAAATCAGACACTAATGTAATATCTGAAACAATCTCTTTGTACTGATTTTGTATAAAATAGTCACTAGTGTCGTCATATTCTTTGCGTTTAATGTAGTGACTGCTAAGTGAAACTACTTCTTACAACGACCACATATCACGACTTACCCCATTTGAAAGCTGGAAGCGACTTTTCCAAAAGTACCCTTGAATCTGAATCCTGAAATATATAATCATAAATTCTAAGTAAACTTAACTACCAATTACTCTTTGTTCTAAATCTACGAATGACCTAATTTCTTCAATACCATATACCGCCTACATAAAGTTTTCAATTATCCAATCTCAATGAAATTGTATAAGATAAATATATATTCCTGAGGCAAATTTCGATTTACTAATTTTTTGCCGGACTTGTGTGACGTGTGTCATACACACATATGTTATTAAATACCATATTTACATCGAATCATAAAATCCTCCTTGTTGAAATAATATTTAGGCACACCAAATTGTTTCTACACCCTTCAAGATCACTATTTCTAAGGATATAAGATCGAAAATCGCGTCGAATGTAATGATTTGTATAAGCTGGTTGAGTAGGTACTCCTTTAAGTGTCTTTATACTAGAGCTTTATTTTCACATATATAAGGTTTATATTCGTTTGAGTTTTAGTGACGATATTTTGTATGAATTATTGGGATAAGTTGTGAAGTGAAATCACGTTATAATAATGATCGCGGGACGATTGTGCCGCATTAAAAGTTGGCGTCGCTTATCGCTTATAAACAATAATATTATGACAGCGTGCTTGTTTTACTGATTTGTGTACAAGCACAAGTATCAAATATGTACTGAAAGGCATTAAATGTTGATAGAATTGAAGCCAAATATTGAGGGAGTAAATAGTTTGGAGAACATTTTCAAAGATAGCTTCCACTCTTAAAAAAACCTGTTTTACGGGAGACTTCACAGTCGTTTAACCAACAGACATAAAAAACACCCAGACTCGAAACAACGAAATGATAAAGAAATTTAATAAAGAATTACGAAAAGTATTATTCCATGAGGACCCACATGAAGTGTCAAAGAATAGGTATATAAGTTATAATTCCATCAATATACATAAATCTAGATAACAAAATGATAGGACAAAAGACAATCACGGTCTAATACTCTGATATCCCTCGTGAAAATCTTCAGCGCACACTTACCTACCTATACCCAATGAATCAGTAAAATAAAGAATTTTATTTATCCATCGACAAAAATACGGGCATTCTTCTTAATCCCTTCGGCTTAATGCTTGTACGAGTTGTGACGGCGATATAAAAAAGAAAATCCGTACTCAGATTAGAATTTTCGGCTCCTATCGATGTAGGTACTGTATGTAGCCTTACTTCGTTATTCATTCCGTTTTTATTGTGCAGACGTCAAATGACAAGAGTAGATTTTGCTCGGGGCTACGTTCACGTGCTAAGTTGATAAAAATTATGCCCACTATTTGTAAAATCCAGTAAAAATTTGCGTGTTTCAAATTTCATACAAAATTGTCAGCCCTTAAAGATAATATAAAATAATGTAGAAATGAGGAGATCCGCAGGAGAACCAAAGTAACCGACATAGCTCTCCGAATAGCCAGGCTGAAGTGGCAATGGGCAGATCACATAGCGCGAAGAACCGATGGCCGCGGGAGTGGCGACCACGTACCGGACGACGCAACAGGGTCCTCCCGCAAGCTGGACCGACGATCTGGTTAAGATCGCGAGAATCGGTTGGATGCGGGCGGCTCAAGATTGGTCTGTGTGGAGAACCTTGGGGGAGGCAGGTCCAGCAGTGGACGTCTCTAGGCTGACATGACATGAGACTTTGACGCCAAGTCTTTGGATATCTGCACCGTATTTCATCAAAATGTGTCGATCAGTTAGGCCGTGTAACCCTAAGAGACAGAAATTCGCAATTAGAATGTTAGTACTATATGAACAGCAAGTATAACATACATACATACATACATACATATCGTCACGCCTTTTATCCCCAAAGGGGCAGAGGTGTATTTCTACACCCACTTTTCGCCAGATATACTTTAGTCCCACGTAATAAGGGGCGAGCCTATTGCCGTACCGGGCACATTTCCAGACTCCGTGCTGCTATTGAGAATTTCGTGGCAGAAAAACCCAATAACACTACCCGACCCAGGAATCAAACCCAAACGGGACCTTCCGATCCCACGCGCACATTTATGCTGCGAGACCAACGAGGCAGTCGTATAGGGTTTGATGTCGAGTTTTCCGTCTCTACACAAAGATGGTATTTGCATTGTGTTATCCCTAAGTCGCCTCTTACGACACCCACGGGAAGATAGGGGGTGGTGACCGTGAACCGAAACCATTTCATTACTTTCTGAACTTATTAATTAATAGTCCCTTTTCTCTTGAAACTGACCGAAGGTTTCAATTAACTAACAACTTAGCTTTGTAGAAATTTCCTGTGCTCTTCATATTTGATAAGGGTAGTGCTCGATAGGGCTGTCTCGATCGATTAAAAAATACGTTTCATGTAAGTACTTTTATAATAGAAAGAAACAGTAAAATGTTTACAGACCTATTTATTTAAATAGGTAAGTACGTCTAGATTCAAATCTTGATGTACCTTACATAATTCCAATAGGCAAACGCGTGTATACGCGTGTGTGTGTGTGTGTCAACGAGGCTGTTAAAGAAATAAATATTTTCTTTCTAAACATGCCTCTTGTATACTTCAAGAATACAAGTCTCGAAAATCGAACATAAAATAAATAAAGAAACATGGAATTCCCCGATCGCCTATGTATACAAATACACACGCCTTAACCCATCACGTAAGGCAGATACAACAGAACGCCACTTCCTTCTATCCTTGCCTATAACAAACGGCGGAATAATGCCTGGATCATCATCTGGGCCACAGAAGATTCAAGTCAGAATTACCTTTCTTAATAACCCAAGCTCCCCAACTCAAAAGCAACCTACTTCAAAGCATCTTTGCCTGCAATAGTAAGTGTCAACCCTAAGGGTAGGTCGTACAGAACCCTCGCAGGGCTGACCTTGACCAGCCCCGGGGAAACCCCGTTGATTAAAGGGAAAAATAAATAATTAATAGCCTCACGTGTCGAATAATGATCTCGAGCTATCAGAATACGATCGTAATACTGATTGGTATCGGAACAGAGGAATTACTAATACTGGGAATAGTATGTTACAGGCTATGGCCTGAGGCAAATTAAATGATTCTTCTCAAATTATGAGCGTGTGGCCAACTCTGGTGTCGGAGTTTATAGGCCGCCTAAAGGCCTTTGACATGGCCTAACGACGTATGTGTTGGTACAAGAACCAGGACCGATGGCATTGACGTTCCTTCCGAAACACGGTAGCACTCTGCTGTAACCGCCACGAGCGGTAACCCATCCAAGAGGTGGCCTGCGGTACAAACAATAAGTCACGTCACGCTATGTGCACTACAGCGGCAAATTAAATGGAAGAAGAATTTCAGATTCGTATTCTTTTCGTACCACACAATTCAAATATGAATATAAAATGTTTACAAATTATTTTCAAACTTTCGCGATCATAAGATCATAACACATACAATTAAATGCTTACACGTAACACGCATTAATCTCAAAAAGAAAGATATAAGGAATCATATAGACTTGACTAGACGTTCGATGTCTTCCGAACGTCTGTCTTAACAAAGAGCTTATTAAAACGTAAAATTATGATCATATTAATAGTTACCCGAGACAATGGCGATTCAATAAATAAATATAATTATTGCTCGGTCTGCGTGTGGTCTTCTGAATGAGCAATAAAATATGATACGAATTTATCTGGTATTTGTTTACTGTTCAACCAATTCTACCTTTTCGTTTTATTACTGTATAGTGTATTGCCAATAGGGTCGACTGATGTTTTTACGACAACAATATAAAATAGATTAAAACTACATATACATGTATGTATGTCGAATGGCGAAAACAACTTTTGCGGTCGTTTTCAAGTATTTTAATATTGCTACAGTTTTATTCGTACTCTTGTATAAGTTCTGTTATTCCACTTTATGTTTTTGGCAGTTGATGTCAAAGTCTAAAACGCGTGTAGCTTTCATAAAGGTATCAGATACATTCATTCATTTATTCATCTCTGTGGTAGTGCAACATCAAGCATTCAACGTTTTTAAATTTTTCGCTCTGAACAACGAACAGGGCCAAAAATCGCTACGAACATTGCCGCGATCTTTTTAACGAACACTCTAATCTGCAAAAAGCTTGAAATAAATTTAGGGTGGTTTCAGATTAGCGTATTTTTCTGCGCGTATACGGTCGTTTCAGCATACGCGCTTACACGTGCGCTATATTACGCGCTTCAAAAAACCGGACTCGCGTAAACGGGCATATTTCGTCGTGTTCGCTCGAGACGGTAGTGACATCGTGTCAGTGTCAACATGGATTCTAACAGCTCGCACTTATACAAGGTTAGAAGCGCGTCATCGCTCGTACGAGTTGCGCGTGTGCCAAAAGGCGCGCCTATACGCGCCTACATGCGCTTTCAAAAACGAGCTTATACGCGCGTATAAAACGCTAATCTGAAACTGCCCTTACTGTTTATTTTTGTCACCCTAGAACGCTCGATACAATAATGCTCAATAAACGGCCCCATGTGTTTTTCTGTAATGTAACATTCGGAAGAATTTCACCTTTAAGGCGCTGTTATACCTCAGAAGCCGTGAAACACCTAACTTTTCGTTGCGCATCTTGCCATAACGGTACATATTACAAACTAGCAAAAATTAGAGCTAAAAGTCAAAAGTCTGAACAAAAGACTTTTGAAAGAATTTTTCATATACGTAAAATAGAATCACGGTAAAAAAATCACAAAATCGAGGCAGAAAATAATCTTTCGTCTCACTGTTTGCAATATTTTGATCGTAAGCTGTCATATTTTTTTGATAATATTGTAGGAAATCTAATGAACTAAAGAATTACCCTATTTATTTTCATATTATATGTGTATATTTTGTAAAATTAAATAAAATCTGCCAAACGTCTATGATTTTGACGCTCGGTAGATCCCATCAATATCGAACGCTTCAGCAATTTAAACCTTATTAGCATAAGCGGTGTACTGAGGGTCAGTTGCTAGTTTACGCCCCGCCCAGACCTCATCATTCGGCTATGAGCCCTGTGAGAGATAGGTCATGTCGCTTGCGTCTCCGCAGCACGAAATTTTACGTAAACCTGTTTGTTATTATAATACGCCGATTTGAGTTCGTAATTTCATGTTTTATGTTATAGACTGAATATGTTGAATCAAATAGGCTTTTCATGTAACTATGGGCACATATAATTAGGACCTAAGTTTATACTCTTGTTGCGTTTAATGTGTTATTGTTTCTGTGCTTATAAATATATAATTAGAAGAATAAAATATGGACAATTAGAGAAATGAAGTTCTACGAAGGATTTGTACAAGAAAGTGTCGTAATAAAATAGAAATTCATCCATGGCCAAGTGATTATGAAATATGTAACATTTTTACACAAATTATTTTCATAAGAGTCTTTTATGACTAACTATGTTACTTATATATTATTGATTATGCATAATATAATTATATAAATTATTCTCACAATACATAGCTGCCACAGTTTTCAATTTTTGAAAGAGTAATAACATAAAATCGAATCATTTTATGTACCTATATTTTAAATTCATAAGAGCGGTTTCAGATTAGCGTATTTTTCTGCGCGTATACGGTCGTTCCAGCATACGCGCTTACACGCGCGCTACCTTACGCGCTTCAAAAAATCGAACGGGCATATTTCGGCGTGTTCGCTCGAAACGTTAGTGACATCTTGTCAGTGTCAACATGGATTCTGACGGCTGGCGGTTATACGAGCTTAGAAGCGCGTCAACGCTCGTATGAGTTGCGCGTGTGCTAAAAGGCGAGCCTATACGCGCCTACATGCGCTACCAAAAACGAGCTTATACGCGCGTATAAAACGCTAATCTGAAATCGCCCTTAGCTTGTCAGAGCGCCTGGAGCGCTAAGATGCCGCCACGGCGAACAATAATGATGACAGCGCTAATATGGCGCTCCGCAATCCGCACACAAGCGGTAACGAATGTTGTATTATTGTGTTTTGAACATAAACCTTTTTAGGTACATCGGGTAAAACTTTGATTATTCATAAACTATTAGGTATGTCTCAGTACATCTAATATCTTTTTAATTTCTAAAATCAATCATTTATAAGTAAGAAGGTAACTTCTCTGTTTGCTATAACACAAGATATAGTATTTTTTAATAATAAAGTACGTAACTAATTATCATTATTGTAATTACAGTGAAGTTAAAGATAACAGTTCTGCAACGTCTTACACACATTTGACTCTGTTCAAGAGCTAGCCAAGAAATGCCAAACAATTTTTTTAACAAATTTGACTCAAATTCCGTAGTGATAAGCAAAAATTACAAGAGGGATAGCAGTGACTGGTTCGAATTGCGTAAGAATATGTTGACAGATTGAAATTTTTGTATAGTGGTAAAAAGAAGAGATAATAGCAGTAAAGCCAACTTAGTAAAAAATATTTTGTACAAATAAAATATTTGCAATGTAAAATCAGTTGCGCATGGAATCTAAAATGAACAACTGGCTTAGCAACAACTGGCGAAGCAAGAAAATGTAACAATCGAGCCTTGTGGATAATTCGATTATTGGTGCCACGACAGATGGATTAATAGGTCCAAACACGATTGTGGAAATTTAATGTTCTAAAGTTGCCTATAAGAATGGCCTGGAGAATAGTATAAGAGCAAATAAAATACAAATATGGAAACATGATAAAAAAGTGAACTGACTAGTCTAAACTAATATTGTAATTGTTATTACCAAATTCAGGGGCAACGCCACGTTACACGCAAACAAAAGTGTTTATTTGCTGTGTGGAGTGGCGAAAGTCTACCACTAAAAATAGAAATTATAGAAAGAGATGATATTTTCTGGCAGAAGCTTGTGCCGTTTTATATGAATTGGCAGTTGCCTGAAATTGTTGATTCTCGTCAAGCTCAAGGGATGGCATTGTGAGATCACGGAGAGGAAAATGTTTCATCAGTGCTTGAAATTTCTACAATACCAAGCCGTAAAAGGAAAGTAAATGAAACTGTGCCTCGTGAACAACAGCAAATAATAAGTATTGAAGCCTTATCACCTCACACACTGCCTTTAACATTCGATGAGAATAAAGAAAACCTGCCGGGTTGTAGCAGACAGCTAACTTTTGATGAGCTGTAAACTCTGTATTTCGTTAATAAATTATAAATGAATATAAATAAATATCTTTTAATATTTATTTTCTTTGAAACAACACATATTTGAAGCGAAAGTAATTTTTTATATTTTACCATACAAACATGTATGACGAGAGCTAACGAAAAAGCAGTAACTCAAATTCTAATTCTATAATTTTCTAAGCGACATAGCAGTATCTCATGAATAAGGTTTATCCACATATATTTTTGATGTTTCATCTATTTTGAAAAATAATAATAGGTTGGGTTTCGAAACGAGTCGCCTGAATTTGAGGGTATTGGTAGCGTAGGGGGCTTAAGGTAGTTCGTTTTAATCCCCTAAAAGTAATTTTGGCTGCCGGAGTTGCGTCTAAATATTTTTAAACAATTTCCAAAATTTCATAAATACTTCGGCAATTATGCAAAACTGAACATAGTTTTTATACTTTAGTACAGTTTTACAAATGTAATTTAAAAATTACATTTGTAAAACTGCACTAAAGTTAAGTTTGTCACATAAAACCTAAAGGTTTTATGTGAAAAACGTGAAACGAAACGCAAAACTGCCATCTTGGAATGATCATATTGACAGCTAATGTCAAATTTGTGCGTCATTGCTTTCGAGTGCCTTGGGTTAGGTGCGACTGTAATAAGTAAATAAATAAGTTATGTTAGGTTCTCTTTTGACCCTTAATCCGAAAATAGGAGCCCTTCGCAGGGCTCCGACAACCTTAGTTTATTAAACTAGTGTGATGAATGTGGAAGTTGGCAGTGCCATACACACCGATGTTTAGAGATTTTTTTTCAGAGAAAACCAAGTATTTCCGGTAAGTGAAAATGGTGAGGGGGGTTTCAAGACCTCCCCTGCTCCCTCTCCAATCACTCACAACCCCTAAAAACGGCGACGTATTTCGAAACCTTTGCCATAATAATTATACCTATAATAACAATAAACATCCATAAATAAATGAAAGAAATCAACTTTTACTAAACTTCTATTATCTCGTAACTCGCTTTAGTTGAGATACGGCTTTTGCGCTTAGTAGAACAGTATTGTGTTTTTTAGGGTACCGTAGCCAAAAATTGTAAAAACGGAACCCTTATAGATTCGCAATGTCTGTCTGTCTGTCCGCCCGTATGTCACAGCCAATTTATTGCAAAACAGATTTGAAACTGGCAGGAATGGAATTAGATGTAGGTATTCTATGAACTGCTTCACTATTTTTATACAAAAACAAAACAAACATAATAATGGCGTCTCCTTACATGGAACTGACTTAATTATTTTTATCATCTTACGGCACGTAGGTATTTACCTACTTTCGTCAACATTTAATACCTATAACGTCTAATGTAAACCAGTTTTGCTCATGGCTGCACTGAGAACAAAAATTGCGCTATGCCTATATTGTACAAACAGATTGATGTATGTAATATAAATTTTAATATCAGTATCTTAATTCAATATGCTAAAACGTTTTGCTTGCGATTTTGAAATATTTGAATACGGATGTCGCCAGAATACGGCCGCACGCGACGAGAATGAAGGGGGGCGCCCCGCAGTAGACGGAGCTAAGCTCCCTTCACCTCCCCTGCTTCACCCCCTCATTTATCACAACAGTCGCTTAGGACAGCGCCTTAAGCTCTGGTTTGATTGCATTCTGTAAAAATTGTAAACGATTGAGAATCCTTATAATAGAATAAATTCAAAACATTGTAATCTTTGGATAGTACAACATTCGCGCCTTCACCGAGCATAAACCTTAACGCGACGTTAAATAAACAACAACATAACAAAAAAGCGTTGTGGTGTTGTCTCAAGGCTTTAGGGCATAACAATTGTTTGAAATAGAATTAGTTTTTATTATAAGTCAAATCGATTAGATCTATTGAGTAACATTTTGTTTAGTCTATTGAAAATTTCTGACAATGGTCACACTGAACTGTCAAAAATTAACACGCCGTTTGCAAGCTCGCGTGCCTTGTACCTAAATTAAATTGATCGCCCTTTGAATTAACGCGAATTGAATCAACTTGTAATTAACTTAATACGTAATTGCCGCTTTTGACTTCCGGCAAAGTTTGTTGTATCTTAATGAACATTTGTGAAATATTGAACTTTGTAAAACACGTGTGTGAATTCCTGATTGGTGCCTGGAGAAGGACTTCGCCGAATTGTAAACTGGTATCTATTGATTCTCTTGTTATTTTGGCCAAAATTATAGGTTAATCTATAGGTCCACTTCAAGAACATCACCAGGATATATAAGGTAAAATTTTCATATAACTACATCATAATTTGTCATCGCTGAGAATCTCAGCAATATGTGTCAGACATTTGATTGCTTTAGGACAACTGGATGAATATAAATTAGATTCCACTGTGCCTACAACCAATTCCCAGTAAGCCTACGGTAATTCTAGACAACAATTATTAATTCGTAGTAATCTATAATCTATTATCTCTCTGGCTCTTAATACATTTAACAAATGGACCGCGTTTACTTACCGCCCGGGGCGTAATCGCGTTGTATAATATTATTCTTGAACAAACAAACTGGAAATGATAATTTTGTGTAGTCTTAGTGAAATTTGTAATTGTGAAATAGGATTTAGTATTATATATTACTTTGAGAATGGCCAGCAATAGCTCCGTTGAGTTTATTTAATTCTTGTTTTATCTTTAAGTAGTTATGTGTGTGTTTTGTGTCCTTTTTGAATACATATGGGTGTTTTAAGAGTAATTAAGTTAGTAATTTAGTTGCTTTATGTCCGAAATGTTCGAGTTCATATACCTACGTATTTTGAGGTAGATACTAAATAAAACCGAGAGAGTAAATTGCTAAATTTTAAAAGTATTTTATTAAATTACAAATCTCATCTATTCGACGATTTCCGTTATTCAGATGGTTTATGCGTGTTGTACGTTTAAACTTTTGTTTGGGCAGGATTTTGAACATTTTCAGACATGATGGTACTAAAATTTCTCTAATATTTTATATGGAGCTTATGTCAAATATACATATATCCTAAATCTTCAAAGCCGTGGAGAGATCGAATATTGGAACCGCCCGCAAAAAATACGATAACGCCTTTTGTGCTCCAGAATCAAAAGTACAATTCACGCATTCTGTGTTGGTTGAGCTGATGTTAGTCAATAGCTGCTGTGCAATGCACGCTTTACAAACTTTTTGCTAACAGGGAAGGCGGGAGTACTGTACGGTACATGCGTGAACTTATCATAGTGAAAGCTACAGGCCAGCAATCATAAGATGCGCGAAGTGTACCAACGTTCACATTTTTTTCTTTTTAATGCAAATTTATCATCATCATCAGCCTGTAAGAGTCCACTGCTGGATATAGGCCTCTCTAAAGGCACGCCACTGAGCCCGATTTTCGGCTTTTCGTGTACAGCCGCTGCCAGCCACTTTGCGTATATCGTCACTCCACCTAGCCGGAGGGCGTCCTATACTACGTTTCCCAAGGCGCGGTCTCCACTCTAGAACACGACTACTCCAACGGTTATCGGTTCTTCGACAAATGTGGCCGGCCCACTGCCACTTCAGATTGCTTATACTTTGAGCCATGCCGGTTACCTTGGTTCTCTGTCGAATCACTTCATAACGATTCGATCCTTCAGAGAAACTCCGAGCATAGCCCTCTCCATAACTCGCTGAGCGACCTTAAATTGGTGGACCAGTCGCACCGTCAGTGTCCACGTCTCTGCTCCGTAAGTCATAACAGGGAGGACGCACTCGTTGAAGACCTTTGTCTTAAGGCTTTGCGGTAGGGGTGACGAAAAGACTTGACGGAGTTTCCTATATGCTGCCCAGCCCAGCCGTATTCTTCTGCCAGCCTCCTTCTCGAACTTGTTTCTACCCAACTGCAAGGTTTGCCCAAGGTAGACGTACTCCTGAACAACTTCGAGAGGTACCCCATTTAGGGTAATCGGTTCCGGAGTGACATGTTCATTGAACATTATCTTGGTTTTTTTCCAAGTTCATCTGGAGACCGACACGAGCAGAAGAATCAGCTAGGCTGCTCAGCATATACTGCAAGTCCTGCACGGTTTCAGTCACGATGACGATATCGTCTGCAAATCTTAGGTGTGAGAGATACTCGCCGTTTATGTTAATACCGCGTCCTTTCCAGTGCAGCGTCTTGAACATATCCTCCATTGCATTTGTGAACAATTTGGGGGAGATAACATCCCCTTGTCTCACACCTCGATGTAGGTGGATAGGTTCAGACTGCTGGTTCTGTACTTGGACGGTCATAGTCGCGGCGTCATACAGACCTCTCAGCATTTGGACATATCGCCAATCGACTTGGCACCGTTGCAAGGACTCCAGAACAGACCAGGTTTCAATGGAGTCCAAGGCCTTCTCATAGCCCACAAACGCTTGACACAGGAGCTGATTATACTCCTCTGTCTTCTGTATAATCTGCCGCACTGTGTGGATGTGGTCTATGGTGCCGTATCCTCCTCGAAAACCGTCCTGTTCGGGTGGCTGAAACTCGTCAAGTCTACGCGCGAGACGGTTCGTAATGACCCTTGAGAACAGCTTACATATAGACGTGGCTCAAGAGCGAGATAGATCCATAGTTCATCAAAAAAAGTTTTGTCTCCTTTTTTGAAGAACGACAACGCTCTTGCTCCACGCCCTTGGAGTTCTTCCCGAGAAAAGGACAGAATTAAATATGCGTTGGAGCTGCACAAGTATAGGTTTCCCACCTGCCTTTAGCAGCTCCATCGTAATTTCATCGTCCCCGGGGACTCGTGCCATTAAGGTTATGCCCGTAATCACCACGCTGGGTATGCGTGTTGGTGATTCTCGCACCTGTGACGCTGCTGCCCGTCACCGATCTGCTGTGCACCGATTTAGCTACGCCTATTTGTAATGGTTATACCGCCATTAGTCGGTCGCCAGAGCCTCGTGAGCTGGTCGGCAGGATGCACCACGGGCAGGTGAGGTTGGCTGGGAGCTCATAGATAGAGTTGTGCTCCCATGCACCCCAATGCAATGCAAATTTATACCACAGAATAAACAAGGAAATCATTAGTTAAAAAAAATAAGCATGATAAATGTCTTTATAGAACTATTAAAAAAACATGCTATCAACATTTAATTAAACGCATAAATCTTTTTTGACTCACATTTGTCATCATTTATTTTGACGACTTATAAATAAAACGAAAAAGCATTTAATTTATGAGTTCTGAACGCTCTAGTAAAATTGATTTTCTATAAAAATATTAAACATCGCCTTTTGTATTTTTATGTGATATCTAATCAGTGTAGCAGTAAATAATATAAATATATTTTAGATATTATTTAAGTCAGTGCGTTTTTGACATGTTTGCGATATCTTAGCAGTTGACGCCGGTTGGACAAAAATATTTTAATACTTACTTCTTTTCTGCTGGTAGCTAAAGTCAGAAGCAGCTCGGTGTCGGAGTCTGGACAAAACTACTTGGTCAGCATTATAGACTATTTATAGATTACACAATGAGCATCAGTGTCGTCTTTGAAAATAAAATAATAAGGCTGTAGGTCATTTCTGTTATACCTATGTATTATATTAATAGGTAAAATCAAGCTTAGAAAATATCCTTAACGGACCTATCAATCAAAATACACTTAAAATGAACATCACTTTTAATCTAAGATAAGTGTCCCCATTTCTGGACTAATATTTATTTATCCGAGAAATCTTATACCATAATGTTTGGCTTTAAATTTAGGCAGTTAGAACATACCTACCATTTTATTAAAAACAATTAAATTTAATGTGCGTATAGTACTTATTGCATTACACCTCCCTAAGATCAGAAAAGAATATTACATTAACCAATAAAACTACCTTTTCGTGTCTAAAATAAGGCATAGTTTCCTGTGACAAAATTGTCAGATAAGTGGCCCCAGATTGTCCAGTATACACCCATGCTCGCGGTTTTTAATTAGCCCGAGGCCAAGATTGTATATCGGGTTCGATTCCCGAGCAACAAATGTAAGCACAATCGCATGGAAATAGCTTTCATCGTCTTGTTTTAATTAGTATTCGAGATCAATGAAAAGATTGGCAATTGTTGATTTAAGAAATGGCAATTTTGCCACAGCAGCTGTGATTGTTTAAAGGTGAGGCCTGTTTGTAGATGAGTAGGTACTGATTATATAGAACATATGGAAACGATATACATATAAACACATATAATATATTATGTTGTTTTTAATAGCCTTCGGCGACAGACGAACCACCGATTCATTCTATAATTAACGACTAATAAAGATGCCTAGATTCTTGAGTTCGATTAACATAATGAAAACCTACAAATATTATGCATAAATTACGGAGAACAAATCATCTTTCTCAATAAATAAGATTTCGTTTGTTCTAACCGGGAAACGAACCTACAACCTGCGAGCTACGCCGTCTATTACTGACAAGAAGACCAACAGGTCAGTCAAAACAAAACACAAAAAAATATCCATAAGGGGTCAGTAGCTTTCGAGTTGAGTTGACCCACTCATGCTTCTGTACACAAAAATCTCCTCTGTTTACGAGACGATATAGAATGTTCTAAAGAAAATCGTCCTTTACTTCTACAAGGAGCTGATGTTTACTGGTAGCGACAGGTGGCTATTAAAAGCTAAAGCTGCATTTGCATTGTTGAATATTCATCGACTCTCATGTGTTTCACTGGATAGCGAAGAAAACATACATCGTAAAGCTTGTAAGCGAAAGGTGCTATTGATTTAAAAGACGGTTGCTTCTGTAAGTATAGTTAAGGATATTGAAAAACCTTTTAAAACAAAACATGCATGATTTTGTCTCGGCGTAGTGTTTACGCGACCTTTATATCAGTTAATAGAGCTTTGCTGATTTGGGCATGACTGGCCCGGCTTGACCAGGGTACTACTTTCCTCTCACAGAATATCGACGCAAAGTAACATTATTTATCCTGTTGCTTTTCGCTAGGTGAGTGAGATTGGCGGAGGCCCCATCCTCTTCTCTTTCTCCCACATCCCACTCCTTATACTACTTCTTTTGCCATACAGGGGGCTTATTCACTATGACAATTTTGAAGTCTTTACGTGTTTTAACGTGCTAGTAAACTACGTCGGCACGGTATTGGCTTAAACGGTATTCACTATGCCAATTTCAAGTTTGACAAGCACGGTGGCGCACGTTTCGGAGGTGGTTTTAGTTGTCAAAATATAGTGAGCTAAGAGGTCACGTAACGCGTTTATTGTAAAACGATAGTGGTTAAATAAGTACTAAGTTTATTTGTTTTATATTATTTTCAGTGTCCGTTAGTGGCTAAATACTAAGTTTATTTGTTTTTTTTATATACCAGTGTCCGTGTCAAAGTGGTTTAAGTAATTAAATATTATGTTTAATGAAAATTTACGCCTGTCGCTGGCGCCAGCGTCTCACTCGTCTTCGGATAAATAATAAATCCATTATGATTTATAAGATTCTGTTTGAATTGGACTATTTGCCGCACTAACCGCACTTATATTTTTTTATATTGCGCGAATGCAACTGTCATATATGTTATCGTTCAAAAATTGACTTAAGATGAAATAAATACATACATACATACATACATAGACTCACGCCTGTTTCCCCAAAGGGGTAGGCAGAGGCATAATAAACGCCCACTTTTCGCCAGTGTTTTGATCCCACGTAATAGGTGGCGAGCCTATTGCCGCTTATCGGGATATTTGTTTGCCAGAGCCTCGTCCGTTGATCGGCAGGTGCACCACTTGCAGGTGAGGTTGGCTTGGGACCCTAAGTTCTTGGTGGGAACCCAATGCACCTATGAAACTATAAACTTTTAAAATATTATTTTATTTTGAGATTGTTCCTGGCGAAATTGAACTAAAATAATATAATTTAAGTTTTATTAACCTTTTTTATTTGTACTGTAGCTTATAGTGAAAATTACAAGTTAGTAAAATAATATTTATAAAATCGAAACTGAGCCGGCAAAACCGGTATTCAGATTTATGAACGAATGTTGTGAAATTGATAACTAGGCATAGACAAGCTATCGTATGGCACACTGAATACAATATTTTGATAGTCGTGGTACGTCACGTCACTGAATCACGTTTACGTCTAGTGCATGTTACGACGACACCCGTCTTGAACATGGTATTTCAGTGGTCATAGTGAATAAGCCCCCAGGTTGGTAACGTACTTGCGACTGCACATGGCGGTGGCAATCGCTTACTATCAGACGACCCGCTCATTTGTCTCGTGACATAAAAAAAGTATTTCGCCCTTTAATACTGCACCGAGTGTGTTGTTCTATGTGTGGGTGTTCTTTGTGCCCTGTAAAGTTTCCTACGATACATGTCTGCCGCGTAATAAAAGAAAAAGCTCTAGCAAAAGCTGTACTAGTTTCATATAAAAGTATTTGTAGTTTGACGTCTCAATCAACTTGAGAAACCAATTTGTAGAGAAAAACTATTTGTAAATTAAAATTGACTGTCTCGCGGCATAAATGTGCGCGTGGGAATGGGGGGTCTCAGGTTCGATGCCCTGGTCGGGCAAAGTGTTATTGGGTTTTTCATCGTTAGGAAATTCACAGTAGCAGCACGGAATCTGGTAATGTGCCCGGTACGGCAATAGGCTCGCCCCCTATTACGTGGGACTAAAATAAAAAACTGGCGAAAAGTGGGTGTAGCAATATACCTCTGCCTACCTCTTCGGAGATATAGGAGTAAGACTATGTATGTGTGTAGATTAAAATGCTTTCTACCAAGGCGATGATGGAATGTACAACAGACTAATAAACGAGTATTAATAGTTGCATTTGTAACTAAGTCGTTACATAATGGCATCAAAGAATAAGCAACATTCTTCGAGTGGTGAAGGATTAGGAATATAAGTTTTCACTACCCCATTCCGTAGGTGCCGTCAGACGTTACTAAAGAAAATACTCGAATGAAAACATTATGTTTGGGAAGAAATAGAAAACTCAACATCAAACTTTATACCAACCCGTCTGGCCAGCGTGGTATAGCAGACCAAATCCTTCGATTCATTCACAATGCTATTGAGATGCCAATTAGATGAAGCCTGTGTTCAGCAGTGGATTGCGAAGACAGGCACAATCTTAAAAGTATCAGGAGCAAAGTGGTATCAAATGTACTTGAAAGAAAACCATGTTTAGCTTGTCCCTATCTGTAAGAATGTAAATCACGTTAAAACCAAGATTTTGATCTCCACACGTGTCAATATTGCATAAGATATTCCACATTCGCAATATTAGACAAAATAAATCTTGGTTAGTCCTCGACTTATTAAATGCGGGGGTTATGAGTAGTGGTGCCATGTACACGCAATAGGGAAGATTACTGCCAAGTTAAACCACCAGATGGCGGTATCACCGACTACAGTAAACAATGAATTTTGGCAACTATGACATTTGAGTGACAACTTGACAACTCGTTTAGACTTCAAACTTTGGATGCGTGATCTCATTATCTCATCTCAAACAAGTCACTAAAACAGAAACATTGTACCATTTTTATTGTTATTGATAATTACATATATGAGAAATATTTTGCTTCTATAAATAAGTATAGATATATCTTTGTCTTGTTGATGACAATATTTGAAAAGCGTGCTACGAAAGTTTGTTTACTGTAGTTGCTTGTGCTGCCATCTGCGTTGAGCTTTGCGTAATGTTCCCTATTTAGTGAATATTCCCATTTTCTAAAGGACATGATGTTTGCCGAAATATAATTAATTTGTTTAACTAGCTGTCGGTTTGAAAGCTAGAGTGTTTGCTGTTAAATAGGTATATAGAAGAAGAAGTTTCAAACTTACTAAGGTCAAGCATGCCTGGTTCGTTGTGGAAGAGCCCTACGTAACCCGAAACTTTGACCGAGAACATCTACTATAACTGTATAACGTTGGTTGTGTGTAATTTTGTGTAAGACTTTTTTTACTTAATTCAATAGATGTCAGTTTTATTTAATTCGTCGAGTTTTATATTTATCAGTACCAGCATGGGATCTAGCATTACATCCCATAAGTCAATCAGGAAAAGTTAACAAAATTTGAAGAAAAATATACCTACATCAAATTAATTCCTAATGGACACAATTAAGAAGCAATTCATTCGCAAAGAAATAGAAGACACTCAAATTGTGTTACACAAATATTCACGTACCTAATCACTAATATATTCCCGAATTGTCCCAAACGATGGGTGCCCTAGTTCTGAGGTTATTTTTTCAGAAGAGGGCGGCGGAGCCATTTGCTCCGGGAATGTAGATTTAACATCTTATTTCCATAGTAATACCATTTGATGTGACGTTAAGATGGCATTTTAAATAATATGTTATTCATATGATTTAATTAATGACTGTACCGTTATATATGATGGAATGATTTTCCTAATATATTTATGAGAACTGACGTTTAATAAGCTTCGTTTAAGGAGGAGTAAGAAATGAAACTTATCACTTGACGGCAAAATGAAGGGGAATGTTTTCAGGCATTTTTTTGTGATAATTATAGGAGGAAATATTTTTCTACAGTTTTTATAAGAATAAGTGGTATAAGCAAGATTGTGGTACTGTATCATATTACATTAGACGGGAAAATTAATATATCAGGATCAAAAATAATCTGAGTTTTAAATTGATTATATCGGAAGGTTATGATAGTCTGCTGGCGCTTTGAATCGAGTCAGGTGAGAACAGTGTAACTACGTCTGAGTACTCGTCTTTATTATACATATCGTCTTTTCTACACTTATCTATTACCCCACGTAAAAGAGTAGCTATGAACCTATTGCTGTCCAATGAGCAAGACTTTCATATTATTTGTTGCTGGTTCACCTCATTAGAACACCCTAGACTCGAATACTGGATAGAATCTTGATAAGCTCATTATGTCTTTAGACCAAAACGACAAAGAAACAGAACAATACGATAATACTGCAATTATACAAACCTCCTTAAAGTAACACCGATGATAACTATCATGTCCCATTACTGCCCCTCGGGGTCAACCCCAAACTTTTCTGTCTGACCATAACACGTTTAGCTAACTTGCCGGAAGTTATCAAACTTGTCTAACCGTGACGACACAGGCCACAATAGGATCTGACGTCATTCCAAGCTTAGATTACGTTGGTCAGATGACGTCGTTAAGAATAATGGAAACTAACATCGGGTACGAAAGTTTTGCCCGGAATGGACGGTCAGATTATTATATAATCTTCATTGATAAATATATTAAAGTCCAATTTGTGTAAAGAGCCTATGAGAGTTACCAAGAGACTTAAATGAGATATGTTTTTACTAATCTGAATACAAAAGCGAAAGTTGGGGTTACAAATAAAATCCAAAACAATCAAACAAGTCTTTGACAAGGTATTAATCTGTTATAGAAGGTTATTTAGCGGGTCTTACTCGTGATAACTTATAGCATTAAGTTCGCCATTGTACCTACATAAATGTATTGTACATAAAGTTTTAAATAAATAAATAACTAAGATATTTAAGAGACATAATTTATTTTATTTAATTTTTATTTATAGACTCACGCTTATATCCCCGAAGGGGTAGGCAGAAGTGTGTGTATTAAACTCACATTTCGCCATGAATTTTTAAGTCCCACGTAATAGGGGGCGAGCCTATTGCTGTTACCGGCCACATCAGCAGACTCCGTGCTGCTACTGAGAATTCGGAAAAACCCAGTAACACTTTTGCCCGGCCCGGGAATCGAACCCGGGACCTCCGATCAGCAATCGCATACGCTATCCAGTGGACCACGGAGGCAAGAAATGACATAAATACCTCAGTACAACAATTTAAAAATCAAATGACCAAACCCGCACCATTCAAGGACGGCGCTGGGCTCATACCAGTCACGCCGCGACCGCACGTCGCAAACGTCGGTAAACACCTGGCTATAATATCTTAGTTAACGCGAGTAAGACCTGCTAAATAACCTTGTATTATGTATACAAATCGCGAAAGTTTAAAATCGTTTCCGAATTTGTATTCGTCCTATAATGATCGGCAAAAAAAATCAAAATCATGCAAATATTTCAACGTAAAATATATGACAAGGATATTTTATTACATTTTTTTTTAATTGTAGATAAAAGTTATTCACAGGACAAAATACAAAACGTAGTAACTAAAAACTATGGCTGTTAAGAAAGTAGATAAATAGATAGTAAATCAATAGTTTTACTTCTGACTACTAGGTGTCAGCTTAACTGTTGAATAAATTATATTTTGAAAAATCACCCTTAATTATTGAAAAATATTTTCTCGTCAGAAAAAAACATTAGAACTCAATTGATAAATTACGGCAGTTTAATGTTCATTTGGATTCCAACAATTTATTCTTAAAAATATAGGCAAATCTTTTTATTTAACTAATCGTCTGAAGCGAATAATTTTATTCTGTTACCAAACGAATTTAAGGCGAATCAGACATAGTTCTATATAGACTTATTTTAGTCGAATCAGATCAGAATTCCAAATATATCACATTTCATATTTTAAACACATACAGAGCTCTATTTACGGAGTGAATACTTGATATTGTAAATGAGGACTTCTGGTGCATTTTGGGCCTCTATGTGTGGGGGGTAGAGGTGCTCCATTTTGGCCCTGGAGTCGCCTTCCGAGGGGAATGCTAGCAGTTACAAATCACCCTGTAGGTACTTATTATTTGATTGGATGAGACTACCTCGTTGGTCTCGCGGCATAAATGTGCGCGTGGGATTGGGAGGTCTCGGGTTCGATTCCCGGGTCGGGCAAAGTGTTATTGGGTTTTTCCGCTAGGAAATTCTCAGCAGCAGCACGGAGTCTGGTAATATGCCCGATACGGCAATAGGCTCGCCGCCTATTACGTGGGACCTAAAAATTCATGGCAAAATGTGGGTGTAATATTACACCTCTGCCTACCCCTTCGAGGATACAGGCGTGAGTCTATAAATTAGAAAAAAACTGTAAAAATAATCGTGCTCATTACACAAAGATTTGTCTCGGTTGGGAATCGCATCCACAACTGCCGTATAAACTATTATACCAACAGCAAACACCAAAGAAACTAAAGTTATTAATGTGACTACTTAGGAAGAAAACGCAATTATGAAGTAGCTCCATTTCTCTTCACAAATGAATGGAAACGAAATGCATAAAGTCTGTCACCTTCAGAATAGTCTAGAAAATGTTCGATTAAAGTTATAATGCGGTTTGCGACCACATTTCCACCAAGATTACGCCGTTTAAATTATAATACGGTGAAATGGAGATATGCACTGAGCTTGAATAAACAAACTAGAATTAAAGTGGAGGCATTAGCTGGTACAAAGAGGGGTAAGAGAAGACAGATTAAGGTGTGTCTACGAGTACCTAAATGTCATTGCTTCTTGGTTCAAATATTTGATTTTGAAATTACGGCGGCTAATAAATAAATGGACATCAGAACGAAGACTGATACAAAAATATGCAGTTATAATTTTGCTACATCTTACTAATAAAGATAATTAATTAATGAGATATAGATGAATATGTACAAGTATTTTATTCATTGTCGCGTCAGTGTATGGCCAACTCTGGACTTTATAGATCGCCGAACGCCTCCGACGCCGCGACGCGACGCGACGCGACGCGTCGCGAATATGTGCTGAATCAAGGACTAAGACCGATAGCGTTCTAATGTAAATGACACACAAACGATCATCCACCCCATCCAAATAGTGACCTTTGTGAACGTTACTTAACTTTGTGGACCTACACATTATTAGGGCAGGCGAAGTCTCACTATCAGCTGCAAATTTTGGTATATTAGACTAATCAATACTATTCAACTTATTCAATTCTATTCTAATAAAGGCCACAATAATTCCTCTTATCCAATAGTGCTCTGACGCACAGCCATTTTATCACACTCAACACTTCCCTACTCGTTTCTCCGTTCACGAATCTTGTGTGAAAAGGCGCTTAGCACTTAAAATGTAAAGTTAAAACTCCCGCAGCAGATATCCGGGAGGATTTGCATTTGCTAACATACATTGTATCGAGGATAAATAGTTCTGGGATTTAGCTGGCAGATAAAAATGGTACCAGACTTTTGTAGGACGCCTTATAAAGAACTATTCTAGATTTACTTTCAAATTGTACATTTTATTAAGTAAGCCATATTTTTTGTTGTTTTATATCCAATGGCTCTTCAAGCTGCTTTGCAAAAGTACGGTGGAAGCTTATTTCTGGTAGGATCTAATTCCGACGCTTTTCGATGTCTGAATGGTGCGCTGATGATGCTTTTTTACAATTTACATAGATAACATAACCGTGATCTGTTCTAACGAGTCCGGGGGACTTATTCTCTATTGAAATACCATGTTCAAGACGTGTGTAATCGTGACGTGCACTAGACGTAAACGAGATTGAGTAACGTGACGTACCACGACAATCAAAATATTGTATTCAGTATGCCATACGACAGCTTGTCTATGCCTAGTTATCAATTTCACAACATTCGTTCATAAATCATAATGCCGGTTTGCCGGCTCAATTTCGATTTTATAAATATTATTTTACTAACTTGTAATTATCACTATAAGCTACAGTACAAATAAAAAAGGTTAATAAAACTTAAATTATATTATTTTAGTTCAATTTCGCCAGGAACAATCTCAAAATAAAAAATGATCTTAAAAGTTTATTTCATCTTTTGTACTTAAGTCAATTTTTGAACGATAACATATATGATGACATTGATGTCAGACATGACAGTTGCAGTCGCGCTACAATATAAAAAAATATAAGTGTGGTTAGTGCAGCAAATAGCCCAATTCTAACAGAATCTAATAAATCATAATGGATTTATTATTTATCCGAAGACGAGTGAGACGCTGGCGCCAGCGACAGGCGTCAAATTTCATTAAACATAATATTTAATTAAACAACTTTGACACGGACACTGGTAAATAAAAAAGCAAATAAACTTAGCATTTAACCACTAACGGACACTGAAAATAATATAAAACAAATAAACTGAGTACTTATTTAACCACTATCGTTTTACAATAAACGCGTTACGTGACCTCTTAGCTCACGGAATTTTGACAACTAAAACCGCGTCCGAAACGTGCGCTACCGTGCTTGTCAAACTTGAAGTTGGCATAGTGAATACCGTTTAAGCCAATAACGTGCCGACGTGGGTAACTAGCACGTTAAAACACGTTAAGACTTCAAAATGGTCATAGTGAATAAGCCCTCAGTAACTTAGATGGTAATGATTTCACTATTCGTTGCCTAGGGCCTAAATGTTTGCCGGGAAGCTATTATTAGCATTATTCTATAGCATTTTAATGTCATTTCAACTATGGAATCTCACGAAATATTATTTGCACAATTTCAAATCCAATTCATCTTACTCATCCGTTCAAAAATAACAACTTCTCGTAACTACATAAGAAAATTAGGCAAGTGCGAGTCGGACTCGCGCACGAAGGGTTCCGTACCATCATCTATAACAGAAAATCACGTTAGTTGTATGTATACTTAAATACTTTTTAAGTTTCTACCTGTTTATTAAGATCGAGTAACAAATTGCTTAAAAATTACGTTTGTTGTATGGGAGCCGCCCTTTATTAATACTCTTTTTTTATATTCATTATTTATTTTGAAAGGTAATATACAACTACATATTCTGTGAAAATTTGATGCGTCTACCTGTTACAGTTAGTAATTTTGAGCAAAAAATACGAAAAACACACGTTTTTTGTATGGGACTAACCCTTAATATTTTTTTTAATTTTTAGTATTTGTTGTTATAGCGGCAACCGAAATACATAATTTGTGAAAATTTCAGCTTTCTAGCTATCACGGTTTATGAGATACAGCTTGGTGACAGACAGACAGACGGACAGACAGACAGACAGACAGACAGCGGAGGCTTAGTAATAGGGTTCCGTTTTTCACCTTTTAGGTACGGAACCCTAAAAATCGACAATTTAGATCGTGCCAATGGAATCGGATTTACGCCAGGGACTGTTCGCATTAAGGCCTAATTTGTAACTTAATCACAAGTCGTAAGAGACATACATCTGGGACCACATGTTAACTAGCAAGACGTGTCTTCAACTTGGTAGGATAACCTTATTTATTCCGCTTGTAATTACGTGAGAAAGGTGGAGGTGAATATGGTTTGAAATTAATTGTAGAATTTCACAGCTTAAGAGTTTCTTTGAATTGTCTCGAAATACATCTACAGATATTTTTTGTTTTAGAGACCTAAAGCTCTTTTTGTAAATAAGCGATGGTACACGTCTTCACATCTAATAATAAAGTTTTTGTAATCAATTTATAAATTATGAAATTTTATTAGATACTGACTGTCTGCTATTATTGGATAGACACTTCATTTACACGTGGAGGAAGTAAGGCTGAAAAACAAAATAACTACTTATTTTGATACTTACAAGGTAATGCGTAGGCATGAAAAGAACTTATAAGGTATGGTAAACATACAATCGCGCGTGTAACGGACATACAAAATTATACTTCAAGAGTAACACGATATAGTTTAGTAGCTAAAGCTAATAGGAATTCGGAATAATAAGAGTTATCATGATCCTAGTCTAACACTACTGCAACTGGACTAAGTCCAGTTGCATCTCAGGATGCCAATTCTCGTATTTTATATGACATTGAAACTACCTATATTTTGAACGAAATGAAATTATATTTTGAATTGACTCAGAATTGGTATTCTGCTAATTTAATGTCATTGTCGTCTTATTTGACATCTATAGTTCGACGTTGACACGTTGTTCAATTTACGACCTAGTCACGATAACATTCTAATATCATTCAAATTTCAGTTAATATAGGAGAATACTGTTTTTGACACGAGTATGACACTGACATTAGATCGAAACTGTATTTTGAATAAATATAATTAGCAGAATTGGGCCTCTGACCTGCACCTTGAAGCTCGACAGCTGCCTTGTAATCTAAACAGATTTGACAGAATATTAGTTTTACACAACTGCCATCTGCCCTCAGAGTAATACGAGAGAACAAAACCGATCTGAAATATTTTTCGTTTAAATACATCAAATGGTGACGGATGAAGAATACTAAGTTTTACTACCCCATTTAATTCGGCTGGTGTCGTAAGAGGCGACTAAGGTAAATACACCAAGCAGATAATATCTCTGTAGGATATGGAAAATTCCACATCTAACCCTAGACCAGCCCGTCAGGGCAGCGCAACGTAGTGTAGTGGGCTAAATTGATATTGTATTGCAAATTAGAAGATACCTATCTCCAGAATTGGACTGAATTACACCTGATATGAGAACATAAGATAACTACGTTTGCACTCGCATACCAATAAGTGGCTTATGAAACAAATGTTCGTCACCAAATCAACTGCAAGTCTGCATCCACATACCCAGTTATGACGTACACAGCTGAACACTTTAGCTGTGCGTTTACCCATTGGTCTGCACCAAACTCGGTTAGCACCGTTTAGAGGACTCGGCTACGGTGGCTTAGTGAGGACCTGGCTAAGACAAATACCGCTGTTTGGATAGTCTAAGGTGAAATTTGATTTGCATGTTGCATACAGATGGGGTTTAGGATTTGCTTCTTTGAAGAGAACGTGTTTTATTTGTTGTTTGATGTGTAATGCATTTGAGTTTAATCTATGTCGTGAGGTGGACAAATTGGTTTTGAATTGATAAAATAAATATTTATAGGTAGCGCTGTATGACGGTCGCTGGTTTAGTATGGACCTGACTAAGGCAAATAAACGTGTGTGGATATTTTTTTTTATTGACCTTGGAGGAGAGCGGTTTTTCTTTTTGATTGTTGTTATTGGTATAGCGAATCGATAAATATAAGTTGGCGCTGACATAAGTATCTTCTTTGCACTTAGTCAATAATTATCTTTATCAAGAGTTTTAAGTAGTGAATACCTAAAGTTTTTAGAGTTCCAGTAAGGTTAAGGAGAGTAGATGCGAAAAAGTGACTATATTTTTTTATTCACATACCCTCTTACTTATAAACGTTAGTCAAAATTTTAAACGACTGCTGAGAGGCAGATTAACATAAACCTTACCTATAAAACCTGTTTAGCGTTTAGGAGCCACTAAGTGATGCTTAAATAGCTGTCAAAGGACCATGCCCAACTGTGCCCCAGAAATACCCAGAGAAATTAAATTACAAGATCGTCCTAATAAATGAAAACTAGAATTAAGTTGTTAATTTTGAAACCTAACAAGCACTGGATAAAAAAAACGAAAAAAAAGACATGTTTACTTTGCAGTACCTATGTAAAATAATGTATTATTCATTCATGCACTAAGAGTGCAGTTTATTGCGGTCTGGAACCACGTTCTTTAGCCGATTTATTCATTCCTTGTAATAGTGTTGCGGTTTTACGGAGTACTCTTTCCATATTATTATTTACTCGAGTACCTACTTTTTTTATCTAACCAAATTGTTTTCACATTTATATAGATGGAGATACTATGGAGACAGACTATATAATTCCAAATAACTGAAATGTTTACAGATATTTAAGTATATAAAAGAACACTGATCTGGCCTAGCTTATGTGATGATTATGAAGTTCCTAGTGGAAAACAAATAGCAATGCTGTTTGTAAACGATAAAATGTATAAACAATAGGTATTAGGCAGTTATCATATCTTGTTTAACGTCCAATAACTTTTCAACCAGTGCTTTATATGACATTAATACTAGATATCATAAAAATAATTTTAATAAGTTATCGTATGACATAGAGCTGCAATTTGGGCATTGCATGGCATTGCTGACTTTCGCCTCCATACTAATATGGGCATTGTCCTTTAAACAACACCGGGACCTTGTTTAAATGTTGCTGAGAAGCACAATGGCGGCTTTTACTTGAAACAGCTGTTCGATCAATGACATACTAAACATTGTTAAATAATTATTTGCATTTCTTTCGATTTTAATGTTGTTTACTTATAATTAAACATAGGTTTTGACGAACTAGCAGATTTCGAAAATTATATAGAAGATTTAACTTGTATAGTTATAAATTATTTCTTGCCGATTTTTTTACAACAACATAATAGTAGGAGAGCTGTTAAACAATTTTTGGTAACATACCCAATTGAGGCATTACAGGAAATTCTGTGATTGTCCTTAAATGAACCTAAATTAGATAGTCGAGGTCTAGTTGAAGTGTAGTGGCTCCCTACAAGCACTTGAATCTTTGTACAGGCAAAAAAAATTGAGTCATTCTAGATTACTTTTTTATAAGGAGAGCTTATATTGGCTGTATATCTCTGCTCAAGGTTACTGCGAATTGGGATGCGGTGGGCTCTCGCGAAAGCACGACATAGGGCATCATGCGGTCTTTCAATAATATTTTCGGAGTAAATATATAATTCCATCCTAAGTAATAACAATAATCGAAAAAGAACATTTATTAGATCTTTTTATGAAAATCAAAAATACATCCGTAATTAGTATAATACCCTTAAGCATATAAATTTAATCTCAAATAAAGTGCAATAATAGAAAAATAAAACTTACGTAAATTTCAAATTTTATCAATATTTCTCATGTTTCAAAAAATAGGTATCCAAAATTGTTCACCAGCTCTGGGACTTTTTGTTATTTGTCATAGCAACGATATTCTGTCATAGTCTATGACAGAATACCGTTGCCATGGAGACTGGACTCATAGATACAAAATAGCCAAGCGTGTTCGTTCAATTGCGTTATTTAGTCGACTATTTTGGCTATAATCTGTGGCCCTCGTATGTGTATCGTTCTTTATCAGTTACTCAGCTAAACAACAGCTAATGAACGTTTATAAGTAAAGAAAATTTAAGCGTTGCTTAAATGCTTGACAGCTGTTCAGCTGGGAGATGGCTAAGTCACACTCAACGAGATTTTTATAAGTAAGACGGATAGTGTATAAGTCTAAAGGCTGGTTTCACCGCTGTCTGATAAGTTCCTGTTAAATAAATATGTTTGATAATTCGTACAAATTTCGTTTCAATTTAGAATTTATCTGAAAGATAAGCTCTATCCAGTGGTGGTGATACTGGGTATAAGTATAAGATATTTAAGTCGAGGTATCAGTTACTCAGCGTATCGTCAATTGTTCAAAGAAGATCCCCATCTCTAAATACAGGTCATGCTGAAGGTCCACACTAATCCAACAGCCGTCAGCCGTGCTAATTCAGCAAGTTATATACGACAAGACACATCGACGTACTAATTCGTATAATCCCATTGATTGACTGATTGCCACCGGCAAATAACGCAAGGACGAGGTATTACTAAGGATTAACTTGCTTATTTACAAATTACTTAGATTAATCGGTAGTATGCATGCCTCCGTGGTCCAGTGGATAGCGTATGCGACTGCTGATCGGAGGTCCCAGGTTCGATTCCCGGGTCGGGCAAAAGTGTTACTGGCTTTTTCCGATTTCTCAGTAGCAACGCGGAGTCTGGTGATGTGCCCGGTAACGGCAATAGGCTCGCCCCCTATTACGTGGGACCTAAAAATTCATGACGAAGTGTGGGTGTAATATAACACCTTTGCCTCTCGGCGATACAGGCGTGAGACTATAAAAAAAATAAAGTCGGTAGATAGTAATAAAATTGTTTGAAGTCAAGTGAATACTAATATTTTTCTTTAATGCCAACAATCAGACTATTTTAGTAAAGTAAGAATAAAAATTAAAAGTAACTTTAGACAGCTTGGCATGTCAGATTAAATAATAAGGCATCAATAGGGACAACTAATAAGGTACCAGCGTCAACTAGATATTACAGTGACAGCTGATACTGCAATACTGATATTCTCACAGGACACGTGTACTTATTACAACTACATATTATATTACTAGCATTAGTGCTCATATAAGTTGTATTTCTGCAAGTGTCTCAGGAATCTAACCTACCCCTTATAAAAAACCTATTTTTAGGCAACATTTCTTATTTCTTACCATAGAAGCAAAAAAACATTATGCAAGCCACATAAATTGACCCACGAAATCAGAGCACACATTTGAACGTACACTGCCTACCAAAAAAAATGTCCAACATATATTTACCTGATTCCTCATAAGTGATATGTCAGAGATTCTGTTATGTTATATGTAGTGAAATAATACATGTTGTTATAACGGTACGCGAAACAGGTGATGTCAAGCACACCCCTTTGTCTTGCGGGAACACACTTACAGTGCAGGCCATGGAAAAGCACCCACGTTAAATAAAGTGATGAGGGATGAATGGACGAATATAACAGCTTGTTATACAAAAATGTGACTGCAATAGGCGTTGATGTTTTGTAATCTGGTTAAAAGTATCCAGAGGATAGATTGTGAACTTCGTATTTAAAACCGCATTTTAGAATTAAAATACTTGTTTAAAGTATGAATTTTTATACTTGAAATGTTTTTTGTTATTTTAATTGGGGTAGTCTTATTTTAATATTATACTACCATAAATACGAAAATTTGTGAGCATGGACAAATGGATGTTTGTAACACTTACGCACTAAAATTACTTAATAGATTTTGATGAAACTTTGTGGTAATATAGCTTATTTATACATCAGACTACACATAGGCTTTTGTAGCGACAACCGATACCCATGCGGCTAAAGCCGCAGGAAAAGTCTAGTAGGAAAACCTTGATACGTTTGCTAGCGTCACAAAATTATCTGCTTACCCCCAGTGAGGCTGTAGGCTTTGTACTATAAAAACGCTACGGCTAATTGGGTATCTATTTAAATGTGAATAACTCCGAGGAAAAAAAACGGATACGTTACCGCCATAAAATACATATTTTATTACCCTCATATGTAACTGTTTCTCATGTAACTATACGTATATTTTGATGGCTCATTAATGAAAATGTATTCAGTTATTTGTGTTACAAGAAAACGAACTAGCACTCGTGTTTTCGCGGGGTAAATATATAGTTATGGTGTGGGCGTAATGGCTTTTCGATTTTGTTTTAAATTTGTTGAGATATACATCTATAAAATTGACGATCGACTCTCTCCCGTATAAGGCAAGAGGTATTTAATACGAAGCCGCATAAACAAGTAGAATCCATTAGAAATAAAATTAAGATCTGAGTGTGTTGATAATCAATTATGATAATATTTTATTTAATGCTTATTGAATTTTGTTGGAAACAGATCAAGTTTTGGCTCATTAATTTGAATATAAAATATTCTTAGAATTATTAGAGCTGCCTGCCGCGAGACAGACTATTCAGGTGAAGCTGTGATTTATTCTTATGTGACTTTTTGAATTTTCGATACAAAATTGTGTAATTAGTTTTGTGCAATAGAGCCTTGGTTGTTACAGCTTTAATAGATTATCGCGACCACGTTAGTATGGTAACCTATTTTCAGAGTTTCGACATTCAGCTCCAGTGGGTTTGCGTGTTTGGAATGGTTGATGCTGGAGGCAGATTTTTCAGAAGATAAAGAGACTGCTCTAGTTTTTTTCATATCATCGCCTGCAGTAGTAATAAATCCTGTATCGTGGAGCAATTTCCAACAATTTAATCAACAGAAACCAATAGCAAATAATTCGAAGCAACATTTTAATAAGAAACAGAAACATTACAACACGGCATGTCTAGGAAATACGGTCACCTCTTTTTTTATTAACTGCCGCATTAGCACTAAATCCTGTGTCCCGGGGGACTTTACAAACATACAACGAACGGACACAATGAACACCCAGACTCGAAACAACAATTTATGAATCACACAAAGTGTTGTCTCGTCACACAAACCGGAGAGGCGGCCGCTTAAACTACTACGCCAACCGTGCAGTCGTCTATTACCACCAGGCAAAATTATGCTGCTAAGACATTAACATTTATATACCAAATCCCTCTGCGTTTTAGAATTCATTGCATAAACATATGAACATCTACCATCATGACCAAAACATTTCACACATCACAAGTCAAATCAAAAACGAAATTATTCATACATTTGGTACATTTCTTACGGCCTCAAGTGTCCTTACACAGCTGTACCGAAATTTACAATCACAGATATCGTTGCGAGCTTTTATTTGAATAATTTAAACCAACGTCTCTCGCCGATCTTATATCCTAAATTGCACACACACCCCTTAAGGGTTGGTGTGGGAATGCCGAGTGGATGTGGCATGTACTGCTAATGTGTACCCTTATTTCCTTGTGTTGATGTTTGTGAATGTTCTAAGTGCCCTATTACATAGATTCGAGGACTTACTTTTTATTTCGGCAAACCGAATGTTCCTAGTCGATTTGGGAAAACTATTAATATTGTGGACTGTAGGATGGCGGTTCTTCGGCGACTAGGAAATGAGGAAGTGAAAAGGTGTTGTGGTTAGGAGCCTCTTACCTTGCTCGGCAGTCCTTTTCCTTGCAAATGGCAGCCACTTGGTTTCTTCGGGAATTCTGAAGCTGCTTGAATCACTCCACTACACAAATCACTTTCACTCGCGAGCGGGTTTGTTAGGTTTTTTGGTATAAGCGGTAATAATTATATATAGCGGTGCAGATTGCGGAACGTGGCGGACATGAGTTTTCGCCGAAACATTTTTTGGTCCTTCGAGCCGGATATGACGATAATGGCACTGTGTTCAGAAAATGTGCAGGGCTTAACGCGGATGGTTCTGCAGGGTCACTACTCAATGCCGTGACCGGACGCGAGTTGATCAGTGCCTCGACTTGTGCAAGGACAGTTAAAAGCTCTTCGTAAGAGAGGATCTGTTGGCCTATAACTTTGAAGAGATGCGTTTTAATTACTTTGACCATGCTTTCCCAACATCCACCGAAATGTGGAGATGCTGGCGGAATAAACTTCCAGTCAATATGATTTATGGAAAGTTCCTCCTGAAGACGAGTACGATATTCTTCCTTGAGAAACTTATAAAGGTCGTGTAAATAAGAGCTTGCGAGCACGAAACAAGTGCCGTTATCCGTGTACAAACACTGTATAGGGCCGCGCCGTGAGAGAAATCGTTGGGCTGCAAGGAACGACACCGTGCTTAAATCTGTCGCAACTTCAATATGCGTAGCGCACGTCGTTAAGCATGTAAAAATACATAGCCAGGCTTTACGGCTTTTAACACCTCGACCACGCACTGGCGTATACTGCAGTGGTCCTGCGTAATCACAACCGGTGTGTGTAAACGCTTTATCAACCTGGCTGACGCGCTGGCTAGGGAGATCGGCCATAGGAGGGAAAGTCGGACGCGGACGAAATGTGAAACAGACGTTACATTTATGTATTCTGTGACGAATTATTCATCGAGCGGCTAAAATCCAATACTTATGCCTAAGTAAGGACATAAGCAACTCTGGACCAGCATGGAGGTGCTTCTTGTGATAAAAATCAACAAGAAGGTCGACAACATGATCATGTCGCGGCAGTATGCAAGGATGTTTGTAGTTATAAGGTTCATCCGAATTTGACAGACGACCCCCAACGCGTATGACGCCGTGTTCATCGAGAAACGGCTTGAGTCTAAGGATAGCGGGAGAACAAGGTACATTGTCTTTCAAATTTTGGATGTCGTTACTAAAATAAACAGCCTGTACAGCTCGTAGTAACTTACATTCTGCGAATTTGATATCAGTACTTGATACAAAAGTCCCATTAGGTAGGTGCCTAAGAAACCTATAGACATAAACGATGGCGCGGAGTAACTTAGACCACGATGACATGCGTAGTGCGAGTGCATAGATGGGAGACTCCGCAACCTCAGCAATCACGGGATAAGAAACAGACTTCCGTTCGGGTACATCTTCGTCTTCTGCACTGTGGTCAAAGGGTTGCATGGGCCATTCTGACGAATCATGGGAAATCCAAGAAGGTCCACGATGCCACAATGGATGAAGCAGAAGATTAAGTGGAGTGACACCACGAGACAAGCAATCTGCGGGGTTCTCGGTACCCGCGACGTGATTGAAACAAGTAGCGGGAACAAGTTCAATCAATTTACTAACGCGATTGGCGACAAAAGTCTGCCAGCGATGAGGAGAAGAATAAATCCAAGCGAGCACTACTTTGGAGTCGGAAAATGCGTATATTTTATTAATAGGGTAGTGGGGCAAGACTGTGTCTTGAACCTTGCGGAGCAACTGAGACAGCAGAAGGGCCACGCACAACTCCAGTCTCGCAACCGAAATGGTTTTAACAGGCGAGACCTTAGACTCGGCACAAACTAAGTGCACCGAGTAGTTAGAACCAATGCGGACTTGCAGATATACGACTCCGCCGTAAGCACGCTCGCTGGCGTCAGCGAAACCTATTAAGTTGATGGTACATCCATCTACCAACCCAAGATGATGTGGAATAGTAGTTTGATTGAGCGTGGTAAGCTCAATACAAAACTGGCCCCAAGCGGCGACAATATGGTCAGGGGGTGTTTCATCCCACTCACACTTTGATAGCCAAAGCTCTTTGATCAAGAGCTTGGCGTAAAAAATTGTGGGAGCCACAAAACCCATTATGTCCCATAGTTGAGCCACTGTGGACAGCATAGTGCGTTTGGTGCACTTATCATCCGGTGGTGAGACGTCAAACCGAAAACTATCGCAGGATTTGTCCTAGCGTAAACCGAGAACTTTATGCGATACAGACTTCTCAAACTCAATGTCTGGAGAAGCTTTATGAGAATCTGGTATGAGAACCTCCTTAGAGTTGCTTGTCCATTTGACAAGATCAAACTGGCCTCGTTTGAAAAGCTGAATAAGCTCTTCACAAAGCGAAATTTCTAGCGGAGCGGATATGACACTACAGGCAATGTCATCCATATACAAAGCGGAGGTAGCAACAGCTGCTGCGGCGGGAAAGTGATCGCCTTCATCAGCAATCAACTGGCGAACAACTCGTAACGCGTGATATGGGCTAGACTTGAGTCCAAAACAAACACGATTGAACTGATACACAGGTAAAGGTTCATTATTGTTAAAACGAAAAAACATCCGTTGAAATCTACGGTCAGACTCGCAAACGCCGATATTGAGGAAAATTTGGCGGCAATCAGCTGACAGAGCGATTTGGAAAAGACGAAACTTTATTATGATGTTAAATAAATCACCCTGTAGATTGAGGCCGGCATGCAAAATGTCATTAATCGACTGACCCGATGTAGTCTTACAACTAGCATCTAAAACCACACGAAGTTTAGTAGAGGTTTTATCTTCGCGAACTACGCCGTGATGCGGGATATAATATGAGGGAAGAGAGTTGCCCTCGTTGTTTACAACTACACTCAAAAAACCTTTATCTATGTAGTCACGAATAACGTCATTATAGGCGCTGCGTAACTTAAGCGATGCATCAAATTTACGTTCCAAACAATGGAAACGTCTAAGCGCAGCAGCGTACGAGTCGCCTAACGAATAAGGGTCACCATAGAATGGCAACGCCACAACGTATCTGCCACTGTCGTCACGAACAGTGGTAGCACGGAAATGTTCTTCACACTCGAGATCTTTACGGCTCATCGAGGGCGGTGCGGTAACATCTTCAAGCTCCCAAAATAGCTTGAGAAGAGAATCAATATTATTTTCTTGAAGAACAGAACAACAGCAAGACGTAATGTATTGAGAAGTATGTAACGTAGGTACGGTACCCATAATCACATACCCAAATACCGTCTCAATAGCGGGCGGTAAGTTATATTGCTCACTACGTACCACGTCAGTTAGTAGCAAGTGCGGGAATAATGCAGCTCCGATCAAAACATCAATGTCTGCCGGATTCGCGAACTCCGAGTCTGCCAGCGGCAATGACTCGAGGTGTGTGAGTAGTGATACGTCCACATTAGCGTTTGGCAATGCGTCCGTAATACGCTCCACGATAAGCGAAGAAATGTTAAAATTAATATTCCTATCAAAACGCGAATGTATTTTAATATCTACGGAACCCTTGCAATGTTTTTCTGACCCGCCGATTCCTTTGACCACTGAACTAGTATTTCTAAAGTTATTCCACAATCCGAGGCGTTTGAAACATTCCAATGTTATTAGATTGGTCTGAGACGCGCTATCGAGTAGACAACGTACCATGTGCGGCGACCCATTAACATCATAAACGATAACTTGCGCTGTCGCTAACAGTACCGTCTTAGACGCCGTACACTGCGTTTTGGCCCTGCGCGGATTATTATAGATGCGCGAGTGCCGTCCTCGCGTGCGCGTCGCCCGCGCGATGGATGTCGTACACAACGATATTTCATTCTGAATTGTGGGAGGCGCAGTTATCGTAGCCTGCACCTGCGACGTAAGTGTGTCAAGGTTAGCGGCTTGGCTTGACAACGGACTATTTTTATCAAAGTGCAACAATGAGTGGTGTCGTTGATTACATGAACGACATCTCGTCTTACTAGAACAATCACTAGTTTTATGCTTTATACTTAAGCAATTAATGCATGCTTTGTTGTCCTTTACGCACTTGAAACGAGCAGTTGGATTTAAACTATTAAAGGCGGGACACTTGTAGAAATGGTCGTGCACTATATTACTGCACAGACACTTCTGTGAATTAATTTTATTAGATTCCGAACATGTTACGTAAGATTGTAGATTAGGGACCGAGTTATTATTACTGTTTCGCGATTTATTCAACCTTTGTTTGCTGCTGTTAGTGTTAGACGGGCTAGGTGAACTAGACTGCGTATTATGAAATATTCGACACTGATCTTTGATGAACGAAATAAAACTATCTAGTGTAGGTCTTTTTATTATTGCGTTCCGTCATCTCGAAAACACGAATTGTTTCAGTGTCAAACTTTTTTAAAGCGAGTTGAAGCAACATAAAGTCGGAAAGATCTTCCAATTTTAATTTCCTAAGAGAATTAACCGCGGTTACGAAGTTATCTATAAACAGCTGGAAATTCGCGACAGACGCGGCCCCGGACAGTTTAAGATTTAAAGCTTGATCAAGGTAGGTAGACGCTAGGACGCGCGTGTCTTGATATCTATCAAGTAGTGACTGAAATAATAATATGACCTGATAATTCTCAGCACTGGGTGTGACACCTGCAAATACGGACTGGGCCTTCGGTGACACTTTTAAAATACGAGTACATTTGCAGAAGGTGTGCTCTAGTATATTTGATTGTTAGAAGATAACTGTCCGGGGAGAGAAAGACATTATTGTTCTTCAAGAACAAGCAGTTTTTTAACAGCGGCATCACAGTTTTCCTTACTTCTGAATCCGACTTCACTTGCTTACTTTCTTTACTCTATTATTCGATAAATAATTAATTATCACCAGGCTTCCATAGATTTCACTTAGTGAATTTTATGACTACAGTTAAATGCAGTTTTACAACTTTTTTCCAAATCGGCAAAGTACGAGTGATGCTTCTAGTCATTATGACCATCTAAGGTCTGCCACAAAAATATCCAGGGCAAAAATGGCGACAGCACTCCAAATAGGTATACCCGATGCCACATCCAAAACTTCCTCCTTCAAAGTAACAATGTACCCTATAAAAATTCGCAGAAAGGTGTTGAAGGGAATGCCAGCGTTTAGTGGGAAATCGCGGGCGGTGCCACGGGGCGGAGACTGTTGCGTAGATCGTAGAATGTGAATCTCCATACTAATTAAAGATGGCGAAAAAAGTCTTATACATTTATATAAGGCGGATTATAAACAGGGGTTAAGCAGGCTCGGTTCAAACAATCGCTAGGGCATCTATGGTGATTTTAATGTTGTTTGTAATTCTTATCTTTGGGGAGATTTACTGCAGTATTATTATGGTTAGTCTGTCTTCTATCGAAGTCCTTTTAACCTTAGACTCTGAACTGTGCGCCAACCACCTTACCATAGTAGGTACGGAGAATATATTTACAGTCAGCCTGGCGCAAGTTCCTAAGAAAAAACCGAATGTATGAAACGTGCTATCTTTTTAATGGCTACTATTATATGTATAAAACGTGAAGATAGCATCCTTCACTATGTACCCTTGGAACAGTATTCTTTCAAAGTTAGACGGGTTATACGTACATCACCGCCTTAGCTGTCAATAGTGTCAAATGTCACAACTGTCACATTATTATCCAGATTGAACTTTGCCGCATTATGTAGTTTGTTTATAAAACGTAAAAAACATACTGTAAAAGTGCTTTGTGTATACCAAATAAATGTGATTTTACACTTCTAGTGCTAGTGTTACTATATTTATTTGATTAGCATTGAAAGGAGCGCAATGAAAACAAGCAAATAACGTGCGAAATATGGCATACAACAACATGCCGGTCAAGCAATGAAAAAAGGGTAGGTATTTATGGCAAAATGTCCCTAGATAAAGATCAATGAATATTTATAATGTTATATAATGTGATATATTTCAATTAAACATAAAAAATAAGGAAATATTCTAAAGTTTCATATCCTAGTACTTTGTAGGTAAACAATAGTGCTGCCTGTCAGTTATCGATAATCCGTTATTAGAAATTGGCACAAGGACTAAAAATCCTATTCTTTTTTTTCTTTTTAGATGTAAAAAGCTGCAACTGGAAACCAAGACTTGATTTATGTGCCCATTGAAAAATTACATCAGTTGTACTATGTGTATGGCAAGCATTTTAAGCCGAAAGACTTAAAAAAAAAAGGGAATTCAAGTCAGAAAAACAGCTGTGCCTTGTATCTTTAGACATTTCTTTAAATCCTATTACAGAAGAAATGTTGAAAACCTTTCCATTACATGTACATACATAATATATCTTTTAGTTCTGCGTATTTTTCTTCGCTAATCTAGAATAGATTTATAGAATAGGCTAATTTGTTTGAATAAACACATAAATATTAAATACATCTTTTATTTGTGTTGGAAAAGTATAATTCTAGTCGAAACATAATTATAATTATTTCTTACCGAATATTATCGATATCGATATTTCGTTAATCACTAGAGAGTACATCCCTATATTGACAAATATGACAATGCTGACAACATAAAAACGATGTCAATTGGTATCTTTATGTTGGTACGAGTTCTCCCTGCCAGTGGCGGCTCGTTCAAAGGAGCGCTGGAGCAGTGAACTCCCAAAATTATAAAATATATGTATATAAACTTTTTCTATAAACATGCTCAATATTTTAATACACACCTAGTCTCTTTTCTATAATGCATATCTACAAATAAGTATTTGACTACAAAACTGTTTATCATAATTACGTCAACACTCTTGAAACATATGTATAGGTATTTTTGGTGGGTGGAGCGCTCATAACAGCGCTCTTCGTTGACGAAAGCTTAGTACAACGCTTAATACTGAAATGTAATGAGTGCGAAAGAGAGAGCGTCCTATGCGCTGGGCGCGTGAGACAAAAGATTTGTATGAGAAATAAGGCAAATACGGAGCGCCGCTCCTGGCTAGCTTGACGAGGTGCGCATGCGCGAATATATTACCCGACTAAATGATATGACCATTTGTCACGAAGAAAAATTAAAACGTATGCGCCGTTTTTTTTTTAAGTGTTTTGCCGGTATCATTTGAATGTAAACAAATGCAAAACATTTCTCTGCAAGTGCGTTGGTAATTAGAAAAGAATTGGTGTTTAAAAGATTGTTAATTGTATGTGATTGTGTGTATATGTTTAAGAAAGACAGTTAAATTGTGTAACTAATATGGAATATAACAGCGTAAACTTTATAAACGGATGGATGAAAGAAGAAAAACGAAAGGAGTGTATTGTGCGAGAATTAATGGAAATGTCGGTAGGGGACGCCCTAGGCAGACGTACGCCGATCAAATAGGTGACGTACTAAAAATGGGCCAAATTAAAAGTACCCATAACCGACGCACATGCATGATGAGGTTAATGAATGTCGAGGAAGCGAAAGAGGTATGTTTGAAACGAAGCATGTGGCGTTCCATAGTCTCTGCCTACCCCAATGGGAGACAGGCATGACGATATACTTAGATAGATAGTTAGAACTTTATAAAAAACTGTGAAAAAAATTAAAAAAAGACCAATATGATAAAACGCTTTGGTTATGTGGTTGCGAAAATGCGAAGGAAGTAAGAAGCCGTTTTCTTTTTCGTGTTGGTATTTTGTTTAGTGGCGCTGGAGTTGATACTGCGTGGTCGGTTCAGGTAGGTATCGATGATTTAGCACATCTTACTGTTAATTTTAAAAGCTTTCACAAAATAAATTGTAAGCAGTTTCATCTTCTTTTTTAGTGAACACCCAATATAATCTTTCACGAGCCGCCTCTGCTCCCTGCACGTTTCATACAAAGCTGAAAGTCTCGCATGATCTATGGCACATCCGCCTCTTCTTACGTATTATTTGTATACTCTTTGTTTACAGTGTATTGGCACTATAATAAGAAATAGCGAAGAACCTACTAATGAGGTCGAACCGGCGTGGCATTTCTAGACCGTATTTGATATACCGCTGTGCCTTACTTAAACTATACTAGCTTTTGTCAGGGATTTGTCTGCCTTACAAAAGAGAGAATGGGAGTTTAGAAGAGATAGGGTCATTGGATTATGCGACATACATCTTACTTACGGTCCTTAGGAGTAGTTTTGTTTATACAAACAGACAGAACAAAAAGAGGTACTCATTTTATAATAATTATAGATTAAGTCTAACAGTGGACGTCTTTCCGCTTATATAAAAATGCTAATACATTATTTTAAGTCAGAGGCGTCACACTGCAGAGCAAAGGCCTCCCCACGCTCTTCTCACTCTCTTCATCTATCTCTTGATTCAGTCTTTAGCAACCAGTACTCAATCCAGAATCAAGCTCTAAAACATAACCTTGGAACATAAAATAGTACCTATTCAGCACGAACATTAAAATTGACCCACAAAACAGCAAATATATTCCCTTGAAAACCTTGTTAGTTATGAAGGGAATATTTCTATATCGTCAAAAATGTCGGCCGAAATCAATCGCACAAGCCCGGTACATTCATACGATACCTTACATAAGCCAGGCATAACTAAGCTACCAACTTTGTTTTGATGCGCGAAACTCCGGAATGTTATTATCGTTTTTCTTTTTGCCGTCATCGCCTCGTGTCTTAATGAATTATTCAGACCGTGATACGGCTCTATGTGCCTGCTAGTGCGACGAAGAAGACATAATATTAGGATCAAGAATTACGTTGATTTATGTTTAATCTTTATGCTTATGAACGGTGAGATGATTTATCTCATTACACATTCCTTGTGTAAATTATTTATGCTTAAAACAGGACAAGTTAGAAGTACCCTGAACAGAAGAGCATGCATGAGGAATCTGATGGGAGTGAATGAAGCAAGAAAGATATGTCAGGATCGTTGCAAATGGCGTTCCGTAGTCTCTGCCTACCCCTCCGGGAAACAGGCGTGAGACTATGTATGTATGTATGTTATAAGTGGTTATTGCATAAATATGATGTTTGACACTGCAAAAATACCTATGGTTGCCGGGCCAACATATAATTACATCTTTCATTACACACACACACTCATTAGGCGAATGCAGTAAAGCACTTGATCGACTAATTCAAAAGTCTACGTCTCTACTTATCGTTCCGAACTTAAATGGTTACCAATTCGCCAGCGCCGGTGTTTGCGTGCTCTCACTACTCTCTTCTCTATTCTCAAGTCTCCTTCCCCCCCAACTTATCTCACGCCTTACTTCCAATATCTATCTTCCATAAATGATGGAAATCTCCGTTCTTCTCATAATCTTCTTCTTTCTTGCCCTAGTCACACTACTGGGTTCGTCAACTCTTCCTTTGTTGTGCAGTCTATTCTCTTATGGAATACACTCCCTCCTGAAGTCAGAATGTCCACTAACCGTTTTACATTCAAAATCAAAGTACGAGAGCTTCTTTTCAAGAGATTAGAGGAATCAGCCCATCACTCTCATCCATTATTATAAGTATTTATGTATGTGTAGTATGTATATATATTTAGGTTTATATATTATGTATATATATATATATTTATGTATAAGTAAGTTTATATAGAACTATTTATTGTGTATGTATTATATCCCTATTATGTATAAAATAATTATTAAGTTACACAATAATTATTAGTATTAAGTCATAACTACTACTCTAGTTTAGTCTAATTGCACCTACCACTTTTATCTCTTCACCACCTTAAGGTTGACAGGTAGAGAATGCCTTATGGCATTATGTCCACCTTTGTACATTGTTTGTGCATAAATTTAAATAAATAAATAAAAGTAAGCTACCTTAAGAAATCTATAATGAATAGGTAATTCGAAAAACTAAAATAGCTAGTATTGCCAGACACAGTCATTTTTCTTTTGAGAGACAACTCAGGCACTAAGAATCCTGTGTCGCGGGGGACTTAAGAAACATTCAATAAATATGTAAAAGCAAAGAACACGGAGCGCTGTCTCATGTAGGGTTCGAACTCAGACAGCGCACAGTTCGAAACGAAGAGGCGATAGCTTAAACCACTACGCCATACGTGTTTAGTTTTCTAGTCTCGTCGGCTTTAGCTAGTCATCCTCTAAGCGTTATCCCCGATGCATCGCGAGGTACGCTTACTAGTCTAACCTGGGATTGACCGAATATAAGGTCTTCCATAGAGCGCCTGCCATATGACCTCTGTAACCCAAAGGGATACCAATATTCTATGACTTCGACTAGTGTCAGTTTATTCAGAGGTACTGACTCCCTATAAGGACAGTCAAAGATCTTCATGACAGCTGCGACGGCTTAACGTGCTCTCCAAGACACGGGGCAAGCGATAATTAACAATTCAATTCACGCCCATAAATCCGAAAAGTCAGTGGTGCACGCCGTGGATTCGAACCCGATACCGTTTGCAAGGCAGTCTTTTGGTATCTCCATTAGGCTAAGGCTGCCTTGTTAGTTTTAAGTATCTAAATACAATAATAACATTAAAAGTGTCAGTACATGGTACAATGTATTTTAGCTGATACAACTGTTATATTATATTAGTCTATGATACAACTAACGAAAGTTTCCTCATTATGTTACGAAACTTCAACTCCATCACTTCAGGAATAACAAAAGTAAAACACTACTTCGACCTTTGTTATTAATAACGTGTTTAACTAGTTAGTTGATGTAAAATTTGTTGAAGACTTAAACCTATCATAAGCGGTTTGGCTTGATCCCTAGATAAAATTTATTAAATAGTTATTTATCTGACTATGCCTGCGTGTTATTTATATAGGTAGTAAGTTTCAACTGCGCTTAAATTACCCATAATGATATTTACGCAAAAATAACTAAGTATGTAGGTTTGTCTATTACGAAATTATGCGTGAACCACTGTACCGTCTTGATAAAATTTAGCACAGCGTAATTATGAGCACTTGAGGTAAGTCACAGCGCTGCATATCCGCAGTAACCCTAAAATAACTTTTCAATAACCAACAATACACAGTGTACACTGAAGAAAGCATGAGGCAAAGTAGCTAGCTATATTCTCATTTAGCTGAGCCCGCGTTTATATCCGAGCACCGCAAACAACACCGCATCTCCTCTTCCTCTGCGGCCCCACCGCAACGCATCGAATGGTGCGCCCCCATTTGGTCGCGGGAGATAAGTCGCGCAGCAACGCAACACCGACACGCCTCTCCTCCCGCGATCACACCCGACAGACAGAACTGTCCCCCGCACCCGCACCCTTGGACGCATCCTGCGCAGGCCCCCTCCAAGCCCACGCAGAGCTTCCACTCCCGGGATCCCGCTTAGCTTCACCGTGGTGGTCCAATCCACTGGGTACTGAGCCCCGTCCCCCCACCACGACAAGGTGGAGATCCCACAGGTGGGATGCTTGTTTACACACTACTAATATTATGTCTTTGTCTAATATTAGGTCGTTACCTATGAAATACCCGTTTTTCATGAAATAAATTAAGCGTATTTTTTTCTATATTTTTTACTTCTATTAATCAAAGTAATCACCAATGCAATCAATGCATCTTTGCCAACGCATTGGTAGCTTATTGATGCCCTTCTTGAAGAAATGAGCTGAATGGGAGGCAACAAATTCTTCAAAGGCATTTTGTACTCGCCTATCAGGTATTGCTTTTTTCCCGCCAAGAAGTTATCCAAATTCTGGAAAAGATGTAGGCGCAAGGTCTGGTGAGTACAGCGGATGACGGAGAACTTCCAAACCCAGCTCTTGTATCTTGGAGACGGTCTGCTGTGCAGTATGAGGTCGCGCGTTGTCGTGCAGGAGCAGTGGAGCCGAACGATTGACCAAAGCTGGTTGGATACGAACGAGCTTCTCCATCATTTCGTTCAGTTCTTCACAGTACACATATGCGGTGATGCTCGTCCCGTTTGGTAAGAAGCTGTGATGAATTACACCGGCGTTAGACCACCAAACAGTGACCATCACTTTTGTAGGGGTAAGTTTTCGTTTAGGACATTGTTTGGGTGCTGAACTAGGGTCCAACCAACTTGCTGAGCGCTTACGATTGTCACATGTCTTCATTTGTATGCCTGTTTAGCAATGCGAGGCACGTCTTGCCGCGTACTTCGCGCTGGCGATCATTGAGTTCGTGGGGAACCAATTTGTCAAGCTTTTTTACCTTCCAAATTTGACGCAAATGGACCAATATCGTTTTGATGCTGCGATTCTCCATTGTCGACCAAAGTTTTTGGACGACCACGGGGTTCATTTTTCAGGTCAAAATTTCCAGAACGGAAGCGGGCAAACCAATAACGGGTGGTGCGTTCGTTTGTAGAATTCGCTCCGTGAACGTCGTTGATGTTGCGTGCCGCTTGTGCCGCTTTGCTGCCACGACGGTACTCATTCTCCATAATTATTCGAATTTTTAACGTATCCATGATGACGAAAAATGTTCGAATGCGATGAAAACGTAACACTAACTATTAAACAAATGACGATTTTTAGAAAAAATAATTCCATGGTTTTAAAATAAAATTAATTTAAAATTAGAAATATCAGCCAAAAAGTAAATATTTTGATTTGAAATGGCCAGTACGGCAGAACGGCAATTTCATAGGCAAAGACCTATTACAAGCATTTCCATTTTTGACACGAATATTTTAAGTGCTTTCAAAGGTCACGTTATCAAGTTAAATTACATAAAAATCTGTAAAGAACGCTACAACATTATACTTGCAGAGTACAGCGATAAAAATAATGCGACACTATTTTTAATTTAATTTTGTACTTTTTCTTGAAATTCAAAAGAGTCCTCTGCGATATTTACTTTATTTTATTCAATTTGTAGCCATATGCAAAAGGTCAAAGTTATTAACTAAAATCTTTTTAGATTTAACTGCTTATATCTACTTTATCAAAAGAAAATAATTTTGTTAGTTCATCATCTTAATCACCATCATCTTGAGCCCTGTATATAAACTGTCCTACTGCTGGGCACGGGCCTCTTATCGCAGTGTGAAGGGTAAGGCCACAGTACATCACACTGGTAAAATGCTGGTTGGCAGACTTAACATGTCTTTTGAGAACATTACGGAGAACAGACTTACAGATTTTCTCACGATCATCCAGATACTATAAAGTAACTGATTCAAATTTAGTTCATTCGCTTTTAGAAATATCGTTATCAATTCTTGTAAATCACATATTTTCTGTACGGTTCATGTTCTAAAAACGTATACAAAGCTTTCATTAACGTATTAGATATAAATAATATATCTTTTTTTTTAAATAGACGCAAAATATAGGAATCATTGCTCTCGCCACAAAAATAATTTTATTATAGGATCGAACTATAATTCTCTCCATTTCTACGGATCCGAATATATAACCTGGATTTACATGATATTATTTCTAAAAATAAAAAGATTATAACATCTAAAAAACCTTCCATCTCAATTCCTAAATAGCAAATCCAGTTTCTTAGAATAACAATAAATAAACTTCAAAAACATATTCATCATCTTTCCGTTTCATATTAACGAAAAATGTTACATTTACATCTACTACGATACACAGGACAGAAGTGATAATCTTTATATAATTAATATTAATTGCTCTTCTTTCTTTGTTCGAGAAATCTCTGTAATTGGGAAAAAAATAAGATTCATTGTGCGAATGCCATCTTTGGATGTCTCATTAATTTGTCAGTGTCTCGGTCGCGAAGTTGAGTTTGGAAAATATATTTTTCAATTGTCCGGCTCCAAATTTCAGTACTGCGTTGCTCGACTTACTCAAAAAGTCATTTGTTCTTTTTTATAGTTTGTGTGCCTATATTATCATTTTATATTTTACTTTCAAAGATAACGCCTGCTTTAAGAATAAAGTCCAGTTTCGTACTAAGAAAATTCGGTCTTGAATAAGAAAATCGCCATAAATAATCGCCGAAAATGTTTAGGCGCCAGTGGTGTAAAGTAAGATTTGGTTTACCCTCATATATATCTCAAACAATATATAGTATACCTACATAGAAATTATAAAGTCACCGGATGCTTCTTCTTATTTAGGACTAAATGACCGTAAATGATCTTCATTGGCTTGAATTAGAAAGTTGTTAATATTCTTCAACCACCCCATCGTTATTAAGACACAACCATCAAAATTCAACACTAAGAACGCCAGACCAGCTCCTCTCATTAAACTTGCAAATCCGCCATGACCGTTCACAAACCCATAAAAATCTATTAACACGACTTGCATTTTAAAAGCCTCACTGAAAACGAAAGTCAACTGGGAAATTACCGTACCAAACACTTTCAGAATACACTGAAATTTTGATATCCCACTTCTGCCGACAAGACTGTTCTGAAATAGACCGAAACGACGCTTGTAGCGGCCTTATGTTATATGAACGTAGTAAAGTCAAAAAGTTATTATAGCCTCCCGATTACGTAAAGAGAAAGAAAATGAATTTAACATAATTATTCGCTTAATACTAGCTACTGGATAAAGTTATTCTGGAGATTGTATTAGTAGCAACTTTCTATTTATTTTAAATAGCTCGGATGAGATTGTTGCCGTGGATTGAAAAATATCCAATTATTTTTATGGCCTCTTCGGATGATGGAAGTAAGCGCAGTGGGACTTTTTTCATTTAGTAGTATAATGAGAATAATCATATTCTGAAAGGAAATATTTCCGGGTTGTAGATGAATAAGAATGTTTAAGCAGAGTAGGTACATTGTTCACTTTAGGTAGGCACTTTAGTGTGGCGTGGCGGAATCCATCTGCATAGTTTGATTAAGTAAACACGTTTTCTCAACAGATTGGTCCAAATCAGACTTTTAAATTCGTAATTTAACTGTTTTGTTTTGAATAGGATTTTTTTTTACAATAAATGAGTGATTAAAGAACCATAGTAGGTATAGGACTAAGTACCATCTTCTTCTTCATCGTGTCACTGGTTCAGATTTTCCGTTACCAAAACTTGGCTACGATAACGGCATAGTTTGAGGCCACTTTAAGGTCTCGTTTACTGCAGGTAGATGGGCAAAGAGGGCCTGAAGGCAAATGCGCCATGGATTGTGATGGAGCTCCGCAGTCGCAGTGGACCTGTGACCATTAAGCCTTGTTCAATTGTACTGGGCAGAAATAAATAAATTACTGACGTTAAGGCTGAATTGTTGACAACATGTAAGTACTGCACTACATATTTTTCACTTTTTGAATTTGTCTGTAAAAGTTTAACCATTTTCTAATTCCATAGTTGTTTTTGTAGGTAATGTCCATTACACCATGGGCTATCTTGCAGCAGAAGCGCTGGTAGCATTCCCCGTCACGCCCATCTGAATGACATAATTCGTCGTGCTCTTGTCGCGTCTGGCGTACCAGCTGTACTTGAACCAAATGGTTTGGTACGCGACGACGGTAAGAGACCTGATGGTATGTCATTGTTGCCTTGGAAAATGGGTAGGCCTTTGGTGTGGGACGCAACCTGCGTATACACCCTCGCGCCATCACATATTCCAAGCACGGGAGGCCATGCTGGCGCTGCTGCTGCAACTGCGGAAACCCTGAAACGGCGCAAATACAGTAATTTAGTGAGTAATTACGTTTTGAGCCGTTTGGGGTGGAAACGCTAGGTTCATGGGGTCCGAGTGCTCGGTTACTGTTCCGGGAAATTTCGAAACGTTTAATCGACGTCTCACGTGACCAGAAGGCTGGTTTATTCTTTGCTCAGAGAATCAGCATTGCCATCCAGCGTGGCAATGCTGCCAGCCTTCTGGGCACGTTACCCGATGACATTGATGCGGAGGCATTTTACGACGCCTAAACCGTGTAAATATTTTCAATTTTTAATCTCTTTTTACGTTTTTTTGTACATATACTACTTAGACATTAAGATTAGATTAAGCTTCATGTAGATTATAAAATTATGTTTATTTAATGTATAATTCATAATTTATATCAATAAGGTAATGTCCTCGATGCTCGGAGTCACAACTCAACATTGATATAATATTTTGTTTAGAGAATATCTTATTCTGCAGAATATCTTATGCAAGAGAGTACTGCAGCTTATAAGTATTCATTTGTTTTGAAGAGGCGATCACGATTTTATGTCTTGAAGAATGCGAGTCTTTTAAAAGCTTACTGTAAATTATGACTCATCTTAGAAACATCACAAATGCAAGATTACTTTGTCCGCCAGACGTTGCACAATTTACTAAAACATTTGAGAAATATTACCACTTTCTTCTTACTACATCATTATTATTTTTACTGCAAAGTCCCTTATACCTTGACTGTATCATTTGTATTCGCGAGTTGACTTTTTATGCATTAAGATATCGTAAGTACTTGGGTACGTCTAACGTACATTGTTGTTGAAAGAGACAAGTAGGGAGACTTGTGATGATGGGATGTCATCTGCATAGAAAATAGCTGCCATTTTGAAAAGAGGTCTTAGGGCCTTTTGATGGGCGTTCAATTGAATAAGATAGGATTATAGAAAAAATCAGTAAGTTTTTTAACAGTTAGTAGGTATGTAGTAAACTAACTGTTGAGTGAGTGGTTTGTGACGCTGATCGCTAAGCCTATGATTGGGAATTCAGTTCCCGTCCATAACAATTTATTTATGATTAGAATGATGATTTTTCTTTTGTATTTTAGATGACTTTTATTTTTTATATTAATTAGATAACAAAATAATTTTCAAAAACTAGTGGTTTTAAAAACCTTTTTACTCATTTCTGGCTATACCACAGACATGAAATAGCATAGTGAGTAATCCGATAATTTCAGGTATGTAATGAATGCTATAACGACTCTAAATTAATTATACTCCATTTGTATACAAAAAGCTTTGATCTCTCTAGTTTTGTTAGACATTAAATATTAAAACTCACTACACAGATAATAAAGACGAAATAAAAATAAACGAATTAGCTATAAAAAGTACGTAAGTACTGTTTTCGTAATTTCTACTTTAATGTAAAGAGATACTTATTAGGTAATTACTGAGGTACAATTCTAGGTAGCTAAAGAAATATATTTAAATAAAATATTCTTTTATAAATGTTAGAAGAACTTTTCTAGGATAATCAAATTGCTAGATATTCTCATTTTTTTCTTTACTTTAACATGCATGGAAGCTCTACCATCCCTTGTAGACTATAAATGTTGGTAGCGCCATCTACCTTCCTATCTATAACTAATCGCATCAACATCAATCGTTCCACGCTTGTCTAGTGCGAGCGATACCATATTTCCGTCCCTCTCTATCCCACTCCCTGGGAGAGGCACTGCCTTGTCGCTGCGATCGTCGACGCGAGTGACAGTCCAGAACATTCGATTCGCGATACGCGTCCGCTATAACGTATCACCGCGCCGCTCCCGCTATAGTTATTACCTCTTAAAAAACCGCTCGCAAGTGGAAGTGACTGTGTAGTGAAGTGAAAACAAGCAGCTGCATCACGAAACCACCAGGAGACTGCCCTTCGGAAACGAAGAAGATTGCCGTATAAGGTAAGTGCCTTCCGTCCTTGGAATATCCTATACCCACTCACAATCACCTCTTCCCGTATCCAATCCTAGGCGGCTAAAAACCCGCTATCCTTTGAATACAGTCCATTCCATTAATCCTTCCCAAGTCGCCTAGAACCTACGGTTTCGGTGTATCGCCGAACCATTTTTTTTGGTCCTTCGAGCCGGATTCATTTACGTTTTTATACGTTATATCGCCATACCTAGGCAGTTATAGCACCTAGCTATACTCCTAATATATTCACATAACCGTCACATGGTTGTTTCCGCCCGCATCAGTAGGTAAATTTTTATGTAGCTACCTACTTACGCAATTATTATTTCTGCAACTATCATAGTTGTCTTGTAAATCTCATATTTCGAGCAACTTTTAATTCCACAGCTCTAAAGTGTTGCCTACTTAGCCTACTTAGGTAAAATAATAGGTACATTAGATATTCTTATTTTGTTTCGTTCTCATTAGCTTATACTTACGTAAGCATGTCACAACAAAAGAAGTCACGCGTGTCGGAAGACAAAGATATGACAATCTTAGAAGCAAAACGCAATATTTTATTTGAGCGCATTCAAAACATCTATTAACGATCAAAAACCGCATCTATGTCTGACAGTAATAGCGAAGCATTTCTCAGTTATTGTATGACAGTAGATAGTATTCGAACAGATTTTCATAAGTTGTTAGACGATTATAACGCAAGATTACTTTCTATCAATCCTGATGAAAAACCGAACTATCAGGCGTATACCTCATTCGAAGATCTTTATTGTATTATTAAGCGTATACAATCGCAATTGGAGGGTAAATGTTCAGCAGAGCCCGTTGCCCGCAAACCGAGATTACCGCCAATCGAGATTATGTCGTTTGACGAAGATATACGAAATTGGCCGTTATTCTATGCGAGTTTTAAGTCTACAGTGCACGATAATGGTTCTCTGACAGATGCTGACAGGTTGTACTATTTAATAGGTAAACTGTCACCGAAGGCCCAGTCCGTATTTGCAGGTGTCACACCCAGTGCTGAGAATTATCAGGTCATATTTCAGTCACTACTTGATAGATATCAGGACACGCGCGTCCTAGCGGCTACTTACTTTGACCAAGCTTTAAATCTCAAACTGTCCGGCAACGCGTCTGTCGCGAATTTCCAGCTGTTTATTGATAACTTCGTAACCGCGGTTAATTCTCTTAGAAACTTAAAATTAGAAGATCTTTCCGACTTTATGTTGCTTCAACTCGCTTTAAAAAAGTTTGACACTGATACAATTCGCGCATTCGAGATGACGGAACGCAATAATAAAATACCTACACTAGATAGTTTTATTTCATTCATCAAAGGTCAGTGTCGAATATTTCATAATACGCAGTCTGGTTCACCTGGCCCGTCTAACACTAACAGCAACAAACAAAGGTTGAATAAATCGCGAAATAGTAATAATAACTCGGTCCCTAATCCACAATCTTACGTAACATGTTCGGAGTCTAATAGTAATAATTCGCAGAAGTGTCTGTGCAGTAATATAGTGCACGACCATACAAGTGTCCCGCCTTCGATAATTTGGATGCAACCGCTCGTTTTAAATGCGTAAAAGATAACAAAGCTTGCATTAATTGCTTAAGCATAAAACATAAAAGAAGTAATTGTTCTAGTAAGACAAAGTGCCGCTTCTGCAATAAAAAACATCATTCATTGCTTCATTTCGATAAAGATAACCCGTTGTCAAGCCAAGCCGCTAACCTTGACACACTTACATCGCAGATGCAGGCCACGGTGCCCTCCCCCTGCACGCCTCAGGGCGAGGTATCGTTGTGTACGACGTCCATTGCGCGGGCGACGCGCACGCGAGGACGGCACTCGCGCATCTATAATGATCCACGCAGGGCCAAAACGCAGTGTATGACGTCTAAGACTGTTCTGTTAGCGACAGCGCAAGTTATCGTATATGATGTTAATGGGTCGCCGCACATGGTACGTTGTTTGCTAGATAGCGCCTCTCAGACCAATCTAATAACATCGGAATGCTTCAAACGCCTCGGATTATGGAATAACTTTAAAAATACTAAATCGATCGTCAAAGGGATAGGCGGATCAGAAAAACATTGCAAGGGTTCCGTAGATATTAAAATACATTCGCGTTTTGATAGGGACATTAATTTTAACATTTCTTCGCTTATCGTGGAGCGTATCACGGACGTATTGCCGAACGCTAATGTAGACGTAGCATCACTCACTCACCTCGAGTCATTGCCGCTAGCAGATGCGGAGTTTCCGAATCCGGCAGGCATTGATCTTTTGATCGGAGCTTCAATATTTCCGCACTTGCTACTAACTAACATAGTACGTAGTGAGCGATATGATTTACCGCCCGCTATTGAGACGGTATTTGGGTATGTGATTATGGGTACCGTACCTACGTTACATACTGCTCATTGTATTACGTCTTGTTGTTGTTCTGCTCTTCAAGAGATCAAGGTGGGTGCTAAGACTGTGTGTAAGATAAAGCACTAATTAGCTATGCTATGCTATGCTATGCTATGCTATGCTATGCTATGCTATGCTATGCTATGCTATGCTACGCTATGCTATGCTGTGCTATGCTATGCTACGCTACGCTATGCTATGCTATGCTATGCTATGCTATGCTACGCTATGCTACGCTATGCTACGCTATGCTACGCTATGCTACGCTATGCTACGCTATGCTACGCTATGCTACGCTATGCTATGCTAAGCTACGCTACGCTACACTATACTATACTACACATCCACTTTGTATATGGATGACACTGCCTGTAGTGTCATACCCGCTCCGCTAGAAATTTCGCTTTGTGAAGAGCTTATTCAGCTTTTCAAGCGAGGCCAAACTGATCTTGTCAAATGGACAAGCAACTCTAAGGAGGTTCAGGCATACCAGATTCTCATAAAGCTTCTCCAGACATTGAGTTTGAGAAGTCTGTACCGCATAAGGTTCTCGGTTTACGCTGGGACAAATCCTGCGATAGTTTTCGGTTTGACGTCTCACCACCAGATGATAAGTGCACCAAACGCACTATGCTGTCCACAGTGGTTCGACTATGGGACATAATGGGTTTTGTGGCTCCCACAATTTTGTACGCCAAGCTCTTGATCAAAGAGCTTTGGCTATCAAAGTGTGAGTGGGATGAAACACCCCCTGACCATATTGTCGCCGCTTGGGGCCAGTTTTGTATTGAGCTTACCGCGCTCAATCAAATTACTATTCCGCGTCATCTTGGGTTGGTAGATGGATGTACCATCAACTTAACAGGTTTCGCTGACGCCAGCGAGCGTGCTTACGGCGGAGTCGTATATCTGCAAGTCCGCATTGGTTCTAACTACTCGGTGCAGTTAGTTTGTGCAAAGTCTAAGGTCTCGCCTGTTAAAACCATTTCGGTTGCGAGACTGGAGTTGTGCGCGGCCCTTCTGCTGTCTCAGTTGCTCCGCAAGGTTCAAGACACAGTTTTGCCCCACTACTCTATTAATAAATATACGCATTTTCCGACTCCAAGGTAGTGCTCGCTTGGATTTATTCTTCTCCTCACCGCTGGCAGACTTTGTCGCCAACCGCGTTAGTAAATTGATTGAACTTGTTCCCGCCACTTGTTTCAATCACGTCGCGAGTTATCGTACTCGTCTTGAGGAAGAACTTTCCATAGATCATATTGACTGGAAGTTTATTCCGCCAGCATCTCCACATTTCAGTGGATGTTGGGAAAGCATGGTCGAAGTAATTAAGGCGCGTCTCTTCAAAGTTATAGGTCAACAGATCCTATCATACGAAGAGCTTTTAACTGTCCTTGCACAAGTTGAGGCACTGATCAACTCGCGTCCGCTCACGGCATTGAGTACTGACCCTGCAGAACCATCCGCGTTAAGCCCTGCACATTTTCTGAACACAGTGCCATTATCGTCACTTCCGGCTCTCATGGCCGTTAGCCATCGTAGAGAAATTGCATACTTCCAAGGACGGTACGACCCGCGTTGTTACCGTGAAAACCGCTAAAGGGAGTTACGTGCGCCCTGTTGTACGTCTCTGTCCGCTTCCAACTCAGTGAGATCTAGCCTGAAGTTGGACCTACCTCTTAGTTTAAGTATTTAGTTAGTAGTTTTCGCTATTATTGCGTTTGTAGTTTTCGCTAAAGTTAATTTAGATTAATTTTATTGTCATATCGCTGTCTTAGCCTATTGATGGGTTATGCGGTAGTACACCCAACATAGCTAAGTTCAATTCTATTTTTTTTTTAAAGGCAACCCTTTAGGGCCGTGGGGATATGGTAGCGCCATCTACCTTCCTATCTATAACTAATCGCATCAACATCAATCGTTCCACGCTTGTCTAGTGCGAGCGATACCATATTTCCGTCCCTCTCTATCCCACTCCCTGGGAGAGGCACTGCCTTTCGCCTGATTGGTCGCTGCGATCGTCGACGTGACAGTCCAGAACATTCGATTCGCGATACGCGTCCGCTATAACGTATCACCGCGCCGCTCCCGCCATAGTTATTACCTCTTAAAAAACCGCTCGCAAGTGGAAGTGACTGTGTAGTGAAGTGAAAACAAGCAGCTGCATCACGAAACCACCAGGAGACTGCCCTTCGGAAACGAAGAAGATTGCCGTATAAGGTAAGTGCCCTCCATCCTTGGAATATCCTATACCCACTCACAATCACCTCTTCCCGTATCCAATCCTAGGCGGCTAAAAACCCGCTATCCTTTGAATACAGTCCATTCCATTAATCCTTCCCAAGTCGCCTAGAACCTACGGTTTCGTTGTATCGCCGAACCAAATGTCGATGAAGGCAATTAATATCCACTAAAAAATGAGAAATAAATATTTGGATTTAAGTTTTTTATACCAACATAATTATCGCCTTTTCGCCATTCAGAAATTCTCGGTTGTTTAACCAGCAGAACTGGCTTGTAAGAGCTATATGCGTATTAAATTGTTAATTGCTACTTACTTCGTGTCGTGGAGGACATGATAATCCGACGGCCCTGACGATCATGGTAACCTTTAACAGTCTTTACGGGTATTTAGTAACCTCAAATATCCCGACACTAATCCAAACCATGCAATAATGAGCTGATAATGCCCTTTGAATCATTGAGGTTGCTCAATGATTCAAAGGGAGGGAACAGTTGCTCTGTGGAAAAGATACTGATGACTCAAATCTGGTTAGACTAGAAAGGTAACCCTGGACCCCAATTCTTAAAAACAACCATGATAAGTTTAGGATCGTAAAGACATTTAGTTCATATCGTGTTTAGAAACATTCTAAGAATTTATTTGGCAGCAAGTACTATGGCAAGCCTGCATCTTAAAATTCAAGACATTATAGAAAATTCTTAGACGAGTCTTAATCACGTAAAATTTACTTATTTAAGGTATGAATACCCTATGTTTACCAATGTTTCGAAAGTCTTGCACCGGTCGTGGTCGCAGAGCCAGTGGTAAGATGGTCGAAACGTCGGAAAATGTGATGCAAACAGATGGCAAAGTTTAAAAAATGTCTTGTGCATCTACTAAAAGTACAAGACATTTTTTCGAGATCCTATCCTGTCGAAGCCTACTACGTTATTTGTTACACGATATATAGCCCGTAACTTATAGTGAGACTAACGTGGCAGAATGGCCGGCCTGGGTGCACTTACGGTAACACTACAACGAAAAGGTAATAACAACGAATAGATACTACCCTACGTGTCTGTTAGGTATAGGCCGGTCACTGACATGTTACAGAAAATGCAGCTTGCATGCAAAAGTGACACATTTTTTAAATTGCTTTAAACAGGTATCCCTAATAAAAGTATTGATACCTACTAATTTTTTTTTTGGATTACGTTAACATAGCTTGTAAAATGTGGATGTATTTATTTTAGCTCCAATCTGCCGGGACATAGCAATTTATTCGTATTCTACACCAATGACCATAGCATAGTAATTATTTCGAATTACACAGATCACGGAATCCGAATTCATAATAATTCTCAATCCTCAATAGCTTATTTGCATTACATAATTATTATTTCATATGAATAAGATGAATATTGTGCAATTTTGAGTAATATGACTTCATGCAATGACATTATAACACTATTCTAATTGTGAACAGCACAAGTCTGTCACCACCTTAGCACCAGCATATAACGGTAGTAGAAATTAAATAAAATTTGCAGGCCGTAAAGGGGATATAACATATAAATATAACGTTTGCTGTAAGGCTGTCTAAATGGCGGGTTAAATGGGACTTTAACTGAACATGTTAGAAATATGTGTAGGCGTAGTAATTGCCTATGTAATGAAATAAGGGGATAGAAGGGGAAAGAAGGGCGATAGTTTTATAAATATTAAGTGAATATATTTATACAAATCTGATGATTTTTATTTAAAACCCGAATAAGTTTGAGTTCAATATTATGCTCTCGATGTTTTAGAAGGATTTTCTAACGTGCGTGGTGGTTGAAGTCAGCAGTTTTAGCACACATTTTAAGTTTTCAATGTTCTAGCACTATATTGCAGAGTGATTAAGTTTACTGCTTTATAATTATGAGGATCTCTTCTTTTCTTTCCTTTCGTATGATTGCAGCCAACTTTGATGTTGGAGTTTATAAGCCGCCCGAAGGCCTCCGACATGGCCTAGCGATTCATCCCTGAGACGAAAACCCCGATCGACGGCTTCTCGTGCTCTCCGAAGCACGGTACCGCTCAGATGTAAATGTCACAACTAACGGTCACCCTTGAAGATGTGCAGCATTTGCTGATGGAATGTGGTAGGAACCGGAACGAGAGGGAAATTTTAATAAAAGAGTTCCAGTTGAATTTATTGCAGGTAGGGTTAGTACAAACAATTTTAGCACAACCAAAATCAACCCTAGCTAAAAGATTGTGTCAGCTCATTAACTTAATTTAATTTTAAGTATTTATAATGTTTTAGTTATAAGTCCTAATGTTGTTTTTGTACAAGGCATGATGGGGTTGGCGTATCCACGTGGATAAAAACCCCAATTTAAATAAAGAACAAAAAAAAAACTAACGGTCACCCATCCAAGTGGTTAGCTGTGTAAGCTTTGCATAACTTTGACGATCTATTACGAACGGCCTGTCAAGTCACGCTATTAAAACTATACCGACTTGATCATCACCTTATCATCCTCTTAGTGTTATCCCAGTTTCAATCTGGGGCCCGCTTACTAGTCTAACCGGATTTAGCTGAATATTAGCTTTTCCACGCAGCGACTGCCTGTCTGACCTCTGCAACCCGAAGGGATAGCGATATTCCATGGTTTAGACTAGTGTCAGTTTATTAGAAGGTACTGACGCCCTGTAACGATTGTCAAAGATCTTCATGACAATCGGTACCGACGGCGTGCTCTCTGAGGCATGGGACAAGCGAGAAATCAAAAGTCAATACGCACAAAACTCCGAAAAGTCATTGATGCGCGCCGTGGATTCGAACCCGATACCCTCTGCATGGCAGTCTGTTGGTATCTCCACCGGGCTATCGCTGTCTTCAAAACTATACCGACATGATGTGAAAATAAATTATGCATAAACGTGGCTGTTGCGGTTGTTTCACTTGAAAAGTGGAAAAAAGCCAAACGCGAGCGATGGAGGTTTGGGTATTGGCATAATCCACCTTAAAGCATAAATACTTATCGTTCAGTATGATCTCATAAAAAACTTGATAACGTTTATGATTAGTTTTAAATTTTATAATTAGTTAAATTAAAAATTTACAGCAGGAGCTTAAAAAGTAAAACACTCAATAGTCCGCTAACCTACAGTTTTTATTACAGTTGCCAAAAAGTTTTTTCAAAAAAGTCATCTAGATGTACTTTGCGCCTGCTTAATTCAGATTAATGGAAAAAGTTTAATAATTATAATTAGCTGAATAAGCTATTTAATGATTATTAGTTTATCAGTATTTCAGCTCATTAATTTTATGATTGGTATATTTTAGTGAGCGTCCTACTTTCGGATATAGTTTAAGTTATCAACTTACTAATATTACTTTAACATGTTCCAACGGGACATATAACACGTAGGTACCTTTGTTATGAGTAACCGATATTTCATTTTATATATCAATCCTAAATATGCAAAATCTCTTCCATTACTGACTGACTGACTGACAACGCACAGCTGAAAATATTGGGCGCTGGAAGCTAAAGAAAGGTAATGGAGGAGTGTAGTGGGCCGGGCAATAAGAGATATTTGTTTTAAAAGTAATGTTTGAACCGTAGCATGTGGCGTTCCACAGTCTCTGACTACCTCAATGGGAGACAAGCGTGACGTTATAGATAGATAGATAGAAGAGAGTAAAAAGGTTCTACGCGTGCAGAGTCACGGTCAAAATCTAGTAGTCAATAAACTTCTTAGAAACGCGTCATCACGGTTTATTCAATAAGTTTACCAGCACTTTGCTCCATAGTTTCAATGCCCCAGCATCATACCGACTGGCAGATTAATCTCGCTCCCTAAAACCATAAATGATGAAAACTTTTAGTGGCTTTCACGAACTCCAGAACACCATTAAACATTATTCATTTCAGCACAAACATGTTTAAAAGTAAAATACAGAGGTGTATGTTCTGGAATGACTTGCTACCCATATTTTTTTAAACAGTAAGTATGGAGGTTAATTAAATGTATTGGATGGATAGCAAAGCGATAGCGTAACGTATACGCTCGTGTGGAACAAAAGAGGTGTGTAGTGCGTCAAAACTAAACGGAGGATCCTCTGACTAGATTAGATGATCATGTCTGGTTGATCACGGCTCCACGGTATTGATGAAAATTTGCATGGCAAATATCCCATATTAAAAGTTACATACCTATACGCTATTATTAAGTAGCGTGTATCGTCTAATATCATGATTCAGGATTTTTAATAGTTCTTCATAGTTCCGATAGTATCGTCAGTACTGGTGTCTCAGTCATATAGCATTATTTGCATGTGGCTACCATAACGCTGGGCTTTACACATGTTCAGAGGTAGAGGAATGACACTTCACAGGGATGACATCACTTTAGTTGGTATGAAAAATAAGTTTCAAATAGTTAACTAATAAGCCTGAACATTTCACGTAAAAATAATGTAGGTAATGACATAATAATAAGTCAATTATGTACCGAACCCTCGTGCCGATCTATCCTCAAAATAATATCAAAGATGGCTACCACTTATAACTACAACCAACAGTTACGGGCGAGTGAAACATTGCCATGTAATTTAAGCAGACAACGGTGCATGCCAGTGGCCGACGTACTCGTGCTAGTAACTCGCCCGCGATGCACTAGAGTTGGCCCCTAATATACGAGCTACCAGTAATGGATGAGGCTTGTTTAAGCGCTAAACTATTTAGCGCTTAAACAAGCCTCATCGACCTGGAATCGACGATTTGTCTGGCAAAGTTGGCTGGAGTTGAGTTTGCTGTTGTAATAGTTCGGTGGATTATGAATTTCGCGATAGTTAGGTGGTTAATGTTTGTTTTCTGTTTTATCGTATAACTGTCTGAGCAAAATAGTTAAACTTAAATAAAAAGCTTATTTTGGTTTGCAGATGAAATTTCTCGGTAGCGCAATATTGAATTTACTTTTGAACACAAAGTTCGAAGTTCGCATGAGGTCGTTTCGATCTCTATGATTAGCACCAATGATGTAAGCCCATTCCTAGCGTCAAGACTGTCTGGATTATGTAACTTAGGGCATGCAACACTCTCGCAATAATTATTGAGATGGTCTCCTTTACGTAATATTCTTGAACAACTATCGTGCTCAATAAATTTGTAATTTTATAATGTCGAATCTTTTGCTACCTACTAATAAATAATAATGAAAATTGTTCGATGATATCAAAAATAAATGATACAATTTTAACTTTTCCTCGCTGAATTTTTCCATGCGATTAATGAGTACATACATAATAATAATAATAAAACCATAATACTGAAGCCGAATGGATACATACTGAAATAAGAAACAGCAACGCAAATATACAAGACATGAAGTTTGAAAATATACCACCACAGACATTCCAAAAGATACTCCATAACTTGCGCAATTGGAAATCACCAGGTTCAGATCACATACACTCTTACAGGTACAAGAAGTTTACCTATATTCACGGCTACTTACATAATTATATCAATATATTCATCCAAGACCCTAGCAAAATACCACCATATTTAACAACAGGTAAAACTTTTATGATCCCTAAAGATTACAACGATCTATCGAACTCAGCCAAATACAGACCTATCACTTGTTTACAAACTCTATATAAAATTATCACAGCCTGCATATCGGAATTGATATACCAACACATTGAAGCCAACAACATCTTGGCTGAACAACAGAAGGGATGTCGTAAATTTAGCCAAGGGTGTAAAGAGCAATTAATCATAGACTCAGTAATTCTTACAAAAGTTCAAAAGACTATATCCGATCTGTATAGCATGTATATTGATTACAGGAAAGCATACGACTCAGTCCCCCACTCTTGGTTAGTAAAAATTCTAGATATTTATAAAATTCACCCCAAAATTGCTAAATTTCTGACCACACTTATGACAACCTGGTCTACTGTACTTACGATCACTACATCAACAGAGACAGTAGAAATGAACCCGATTCGTATACAGAGGGGAATCTTTCAGGGAGACACGTTAAGCCCACTATGGTTTTGTCTGGCTTTAAATCCGCTTTCTAATCTTTTAAACTCCACATCACTAGGCCACTAGGACACTTTAAAATACACTGATACAGACAGACAAAGTGAGACACTAGGTTACATATTAAGCCATTCACTTTACATGGACGATATAAAACTATACGCTCAAACCGAAAATGAACTATACGAGCTAGCTACCCTCACAGAATTGTTTACAAAAGATATACAAATGGAATTCGGTATAGACAAATGTAAAATAAATTCTATTAAAACAGGACAAGCCTATCACCACCAATACACGTCAAATACAGGTGAAAATATACTATCACTAGAAGACCATGACACATACAAATACTTAGGATACAATCAGTCACAACAAATACACCACAAGGAAACAAAACAAAGCCTAACACTGCAATTTCAACACAGGCTTAACACAATATTAAAACACAACTTAACTCCAGAAACACCATTAAGGCCATAAATACTTTTGCCATCCCATTACTTACCTACTCGTTTGGTATAATAAAATGGACCAAGACAGAACTCAAAAATCTGCAACGAACAATTAACACCACGATGACTAAATTCCGCAAAAACCATCCAAGATCTTGTTTGGAAAGACTGACATTACCCAGAAAAGAAGGAGGCAGAGGATTAATCGACATAGCAAATCTTCACAATAGACAAATAACGACTCTCAGACAATATTTCTTTACTAAATCAGAAATATCTATACTCCACAAAGCAACTTCTCAAAATGATCAGAAATTTACTCCACTTTCTTTGAAATATACAAACGAACAAGATTCTGAAAAACTGACAGACGATAAAACGAAGATTGCAGTATGGACCCAAAAGTCACTACATGGAAGACATCGTCACGACCTATGCCACCAAAATGTCGACAAAGTAGCATCGAACGCATGGCTGAGCCAAGGCATACTCTTCCCAGAGACTGAGGGCTTTATGATCGCTATACAGGACCAAGTAATTGAAACCAGGAACTATAAAAAACATATCATTAAGAACTTACACTCTGACTCTTGCCGAAAATGTAATAGCTCCGCAGAAACAATACAACACATAACAGGCGCATGTAAGTCCATAGTCCAAACGGATTACAAACATCGACAAGATCAGGTGGCCAATATCATACACCAAAAACTTGCACTACAATACAAATTCATAGACTCTATAACAGCCTACTATAAATATAACGCGAAAACTGTTTTAGAAAATTCTACTACCAAACCATACTTTGACCGAGCCATTCTCACTGATCGGACCGTCCATTATAATAGGCCTGATATCACCCTAATAAATAAGACTACTAAAACAGGATACCTCATAGACGTTGCTGTACCAAACACACATAACATTCAGAATACAATAGCAGAAAAACTCAGCAAATATCTTGAGCTTAAGGATGAAATAATACGACTATGGCATCTAGAAAAAGTAACTATTGTACCTATTGTTCTTTCTACAACAGGAGTTATACCTAAACAATTACACCAGTCCCTTAAAACTTTAAAATTACCACCAAAAACCTACTACCTGTTGCAAAAAGCAGTAGTACTTAACACATGCAGACTGGTAAGAAAATTCCTACAATGCGAACCGGACAGTACACAACGATAAACATTAATACCGCCCACACCTTACAGCCTAACACTCAACCCATATCTGATGCTCACTTGGCTTAGGCCCGTAACATCAGTCTGTCACCGGTTAATAAACCGAGAAAACAAAAGAAAAAAAAAATTAAAATAATAATAATAATAATAATAATCTTTATTGACACTGTAAGCCCACATAACAGAATACAAATAATTCACAAAAGAACATTAAATTCTTGTTTAGTAAGACTTAAACTTAAAACAACAAATTAGATCTCTGACTCCTAAACCAGGCCGGCGCACTTCGCATTTTAGGTACAAACTTACAAGTACCTCGGCCGACCATGTCGACATGGTTGGATTTAGTAGGTTGCCGCGCGCCGCTCACATTAGACGTCACGCAACGAGTGCGACCGCTCCGTGTTCTCACGCGCCGTGTTCATACACTGTTCAAATTATATACTTAAACGCCTTTAACAACAAAAATGTATCATCACAAGTCTAATGCAAAGTATTGCTTAATTAACTGTGTGTCGAAAGCGACTTGAAAATTTGATTTTATTTATATTAAGTACGAGAGCAACTTGAAAATTTTATTTTTTGTTTGTTGAGATATCTTAACGATTATGGTGTCAAATTAAAGATCTAGTTAAAAAACCATTTTATCTGTTTGAATCATGTAAATCGTCCACGCGTTTAGGAAATAACTAAGAATTTGTATATATAGTAAAAATGTAAACGACCAGAATTTTTGTGCTTTTTTTCTACTAGCTCAAATAGTGGGATAGGATACTTATAGGATAATTATTTATTATTAGGCACGTGGTCAAGGAGGTAGATAGACGATGAATAAATATAGTAGCAGCGCCAAGTCGACAACCCTAGCGCGCCACTCCGCGCCAGACAGCGACAGCGTTATGTGTTAGAAAAGAACGGGAACTGTTAGGTTAATATCGCATTAGGCACTGAGTGCTTATGCGAGCTGAATTGAACTTTATTGCTTAGTACCAAGAGTCGCAATTTCAAGAAATTGGTTTGAAAAGTGAAGCTAAGCTGAAGTTTTTTTTTTTTTTTGCTTCTGGCAACACTGGCGGTATAACGTAAAACTGTATTTCTCCCAAGAATTTATTAGTTTTAAATCTATTTAATTCATAATAATGTGCCTAATTTGGTAATTCCTTGCGTAATAAGCTGTGATAATTATAATAGTCGTATAATAATAGTGATAAGTGTTGTTCATCAAGTTGTAAAAGTTTTGCAAATTCAAGTAAGTCAACTGTCAAACTACCGTACAATTTTATAAAGAATTTGCATTATTTCTACAATAATAGCTAAATTTGAGCCAATTTGAGGTGAGTTTACTTCTTATTTGACTTTCGTACACCTTACGCAAGCAATATACCAAATTAGCATATCACAATTTACTCAAACAGCTTTGTTGGTGTCTTACACAAACCTCAGTGACCTTTCTTGCTTTGTTTATTTACTTTTAACAAGATGATGACCAGAAGGGCACGCCAAGACGATGAGAAATTACAGGTGGCCCTTACTGAACTAAAGAAATATAAGGATTTGTGTCAGTCACTACAAAGTGAACATGAGGACAATGAGAAGGAAATGCTACAGATTTTAGGGAAAAACTCTCAGCTTAGGAGTGAGATGGCAGAAATGCACACTAATTTAGTCTCTTCTTTAGACGAAAGGGATAGACTACAAAACATTGTTATGCAATTTGACAGGTGCAGTGATGAATTTGAGAAAGCTCTCAAACGCATCACTGAATTGGAGGGTCTCCTAAGTGAGGCCAATAATCAAATAAACATATTAAAAGGGCAAACCAGACTATGAAATCAGTTACAACACAATCGCTATTTGATTAGCTGGTTGGTAGCGCTCCATGCATGGTTTCTGCCATCTCTGATGATAGCAGTAGAAACATAGTGACTATTGATTTAACAGAGTCTAATTCATCTATTCAGTCATTTAGAAAGATGAAAGCCTGTAATAAATTGAAGAAGTATGTTAAAATTAATAAATTTATCAGGAAAAAGGAAAAATTGTTAAGAATGTACAAGAAATCAAATATTAATGTAGATTATTGCAAAAAATATGTTAATTTAAAGGAACAGATGTCAGTATGTTTAGCTAAATTAGATTCTAATCTATTAAAGTATGATGCTGATATTCATTGTTTGCAAACGGAGATTGACAGTTTACAAGAATCATTGTTGAACATGACAAAGAAATATAATTTATCGCAAAAACAAATAAATGAGCATATCTTGGCAATGGATGACTTAGTGGACTTGTGTAAGTATAATGAGCAGAGGCTCCAATCTCTTACCAATAATAATCATGGCAATGAACATAGCCAGATGCCACGGAGTCATTCACAGCCAACTACATTGAATTATTGCCCTGATTTGTTATCACCGTCTGATGCAGCGGGTAACAGCACCATTGATTCTAATTTTGGCACTTCCTTCTCACCCCACATTACAAACACTGACAAACTATTAATGTTTAGTGATGAGATAGGGAAAAACATGAGCCAATTGTTGCGGCAAAGGACAGGTTTGGCTTTTACTAACATATGTATGCCTGGAGCAAGTTATACTCAAATAATGCAATCTTCGGGAAGATGGGCCTCGTTAGCCTTGGTTGGCAACCTGTCTAGGAGAAGGAAAACTCCGAATTTAAACCAACTTTCAGGGAGCATACCCGAAACAAAACCCCGATCTAAGGTGTGAACCGACCCGTGCCGAGGGATTCGTGGCCAGAGGGCAAGCTGGTCGTAAACGGAGGGTGCCTGTGTTGGTGGTCACAGGGCACAGCTGATATTCCGCCTTACCCCCGTAAAGGGCTCTGCGGGGATGGACCGTCTAGATCCCTAAATCTCGTGGGAACGCTATGAGAACAAAAACTTATTCTTCTCCATACGGCGGCGACGCGGTTCGCAACCCGTCACGTCTCGTTTCCCGCGAGGGCGAAAAGCGGCCTACGGAAAGCAGGTTTGCGACATTGAATGTTGGAGGAGGAATGAACGGCAAATTGGATGAAGTATGTCAGATGATGGATGATAGAAAGATTGATGTTCTTTGTGTGAATGAAACAAAAAGAAAAGGGTGTGACACCACCAAGCATGGTGCATATACGGCGTATTGGTCTGGGGTAGATAGTACCACCAGAGCCTGTAAGGGAGTTGGTGTAGTACTGTCTGCGCGAATGAATGAGTGCGTAAAAGAGTTTGAATGTGTAAATGCTAGGCTACTGTGGATGAGAATGAAAGTAGGACTTACTCGTCTCTTTATTGTGGGGGTGTACGCCCCGGTCAATATAGTTACGGGCATGTTACAACATGAGCAAGACGAAAGGCAGGAGTTTTGGGAGAGTTTAAGAGAGATTTTGAGGAAGTGCAAGGATAATGAAAGATTGATCTTGATAGGGGATTTCAATGGATGGGTGGGAGTAAAGCGAGATGGATTTGAAAGGGTGTTAGGTGCATTTGGTGATGAGAGTGTGAACGAAAATGGAAAAGCACTGCTTGAGATTTGTTTGGAGTGGAGCCTTTGTGTGACAAACACCATGTTTGATCATAAAAGGATACATATGTATACGCGAGAGGCGAAAAATGCTAGAAAAAGTATGATTGATTTTGTGATAGTAGATGAACGATTGAGAAAGAATGTGTTGGATACAAGAGTATATCGAGGGATCGGCATCCACACAGACCACTTCTTGGTGTTGAGCCGGATAAGTGGGCTCTTTAAAGGATGGCGACACCGAGAGCATAATGAAAATAGGGTCTTGGAAAGAATAAAAGTTGAAAATCTACAAGAGAAAGATGTGAAAGATGAGTATAAACGAAGATTGATAGCAAGATTTGAGAGATTCGATGGCATAAATGATATGGAAGAATTATGGCAGGCCTTTAAAGAAGAGGTAGTATGTGTAGCGTCTGAAGTATGTGGTATGATCAAGAGAAGGAAAATACGAAAGGTTAAGAATACATGGTGGGACAAGGATGTACAATCAGCAGTGTCAGAAAAAAAAAAAGCTTGGTCAGATTGGTTGGCTGCCAGAGCAAATGAAAGAATGGGAAAAGCAACGAGTGTAGACATAGATGAAGCAAAAAAGGAGTTTCTTAGGTCAAAAAGAATAGTGAAAGAAATGGTTAAAAGGAAAAAAGAGGAAAAGAAAGATGAGTTTGATAGCAGATTATCTGACGATTTCCAGAGGAACATTAAGTTTTTCTGGAAATCCGTTCGTGCAGTTCGAGGAAGAACTCAATCCTCAGAACACACATCTATCAGAGACGAGAATGGAAGTATAGTAAATGGTGAATTGTGCGTGCTGAAGAGATGGAAAGAGTATTTTGAAAGTTTATTCGAAAGAACGGCGATAGAGACACCGATAGCTGAAGTGAATTGTAATGATAGCAATGATGAAAGCGTTATTGGCGTGGATGAGATCGTGAAGGCACTGGGAAGTATGAAAGTAGGTAAGGCTGCAGGATATGATAGGATTACAGTCGAAATGCTGAAGGCTGGACAGGGCATCATAGTTGGTCAGTTGCAGCGGTTATATAACTTGTGTTGGAACACCGGCCGAGTACCTAATGACTGGACCACAGCTGTAGTTGTGCCTCTTTATAAAGGAAAAGGCTCGCAACAAGACTGCAAAAACTACAGAGGCATTAGCCTTCTCAGCATTGTTGGCAAATTGTATGCAAAGGTACTTATTGAAAGAGTTATGGAAGTGACCGACAAGAAAATATGGGATGTACAAGCGGGATTCCGAAAGGGTATGGGATGCACGGATCAGGTTTTTTCCTTGCGAAGCATAGCCGGAAAATTTTTGGCCAAAGGTCAAAAGGTCTATTGCGCATTCGTGGATTTGGAAAAGGCTTACGATAAAGTGGTGAGGAATGAAATGTGGTCGGTGCTGTCAATGAATGGGGTGGACAGCAGCCTCATTCGAGCTCTGAAATCCCTTTATGAGAATTCTAGAGCTTGTGTGAGGATAAACGGGGCATACACTGACTGGTTTACCATCGATAAAGGTGTTAGACAGGGATGTGTAGCGTCGCCGTGGCTGTTTAACCTCTTCATGGACAGTTGTTTGCAAGATTTAAAACATAGTGACTGCGGATTAAGGATGAATGGGTTACTCGTCAAATGCCTCCTTTATGCTGATGATCAGGTTATACTTGCATCTTCAACGGAGGAGTTGCAGGAGATGGTAACAATCATGCATCGTGCGTTAGAAAGGAAAGGAATGAAAGTGAATGTAAGTAAAACGAAAGTTATGGTTTTTGAAAAGGAGGAATGCGTTACGGCTTGTAATGTTTTGATCGATGGACAGCGAGTGGAACAAGTGAATGAGTTTGTTTACTTAGGTACGTTGTTTACAAGAGATGGTAAGAATGAAGCAGATATTGAAAGGAGAGTTAATGCAGGTAATTGTGTGAATGGAGCTCTGAAGGCGTTTATTAACAGTCAAAACGTGTCCAAAAAGGCACGTTTGGCTGTACATAGAGGTGTGTTAGTGCCTACCCTTATGTATGGTAGTGAAAGTTGGGTATGGCAGAAGAGATTTGAAAGTAGAATAAATGCTGTAGAAATGAGAGCACTGAGAAGTATGTGTGGTGTGTCTTTGACCGACAGAGTAAAGAATTGTGTGATACGAGAGTGGTGTGGGGTAAAAGAAGATGTAGTGACAAGCATTGAGAAAGGCATGTTAAGATGGTTTGGGCACATGGAGAGGATGGATGACGATAGACTGACAAAGAAGATATATCAGGCTAGTGTGAATGGGACAGGACAAAGGGGAAGATCTAGGAGAACGTTCTCTGACCAGATTGGAGACATCCTGAAAAAAGGTCAAGTCAAAAGTACCCTTAACAGAAGAGCATGCATGAGAAACTTGATGGGAGTGAGTGAAGCAAGTGAGGTATGTCAGGATCGTTGCAAATGGCGTTCCGTAGTCTCTGCCTACCCCTCCGGGAAACAGGCGTGAGTCTATGTATGTATGTATGTATGTAATGCAATCTATTTTGTCTAAATCATACTGTCCTGAAACAACAATTATTATATTTATTGGGAGAAGAGGAAATGCAAATATAAATGTAATACTGAGATATTTTGACCAATTACTCAATTTAAAAGTTAGAAAAATTCTGTTACTTGCTTCTCCTTACAGTAACCTGTTGCCACAAGCTGAAAATGATTATAGATTTAAGATTAATTCAAAATTGCATACTATGACATTTTATAATAATCTGATTGACATTATTGACTCTAATGCTTTAATTAGAAATTTTTATTTGACATATGATAATTATTATATATCACAATTTTATAAAAGACAAATAGCATCATCGCTAGCTTATTATATTAATAACTCAGCCAAGGTTTTGGCTAACCACACTGCTTTTATTGAGCAGTCAAATTTGACATGCAATATAAGCTTGGAATCCGTTCCAAATTCTTTAAATTGACTTCTGAGACAATAAAGTCAATCTCTGGCAATATATTTAATAAGACACCAAATTCTGTATCTAGTTTAAGTGACAAAAATATACTTCCATCAACCACACATACAAAAAATATTTTTAAAAATTGTATCAACCTGGTGCATCAAAATATACAAGGGTTGATGGGCAAGGAGTTAGAATTGGAATTGTTTATGAACTGTAACAATATTGATATTTTATGCATCACAGAACTTTGGCTAAGAAGCCACCAGTTCATATTCAATTTTAATAACCACCAGGTTGTAAGCTCGTTCAGTAGAGAAAATTTTATCCATGGTGGCTCGTTAATCATAGCAAGTAAATTTCTAAAATTTAAAGAAAGGACTGACATTGTGAGCCTCTCTGTTGAGCGAGTAGTAGAGATTACATGTGTTGAGTTTGAGCAGTCCATTGTTATGAGTGTATACAAACCTCCATGTGCACCATTTGAAAGTTTTTTAGTTATTATGGAGGATGCTCTAAGCAAAGTTTGTAATTGCCGTAAAACGGTTGCTATTTGTGGAGACTTTAACATTACCATATTAGAAAAATGCTCTTCAACTATAATTTTTTAAAATTTATTTAAGTCATACAATTTATGTCATAATTTCTATGAACCAACTAGAGTGACTGCTACAAGTGGTACTTGTATTGATAATATATTTACTAGTATAAAACCAATACACAAATCTTTGATTAATATGCTTCAGTCAGATCACAGTGGGCAGTTAATCTGTTGTCCAAGAGAATGTCCGAGAGACCAGAGATTTTTTTTTAAATATATACCAATAAATGAGAATCGACTTAAAACGTTTAAAAACAATTTATCTAGAAAAATGCGTTGGTTGCGTCATCATGACCATCCGGATCATTTGCACCGGGCACTTGTGTGTGTTGTGTTGTGGTTGTGTTGGTTGCGTTTGTGTGTGTGCGCGATTGTGTTGATTGTTGTTCATCTTATTTATAGTTTTAGTTGAAGTCGTCGTGTCCGCGTCGATTAACTGCCATGCATTCCCGTGTCGCTATATTCTTTTACACGGTTAGTTTTAGTTGTCCACCATCCTGCTTGTTTTGTAGTGTTATCTCACGGGCACTCCACGTAAGAAACCTTAAAGGAAATGAAACTTTTGTTCATACCGTTTTACATACTGTTATCACAGTTGTTATAGTTATGTTGTTGTTATATTATTGTTTGTTTATTCGCAATGCGCGGCGCGAGGCTTATTATGACATGCGGCCGCTGTGTGGTGCGCTGTGCCGCGGCTGTGCACTCGGGCAGCGTGTAGTCGCGTCGATGCCGACTCGGACACTGTGCCGAGTACTGCCGAGTGCGAGAGATGCGCAGCCGCGGCCGGTGTTGCCTGCGCCCACGACGCCGTGCTCTCGTTCGATTCCCCGTTGATGTATTTAACTTTTGTATGTATTCGTACCGTTTATAAATATTTATTATATGTACCTAGTTAAACGTAATGTTTATTTATTTGTTTAAAGTATGTATGCATGATATTTATTCATATAAGTATTATTATTTAACTATTATGTTTATTAATTACTGCATTATTTTGTACCTAGTGTTGTTTAGTTTGACGCTTGCGTGAGTCACTCAAGGGCATAGTTGAAAATCAGCGTCAGGCATCTGCCTGACAAATGCTGAACTATGCCCTATTCTGACACGCCACACTTATATATATTTCTAAATTGTTTTTATTGTTTTTTTTTGTACTGTTTTTTTTTTCATGGTGTTTTTTATTTGTGTGCGTGTTAAGAATAAAATATTTTTTTCTTTTTTCTTTCTTTTCTTTATATAATTCTTTATTTAAATTTATTAATGACGAATTTCAGACCGTATTTTCATCCAAAAAATTAAATGTAACTGACCGTCTGATGTTTAGTGATTGGGCAACTGAAGGTATTCATAACAGCCGGATTAGGTTATATGAACTGTATAATGAAAAGTCTTATAATAATAGTCAGACCTTTATTAATTACGTAAGAAAATATTCCAAAATATTTAGACAAGCTTGTAACACGGCAAAATCTATTTATCTGAGAAACAAAATAAAATTATCAGAAAACACTATAAAGGCTACCTGGAATGTCATCAACAATGAAACTGGCAGAGCCAAAGCACGCAGCTGCGACTACCTTTTAAAAATCAATAATGTGAGTATTTCAGAGGATCTAGAAGTTGCGACAGAATTTGAGAATTTCTTTGCTAATATACCTTTAGTGACAACAAAGTCGCTCAACTCATCTTCCATGTCTGCTGAAATGCTTCTTAGGGACTGCGTGCCAGAATGTGATGCAGCCTTTGAATTCACTGTTGTTACTACTGACGATATTCTTAAACAATTTAAAACTTTAAATATGAAAAAGACAATGGATTAGTGGGGACTGTCAGTGAAGACTACTTCATCTATTATTAGCATAATTGCTCCACATCTTGCAGCGGTATTCAATGGTTGCGTTGCTTCTGGAATATTTCCTGACTTAATGAAATATAGTAAAGTTATACCTTTATTTAAATCTGGTGACACAACCGACCCTTCTAATTTTCGACCTATTTCTGTATTGCCGACACTTAGTAAAATTTTTGAAAAATTAATTCTTAGTCAGTTGCTTAGTTATTTTAATAGACATAATCTACTCCACGAGAAACAGTTCGGATTTACGAGGGGTCGTTCGACTACTGACGCAGGAGTTGAGCTACTCAAAAGCATATTTGCAGCTTGGGAGAAGTCGCAAGATGCATTAGGTATTTTTTGCGACTTGTCAAAAGCGTTTGATTGTGTACATCATGACACTCTGGTCAAAAAATTGTATCATTACGGCGTTAGGAACAAAGCTCTCGATCTCCTGGTTTCTTACTTGGGAAAAAGAATCCAGAAGGTCCAGATCAATGACAAGACATCTCCAGGTTCTGCCTTGAAAATGGGAGTCCCGCAGGGGTCAATCCTCGGACCATTTCTTTTTTTGATTTATATTAACTATCTACCTTATTATGTAAAAAAGAATCATGAGATTGTGTTGTTCGCGGATGATACCTCCTTAATTTTTAATATTAGACGACAACAGATAAATTTTGACGAAGTAAACAATGCACTCTCTAAAGTTGTTAATTGGTTTAATGTAAATAATTTATTACTTAATGATAAGAAAACCAAAGTATTAAAATTCTCAATGCCCAATCTTAAACAGATGGAAACCAATGTACAACTTAAGGAATCCAGAATTGAGCCCGTCGGGACAACTATGTTTCTAGGTATTATGCTTGATACCAAACTCCAATGGGGCCCGCATATAGAAACACTTTCGGGCAAACTTAGTTCTGCAGCTTATGCAGTTAGGACAATTAGACGCCTTACAGATATAGATACAGCTAGAATGGTTTATTTCAGTTACTTTCATAGCATCATGTCTTATGGGATTCTTCTCTGGGGGAATGCTGCAGACCTTAACACGATATTCGTTCTGCAGAAAAGAGCAATAAGGGGAATTTACAACCTCGGTCCTCGTATTTCTCTAAGAGGAAAGTTCAGTGAGATAGGCATTCTAACTGTTGTATCGCAATATATATACGATAATCTGTTATATGTCCACAAGAATATTGACTAGTTTAGTAAAAAAAATGATCTTCACACTGTAAATACTAGACATAAGTATAATCTTGTAGTTCATAGCACCCGCCTCCACAAAATAAGTAGCTGTTTTATGGGGCAGTGTATACGCTTTTATAACAAGCTCCCTCTTAGTATAAGAAATTTAACAATAAATACATTTAAGATAATTGTTAAAACTAAATTGTGTTTAAAAGCATATTATAAAATTTCCGATTATATAGACGACAAAAATGCTTGGGATTGAGCTGCTCTGATTCAACATGTTTAAAAACATAAACTTGTAAAACTGATAAATTTAAAATTGACGTTTCGTAAGCACTTTATACAAAGTTTACACAAATAAAGTATCATTTCATTTCATTTCAAGCTTCTGTACGTTAGTACTATTAATTATTCTGTGCCTAAACTAGGATTATATTCCTGTATCTTAGGATATCAGAAACGCCAATACGGATTTGACAATTAAGCAAACACAGCATGGTGAACGTTTACAAATTCAAATACATACATAGACTCACGCCTGTTTCCCCGAAGGGGTAGGCAGAGGCATATCAAACGCCCACTTTTCGCCAGTGTTTTGATCCCACGTAATAGGTGGCGAGCCTATTGCCGCTTATTGGGACATTTTGTTTGCCAGAGCCTCGTCCGTAGATCGGCAGGTGCACCACTTGCAGGTGAGGTTGGCTTGGGACCCTAAGTTCTTGGTGGGAACCCTATGGACCTCGCGATTAATGAGTCATATCAAAATAAACAGTAATAATTGCTGAGAACGATTTTTTCCCGGAATGAGGAATTGATTCAGCGATACAGGTCAAGTACAGCTAATACGCACTCTTGGCCGACATTTATGGAACGAAAATAAAATAAAGAAATCATTTCGAAAACTAAGTGGCTATCATTGAACCTTAATAGACCACTGTCGTAATGTTTCATAAATTTTCGACTTTGTTGTTATGTATTTTGGATGTAGGTTATCTTGAAGTTGAGAATTTATTGAAGATGGGATAATCAGCGCGAAACAAAATGTCACTGGCAAACACAAAAAAAACTCATTACAACCGATCATTACTAGCGCCAGTAGCTAAGCCCATCAAAACGAAGCATTAACACGCAGCCTAAAGAAAGCAGCAATTTGGTTCAAGCGAAGATAACTACCCTTAATTGTCGCAACAATTGTCTCACTGCTGTTCACCGATGCGGTCTGTGGGTTCGATGTTATGTTGAGGCATTAATGCCACATTATGTTGCGGCATATGCGTAGTCATTATAATACACCTTTAAGCTATACATGGTATTAAGGAGCTGAGTAGATCGCGAATTTTGTTGTAAATATTTTAGGGATTGTGGCTTTTGCTACTATATATACACTATGGTTAATTATGAGAAAGCGCCTTGTGGTTTTAATTTAATAGGATTACTCTCTTAATGAAGATAGGTGTCTTTTTCTTTTCTTTTCATCAGCCTTTAATAGTCCACTGCTGGACTAGGCCTCTCCTTTGCAAGGAGGAATTGGTCTACGATACCACGCTGGCCAAGCGGGTTGGTATAGGGTTTGTATCAAGTTTTCCATCTCTTACAGTGCTGTTCTCTGCATAATATGCTCCCTCTGTCGGCTCTTACGACACCCATGGGATGATATGGGGTGGTGACAATTCGTATTCTTAATCCGTCACCACACGGACTAATAGGTGTCTTATAAACTTAATAATAACATCTTCTAGTAAGCACTGCAGAAACTGCGTCATTTATAATTTCGCCATACCTTCTTTTTAATGATAACTTGAATCTTCCCGTGACCACGTTTCCATTTGCAATTTGTTTACAATGTTTTTCGTGTATCTACCATTTTCTACATGTAATAATAATTTCACAATTTATTTCAAAACACACGTAGGTCCGCTATGGCTTTAAAGTAGTTAAGTAGGTACCTCCATCATTTGTAATAAAATAAAAAGAAAATAAAAAAAATTGACAGAATTCCGTATTCACAAAATTGATCGAATCTCTACCACTATAAGCGAACAAATACCTTAAACTGATAATGTATGATCTACTCACAATTAAACATCAAAAATTTACAATCACTTATACTTTCATGGAATTTTCCCTCATCCAGTCGCAATTTGTCCAATAATTAAAATGAGGTGCTATACTGCGGCGTTATTAAATATTACTTTAATGAATGCTGCTTATGAGGCACATTACATTTTATTTATCACGTAACATAATGTCAGAAACAGTTTACAAGACCACAGGCTTAACCTCTAGGAAAGTAGGCAGCTAAATTAGTATCCATTTCATTAAAAGTACACAATATAAGTGTTAGACTTTTATTGAAAACCTGTTCCTTGTCTAGAAATATATTTTAATTTCTATAATAAGTGTCCTTCACGGCACTGAAAAAGGATATCTCTAACTCGCATTAAAAGAACACAAGACACAAGGAGAATAAATAGTTCCGGCAGATAAGGATTATCTCTGTCGAACTTTTACATGACTATTAGTAAAGTTCACAGCAAACCAACAATCATAACTATATTTTGTTTTTTTGTGGTTTTACATACCTGTTTTTATTGATAAGCTTTCAGTGTACGCCGTGGTAGTGGCAAATAATATGTTGAACTGCACATTTACTGTTGGGATGCTATTCGTGGGTCAAATGTGGCCATCACTGTAAATCAGCGCTGTGAAGTGGCTCATGCCACTGCATAGCAATATAGCTGAGTGAGGCAAGGTTATTGCAGGTCTCTTACTTTAAGTAAAGCTATTCATTTTTGTTTTATTGAATGATTATGTTCAAAAAATATTGTTTTAGCAGTACTGATATATTGGTGTAATGCTTCAAACCTGCAATAATTAACTAATTTTCTTTCTTTCTTTCATATCAGCGAAATGGACTTCCTTTAATCAAACTGATATAATTCCAAGACACGGGACCTGTATCATACAATATTATTTAGCGGGTCTTAGTCGCGATAATTTATTTATTTCAAGGCATAAATACCTCTGTTATTCTAACATTAAGGGATAGCGGTCTGTCTAACGAATACGCCGTTCTATTGAAGAATTGCTTGGAGGGTAACTACTTCATATATCGTGGACAAAATTACCTCCAGATCGACGGAGTGGCAATGGGTAGCCCAGAAGCACCGGTGATGGCCAATATCTGGATGGAACATTTCGAAGAATCCATAGACATGCAGGCTTCAAATGTAAAGCTATGGAAGAGGTATGTCGACGATGTATTCTGCATCATGAAGGGCAACAAGCAAGACATAGAACGATTCGCAGACAAATTGAACTCCATACATCCGAACATCCAGTTTACATTTGAAATGGAGGTAGACGGATCGCTACCCTTTCTCGACATCAAAGTGACGGTGAGAGCTAATGGTACACTTGGACACACTGTATACAGAAAACCGACACACACCGACAGGTATCTCAACGCCTGCTCGCATCATCACCCGCGACATTTGGAATCCGTAGCGACCTCGTTAGTGAATAGAACCTATGAACTCTGTGACCCTGAACACTTAAACAGTGAATTGTCACATGTTCAGGAGGTACTAAGGCGCAACGGATACAAAAAGGAGATACCCCGTCGGAAGAGGAAGGACCGCAAATCTGAAGTAAGCAGAGTGCCGGCTTACATGCCTTATATCAAGGGAGTGACGGACAAAGTTGGCACAGTACTACAGAAAAACTCCATCAAGACTGTATATAGTCCCTCTCCAAGGTAGCACACAATCTGCGTACCCCAAAGGACGTAATTCCTCTACAAACACCAGGCGTCTACAAGGTTGATTGCAGTTGTGGTAGTTCATATATCGGACAGACCAAACGAACGATCGCTGAAAGGGTCAAAGAACAGATCACAGCTGTCAAAAATCGACAAATTAATAAATCTGCCATAGCTGAGCATTTGCTGAAATCTGGACCAAACCACTGGATAGAATTACATAAACCACAAGTCTTATCCACCGATCGCCACTATTACTCCAGGATAGTACGTGAAGCGGTTGAAATAAAAAAACATAGAAATTTCAACCGGGAGGACGGATACAGACTATCGACCACTTGGAACCCAGTTATCAACAAATGCAAACAACGCCGCAGTAACACAACTCATCAGTGTGTAGACGTCATAAGTGTAGTGTGTCGAAGTACCGACACTGCGGATAGAACTAAAAATATCAAAAATACAAAACAAGTGAGGGTAGCTGCCGAAACCCGCGCTTCACAAGGACGGCGCCGGCGCTGAGCTGACATCAGTCCCTCCGCGACCACAACCGTTGCAAGCCGGTAGAAACGTAGGAGAATAACAGAGGTATTTATGCCTTGAAATAAATAAATTATCGCGAATAAGACCCGCTAAATAATATTGTATGATGTATACAAATCGCGAAAGTTTAAAATCGATTATTGCAAACGGGACCTGTAATATCAATCAGCGGTCACAAAAACAGGTGGAACCGAGTGTACTCGTAGTATTAATGGTCGACACAGATTGTCCGCGTGAAATAAATAACCCTATTTGTCTTATTCGCCATTAAAACAGTCTTAAGCCATGGGATATGAGCGGATTTTTGTCATTAACCGACTTTCTAGTGGCAACTTTTTTATAGAAGTAATTTTTAAAAAGTAAAAGTTTCATAAAGTTTTCGTATTTGCAGTGGGGTACCAAAAAAGTCAATTTTGCGAGAGTCGTTATGTCTAATGTGATAAAGGAAATATCATTAATTTTCAAAAATTTGTCTGAAGTTGAATTTCCTAGTGTCATTTATTTTACAACTATATACTTAAAATAACCCCTATTTTGTAATAGCAAAGCACACTGGTTGTTTTGTTGGACTTACAAAGCCTAAATAGTAGTATTTATACACAATGGGAGAAAACGCAAGGTAATAATTAACATGCCAATTTGACAACCATAGACGTGCATCCCAGTTAAAAAGTCTCGTCATATAGAAAGGAAAAAAAAGAAAAAAATTCAGAGTGACAATATACAGCTACATCCAAGAGAGCAACAGATTTAATCTACTCGTGCAGAGCATAATAACCATAATGCTCTTAATGTAAAGTAACCAGATTAACAATGGATGCCGCTGTAATCTTACCACTTCCATCTTCCCGTCCCGACTATTAAAAATATAACATACGTCCTCGTTTCACCCGAGATCGGAAAAAATGATTGTTTATATGTCCTTTTATTTGTGAAGGAAATATTTGTTCATAGTTGCTTTATTATTGTGTATCGTACGAAAATTACATAACAATATAGGGTTTACTACATTAATAGTAGAGTGGACTAGAGCAAGTTATTTTTTATACTATGATGGCCTATTGTTAAACTTAAAGCATCATACAAACTCCAGTAAATTCTTTTTCATAATTTAATCATTGGTGAGCTCTTAAGGTGCGAGCAAGATTATTAAGTTTTTTTAATTACCTATATCAGTATTTTACAATTCACATGGAGCCTATTACCTCACTTAAAGACCACTTCAGGGTCCAAGGAGCCCAGGTTAAAACCCCTGCTCTAGAACCAAATTATAATGTAAGAAGTCCTTTAAGGCAAAGAAATGGATATTTCTTGAATACAGCATATTGGCAGAAACATTATCCTTAACAATAACGGTTGAGCTGAAGATACTTATTATTTTTACTTTCCATTTCAAAAGCCGTCAATCAATACAGTGACATGCAAATCGGTTTTATTTAGTCACAAAATCACTGCTATCAAAATGTCAACGCGAGATTCAACAATTCAACATTTACATTTAAAACTATCCCGCCGCGGCGGGATAGTTTTAAATGGTTGAATTGTTGAGAAAAAACGAGCAAAAATCTGGCTGAAAAATTCGAATCATGGAATAGCCGAGCGCGCCGGCAAAAAATAAGAATGGAGTTATCAACGCGACAAAATTGCCCAATTACGTTCTATAAAAACCGCGCAACTCGATCACTAAACGTTTCCTTTGACCGCTGGGCCAGTTGGCGAATTAAAAAAAAAGCCAATCGCTATACAACCCTGAAGTGACAAATGTGGGTTACTAGGACCGAGCGGGACGTCAAACAAACCCGGGTATAACACGGTTAAAAAAAACTCGCGCTAAATGTTCCGATATTCTTTCCAAAATCATACAAATAATTTCGTTACAAGATAAATGGTAATAAATTAGTTGTTTGTTTTCAATTACGTTTGGTGAAGGTAAAGGACGATATAAAACCTTCTATCAGCGACGCTATTATAAAATACATTGGTCCATTTACGTGAAAATCTAATCTTAGAGTCTGGCTCTCGGACTACTTTTCGATAATGTAAAATATTAAGCTTTTATTACCGTCGTAAATTAAACACATTTTCTTAGAAATAACATCAGGGGCCCAATTCCGCTAAATAAATATTGTCGCGATATCATGTCAGTGTCATACTTACGTCACAATAAGCGTATTCTTCTAAATTATATGATATTTGAATGAAATTGTAACGAGATCGTATGTGTCAACGACGAACTGTTTATTTTAAATTATACGATAATGACAGAAGGTTATCAGAATACCGCTATTAAATCCATTCAAAATATGATATCAATGTCATATAAAAATAGCAGAATTGGCCCCCTGAAAGCTGTTTTTTTGACAAAAAACGTTTACTTTTGAGCACTTCATGGATCCATAAATAAGTTCACTTGCCTTTCGTTTGGAGGAGTAGCATAATTATGTCTATCCATGGATGCGCAGAGACTCCAGATTTCCATCTGCTGTAAAACTGATACAGAATACCAGTTTTGATAAAAGTCTTAGAGGAACATTATCAACGTTACTATGCAAAGAATAAAGAAATGTAAAAAACCTAGTAACAGTATTCTCATTTTAATCTCTCAGTTTTAAAAATAACCTAACACCCAAGTGTAAAATAACCCCAACTCCTGACAATACGCTTCATAAAACCGACCGCCGCATCCCGTGGGTTACTTTTCAAATTATACAAATAAATTATGCCCTTATGTTTTAAACTTGCGAACAATAAATTCGAGTTTATTGAATAAATTTCGTCATATATTAATGTTTGTCTTGTGATACATAAAACATCTCGACAGATAAATATTGGTTTTTGGGGTTCTTCCCAACTTTCTATACAATTTATACGGTGATTTGAAAGTAAAAGTACAGAGGGGGATAGTCTTTGGTTTCCATTTGATTCACGGTATCTTCTTTTTGTAGAATATTTCCTATAAATATTTTGCTGTAACTGGGTGATGTATTTGTATAATTTTGTAGCCATTTAGACCCACAAAAGATTCTAAACACAGGCTAGTTTTTACAGATAACAATTAAATGAAAGAAGTTATTGTTGCATTTTATACCTATCATGACTTTATGTGACATGGAACCTTAACTTCTGTATATTGTATAAGTACCTCTATTATTGTTATTATGATAAAATTTTGAGTAGTTAGACTAAACAAAAAAGTCTAAATGTGTGATATTGTCCGATTTTTCCAATGGGATTCTAAGTTTGTAAAGCTATGCATACTTCAAAGACGTTGAGTTTGATATTGTTAGAAAAGTAAGTATCTTATAAACTTATTTTACCCCACTCCAAACTCCCATAACCCAGTTACAACTCCAAACACGAAGACAACAAATCACTCAAATTATTATTTTAAAAAGCCGTTAACTCCAAAACTGCGGAGTGTAAAGATAAATTCTGTTAAAAAACCGACATGGCCGCAAAATTCTGTAAAACTCTGGATTTCTAGTCATATCTCTGACGTTTGGCCGTGTGCCAGACTATCTGCAAGTCGGGTGGAGTGCTGTTAGTATAATGCTATCGATACATACTGCGAACGGTTAGATTGCCCACCGATTGATGTAAGCTAAAGATTTTTCGAATAGTTCGGCTTCGGAACCGAATGGTGTACTCAAAGTCGCATCTGAGAAGTTCTGTGTATGGTACTGATAGAGGATTAAAGGGTTTCGATGCTTTGCTGGAAGAAGGTAATGATACGTAATTAAAGATGCAGGCTATGAGCAGTAAGCCAGCCAACCATCATATAGGACGGTGTCACAATGCAACCGAAATTATGTAAACTCATGGTTTCATTCAGTTTTATAATCTAAGGTTTAATTAAAGTAATTTCAAACGACATATTTACAATAACCAAAAAATAGAATAGTTACAGTATACCATCGCCATGGAAAGACTTAGGTACTTTCTCTTTCAGGCAACTTTGAAACCTTTGATGCTTAGGTAACCAATCACACTACACAAAAGTAAAAATACGACCATTTGTTAATTTTTATACGTCAACAAATAATAAACACATTTCACATCCACAACCCTAACATAAAAAAATGCGTACTATCAACAGCAAAGTTTTTACAAAACCTAACACAATAAGTTATCCGGGGAGTGTACGATAGTGTCATGTATACAGTTGAGTACAGTCGTGAAATAGGCCGCTGAGCTAAATGGGTTACGAGCGTCAGCTACTGCCTCACTGTTAGCGATGAGAGATATCAGAGAAAAGCAATTTCGATGAAGAATTTGATATGACAATTGTTTAATAAATGAGACTGGCCTAATATTATGAAAATTTAAATATGTTATCCTCGGATACAACCAATATAAGGAGTGTACGATAGTGTCATATTGTAGGTTACGCTATCTATAGTTTCAGTGGTTTCAAATGCCTTCGCTATCAAGAGAGTAAATATGTAGGTATCTTTCTTGACCGATTTCGGCTACGGTGACCTCCTGTTCGTGTGCTCGTTTGGGGTTTATATATATCCGAGCTTGTTTTTAAAGAAGCCACGCGCTGTGCGTGCTATATGTTGCTCGTCGCGTCTGTAATCGAGCTAAGAATCACCATTTCCTTTTCTTACTCATAATACACTTTTGCTATTGAAAAGACTCTAAATCCGTTTCCCTGTTTTACCACGTGAGCGTGAACTTAATGATCCAAATTGGATCATTAAGTTCACGCTTACGTAACAAAAATCGCTTGCAGTAAGACCATGTGTCTTTATACCTGTGCACGATGCTTCATATCGCTTTGTGGTGCTGTAGGAATCATAACAGTTTTTTTTAAGTTATTGTTCAAAATGGTTGTAAACGTTGCTTTTACAGCCTTTGTGACTAATTGGAGGCAGATTTCATGCATCCTAGGCGATGGGCAGAGATCGTCACAGAATAGGTGCCGCAAGATGGTCGGCGGAACAGAGGCAGACCCCGAAAACGATGGCGTAACGATCTCCATAACTTTAACAGCTACTAGCCCAACTTGTCAGGCGATAAGGACGCTTGGAGAGGTGTAAGGAAGACCTTTGCCCAGCAGTGGGACGACATAGGATAAATAAAATAAAACAAAATAAAAAGATTGAAAAGAAAATACTAACCAGGTTCAGAACCCAAATTACCATCAGTCTGTCAACAGAAGCTACACGAACAATAAAAAGCTCATAAATGTCACAACAAAATTTACACCCAAAAACTGACCAAGTAAATATCTTCCTTCGTCCCCAAGTCAACCTTCCTCATAACCGAGTTATTTAGATGACAATCGTAGAGATGTTATACTAAATCGGCCCTCACAACGGGTAAGATGTAAATCCTCATTCACTCGAGGATATCGCCCTATTTCCCTCAATGCCTTTGAAAACATCAATGGCTGTCGGCGTGACGTCGATGTGCCCAATTTGGCGTAAATTTGACGTATTATTACAGTATCATGATGTATCTGTAGGTAAAAAGATAAAATCTGGTACCACTGATTAAGTTTTTAAACAATCTGCATACATCTATAAGGCTTTTCTGGCATAATAGACAGTAGGTACCTCAGGCATAGACACTGCGAATTCTCAGTAGCAGCATGGAATCTGGCAATGTGGCCGGTAAAGGCAATATCTCGGCTCGCCCCTATTACGTGGGACCTAAAAGATCATAACATGGCGAACTGTGGGTGTAATATAAAACCTCAGCCTACCACTTCAAGTATACAGACGTGAGTCTATGAAAAAAAATCAAGAAACTATAACAAATAATGTGATCTGTTGAAGTGTTGACGGCATTTCGAACCGTTTCATGCATGCACTGCATGGGACAACATGCATATTGAACTAGTATAAGCGGTCATCTCACCGTTTAGCATCGAGTATTGTGGTTGTGTCTGTTCCCTAGACGGAAAACAATTGTGTGGGTGGATCACACAATTGCTAACTAAACTGTAAACTGATAAAATTTGAGACTGCTGGATTTTAAATTTGATCGTACGATTAATCCACTTTAAGAAAAATACTTTATATAAAAACTAGCAGGGGAGAAACTCGTCAGTTTCAAACACAACAATGTAATAATGGTTAAACACTAATATACATACATACATACATAGACGCACGCCTGTTTCGAAACACTAATATAATAATAATATATTCTGCGAAACGATCGGCAATATAATCAACAAGAATTCAGTATTTCAATCGCTTAAGCTTATAGTCACAAAAGCTTTCCTCATGAAACGCCTCCACAACGCATTACTACATAACAAACTTCAACTCTCCTCCTCAAAGCAATTAGGCCTCATTCGCACGAGAGTTAAAAAAACGTTGCGTTAAATTTCAGCGTTGGCGCTTTTATAGCGTCGGCGATATCGTTGTTCATACGAACGCTTTTATATCACTATTGTCTCGTCTCTCGCTTCAGCAAGATGTGGAAATGGTTAGTGCTAAATCACTAGCAATAGCGGTCTGCGTTGCTAGAAGAAGAAAAAGAAAACAAAAAGCATTCTGGATACATCCCTTGAATGAACAGAGATACTTAAAAGGGCAGTTTGTGACACTATACAATGACTTGAGGCAGTATCCGAGTAAATTTTTCAATTATTTTCGAATGTCTATAACGACATTTGACGAACTATTGGAAATAGTGGGGCCTCGGATAACACTTCAAGATACCAACATGCGTTTGGCAATACCACCTATACAACGGCTGGCTGTTACACTGAGGTAAGTAAAGCAATAATAACAAAATTACAAAACAATTTTTAATAAAAGGATAGTCAGTTTAACAATTATCTGGAGACAAATAACATTCTTCTGGTGAACTTATATTGTTCAAGGGACTTTAAACCATTGTTTGGCTTAATGAGTCGGTATTCGATGGAGATGGGCAAATATTTGGATTGTAGGTGGTAAAGAAACTTTGTGCAGAATGTGACCTAGAAGTCTGTGCAGGTGAATTATTATTCTATTAGATGTGTCTCCGAGTGCTGCTGATACAAGTCACGGGTTTGAGTGAATGTTGGCTGTGGGGTTTGAGTATAGATGAATGTGGTCCCCGACTGTGAGTGTTGCTGTTGTGTGGTTTGAGTAAGTTTAGATGGGATAGTAGCGGATAGATAGTAGCGGATGAGAATCAACTTCTATAATGAGTATTTCAGGATCCACAATCCACGCCATCGTATCGATCGTGATAGTAATTAGTGATAGATCAACGACAAACACGTCCGAACATAGATTATACAGATATACTGGTACGTCCGAACACTGCAGGAGCGCGCAGCAGCGCACTAAATGCAGCGCTGGCGCTTTTTTAACGCGCGTATGAATAAGAATATGGAGTTTCATTTGGTCTATACTATTGAACGCCCAACGCCCAGCGTTGAAAATGCAACACAGCTCGATAAAAAAGCGTCGCGTTTTAAAAGCGCTCCCGTGTGAACATATACTTGGGAATGCATTTGTACTATTTGAACGCTTTTTTAACGCGCGTTGAAAAAGCTCCCATGCGAATTAGGCCTTAGGGCTATCGAGTGGGCACTAATTTAAATGTCAGATATGTTTATAGCCGAGTTAAAATAAGTACAAGGAAATTATATGATATACTCGATCAGAGGTACTGTATGTAGAAAAATAGATTCTAAGTGGACTGTAGGTTGACGATCTTGCTGGTAGATAGTGAGCGGGAGGCTTGATGGCGATTTATTAATGTAAACGACGGTGATTGACACTGAACTATTTATTACTTTTAGGACACATAGAAACACATCTGCCTTGCCGGCGATCCAAAATTTGAGAGAGAGAAACAATGTAAGAATGAGATAGCATTATAGACAGAGTGAATGGAAAATAATAAATTTTACCATCTTAAAATTAAGATAGCTACCTTATTACATGTTATGGTTTTGTTGGTGTTTCCAACACTGTATACCTTTGCCATTTAAAGCTGATAGTAAACCAATTCCTTGTTGTAGCAGAAGTTTCTTAAGGATAATACACCGGTGTATCTACAGACACTAATATACAGTCCTGTAGTGTTATTCTGCAGACCTAGATAGATACTAATATTTCTTAATTCAAATTCAAATTCAAATTCAAAATCGTTTATTCATTTGGGTCACAATGTGACGCTTATGAACGTCAAAATAATAAATTTATAAAATAATTACTTAAAGACTCTACATTTACATTTACTGCCACGTTCGCAAAGCAATAGGTAGAACCATGAGAAAGAACGGGCAATAAAACTCACGGTCACTCTTTTTCTTCGCCAGGTTTTGCATAATACACATAATTTACATTTTGATATATAATGTTTCGGCGCGTTTAACCCATGAAGAAACGTCGACGGAAACAAGGTACTTTACCTCTATTTTTAAATAATTAAAGTTTTTTGCATCCCTTAAGTATTACTCATGAAGTTTTTTATATATCCTTAGATAATTGACCGTATACCAACATACATGACCGTGACTAGCACAGGTAACATGTACAAAGTATGTATCGCTAAAGCGACATGGCCGAAAAACAGTCGTATTGCAATCCGTATTTGTAGATAAGCCCGTAAGTTAGGTTGGTTTTAGTAGGTTCTAGGTACTTGTATAAGACCAGCCACTACAATACACAAAGTCTACTAACTTCAGTTCATACGCAAAGTTCAAACCAAAGTGCGTCAGCAAAACAATTGCATATATGATTATTAATACACGTGTAGAGTCAGCAAAACTAAGATATCTACATCAAAGTTAATTTGTGGGCTTTGATGCTGTAACGGGTTCTGGTATTAAAACGCAGAAAAGGTTCTATGCGTTTATTTGCCGAGTATTGTCTCACTTCCCTTGCCACGAGTATGACCGACCAACAACACGACACTGGCCTGAACACTAAGGGCTGCAGTCTCCCACGCTGTTCCCTCCGGTGGTGTGTGGGCAGGCTGCTCGAAGGCTGCGCGTAGCGGTAGATCCCCGCAGGCCGTTGGTTCAGCTGGCAGACGCCGGCGGTGCGAGTACGATGAGCAGGGCAGGCCAGACTCTTCGGCAGAGGTGACGCCGAAGGCGATGCAGGAAAGTGTAGCGGTCTAGGAGCGTAGCCGGAGTCTTAACGTGAACCTGGAACCCGTAGCTGGGACCAGGATACACGTAAATACGACGTAGGGTCAGTAGGTACGCTTAGTTATAGTAGAAGCGACGTTAGAGTAGCGGTGCCGGCCTCTCTGTCGGCCCCTTTATATACCGGGCCCTCCATCAGGCTGAGAGTCCGTTTATGACCATATTTGGTCAGGCTTTGCGAGTGCGGACGATGGCTTTCTCTGATTGGCCGAGCGTATGGGCGGTACTGTGACGCAACGCGGTAAGTACCGGACATACGCTAGAATACCGCCCGCCTTAGGAGAGGATTTTACGTGGCTAACAAGGAAAATCCGACTAGCTGCGTTAGGTCTATGAGTCCGCTACTGTCCAAGCTAAGACGGCATATAGAGAGAAGGAAGGGAAAGTCTTCTACGGTTTGTAACAAATAGTTAGGCACCATAGTGTATAAGTTTTAGGTCCTTAATGTGCCAAAACCCAATAGAATTTCCAGACGCGTCCGACAACTCGTAAACGAGAGGCGACTTTTTATTAATCACTGTGCACTTCACGAATTTAGGGGCTAGTTTCTTGTGGGGGGGGCGCCCACGTTGGGCGCCACTGTAACGGGTTCTGGTATTAAAACGCAGAAAAGGTTCTATGCGTTTATTTGCCGAGTATTGTCTCACTTCCCTTGCCACGAGTATGACCGACCAACAACACGACACTGGCCTGAACACTTGTTGGCAACCCAACATTTTTTCTGTGTTGGTACACATGTATATTAGTGTGTAAGATTTATATTTTATGTGTTGGTAACGCTATGCGGCCCCGCCCGCACTTCGTCCCTAACTGTGGTACAAGCGAATACACGCATTTTTACCTCACGGACCTCGTTTAATTTAAACCAGCCCCAAAAACAATTTAAACTTCTTTTCATGGTCCTTCGAATGGTGAGGTACCGCGAGTGTAAACAAATAAAGTGCAAGATCGTTGTTCAGGACAGTTTTTACGACGCCCGAAACGGTTACAATCTCCACGTGCGTCTGTTGCCGTCGTGTGAGTGATTACCGATCAAACTCGTCTACAGCTGAAGCCGTCAACGGTGTATTCAATACTCATCATATATTATTACCATTACCTACAAAAGAAAAACAGCGGAACTTCCAATTTTAACCGCCAAAAGGAAGATTGGAGAAAATCGGCGTTTCCAGAAAGAAAGAGATCTTTCTGCTACTCGCCGCTGCACGGCGCTGTGTGTCCCACTACTAGTGTCAGTGTGCAGTGAAGTCACGGTATTGGTCAAAATTTTTTGTTGTAGCGGCCGCGCCTCAACGTCATTGGCCACACTACCATTGCCGATTGCGTGTAATTGCGAGCGTGGCGCCACCATCTTCCATCTTGCCGTCGAACGCCACGACAGGACGCCATCCCGCCATTTTTACCTTCAACAACTTTGTGTAAAAACTTTAAGTTTTTTGTTTAAGTTCTGTCTTGCCAAGTGCGTATTATTTTAGCGTCATAATTATTAATTCAGTGAACGTGTATAAGTGCGTGCGCTGCAAATATGATCGAGAGTACGAATATAGAGGCAGAGCTATCTGCTTTAATTAGAAAGCGTGCCGTTCTGAAAGGGGCACTAACAAAGTGTTTTAATTTCTTTTCTAATGCGGATATCGACATTAATCCGCACATGTTAAGTGTCAAAGAAGAAAGGTTACGATCGTCCTTCGAAAAGTACGAGGCGCTTAATCTCGAAATATGTGCTTTAGAGCCGTCAAGTGATGATTCGGAGGCTGTCGAAGCCAAATATGTTGAAACTTTATCTATCATCAAGCGTTTGTCTGTTGAGGCATCTTCTGCGCCGCATCCAGCGTCTTCAAATAAAGACCAGTTTGCATCAACACGCTTACCTAAAATAAACATTCCATCGTTTACGGGTAAATATTCTGAATATAAACCCTTTATAAGCTTATTCAACGCTTTAATTGATAAAAATAATAGTTTGCAAAAAATTCAGAAGCTATTTTATCTACGTAGTTGTTTACAAAACGAACCTCTTGAGTTAATAAAAAACCTACCACTCCTGCCTGAAAGTTATGATGAGGCTTGTAAAATACTCAATGATCGATATGATAATGTATATAAAATAACTTCTGAACACATTTATATCTTATTAGACATGCCAGCAGTCATAAAGTCAACGGCTCAAAACATTAGACAGTTTGTCTCGATAATTAAACAACAGTTAGGTGCTTTAAAAAATTTAAAACATGATGTATCCTTATGGGATCCATTAATACTTTGCATATTAACTCGAAAGTTAGATAATTATTGCAATAGGGAATTTCAAATGTTGCATGATGAACGCACAACCCACTCTCTAATTGAATTTCTAGAGCGACGTGCCTTAGCGCTTGAAAATGCAGAGAAACAACAGGTACAATACAATGCTGTTCCAAAGGCCTCTCATGTGGCTACAATGAAAGGTGTGGCGGCTACTTCCATGAAGTCAACCTCAGCCTGCTTATTATGTAAGTCACCTCACAAATTATTTAGTTGTCCTAAATTTCAGCTTCTTTCAGTTGTGGACCGACTAAAGTTTGTTGCAGACAACAATTTATGCAAAATCTGCCTTAACAAGCATAATAATAAATGCAGATTCTTTTTCAAATGTGACATCTGCAAAGAGAAGCATAACAAATTGCTTCACCAAGAAAATATTCAATCTCCCGTCACTTTATTTTTAGAAGTGAGCGACAAACAGGTTCTTTTACCAACCGCTAGAGTAAAAATTATAGCGAGTAATGGAGTTGAGTATAATGTAAAAGCTCTTTTAGATAGTGGATCTCAAATTTCATTTGTTTCCAAGGAGCTTGTAAATTTATTAGGTGTACAGCCACAGGCTATTGCTACTCCTGTAGTTGGAATTGGCAACAAAATTTATAATGTAACAGAGCGAGTAAATTTAAAATTGCAGTCTCTCACTAATGACTTTGCAATCTCTGCTACATGTTTTGTTTTAGATACTATCACATCAAAATTACCTCAAAGAAAAATCAGCATGAGCAAACTTAAGCTCCCCCCAAACATTGAGCTGGCCGACAAAGATTTTAATATGCCAAGTGTAATACATATACTTATAGGAGCTGATTTATTTTTCCAGCTGTTGCTGCCTTCTGAGCATCAAGCCAGTCTCCATGAGCAGGCACAGGAGGAAGCCAGCCCTAGTGCACCATTTGTTCCAGTACTTCGCACTCAATTTGGTTATGTAATCGCTGGGTCTTTGCCAGCCTCTCAAGGGCCACAACAAGTAACCTCTTTATTTTGCAAAACTTGTGACAATACTTTAAATGACTGTTTAACTGATTTTTTTAATACTGAAAGCATACCTGAATATTTTTCTGAATCTTTGCCAGAACATGATGCTTGTGAAAAAATATTCAATGATACAGTAACTTTAGACACTAAAAATAATAAATTTCAAGTTAGTTTGCCTCTTAAATTGCCACTAGAATCTATTAATGAAAATCTTGGTAACTCTTTTAATTTAGCACTAAAACGATTTTTAAACTTAGAACAGAGACTTCAAAAAGATGACCTAGTTTTCCAACTGTATAAAGATTTTATTCATGATTACATTGAGCAAGATCATGGTACTATTATAGACATCAGTCAATATGACCTCCATTCAGATCCTGTCTATTTTTTACCACATCATCCTGTACTAAGGTTTGATAAAAGGACTACTAAGTGTAGAGTTGTTTTCGATGGGTCCATGAAAACTAATAAAAAAGTGTCATTAAATGATATGTTACTTAATGGGCCTGTGGTTCAAAACGAGTTATTAGACATTTTGCTACTTTTTAGACTTGATGAGTATATTTTTATAACAGATATAAAAAACATGTTCAGGCAAATTTCATTAAATCCTACACACAGAAGTCTTCAAAATATTCTATGGAGGGACAATGCTACTGATATTATTCAATGTATACAGTTAAACACAGTGTCATATGGACTTAAAAGTTCATCCTTTTTGGCTACACGCTGCCTTAAGGAGCTAGCCATGAGGTATAAAGATGAGTTTCCTTTAGCTGCTTTCATTATTGACAATTCTCTTTATGTGGACGATGCTCTTGTTTCACAAAGCACCCCAGAACTTTTATTGCAATCAAAGCGCCAGCTCTGTGATCTCCTAAACAAAGGTGGATTTCAGTTACACAAATGGTTCTCAAATTGTCCAGAATTATTAAATGAAATTCCTAAGTCACAGCAACACTTTGATGATATTGAATTACAAAGTGATAAAACTTTCTTAAAAACTCTAGGTATTCATTATAATATAAGCACTGACTCCTTCATGCTTTCGTCCCCTAATAATGTCGTTAATATGCCTGCTACTACTAATAATTTTGCTATTGCTACAAGAAATGCTAATAATAATGATAATATGCCTGCTACTAAGCGTGAAATATTAAGTTTTATTGGTAAAATGTATGACCCGCTTGGTCTTGCTGGCCCAGTGGTGTTAAAGGCTAAAGTGATCATGCAACAGCTATGGCAAGCGCACATATCATGGGATGAGCAGCCTCCTGAGCACTTGCTAAATGCTTGGAAAGAGTTCTATTGCAGCTTAAGTATCATGCCGCCTATACAAATATCGCGTTATGTTAATTTAAAAAATGCACGCTTAATTGAACTAATGGGTTTTTGTGATGCCTCCAGTTCTACTGCTTATGGTTGTTGTATTTATTTGCGTGTTACTGATTTTAATGGTGATGTAAAAACTTCTTTATTGTGTTCCAAGTCACGAGTAAATCCCCTTAGTCAAAGCTTAACCGTACCAAGGCTTGAACTTAACGCGGCAGTACTTCTTGCTAAGTTAACAGCTCGAGTGAACAGAATATTGCAACTTAAATTAAAAATAGATAAAGTGGTTTTACACTCTGATTCTCAAGTTGTTTTAGCATGGATTAATACTAATGTAAACACATTGAATGTGTATGTGGCTAACAGAGTAAAAGTAATATTTCAGCTTACCCAGTCCTATACTTGGTCGTATATAGGTACTGAGAATAATCCTGCAGATTGCTTAAGCAGAGGCATCCTACCGCATGAATTGCACAGCCACGCTATGTGGTGGTCTGGCCCAAGGCTTCTTCATAATAGTGAGTATAAAATAGGGACTCAAACAGAGATTTCTCCTCCTGACTTACCTGAAGTTAAGGCCTCCTCTGCATTCTCACGCGCTATGGTGTGTACGGTAAACGAAGCATATATGTGTCTAGATTTTTTAGACAAATTTTCTGATATTAATAAAATGAAACGTGTTTTAGCCTATATACTGCGTTTTGTTGATAACCTTAAGTCAAACTGTAATAAAAATAAATTAAATTATATATATGCAAGATACTATTAAGGATTTAAAATGTAATAATAGTACAAAAGGTACTTTAAGACAATTGTGTCCTTTCATTGATGCCAATGGTCTAATAAGAGTAGGTGGGCGCTTAGAAAATGCCTCCATACCGTTTGCTCATAAGCATCAAGTTATTTTGCCTAGACAATCTCGAATCACACACTTAATAATACAAAGTGAACATATAAAAAACCTGCATGCAGGTCAGAGACTCGTACTCTCAACTATTAACCAAAGGTTTTGGATAGTACATGGTTTAAACGAAGTAAAGAAGGTCATATATAAGTGCATTGTATGTGTAAAACTAAAAGCAAATACAGCTAAGCAGCTCATGGGGTCTTTACCCAAAGATAGAGTGAATGTAAGCCGGCCATTTCAAAAAATAGGTTTAGATTTTGCCGGACCAATAATGATAAAACAAAGTCGAATTAGAAAAGCTCTAGAAACTAAAGCTTATGTATGTGTATTCGTATGTTTTGCTACTAAAGCTATACATCTTGAGTTAGCTTCTGATTTACGAACTGTAACATTTCTAGCTTGCCTCAAAAGGTTTATTTCACGTAGGGGTCTTCCAACTGATATATACAGTGACAATGCTTCAACATTTAAGAGTGCTAATACCCAGTTAACTGAACTGTATAAGTTACAAAATTGTAAAATACATCAAGGGGAAGTTCATAATTTTGCATCCCATCAAGGTATAAATTTTCACTTTTTGCCCTGTTATAGTCCTATATTTGCTGGTTTGGCAGAAGCTGGGGTAAAAAGCATGAAATTCCACTTGAAGCGAGTAGTACAGAAAAATTTACTGACTTATGAAGAAATGAATACTGTAATATGTCAAATTGAAGCTATTTTAAATAGTAGGCCGTTAACGCCATTATCCAATGATGTTACTGACTTTGCATGTCTTACTCCTGGTCATTTTCTTATAGGATCTGCTTTAAATACTTACCCTGAACAGGATGTGCAGGATCAGAGGAATAAATTGCAATTTTGGAAAGTTTGTACTCAAATAAAATGTTCATTTTGGAAAGTTTGGCATAAGAATTATTTAAATATTTTACAAACACGCAATAAGTGGAGAGATGGGCATCCTAATGCAAAAATAGGTTCTTTAGTTATTTTGAAAGAAGATAATACAAGTCCTCTGTATTGGCCTTTAGCTAGAATTGTCAATGTATTCCCAGGTGCTGATAATAAAGTAAGAGTTGTTGAAGTACAGACAGCAAATGGTAAAAAACATAAACGTTCAATTGTAAAAGTTTGCCTATTACCAGTCGAATAAGCTAAGCATTAATCAATCAACATTTCAAAAATTTGTTGTTAACTTCTGTTTTTAATTTAAGCAATAATCCTTTATAGGAAGGCATATTGCATAGTAGTAACTATGTATTCAGTTTTCTTTAACGAATTTTCTGTGAAATTTACAATTCTTCGTTGTGTTTGGTGCCTACATACATAGCTTATATTATATACATTAATGTACCTTATTTTCAGACTTACCTATTTGCTAAACAGTGATTTTATTAAAACAACAATTTTATTTACTGTTTATAACAATAAAGATTTGCATTGTGTGTGTGACAAGTTTAACTTGAATCTGTAAAAATAGTTTCTGTGTAAGCTATTGTTTTTGTTTTTCTCAGATAGGCAGTATGTTGGCAACCCAACATTTTTTCTGTGTTGGTACACATGTATATTAGTGTGTAAGATTTATATTTTATGTGTTGGTAACGCTATGCGGCCCCGCCCGCACTTCGTCCCTAACTGTGGTACAAGCGAATACACGCATTTTTACCTCACGGACCTCGTTTAATTTAAACCAGCCCCAAAAACAATTTAAACTTCTTTTCAACACTAAGGGCTGCAGTCTCCCACGCTGTTCCCTCCGGTGGTGTGTGGGCAGGCTGCTCGAAGGCTGCGCGTAGCGGTAGATCCTCGCAGGCCGTTGGTTCAGCTGGCAGACGCCGGCGGTGCGAGTACGATGAGCAGGGCAGGCCAGACTCTTCGGCAGAGGTGACGCCGAAGGCGATGCAGGAAGTGTAGCGGTCTAGGAGCGTAGCCGGAGTCTTAACGTGAACCTGGAACCCGTAGCTGGGACCAGGATACACGTAAACACGACGTAGGGTCAGTAGGTACGCTTAGTTATAGTAGAAGCGACGTTAGAGTAGCGGTGCCGGCCTCTCTGTCGGCCCCTTTATATACCGGGCCCTCCATCAGGCTGAGAGTCCGTTTATGACCATATTTGGTCAGGCTTTGCGAGTGCGGACGATGGCTTTCTCTGATTGGCCGAGCGTATGGGCGGTACTGTGACGCAACGCGGTAAGTACCGGACATACATTCGCAAAGGAAAAGGTTTCAAGCGTGTATACTATTGTACACAGAATACATACGTGTATTATGTCATTGTTGTGTACAAACGAACCGTGAACCACATGGATTACTGAGTTTATCTCTTCATTTAAGCATGGTTTAAGTTGTACTCGTGTAGTTACGAGATTTGGGATTGTTCACTTGGTAATTGATTACTTATGTCTTATTTAGACGAAGTAAGTACTTATGCAAAGTAGGTTTCGTGTCAGCTTTGTTTTTCTCTTCTTTCAAGAAAAGGACAACACGATCCTCGCTTTAAGGACCTGTCCACGTGTAAATGGTATTTATATCTTACATTTTATCGCACCTGTATTTTTCTTTGAACAAGACAAAGTCAACATGATACTTATGTACTTTCAAGAATTTTTCTTGTGTAGGTAGGTAACTTTTATAAATATAGGCTACTAATGCACTTATTTACTTTTTACCACACGTAGCAATGTTTATTTCGCATGATAGTATGTCCTGTAAAAACTTTGTTTATTTGAAAAATTGTGAATACGGAACGCAAGATTTCATTTTGAACAAGAATGTGCGTAATATGCCTGTGGTTCCTTTAATTCCAGAATAATATAACTATTCTAGAATAATAAAAACATCTACGATAATTTCCAGTTCATAAAAAATGTGTCTAAAGGCAGTACATACATCTTGCAATGCTTTTAGATTATTATTTTAAAAGTTTGGCAGCTCTGATTCCGACGAAACGATACACATATCCTTGAACAATATCATAACACCTAAAAATAAAGGTTAGCACACACAAGATATTGTTTGCGAAGATAGATTGGAGATAGAATAAAGAATGCGATTTCCCCCGGGAACACACCTATCTCGTATCGGGGCCGATATAAATGAATTTCGTGGATCGTGAGAACACGGCCTTTTTATTTAGAAAAAGCATCCAGGTGGGAATTGTTCCCTTTTGGGGAAATGGGGGATAGGATGCCTGCTTTTTGGGGCGAGTTAAATGAAAACATTATCTGGCTGGTAAATAAGTAATGGCGGAAGAATATAGGTAGAGTTTCTGATTCGGTTTGCGATTGGTGAGTTGGTTTGAGACGTAATTCTTATAATGCCTGCGACTGTAAGCCCACGCTGGGATTCAAAGCGGGAACTTCACGATCTGGGGCCCAATTCTCCTAAATAAATACAGTTTCGATAATTATAATTTCAGTGTCATATTTACGTCACAAAAAGAGTATTCTTCTAAATTATCTGATATTTGAATGAAATTGTAACGAGATCTTAATTCAAACAAGTGTCAAAATATGTGTCAACGACAAACTGTTTAATTCAAATTATACGATAATGTCATTAGGTTATTAGAATACCGCTTCTGAGTCAATTCAAAAATATAATTTCAATGTCATATAAAAATACTAGAACTGGCCTGCAGTTGAATACGAAGGTAAACATATATACTTCTACTATTATAAATGAGAAGGATTGTGAAGATCTATGAACTTAATTTTGATGAAACTTGCAGTAATATAGCTTAAAGGCACCTCAAAATAAGTCTTAGGCTACTGTTTGTCGTCATAACTGACACCCATGGCAAACCCGCGGGCGTGGTTCTATTTCATGAAATCACGGTTGAGTGGAATATCAAAATCATACGGTAACCTTTATTTATAAGAAAAATCTTGCTACATTGATAAACTTCCGATTACTTAATTGTTTTAAATCAGTCCGCTGACGTCACCGTAAATCTCCTCCTGTAGCGATCTCATCTTTCACGTCGCTTGAACATATAGAGGCGACTAGAAGCCAACAGCCCAGCTTCATTGTCTCCTCCAACCTAAACCTGTCCACGAAAACAAAGCCAAAATCACTTCAATACAGATTTATGAAAAGCTAACACAACTTCCTGCGCAAAATTAGACTCTAAGCACCAAAGAATAAAAGCTACAAACGATGTTGTCTAGATGTATTTATGTAGAAAATGGTTGGCATGTGAAAACTCGTAGTGGCAAACGCTTTTCCACTAATTCAGCAAAAAGCAATAACAATTTAGCGACAGTGGTAACGCTGTTTTTCATTGTGGGTTCGTCGCATAAATCATAACCATGCGCCGTTTCATACTTACGTTTTAAAACGCGCGTATTGTTTTGTGAAATTATACAGTGGGTAATAAATATATCAGAGTGCACGATGCTGCTTCTGCTATTTGTGTCGTATCTGTTTGAATTCAGTTGTAGAAATAAAATCATATATTTTATTACCGGTTCTACATGCGATCTGTGAATTGTCTTGATGGTAATATGAAAGTGGAATGCGAGTATACGCAAGTATGCATAAAATGCGATGAACTTTTCAGCATTTGATATCTGAATGGAGTAATATCATGGATGTAAGGAATTCCAGTAGTTTTTCGGAGGTTGGGATTGGGCCTCCTCTTAGTAGGTCTAAGGAAATTTGAACCTCCGTGCGTAGTCTCGGTTACATCCAAGTCTTACATTGGCACCCGCTGCCGCCTTTCTAGTCTTTTCAGAAAGCGACTGCCATCTGAATTCCACAGGCCAAACGTATTCTATTTCATGGCTTAGGCCAATGCCAGTTCATTAAAGGATATTGTCTATAAACCTTAAAAAGTAGTACTGGTAGCATATGATAAACACGCGTCTAAGCCCGCTCGTGTGAAAAGCCAGTAATTCGTTTCAAATAATGACCGCGGCATCGCCGGCGCATCGATAACTCACTGGCGATAAACGACAGAATGATCTATAGAAAAACTTGTTAATGTTAGATGCGTTTGCATGTGTTCATATTGCATCAGTTTTTACACACACGTAGTTATACTCGTATGTAGTTAGGAAGTTGATATGACTGCTTGCCAACCTAAAACCGTATCACTGCCTGAAATACCTTTAAACTATTCAGACTTGCTTAAATCTATCATCATCATCATGTCAGACTAGAGACGTCCACTGCTGGACATAGGCCTCCCCCAAGGTTCTCCACACAAACCGATTTTGAGCTGCCCGCTTCTAACCGCTTCGCGCGATTTTAGACAGATCGTCGGTCCACCTTGGACGAGGCCTACCCCTGCTGCGTCATCCGGTATAAACCTATACTAGTAAGGGAAAGGTGCTAATTATGGAATACATTTCTAATATAGAACAAGGTTAAATATCTAAGCCGTAGCACCAATCAAATTAATAGTTTATTTTTATTTTACCTGTACCTCACCTCAAGTTACTTACCTATAAGATATGAGAGTTAATATAAATAAATAAATAAATTTTGGAATATCACCAGCAGCACGTTGTTTGCAAAAGTTAATGGATAGCTCTATATCAATGAAGCCTTCTAAATATAGAGAAAAAGGCTTTACCAAACCACAAGCTTTCCTCCATACATAAAATAGTTGAATTCCTGTTTCCAACGGCTAAACGAAGCCATAAAAAGAAACTACGTTTCAAACCATACAAACTTTTTAATAGTGTATTCAGAAAGAGCTTGTCCATTATTTTAATAGAAAATTTCAAGTATACATATTTACCATAGCAATCAAACAAACGCAAGCAGAAAGTCCCAATATATATAACGGGTCCGACGAAATTAAAACTATTAATAACATCATAAATGTAACACTATTTTCGTACAATATTTCATAATCAAACATTCAATCAACAGATAGAGACTACCCAGAATCGAGTTCACAATTGATGGATCACACAAAGTATTGTCTCGTGTGGGAATCGAACCCACGATATCAAGGAGTCGCCAGACAATGTGGAAACCGTTTAAACCTCACTTGGCGCAGTGACAGACTCTGTTTGGTCTACAGTACTACTTTTATATGGTAACGTGTGTGGCTGACTCTGGTGTCGGAGTTTTCAGACCTGCCAAAGGCCTCCACATGTCCTTACGATTCTTATTTTGAACTACCTACTTAGCACGGTAGCGCTGGATGTGAACAGCAAACCAAGTCTTTTTACGAGCGCTAGTATAGTAACGTTATCAATACACTGTGACACTAAAATATTATGTTTAATGTAATTACATTGTCGTATTAAGAGGCAGCCTTTCATGGCAACTGTAGGATGTTTAATAAATAAATGAAAAAAAGGAATAAAAATAATATTTCATAACACATAACGGTATAATAAATGAATTTTATTACGTTATTTGCCATTTCTTTAGCGCGGTCGAATCACGACTGAGTTATAGAAATCATTTGTATTGGTCACGACAACACACCGTAACCGTACTATGTTCTGTTTATGATTTTACATCTCTCATGTTCGGTAAGTAGGTTCTTATTACCTCCAAATGGGGCTTGTAGGTGACTAATTATCGCTCTAGGGTAATAATGTAGCTAGAAAAGCCCTAGGGCGGTAAGTAATTAAAAAAAAAAATTCTTTCTTTCAAAAAGTTCGCGTACATCTAAATTCTAAGCATCATACTGGCTATAGACATCATGCATTCAGCCCAATGACCAAAGAGGTCGCTTTGCTATTCAGCCTTGTCTTCGTGTGAGTATTCAATTTCGTTCTTGAAAAAAGAAATATTTACTTGATTCTTTTTTATGAAAAAAGGCGGGAATAGAAAACTTTTACTTTAAATACCTAATGTTTGTTTTAGGGATTTTTTATAATTACGTGCTAATTAGGAAAAAACATGAGTTCTTCAAGTGATGAATATATAAGCTGCACTCCCGATTTAATGAAAATGGAAGCTGAAGCTGCAATTAACAATTAAAATGTTTTATTCTTGTAATGCCAGTTTTTTCTACTTACCTCACAATCGAGATGTAAAGCAGAATAGTTAGCTCGGGTGTAAGCACCAATTGCACCCTCGAACTATAGGCGCCCTCGCTGCGCTCGGGCGCCAAAATATCTCGGGCTGCAATTGATGCCTTACAGCCCTTGGCTACTAATCTACTATTTATTATGATTACTTTACAGAGATGAAGTTTACGGGGTCAATTTTAGCGTGACATCACGCTTGTATTTCCATGAAGATGGCCAGAGATCATAAAAATTTACAAATTAGGCTACTATATTTATTGTAATTCTATAGAGCTAGCCAGAGATCATAATAATTTTCAAGCTACTATCTGCAGAAATGGAAGCAGAGGAAACTGAATTGGATACTGGATTTATATAAAAGGCTAGTAGGTACATAATTTTGTCATTTTTTAAAACAAACATCTTTATATTTCTTTTAAGAAGATAGCTCCCACACGAAGAGTAACGCATGTTTCGTGGAAGACGTTACTAACATTTAATCAATGGCCACAGACTGACACTTATATTGCATCATCGTTTGCAAAAACGACTTCTACACTAGGAAAAAAATGTTGTAGGTATCGCAATAGAATTCACAAACAATCAAATAACAGAATCCGGCACAAATCTTTGTGGCACATACAAAGATTAAGTAGTACTGTATAGAAATCGGACCTAGAACATTCAGAGTGCGCAGAGCGCGAAACCACGGATAGAGTGCTGAAACCACTGCTCGCGTAGTGTTTGCGATCCACAACAAATTACAGCCTCTATGACACGCGCTTACAAACGTTGATACAATTTCGTGCCGAAAAGCACTAAAACTCAAAACATCCATCAGCAAATCACTTAAATTCCTGTCACCCACTCAATTTCACTTAACCGCTCAATCCCATTTATGAAGATACAGTATCCAAACATTTCCAACATCAAAGCTTCAATGCTATTCAACAACTGGACTGAAAACTAGACTCCATCAGTAAGAAATGGAAGGAAAAATACACCTTTGTACGTTCATCCAGAACGTTTTTCTTGTACTTTACTGTAGTTGGCGAGAATTTATAACGTTGCTATAAATTCTAGTCAATTCCCGATTGAGTTATCTTTAAGATCTTTAAGTTCTATTTAGTTTCTTCGACGATAATATTCGTATTGATAAATGAATTGCAGTTCTGTAAATTGATGAAGATGTTCAAAAGATTTATAACGAGCTCCTTGTTTGCTTTTTAAGTGAAACATCTCTTATGTTTCAATAATTACATTTAAGGTACCTTTATTTTCTTTACCGTCAATCCTTACAACTATGAATAAAATTCTACGAGCTTTCACAAAGAACACTCAGATTGAAATCGAACTTATGGGTTACATACTTACACAAAATCTTGTCCCATAACACTCGGTAACCTTTAACGCAGTGAGGCGGCCGCTTAACCTATCCGCGAAGTACAAATTATGATTATATCAAATATGTTGAGAACTATACTCGATATATTTACTTATACTATTATCGAATTAATGGATGTGAAAATAACCACGTTTTGCCTATATATATATATATATATATATATCATTGGCGGCCTGTAACATTGTAGCAAACCTCATTGGGCATTATATATATATATATATATATATAGGCTAACCTCGTTGGTGGCTATGAGGCCCAATGAGGTTTGCTACAATGTTACAGGCCGCCAAGAAGAACGACATTCCAATAGCGAACACCGGGCTCTGGCGAGGTGAGCATTGTTCGAATCGCAGTCAACGAGGAAACAGCTGAACAGGCGCTCGTGGCCACGTGATCGGTGGACGCTAATTTTTTATAGAAATCGTAATTGTTGCGATACCTAATCAATTATACTGTGAATATAGAATAATAACTGAAGTGATGTACAAATGCTGTTTTACTTACCATCTCCTCGCCCGCAAATCTACGCCCGCTCATCATTTGAAGAAACAAACGATAGTAGAAGGATAAAATGGAAAGAATGCAGTAGAAATCCCTTAACCCACAGTCGAAAGACTTTATCAGAAGTGGTTACAAAGGGCAGATGAACAGGAGATGGCATTCGGTCATGGAAAGATAGATCTCATGTGAGTACCCATGTTTTTGTTATCAATAACGAGGCTATTGTGACAGCCGTTACTAACAACGTTACTCGATTCTGTTCGTGAAATTACATTCCTGACGATGTTGAAGCTGATATTGAAAGATGGTGATGCCTTAAGCGACGCATTGAAGAGGCGCGCCGCGTTAATATGAAATGTGACGGCCGCATTTTAAGGAATTGCTAGTCGCAAGGTTCGGCAAATTGAAGAGATCATTACTGGATTGATTGTGAACCCAATACATACACCATCATGTAAGCAAGGAGGTATCTTTTTAACAACCTCAACAGGATAACCGACCTACTTTGTAATGCGACTGGCCGCAAATACAAATTTGACAACACGATGACAGCTCAATACAATTATGTCATGCACCTAGTAAAATATCGCTGAAGAGAAAAATTTGAGAGCTAAAATATCGCGCTGCAATGATGATGGAAGAAACGTGTTTAGTTGCTGATTAACAATTTTACGGATCCTGCCACCACCGTGATCATCATAGGCACAAGATGGCAGTAAAGCAAAGTTAAAGATGGTGTCGCTGTTATGAAAATGCTGGAGAGAAGGTCGCCACTTATTTTCAGGTTTCAAAAGATATCCGAGAATATTCATTTAAGAAAAACGTTAACGTTTGTGAAACTAGTAAATGGTATGGTATCCACACCGACTGGTAAGTCAAAGTTCCCCAGAAGATTTCATTTTACAGCCAGATAAGAGAATTCCTAGGTTTGGTCTACATTGGGCATCCGTAAGCACAGCCGCGAAGGGTGAGTTGTATTCTACACTTATGGTTATAATAGCATGGTATAGTTACTGCTTGAAAGATATGGTACCTACAGTGTTAATTTTTGGACAACAGAACATTTAGTGGTGTCTCACGACTGAGGTTGAGTCTGAATACCACTTGTGAGCTTTGAAAACCATATCAGAGACACAACTAGTCGAAGTTTTCGTTATATCTTGATGGTCAACATTTTACTATCTAGACTAACAGAATTTCACTGCTTTTCCTTGAAAGCTTCTAAAGCTAAGACAATTTGTAACCTCATGTTCATAGACGTATACGACGGAGTGCGTATACGACTGCTGATTGGAGGTCACGGGTTCGATTCCCGGGTCGGGCAAAAGTGTAATTAGGTTTTTCCGAATTCTCATATGATACGCCGGGTAACGGCAATAGGCTCGTCCGCTATTACGTGGGACTTAATAATTCATGGCGAAATGTGGGTGTAATATTATAGCTCTGCCTACTCCTTCGGGGATACAGGCGTAAGTCTATAGGGAGACGTCAAATGGCATATGCCGAGCTTTTGTCTAGAATCTCTTTAGCTCCCTTGTCTTATAAGAGTCTGAAACTTTAATTGTGAGTTAGTTAATCTCAAACTCCTTTAGTTTTGAACCCTAGAGACTTTCGTTAAGGTGGTAAATTATGTCAAATTAAACAATAGTTGATTTCAGGTAAGCTTAAGTGTCAGTGAGCTAGTCAAATCTGCACATTACAAGGACTGATGGGCGATGGAGCAAGCGTGTCTTAGAGTGAAGAATGCGACTCAGTAAACTTAAGGACGGCCGGCCCCCCTGCTAGGTGGACCGACGACCTGAAAAAGTTAGCTGGGTTGGACTTCATGCGGTAGGCTGATTGATTGGTTACAGGTAAAGCGGAAACAGGCTCCCAATATTCAGAACCTAGCACGAATAAGGCTCTATTGGATTCAACGGTCATGTGAAGTGGGCACATGCGTAGCTTAAATCAATCCGCTATATGTCATCGTACCTACTACTCATGTATCATCTTCGTCCGTTACACAAATAGTGCACGATTGGCGTAGTGGTTAAAGCGACCATCTCACCACTTCACACTGTGCCGAGTGTTGTAGGTTCATTCCTACACGAGACAACACTCTGTGTGGTCCTCAAACACCGCTTCACACTGAGCTGAGTGTTATGGGTTCAGTCCCCATACAAAACACTGTATGTAACCCACAAATGGTGGTTTAGATGTACTTGAATGTCTGTTGGTTGTATGTTTGTAAAGACCCCCGCGACGCATTATTTATAGCTAGTGCATAAAAGATGACTTAAAATGTACAGTAACAATTCGTCATAACTAGAGTTTTGGATAAGTCTCTATGAATAAAAGTAAAGGAGATGAATATGCTGCACTGGATGTGTGGTGTCACGCGCATTAGGAACTCCCGCATCCAGGGTAGCCTTCATGTCCGTGACATTGCTGACAAATTGCAGGAGAGTCGTCTACGCTGGTATGGCCACGTCTTACGTCAACCGGCATCTTACGTGGGTAACAAATGTCTTGCCATGCTACCTCCGCCGGGCCCCGGTAAACGGGGAAGGCCAAAGAAATGCTGGCTTGACGTAGTAAGGGATGATATGCGTGCCAATCGACTTACCACCAGGGATGCTGAAGACCATGCGAAGTGGAGGAGACACAGCCGGAAAGCGGACTCCGGGCTCCAAAGCGTGGGTTTTGGAGCGGAACCGTGACAGCGCTAGGATGATGATGATGATGAATAAAACTAAAGCATCAATAGCTTTAACCTTGTTCATAAGTAGGCTCATTAAAACTTGTATGCTTCAGGATTTTGAAGACCTGGTAGAAATGTTTACTACTGTAACCAAGATCTTCGATGAGGATGAAGTGCCTGCGATAAATGGTAACGAAATTAAACAGAGCCCTAAGAAACCAACGGTGAGACAGCGTCCATTCCTGATGAGAAGACATGACTGCTGCCAGCGTCGATAGTCTCCGCACCGTAGGATGACTCGCTAAGTAATGGTTACTTGAGTAAAGGTATGCATGTACTTGTGTTGTATAGTTGTAGCTCCACGCTTTAAGTCGATCGGAAGGGTCCAGTACGCCCTGTCCATGGTTGTGAATCGGTTGAAAGGGCCCTGTACGCCCGGTCCGCACTCTGATGATTAATTGAAAGGGCCTAGTCAGCTGAGCCTGATAAGCGTGTGTAGCATTTTGGTATTCGGTTAGTAGGACCTGGTACCCCAAGAGGGTGCCATGGTCTGTACTATGCCTGTACCATGGTTGGTATACTAAGCAGTAGCGATGTATTTCATTCTGGTCATGGTTGGTATACTACGCAGTAGCGATGTATTTCATTCTGGTCAGAAATGGCCGAGCGAATGTTAATGTGCATCGTTACTTATTGAACAGGTCTGGCGGAATAATGCTGCATCCTGTAGATGCTGGACACCATGCGCACGAGGTCGTGCGATTCGTCAGAATGGCCGTATAGGCTAACCTCGTTGGTGGCTACCAATGAGGTTTGCTACAATGTTACAGGCCGCCAAGAAGAACGACATTCCAATAGCGAACACCGGGCTCTGGCGAGGTGAGCATTGTTCGAATCGCAGTCAACGAGGAAACAGCTGAACAGGCGCTCGTGGCCACGTGATCGGTGGACGCTAATTTTTGATAGAAATTGTAATTGTTGCGATACCTAATCAATTATACTGTGAATATAGAATAATAACTGAAGTGATGTACAAATGCTGTTTTACTTACCATCTCCTCGCCCGCAAATCTACGCCCGCTCATCATTTGAAGAAACAAACGATAGTAGAAGGATAAAATGGAAAGAATGCAGTAGAAATCCCTTAACCCACAGTCGAAAGACTTTATATATATATATATATATATATTAAATACTGCTGTATAGAAAATCTACCTAATCAGGTCCTTTCAGCGTATAAAAGTAATGGTATCTTTTAAAAGTCAACGTTATTCTATCAAAACTAATAGGCCTATACGATTTTAAACACAATTAATAGCGGAAAGTTAATCCTTTGAAACTGAATAAAGACAAAATATGAAGCGAAATCCGTTTTTTACGATGCAAAAAATAATTTCACCGAATGTGCTTTTAGTGAAAAAGAGATTATTAACCCTCACAGCTCTGTGGTTCATTTATAACGTCATAAAAAGCTAAAAAATATATAACTAAACATTCGGGTTAGCACAGTTTATTAACCCTTCACAGCAATGGTAACGGGGAAAAGTGATATTCGAATTTCAGGCGCAGCTAACTTGGCGAATAGGGATTTTTTACTACCAAATTTGAAGACTAAAAATGGTGTTGGATTAGTAATTATTACGACTACTGGAACAAAAAATATTTAAATTTAAATGACCATAAAAGCAATTCCGCGAAATTGCCTTTGTTTTTAATAGCATTAAATTCCTACACTCGAAAAACTGTTTAAAACCGTCTGTCAGCTAAACCAAAGTCGGTATCGAACCCGGTATATTCATTGGAATGACGACGCAGTGGCGAAAAAGCAAATATGGACTAGATATTTGAGATAAAGTACCAAGCAGGCTTTCTATTCATATCTTCTATCCACAGAATAAAGATTTTTTCATTCGTTCGCATTACAAACAATCTCATAGCTCGTGTTTTCACTCGCTACTCAAATAGAGGTAAGAGATTTCCTACTTTTATGACGATTCACTATCCAACATAAAATATAAGGAGCGCGCACTTGTAAATAAATCAATAGTCTGTCGACATTCGTCTGAAGAAAAAGAGTTTGTTTTTTATTGTCATGTCACCGATTCTTCGTATAGGCTGACCGTAGGGATAACGTGAAAGCATCCTTATCTATGTATACTATAAACATGCGACAGTAAGTCTCTCTAGGCCTGTAAGCTCTCACTGTCTTAGCAGTGTATTTACTAATATTATAAAGCTAAAGATAAATTTTGAACGCCCTGATCATATTTAGTATACCAGTTGTGTTGTAGATCCATAGTTAATATTCTATTAATTGTGGTATACTTATGTAAATTTGTCGCACGAGTGATTGATTTCCACGGGGTAGCCGGGATCGATCACTCGCCGAGCAATTAAAGAGAGATAATTAGGTTGTCTTACGGGAAATAAATAAAAAATATCACCAGGAAAGTTTAAACTCGCGTTATGTTCCAGTTACACAATGGCTTTAATTACACAAAAAAACAGACACTTGAGATTAGCCGACGAGACAATTATCCAGGGCGTGGTGGTAGGTTGGCAATTCACAGGTCTTCAGATGGGGTACTCAGCTTTGATCGTGTTGTCCCGGAGCAAAAAGGGCCCAACCACGTGTGTCCCCGGTATATATAAGGCCGGCGAGCGGGAGGGGGCGAGCGGGGCGCCCCACTGCTGTGCGTCACTCGTAGCGAGGCTCGCGGGCGCCGGGGCACGACGTCACACACCCCCCCGTTAGGCCGGGATTTTCCCTAAGGAAAATTCCCTAGCCCAACGGGCGTAGCAGCCCTGAAGATACTCCCTGAAATTAGAGAAAACAAGGGCATGAGTACCTTGAACAAGTGACAACCCTATACGCTAATTAGGATACCTAAATAATAATGACCCACGCTTGCATTCTTCACGCGTACAACGGCAGTCTGAATTTGAACATAAACATTTATCATTCATAATTCATCACACATACCTACATGTAAATGCCAAGGCCAGTGTAATAGCTTAATATTAAAGATAACAATCTATGGAGAAGCGCTTAGGGTAATTATTAGGTAATAATGATTTGTAGATATAAGAAACTTGATCTAGCCCTACGACTTAAAAATCTTGGGTTCGGCCTTTGCCACTAGATAAGTGAACTTTATGAATATAGTTAGGTGTAACAACAGATTTTTCGTAACGATGAACAAAAATAATATAAGCCGCAGACACGACCGGACCGCTCAATGTCAAAGGAAAGAATTTAATAAATATTTTGCTCTAATTAATAACTACAACACGACCAGTAAACACCTTTTGAATGTAAACAATGGTGAATTATTAGTTAGGCATTTATTTATCGGCGCGTCGCTGAGTGAACGCGCGTGCGTCATAACGACAACTAGGTAGGTACGATCTAAATGGTAGGTACTATTCGACTGTTCCGAGCTCGCGACGCACGGTTAATTACCCTGAATGTTTATGAAGTACCTATAATAACAATTTGATTATGGAATTTATACAGAATTAAGAATAACAACAGAACTTCAGAACAAGGCACGGCGAAAAACAATACGCCAATCAAGATGCATTTCAACAAATAGATTTGCGGAAAGAAAATACACATGCGAGAATCGAACCACAGACCGATCCGACAACAACTTTTTAACCACTGAGCCATAACTGATAGTTAGATAAACAACAGATTCTTTGTAACAATATTACATGTAATAAACTTTATTACAATTTATAACTGAAACATTTATTCATTTTATGTTAGCATGTTTACATAAATCATTAACACAACACAATACATTATCTTGTGAGCTTCGACTCGAAAACATAAGAACCATTGTTGGCCTTCACAAATGATTATGTAGGTAATTATAACTTAGTATAGATATGCGTCTTACATTGTTGTTTTTATGCTTTTATTATTCTTTGTAATTAATCAACTTTAAATCCTTGATGTGCCATTCTCCTAAAGGTTTACCGGCCATGTCGTTAAGTTTGTATACTAGGGGTGACTTTTTTGAGGCAATCTTACATTTAATAAATTTAGGCGCCAATTTCTTGCTAAAGTATTTATCCTTGTCACTAAGTAGAAACGTTCTGCGCCAAACTATATCACCGACATTGAATTCTGCCGGTTTACGGCGAAGATTATAAGATGAACAATTTCGTTGGTGGGCCGACAACAGAGCTGAATGTACCTTCTCGAAAATAGAGGATAAGTAGCCTAAAGTTTCGGCATAGCCGTCCCGTGGTTCAAGCACCATATTGGAATTAAATTCCTTGTCAATATACTGAGAACCACATGTTATGACCTCCCTACCAAAAACAAGGAAATTAGGAGAATAACCAGTAACCTCACTAACTGCGCAGTTAAGGGCGAATTGAACTTTAGTGATTAGAGTGTCCCAGATTCGATGATCAGATTCTATGAAAGTTGAAATAGCTGTCGTAATGGTTTTGTTGTAACGTTCAACTGAGTTAACGTGGGGAGTATACAACGGTGTAAAATGCAAATTTGGAATTTTATATTTTGACAACATACTTTTAAAGGTTGCGCTAATAAATTGTTTACCGTTATCCAAAACAATAGTAGATGGAATTCCATGCACCAAAAATACATTTTCCTCGAGAATTTTTGTTATCACTTCTGCAGTTGCCCGTTTAATGGGGAAAAGCAAACAATATTTAGAGAAACAACAACTGACCACAAATATAAAAGTGTTTTGTTTTCTGCTGGGAGGAATGCAGCAGAATGGAGGTGCGTTTTTACTTTGAGATGTTAACTTATTTAAGGGTGCAGCAATAGAGCTAAAATTCGGTATAAAGCGCCTGTACCACGAGGCTGCGCCTTAAAATCGACGTACTTCTTTTCTATTAGAAGGAGTGGGATAATTTTTCATTGAATTTACTTTATCCGGATCGGGATGCAATCCACTAGAGTCGACAACATAGCCTAAATATTTTAGTTTATCTCTAAAAAATTGACATTTTTCGAAATTAATTGTTAAATTAGCGCTTTTTAGTTTATCAAGAATGCGTAATAAAAGAGTAATATGCTCGTTGAAGCTGGACGTGATACAGATTATGTCATCGATAAAACAGAAAACCTTATTTTCAAATTCTGGACCATAAAATAAAATATCAACTAATCGTTGTTGAGTAGCTGGCGCATTCGTAAGACCGAAGGGCATTCTTTTGAATTGAAATGTGCCACGCGTGGGAATATAAAAGGCTGTTTTGCAACGGTCCTCTTCTTTAATTAATGTTTGCCAAAAAGATTTAGACAGGTCTAAACTAGACAAGTATTTAGCATCTCTCAGATTATCTAAAATTTCCGAAATATAAGGCAAGCTATAAGCATCTTTTTTTGTAACGGAATTTAATTTACGACTGTCCAAACAGAAACGCAGTTCACCATTCTTCTTTGGGGTCAAAATGACCGGGTTTGACCACGGGCTTTCGGATCGTTCAACAACATCCTCTGAGAGCACATGCTCTCAGAGGATGTTGTTGAACGAGTTGAATGGTTATTCTCCTAATTTCCTTGTTTTTGGTCCATCTTGACGACATGTCAAGATGCTTTATTAAAATTCTTTGTTTATCGGGAGACATGCGATAAAATCTTTGCCGAATAGGGGGGCAATCACCTGTATCAATTGAATGAGAAATAATATTTGTGCAACCGAGACCCCGCTTCTCGTATGAAATATCGGTAAATTTAGAAATAATGTTGTCAGCGGTAGCTCTCTGGTCGACTGTAAGATGATCATAAGAAACAAGATGTGTAGGGGGAACTGCCTGCAACTCCATTACTTGAGCGTCAGACTTGTTCACAATCAAAACAGACTCTAATTTGTTAGGAAATAGGCCGAAGCTTCGCCAAAAATCCATGCCAAGGATAAGGGAATTTTGAATCCCAGGTACAACATGAACTTCTAAGTTAATCAATTTATCCTGAAACTCAAAGGGTAGAAACACCGATCCCAAAGACTCAAATCGTTCGCCGCCTGCTGTTATTAACCTTAAAGGTTTCGATTTATCCAAAACATTGTCTTTCAAAAATAAGTTATGCAAATTATTACCTATAATTGTAACGCAAGATCCAGAATCTAAAAGACCAGTGGTAGGTATTCCGTTTAATTTTAGAGTAACGTAAGGTAAATATTCTACTTTAGAATTACGGATTGAGGAAATATGATAGCTATTAAAGAATTTTTTTTAAAAGTCCAACCAATTATTCCACTCTGTTTTATTACAATTAGTTGTATAATTTGATTTTCCACAATCCTTGTTAACTAGTTTTTTGAAACTGTAGGGGTCGACTTAGATTTACAATTGGGGCAGTCTGACACCTTGAAACCCTTTGTGCCGCACTTAAAACAGATTAGGTAGTGTGGCTGACGGCAATTACGTAATGAGTGCGAATTGCATCTACAACGCACGCAAAAAGTTTTATTTATATTAGAAGTACTCGATACGGCGTTGACTTGTGGTACAGACTTGTATCTCGATGTATCGGCGACAGAGTTATATTTATTGAAGTTATTATGATTGTAAACATTTTTGTTTGAAGAAAAATTAGAAAACGGATAATTATACGCTAGATCGGGTGCTACAGTATTCTTTGAAACTTTAGGGGGTTCAGAAAATTGCTTACTGCGACTTTGGTAATTTTCGAAAAGACGACAAACTTCGACCAGACTATCAACATCAACAACCTTTGCAGTGAGCAGACAATTAGTGTAACAAGGTCTAATATTATTTAGTAAAATTTCTAGCTTCTCCGAATCAGCGATAGGAGAACTAAGTCGCGAAAACAGACCGTGCATTTTTGCCACGTAAATAGTTATTGATTCGTTCTCGCCCTGTGAGCGCTGACGAATCTCCGTCATAAGCCGATAATCGTAGTTATGCGGACTAAAATCTCGTTTCAAAAGTTCGCAAAGTTCTAACCAAGTCTTTACATTATTTTTAACAGAACGATACCAAACTAATGCGTCACCCGAAAATATTTCAAAAGCGAAAGACAACATCTTGTCGTGTGGAATAGATCATCTACAGGACATAAATTCATCAAATTTTTCAATAAAAGATCTTACACATGATTTACCGTTAAATTTGAATTTACCTAATTCCGAAAAAAGCTTACGGTCGTAATTATAGGAAGTGTTTCCCTCTGCCACTGAGCAATCCGACCGCGAACTACGGCTCGTGATTAATTGTAATTTCGCATATAAGTCATTAAATTTATTCCACACAGACTCAATTTTTTTAATATCAAGACTGCCGGTATCCACCCTATTCAGTCGATGAAAACAATGGTGTAGCACGGTTTCGACCTTCTGTTGAAGCTCGGAAGTATAGTTTGCTTCCAACATAGATAAGTGTTTATTTGATCTTAATAACGACTTTTCCACTTCTGCCACATCCTCTTCTGGTGGGAAGGGTGAAGATAATATATCCTCTGAGGGAGTTTTAACTGAAAGTTTAGCGATTTGTTTGCGGGGATCGTCAGGCTTTGAAACGCCGCGTATTGTGGTCTCATATTCTAATTCCGCTTTAGTTAATAATGAGAAATTTATAATGTAAGCCATTATTACAATACAATAATAGAAAATCTAAGTATTTACGCCGGCACTAGAAAAAAAAATTAAATATCGTCAGAAAATCGAATACCGTGCTAAAAAAAGCTGAAATACACTAAATTATACAATGGTGTGATGATTGGTAAAGGATTAAAAAAAAAATTCTTAAATGTCAGGCCTAATGGCGGGAGTGTGTGACGTCGCTGTGACGTCGAGAGGACACCACCTCTCGGCCGCTTGCACCTCCGCCCCCACTGCACTGCGAGCTCCTATAAAAGCGGACGCGTTGGCTTCGCGCTCCCTTTTTCTGGCGGCTGCGAGACGAGTTAAGTCAACCAACTCTCCTGGACGAACGGGCAGCAGGATTCTCCACATCAACCCACCCCACCGCCGAATCACGCGACCCTTTTTTTTTTTTTTTTTGGTATCGGGTTGGAAAATCCTCATGGAGTCCCTCCGCCCCGGGGGGGAAGGACGAAGGGGACTGTCAGACTCTTACTGACTAAAAACCAACCCGTGCTCCTCATGTACCCATGTGTCGGAGGGTAGGGTTTCACCAAAGCATTCCTCGCTACCCCCCGACGGGTATTGGCCCGCCAGATGGTCAGGCGGGCCCCGAACGAAACCCCCTTGGCGGCGGATGAAGGTGTTGGGCTCCACCGCCAAAACACCCAGCGGCCGCAGAGGATAGGGAGGACGGCAACGCAACACCGCATCTCCTCTTCCTCTGCGGCCCCACCGCGTCGCAACGATGGTGCGCCACCATTTGGTCGCGGGAGATAGGGCGAGGGGCAACGCAACACCCACACGCCTCTCCTCCCGCGACCGCACCCGACTGCGAGGGACAGACAGAACTGTCCCCCGCACCCGCACCATGGGACGCATCCTACGCAGGCCTCTACCAAGCCCACGTGGAGCGTCCCCTCCCGGGATCCCGCTTAGCTTCACCGTGGGTGGCTTCTAACCCACGGTTACTGAGCCCCCCTACCACGACAAGGTGGAGATCCCACGGGGGGGAATCACGCGACCCTGTGTAATTTTTTATTAATTCCTAATTTTTTTCGCTTGCTAAATGATGCCTAAAATTAATTGTGAATTAAATCAATTTTATTGTAACATTTAACCCCGTTTCTCATTTAAACACACCCTAGTAGGGATAACGTAACAGGGGACACCTGAAAGGTCCTTTTTACGTTACAGTGGCGCCCCACGTTGGGCGCCAATGTCGCACGAGTGATTGATTTCCACGGGGTAGCCGGGATCGATCACTCGCCGAGCAATTAAAGAGAGATAATTAGGTTGTCTTACGGGAAATAAATAAAAAATATCACCAGGAAAGTTTAAACTCGCGTTATATTCCAGTTACACAGTGGCTTTAATTACACAAAAAAACTGACACTTGAGATTAGCTGACGAGACAATTATCCAGGGCGTGGTGGTAGGTTGGCACTTCACAGGTCTTCAGATGGGGTACTCAGCTTTGGTCGAGTTGTCCCGGAGCAAAAAGGGCCCAACCACGTGTGTCCCCGGTATATATAAGGCCGGCGAGCAGGAGGGGGCGAGCGGGGCGCCCCACTGCTGTGCGTCACTCGTAGCGAGGCTCGCGGGCGCCGGGGCACGACGTCACAAATTGTAAAATGAAAGTAATATCAGGACTATTACCTAACTATTTCTTTAGTGTTACCCTTTTACATACATGAAATAATGCCACGATTTATCAATTATTATTGGTGTAACACATGGAATACAGAACATGACCTTGTGATTCTAGCCCTATTTTTCTTATAAACAAGCAGAGGAATAAAATCTTTTACCATTGTCTTCGATAATATCTGCATACATTGACATTATAGAAATAGTATTTTTGTGTCTTGTTGTAACAAAAAGAACACTTCTATTGTATGTGTGACATATCGTTTAGAAGGCGTAGTAAATTGATTTATTCGGATGAATCGACTTCTTTACCGTAAATATATCTATCTTCACGGTGGGGTCACCAGTTCGACTTTCGTGTAAGGTTACACAGCAAAGTACCTAGTCTGCAATCAGAGCTGTAATTATTGTAATTTTATTCTAGAGAAAATCACATTTTGTCTATTTATTCCACCTTTTCTTTGATATAATTATGCTTATGTAGCTATCATTAATACATAGTACGTTCTGATTAGAATTTGACATTCAAACAAGATCAGTACAAATTAAGTTCGGAACCCATCAGAGGTCTTAGAAGCACCTAAACAACCATTACCCAAATCTTATTGACTTAGGATAATCTAAATCATTGAGATATGACCGACAATACTTCTAATTAACCCTTACGCGACCGAACCGAAACGTTTTGGGTACTTGAGACCCCTAGATAGCATTCGAAGGGTTTTATTAAGACATCAAAACCAGACATTATTGTCAAAGGAAACTTGTACCTGACATCAACATTAACCTCCTGACGCCCACGGTGCTATTTTAAGGACCTTCCTTAACTTGGGGTTACGGCCCAGCAATAAAGTCACTTTCATCTTTTAATGACCCACGGTCCTTTTAAAAGGACTACGATAAAAATCACGTCTTGTAGTTTGATTTTGGCGCTATATAACCAGACAAAGTTTCTGAACGACAATTAGATACTTTTAGGTTGTCTATGGACAAGCAATAGTGCCAACCGAAAAAAAAACTGTCTTTTTTAACGTAAGCGAAAACATGATGTCAGCTGCGCGTCGACGAGGGAAGTAAATCTAAAATTTTCTGTGTCATCTTTGGATTTCTTCCTATTGTTTTTATTGCAAATTGTTTGATAAATGTTAAACTCGACAAATGTGTAAAAATTTCTATTTGGGATAAGAAATTGTTCCCTAACCTTTGCAGAACTTTTGAAGGCCTTTAAAAAGGCCTCTTGGTTGAAGTTTAAGAATTACATTTTATTTTTGTGAACCCAGGCTAGGCTGTTTTTGGTATTGGTAATTTAAACCCAATAGATCTGATCTTAACCGTGTTAGTGATATAAGAATAAAAGAAAATTATCAATTTGTGTGATTTCATTTATGCTAATATTGCACCGGGTGTTCTATGTATTATTTCATGATTTCTGTAAAGTAAGTAAGTACCGTTGACAAGCGAAAAGGGCCGATTCGATTTTTATGAAATTTCACAGAGACATAGATATAACCATGATAATAGACAAAAACTACTTTTTAGCATGGGAAATATCTAATTTCTATGGGGAACTTAAACAAAGCGCGGATGAAAACCACGTGGCCGCCCGCTAGCACTAAATAAAAAGACTATTTAATTATTTTTTCTTATTTTTGCAAATTAACTATTAAAATTGACCGAAAAATAATGATTCTACATAGATTATACATTGTTTAAAGTAAGAAGTTTTATTTTAGTAATATCACTTCTTTTAAATATTGCGACCCCGAGTCTTAGGACTTAAGATTTCTTAGGAAAAGGTAGTCATATAGTTCGTTATTTTCTGTTTTATTCGATGCTAGTAATGGTCCTGGATGCACAGATAAAAATAATCTTTAATGCGATTATCATAGACTATATTTTTTAATCTTGTAAAATCTGGGTCGTAACCATTGAGTCCTATAGATAGGACTTTGGGCTCCTATTTGCTGTAAGCTTATATAAGACTGGGCGTCAGGAGGATAATACAACATTGGCAATTCAGTTTCTGATCGTAAATATGATCTTTATTCGTAGGTAAATAAGGACCAAGAATCTGTTTTGAATGGCAAAAATTATGTTTGTGCTTATAACGAAATAGGATGCTGATTTTATCAAATAATATTTAATTAGAGCAGGACAATTGTCGACGTTATGATTGGAAAGTGCTCAAATTATGTCTACTACTGTCAAGATTTAACGGAAATAAATTGTCTTAATGCAATTTAATGAAAATAATTTTGAAAGGAACGCGAGATAGAAAATTGGATCAAAAGACGAAAATTTTCAGTTTGGCTACTAGAAGTTGAAAAACTAAAATAATAAAACTTTGATTATCATACTGAATAACAAAACTACAATTAGTTAATACTAAAGGAGGTCCGCAGCTACACCTGCACATTTTATTTTAATTGAACAGTTTTTTCCCGATCCTGTGGAAAATTCGGTAAATCCCTTTTTGGTGCACCCTTTCTTAGTCTCAAGCAACATACCTACCAATTTCAGCTTCTTGCACCCAATAGTTTTGACTGTCGGTTGTGTGTCGGTCAGTCAGTAACTCAAGCATTGTATATATACTTATAAAGTTTACACTTTAAATAAATATTAAACATATCTATAAACTTTTGCATTACTACGACATATGAGAACATAATTAATTATCTATACTTTATTCATTTCCCAAATTGTCTGAACTTGAAACATTGTATAATAAACCGTACGCCATAGACGTGCTTTACGATACCTACATAAATATAGATAATTCCTACGTGGACCAGTAAATGGAATCGAAGTCTTCATGAGTGTATAAACTCCCACATATCCAAGGAATCAAAGTTGAGATACCTTACAGTGCATTCTTGAAGTACTCCTATTAGGATTAATGGTCGATTAGAACTAATCGTACAATTATCCTGCAGCCAAGTCTAACTGAAAAACAGATCGTTTCTGCATTGACCAGTAGTAGTATTCGCAGTTTAAGTGTTAACTAATGGGTATGAGATACGTGAAGATAATTATAGGTACATAATTAGTTAAGTACCTATTACCGCTTGCTATAATATATTGACGTGTAGGCAGACACAAAATATAATCGAAAAATCCTTAGAGTGGTAAAAAAGGTGTAAATGTGATGGCAATGAGTGTGACTCCTAATATTGGTTTGGCCAAAATACGTACAAACCAGCTATAAGTCTTCCAGACACAAGAAAATAGCTGGATCTATTTGAAAGAGGCTTTTCTGTTATTTGCCTCAGTCATGTTGAGTAGTAGGAAATGAAACCAGGAAGCAACCAAAAGGAACAGCCGCTTAATCAAAAAGTCAAAAATTTTTTAGTAGAATAAGCATTGTCACTTCGGTCGTTTGGCAGATCTGCGAGTACCTATATTACAAAAAATATAAGTGTAAAACCATTCTTACAACATTCTTTGTTATATCTTTCCATGTCTTGCTTGCCAACGAAATTGAGATTCAATAACCTGTTACAAAAAACAGAACAATCATTAACGGGATATTAATTAACTAATTAATCGAAAGCTACATTTGATTCCCAAGTAATAAGAAAATTTATATGAATAATACCTCGGGAGAATGGGTATGATAGCAAAGATACAATTGCAATTGACGGAGTAAATAGAAAAGAAACATTATACAGAGTTACCCAGCGACCGCTGTTCGGTTCACGCGTCTGATCGCATTATTCCGATAAATGCGCCGGCTCGCCGCGAGTAATATACCTACTTCTTAAACATTGTTTTGAGTGTTAAAGCATACGTATTACAAATATAGTTACAATTATAGGGGTGCTCCTGGTATCAGGGGTCCCTAAATCGCCATGGAAGTTTTAACAAGTACCCCCACGTTACCTCTAAAACAGTTCACCCAAAGAAAGACCAAGCGATCGTAATGGATTCTATCGACGGAATTATGCTACGAGATTACCTATTATCACTTTCCACTGTCATTAAACCATCGTCCATACGTTTTATTTCACGAATAGCCAACTCAAGAATATGTGTATATTTGGACTCCAAACAATCCGCTGACGAAATGGTAGATGTTGTAAAAAAACTCAAAGTTAAAGACAATTTATTGGAAATCAGACCGTTAGTAACTAGAAACAAGAGAATAGTTTTATCGAATGTTTGCCCTGTCATTCCGCACGAGATAATAGAAGAAAAATTCAAACAGATAAATATAAAAATATTATCGCCCATTACGTACATGCGGGTAGGCATACAGGACCCAGGCTTTTCGCATATTTTGAGTTTCCGACGTCAATTATATGTTTCTCCGGAGGACGAAAAAAGACTACCAGAATCAATGCAGATTAATTATGAAGATACCAACTACTGGATTTACCTATCTAATGAATCCATGAAATGTTTTGTGTGCAATGGTAATGGTCACGTGGCAAAATATTGTCCCCAAACTAAGCAACAACAACAGGAGTCTACACGGTCCCAAAATAACACGCCTCAAGATAACATAGATAAATCCAACTACCCCCCCCCCCCCATTGAGTTCATAAAACCGCAGATAAGTAATACAAAATCACAAGGTAACAATCAAGAGTATAACAAAGGCATCAAACGGAACCATTCCATTACTACATCAGAACCATCGCAGCCAGAACCCAATCAAATCAACCCTATCGATGAGTACCTTCAACTAAGTGACTCCACAGATGATACTGACAGCAGCTATTCCCTTGAAGAAGTATTACCAGTTAGTAAATTTACTACCAAGAAAAAGAAGACTCTTGACAATAGGACAGAAGAACAAGTTTGGAGTGATATTAAAATAGAACTAAAAGAATCCCAACCTCATCTGCCCCTAACATTAGATCAATTCATAAGCCTTTTGGACTCATCACGAAATAAACAAAATATTCAAGAAATCGTCAAGGACTACACAGAAAATATTCCTGGATTAATCAACATGTGCTTATTACTACACCCAAAAATGAATAAGAATTAAAAAAAACAGATGTTCGAGATTTTCTAAGAAACTTCAAGATATTCAGTCAAAGGAAAATTCAACAAGTAACAAAACCTAATTTATATCCTTTTATTTTATTTTTCTCTTTGGTTAATTAGTGTTTGTTTCTTTGAACTGGTAAGATTCGTAATGAACATTTTGCAGTGGAATGTTAATGGTTTTCACGCCAGATTTGAAAGCATAAAACTAATACTAAATGATGTAGATCCATTGTGTTTTTGTGTACAAGAAACGAACTTTAAAAATGCATATTGTGCTAAGTTAAAAAATTATGATAGTTTTCATAAAAACCGCACACACAGCAGTATAGCGAGTGGTGGTGTAGCTACTTATGTAAAGCCTCATACACTCCCGGAACTCATTAATATCAATAGCTCTTTAGAAGCAATAGCTGTAAAAATTAAATTTCCACTTGCTTTAACTATTTGCAATGTTTATTTACCCAATAGCTATTCCTTTAGTGAAAATGACTTGAATGATCTAGTTAACCAGCTTCCCACACCCTTCGTGTTGCTGGGAGATTTTAATAGTCATCACTTTTATTGGGGTTCAAATCATTGTGACCACAGAGGTAAAATCATAGCTGACTGGTTAGATTTACGCCACACTATATTGCTTCTTAATTCTCATCAACCTACTCATTTCAATAGTAGTAATGGCCATACCAGTTGTATTGATTTAGCTTTTGCTTCACAAAGTATATCAACTTATTTTGACTGGAATGCATTGGACGATCTTTATAACAGTGACCATTTCCCAATCACCATTTCATCAACAATAGAGTTAGCCCCTAACATTCAAAATACTACCCAACATTGGAAGTATCAAAGTGCAGATTGGCCCAAGTTTCGTTCAGAAATCGATGATAAAATTAAACAGCTAGATAAACTAAACCTGTCCTCTCATACTTGTATAAATAAATTAGTTGATAAATACAATCAAATAATAATCAGCTCAGCAGAAAAATACATACCTAAAACCACAGGAAAATTAAAAAAGAAACAAGTTCCATGGTGGAACGAGGAATGTTCCAAATCATTGAAAGAAACAAAAAAGGTCTACAGAATATACACTAGGGAAAAAAGAAAAAATCCAGACAGCCAACACAATGACCGTCTATAAATAGAATATCGCAAAAATAGAGCGAGAACCCGAAGAATATTTAAGGAAAGCAGAAAGGCAAGCTGGGAAAAGTTCATATCCTCGATAAATAGTTATACTCCAATAGGAATCATATGGCAAAAAAATCATTCAATAAATGGACAAAGAAGGAAAAGGCAAATGATAATCTTAAAAAATAATCAAGGAGAATTAAGTAGTGACCCAATAATAAACTCTGATCTACTAGTAAGAGCTTTTGCCGCAAACTCCAGTTCCAGCAACTATGATCAAGAGTTTTTACAACATAAGAATCGACTTGAAGAGGCCAACTCTGTATTCAGCTTACAGGATAACAGTAATCCAATGAATGAAATATTCACAATAGATGAACTCAACTTAATCATACTGCAACTGGGCAATTCTAGTCCGGGCCCTGATAATATATCTAATACCTTAATAAAAAATCTCTCTAGCTTAGCTCTTGAACGGCTTCTTGACATTTATAACTACATATGGACTAATCAAGTTTTCCCTGACCTGTGGAGGGAGGCCATTGTCATACCCATACCAAAACCAGGGAAAACCGCTAAGTTGACCACAAGCTATAGACCTATATCTCTTACTTGTAATTTATGTAAATTGTTCGAGAAAGTCGTAAGTAATAGATTAAGATGGTATTTGGAACATAATCAATTAATTTCCCATTTACAATTTGGATTCAGACAATTTAGATCAACCTTAGATCATTTAGCTTGCTTAGAACAGGATATACTCACATCTTTTGCTAATAAAAATAAAGTAGTACTGGTTGCCCTGGATTTGGAGAAGGCCTATGAAATGGTATGGAAACATAGGGTTATTTTAATCTTGGAGCAGTTTAATGTAAAAGGTAACATTCTTGCGTTTATTATAAACTTTTTGACTAACAGAACCATAAGAGTTAAGATAGATAACTTTCTTTCAGATCCATTCATAACAGAGAATGGATTGCCTCAGGGATCTGTTTAGAGTGTAATCCTGTTTCTGATAGCGATTAATAATGTTTTAGATGTGATAGAGAGACCTGTGAAAGGTTATTTATTTGCAGATGATTTGACATTATTGTGTAGCGGCTCAAATCTTAAACCAACAGAGAGACTCTTACAACACACCTTAGATAAACTACATGAATGGTGCAAACACACTGGTTTTAAGTTCTCCGAAGTAAAGAAGGAATTCATAATTATTTCCAACAGGAAAAGCAAAGATACATTATGTTTAAAGATAAAAGATCATGAAATTAGAGAGGTACAGAATCTTAAAATATTAGGTTTAACATTTGACCAAAAACTGAACTGGGTTACTCATATTAAAAAACTAAAATCAGAGTGTCATATTAAAATGAATGTTATAAAACTTTTATCGTCTATTAAATGGGGTTCGGACAGTAAATGTATCAAAAACACGTATAAAGCATTGATAAGACAAAAAGTTGATTATGGTTCTATAATATACGACTCGGCTTCGCCCAATATTTTACAACTTTTAGAAAGTACACATAACACCTGTCTAAGATTAAGCTTAGGAGCTTTTAGAACTAGCCCAGCTAACAGCATCCTAGTGGAAGCAGACGAAATGCCACTAATGTTCAGAAGAAAGGAATTATGTCTAACTTATGCAGTCAACCATACAACCAATTATAACTATTCGTTCCTTTCAAAGACCACCTTACAATCTGACATCGAACACAACCTTCGTCCATCTCTTCCTCTCCCATTAAGATTAAGAGTTAATAAATATGCTAAGGAAATTGATTTTGAACTTCCTACTACTTATTTTCGCAAGCTACCATATAATCCGCCATGGAAAAAAAAATGATATTTCAGTTAACTTCGATATAGCCGATAAATACCCCCGAAATAACACACCTAATTATTTTTATACAAATCTGTTTAACCAAATTAAGGATAGATACCCTGACTATGTACATTACTATACCGACGGATCAGTTTTTGATGGCAGATCGGGTTGTGCGATAGTTTCAGGAAATGATAATTTCAAATACAAATTTAAAAGTAATATTTACTTGTGAAGCAGTTGCAATCTTGAAATGTTTAGAAATAATTAAGAGCAAAACAAATATCAATAAAAGTATCATATTTTCAGATTCAATGTCGTCACTCAAAGCCCTAACAAATATTAGAAATAAAGGGCCCTTAATAAACCTAATAAGAGATAATCTAGTTAAACTAATCAATAATGATTTTATTATAGAATTAATATGGATACCTAGCCACCAAGGTATTCCCGGTAACGAAATGGTAGATATAGCGGCTAAAGAAGCCACAAAGTTTGATAATTGTAATAATGTTACCTCTAATATCCAAGACCTAAAAAGGTACCTTAAGCTGAAGGTTAAAATGTTGTGGAATAGCTATTGGGTAAAAGATAACAATAGTGTTTTATATGAGATAAGGAAATCAGTTTTTGAAAAACGCAACTTAATGACAAATAATACAAGAGATCAAGTAGTTTTAAATAGACTAAGAATAGGACATTGCAATGTAACTCATATACATCTTATTACTAAGGAACCTAAGAAGAAATGTTCACGATGTGATAGTGACCTAACTATTAAACACTTACTAATTGAATGTCACATGTATAATACAGAAAGATTACAAGTTAATCTACCTGAGAATCTAAAAGATTGTTTGAACAATGTAAAAAAGACTGTAAAATTCCTAAAGCTAATTAATTACTATAATTTAATTTAATATTGTAACCCTATAGAGGTCGCTAATGACCTTTGATGTTTGAGCGACCTTAAATAAATAAAAAAAAAAAAAACATTATACAATCTAGAAGCGAATTGTTTATCTTCATTAAAGTACCTTTAGCTTTCACATATTTTGTCTCTTTTCCCTCTTTGCTTCACCTAAAGGTAGATTAACAGACAGATAATGTACTTGATAAATAGTTCTCTTTTTGTAATAATAATTAATCAATATTGTATCACATAATTAATCAATTCAAGTAAAATATAGGGAAAATATAAAAAACACCTACATTTTGCAAATAATAGCGCTATGGAGATCCATAGACGACACTGTTTATACAAATCGCAAAAGTACGAAAGTCCGAATAGCTACACAGCTACGAGTCATACTATTCAGTGGTTTTACGATTTTGACCCTTATTTTCTAGGTCATAAGAACGGTTAAAAGGTTAAGGTTAAGGTGCCTAACTTGAGCTGTAGCCGTGTGTCATATCTAGTGAAAAAAAAAACAAAAAAGTATAAAAGAAATATACAGACGACTAACACATTTTCCGAAAAGGAATTATCACGTTTACATCAAAATATCGTGTTTATCAAGTTAATCACACCGTTATTGCTTCAATTTATTCGATTATTTCACACTGGCAACATGTTTATTCGATTATAATAGCGAATCGATGCCGAACTGTAATGATGGATGGCGGGTGGTGAGCGCAGTACACATCCTGTTCCTGACAGCCATATTGTGAGAACCATAGCCATGTTGTGTTTTATTAAACTTTATATTTCAATATAAACTACAACTTTAACCATTTTGCATCTATAGTTTGTTGTGCCTGACGGGGAACACAGTGATTCTTTATTCACAAAAATATTGGCGCACTCTAGACTATCTGTTATATAAAATCGAGTAAGATAAATAATGTGCGAGTCGGTATCACTCATACAAGGTAGTAGAGGTAGAGTACTTAACAGAACCATTATCTTCACCTAACCACCACAAAAATACCACTATCACTTTTTCGCCAGCACAAATAACTTTGCGTTACGTTATATGTCATACACTTCATGAATTTTAAACCTCTTTGTTTTGCTCTCGGTTACTGCCTTTCTATAACCTAACTTACTAATAATAAAATCTATGATGCATGGGAAATGTATACGGCACAAGGATTGTACATAACTTTTTTCAATCAAAGAACATAAAATGCAATAACTGAGCGATTCGATAATTGCCAATAAATTATGTTGAAATTTAAAAGCATCTTCACCTTAACTTTGATTTGATCTTCACCCTATCAAAGATATCTTAAGCTAAAATCGGTTTTCGGATACTTCTAAGCTCTACACCCACTTCACGGCTGTAAAGTAAATGTTTAAACACCAATATTGACTCACCTCACACCAAGTAGAAATAATATTTAGCATACAGATTGATCAATCAATTGATTTTGAAGCACGATTGGGGCTCTACATATGACAATGACTCTCTTCGCAAAGAGTTAATGTGGGTATAGACCAAGCACGCATGAAAAATACCGTAAGCTATGAGATTCATTTCAATTCTGCGTAGTTTTGTCTACCTATTGCTACTGTTGCCCTAGATTAAAATAGTCTTGTGAAAACAAAATGAAAACAGGTTTACGATTTGGTAAGCGTCGCCAAGATGCAAAAAAGTATTTGGCAGCGCAGATAATAAAACGCGCTAGTTTACATAGCGCCCTATTCGAAAAGTGAAATAACTTATTAAGACTGTGTCATCATCCCTCAAATTATACCTTCATACATTGTCTCTAGGATACAGACCTATTCAATATTATTAAATTTGAAACCAGCTGCTTTAATTAATCCGAATTGCTGCTTTAATTACAAGCTTTGCAATGCACTAAATCCTAGGACTTTTATTTCTGTATCATCGAAACCATACCTCGCTAATCAAAAAAATATCAGAAAAACACAAAAATTACTGAATCACGGAGGGTTTTACTTCATTCAGTCAATTTCTACCCGTCACCCCCAAAAGTGATAAATAGGTTTAAACGGAACTAAAGGAAAGGGGCGGCTCATAAAAATATTTTTTTCTCTCAGCATCAGAGTGGGTTCGAGTCAGTTCCAACGGATATCCGCGTTCTGTGCTTTAAGTAGAGATAGAAAAATAATTATAATATTTTAAGTGAAAATTGTGTATAAGCTCTTGATATTTAATGACAACCCTATATTTACTTTAACAAACGAAGGTACAAAAAACGTACTTAAAACGAAGGGACGATGCGACGTTTTAGGAATGCCTGAATGTCTACAAATGCATAGTACCTACTTAGTTACATATGTTAACGTAAAATTGCATATTAATAGGTATAACAATAAGTAGAGAATTATTCAATAGAATTATTTCGCAAAATAATTCTATTGAATAATTCTTGCAATCAAAATAATTCTTGCAATCAAAATAATTCTTGCAATCAAAATAATTCTTGCAATAATAATTAGCAATTCCTATTTTACACAATCAAAGAAAGCATTAAAAATAAATAATACTCAACCTGTATCTGCATAGCATATAGGTAGGTACATTCCAAATAACATGTGATTTGATAATTTGGCATCAATATATTTAAAATACTTAATACTTTTACTAGTTACTAAATTCATCCTCCTAACATTATCCTAGTTGCAAATAGCGGTCCGCTTACTCGTTTAACCGGTTTTGACTGCATATTAGCTTTTCCATAACGACTAAGTTTATGACTTCCGCAACCCAAAGTGAAAGCCATATTTGTTTAAAAGTTTAAAACAATTAGTTAATAAAATATGAAATGAAAATTAATTTTACCAATTTTCTTTGCGCACCGTACTTCACTCACCTAAGTAAGTAAGTAAGCCGCACCTCTCTCATTTATCTTAAATAAATTCCATAATCATTTGTTACGAGATAACGCCGCCACAGACGTACACACTCACTGATTTTAACGGTTCATATAACCTACTTTATATTTGCTAGCCTTTGAAAACTCACGTAGAAACGGTTTTATGTTTTAACAGAATGAATGGGAAATAATGGTTTTGAATGTGGCAGCTCAAAATATGCATGTTACGGGTGCCTTTCTGGGTGTTCAATCAAAATAAATAAAAAAACATCTTTCTTCTTTGTGTTACAGATTTTTTATACTTTGTATGAAAATGTTATTTTACTTTTATATTCATAATCGTGATAAGTCTCGTTTATAAATTGGTGACTGCTTGTGAACTGCTGCTATTCACGAGCCGAAGGCAGTTTAAACTACCACAGACTATGTATTCTATCACCAAAACAAATAATAATAAACCATTACATAATTTGACTGCCTCCGTGGTCCAGTGGATAGCATATGCGACTGCTGATCGGAGGTCCCGGATTCGATTCCCGGGTCGGGCAAAAGTGTTACTGGCTTTTTCCGAATTCTCAGTAGCAGCACGGAGTCTGGTGATGTGCCCGGTAACGGCAATAGGTTCGCCCCCTATTTCGTTGGACCTAAAAATTCATGGCGAAATGTGGGTGTAATATTTACACCACTGCCTAACCCTTCGGGGATACAGGCGTGAGACTATAAATATTATCAAATATATACGATAATACCCCGTTAGAGTAAGCCAAAAATATCACTCTGAAGTTCCACTAAGTTCAAAGACTTTAAAGTTGGCCTAGTACCTGAGCTGTATTCATTTTGCCTTGAAATTAGTCTTGACAAGTGTGGAGTAGTTGCCATGGCAACGCGGCTTTGTTTCCCCGTAGTAATTAGTAATTCAAATCGAGAGGGTATAAGATAATGCATGTTAAAATCCGTAATTGGATAACTATCGATAGGGTGCACGGTTTTGAAGATTCTGGAAACTTATCTACTCGGTATATTATATCGTGTAAAGTGTCACTAACCTATTTTATTCCGTGAGTGTGGCAAGAGGCACACACACGAAGCAAATAGTATTTTTGGGAAGAGATGGAAACCTCGACATCCACCCTATATTTATAATATGATTGAAAATTAATATCCAGTTATATATATTTTATACACCTGCCACACTCTTATCTGCATCACCATAAAAGTTGACTGGCAGAAAATGCTAAGTCCGCCTGTGCATTCCATTTTTCAGAAGTGTAAAAAAAAATTAATCAATAAATACCAATCCGTCTGGCTTATAATAATAAGTCAAATTCTTCTATTGACTTACAATAGGTACTATTGTGACGTCTATTAAGAGAGGCCTCTGTCCAGCATAGAACTGCAAAAGCTGTATGCTGATATCATTAAACGTCAAATAATTTGTATGAAGAGCATTTTACCTATATTAGCCATTCTTTTGAAGATCAAGATATTTGAATTTGATTTTTCACAAAGCTAAGAACAGGGGGCTTATTCACTATGACCATTTTGAAGTCTTAACGTGTTTTAACGTGCTAGTTACCCACGTCGGCACGTTATTGGCTTAAACGGTATTCACTATGCCAACTTCAAGTTTGACAAGCACGGTAGCGCACGTTTCGGACACGGTTTCAGTTGTCAAAATTTATTTTGACAACTGAAACCGTTTTTAATAGTAACGCGTTTATTATAAAACGATAGAGGATAAATAAGTGCTAAGTTTATTTGTTTTATATTATTTTCAGTGTCCGTTAGTGGTTAAATGCTAAGTTTATTTACTTTTTTATTTACCAGTGTCCGTGTCAAAGTTATTTAATTAAATATTATGTTTTATGAAAATTGACGCCTGTCGCTGGCGCCAGCGTCTCACTCGTCTTCGGATAAATAATAAATCCATTATGATTTATTAGATTCTGTTAGAATTGGGCTATTTGCTGCACTAACCGCACTTATATTTTTTATATTGTAGCGCGACTGCAACTGTCATGTCTGTCATCAATGTCATCATTATGTTTTCGTTCAAAAATTGACTTAAGTACAAAAGATGAACTAAACTTTGAAGATACATTTTTATTTTGAGATTGTTCCTGGCGAAATTGAACTAAAATAATATAATTTAAGTTTTATTAACCTTTTTTATTTGTACTGTAGCTTATACTGAAAATTACAAGTTAGTAAAATAATATTTATAAAATCGAAATTGAGCCGGCAAACCGGCATTAAAATTTATGAACGAATGTTGTGAAATTGATAACTAGGCATAGACAAGCTGTCGTATGGCATACTGAATACAATATTTTGATTGACGTGGTATGTCACGTTACTGAATCACGTTTACGTCTAGTGCGCGTCACGACGACACACGTCTTGAGCATGGTATTTCAGTGGTCATAGTGAATAAGCCCCCTGATTGTTTAAATAACGAGACTAACTAAAACTAAGAATCCTTTATAAAATATACTTAAGTACTTTACTTATTTATTTTCATACCTATTCAATTTCATCAATCAAATTTCTTCCGTACCTAAGCAACCTAATAAATACCTACATAACATATAGATTATTAAAAACTTATTTCTTCGCACGGCACAAATAAGCTCGCGTATCTTATTCAAACAAAATTTCCTCACAAACTGTAAGTAACATTCGAGCAAACATAGGAATAACACGGCAATACGCTACGAACCGTAATAATATAACGAGACGTCTGCCATCTTATTTATAATGTGCCAACTAATGTAAAATACAACTTCGAAAAGTTTATTTTCCATACTTGTTATGTCTGCTCAAGTTTTGCATGTGTTTATCTGTATTTAAGTGACGGAAAGAGTTAGGGATTGAAAAAGATTTTCTGGAAAATCTGGGAATAAGAGATTGACTAGAAGTGACTAACGGAGCTATCCCAATTTCACACATTCTTTGTTATCATAGCTTCCACACTAGAGATAAAGCCTGTGCCGCGGAGGACTTCAAAAATATGCAATCGAAAATACAAGTTGTGGATCATGCAAAGTGTGGAAATCGAACTCACGACACTCGGCGCAGTAGTTTACCGACTGCGGCTCAGCGAAATCAGCAAGGCTCTATTAATTACGCGATACCAGCATAAATCCATTCCAAGTATTATTATGTGTACAAGTCGCGAAAGTTTAAAAGAAACAATATAAAATTGATGTCTAAAAATCTGTATAAAGTAAATAGCTTAATTACAATATTTTCTTTGAATACATTTTTGTATAGCATTGTTCTTATTCACGTTCTGTTAAGAATAATTTATAAGCTTACTATGCAGTTTTCTACAAATGTTTTGGCAAGTAAGCAATTGTTTATTAAATAAAAGAAAGCAAATACTACTAACTTATTTTTTGTGAATATTGTAGTTTGATATTGGATATTGTTTTATTCATCTTGATTTTATTGATTAACAATATTATACTAGGTATTTGTGATTTTACTGAGTTATTATGTTAACAACATCTACATATATGCTACATTACAAATACATCTTCGATTAATATTATAAATACATATTATGTTTACGTATGCATGTGCCGTCTTACCTAGAGAACGGCTGAACGGAACGGAATTTGACTAATTCATCAATACAAATAGCTCTAACTTTTAAGACTTATATAAGCTACCTTGCCTAGTAGTTCGAAATAAAACTTGAAGGGTTGAAATAAGTGTTAAAGTTCCTATGAGAAGTAAAATATTTTGTAAGTTAGGGATAGGTATAAATTGTGGGCTCCTTTGTATTTGGTTCATTAATATTATAAAATTTAATTTTTACTTGCATCCGTGTGCGAAACCGCATCTAAAATCTTATAAGTATTCTAATAATAGACAATACATACACGCTTCTAAAACATTACGCTAACAAATGCCACGCAACATTGCACACACGTAGATAACACTAGACGAATAACAAGCCCAGTCTCGTCCAACGTGTCAGCACTATCAGCTGAAATCTGACAGTAGACGTCAGATCTCAGGCCTTGCGACTGACATCGGTGTCGGTCCGTCAAGAGGCCATCGTTTGTTGTAAATTGTGTAAGGCTTTTGAAAGTCGATAAAATATTTTTAACAAGGAGTTAATCTACGACTAAGATCTCGATTCAGTCTCGGTTGCAGTCATTATCTGCTAAAAATCTAGCCGAGATCCCGGTCTTTTTCTCTGCAGAGATGTCTTTGATAGGTTACGAGACCATTAGAGATGTATTTGAAGATCCAAAGGAATTCCCGGTTTCGGTCTCGGTTCTTGCCATTTTTAAGTAAATATCGAGGCGAATTCTTAGTTTCGTGATCTAGATTTTCAGCTTTGTGACACTAAGTATAGGGTCAGCATATACAAGAGCACTGACTCCTCATAATGACCGTCAAAAATCTTTATGAAAGCTGATCTAGAGATGGAGGATCGCCTGCCCAGTGTGGTGGACTCTTTCCTAATACAATAATCAGAAGAAAAACAGTTTACGGCGAGGATTTGCCTTATTTAATACTTAAGCATATCCTAACGTTTAATTGACCACAAGTTTTAGCTACAGGGTAGAACAGCAGTTCTGTTCTAGTTTACTACTAACGTACCAGTTATCACGTACCTACTTTTGCAATAACAGCGAATGTTGCAGTTATAACTTGAACGTAATGAAAAATGTTCGTATACGGTGTGATGAATGTAGTAAGGTTCGTGCGAATTTATTGATGCATTTGAAGTGAGGATATTTGTATAATTTCAGTAACACATATTCTCATATGCTAATATTTTATTATACAATGTACAGTGAGGTGAATCAGCGTTTTCACTTTGACCTACGGTTTGCACAACTTCAGGGGTGTACATAAAAGATATTTAAAATCCGATCAGATAAGCCATATCATCATCTCAGCCTAGATACGTTCACTGCAGGACATAGACCTCCTCCAAAGTTCTCCACACGGACCTATCTTGCGCCGCCCGCATGCAACCGCTTTCCGCGCTTTTAATCAGATAGTCGGTCCACCTTGCGAGAGAGATATTCATTATAAAGAATGTAAAATATAAATAATTCAAAACTTTCTTTGACAAATGTATCGGCTGCTGTCGTTTACGCATTCGAAATCATACTTTCTAAGAGAGGCGTAATGAGTTTATAATACGAACTAAGTAAGTCAATCTATTTCTTTAAAACGTTAAATTAATATCCGACTTAGTATTACATGGATCTCACAACTTTTTACTATAGAAGAACCGAGTTGCGAGACTTGGTTTTTTGTGAAGTATTGTTTTTTATGGGATATATTATACTTACCCTACAAGTGCAATGAGTGTATGTACCTATCTAATAAATGCCTTCATCGCGTTGGAAACTATACCCATGCAAAATTTTATCAACATCGGCCCACTGTTACAGCAGTAAAAGCGTAGCAGACAGACACTTTCGAATTTATTATATCAAGAATGGCAGCAAGTATTCAGCCATTTTTATGATACTACGATAACAGTAACCCAATTTAATTTATTATACGTACTTTTACGCATACGAGTATACTGCACTTTCTTCATAATAAAATGTATATTAAGCTGATGGTACAACTCAGTTTTATCGCAGATATAAAATTTTGAGACTCATAAATCTTGATGGATTTTTAATCTTAATTAATTTACGTTTCGCGATGTCATTTGCTTATAATTTGAAGTTTTCATTTGAGTTACATCTCATTAATTAATTATAAAATTTATATTGTTATAGTAGTCATTAAAACGTACGTAAGTACATTATTAAATGAAAGTTAGTACGTTATGAAATATTATATAAATTAGGTATGTTAACTTACGGATCATACCATCTTAGATATACAAACATTTATTTTGTAAAATAATCACTTGATTTAGCGGCTCATTTACAAAACGATGTATTTCATTACATAGTTTACATTAGCCTGCGAGTAACACAGAACTTCTGAATATTTTTTATAATTTAGTATGTATATACCCTATCTTCTTTCCTTTTGATTCTCATCCTTACACTTTTTAGAATAATATCGTAATCTCAACACAAATAATTATTTGTGGACTTTGATTGAATGTTCCTTCGCGTTACAGAATGTTAATAATATTCAAGTCCACAACTTGCATAAAATCAAAAGCAATTCGGACACGTAATATATACCTAGAAAAGTGGCCCATTCAAAACGTTACGAGGATCGAACACAACACTCGGCGTAATGGCGAGCCGTAACCACTACGACAGTCGTAAGACCGTCGCAAAAAAACAAGCAACATTAAAAACCTGACTCCAGTCGTGTTTAACAGAAGCGATAACTCATAATCGGTATCCGGAACCATCTATAGGACAGGGGGCGTCGGACATAACTCACAAATACCAGCCCCGAACATGTGTTTGCGATATATTACATAACACATGTATAATATAATATATGTTACTTATTTGAGCAATATTCATGTGTTTATAAGGCTACTAGCTTTTGTCCGCGACTTCGTACAGTGGGTGTCGGTTATCAGTACAAATGGTAGCACTTAAGCTAGTTGCGAATGAATAAATAATTAAAAGACACAGCCTGTTATAAACAGATAAAAATGATTAGTTAACCCCCGCTCAAAGAAAATAATTTGCAATTCAATTTTAAATTCTTCATTAATCGAATCGAATGACAAAATACTATCAGAAAGATTATAGCCGCTAAATAGCATGGAAATCCTTTAAAACAAGAGGTCTATAATATCAAAGCGTCCATTTCTTAATACTAAGCCATTTGCTTCGACTGCGCACTGTGATAAAGTGAAAAAAGCGGGCACTAAAAATTTTTCTCCCTTTTTTTTGTTATTTTCTTCATAAATATCGGTAGCGGAAGGGGAATTTAAAAAGTATAACAGTAAAGTATTGGGGGCGAGTGTTGCAGTAAGATTGCACCGTGACGTCACGGGGAGGTAATACCCTCTCTTGTGTTGTCCGTATTATTTCGTGCAACGATTTACACAAGATCGTTTAAAAAGATTTTATTTGTAGTTATTTTAGTACTTATGGATTTTTTTTTAAGAAAAATAGGTATGCTAGCCGACAGATTACATTATCAATATCTGAACGCAACTTTCTGGCAACATACTTCTGAACTTCTCAAAAATGTCAAGTGCTTAAAATGTCTCAAATTATGAGAAACAAGTTGGCTTTTACCACTCTTATGTTGCGAGTGGACGGAATGAAAATCAGTGATTTGATTGTGTCGTGTAGACGGGCAAAGCCAATTCGATTGAAAATTTGATCAGTGGTAAAATTGTGCCGTGTGGCAAGGCCTTTAAACTAAATATATAAAATATATTTTTTTAAATGAATATTCATAATTTTCGATTCATCTTTGTGAAGCTTACTAATGAACTGTATACTCTGATTAAACAAACAAACTTTGAAACTTTTGTTTTGACATTTACATTTTAAATTACTTGTTACGTATTTTTTTATGTTTGAAAAATCCGAACAGAATTTTATTTACGACGGATTTTAACATGATAACATATTACTCGACATTGGTTTGTCTCGACGAATTTAAAATTCTAGGAGGGTAATAAAGTTGAATTGTGATAAAATATGGAAGAGATTGCGTAAGTTGGTCTATAGTGGATTTTACTATGGCAAATAAGTATAGAATGTGATAGTTATATGAAATAAGTAACAAGTCAAATTATCAGTTTGTTGTCTCAAGTCGTAAGTTTCAATCACCCGTAACTACCCAGAGGGTTCCACCAAAATATAACCTAAGTAGTAGATAAAGAAGTAATTTCTCCTGCTATTTCGAATAATAATACGATTGAGACTGTTTCCATGACTATAAGTACATCATAGGGATGCCTAGATAGAGCAAAAGAACATGATTTTTCCAAATGATAAAGGACAATAAAATTAATTATTCACTTTGATAATACTCTGGATTAAAATATAGTACGATACGATACTTTCGATATCCGTTCAATAATGCCAAATGCCTTGTAGAAAAATTTCGCTAAACAATAACAAAGTCTATTCCCAAACGACCGCTGCCTTAAAAAAAACATCAGAATTTACAAAAAAAATTATAGCACATTTTTCAATGCGGCTTTTCTCAAGGCTTTGATAAACTAAACGAAATATCGTTCTTTTGTTCATTAAAAATATATCTTAATTGAATCTATTGCTTCTCTTTGAAGATAACGTGGAAAAGCTCGACTACTCTCAAATGGGAGGTTTCTGCGGTACATTATATACTAATTAGAACTACCTTAATCGCTATTATGAGTGAGCAAATGCAAGTTTATAAAAAAAATATTAGAAAATGTTTAGTCTCATTTTAAGATGATTAGCAATTTATATTACAAATTGAAAGTAGTTATTTAATACCTTCGATTATTATATTCATCCGTAGCATGAAAGAATTACATAAAGTTAGAATTTAAATATGTGTAATCTACAAATACATCTCGTTTAAGCACAATAGATATTATTGCGTTTTGGGAAATCCTCGCCTCAATACCTTACTTACTACAAATTGGTGATAAAACTCCAATTATTCATTTTATTTACATTTTTATATAAGAACAGAATACAGCAACTATTTGTCGAATAATTTTACTGATTTTAACGCTGTGACAAGATTAGCAAAGAACTTATCATCAATGCTTTCAAAAATCATATAGTGTAGATTGTAAAACTGCATTTTTTTTAAATAAAGTGTAACTTTAGTGTTTCATGAGTGACAAGATGAAGTTTGAGGAAAGTGGGTCATCTTTGGCTGGAGCGGCATTAACGGCCCTGTCATGACCTACAGCGCCGGGCGGCAGCGGCGAGCGTTTTCAATGTACATAGCGCGCGTTACTCCATTGCGGCCGCGCGCCGCGAGAATAAACGCGCCATGCACATCGCCCCTGCCGCGCCGCTCGCCGCTTAGACCGATCTCGTGAACAGGCCCTAAGGCGGGGTAAACAAACGGACACAAACTGGCGAGCGTCGCATCTTACGTGACAACAGAGACACGGTGACTGCCATACAGCAACGTGGCGTAAGCGGAAAATTAACCAGAAATTGTGTTTCTTAGCAGTAAGGTGGTAGACTGGATGACGACCCACCTGATGATAAGCACCAACCGCCGCCAATAGACCTTGACCATGTTGCAGACACAACCAAGCCGCTGCCTACGTTGAGACGCAAGGTGTAAAGTCATCTAATGCTCTGTAATGTCATTCGCTAGCAATCTAAATTTCTGCTATCTTTGGGCATACATAACAAATATTATAAAATTATGTTGTCGCCTTTATATAGATTAGTAGCATTTAAAATACTAATGGCAATATCATATGCTATGCTTTGGCCGACTCCAGTTAAAAACTTTTTCCTACGATTATGCTTTTGACATGTAATTTTTATTATGTAGTCCATAAAAGATTTTGAATATCTATATCTCAATGGCATTGGATATCTAAGGTAATCTAAATTATAAATTTAAAAAAATATATAGTAAAAACTCTAGCTGCCAAATCGACGCATCAACAATACCTAGGGTTTTGTTGATGTGTCCTACTATCACCTAGTGTCACTACTAGCACCTAGTTGTTGACATAATACTAAATCTCTCTTCTTTTCTACTCTCCTAGGCAATCAGCGATTCCTAAAACCGCTTCTCTCTCCGCTCACCACCAAGCTAGCCACCTTACAGCAACCATTGTAAAGCACGTAGGTAAATCGTGATTTCTTCGAGCTAAGCCGGTGTTGCAGACCCCACAATTCTCCTCACAGGTATTTAACTATAAAACAGCAACGCTAACGCTAGAATATAAATCCCAAGATTCGTTTTACAGAAGAATTGTTAACGTTTAACGCGAGAGTTTATAAGGTTTGGAGTGTGAACTCTTTCACCATTAAGAAAGGAACAGAGAAAGCAAACTCTTAATCGGGTTTTCACTATTTTAAGCTTACAAAAACTTCTTTCTGCCACAAAATTTCCACCGGCTCCCGTCGATCAAAATCAAGTGAAAACCTATAGGTATAATTATTTTGAGATATTTGTGTCGACTACGCACATTAGTCACTTGCTTATTTTAAGTATACTTAATTGTACTGATTGCAGAGTTATGTAGGTACTGGCAGGTGCTAAGGCAGCGATAGGATAGTGAAGATACTGTCATACTGCTACTCGGGCGGTCTTGGGTTCGAATCCACGGCGTGCACCAATGCGTGTTCGAAGTTTCTTATGTGCGTATCAAATTGTTAATTATCGCTTGCTAAACGTTTAAAGAAAGCATCTGTTTTCGTGTTTTAAATAAAGTAAACTTTCACGATTAAAATTTAAAACAGCTCTAACCCAATTTCTAAGACATCTATCACACTTACGACAATACATAGCGGGTTCTAACGACCCTGTCTCAATACATAGCCAATAATAACCATCAGACAAATCGGAAATATTGAATCGTTTTCCTTAAGCCTCACAAACAGATACAATAGGTGAAATAAATCAACGATGGTATGTCTAATCAGAAGTACTGTTATTTGCTACTATAGAGTCCGCGCGCACTCACGATTTGTCTGTGTCCACGATCTTATCTGCCTTTATTATTGTTGGATTATAGATCAAAGTAATGTTGTTGTGCTACTGTGATTTAAGGGTTTTGATACATTTTAAGTTTGCAAGTAGAATCCTATTTACTTGTAACGTAGAAATAATACGAAGTGCTGTCATATGTTTGTATACTAGACTTGGCTCGCAGCTCCGCCCGCATGTAATTCGGTTGATGCGGTTAAAAGTAGCATATACCTATCACTTTCGTACGCCTACACATCAGAATCACACCGTAATATCGCTGAGCTGTGACGAGAAACAATGACAAACAAACAAAAAACATATTACCGCATTTATAATATTTAGTGTTTGTTACACATTTTACTTTAACCTATTGTGTCTTTTGTCCCACTGCTAGGCAAAGGCCTCTCTCTTGGATTGCCATACATCTCTGTTTTTCTTATACTGATATTTGTTCCGTTTTTTTGTGATATATATTTTCTTATCTATCACAAAAAACCGGAACTGCAAAGCTGGACTGCTGGACGCAGGTATCACAATCATGGCTTTTTTGCACGACGTTTTCTTCACCCATCAAGCGAAAGCTAAAGATTTAATACGCACATAACATCGAAAAGTTAGCAGACACGCCGCGCGCCGTGGCCGTGGGTTAGAATTTGCGTAGCAGTGTGTCTCTAAATCAGGCTATTGGTTACTCTAACACAAACCTAATATGAATTCCAGCCCGTAGGTAGGATCGACCGAAGATGTACGCCAAAGGCTAGCCCCGTTAATTGGACGATCGGTATCGACTGCAATTTGAACAAGACTACTTGAATTTACAACCTTAGCCATTATCGGAACAATAACTTCATAGTTCTTACTATTCTCTGGTGATTCTAACTTTAGCTTGCCGTTCGTCATAGGTCGGCAAAGTGAAGCAACGCTTGCACAGGTCGCTACTTGGATGCATAATTGCGTGTGACATTTACATCTGAGTGCTACCTTGCTTCAGAGGACGGGGAGAGGGCTTCCAGATCGCGGTTATTGCCTCAGGACAAAAATCGTAGGCCATGTCGGCGGCCTCTGGGCGGTCTAAAACGCCGACACCAGAGATGACCACACTCTCGTACGAAAATGAAGATAATATTTATGAGAATTAGTTTAGCAAGCAGAAAAAATATGTCTAAGTATATCTGCACACACTCGTATTCATTTATAAAGACAGACATAAAGACATATTTATTTCTGCATTTTGGTTGTTTACAACACGTATACATGTCAAAACCCTATTCTAGATGATGCCGGCTTTTCCTAGCTAAATGACTTCTTGAGAAGAAAAGCCGAAACAAACTCAGAGTCATTGTTTTTTTTTGTCACTTCAATTTCTTTAGTCTTTTCTTGATCTTTTAAAGTCCAGACAAAAAAAGGGTTTAGTATGCAAGTACAATGCAGGGAATCATCTGACGCTTTTGACTGACTCGGCCCACTGATGGCCCGCATTCAACAGCAATCGTACGGCTCAACCTTGATTGAGGGAGCCAGCACGATCTGTATCACTATGTCTCCACGCCATCAGAAGGTGTATGCATAAGCATGGCAGCCTAAGCCATCAGACAGGTTGCCACAACTATTTGTTTATATGTTTGATAATGCCCACATCGTACTCACAACTTTACATGCTTAATACATAGTAAAATACATGTTGTAAACAATATGTAAAATTATAAAAATTTAAACAATAAAATGTCATATATTTAAAATGTCAGAAAATATTATTGAATGTCAATTTAGGAATAATAATATATTACTTAAGTAATTTTAAATGTCAAAAGAAAATAACAATGTCAAATCAAACAATGTCAAAACAAAATAAATAAAATTACAAATGTCAAATCAAAAATGTCAGAATGTAAAGGTGCTTCTAAACGGGCAACATTTTTCCGCAATATGTGGCTGCAACACAGTGGCTGGCAACATTGCTAGCTATCCCGGCCAGACTATGCAATATTGCTGTAATATCCTGGCCATATAGCCAAACATTTTTGGTGTAGACACATGTGGCCGACATTGTTTTGAGGGGTTGCCGGACGATCGCTGAGCTGTCGATATTCTGCAATATTGCCCGGCTAGTTTCTATTGTTGTTTCAGTCGCACTCTATAGTTATGACATAGTATATGCTTTTCTACGCGACATGAAGTTTGCTACGAATGACGTCGTGATTATGGCTATATTAATTTGGTTATGTGTCATCACACGTCATGTTGACATTGATGTTGTAGTATTTTGTAACTTCGTCGGCCATTGTTGCCCGATTGTGTATCCCGTTTAGAAGTCTACATAACCGGCCATACTGTATCAGACATATTTCAACAAATTGCTCAGCCATTACTTGCTCAGCCATTGATTGCAAAAAAATATTTTTGTGATGGCTGAGCAATTAATTGCTAATAATGCAGCCATGAATGGCCGAAAAATATGGCCCGTTTAGAAGCCCCTTTAAGATATAAGTACTACAAATGTAAATAAAATATTATGTCACTAATTTCAAAATATCAAAATTCATAATGTCAATTCATAATTTTTAAACTCAATTCCAGGCGTTTTTGTCTGCTAAATAATCTTTGACTGTGTAATAAGCTTTGGAACACAAGCTCTGTTTAATAAATACTTTGAATTTATTAATACTTAGTTCCTGAATATTGCCTGGAATTTTGTTGTAAAAACGCGTATGCTTTGACACTTGTATGAGTTACTTATTTTTTGTAGTCTAGTTGAAGGTAGAACAAGTTTGTTTTTGTTTCGTGTATTTAATTTATGAATGTCGCTGAATTTAGAAAACATATTTATATTTTTCCTGACATATAACAAGTTCTCCTAAATGTATTGAGATGCGACAGTCATTATTTTAATTTCTTTAAATTTTTCCCTCGGTGAATGCCTTGAACCAAGACTTGGTTTATAACAAATACCCTTACAAAAAAGTCGACAATGCGCGGAACACCTTATCCCATTCATACAATCCCACTAACGACAGTTGAGCCGCGAGTGCGTCACAACACGAAGTACAGTTAGCCGCACAATACCTGTTTATAGTTATGATTGAAAATAACATCGCGGTAATGAAGCGGAGCCGTGACCGCCGCGCGTGACTGTACTGTGAGGTGACCATAAAATGAATGAATAATCTGCTTAAAAATAAAGTATTTTAAATAATATATGATTCCTTGGTTTGGGTATAGCTCACGCTCCTTATAACACTGAAATCAATAATTTAGGGTATATGTAAAAAGGCAAAAAAAAAAGATTTAATAGTTGTTGCACCGCACAGGTCAAAGGCTAGATATAGGCTATGATGGACAGAAAACTTTTTCTAATTTACCAAAAAGTGATGTAGCCGACAAATGAAGTCACCTGGAGCGGTCAGTAAGTGTGCCACATTGAAATTTATGTCAATTTTGCAGATTAGCCATTTCTTGGATTCAAATCATTATCCAGAAAAATCAATATGCACCTATCAGTTGACCTATAAATGCTGATGGGCTAAGGCAGAAGCGATAAAATATGGTGGCATAAAAGAATGCTTTGCGGTTTGACATCACGGCTTGAAAGTCAATCTTAACATTAATGGCGACCTTTAATTACTTTTTTTGTGGCGTATTTCACGCTATCTTCAACTTATAACGTAATATACATAGATATGAATATTATAAAATCAGTCCAGTAAAAAATACTTTAATTTCTCAACCAGAATTTGGTTGCCACCAATAATATGGTCGCCCTACTAGCAATTGGTTCATCCAATCTCAAAGCCGAACCACTACGGCGCAGGAACATTATAACAACACGAAATATAGATAACTAGTATTGTGGTGCACACCAGGGAATGCGTCCACAATAAAATACTTAGATACATTCTAGAACTTGTTCACATCTTTAATCACTGATGTTTTGTGTTACATACATAATATGCTACACAAAACATCAGTCTTCATACGGAATTTTATTGAAATCAGACAAGCGATTATGCGTAAAAATCTTACAAGAAAGAGGGTATTTGACTATTTAAACATTCGTGGCCACTTGGTAACACCCGATTAACAAACATAAATTCGCAAATTTCTAAAGTTTGAAATCGAATAATCTTAACTCACTTTACTCAGCCTTAAGAGAAACGCAAAATGCCTTCAATAGTCGTACATAACTTCTTCCGTGGGTGAAGTCCGCTTATGCAATTCGGAAATCATTAAGGTAATTTCAACCTTCGAGACAGCCAAAAACGATCGAATCAAGTCGTAAAATGGGTAAGTACCAAACGCTCAAATAAATCCGAAAAGTCAGTGCCAAATATTGAAAAAAATTAGTAATTCAGGTGGAGACTTTCACAGACATATTTCAACCAAAACCTGTGTCTTGATACAATTGGCCACTGGCGATACAAGTAATTATATAGACGCATTACCCGCGTTATTGTATTATTACCAGCCGGTTGCGCTGGCGCAGAATCAATCAAATCTTATCACGATCTTAGTCTGAAGCTAAAGCACATCAAAAGGTGCACCTTAATGGGTATGGTCATGGAGCCATGTTGTGTATATCAGTTGTATGCGGCAATAATTTCTTGTTGCTTTATGAGATGTTGTAGTAAAATGCATGGCGACATGGTATTGAACTCTTAGTCTAGAGATGGGGATTTGTTACCTAGCCGTTGCACTTCTGAGGTGAATGTTTTACTAGGGTTCAATCTGGTTCAATAGTAATAGCGAAAATGAGCAGGACATTTTTCTGTTTTATTTAAAAAATAATAACTGCACATAAAACTATAAAGCCAGACTTTACCAAGCTGAATAGAAATTGCTAAGAATTACAGTGTCATCACTACATAGTATAAAACAAAGTCTATCTTCTGTCTGTCTGTCCCTATGTATGTTTTAATCTTAAAAACTACGCGACGTAATTTGATGCGTTTTTTTTAATAGATAGAATGATTTAAGAGGAAGGTTTATACGTATAATTGACGCGGGCGAAGCCGCTGCGACGTACGTCTAGTTAATTCATAAATTAAACCTGTAAACTGCAAATTCGAAGGGTGTGTTCAATTACTTAACAGTAAAAAAGTGAATAAACACAAATTGCTTTACAAGTATATTTACTTATACTTTTTATTTCATAACGAAACATAAAACTATCAGCCAGGTAAACAAAAAACCTCATCTAAAATCCACACCTACCTCCTCCAATTCTTAATCCATGTACGTCCGAGGCAACGAATTCGATACGGTCAGAAATGGACGCGTTGTAATAGCAAGACATGTTCACTGTACAGCACTCATTATATCATTAGATCATTAGATAACACCAATAACACCTGATTAATCGTATTATTTTACACTTTAGAAAAGTCTTAATTAATCGCTCGTTTCAGAATTTGTATGAAAAACAAACATGTGAGCTTCAATGTAACTTGTAAATACTTGAGGTGAAAGAATATACTTATTTGATCTGTTTATCCGATCCCAAACTAGTCAGAAGCTGTACTAAAATAACCAGTTAACTTTGTTTAACTACTGTTTACGGATTTTATCGCTATAAATTGGTTATAGCGATAAAATCTTTACGTTTCCCGCGAGGGCGAAAAGCGGCCTACGGAAAGCCGATTTGCAACATTGAATGTTGGCGGTGGAATGTACGGAAAATTGGATAAAGTATGCCAGATGATGGATGATAGAAAGATTGATGTCCTGTGTGTGAATGAAACGAAAAAGAAAGGATGTGAAGTGTCACATCCTTTCTGCTCTTGGTAGTGACCAAGCATGGCAACTGCACGGCGTATTGGTCCGGAGTAGATAGTACCACCAGAGCCTTGGGAAGGGAGTTGGTTTAATACTGCCTGCGCGAATGAATGAGTGCGTAAAAGAGTTTGAATGTGTAAATGCAAGGCTACTATGGATGAGAATGAAAGTAGGACATACTCGTCTTCTTATTGTAGGGGTTTACGCACCGGTCAATATTGTAACGGGTATGTCACAACAAGAAAAATACGAAAGGCAGGAGTTTTGGGAGAGTTTAAGAGAGATTCTGAGGACCTGTAAGGATAACGAAAGATTGATTTTGTTAGGTGATTTCAATGGATGGGTCGAAGTAAAGCGAGATGGATTTAAAAGAGTGTTAGGTGCATTTGGAGATGAAACCCTTTCAAATGAAAGGGTTTTAGGTGGAATCGGTGATAAGAGTGTGAACGAAGATGGAAAAGAACTGCTTAAGGTTTGTTTGGAGTGGAGCCTTTGTGAGACAAACACCATGTTTGATCACAAAAGGATACATTTGTATACACGTGAGGCGAAAAATGTTAGAAGAAGTATGATTGATTTTGTAATAGTAGATGAACGACTGAGAAAGAATGTGTTGGATACGAGAGTTTTTTGACGGATCGGCATCCATACAGAATACTTTTTGGTGTTAAGCCAGATAAGTGGGCTCTATAGAGGATGGCGACACCGAGAAAATAATCAAGAGAGGGTCTTGGAAAGAATAAAAGTAGAAAATATGCAAGAGAAAGATGTGAAAGATGAGTATAAACGAAGATTGATAGCAAGATTTGAGAGGTTCGATGGCATAAATGATATGGAAGAATTATGGCATACCTTTAAAAAAGAGGTAGTATGTGTAGCGCCTGAAGTATGTGGTGTGATCAAGAGACTACGAAAGGTTAAGAATACATGGTGGGACAAGGATGTATAATCTGCAGTATCAGAGAAGAAGAAAGAGTGGTTAGATTGGTTGGCTGCCAGAGCAAATGAAAGAATGGGAAAAGCAACGAGTGATGACATATATGAAGCAAGAAAGGAGTTTGTTAGGTCTAAAAGAATAGTGAAAGAAATGGTTAAAAGGAAAAAAGAGGAAAAGAAAGATGAGTTTGATAGTAGATTATCTGACGACTATCGGAGAAACATTAAGTTTTTCTGGAAGTCCGTTCGTGCAGTTCGAGGAAAAACTCAATCCTCAGAATACACAGCAATCAGAGACAAGAATGGAAAGATACTGAATGGTGAATCGTGTGTGCTGAAGAGATGGAAAGAGTATTTTGAAGGATTATTTGAAAGAACGACGACAGAGACATCAACAGGTGAAATGAATGGTAATGATAGCAATGATGAAAGCGATATTGGCGTGGATGAGATTTTGAATGCACTGGCCAGTATGAAATTAGGTAAGGCTGCAGGGTATGACAGGATTACAGTCGAAATGCTGAAGGCTGGACAGGGCATCATAGTTAGTCAGCTGCAGCGTTTATTCAACTTGTGCTGGAGCACCGGCCGAGTACCTGATGACTGGGCCACAGCAGTAGTTGTGCCTCTTTATAAAGGAAAAGGCTCGCAACAAGACTGCAAAAACTATAGAGGCATTAGCCTTCTCAGCATTGTTGACAAATTGTATGCGAAGGTACTGATTGAAAGAGTTATGAAAGTAACCGACAAGAAAATATGGGATGTACAAGCGGGATTCCGAAAGGGTATGGGGTGTACGGATCAAGTCTTTTCCTTGCGATGCATAGCCGGGAATTTTTTGGCCAAAGGTCGAAAGGTCTACTGCGCATTCGTGGATTTAGAAAAAGCTTACGATAAAGTGGTGAGGAATGAAATGCGGTCGGTACTGTCGATGTATGGGGTGGACAGCAGCCTCATTCGAGCTCTGAAATCCCTTTATGAGGATTCTGGAGCTTGAGTGAGGATGAACGGGGCATACACTGACTGGTTTACCATCAACACAGGTGTTAGACAGGGATGTGTAGCGTCGTCGTGGCTGTTCAACCTCTTCATGGACAGTTGTTTGCAAGACTTGAAACATAGTGATTGTGGATTAAGGATGAATGAGTTACTTGTCAAATCCCTCATTTATGCTGATGATCAGGTTATACTTGCAATGCAATAGGTAGAACCACGAGAAAGAACAGGCAATAAAACTCATGGCCACTCTTTTCAAACAAATAGAATGGTGGTAGGTACATTTTATTTTTGTAAGGAGCTGCAACTGTTTCACATTGTAGACATCTACTAGTAAAATTTTTAGTAGCTATTGATATCATACTCAAGCAGTAAATGATGTTCATATGGTAAGCCTCCCTATAACCTAGCTAGCTAGATAGCTATCCCTATAAACAAGCAAATTGCAAAGAATACCTTTCTTGACTTTTACTGGGTTTTTACCCTTGCTCAGAATTACGACGCATATATATTGAACATTATACCATTTTAACATCTCAAAATTGACAAAACATGTACTAAGGAAAATCTAGACTCTGAAGAACCCTTATTGCTTTGTTGCTTCATTCATATTCCGTCGACGTGCGTCCAGCCGGTTAAGCGTGAACGTCGCCAGTACGACTTGGCACCGGCACTCAGTATTTTTCTCAATTTCCCATTGTTAGATATATTTTTGTATGGAAAAGTTCACTTCATTTGTGTACTTTGGATTTGACTGAGTCTGCGATTGCTTTTAGTTTGTGGTGTACATATAATTTTGTTGAGTTTAAAAGCACTTTATAGGTAAACATGGTTTCACATCAACAATTTTGATTCACCATTTAAAAATACATCTGGATTTTTATGTTATTACTAGAGGATGCCAGCAGCTACGCCTGCATTGTTTTTAAATTTACCCGTTTTGGCCCATCCCGTGGGATTTTCGGGAAATCCCTTCTTAGTGCACCCCTACGGTCCCCAAGGAACATACATGCCAAATTTCAGCTTCTTGCGCCCAATAGTTTCGGCTGTAGCGTGTCTGTCAGTCAGTCAGTAACGCAAGGATTTTATGTATACAGATAATTAACAATTTCTTTGCCAAAACTGTGTAACAATTGATAACGACACGACTACTATACATAACATTTTATATGCAATTTGTGGTAAGCTTTATTATTATTTAGCTTTATTATTTTCTAATTTAACCTTATCTGCCCGTTCCCGTGGGAATTAAAAATATCCCTTCTTAGTGGCACCCCTACGGTCCCCAAGGAACATACATGCCAAGTTTCAGCTTCCTGCGCCTGATAGTTTTGGCTGTAGCTTGTATGTCAGTCAGTCAGTAACGCAAGGATTTTATATATACAGATAATTAACAATTTCTTTGCCAAAACTGTGTAACAATTGATAACGACACGACTACTATACATAACATTTTATATGCAATTTGTGGTTAGCTTAAAAAAGCTAACAATTAAGATCTTGCAACAAGCTTGCGGTTACTGACAACATGTGTTCATCAATCATATCAGCCGAACATGTCTTCCAAGAAAAATGAGGGTTTTCTGAAATGATGCCCACTAGGCGGCAGCACTGAGACGTCAGGTCCAGAAAACTGTCAAAGCGCCTATAACTTTGCACATGTGTGTTTGCTTGCTTCATGTGTGTGTACGCGTCTGTATACGTTTGGACCAGACGCATATGAAACGCCGTCTGGTGGCAGAAAAAAATTCAAACACCCTCATTGCTTTACAGAATAAATACGTAATTCAAAGCAAATTTGTCTTCATAACCCATTATACCCGAACAGAGAATAGACCCAAACTCGTTACCATCACAATATCGCAACTCACTGACCAAATACACATAAACTTTTGATTATCACGACATTCATACTAACAATAACAAACGTCTCTATTCAAGGCCTTTCACTTAACAATATCCCTCAGATCCTTAGATTTAGAGAGCCCACAGGCCATCCAATCATCAACTTCAACACCCAAAATTATCATTTACATATCTGAATTTATTTTCAAGGGTACCTTTGCAAAATTCGAGAGGCATTTTAGAATGATTTCAATACCGGCCAGTATAATTTATGTATGCACGAGTTACCAGTCAACCACTTGGTCCCGAGGCTGGTGAATTCCACATCTCTTTATCCTTGTCCTCAAATATTCATAGCATTTCAGTCACTTCTGTTTCACTCAGACTTGCTGCGGCCTGCGGGTTTCCTTGTGCTATTATTCGTTTGAGGGTATATGGGTCTATTGTATTTGTGACGTTGAGTGGGAAATTAATTCATAACTACTTTTAAACTACCACGATTTGCACACATACTAAAGATTATGTAACGGGTCTGAATCGTGTTAATGAATGAAATACTTACACGCAAATTCACATCATCACCCGCGACATTTGCAATCCGTTATTGCTTTCTTGACAAACAGAGCATAATTATGACCTTTGCGACCCCGAACACTTAGATAGTGAGCTCTCACATGTTCGGGAGGTACTCAAGCAAAACGGTTACAAACACAATATGCGAAGGTCAAGGCAAAGGTTGAGACTGACTGAAGTGAACAGAGCGCCAGCGTTCATGCCCTACATAAAAGGAGTAACGGATAAAGTTGGAACAGTACTACAAAAATACTCCATCAAGACTGTATATAGTCCGTACTCCAAAGTAGCAAATCACCTGCGTACTCTAAAGGCTGTCATCCCTTTTCAAACACAAGGCGTGTACAAGGTGGATTGCAGCTATGGTAGTTCCTACATCGGGCAAACAAAAAGGACCATCGCCGAACGAGTTAAGGAACACATCACGGCCGTCAAAAACCGACAAACCACCAAGTCGGCCATAGCTGAGCATTTGTTGGAGTCAGGATCCAATCACTGGATTGAGCTACATCGGCCCCAGGTTCTCTCCACAGACCGTCACTATTTTTCAAGAATAGCACGGGAAGCGGTTGAAATAAAAAAGCACGCAAATTTCAACCGGGAGGATGGTTACCGTTTATCTACATCTTGGAATCCTGTCATCAGCAAATATAGACACCGACGAGGTGACATTACGCGCCAGTGTGTAGATACCATTAGTGTTGTGTGTCGAAGTACCGACAGTTCCGGACATATAAATGTTAATAATTGTGAAGACCAAGTGAGGGTAGTTTCCAAAACCCGCACTTCTCGGAGGCAGCGCTGACGAACATCAGTCATCCCGTGACCACGGCTGGTGTAACCCATGCTGAAACGTCGGGAAAATAGAAAGGTATTTCATCTTTCTTTTCATTCATTAACACGATTCAGACCCGTTACATAATCTTTAGAATTAATACATGTTCAAATATAAGATTTGAGTTGTAAGGGGCGTGAGTTTAATCCCCAGTTATGGCTTTACTAAAACAGAAACACAAAACAAGCGATAAGCTTATTTTTAGCTGTTTTGAAACACTGTCCTAGCAATCTATGAATCTTTTGTAGTAGAAAATCTTTAGAAGAACATTCTATCTTTGTATCTATCTATATCGTCACGCCTGTCTCCCATTGGGATATGCAGAGACTATAGAACGCCACATGCTTCGGTTCAAACATACCTCTTTCGCTTCCTCGCCATTCATTGACCACATCATGCATGCGCGTCGGTTATGGGTACTTTTAATTTGGCCCTTTTTTAGTACGTCACCAATTTGGTCGATGTGCGTCCGCCTAGGGCGTCTCCTACCTACATTTCCATTCATTCTCGCACGATACACTCCTTTCGTATTTCTTCTTTCATCTATCCGTTCCAAATCTCCAAACCGACATGATGATACCATAAAAGAACATTGTGCTATTAAAATGTATTTATCTAATGACTCAAAACAGAAAAGAAAGGAAGATGGTGGGGATTTCTTAGCCCTGCAGTGGGACGTTATGGGATCAAATAAATCATATATTTAACTGCTTATTTCGTGTGAGGCGTAAATGCCTGAACCTTGGACGCAGCTTGTCGCAGTAAATAATGTCTTCAACGAAACACCTGGAATGAACTTTTTAAAGGGCTGCAGTGAAATTTAATTTTATTGAAGAAAATAATTATTCTTAACCACAATGAATTCTTCGAACCGATCGCGATACCTTTTTAATAATTTCTTGTTGCATTTAGCTCAAGCATTTTAAATATGCCATTCTGTTCAGCACATTAATGATGACGCGACTTGGCAAAGATATTAACTCTTAATCTTTATTTTTACTTCAATTCCTTTTCTTTTCAGCATATAAAAGAAAATTTATTAAAATGAGTAGTATTGAGATAACGACAAGTAATTTATTTTTTTTATTTATTTTTATGTACCTATCATCTGTGCAGCCAGGTTCAGCAATAGTGACCAAAACGCAACAAATGCCATCAAAGTTATAGATCAGTTAATAGAGGAGTTGAAAAACAATTAATCTACTGCCCACCTATAGCAATTCGGGACACAGACGAATCTAAATATTTATTATGTAGATAAAATTTATACCTACTTTTGACAAATACATATTTTTCCGAGCATTATCACAAAAACCTTCTAGATATATTTACACACAGGTCAGACTGTACAAAACCGAATTAGTTATCTACCTACACGTTCATCTCGAACAGAACAACATTAATTTCAACTATATCGTAACATACAGACGTGCCACCCTCTAACTTAGGTATAAAGTATTCACACCTACCTCGTAACTGTTCACGAATGCACAGATATTTTTCACGGACGGTTGTCCTGTTATATACCTACTACCTTGCACTCAGAAGTGTGGCTGTTCTGTTAAATTAAGCATAAAATTCGACAATTGCAACTCATGTCAGTTGAATGTTGCATACGTGTTTGTAAAATTATGGTAAGCAGGGTTGACAAATCATGAAAACTCATAGGCCATCTGTGTATATGTATTTTAAACTTTCGCGATTTGTATACATCGTGAGCAGTCTCTCCGTGACTACGATCGGTGCAAGATGATCGAAACGTCGGCAACAAATAGGTATTTATACCTTAAATTATTTAATTTTACGCGATTAAGACCCGCTAAATTAGTTTGTTTGATAATTGTTCTGTCTGTCCTATAATTTTCATCATCAGCCGATAACAGTGGACTGTTATCGGCGCGCCATGAGAAAGGTCTACTTCCAGCAGTGGACTGCTGGAAGTAGACCTTTCTCATGGCGCGCCAATGAGCTGTTTGTGAGATGTGATGTATTCTTAGCTAAACTGTCGAATTTGTTTAGTTACTTGTTTGGTTTTTGGAAAGAGATGTATCAAATACTTAGAGCCATTGTTAAGATATACTTGGTATATTTACGGATTAACTTCAGCCAATAGAGCCCACGGGATTATTTTAAATTACAGTTATATAAAGAAAATGACTTTCCATTAAATCAATTAGCAAAAGACCAAGTCCTGGCCTTCATGAAATAATTAGTAAGCAAGAATAGTTCCAGCGTTTGTTGAAAGTAGTCGAAACTAGGTTAGAAGTTAGCCTCCGCAACTTCGTTAAAGTTTGTTCTTGGCTTGTATCTCCTATGTATAGTTTAAATACTGATTTGTCATCCAATTGTAACATAATCTATTTATCTGTAAGTAATGTTATTGAACACACAGATATAAAATAAACTAAATACATTTTTACCAATTTACAGACATCGAGATGTGATCAAACCCATACAAATAATTTTCCGACACCCTGACGTGTATATTACCTCCAATGCAAGCAGTCAGTCGGCAGATGGCGATCAAACCATCCAGAGTTTGGTGGAAGCAAATCCAAAGATGCGCTAGATACGTAGCAGCATCGAGTATTAAAGACTGCCACTGCGATCGTCAATGCGCGTCAATTATGGCAAAAATGAATGTGTTGGATTCTCTTTGGAACGTAGTTTGCTAAATATTAGCAGTAATAGATATAGTTTATATATCAGATTACCACACTGGCTACCTTTTACCCCGATAACCAACACCAACAACGGCGTAAACGCGAGCAGAATCTAAAAGTATGTACTTATATGCAGGAAAACACTTTAAAACAATTTCTCATCGGGGACAGCCCTAAGTCGTAGGTATACGATGAGTGGTATGTTATCTTGTCAGCAATAGCCGTGCATGTATCAAGTATGCACCAACACAAGTTTAGAACATACTAGAATATTCCACGTCTTTTATTTTGCGAAAACACATTTCGTATTTTTGTTTTTGGAGAATCCTAGACTGATGTAGTGCATAGTTTTATTTATTGCTTGTAGATCCATGGCGCTTTAAAATAAGACGAGTGATCATCATCATCGTCCTAGCGTCATTTCGATTGGATCCGAGGCTTTTCGTCTTGGACCTCCGAGTCCAGTTACTGGTCCAACCAGATTTGGTAGAGAGACTTTGCCACAGCGCAAATGGCGTCTGACCTCCGCAAGCCATGGGAGTAATGATATTCCACGATTTAGACCAGTGTCAAATGAGATGTATGTTGTCGTACATATTGGCCAGTTTTAGGTCAGATCACTTCAGAACTCGAAGCGAGACTGAGTTCTTAGAACAAGTTTAGTCTCATAATGTTAGTTCTTTTCTGTTTGAGCAATGTTCAGCGCATTGATTCGCTTGCTTCGAGATTCCAAATGATCTGACCTAAAACCAACACAATAAGTGCGCCAAACGCCTATTGGATGGCAGTAATTAGGCATCTATGATCATCGTTCTATAGTTGCCCTCGTTGCGTAGAATAGTTTTAGTCTTGGTGCACAGGATCTGCTTACTGGTTATGACGTTTAAATTTAACAGCTTGTTTGTAAGTGAAATAAGATTTATTTTTTACTATTGCGTTATAAATCACTGCTTCTATTCTTATAACCTCCTAAGTTCTAACTAAGTTAGTTGTTAGATACATCGACGCTGCCAGGGACGTTGATCAAAACCACTGCAAAATTGCTCCTAGTCCGGGTGCAAATTACTAGTAATTTATACGATACTCCAGTTTGACAGCCAGATTATTCAGATACTGGATTCAGATTCGCCTTATGGATTCAATAGTCAGAATCTATAACAGCATGAATAATAACCACCTCAAGTGCATCGTTTTATAGAGTTCTAAGCTATAAACGCTTGACTCGTAAGCTTTCGCCTACGGCTTCACCCGCGAATTTAGATGAAATTACTATTTGTAAATTAAGTAAACAAATAGGAGTGTGCCAATATTCAGAAAAAACCTTGTCTCTTAGAAGATGATGCAGGCGAAAATATTGGCAATTTTGATACCAGGTTTTCAACTACCATGGGGGTTAGACTTCAAAATCGTAAACTTTTATCATAATTGGTTAGCGTTTTGGCCGTGAAAATCTTACAGGCAGACCCTTTTTTCGCAGTCATAATATTAATGGAGTGTAATGGATTTCATTTCGAAAACAATACGAAGTCGCTGAAAGATGTTTGAGACAAAAAGTCATAGAAAGAGTAATAAATCTCAATATATAAAAATACTTCTACATTCGTTCAAAAAGCATACGAATCCAAATAAATATAACTACCATGTTCCACGGTGAACGAACAATTTCTAACGAATCACATTGAGTACGCATTGACAGAGTCGGGGACAATAAAGCTTGCTATTCACAACGCTGCCAAGTTTCGCAAGCACCGCTGTCGCATATCACTGCGACTTTTGTTTACGGATGCTCTTGTGAAATATTGTTATAGTACAACATTAAAGTTGGTATTACTATGGAATTGATGTGATTCAGTTTATCAGGCTATTTGTATGAACGTCGCGTAAAATCAGATACATTGAGTTCCGCATTGGAAATTACATTTTCGGACACAATGTAAGCTTAACGCTTTAAGCGTTTCGGTACACGGATTGGGGAATGTTTAACTTATAATGTCGCCACTGAATTATTATGTGTGATTGGTCGCCGTGGATGTTATGGTTCTGAACTAGAAGGATATTTACTCAATGGGATGTTTGTCTGTTAGTAGTTCACGTTTACAACGCCAAGGTAAGAGAAATAAGATCCGTTAAGTAAACTTGTATAACTTTTACGTTCATATTAATTCAACTAACAAAAATTGTATACTGTATGTATTTTAATTCTGTAAGGTATCTATATAATTAATAATATGTATGTCAATCCATTGTCTAGCACCCATAGCACATGCTCTGCTTAGTTTGGGACTAGAAAGTGTTGCGTGTATTATATGAATTGTGTCTATATTTATGCTTATGAATAAATAAATTGAAAATTAAATTGAAATTATTTATCGTAAATTATTGTTATATTATAAGTTTAGCGTGTCATGTAGAGCCTTTGTAATGTTTTTCTAAAATAAATAGGCGGTGTTTTGTTTGAACTCCATTATTACTGGTAACTAGGAACAAAGTAGTGTGTCTGTGTTTAATTTTTCTTACGGAAATTACCTATGATACGTACGTAGGCAAGTATTCTGAACTAAAAACCAAACCTGTGTTCTTACAAGTGTCTGTAAACTACATTTTCGCCTTCAAATAATTATTTGAGCCACAGAGCTCCAACAAAGCTAACGACGTGTCCTGCTACCCTATTCCGTGTGCGCAAATGATTGATGAAACCGATCATGGGAAACATTTGGGTCGATTGAGGCAGGTCAAGATGTTGCCTCGTTTAGAGACGTCACACGTCTTCGATATTACAGCATTTGTGTTTATTACTATTTAGATCCTGAAGTTAATATGTGTATTTCGGATTGTATATTACTAATCCCTAAAAAATGATATGCATACAAATAATATTCTAACTATTCATGAAGTTGACTGAAGTTATTAGTATAACTATAATAATTGTCATTTGATGCCTTAATATCTATACAGTATTATAAATATTTCAGATTTTAACCAAGTTTAAATGTAAAGTCTCTAAAACCAATATATCGCAATAGAATCCGAAAACCGTAGTTTGATTTTAATGTAGGGCTTATGGCAAATATGCATCTCAAATCTCCAAATCTCTGTATAGATCGAATATTGAAACCGGCCGCTATAGACTACACCTATAACATCACGCTAGGAGCAAGAGGCATGCAGCAGTAACCCTAAATATCACTAGTGTACCTTCGTATCATCTAGTTGAACCAAAAAGCAGTAAATAAATAAAACATAGCTAACCCAGTTCTGCTAGGTGTATTTGTACTCGTAATTATCGGTGTAGTCAGTAACGTTGACGACCGCAACGTAAACCGTACATCGCCGACGCAAACACTCGTAACAAATATCACTCGCTCTCGAACATCGGTAAGTAATTTACTAATAGTGATGTGACCAAGCATAACCGGTACTTAATGGTTTAGAAAAACATTTGTCAGGACCGGTATATTACGGTTTATTAAAAAACTTATTTATTTATTATAACTTACTGCAGAATACATAGCTCAAGGCGGACGTAAAGCTCATAGTATTATAGATAAACCAAATATTTTACTTAAATTGTTAATTATCGCCTTCCCCATGTGTCAGTGAGCACGTTAAGCCGTCGATCCAGGCTGTCATGAAGATCTTTCACACTCGTTATGGTGAGTCCTGTACTTTTGCATATGCTGACACTGGTAAGTATATATTGATACATCAACAAGTGAATCCATAAATAAAACATAGCTAACCCAGTTCCAATAGTTGTATTTGTAATTATCGGTGTAGACAGTAACGTTGACGACCGCAACGTAAACCGTACAGCGCCGACGCAAACACTCGTAACAAATATCACTCGCTTTCCAACATCGGTAAGCAATTTACAAGTAGGGATGTGACCAAGCATAGCAAGTATATTACGATTCGGACGTAATGCTTTATATCATATCCTAATAAACCGAAGTATTTCACTTGAATTATTAATTATAGTTTTACCCGTGCTTCAGGGAGCATGTTAAGGTTGCAAAGGTCAGACGGCAGTCGTTTTGAGGTAAGTTAATATTCTGTCAAACCTGGTAAGACCAGTAAGGGTCGGAACATATCTGACGGAAGATGCGTCGCGTATTATCGGTCGCGTAACACATAAACATACAAATATATAGAAAAACATTCAACCTTTCACACCGATGATCCGTTAGTATGTCGAGAGTACAGCGTCTGTTCCGTTTCCGTCAACGCATTATCGGTCGACGTCGCGCGCACCACGCACCACGTGAATTTCGACTGACGCGTTGGGCGACTTTTTAAAATTAAACGTCATACAAAGCAACCGCACTGTGATTGTTGAACGCAGAAACTGACTAGACGCGTAATGTAGCAGGTCTTATTTGACAGAATAGACGCAACCGATGTAGATACACTCGACGCATTTTCCGTCAGATGTGTACCGACTCATTTGACGGAATAGACGCGACTGAAGATACGTTCGACGCATCTTCCGTCAGATATGTGCCGACCCTAAGCGGACTCCAGACTCCAGGACAAAAAGACTTGGGTGCAATCAACCATACAACACATTAACTAGCTGCTGCCATTTAATTGCCTACACATATTTGTCTACCATATTTTGAACTGTATAACATAGACAGAATGACTATACTCACTACTACCTACTCCGTCGTACAAGCATTCCTATTTAAAAACCGTACCGGTTATCTAACTCCGCGCAGTCCCATCACTACAACCACAGTTTCACTTGCTGATACAGCGAACATTATTCACACGTTTAAAATAAATAAAAATACCCAACACTAGCTTGTATCGGGTTTCGTCGTAAATAAAGAAACGGCAACTACTTGTTATTGTGCTTTTAACTTATAGGGCACATTTGTTCCGAATAAACTGGAATTTTTCGCGGTGTGGAAATACATAAATATCTTTATAGATAACGGGGTGTTGGACAGATTTGTGTTCAAGCTACTGAGGGATGTTTCAATATGTTTAAAATATCACGGTTGTAAATCCTTGAAAGACGGGAGATATATTTAAGAGCCAGTATATATAAATAGTAATAACGCTGTCAGTAGGTAAGTGATTCAGAGATTATTACTGAACATTAAATAGGTACATAATAGCATATAAATAAAATACGGAACAATTCGTTTCTTCTTGAAGAAGCTTCAACAAGCGACTGCGAGCTAACTCTGCGACTCTAAACATAACTTGATTTTAAGTTAGTACCTACTGGTAGTAAGTAGGCTATAGCTGAAACTATATGTGCGATCAAACAAACCTCATTTCACCATTCCTAATTTGCAGAGAACTAAACCAGAGCAAAAAAGCCCTTCGACAAAAATGCTCTTTTTTGACAGTACCAGCAACCACAGCACTAAAGAACCACCCAGAAAAAATATCTTTTGGCAATATATGAATTGAAGCTTTCGTGGTATTTACATTAGATTGTTTTTCGGATACTCCAACCAAAGGTGCGGTATATATTAGGTATATCCCGATAGACAATTTTGGTAGTACCAACAAATGACAGCTTTGTAGCCTCCAATACAGAACCAGCTATACCTACGACTAGAGCGTGTGTAACGTTGATTAAATTTCCACCTAGCATCGATAACAGAGCCATTGATACATTAGCAGAGCGGGCGACAGATCGGGTGTATCGGGGCGATCTATACTAAAAGGCCGCCAATTGTATCTGTTATTTTTGTTATGGTTCATTATTGTAAATTTATTTGGTACAATAAAGACGATTACTAACTTCAACAAAGAGACAGCAGATTTAGCATTACTTTCCAGAACATTACAGAGAACTCTTGGGCATACAGGTATCCTTTCAATGTTTTCTTTCACCGTTTAGCAAGTGCTGGTTAACAATTTATTACGTACTTAGCTTCAAAAAGACAGTTGTGCGCGCTATTGGTGAGAACTTAAGACGCGTTGCGTAGCAGCCTGTTAGTCTATCGTGTAGGCTTTTGTTTTACGTTACTAATCAAATAGTATATAGTATCTATAATAGACATACACTTGCGCCATTTTCCAGTCGGGGTAGGCAGAAACGAACGCCAGTTGCTTCTATCCTTACAAACCTCACGCGCCCTTCTAAATTTACCTATTACTCTTTTCATTTAATATGCTCACCGATTCCAGGTGTTTCGGACCTTTCCCTTTTTAATAAGTAGTAATAATAAAAGTGTAATTTTCAAAAGTATAAATAATACTATTTTAAACAAAGCCAATAAATAAGTACAGATGGTTAGCTAATCCCGTGTCGAAGGTTGCGGAGCTTAGCGCAGATATCTACAATCAGTTCCATCTCGAGAGCTGGCTGACCTCAACACACTTTGGTAAATACTTTGATGATTACAATAAGTAACCGTTTAACTTGATTATACGTTATACAAGCATATACACAGTTGGATTGTGTATTATTGGAGGTATTGGTAGAAATATATCTCGAGCATAATGGTTTAAGCGGCCGTCTCACCATATTACACTCTATCGAGTTACGTGGGCTCAATTCCCAAAGGAAACACTATGTACTCCACGAATCGATGTTTTGAGACTAAGTTTTCTTTACGTTAGTTAATTAAATGATTGTATAGTTCTAGATATTGGTACAGGCCTTATTCCTGGTGCTGGAGACCCCACTTCTCATAGCTAAGGCCTAATACATTGCCAGTATCGCAGGAGTTAGACCACAATTGACGGTTGCACGGTTGGCGTAGTGATTTAAGCGGCCACCTTGTCGCTTGACACTACGCCAAGTGTTGTGGGTGCGATTCCCACACGAGACAACACTTTGTGTGATCTATAAATTGTTGTGTCGTGTCTGGGTGTTAATTGACGTTAGTTGTAATTTTGTAAAGTCCCTCGCGGCACAAGATTTAGTCCTAACGCGGGATATGTCTTTATAAAAACAAACAAACAAACAGTATATTATGTCAAATAGTATCGAAAATACACCGACTGAAACAATAACTAACACACTTATCTAGGCATAGGTATACATATTATGTACTGGTGCTCGAGATATATGTACGTTAATGAACACAGTAAGTTAATTTGGGATTTAATTCTCATAGGAATAAAATTGCAATAAATTACTCGATATTTTCATTTACCAAACTTTTTGAGGGTTTACGTAACAAATACGAGTAATCAAAAGTTTTGATTAAAATTCCCAAGAATACAAATGAACCTAACCTGCCAAATATACGCAAAGAAATGTAAATGTGTAGGTATTACAACTACTTATAGTTTGACAGTTTTGTGTAATACCATATAAAAACTTTTAGACTATATAATTATAATTTTTAATTATAAGTATTAATACTAATGGCTTTTTGAAAAGCGTTTAGGTCAGAAATTAGCAGTCTAATCATGAAAACTTGTGCTTTTAATATAAAACATGGCATAAAAAGGCATAGTTCAAACCTTTGTCCAGGGCGTGTTGGTATAATTATCAACAATTACATAATCTACCGCTAAACTATTGTTAGTCTTTGGTTTCTGTGACAAATAAATGTCGAATTTAAATAAATTTCGACGTCAAATAGTAATAATATCTAAATGTATTGTATTAAATACTTAAAGCCTTATATATAGGTATAATAATTAGTTAAGCCTTCACCTAGTAATAACACTAACACGTAATAAAACTAACGTATCACGAAATGTATAAGTATTTGGAGCCAAATTAAAAATGATATGAAATAAAAATGAATAATGAAAATAGCGGTTTATCTACAAAGTGGTAGAGACCGTAATTTCATCTACACTCGTATGTTATCATATAAATGTTGGAAACAAAACGGCCACATTTTAAGAGCAATAAATAAAACAAGGGATCCGTATAAATAATTAACGACATTGCGACTGCGATTTATTGTCGCGAATGTCGCGGTCGCAACACGTCAACCGCCTATTTCGGGCCTACATGTCTGTATTGAATTGGATAGAGTAGTGTGAGATACAGACGCGGTTTTGTGTATATTATATTGGCTACATAATGAAATGCGATATAGGAATTCAAGCCTCCGTAGGCAATAACTTTAGTTATCAATTGCGTTATAGGTTTCATTTCTTTTATTTTAAAATAAAACGCATCTCCCGTCGCCGTCGGCGGTCAAAAGCTTTGTTTTTATAGGAATTTTCACAAAATTTTGTAAGGGCAATTGCCGCACTAGCTAAAATGCCTGCTAAAAAGTACTCTACAAACATTCAAGTCAACGGATAGAAAGTACACCTATTCTCTAAACAACAATTCTTGGATAACACAAAGTGCTATTCCGTGTGGAGATGTAACCCACAACACTCAGCACAATGTTAACCGTCGAGGCGCTACCTCGAAAATGTATACCCTTTGTGATTACAGATTTTGAAGCAGTGGGACACACCAGCAAAGTGAAAATTTTATATATTATTTATCAGGTCTTTATCTAGGGACTGCTCTGACAGATACACGATTGGAAGATTTTCGCTCGATAGAATTTTAATTTGAAAAACATGCTTTCACTAAATATTTTTTAGGATATTTATAAAAATACTTTACTTTTCGCCTTGAAATTGCTACTCACTGAAAGAAGAGCTAGTTTATTAGGGATTGGTTTAACGTTTTTTTCTAAAACGATTATTACTTGAGTTATGAACGAAATAAGATTTCAGACAGTTTCGTGATGGCATGCCATGTCAAAAACCGTGCGACATTCAACTTTATAGCTAACACTTAGCGATGACCTCTGCACGATTTTTTGACCTTTGAGGTAGCCTCTTAAGCCGCTGCGCCATTTATTCAGTTAGGTCACAATGTGACGTTTATGAACCGCAAATTGAAGTATTCATTACATCATAATTCTACATTTACACGCCCATTATTCTACATTTATTGCCACGTTCGCTACGCATGTGCATAGGGATCCCACCAAGAACTTAGGGTCCCAAGCCGACCTCACCTGCAAGTGGTGCACCTGCCGATCAACGGACGAGGCGCTGGCAAACAAAATATCCCGAAAAGCGGCAACAGGCTCGCCACCTATTACGTGGGATCAAAGCACTGGCAAAAAGTGGGCGTTAAATGCCTCCACCTACTCCTTAGGGAAAACAGGCGTGAGTCGATATATGTGTATGTATGTTCGCTACGCAAGGGCATAGTACCATGATCAGCATTGTAATCATCAGTGTTCGCTTGATGACTTCGTGTCTTCGTGATTTCCATCGCTATTGGATTAGACGGGTCACGAATTGGCTTCGGATGATCACGATAAATTAGACCGACACTCAATGGTAATGCAATTCAAGAAGAAGGGCTGATGTATGGACAATCGAGGATAGCTGTAGTAAACTATATAATTTCAGAAAATACTCAGTAAAATCTTCGATATTGAGAAGCTAGTAGTTGTAAAAAGTATTTTAGAACACACTTTTCATACGTTTACCATTAAAATTTAAACTGTCGTTTTGTTGTAGACGTTATTTCCATTAGCTAATCGTTGGCCAGTACGCCCGATCCTTTTCAATAACTTTTATCTTATATATTTTTATACCCATTAATGCTTATCATTAAATTGGTTATTGGTTGTTGGCGACCATGAATCTATAAATTCGAATTGAATCTATAAATCTATAAATTCGCGGGAACCTTTCTATAACAAAACTTACCGCCTTATTTATAGATGGGTGACCACTGAACACAACAGAATGTTATATCCAGTACTAATAAAAGCAATGACTAGCCAATATAAAACTCATACCTTTCCACATTATAAGGGCGTGTTCGTCGATCAATTTCCAACAGCCCACTGCCAACTTCTAAGTTAACTAATAAAGTAATAAATAAATTCTAAGAATATGTTATCTATAATTTTCATCTAATCTATGGCATACAGTACTGTGCTCATTGAATTAATGGTCGAATCGCGTGCTTGCTCTTATTGGTCAAGTGAGAATTCTTGCTTTGTGATCAAACTGAGTCTGCAGACCTAGCACGGGTTATAAGGTTAATGACAGTTCATAAATAGTAGATTTATTGAACATCCAATAAATTTTATATTTTCTCAAAAATTGCATGTATGTTCCGAAAAAAATGTATTCCTCAAGAATTCCCAAAACCAAGTGACTGCGTATCAATCAGACTAAATTCTTGCCAACTTGAATTTTGTTAAGTTGGTAAACTTACGACACGCGGTTGTAAGTTTACAACTTACGAATCTAAGTAGGTACTGCGCCGCACTCGCGATTTATGAGAACCTTCCTTGAAATATAGTTTTCCCTACAGCAGTTCCTAATATTAGCGCGTTCAACCAAGCAAACAAACAAAGCGCTAAGATCACTTTTTAAATAATTACGCAGCGTCATAAACATTTACTATACCGGCAGTCTAATATTAGTCTTTATACTGTGATATATGTGTGTCTTTGAACTGTCAATAAGTAAGTACATAATATTTTAGTCATCTTATTTTCTCACATAGGTACCCCGTGCTAGGTCTCCTGATTAATGCAATAGTCAAGTTTGTCACTATGTGCCTAACGATCGTTAGGGGGAGGCGGGGCTGTCCCTGATTTATGTAGTGTTAATAGAAGTTTTAGTCTCTGGATAGTGACAAATACATTACTTTTGTTAGTCCTCTTGTTCTATCGAACATGAAAAGCGTATCTGTTATGAAACTGAATATAGTTTAGATTGTTATGGAAAGTTTTTAATAGCACCTATGTAGATAATATTGAAAATAATTATTTAGCTACTTTGTTAGTCCCAACCATTGATCATGGTGGTTCGGTTCTATTCCTGCGTAGTATCTTTTTTAAGGGTATAAAATTATTTAAGCAGCGTATTTGGACTTACTAAAACTACTTTTCGAAAATACACTATTAAAAAAAAGAGACCACACGTTACATACCTACGTTTTTGGCGTGTAAGGTACAGACGTTGCAGTTGTACCAAATTCCATAATAATATGAAAGCAGATACACTTACTTTTTCATGTGTTATTTGGAAGTACTTAAGCATTTTCAAGTAAAATGATACAAGAATGCCAGAAGTCCTCTAAAATTAAAACCAGGTTGAAATTGTATGTTATCTATGGATCAATAGACCATCGACAACAATCAATCGTAACTGATCTGTATCTTTAAATTTGGAACTCGTAGCCGTTACAATAGAATCTTTTAAGGTTTGAATAATTAGTTTATTTGGTGGTGATTGTATGGCCTCGGTACTTTACCTTCAAGGTTTTCGCCATTATTAAATTTAATGAGAGCTTTTGATTTGAAGAGGACGACATACAAAAATACCATATAAATACTTTTAAACTTTCGCTACTTAAATACACAGTATATAGGTAAGTACATCTATGTAACGGCCCTCAATCGAATACATAACACATAATTATTTCCAGTCTGAGTGTTGCTTGTATTGTATGCTTGTAGTCTATCGTGTGGCAATGAATATCTCTAGCAGCTTAAAAGCTCTAATAGCGAGAGTTTATACAAAAACAAAAAACTAAATACAAAAGAAATATATTATGTTCTCGTTTAGAAGTTTACCTTTTATACGATTTAGGTCTAGGTAGTAAGTAGTCTGATGTAATGTTATTATTTCGGTATTCGAAACATAGATTCCCTTATTTCATAGATACAACACATACCTACCTACAGAAATATTTTTTTCGCCGTGTCTTCCCCAATCTACGTTATACACAACCTCTGCCAGTATTTCGTGTGCAATATACCCAAAAGTACTCATTATTAACACTTCCCTAGTTACATGTGTTTCATTTGACACAATACTTCTGCTCCTCAGACAGGCTAAGGGCACTCGACGCCCAGAGCCGATCGTAACTAGTGTTGTGATCACACCGGGAAATAAAACGGAAAATCTGTTTTTTTATTACTTTTACCCTCTTATGCAAGCAGCGATAGCCGAGTGGATATACCAACAGACTGCCATGCAGAGGGTATCGGGTTCGAATCCATGGCGCGCACCAATGACTTTTCGGAGTTATGTGCGTATTGAATTGTTAATTATCGCTTGTCCCGTGCCTCGGAGAGCACGTTAAGCCGTCGGTCCCGGTTGTCATGAAGATCTTTGACAGTCGTTACAGGGTGTCAGTACCTTCTAAATAAACTGACACTAGTCTAAACCATGGAATATCGCTATCCCTTCGGGTTGCGGAGGTCAGACAGGCAGTCGCTCCGTGGAAAAGCTAATATTCAGCCAAATCCGGTTAGACTAGAAAGCGGACCCCAGATTGAAAACTGGGATAACGCTAAGAGGATGATGACCCTCTTATGCAAGAAGTATACGTAGTAGTTTGCAAGTTAAGCGTGTCTATAAAATTAAATCTTTACCTCTCTGTGTCTGGCTTTGGCAGCAGATTATGATGCATATTTTTGTTTCAAGACTCATATTTTCAGTTACCTAATTTATATAATTTGAACTCATATATTATTGGACTTTGGAGGAGGAGAACGATTGGAGCGGAAAACTTGAGAATGAGGTGATGAATATTGGGTTAGTGAAGGAAATAAATAAGGACGAGGTAAAAAAGGCTGTTAGTGGAATGAAGAATGGAAAATCGTTAGGACCAGATGGAATACCAGTAGAAGCATGGAAAGCGTTAGGAGATGATGGATGGGCGTGGCTGACTTTATTCTTCAATAAGCTGTTGCACGAGGAGACCATACCCGAGGAATGGTGCAACAGTTACCTGGTGCCCATTTTTAAAAATAAGGGTGATATCCAAGAGTGCAACAATTATCGGGGAATAAAGTTAATGCCACATACTATGAAAGTATGGGAGAGAGTAATTGAGCGACGCCTGCGTGACGAGAGTGAGATTTCACGAAACCAATTCGGTTTTATGCCTGGTCGAGGTACGGTGGATGCCATTTTCGCTCTTCGCCAAATATGCGAAAAATACAGGGAGGCACATAAAAACTTGCACATGGTGTTCGTCGACCTTGAAAAGGCATATGATCGAGTGCCCCGTGAAGTCTTGTGGTGGGCCCTGAAGAAGAAAGGAGTGCCTGGGAAATACCTGACGTTGATTCAAGCCATGTACGCTGAATGCCGAACGCAGGTCCGATCCGCAGCTGGTATCACAGCCAGATTCGATGTGGCCGTAGGCTTGCACCAAGGGTCGGCCCTTAGCCCCTACCTCTTCCTGTTAATTATGGATGCTATATCATCGGACATACAGGAAGAGGCACCCTGGTGCATGTTGTTTGCCGACGACATCGTTCTGGTAGCAGAGAGTGGACAGAAGGTGCAGAGCAAGCTGGAGGAGTGGCGGCAGAGATTGGAGAATGTAGGCTTGAGAATAAGCAGAACCAAAACGAAATATATGTTCTGTGACTTTGGCGGTCTCTCCAGTCCTATACCGGTTACACTCGGCGGTACACCTCTACCAGTATGCTCCGATTTCCGCTACCTAGGTTCACTCCTGCAAGATGACGGCGAAATTGATCGGGATGTTAGGCAAAGAATCAACGCAGGATGGATGAAATGGCGACAGGTCTCAGGCACAATATGCGACCACAAAATGCCTGTGAAATTAAAGGGCCGTATGTATAAATCAGTTAAAAGGCCTGTCGTACTGTATGGAGCTGAGTGTTGGGCTACAAAGAAGATGGATGAGAAACGATTGCATGTGGCAGAGATGAGAATGTTACGATGGATGTGTGGAGTGACAAGAATGGACAGAATTAGGAATGATTACGTAAGAGGTAGTATGAAAGTGGCGCCCATAGCTGAAAAGGTGAAAGGGAGTCGATTGGCCTGGTATGGACATGTTATGCGGAGAGATGAGATGTATGTAGGTAAAAAAGTGATGGATATGCATGTAGAAGGACGAAAAGGGAGAGGACGCCCAAGGAAGAGATGGATGGACTGTGTGAGGATGGATATGAAAGAGAAAGGGGTAAACGATCAGATGACTGGTGACAGAGAAGTATGGAAGCGAAGGACATACTGCGCCGACCCCAAATAAATTGGGACCAGGGCAAGAAAATGATATTATTGGACTTTGAACTTTCGTGGTCGTTAACATTACTTTTGTATTTTCCTACGGGATATAAGCCACGTACTTTTATTTCGAGTAACTCTCTCGGCGCTTGGAACAGTGCCGATTTATCGGCACTGTTGCAAGCGCCGAGTTCAAGGATGTACTGACTTCATCCGATATCATCCACATAACATAATTATATTATTGATTTAAAACATGTAAGAACCTTTGTCATGTAAGAATATCTGCCTTATTAATAAAGCATTAATTAAGGGTAGATTTATTTTATACATCACAAATATGTATTCATTCATGTATATTTATTTATCTTGTTACTAATTAAAAGGTCTATGCTATTAAATGTACCTATTTCTAGTCTAATTTGGATAAAATACGACTTGGATTGACGAAAATAATTGAAATCATTAAAGTGAAAAAATTTAATGGCTATTTTATTTCAAGCTAATTGACATCTGACAGTGTGCTTTGTATTTATCAAAGTATGTCGGGGTAGGCAAAGACAACGGAACGCCACTTGCTTCTATCCTTACAAACCTCACGCGCTTCCTCTACATTCATTACTCTTTTCATACATGCTCGCCGCTTCCGAGTGCTACGGACCTTTTTTTTTCGAACGTCACCAATTTGGTCGACGAATGTCCTACGAGGTCGGCCGCGATCGGCTTGCCCATACACGTTTGCCTCATATATTTGGTTCGTCATTCTTTCTTCACTCATTCGCTCCACGTGTCCAAACCATCTCAGCATTCCTTTCTCAATTCTCGTCACAACCTCTTCTTTCAAGCCACAGCGCTCTCGTATTTACTGCATTTGGAATTATATAAATCAGTCTCACCCCACACATACTACGTAGTGATCGCATTTCAACTGCGTTAATTCTGATTTCATACTACATCTATACATCATATATATCTCAATAATATGTTGCACTGAATTTATTTCGAATTACTTCAGATGGAAATTATATATTGTTAAAAATATTATACATACACTTATGACAAATTTGCATTATTTAGCAAATAGCGATAACAAATCATAACTAATATGTGTATGCCTTGATATTGGATATACCGGCAACTTCTCGGATCCCGGGATGCTCGGAGTGAAGCTTGAGCACAACACTATCTCAAGGGTCTGCATCTATTCATGCGTAAGGGCCACGTTCAGGTTCCGAGGTCTGATTCGAAAGGCTTTGACAGGTCCATGTTTAAGCCACGCGTCTTATATTCGAAGGTAACTTGATAGATGCTTAAATACCTCCACAATGTGTACAATGAACCGATAGTAATACGGGTAAAGTGTTGTGTAGTGCCCCGGGATGTTTCCGACATACAATATTGTATTACATTTGTATTGTTAGTTCCGGGGGTTCTTAATATTAGCGTAGGCGGAACGAAAGCCAATGAGATATAGATACTCATTACATACACAGGTATACCACTAATTTTATCTGAACTTACATGTACGTGTACACGCACTTTCTCGTACACAAGTTTTTTCGTTTAGTGTTTCACTAATGAGTTCTCGAAAAATTTGATAAATCGATGCCGATGCATTAGTTGTCACATGTTAATATTAACCACACAAATTAATAATATAAACTAGAAATGTTGATACATATTTATTATCACTGTGTCTAAATCCTTACTATGTGTCTTAATAACTTATTATTCCGTAGGTATTATACGTAGTCTACTTATCTAAATGTTACTGAAAATCGTTGGTGGAACAAAATTTATGATCAAATTGTATGTCTACTTACATAAACTTTAAAGCACTTTTATTGAAAACAGCTGCTGATTAGCGAAATTATTCAGTTACCTGTAACAAAAATGAGAAACATATAATAAATTAAGACACATAAAAGTATAAAACACACACCACCTTTTAAACAAGCATGCACAGTATGCACACCATCAATATATTCCCTTTACCTTACATATAACGACAATACATGCATAATTTACAAACAAACCTATTGACAAACAAATCTAATGATTATAAAAAATCATGAAATATTGATTTAATTTGATTTAAATATTTATTGTATTGGCAAAAAAGAGCAGCGATAGCCTAGTGGAGAGAACGACAGACTGCTACGCAGAGGATCCGGGTTCGAATCCACGGCGCGCACCAATGACTTTTCGGAGTTATGTGCGTATTAAATTGCTAATTATCGCTTGCTAAATGGTGAAGCAAAACATCGTGAGGAAACCTGCATGTCTGAGAGTTCTCCATAATGTTCTCTAAACACATGTGAAGTCTGCCAACCCGCACTGTGCCAGCGTAGTGGACTATGGCCTTACCCTTCTCATATTGAGAAGAGGCCCGTGCCCAGCAGTGGGACAGTTTATAAACAGGGCTGATGATGATGATGACGATGACAAGGAAAAGCTATTTTACTAAGATTTTCTACGAGAAAAGGTGGTATTGCGGTTCGATCAATTCATTCATGCTGCCTTTTGTAGTTCCCTGTTGGACATTGGCCTCGCCTTATTTGCGAAACCCGCACTTGGCCAGCGTGGTGGACTATGGCCTTACCATTCTCATAGTGAGAAGAGTCCCGTACCCAGCAGTGGGACAGTATAAAGGGCTGATGATGATGATGATGAATGGAGATGATGATGTAGCAAGATGCTCTGAACGGTGATAAGTACTTAAATGGTCCATCCATTTACAGAATCACGGGGAGCTGAAAGTATGGTGAATCGAATAATGTGGCGCCTATCTTGCGTACCGAAAAAAGTTAAATATGATTATCGAAACACAAGCTTCTTATACACGAAACGTATTGATACTTCTTTCAGACACTGAGTTTCTTCAAATTTCATTTCTAGAACATTTTTAATAGTTATAAAACTTAGATTTTAGTTCATCTTTTAGGTCTTTGTTCTAAGAATCGAACGGAGCTAAAAATGTTGTAAGGATATAATTATTAAAAATGTCTTTAGTGTCATTTGGCACTGCAATAATATACATTACACAAACAATATTATCACAGTGCTCTTAATACGTAATTCGATCGAATCTAAATATAATGTAGATGTTTTTTGCAGTGTGGACCGAACAAATAACTTTTCCTCTAAATTAGAATAAGTCGGACTTTGAAAGAACTTAGCTGACAATTCAATCTACGCATGCTAATTTAGGTCCGTGTGGTGACGGATTAAGAATACGGAATGTCACCACCCCATATCATCCCATGGGTGTCGGAAGAGCCGACAAAGGGACCATATTAGGGACCATATTATGCAGAGAACAGCATTGTAAGAGAAGGAAAACTTGATACAAACTCTATACCAACCCGTTTAGCCAGCGTGGGATAGTAGGCCAATTCCTCCTTTCAAAAGGAGAGGCCTAGTCCAGCAGTGGATTGTTAAAGGCTGATGATGATGATAATTTATTTTTAAAGAGTTTTGTGAGAAAATGTCAGGGAGAGTCTGTAATTTATTGAGGAAATAAGATGTTTATAGAGGAAACAGTGTTCATTTTATATTTCTAGAAATATACTTGATTAGACATCGACTTTTCTTTCCTTAGGCATCACATTATTGGTGAAACCTTACAAAAATTATTTCGGAAGTTTTTGAGTCTATCGCTTTTATATAGACAGACAAGGCGAAAAGTCGTCTTTATTTAGTACTAAGTACCTCTTGATGAGATTATCAAATAGTGTCTTACTATATCGAACCCATAACTTGGAAGGCAATTTTTTATGTCAAATACAAAGGAATAGATCCTGTATCGCGGGGGACTTCACGAACATAATGAAAATGGAGAATCCGACTCGGAGCGAATTTTTGCGGATTGCACCCTCAACATCGAAGCAGTGCTATGACTAATTACTAAATTATCGGTGAGGGCTGTCTTTTAAACAAGATTTCCGGTGTTTAAATCAGACCACGGTACCAGTTTCTGGACTCATATAAATTATGTATTCTTGTTCCCGCGACTAGGCCGTCCTACATGCAGACCTAACCACAACAAAAAAACAAAAAGAGTCAATCTTCCACAACGGTATCAACAAACCAGCTACCAGTAATCATCGCGACCAGATATTTATTAATTAGTATTATAATTTGTACCAGTAACATGATACTTGCGGTTATATTAACATCGGTAATCCCAAGTGACTTATTTGCACAATCAGGTCGATAATTTACCGCTACGGATATCAAAAGTCAGATTTTTTATCGAATAGTAGTAGTTCTGATTGATTTTGACGTCGGTGATTTGTAATAATTAGTGTACAGGTACAAAAAATATGAAAAAGTGTTCTTATATTTGTGATTCATAGAGAAATGATCTTGTTAAAGAACTTGTTTGAAGAAAGCAACCTTCGCATCAGGAATAAAGCCTTAAACCGCGTGAAAGTATAGAAAATTATGGAAATTTCAAAAGTAGACACAACACCATATAATTTTATAGAAACGGGTCTTATTCGCGATATTTAAGATTCACATGATGTCCTACGTGTGAATCTAAAAAACTCTACTCGCAGTCAAAATAGTCTGTAGTATGTATCATTTTCGTATCGTTCAGAACATTATTTGACTAGAATAGAATCCAAGCCACTAAACTCATCATAGTCAAACTGAGTAAGAATTTCAATTCAATGTGGATAAAATCTACGGTGACTTTCTTACCAAAGTTGCAGAAAAGTTAATACTAAATTTTGATTAACTACTGAAATATTGGCAACTAAAGAAACCAGCCCGGTAAATGCACCATAGAACTCACAAATAACATTTCTATCAAAAGAACCTTATCAAAACAAAGTTAAACCACCGAAACAATATTTAAAACTAATAACAGACTAAATAATGAAGCAGATATAGGCAAAGTAATTAATCTTCCGTCTCACTCCCGCATCGAAGGTTTTGCGCTACTCCGTGATTTATTTGCGGAGTTTTTTGCTCAAGATTTTTTGTTGGCTGTCTGGTAACCCTGGTTTTAAGACTTGATGATGTAGAGCTTACTGAATATGCTTGCACAAGTTCGTTTTGCTAACCAAATGTAATTTCTCTAAATATGTTTTAGACGAATTTGTGCATTGTAATATTCTACATAGAAGATTCTGAGCAACTACCTATTATAGATCGTTTCACACTTTATGCTTGTGTAAAGTATGGTGGGTAGTTAGAAAGTTGATACTTGCTATCTGCGCGGCATTCATATCTATTATGATCAAATTCTGAGCGAGCATATGATTTGATATTATTAAGTCTAGCAAAACATAGCCAACCATCTAAAAGGGTGCGTTTCTACAGATGCGGAGCTGCGCGGAGTTCAGCGGAGCATAGCCGTGTAAATAGGTAGGTGGTCCACTAAAGTTGCGCAAAGATGAACGGTGCAAGGCTGGGCTATGTAGCTGGGTGAAGTGGAGCCGAACGGAACTCAGACAACCGGGGCGGACCAGAGCTGAATCTAGCGGAGCGGAGCTGTGAAGTGGAAATGAGCTGAACGGGGCTGTTAATACATTTTGTTTTCACACAGTACGGTGACTCAACTACTACTACAAACTAACTCCCGCGCCTAACGTCGCGTTACCCCTCTCAGTCCTGCTCCACCCCGCGCAACCCCGCTCTACCGCGCGCATCCCCGCTCTACACTGTACAGCCCCGCTTCACCCGGCACAGGAGTCCACTAAGCTCGACAACGCTGTGCCCCGCTTATCTCCGCGCACCATACATTTTAATGTAAATCTTCTCAACTCCGCTAATACTGTTTCCACTGAATCGGAGCGGAGATGAGATATGTATTTTGAGCAATGTGATTGGTAAATTTTTAGAAGTCTCTGCTCAGCTCCACGCAGCTCAGCGTCTGTGGAAACGCAGTAGTGTTGCCCAAATGCAAGAACAAGACGAGACTTAGCCAGTCTTGGTCTTGGTCTTGCGCCAATACACCTGGTCTTGGTCTTGGTCTTGGTATTGCGCTCCCAGTCTTGGTCTTGGTCTTGGTCTTGCAGCAATAGTCTTGCAAGTCTTGCAATTACCTATCAGTCTATTACTATTTATTAAAGTTTTTAAATCTTAGAAAAACGTATTAGAATTGGAACATTGTGAGCTTGAAGCTTGCTTATTTATTCTTTGGAACACCTGTAGGTACTCTTAAAATTCGAAATTATTTTGCATGAGTCTACCTACGCCCTGTGGCGGCAATCAAATAGTGTCAAATGTTGTGATTTCGGCGCGGCGGCAACGATTGTTGTATATGATTTCAAAAGAAGCCGCCGGCGCGTGTATCATAACCATGTACTTCCGAAAAGCGGCAAATTTCTTTGAGAAGTAAGTACAAAACCTTTGATGCCGCATTATCAAAGTGCCGATGGTTAAAACATAACTATGCATGCACTCAGTTTGATTTTAATGGATATTTTTTTATTAGCTATGTAGGTATGTTTATGGTACCTATTAGTCGTAATGCGCATAGGTCCAGTTTTTCATATTCTTTGATACAGTTTTTTGCGTCTCATAGAATTCCTAAGTGTACATATACACCGAACTGTTACACCTAACTACTCCGTGAAATAGCGCTAAGTCCTAGCTGCAAGACGCAAGAGTCTTGCAGGCTTCGTCTTGTTCTTGCTCAAGTCTTGCACGATCAGTCTTGGTCTTGGTCTTGCTAAAAATACGCGGTCTTGTTCTTGGTCTTGGTCTTCCAAAAACGCAAGAACAAGACCAAGACTGCAAGACCAAGACTGAATTTTGGCAACACTAAAACGCAGCCTAATCATAGAAGATTTGAAGCTCAGTTTTCCAGTCACGAAAAAGGTTTTCATAGTATCTACACTTACAATTAGGTAAAATAATGATCTTCACATATTCTATGCCTCATGAAATAGGGGTTGAAAATTGGATTAAACAGCTGTTGATTTTCAAGTTAGTCCTTTGAAATTGCGGGGAACAGAGACTAAGATATTTTTAAACTGATAGGTTGAAAAATATCGCAAAAGTAAAGAGTAAGTACTATTTCCATCCAATCTTATTCTTAGTTTGAACGATAGAAGCGGGTAAAGAACTGATTAGTCCTTTATCCGGGTTGAACGGCTTTTTAAAAAAGGTTGACGATATCCCGATTTGGCGCACTTAAATGTATAAAAAGGACGTCAAGTAATCTTTCTTTTATTTCAAATGTTTTATGCGTATATCGGAATGCTGGCATATCACAATTGGAGAGCCTATAACTTGAAAATATCGGCCTTGTGTTAAGTTTCCAGGTTATTTATCCAGGTTAGTATTGTGGCAATACATGTTTACCTATTCATCATCATCATCGTCCTAGCGTTATCACGAATGCATCCAAGACTCATATTGTAGCCCGGATTAACAGAATATTAGCTTACAAGTTTGGCATTATAAAATGATAATAGAGTTCTACAGACGTATACTGAAATTGTCCTAACAAGGTAATAAATCATTTCACGTCCGGGAACGTCGAAACTCATTAATGAATGGCATGCACCGGTGTGACAGGAGACACAGTTCTAAATCAGTGTACTAATTAGTCAAAAGAAGAGTGGTTAACTGATTGGAAATAATGTTTGTATAAGTACATTACTTCGCCAAAACCGGGTATATAATTTTGTAGAAAAAAATATTTTACCAAACATTACCTGAGCAATAGAACACAAATCCAACAAAAAATATAGACTTTCAAAGAATATGATATTTACTCACAGTTGCGAAGTATATTTACAATTTATTCAGAAAATAAGAGCATACATGTAAGTTCTCAGAAATGTGTGAATAAATATTATAATGTTTGTATATACATAGACCCTTTTAAATTTTCTCCAGTCACCCCGAGGGAGATCAAGAAGACTATCCTTTCCATAAAATCCAACGCTACTGGTTGCGATAATATTAGTCGTAAGATGATTGTTCCCATTGTTGATCAATTGTTACCAGCTATTACGCATATTATCAACTTTTCTAGGATGCATAGGTTGGGTTCCCACCAAGAACTTAGGGTCCCAAGCCAACCTCACCTGCAAGTGGTGCACCTGCCGATCAACGGACGAGGCTCTGGCAAACAAAATGTCCCAATAAGTGGCAATAGGCTCGCCACCTATTACGTGGGATCTAAACACTGGCGAAAAGTGGGCGTTTAATATGCCTCTGCCTACCCCTTCGGGGAAATAGGCGTGAGACTATGTATGTATGTATGTATGTATCAACTTTTCTCTCGACACAGGTGCGTTTCCCTTACTATGGCGGAAAGCTTTAGTAACTCCTTTGTCTAAAATCCCTAACCCTTCCCTCCCCAGCCACTTCCGCCCCATATCAATCCTTCCCTTTCTCTCCAAGGTGCTTGAGGCTTGTGTCCACAGACAACTTTCAAAATTTATCATTCACAATAATCTATTGAACCGATTTCAATCTGGATTCATACCTGGACACAGTACAGTGACTGCTCTTTTCAAGGTGACTGGAGATATTAGGGCGGGAATGGAAGACACCAAAGTTACGGTGTTAGCTTTGGTCGATTTCACGATCGCCTTCAACACAGCCAACCACGAAATCCTACTATCTATCCTCTCCAGTCTTCAGATCTCTCCAAAGGTGCTGGAATGGTTCTCAAAATATCTCACGGGACGTCAGCAGTCGGTTTGCCACGATGAGTCTTCATCATCATGGTGTAGCCTCCTGTCTGGCGTTCCCCAAGGTGGCATTCTCTCTCCATTATTATTTTCTATTTTTATAAATCTCCTCACCCAGATTCTTCAGTCTTGTATGCTGACGATTTGCAGCTATATACACAGGCAGGAGTAGACAACATCGCTTCAGCTATCGATGGGATAAATCAGGCACTGTCAATTGTATTTGATTGGTCAGAACGATTTGGTGTCGCTGTGAATCCCGTAAAATGCCAGGCCATTATCATAGGCAGTCAACGCAATATGAGCAAAAGCAATCTTTCAGCGCTTCCATCAGTCACATATAACCAAACAGCAATACCCTTCAGCACAGTTGTCAAGAATCTTGGCTTATACATGGATAGCCACCTCAACTGGCGGGCTCAAGTTACTTCAGTCAGTCAAAGAGTGACAGGATGCTTACGTTCATTGTACCGCCTTAAGAACTTTCTCCCTCCTAGCACTAAGGTAATGCTCATGCAGACTTTAATCTTCCCTATTATCGACTATGGTGATGTGTGCTATTTTGACTTGAATGCAGACCTCCTCAACAAACTAGACCGGCTTCTTAATAACTGCATTCGATTCGTTTACAACCTTCGTAAATATGACCATGTCTCTGAATACCGCTCCCAGCTCAAATGGCTAACTATTCGTCAACGCCGCAGTTTGCGTGCTCTTACTACTCTTTTCTCATTTCTTAATTCTCCCTCTGTTCCTTCTTACCTAACTCCTCATCTACAATATTTATGCTCTAATCATGACAAACATTTACGTTCGTCTAACAATCGTCTCCTTTGTGTCCCTCCCAAAGTTCTGGTTTCGTTAACTCTTCCTTCTTCGTCCAATCTGTCTTATTATGGAACGCACTCCCTCTCGAAATCAGGATGGCTAACAATCGGTTATCGTTCAAGGTAAAGGCTAGAGATTATTTTCGGAGCAAAATGGCAGAATAATCTTATATCGACTGTATTTCCTGGCTTATATAATAACTATTAATATGTATATATTTATTTTATAATTATTGCAAGTAGTTACTCATATAATTATTTGTGTTTATACTTATATATACTTAATACATGTATACATATATGTATATATTTAAATACATAAATCCGTAGTTTAAGTAGTGATTATCTAATATAGTAATTATTATGTATTTAATTTATTCAATTATAATAATCACGCAACTACCATAAATTATCTCTGCATCACCCTAGGTTGACTGGTAGAGAATGCCTAAGGCATTAAGTCCGCCTATGTACCACATTGTTTGTGAAGTGCAAAAAGTAAAAAAAAAAATGCTTGATATTTTTGAGGAAAATTACAAGTCTGTCAGCAGATGTTTTCTCCGTATTATTTTATTGTAGGCCTCGTCTATTTTTGTACTGTACTGTTCAGCTACTTAGTAAGATTGAGAGAAATTGTGTCTATGGCACATCAAAGCCTATCCCAATAGCAGTCAACCGGTGATCATGTCTAGTATAATTTAGTGCCTGAAATCTGAATCAACGTCATGCCTCGGAGCAAATAGAAGGTTTAAAAGGTATTTCTCGCTTATTTTTCAAATAATAATAATGCGATTGAAATCCGTTAAATAAATATTTATATTATTCTTTACTATGTTTTGGACCACCTTGTGACGATGTACGAAGAAAATTATCTTCCTAGCTGAAAAAATTCTAAGACAAATTCGAATACGCATTCGATTTACTTTAAGAAAGCAATAGCAGCTTTTGGCACAAGTGAGAGGATATGGTGATTCTTAACTTGCTTGTAATATAAAAGTTAGGAAGTTTTAGGTATTACGACAGACAGCACGTAACATTTCCCAACTTTTGAACACACTTTCGAGCTTCGCAACCGCCACCACAAACACCAACGATAATCATTTAAAAAATTAACCCTCACGACGCATTTGGCGTACAAATCCTCAACCAAATTACGCCAAGAACACAGCCTCAACGAAACAAGAATTTACATAGGCATTTTTTTATGACATTAGAAATAAACTTTTATGAGCCTTATAGTCAAGGAGCTAGTTACCAGCCTAGTTAAAACGAATTTAATTAAAAGTTGTACCTCAAAAAGTACATGTTCAGATATCACTGTTATATTTATTACATTTCATGAGAGATCTCATACGCTAAGAATAGAAAGTAATATAAAGTTGAATCGTTAAAATATTTAATATTATGCGTGAAATGTACGAGACGAGACGGCTGTTTTGGTTTGGTTGAATTATTAATTGCCAAGTTTGTTAGATATTAGTAATAATAATAATGTACAAAATGTTATCCAAAATATGCCTACGATATAAATTGTTTTAGGAGTAATATCTTTGAGATAAACTTAATACAAAATATGTAAGGTTATTATTTTCGCCCTCATGTAGTGCTTATTGCATTCGTAGTACTTAGGCCTACTATTACGTAATGATATAAACTAAACTATCGTGCGATTCATACGCTTTATTGCAAATACGTGTTTTAAGTATGTAATTAAAATGAAGGGTTTGTTGCTATCAATGATATATTGCAAATAATACTGAACGATATTTTGTATGTAGTAGATTTATGTGTGTTATTTATCATCAAATTTATGGGAAAATTATATAGTAATCATTGAGAGCACGAAATACCGTCGTATTCCACTGTCATGATGATCTTTGACTGACGGTATAGGGAGAAACCTTGCATGTATTGATACTGTTTTTATATTTGTTTGTCAGACGTCCTAATATTCTATCATATCTGTTTAGACTAGAAAGCAGACCCAGGGCTACAAGGCAAAATACTTAGACACTACCGAGATAACGTTAAGATCACATGATTATTGCAATAAGGGTATGTGATGAGGAAGAATGAAAGTGATGTGACTAGAAAGGTGATGAATATGAGAGTTGAGGGTTAAAATGCAAGAGGAAGACCGAAGAAAAGATGGATGGATTGTATGAAGGATAATATGAATGAAAAGGGAGTGAATAATCAGATGACGGCTGATAATAGAGAATGGAAGAGAAATAAATTCTGCGCTGACCCCAAGTAATTTGGACACAGGGCAGGCAGAAGAAGAGACTATTGCAATAGGGCCATAAAAAAATTTAATCTTCCATCCTTGCGAGCATGACAAGCTTTATTGTTATTCAACCCATTTTTTATTATTACCTTGCAATCAGCTCCTAGCCTATTTACCAAGACGGCACTCGCGCGATGCAACAACTCAGAACTTAGGTAACGTACTACATTCATTCATTTAAAAAACACCCAGTTTTATACTCTCTGTGCTAATATAAAACATTTTTATTCTGTGGTTTTAAAAAGTTGAGCTTCAAGTGTCACGAATGTTGTAGAGAATTGTGTTTACGTGTATGAGTGCTTGGTCATTTTAATATTTGTTCAGTATTGAAATAAATATATTTTAAACATTATGAACAGAAAATAAATTGGCTGTGAAGTATATTATATTTTTCAAGGTTTATAAGCAGAAATAAGGACTTTATGCTTCATGAGCATTTTATAATTATTTAAGGTCTTATTTATACATGAGAAAGAAAAAGAAATGGAAGAAAGGATAACACAAGTTAAGGATGACGTCTGCTAAATTTCAAAACCTACAAAGCTACTCCATATGTAAATTTTTAAATAATGAAATGTTTTAAACGCATTCACCACCAAATTACCCAAATTCTGATAAGGAAGACAATTTCACGTAACCCTTATAAAAACAGGCTGATATAAAAAAATCTAGGTAAGCATATATGCGTACATTGCAAAAAATGTATCTACCTCAAAAATGCGGAGGGGAAATACCGCGCGAAACGCAAATGGGGTAACTCCGGCCATGTCATTTCCAACGACATACAATATTAGCACAAATTAAACTGAAGCTTTTCCACTGAAGACTGTGACTGTGGCAGACATTGTTAAATTGCCCGGTTATTTTGGCCATCCAACTTTTACCCTGAGGTCTTAAACTCTTAAGTACCCCAACTTCAGTGATAACGGGTTGATTAAGTTTTTAACTTGTAAAGTTGTTATTCTTTTATTGATATTAGTAAGTTAAGTAACTAATAAACGTTATAATGCTACCTATACGGTTGCAATGGCGGCAATGTTATCTCGAATGCCTCAGCAAGTTTATGTCGTAGATTCATGTTTTGTAAATTATGATATGACAAAGTAAGTAAGCTTCAGGTACTAGCCGAAGGGGTTCATTTGGACATTTACCTTGCAATGATCATAGCTTGCCCTTTTCATTCTTATAATTACATTATTTTGTTTCTGCATGTGGGTACAGTTGAACAACTTCCCGCTAGACCACCATAAGGGCGAGAATCGCTCAGCAAGACATCGTTGCTTCCAGTGCTATTTTACACGCACATTGACACTCGTATACAAAACCAGTTTCTAGTGTGCCTGGACTCTATGAGCGAACCAAGGGATTTTTTTTCAAACTGGTCTATCGCCGACTTGTTTGATTGTAATCGCTTTCAAATTGAGGTTTGCACCGTATACTGTATAAGTACGTATATGTCGGCGATATGCCAGGGTTATCGTGTCCAGACTCCATGATAATAAAAACACTCACGTAATATTACTTGGTTTATTTTCAGACGATTTCTAGCACAGAACTGAATTAAAATGCGAACTACAGTCCTTTTTATAAACTAACCGTCATTACACTTAATGTAACGTTTAACAACTCCTTTTCAACATATAATTCAAATTACTGTACGATTAATTATCAAAAACCAACATTAATATTGTAATGAATTTTGCACAACACCAAATGATTTATTTTATACGAATAACAAATTTATTTTAATAGCCAAACGCTGCTTTACAACATTCGGTCAACAGATGGCGCTATCAACAGGATGTAAATATAATAGCATGTTATTTATTACCGAAAACATAATAATAAGTGTCAGAATCATGTTATTTAATACTAATTGATTTTACTTTGAAAGTTTCTGGAGTTATCTTAATAATTAAGCGATAAATTAAATACCCAATCTTTATAAACAGTTAAGCAGCCAATACAGTGTCTAATATTGTAAAGTAGTGAAGTTCTCAGTTCTGTGTTCACAAATAGTTATTTAAATATCAATCTTAAATATTATTAACATTTTCGTAACAATATAATCATTATATATTAATTTGCGCCCATACGGCCATTCTGATCCAGCGCGCTCCTCGCGCTGATTATTTAACGGTTACAGAATAAACAGCATAACAAACAAAAAGAATGAATATAAAAATTACATAAATAAGCGTTTATTATACAGAATGAACTAAAAGTTATTTACAAGGCTTCATCTAGTCATAGGATCTTAGCCTGTGGCATGCGTCACCCATCACGGGATCTAACAAACAATGCTTTACCCATGGCTAAGCCGATTACGGCATCACCGATTACGGGATCTAGCGCACACAGGCATCACCCACATAGGGATCTAGCCCACAAACGGCATCACCCACATAGGGATCTAGCCCACAAACGGCATCACCCACATAGGGTCGATTTAGCCCACGCGGCATCACCCATCACGGGATCTAGCCAACACACGGCATCACCCATCACGGGATCTAGCCAACAAGACCAGGATCAAGGATACGCATGGTGGCCAGCCAGCGTTTTGGGAAGGATGTTGGATAGGAAAAATAAAATTTTACTCAAACACAAATGCAAAATTTGCCTCATAAACACATCAATGCATATACATAAAATAATCATCATCGTTCGTCATGATCAGTTATATCAATACAATGCAATTACATAGGTCCAACAACGACAGTGGAGGAGGTAGAGGACCCCCCACGTAAATCGGTATCAGACGAATCCTCCGCCCATACGGTCAAGCTGCTCATACAGTCGTTGATGATGATCAGCAACAAAGGTTAGCAAACAAGGCTTGATTCCAGCTTAGTACAGCACTCATGTGGCATGTGTGCGCGTAGCCCACACACAAAACCACCGACGTCAAAAGGGTGGGCCACCGTCATCCATACATATTAATCAGTAAAGGACCGCTCGTCCATCCTCTCTTCACACTAAGGTCAGGTCATCTGCTAGGATGTCATCATCAACCTGCAACACTCAAAAGACAGGTGGTGGGCAACATTTCCCACCCAAATATTAGTTCCATGAACTTTCATAACTGTAGATGAAACAAAATTCTACTCTTACAAAGTGGTCCGGTCTATTAAGCTATATCTATATATCAAGCATGTTCAACCTGTGTATTGGTCTATAGTTATCTTAGCTACAACAGTGTTGGAGCCCATATTTTACGCATAAGGTAAAATACAAAAGACACTGAATTTTCTCAGGTTCTGTCTGACAGTGCTATTTTAGATAATCAAATATAAAGTTATCAGGATACCCATATTTTGCAGTTTTGATAAAATAGTTAAACTTAATATATTCAAAATTAGTTTTATCCACATCAAACAGGAAAACAAAATGGCAAGAACAAAGAGAGGCCTATGTTCAGCCGTGAACAGTCGGACTGTTGATAAATATGAAATGATTTCAAACCATGCAGATCCAAGGATTTCGAAAATACTAGTGCTATAATTATTACTCATGTAAGAACATGTTTAGTCCAATATTGAATATTTTTAAGGCATATTGCAAGCTGTGAAATTGTTGAACTGTTTGCCAACTGAGCCATAAAAGAGAAATTTACAAGCTACCAATATTACAAAGCAAGAGTAGTGCAGTCTTATTTCTAAAAATGATTCCACTCAGTTTGAATAGTCAATATGGTGGTGAGTTTAAATCAATAGTTTTATTTGACTTTATATTTAAGGGAATTTTCTAAATAATGTTAATATTTATTTTAAACTGTTAACATGTGGTGCTAATGTAATTCTTATTTATTCATACACAATAAATAATTGTTTATCTGAATAAATAAATTTAAACTGACCAATCACAACTGACTTAGGAATAAAGCATGAGTAGTCCACACAACTACTTTTATTTGCCAAGAATAAATACTGCTGAATGGGAAAAGAGATAATATGGATTTTCACATCATGTTCCCCAAACCCACCTATCATTATCCTAACAACCATACTCCGAACTGTCTTGCATCCTACAAGAGCTAAGTAATAAGGTTAGCACCAAATTTTATTGGTTTATCACTGTTTGTCATCCCGAATATAGATGCAACCAACTTTGCAAATGAACCCACAAACAAAACAAATTGCATTTACCAAGTATAACACTAAGGCCCGGCATTTATAAAAGATCAGCAGTCACCTGCCTCAAGACTTTCAACCGAAAATGTTTAGAGGCCACTATAGAACCCAAGTGAGTGCACACGTCCACAAAGAAATCCACCGTCCAGATCTCATGTTTCTAGCTTCAGTAGTTTGGGTTAAGCAAGGACGTATCATGGTCGAAACACATCATTCTATACAGGTATAAAATTAAGCGACAAATATTAAGATATGTCGGGTTCCCTTGTCGTAACTTGAGCTGCAAGTTGACAGTAACAATTTCAACATAATGTTAAAATGAAATCATGTAGGCACTATATCCAATTTCTTTGTGTAAGCACCTACAGAGTCAACAAATATATGATAAAACCTATTTTGTAACTTTATAAATATTAGCTTTAAAAATGTGTATCAAAAATTTATTTTTATATCTACCTTCTGAATATATATCTGTACTAATATAATGAAACTGAAGTTTGTTTTGTTGAATGCACTTATCTGTGGTTTTATGCAAACAATTATTTTTGTGGTGGATAGTAATTTATCAAGAGAGGCTTCATATAATCGCGCCGTGAGCACTAGCCATAAGTAATGCAGTTAGTTAGCCTTATGTAATGTGTAACCAAGGGCTATAAATAATGTTTTGATTTCTTTAATGTTTTACTATTGAGATAACCTATTTATTGACTACCAATTGAATTCATATTCAGCACATCAATTAGCTTATTTAAACTGAAAGCAAATCAGGTAATTTATACAATGGATTTATCAGAGCTTCAACTTGAAAAGGGCAGTTATACCGTTCTTTACTAATAATTACATCGGTAGAACCACATAACAAAGCTATTTTCTCTTTCTTGTGTAGATAAGTAAGTTTTACAGAAAGTTTCCGACATGGCCTAACGATTAATAAACAGACAAGAGCCTCAGCCGACGCCATAACATGATTATAAGCACAGTAGCACTGCTATGTACCTACCAAACGTGGATAAACAACAGTTACCTATAAGTTCTATTTGGGGTGTAACGTTCGTAATTTTGACTGTATAATGTTTATCTGGTAATCCTTACGCGGACAATCGTGTAAGCACCATAATATATAAAATTAGGAAGTTTCTCAAAAAATCTAATAAAATCAGCTCTGGATAAATACCTCTGGTCAGTGCATCAACAACCCGCATCTGCAACCTCTGGTAGCACTCGGAGCAGAACAGCGTTCACGCCGCAGCACACCGCGGTGCGTGCACCCCGTCGTAGTCGCTCTGTCGCTCCTGCTCACACGTGGCCTCACGTGAAGTGAAGACGTGCTCGCCATAACTCCGACACACCGTGCGGTCTCCGATCAGGGTTGACTAGCGCCAAACACGGCTTCCAAGCGCTTGTCGCATCAGTTTCCAGGTCATCATTGGTAATGGCGGCCAAGCCAAGAGACCCATCACTCTCGCGCCAACCGTAGATCCCGCAGTCTCTTAGGGGGCGTTTATCCCAACCGCTGCTGTCGGCGATATGCCAGGGTTATCGTGTCCAGACTCCATTATAATAAAAACACTCACGTAATATTACTTGGTTTATTTTCAGACGATTTCTAGCACAGAACTGAATTAAAATGCGAACTACAGTCCTTTTTATAAACTAACCGTCATTACACTTAATGTAACGTTTAACAACTCCTTTTCAACATATAATTCAAATTACTGTACGATTAATTATCAAAAACCAACATTAATATTGTAATGAATTTTGCACAACACCAAATGATTTATTTTATACGAATAACAAATTTATTTTAATAGCCAAACGCTGCTTTACAACATTCGGTCAACAGATGGCGCTATCAACAGGATGTAAATATAATAGCATGTTATTTATTACCGAAAACATAATAATAAGTGTCAGAATCATGTTATTTAATACTAATTGATTTTACTTTGAAAGTTTCTGGAGTTATCTTAATAATTAAGCGATAAATTAAATACCCAATCTTTATAAACAGTTAAGCAGCCAATACAGTGTCTAATATTGTAAAGTAGTGAAGTTCTCAGTTCTGTGTTCACAAATAGTTATTTAAATATCAATCTTAAATATTATTAACATTTTCGTAACAATATAATTTGCGCCCATATATACCTGCCGACGTAATCCACTTAAACAAATAATCTAAATATAGACTAGACTGCGAAAAGAATTTGTCATTTTTATGACTTCTTCTTGGAAGAAAATTGATACGTAGGTACTTTCTGATAGCTATAAAAGAATCATTGAAAATGTTTGATATTTACTTTAGGAAATATATGGAAACGAAAGGCAATATTCCGACAAACCGGTTAGAGTGGGATAACGCCAGGTCGAAGATGATGATCTAATGAGGCAAGTTTCCTCAAATTTAATTAATTCTTCCATCTTTTTAGAGATCTCTCAAAGAGATTGATTGACGCCTCGCGTGACCAGAAGGCTGGCCTGTATTTGGCACTAAAGATCAGCATTGCCATACAACGTGGCAATGATGCCAGCATTCTGGGCACGCTCCCAATTGACGGCGATGTGGAGGATTTCCATGACGCCCCTTAAAAATTTTCTTTGCCTTTTTTATGTATTCGTTTTTATTTGTTAGGTACTTAAGTATATAAATAATTGTTTTATTTAATGTGTACAACCTACATATATGTATAGTCACCTAGTAATAGTTTAATTTTCTTAAATAATAAATGATCTTATCAGTAACCCATTCTTCTATCTATGTAAAGATTGACAGTGACGGTAGGGTCAAATTATTCGTCTTCAAATATCAGTTTCGAATGCTAATATGAAACCTTGCTTCTAACATTTCTAGTTCTTCCTTTCTGTCTAGTATCCAGTAACGGAAAATAAAATAAATACATTCATGATTTCAGATTCTCGTCGAAATAAAGTCCCAAAATTAAATTTTCCCAAAAAATAAATACATGCGTCAGATGCAAACGGGGCAATCATTCCTCTTCATCTATTAAGATGATAACAAAACAACATAAATTTCTTTTTGACTATTTGTAACACCACTCAAAGAAAATATTGTCAGTTGACTATAAAAATATAAATAATAAAAGAATCGATTCAACCACTAGTTCATTTCATTTAGTGTACGTTTATAGGATATTTGTCATTTATCAGTTAGTTTGCACAGTTCTCCAATTCAATCGAATAATTATACTAATATACTCTTTTCATATTTACTTTCAGTCTCGCGTGACAAACATTTCCCGAGTGAGTTGAGTTGAAGCCTGGAGGAAGGAAATGTTTCTTCTCGAAAGAAGTCGGACTACGCACTGAAGATCACTGCAAACTCCTCAACAAAGGGCTGTCCAGAAAACCATTCGGACGTCTTTTTGCTGGGGTCGACGCCAGATTACCTAATATTGTATATTAGCCCGCACGACGTTCCAAGGTTAGATCCGCCAGCCGACTGCGTAGATGAATTTTCTTACCTGAGGGCTTAGAAAAGTGGCATTCGCTCCTCATTTCTAATATCGCTATAGTTTGGTTGCCTGCCTCTGTGATCCTGCGGTAGTGTAAGCGACTGCGGATCATGAGGTCTCGGGTTCGATTCCCGGGTCGAACAAAAAGTGATATTGGGTTTTTCAGTTAGGAATTATCCAATAGAAGTTCAGAGTCAGGGAGTTGGCGGTGTCACACCCCCGTGCCTCGGAAAGCACGTTAAGCCAATGGTCCTGCGCCTAATCTCTCTCCGGTCGTGTCGCATGTGGTGTCCCATCGGACTATGAGAGTGAGGGAATAGAGAGTGCACTTGTGTACACGCTCACACTTGTGCACTATAATATGTCCCGCGTAGATGGCAAGTCTTATATATAGACAAGCCGCCGTGACCGAAATCGATCAGGAGGACATTATTATTATTAGTTTGGTTGCCACTTTATTGTTTTTTTTTTTTTTTAATTGACAACTCCTGCATTAGGAATAAATCCTGTGTCGCGGGGGACTTTACAAACATACATCTAACGAGGACAATTTAACATCCAGACTCGAAACAACAATTTATGGATCACACAAAGTGTTGCCTCGTGTGGGAATCGAACCCACAATACTCGGCGCAGTGTCAAGCGACGAGGCAGCCGCTTATACCAATACGCCAACCGTGCAATCATTAATATGAGATATTCTTCTTTTGTCTTCCACGTGACATATCGATAGCGTAAGCCAGTTCCACACGTTTTCAGATTTGCGAGTAGCGATATCGCTATATGGATACCACTAGTCTAGGCCCTCTTGAACGTTACCCGAGATCTTTTCTAATCATTTCCGTTGCTTCGTCTAGTGCTACCCTACCTGAGGCAACGGAATGCAACCGATCTGTCTCCTTCGTGACTCTTTCTGACTCTGTCAACTAGGGTGCAAGCTCAGCTGTGAAGGGAGCAACGGAGTAGAGATACGAACGTTACCTACTCTATCTGACTTTAAAAATGTAAATATTAGTTCAAGGAGTGTTTCAACATTATATTTTACACGTGCAACAATTCAAACATATTTCTTTAATTTCACATGAATTTCCAAGCTAAAGGGCGAAAAAAAAACAACTAACATGGCAATACTTAGAAATAAAACTCTTAGTAGTAAACAATGAAATATCGTCAATTTACCTATTATTTTGGTTGTGAAAATAATATATGGATTCTTCTTTGTCGAAGAAAACTAAAGTACCTAAGAATATCAAATGTCGATTATAGCGACGAGCATTAGAACATATGAATATTTCTTGTTGTCACAGTGGAGCTATATTTTATGAAAAATAAAAACTGTTATGTCGATAGTGACAGTAATTTATAGGGACCATGAACTTGTCTAGATCTAGCTTTTAAGATAGTTAATTTTTCTGTGATAAGTTGATAACTCACACAGGTCAATGACTTCTAAATAAGCATACTTAGCATGTACTTTGATAAACAGATAAATGATAATACGTACCTATAAGATATGTTTCATCATATCAGCCAAACGACGTCCACTGCTGTACATAGGCCTCCCCCAAGGTTCTCCACACAGACCGGTCTTGTGCCGCCCGCATCCAACCGCCTCCCGCGATCTTGACGAGATCGTCGGTCCACCTTGCGGGGGGCCTACCTCTGCTGCGTCGTCCGGTACGTGGCCGCCACTCCAGAACCTTTCTGCCCCAACGGCCATCGGTTCTTCGAGCTATGTGCCCTGCCCACTGCCACTTCAGCTTGGCTATCCGGAGAGCGATGTCAGCGACTTTGGTTCTACTGCGGATCTCCTCATTTCTGATTCGATCTCGCAGGGAAACTCCAAGCATAGCTCTCTCCATCGGCCTCTGAGTGACCTTGAGCCTTCTGATAAGGCCCATAGTGAGCGACCACGTCTCTGATCCGTAAGTCATCACTGGCAACACACACTGGTCAAAGACTTTCGTCTTGAGACACTGCGGGATATCGGACGAGAAGATATGTCGTAGCTTCCCGAACGCTGCCCAACCGAGTTGGATTCGACGATTGACCTCCTTCTCGAAGTTGGACCTACCTAATTGGACTACTTGTCCCAGGTAGATGTACTTGTCGACAATTTCGAGCGTAGAGTTCCCAACCTGAATAGGAGCAGGTACAACATGGACGTTCGACATGATTTTCGTCTTGTCCATGTTCATCTTAAGACCTACTTGTTGGGAGACTCTACAGAGGCCATCGAGCATTGTGCCTAGGTCTTCCATGGTCTCAGCCATGACTACGATATCGTCTGCGAATCGAAGGTGAGTGATGTACTCGCCGTTGATGTTGATGCCGAGTCCATTCCAGTCCAGAAGCTTGAAAACATCCTCCAGCGCAGTGGTAAACAGTTTCGGGGATATGACATCCCCCTGTCTCACTCCTCGCTGGAGTTGAATAGGTTTCGAACTCTGGTCCTGGAGGCGGACCGACATAGTGGCGTTTTCATACAAACACTTCAGCACTTCGATATATCTGTAGTCAATCCGGCACCGTTGGAGAGACTGTAGCACCGCCCAGGTTTCGATCGAATCGAAGGCTTTCTCATAGTCCACAAACGCCAAGCATAGGGGCTGGTTATACTCCTCGGACTTCTGTATAACCTGCCGCAGCGTATGTATGTGGTCTATGGTACTATAGCCTTTACGGAAACCGGCTTGTTCGGGAGGCTGGAAGTCGTCTAGCTTGCTCTCGAGACGATTCGTGATGACCCTCGAAAACAGCTTGTAGACGTGGCTCAGAAGTGTGATGGGTCTGTAGTTCTTTAAGAGGGTTTTATCCCCTTTCTTAAAGAAAAGCACCACCACACCTCTGTGCCACGTCTGTGGCGTTTTACCCTCGAGAATGACGGAATTAAATAGCTTCCGAAGGGCTTCTCTAGCGGGTGCACCGCCAGCCATCAGAAGCTCGCTCGTAATTCCGTCATCACCCGGCGCCTTGTTGTTTTTGAGCTGTTTGAGGGCCACACTAATCTCGTGCATGCTGACGTCCGGGATATCTTCGGTATAGTGTCGGGTCAATCCAGCTCTAGGGTCTGACGCTGGAGTACTTGCGGGTTGTTGCGTTGTCGTGTATAGCTGTCCATAGAACCTTTCGATCTCCTCCAAGAGCTCAGGCTTGGACGATACGATTCTGCCATGTTCCGTCTTCAGCTTTGTCAGCTGACTCTGCCCAACAGACAGATGGAACACTTTGGATCCCTTATTCTGCTCGATCGCCTCATGAACACATTTTGTGTTGTATTGGCGGAGATCGCGAGACAGAGACTTAGAGATCTGTCTGTTGAGGTGCCGATATTTCGGCATGTCGTCGGAGGATAGCAGAACCATCTTGCACCTTTCCTGTAACAGCTCGAGGGTCGGATCCGAGATCTTGTTGGTTCTCTTGCTTTTCTGGGGCTTAAAGAATTTAGCCCCTGTTGTATGGACAGCATCCACGAACCCGTTACTGTACTCGTCCACATCTACGCATTCGCCCAGGCATTCGAAACGGTTCTTGAGTTCGAGCTGAAAGCTCTCGGGGTTTTGGATATGAACCGGTGCCGGTCGGAGCGTGGACTTTATCAACCTCGACCGTTCGAGGCTTGTACAGATATTCAATGTGCCTCTTACCATTCGGTGATCGCTCCCCACTTTAAGTGAATTGATCACGGAGACATCATTGAATATCTGCCTCTTAGTCGACATGATAAAGTCGATCTCATTTTTGGTGGCACCGTCTGGACTTACCCAGGTCCACTTGCGGCATTCTCGCTTCTTGAAGAAGGAATTCATCATATAGAGGCCTTCCTTCTTCATAAAGCTAGCCAGCAAGTGACCCCGGGAATTCCGATGCCCATAACCAAATTGCCCCACTCTCAGCTCATCACCGTCGCGTTTGCCCAGTTTCGCGTTAAAATCTCCCATGACCACGGTGTAATGGGTTTTGAAGCCATGTATAGCCCGAGATATGTCCTCGTACATGGCTTCCACCTCCTCATCGGGGTGCGTCGAGGTCGGAGCGTATACCTGTATGACCTTCAGCGAATACCGCTTGGATATTCTGAGTATAACGGCCCTGTCACGACCTTGCCGCTCTGAGCGGCGGCTTAGCGCGGGGCGGCGAGCGGTAAGATCAAATGTATGAAGACGTTCGAAGCACGCCACGAGCCACCGCGCACAGCGATAACGCGCGCGTTTTTTTTGGCGCGAATGGCTGCGCGGCGAGCGGCGCGGCGGGCGGTGCGGCGAGCGGCGGGAACAAATGTACTGCGACCGAGTCCGACGCCACGACTCCGAGCGGCACAGACAGCGTTACGCGAGGGACGAACTAGGCGGTTAAACTATTTGTTAAATATTTTGTGGCGGTAATGAATACGGAGACATTTAAAGTCGAAATTTTAAAACGGTCGCGTGTATGGATAGCAACACATCCACTGTATAAATACAAAAATGTTAATAAAACGTTGCGAGATGTAATGAAACAATGTTTTACAGAATGTAATGGTTGGTTTTAATATAAATCGCAAACATTAAAACATTGTGTAATGTACATATGTACCTATTTAGGTACATACACAGACTATAGGATAAGTACTACGTATACCTATGGGTACAGTACAGACACAGCTACTATGAAAGTTAAAAGATGATTTACCTACCTACTTAACGTACCTAATCTACGTTGTGTAGGTACCTATTCAACGCCTCATTAATTGCGAATATGCATTATTCCTTTGATATAAAATACTTGTAAGAAATGAAGATCCAATGTCGACAATTTTGTAGGTATACCGTATAGTTACACAAAGATATTTTGGTTATCGCCATATTTATGGGTAACTCCGTCGGCCCAAATACGTCCACATTTGCCGCTGCGTTTACCGCTGCTGTAGGGTCGTGGCGTGCACGACGCTCTGCCGCGCCGCCCGCCGCGACGCGCGCCTCTTAGACCGATCTCGTGAACAGGCCCTAAGGTACGCTACCCTGCTCGACACACTCCCAATATTTACCACGTTGGTCACGAGAGATTTGTGGACGATGAACCCGACACCACCTTGGGACTGTTGGTCGCCCTCCCGGTAGAAGAGCAAGTTGCCGGAATTGAGAACTATCGAGTCCTCCCCCTGTCTTCGGACTTCAGATGGGCCTATGATATCCCATCGCAACTTGCTCAATTCTTCTTCCAGCTCGACAATCTTCTCGTCGGTCCGCAGTGTGCGCGTGTTCAGTGTTGCCAGGGCCAATTGTCGTTGGTGGTAGTAGCCCGATCTCTTCCGGAGATTCTTCGCACCCCTTGCCCCGCCGTTACCATGGCCGCTACCATAACCAGAACTAGCGGGGCCGCCGGGGACTAGGGGCCGGATTTTGTTGGTGTGGTTCATTTATGGGGGGATTTGCCATAATCGCCACGCTTGGCAGGCGTATTGGCGATCGCAGTGGCGGAAGTTTTTAGTGCTGGACGCTGCTGCCCATCCAGCATCTTGGGATTTACTTCCGCCAGGTTCGGATGGTTTGACCGCCATCTTTCGGTTGACTGCTTGCGCTGGGGGAGATATTATGACGAGTATCTACTCGTCAGAGTAACTCCCTCAGTGGGCGGTGGGGTCGTCACGTCCCGACGCCGGAAAGATATGTTTATTACAGATCAATTGCTACGCAGAACTACAATGAAATTGTGTTTATCACATAGATTCGTCCTGGGCAGGAATCGAACTCACGACATTTTCTTGGTCTTGGCTTGGCAGTCAAAGTGTTTTAACCACTAGAACTACAGGCCTATAAACTGCAACATATACGAATTGACGGCCATGCAGTGGATGCCACAGTGGATACTTTCGAAATGACAGGCTTATTAATTGTTAATTATTATTGCGTTTAGTTATTATTTTTTGTTAATTATCTCTCGCAAATCGGTGAAGGAAAACATCGTGAGGAAACCTGCACGTCTGAGAGTTCTCCATGATGTTCTCGAAAGACATTTGAAGTCTGCCAACCCACACTTGGCCAGTGTGGTGGACTATGGCCGTACCCTTCTCATAGTGAGAAGAGGCCCGTGCCCAGCAGTGGGACAGTATAAAGGGCTGATGATTATTAATTATTTATAGGGATTCAAATCTGGTTAGACTAATGCGCAGACCGTGGGTTGTAAGGCGAATATCTTGGATGCAACGGAGATATGACAATGGTGATTATTGCAGGTACCAACATATTATTTTAGGTATATACACCGTTAGTTAAAAAAAAGAAAAACCCTAATGTTTAAAAAATAAATCTTCTTAACAGCATTGTTCCTACATGTCGCTACACACTACACAATCGCTTTTCGAATGTTAACGTGAAAACTTGTTACAAAATAAACGACGTGTTATCTAAATAGGCTTTAATGCCGCTGTAATATACCAGGAAATAAGAGATGGATGACACGATACGGACACCCTGCGTGTGAAAGAGATAAAACATGATAAGCTTGATTGTGTTGGGAAATTCGATTAATCGCGAGTTCGGTAATTATGATGGCGATGGCGTTTGAAGGGTTAAATGTGACGTAAAGTTTTAAAACGATAGGATGGCTCATTAATTAACGCGAATCAGTGTCGGCTTTGGTTACTGGTTCAAGTTTGTTCAATCTGTGTATAGGTAATTTGATAAAAATGTGTACCTTTTTTTATTGTATTTGTTTGTCTTATCTAAGCAAAAAAGATTGACATTTTACTATACTTTATCATAAAGGATATTAAGTACCATTCCTTTAAATCATTATGCTCCTGGCGTTATCCCAATTAGAACCTGGGGTCATCTTTCTAGTCTTACCGAATTTTACGGAATATTAGCTTTCTGCCTCTGTGGTCCAGTGGATAGCGTATGCGACTGCTGATCGGAGGTCCCGGGTCGGGCAAAAGTGTTACTGGGTTTTTCCGAATTCTCAGTAGCAGCACGGAGTCTGGTGATGTGACCGGTAACGGCAATAGGCTCGCCCCCTATTACGTGGGACCTAAAAATTCATGGCGAAATGTGGGTGTAATATTACACCTCTGCCTATCCCTTCGGGGATATAGGCGTGAGCATATATAAAAAAACCATAATGACCATATTTAGACTAGTCTCAGTTTATTTATAGGTAGGTACGGACTCACTATTATTTCTGTCAAAGATCTTCATGACAGCTGGGACCGACGGCTTTTAACGTGCTCTCCTTGACACAGAACAAGCTTTAATTTTCAGTTCAATACGCACATAACTCCAAAAAGTCATTGGTGCGTGCCGTGGATTCGAACCCGATACCCTCTGCGTGGCAGCCTGTTGGTATCTCCGGGAGGTAAGTAACATCTCTTTAAATCACATACATAATATTTTATCTTATATTTAATATATAATACCTAATTCAACAATATATTTACTAGTCCTACAAGTAGAGTAACTTGTCGCGATTGCAGATAAAATAAGTTATAATTTATTTATTTAATTTATATTTATTTATTTATTATATATATAAGCTATACATTTTCAAATAATTGTAACTATTTATAAAATAAACTGATATTCAGCTTACTTCAGCTACTAAACATCAAACGACGTCACAAGCTACTAGTGGTATTATAAACCAGCCACTGGCTGCCCGCCAGAGACTTAAAGCAACGATTAAAATAATTTCAAAGATAAATCAGTTCTGGAAAACGCCCATAAAGTTATTGTTTTAGTGTTTTATTTTATACGATGCTAAAAATATTTGAATGTGTTTTTGGCTACAATACAAAATAAAATATTATACCCAGATTGAACCGTACACTAGTGGGCTAAATATTTACAAAGATAAATTCGTTTTTAAAATAATAATTTTGGAAGCCATTATTTTTTGTAAAGATCGTTATACTTTTCGTATATGTATCGAGAGACATGTCAAGTCTGCCAACCCACACATAGCCAGAGTGGCACTATTCAATTCAATTCAATTCAATTCACTTTATTTCAGATAAAATCCATAGATTACAAATAACTAACATTGCACACATCAATATAAAATAAGTAAAAGTTAATGTCAATACTATAATATATAAAATTAATAAATTACAGTTAAAAGTTCAATTGAAAATAATAAATAAATAATGCGAATTCAATATAATGTCAAAATCAAATTAAAATTAATAGAATTTAAAAGTAAGAAATTCAACATTAATAAAATCAAAGCTAATTTAATTTAAAATTGATAAAATCGGAGATGATACCTATATATAAAAAATATCAAATTCATAATTCATAATAATAATATAAAATAATAATAATGGATTAAGCCTTCTCATAATGAGAAGTGGTCTGTGCCCAAGGGCGTTGCCAGCCGATTGCCTAGGAGGGGGCAAGGGTGCCAGCCGATGGCTTAGGGAGGAGGGGGGGGAGCTGTTGGTCAAGTTTTAAATTGTAGGGTTTTTTAATCTCTAGGGGGGGCAGCTGCCCCTCCCTCTGCTCCCCCTTGGTGACGCCCATATCTTTGGCCAGCAGTGGGAGAAATTTTAATCAAAGCTGATTGATGGTAATAAATGAGAGAGTGAGCTATGTTTGTCCTGCTTTGAATACTAAACTGATAAGCTGCTTTTGACGAAATTTGGCAGGATATATGTCAACCCTGAGAAGTGACATTGATATCTTGTCATACAGGCGACGCCAGGGAAACTTGTATATTATAAATATTACATCAAAGAGACAGTTCTCATTTATAAGTGTGACCTAAAAGCATCGTTACTCAAAATGGATTAACAAAGAACATTTTTTTATTAATAAATCGTTTTAACGAACGAATAACTTGCAACCCGTTCTTTAGTTCTATTAAATCTAATAACCTGAATGAATACTGAATGATTTGCGTTTTATTTCTTGTTCACACGAATTTGATCAACTTTAACTCTCAAATAGTAATGAAGATATATTTCCTTACAGTATAAATTATTGCTACTAAGCATTTTTTTTTGTCTGGATGACGTTAAAAACCAGTGATTTATTTCATTAATTTCAATATGATAAGGCAATCAATTTTAATGCTAAGTTGTCTGGGATTTAAAAGTTAACGGAGAGCTAACGACGTAATAATGAAGTATTCATTATATTTAAGTGGATAAATAGGTAAATTAGCATAATGGATAAGGATTACTTACGAAAACTTAGAACTAACATAGAAACAACGTAGTTTAATAAAGTCATCTGCTATAGGTAAAGCCATATTCAGACGCCTGAGTCAAGTCATACTTAAAATTATTTTTATCAAATTATATTTTAGGGTCATAAAGCTGTATTCACAATTGATACAGCGTGTTTTACACACGACAAAAATCAAAATACCAATTTGATAAGTCTTATTGGTTAAAATTGCAAGCTACGTGATGTGATGTCCACTAACAAATGATGAGGGAAAGAGGTGCCGGCACGTGAAAAATCTGTGTGCCCGGCCGTTTGCAATACATAGTTACCCGTCTACAGCCCGACAGCAACTGTAGAATAAAAGCGCCTCTATATGTTGACTGCATCATAGTTATATAAAAGTAGTCACAAATGCTACTGCCTAACACTTAGATATTATAATATTTACGCGAGATAAAACATGTGATATTTAAATAAAAAGCCATAATTCATTATCTCTGCTTATCCTCCCAAAAGTAAACCCACATCACAGAGCCCCATCAAACCCAACGTTTGAATATAACCCACTGTACCCATGCTTCCAGTGCTTAGATTAAAACAATGACAGGTGGATATTAGAACCGTTGATCACGGGTATATAGGTTCGGTAACGCTTGTTACATTCGAGGAGATTAGTCCCAAATCCCATAAAGATTGCTTGAGATGCTCGGATCAAAATCCCTCATGGGTTGTGGTGTAATTCATAAGATAGATGTTACTTTTGTCTAGAACTGTAGTTATGTTTTTATAATTTTTGACAATAATTAAAATCCAAAACGCGTAGGAGCAGACTACTAGTTGGGAGACCGATAGCCCGCCTTCTTCTATGTCTACGATTTAAATCAGTGACCCGCACCACATTTTTGAAGTTACACATGATCGTGTTAAATTTTTAGATATCGCTTGCTGTAAGTCTTGAATGCTATGTTAAGGCTATGGCCTCGCCTATCAAAAAGTAACTTGATAGTTATTAACAGGGAATATCCTGACACGAACCTAAAAACAGAATAGAGCTATCATTTCGTATTCTGGAAGGCAAAAAGCGTTATTACACTCATTATATTACACAGAAAAGCTGTTTCTAGATGTGTTCAGATAGACTGTACAGAGAAAACACCATGTGTGTAAATAAATCACACGATCACTATAAAAATGTATATTTGCAAATATGTATTTTATTTTTACAAAAGTGTGTTGATAATCATCGGCTTATCAACCCATTTTCATCCCAACCAGTTTTTAAAACAGCGACAATCGTCCTATTTTCCTTTACACCCCAACGTTGCCTTCACACGCATCTCCTGACTCGCGACACTCAAAAGCGACATTGAACATTTAGTAGACAATAATCCAATTTATCTGTCGTCTTGTTACACTCGTAAATTCCCTTCAGAACTTTGTTCGAACCCTACAAGTCGACTGACCTTGTTATGGAAGATAGTTAAGTGACGCGGCGCCCCTTACAGTATTGACTTGACAGTTCGAGTCAAGAAGATTTTAATTATAATCAGCAAAGTTAATAGTCCACTGTTGGACATAGTTAGACACATATAAAGTATTTTAACTTTTATTTTCTAATTCGGGCAAAAGTGTTACTGGGTTTTTCCGAATTCTCGCCCGGCGTCTGGTGATGTGCCCGGTATCGGCAATCGGCTCGCCCCCTATTACGTTGGACCTAAAAAATCATGGCGAAATGTAGGTGTAATATTAACACCTGTCTACCCCTTCAGGGATACAAGCGTGAGGCTATAAAAAATATATAAAAGATGATTTTTTATTAATTTCGTCATAAATATTAACATAAAACCACTTTTAACTCTCGATTCCATGTACCAATTAGTTGCCAATATTTGTACTAAAAATCAAGCTTTATTACTTAACCGAATTAAACGCACGAATAATGAACGATACAGAAAGGGCAATATGATTTACTGAGCGCCATATTAATTTTGTTGTTACGTTGAAAGTCAATTGTTACCCAATGAATGGACATTGGGCGTTAATAATTTACCGAATACGACAATACGGCGTAATTTCTTCATAATTTTGTCAATAACATTATAATGCGCGTTAAATATCTATTACGCATTTAAATTATGGAAATTGCGATCTGTTTGTTCGTTGGTATAAAGTAATTGTTCCATACTTTTCTAGACTTTTGGACGAATCACTTTTAATTGCTATGATGAGACATTATTCGTTGAATATCTTGGGAAAGTTTTCGCAATATATTCAACGAATAATGTCTTATAGTACCTATAGTTAAGAAGTTTCTTAAACTATGTTCATTATGTTCGGTTTTGTCCTTCTACAGGAACGTAAGAAGATTGTTAGGCCTTGACGAAAAGTAGTTAATTTGCTCAGTACCTATTACAAAACTTAAATAGCTTTAGATTCTCGTTACCGTTAGCGATGGAAATAACCTTTCGAGATCATTACGAAGAACTCTGACATTACGAGATACAAGCAACAATTTACAAGCTGTTACGCACAACTTAAACTTTTTTTTTCTGTACGTGTGTCTTCCCAAACGGCTGAACTAATTTGGATGAAAGTTCGGGTAGGTATATATATTATATTTTAATAGGTTCCTGGATCGTTTGAAAATATAATCAGACCCTAGGTAGCGTAATAGCCAGCGTGACCTCAAATTAAGTTGACAGTATTAAAATGTTTTAAAATATACTCTAAGATTACGAGACCTTGAGTTTAAAGTTTTAACCTACTTGAGCTAAAATCATACAAACTTAAACCCTAAACACTGTAGAAAGACCCTTAACCGATAACTTACAGAAACTAACAAAAAACCTTTTTAACCCTTCCCTATCATCCTTCGAAACCGTAACATAGACTTAACTATAAAATAATCACTTCTGACAAGCCCCGATAGCACAAACTTACTTAAGTTATTACTTGCAACTACTTACTAAGTTTAACTTAATAACTAAGCGCTTAAAACGCCCTTCTAAAGATGTTGACACTTTAAGATGAGCTGAAACTTTAACTTGAATATTCTAAGTGAAAGATAAAGTAAATAGTTTGAACATAAAAAGGATTTAGTACCTTGGCGCCTTTTGTTCCGTTTAAAGTCTAGTAATTCTTACTTCTTACGGATTTTATTATGCAACGACGTCTATAAAACATTAGTAAGTTAAACTCTTTATCAGTTAATAAAAAGAAAAGTAATTAAATTACTTCTAGTATTCAGTCACTTGTGATTTTTCTACATTTTACAAATAGTATAGAATCTACACTATTTGTAAAATGTAAATGCATAAATCATAATTTGCAAAGTAAGACAATGCCGTCGAGCTTTTTTCAAAAATATTATGTAACGTTTCGAACGCGAATCTATTGTGTTGTGTTCATCATTGAAATTCAAACGCCATAAAATCCGTTGAGTAAAACATCTGATCTATCGAAAAACATTCCAAATACAAAACGAAAACGTTCTTAAATCAACCGTCCAAATAAAAAATAAATGTCACCGTTCAAAAATCAAAATTCGAGTCAATCAAATAGAAGATGTTCGGAAATCATAACGTTCATATCGATTCAAATCAATCGGCTATAAAAACGTCGTCCACTTAGGAACGTGCTCCAAGTGACAATTGTCGACCTACGATGTAGAATGCGTCTTGTGTCAATTGGCTATCGCCGAAGGCATAGGTTCTCAATTTTTTTGAAAATAAAGTGTTTCTTTACTTATTTTTATAAAGTATGTGATTATGAAGTAGTTATCCGTGTAGTGATGGATTAAGAATACGGAATGTCACCACCCCATATCATCCCATGGGTGTCGTAAGAGCCGACAAAGGGAGCATATTATGCAGAGAACAGCATTGTAAGAGAAGGAAAACTGATACAAACCTTATACCAACCCGTTTGGCCAGCGTGGTATAGTAGGCAAATTCCTCCTTTCAAAGGAGAGGCCTAGTCCAGCAGTGGACTGTTAAAGGCTGATGAGGAGGATTTTGAAGTATACAGTTAAAGCCACTAAGTAATATGTCAAAGATTAATGAGTAGGATATAAAGCACCTTAACAGTTTGCTAAAGCTCTAAGCTTTGGTTCTTGATGTTAACACTTTACTATTAAATTGGTGTCATTCCTTTTATTATGATATTGGTTATAAAAAAAACAAGATATCTTATTCCTAAAAAGTGGAACATAAAATTATATTTTAAATTATGTGCACATCAGGTTGACTATTCCGATGATCTGAGATTATTTATCGTTCATATGAATCACCTAGTAATATTGTCAATATTAAATGTAATCTTAAGAGTATCGATGTTTTTAACATAACTAAACTATAACTATCCTAAATAAGTAAATTTAAAGTTAAATTGTTATATTTTTCTTCATCACCATCACCCTAACATTATCTCGGTTGCATTCAAGCTTCTTGCCTTGGAATCCAGGATTCGCTAACTAGTCTAAACAGATTTTATAGAATATCTTATTAATATGTTTTTAATTTCTAATATAATCGATAAAAGATTGAGCACCATTGTCACGGGGCAGCAAACGGCCTGTAGCGCCGTGATTGGCCAGAATTGACATCGTGTCCCGACTCGTCACAACTAATCGGACGGTTCGTCAGCCTTTTGTGTGTCCATTGATCAATGTGACTTGCCACTTGCTTGAGTAACGTTGCGTTTTACATATTATATTACGATACATTTGTATACTATAAATATATAAATGGAGACTATGTATGGTCAGTAATATAAAGGTTTGCAACATTTTGTGACAACGTAGGCAGAATAACAAATCGATAGTTATGTGTAGAGATCTATGAAGTATTTAGAGCCTACATTATTACACAAAGCGAGATCACTATTTTTTAAACGTTACTGAAGAAGAGAATTAGAAATAAAGAAAAGTCATAAAGTAGACTAAACTACTACTCATTCTGCTCAACTTGAATGAAAATTACACAATATAATTATGGTCGTGCGACTAAATAGAATCTTTATCGATTTCATTAAAAAAATATTTTCTTGTATGTGGCAATTAGTACATGTTATTTTGAAAGAACGTGCGAGTATTTTGTCTTAGCGAACATTGTTTGACTTGACGTTTTGTTTATAAATCGTCGGTACCTTCAAGCTACATCTGCTCAGATCACAGCTTGGATGGTCAACCGCTTGTAGTAGCATTAACATCGATGAGTTACTATGCTACGAACGGGAAGAAAAACAATCGGATTCGGTATTTGTCTCTGAACATAATCGTTACGATATGAAGGCCTTTGGGAGCGTAGAACTCTGATACCAAACTTAACTTTTCTCACTCATACAAATAGAAGCAGAAAATTATCTACTAGGCATCCTAAAATTACATAAGAGCTGTCAAGTCCTAAACTATTCGAAATCAAATAGTGTATCTATTAACAAGAATACGACGCTTTTCAAGCGATAAAATGTATAATTTATACCAAACTTTGTAAGACTACAAGCAATTTTCGTATAAAATGAATCGGTGTATGTGACACTAGGACATAAATTAAACCCCCTCATATAACCTTTAAGACTGCTTACTAATCGCAGATTAAATAAGCGGTGTTCTGGAAAACACATACACCAATAGCATGCCTCCCGTCGCACAAAAAAATCTGTGTTGATCGTCGCTTGAGAACAATAATACTTACTGAATAAAAAATATCTAGAAAATAAATATTATACGAAGACTACTTACTAATGCAGCACGCAAAACATACGATAAGTACTAACAATAAGAATTTACTTTATTTTATAATGATCCCGTAGGGATAAAAATAACTATTGATAAAGGCAAAAAAAGTCTTGAAAGATAATGTTGTTAAAAAAAAAACAAAACGAAAATGAAAACTTAAAAATCGCACCAAAAATGTTTACTAGGTATTTAGTGTCTTTTTAAAAAAAAGAGAACCGCCTTCAAAAATTCGACCGACTGAAAAGTACGAAATAATTTTTACATACGCTAATACATAGTATATAACTTATACAAAATACTTAGTTTTTGAAGTCGGTGCCAAACCAAATCCCTCTAAAAGCCAATTGTTTGGCATCATCCTTTCCAAACCAGCGCATTCAATCTACATAGTACAGCCCAAAATAGCTAAGAAGTATAATTATTTTATAATTAAGCATTTATTTCATACTTTTTATATATTTTATATACTCGTATAAGTTGCTTTTTAGAGTATATAGGAAGATTATCTTAAATTTTATTAATTCTGATATTTTTTGAGGCTTTATTGATTTGATATATTCGTCGTATTATTTTCTCTGTTTGCCAGTTATCTTTTTTGTTTTTTTATGGTTTGGCACCGACTTCAAAAACTAAGTATTTTGTATAAGTTATATACTATGTATTAGCGTATGTAAAAATTATTTCGTACTTTTCAGTCGGTCGAATTTTTGAAGGCGGTTCTCTTTTTTTTAAAAAGACACTAAATACCTAGTAAACATTTTTGGTGCGATTTTTAAGTTTTCATTTTCGTTTTGTTTTTTTTTTATTATTTTTATTTCATACTTTTTAGTGTTAGGTACATACTTCGTTCGTTTACTTCAGGTTTTTTGTTAACTACTCTTTTATTTGTTTCATACTTTTTAGTGATAGGTACTCCATTTACTTTAAGTTTTGGGCTAATTAATAGTTTGTTTATAGTTAGATTCAATTATTTTAGTGATACGTTTTCTGCTAGTATCAGTTTGTTATCATGACTTTGACATAGGTACCTACTTTTATTCTGTGTGCCTATGGGCTTAGGCTTCATCCTGGAAGAGAGAGATGAGTCTAGAGAATCAGCCACATACGGAAGTACGATCCAAACAAATGCGGTGGACTTGTGCATACTAATGAATTGGCTACGAGCTCTCGTATTATGCTCCGGAGAAATATGCCAATAACGGATGGCTTAGCGAACGGGGCAATGGGTGTTCTTAAAGGATTTAAATGGCCGGAACTATGAAGAGATTAACTTGAGCCATGTGAACTGCCTGATGCCATTTTGATATTATTTGATGATCCATCAATAACATTGCGTCTTAAAGATGATGATGGATACATTTCCATAGCTCCAGTGCCAGCGACCTATCAAGGAAATCGCGGTTATGGTGATATCGAGAGGCGGATGTTGCCAGTCATATGGAGTTGGGCTGTGACGGTACACAAGTTGCAAGGATGTACACTTGGTTCCGCGGACCTAGGGCCTAAAATCTTTGCTATATGCCAATGCTATGTTGCCTTGAGCCGGGTCAAATCCCTAAAAGGCATGGCTTTAAGTGATATATACAACAGAGCCTTATCCGAAATGACAAAAATGAGAAATATGCTCTCGCATTAGATTCTTTCATCGACTTTATTTGTTTTTTTGTTAATCGCAGAGACATAAACACGTACACACACACACACACACACAAACACACACACACACACACACACACACACACACACACACACACACACACACACACACACACACACACACACATGTACACATACAAATACACAGACGCGCGCGCGCAAACACTTACACACGTACAAACACACACACATAATACAAACAAACTGAGAACCTTCTTTTTTTGAAGTCGGTTAAAATACTAAAACTTTCTCCTAAGTGTAACAAATACTTTATTTCTGAAAACCGCATAAAAATCAGTTCAGCCGAACTCGAGTTAATCGTGGGTTAAACTCAGAACCTTCTTTTTTTGAAGTCGGTTAAGGGCCTAAAACCTTCTCCTAAGTGTAACAAATACTTTTCTGAAAACCGCATCAAAATCGGTTTAGCCAAACGCGAGATAATCGCGGACAAACATACATACATACAAACATACATACATACAGGTCAAACTGAGAACCTCCTTTTTTTTTTAAGTCGGTTAAAAAATAAATATGTAGGTACTATAAAAACAAAACATTTCTTTTGGTAACGTTTTATTTGGTTATATTATTTTAAAGTCAAAGAAGAAGTAGCAAAAATGCCCCACTTCCGACTGCAACGATAAGTATCTCAAAAAATCGCTTAAAATCAGTATAAAAAAATTATATATTTCCGGTAATCATCTTTACTGGCTAACATATAAAAAAATTGCTTTAAATATTAATTCAGGAGTAGAAAACCTGTAATATACTAATTTCTGATTTTAGTTTTAGAATAGGATTAAAAAGCAATTAAACACTGTAATGACTCACGTTTGATAATAGTTATTATACTACGTTAGTAATAAAGCACACATACTGAAGAGTTTTGTCAAACAATAGGACTAAATATGCTTAAACCAAACTTGTTAGCAGATTATGTCGAAGAACATAATCTAAACCAGCAGAGTTCCCTTTGCGAGGTTGGAAGCAACTAGCGAAGAAGTTAATATGATTTTCCGAGACATATGAGGAATTAATTATGATATCAGAGGGTCTAGTACCAGTTTGCACTCGATCGTCACGGTGGACGATAGCCTAGTCGTCGTCGGGAACAATTTCCATAAATTTTCTAAATGCGCTCCCTAGCGGACTCTATCGATAGCTACTCTCTGTTAGGGGCGCTTTTAGAAATTTTCATGTGTTCGAGGATACAGGCTAGAGTCTATAAAAAATATGCTCATTTGTTTAATCTTTATTTCACTTTTTTATGGTCGTTAGAGAAATGCATGATTGAAAGTATAATATTTTTAAGATAAGTACTTAATACTGCGCCTGAAACAATATTTGGAGCAATTTCTAAGTATGATAGCCAGTAAGGATGTCAATCAGAGGTATGCAACTTATTAATACTAAATTTTATCTATTATTTGAGATATTTTTCTCAGCTGTCGGACGTGGGGTAATTTTATATGGAAGTTGCAACTTCTCCTTTATGTTTACATTGTGCCTCTTAGGCAATACGATTGTAGCAAGCGTTTCTATGTATGTGTGTGTTTAAGTGCTTGGCCATAGTAGCGCGGGCAGGCCGCGCGCGGCGCCGCGCGCGTCTTCATGTGTCCGTAGTGGCGTGTTCGCGGGTGCGGTGTACAGTGTTTGTCAAATTTAGTATTGTGACGGATCGCGGCTAGATTAACATGAGTTTTCAGTTAGATGACGTTAATACTCACCATAGTAACACTCTGTCAATTGTTCGCCAAATTCGCAGCTAACTGATAACAAGGCTATAGCCGTGCGGATAATACAACCGCCTCACGGTCTGAGGGCGTGGGTTCAAATTACATTTATAACTGTTGTAAGAATTTTTGTTTTTATGAAATTTGGAAAATGTTTATGAATATTTGGCAAATATTAAAAAAATATTTTGATAAAAATTTGAAAATTCTAGTAACTTCAGGAACGAATGGAAGGGTTAACAAGAGATATGTGGTAATGTAAATAAATAAAACAAATTAGAATGTATATACTTTGCATTTTTAAGTACATCATTACATAATACTAGCTTTTGCCGCGGGGATTTTGAATCTGTGGGGGCTTCGCGCGGATTGTAGTCGGGGTAACATAAATTTACTTTCAGTCTCAAGTTGTGTGAGACTCCTGATTAGTCTAAAGAGTTCAGAAACTCTATAGAGTACAAAGTAATTCGGTCAGTATCCATGACATTATATACCGAATATATATTTATAAACACTTTCGAATTTATAATATTAGTAGAGAAAATCGTTTCAGCTGTTTAAGCGTAGTCTATAATTATTAGTTTACATGCGCGAATAATGTAATCACCGTGCACGATATGACAATAGGTATGATGTGAAAATACTGACAGATATGCTACATATTATTATAGATAGCACATGCGCAGCACTAAACTTACAGCGCATGCATTCTTACTTCCAAGAGGTAAATTTGTGCCGTAGCGTAGGTACAAACTTCAACCCTCCCTAAATTCCCTCCCAGTTTAATTTTTGCAACTTATACTTTAAACATTTTAAATGAAATATTGCAGTATAGCTTATACATCACAATGCCACATGGGGTACTATCTCTTGCGATAACTGTCACCCACATCGGCGCAGCCGTGGGCCGATTTATACTATGAACGAGATCTCAAAGTTTCAAATGAAGTACTATTTAATTTTGACAAACAATAAGGAAAGCAAAGTTATTTTTGCTAGCGAAAAATTTATAGTGATATTTGGCTATATGATGCTTATGTTAAGTGAATCCCTCTACTACGTTAACCTTGATGAGCGAGTTCGACTCGCACTTCATTCAATAATTACTCATAATATCATTGCTCATAAAAGTTTGTGATCCGCACGCTCCGCATTGTTTCCCGCTTGCCGCCCGCGCATTCACTACGGACACTTGTATGAAAGTCCTATGGTTTGAGTTGCCCGCGTGCTCCCCGCGCTGCACAGTCCGTGCCGCTCGCCGCGCCCGCTCACCCACTATGGATACTCCTATAGAGTTCCATATGTTTGAGATTCCCGCGTCGCGCCCGCACCCGCGCCCGCTTTTCTCTGTGGCCGAGCACTTAGGCAATTATCGGTTTGTCATTCATGCAGCTTTCGCTCATCTCTGCTGAAACCACAGCATTAGGCTAAACGCAAGAACTAATAGAAATAAAACTTGTTTCATTTCGTTGTAATATGTTAGATGTAATGGTCGCTCGCGGCTGTACCAGACTATTTGGGATTAAATAATTTGCTTATTATTAAAATGTTTATATTAATAAAACTAGCTTTTGCCCGCAGCTTCGCTCACGTTAAATTCGGGGTAGCACAAAGCTCCTTCATCGTTCGATAGTAATTTTCGTTTTTATTCTGTTCATAGGGACTTATAAGAAATATAACCGCAAGAAGTATTTTAAAAATTTCTGTAAACAGTATTTTTAGAGTTCCGTAGTCAAAAATGGCGAAATATGGAATCCTTATAGACGCGCTATGTCTGTCGGTCTATCCGTATGTCACAGCCACTTTATGCCGAAACTATTCAGTTTACATATTATTTGAAAATTGGTAGGTAGATTCTGTGAACCGCTTTACGACGTTATACGACGTGTAAAATAAAAAATATTGAATATTAAGGGGGCTCTTCATACATGGAACTGATGTGGAAAATGGGTCGTTAAAAATTAGTTTGAGGTTCCTAAAACCATTTTTCTCAAACTCAATCGTTTGAAAGATATACAGTTCCAAAGTGGTAAAATGGGTGTCTGTGTCTCTCTAACTTTTAAAGTAAGAGAGTGACAAATCTAAAAAAAATATATGCTGTAGATGAAAATTGGTTTGAACGATATGTAGTGAGCAGTTTTTGAAATCTTAAAACCCGCAAATATAGCTTTGTCGTTTATACAAATACTATTAATAGATAGTTAGTCGAAGATAATGGCTATGGTAAGTGGATAACTCCACTGCGGAACTCTTCAGCATGAGCGAGTCTGACTCGCAATACCGAATAGCTTTTATAATGTTTCGTCCTAGGTGTTATTTGTAGCAGTTTGCCATTACAGAGCTTTGGTGCATTAAGATTCCGCATTAACAGGACTGGAACACCAACGTTCAGTCTCAAGCTGCGTGAAGGTAGGGACTCCTGATAATTGTAAGGAGATCAGAAACTCTATACTCTATAGGGTACGAAGTAACTTGGTCAGTAGGTATTCATGATATTATTACCGAAAGGTGCTCAACAACATCCCTTTGCATACAGTTAAATGTCAAAGCCATGTCATTTCATTTGATCATTTCCTGATCAAATGAAAAGTAGTAAAGTAATTCCGTTATTTAAATCTGGTAGCACATCTGACCCCACAAATTATAGGCCAATATCTGTGCTACCCACGTTTAGTAAAATTTTTGAAAAATTAATTCTAGGTCAGCTTCAAATTCATTTTAATAACAATAAGCTGTTACATGAAAAACAATTTGGTTTTACTAGGGGTCGCTCAACTACCGATGCTGGAGTTGAGCTTTTAGATAGTATTTTTGATGCCTGGGAGGAGTCGCATGATGCTCTGGGAGTTTTTTGTGACTTATCTAAGGCTTTTGATTGCGTGTTTCATGAAACATTGATCAGGAAATTACATTACTATGGAGTTAAGAACACTGCTTTGGATCTCCTAACATCATACTTGAGTAATAGGATACAGAGAGTTGAGGTAAATGGAAAAGTTTCTATGGGTTCAGTGGTCACAATGGGAGTGCCGCAAGGTTCAATTCTTGGTCCATTCCTTTTCCTTGTATATATTAATGATTTGCCATACATTATGCAAAATAATGAAGAGATAGTGTTATTTGCTGATGATACATCACTTATTTTTAAACTAAGACGACAACAATCAAATAATGACGATGTAAATAACGCTCTCTCTAAAGTAGTTAAATGGTTTACAGCTAACAATTTACTGTTAAATGAAAGAAAAACAAAATGTATACGATTTTCAAGACCGAATGTAAAACAAGTGAAACCTAACATATGTTTGAATGGAGAAGAGTTGGATCTTATAGATAACACCGTATTCTTAGGCATAACCTTAGATTCTAAGCTACAGTGGGGCCCACATATAGGTCAGTTGTCGAATAGACTTAGCTCTGCAGCATACGCGGTTTACAAAATTCGTCAGTTAACTGATATAGATACGGCCAGATTAGTATATTTTAGTTATTTCCACAGCATAATGTCATATGGCATTTTATTATGGGGCAACGCAGCTGACATTCAAACTGTGTTTGTACTGCAGAAGCGGGCTATTCGTGCAATCTACAGTCTTGGTTCAAGGCATTCACTGAGGGAAAAAATTAAAGAAATTAAGATAATGACTGTCGCATCTCAATACATTTATGAGAACTTGTTATATGTCAGGAAAAATATGTTTTCTAAATTCAGCGACATTCATAATTTAAACACACGAAATAAAAACAAACTTGTTGTACCTTCAACTAGACTACAAAAAATAAGTAACTCATACAAGTGTCAAAGCATACGTTTTTACAACAAAATTCCAGGCAATATTCAGGAACTAAGTATTAATAAATTCAAAGTATTTATTAAATAGAGCTTGTGTTCAAAAGCTTATTACACAGTTAAAGATTATTTAGCAGACAAAATGCCTGGAATTGAGTTTAAAAATTATGAATTTTGACATTTTGAAATTAGTGACATGATATTTTTATTTACATTTGTAATACTTATATTTTTACATTTTGACATTTTTAATTTGACATTTGTAATTTTATTTATTTTGTTTTGACATTGTTTGATTTGACATTGTTATTTTATTTATTTTCTTTTGACATTTAAAATTACTTAAGTAATATATTATTATTCATAAATTGACATTCAATAATTTTTTCTGACATTTAATAATATTTTCTGATATTTTAAATATATGACATTTTGTTTAATTTTTTATTATTTTTACTTATTGTTTGCAACATGTATTTTACTGTGTATTAGCATGTAAAGTTGTGAGTACGATGTGGGCATTATTAAACATATAAACAAATAGTTGTGGCAACCTGTCTGATGGCTTAGGCTGACATGCTTATGCATACACCTTCTGATGGCGTGGAGGCATAGTGATGCAGATCGTGCTGTCTCCCTCAATTAAGGTTGAGCCGTACGATTGCTGTTGAATGCGGGCCATCAGTGGGCCGAGTCAGTCAAAAGCGTCAGATAATTTCCTGCATTGTACTTGCATACTAAACCCTTTTTTGTCTGGACTTTAAAAGATGAAGAAAAGACTAAAGAAATTGAAGTGACAAAAAAAACAATGACTCTGAGTTTGTTTCGGCCTTTCTTCTCAAGAAGTCATTTAGCTAGGAAAAGCCGGCTTCATCTAGAATAGGGTTTTGACATGTATAAGTGTTGTAAACAACCAAAATGCAGAAATAAATATGTCTTTATGTCTTTCATGGTCCGATATATCTCTATACACATTTTCGCATTTATGAGTAGAGAATATTGGTTCAGCCGTTTTAGCATGAAATCGGTACATACACATTTTCGCATTTATACCTAATAGGTAAAGTAGGGATTAGCCAAGGCTGTTACAATAATTATTAGTTTATATAAGTAAGCGAACAAGGAGCAAGTATACATGGAGAGAGCATTTCAAAATGAGTAGAAAACGTATATGCGTCTCTTTTCTCTTTAATTACAAAACTGCATATGTTCGAGTATAATAGCCATAGAGCTTTTATACAGCCTTGAATGACATATGCCAAGAAAAATGTTATGTCATGTCGATGTTCGTCCAGCTGGAGTGAAAGCCGTGTCGAAATAAATTGCAATTTTATTTGCTAAAAAATATTTTAATTGTAGATTTGACCACTTCAAAACATTAAAAAATTACCATAGTTTGTAATGCCGTCGGATGTAAAAGCCAAATGGGACTATTGACCGAAAATGGTCAAAAAATATCTTACCACCGGTAAGTCATAATAAGTAAAATTGTAGATATCTGCCGTAATAATTCTACAATGATATTTGTAAAGCTTATACTTAAAGATAAAGATAATGACCACCGTTGACACATATTTTTATTCCAATAGTCACAATGAAATAAATATAATAGAAATATTTCGATAAAAAATATGAGGATAGTGTTGTAATACAATTGTCAGTTAGAAAACCAGTTTCTGAAAGATTATAATTTGAATAATTGGTTATTAATTGAGTTTTTTTGTAGATTTCCAAAGAATGAAGGTTTGAAACTAAATTGGGTCCGAAATATGAGAAAGGGAGAATGGCAACAATCTAATTCTTCTAAACTTTGTTCGCTTAATTTTGTGTCTGCTTGTTATCAAAAAGGATTTCAAAGAAAAGTTTTGCATTCTTATACTGTGCCTACTATTTTTACTAACCAGATATCTAATACTGAGGTTTGTACTTCTACTTTATTATTATTAACTTATATTTTTATCAATCAATATATACCAACATTGCAACTGTTAAAATATGCTATAGTAATCATATATACATATATGTAGATATATCATAAACAGATTTGTGTTGTAATTTTCATAAATGTCCGAAATAACGAAACCTTATTTTTAGAAGCGATAATAAAGCTTCAAGAGTGAACATGGCTTGCACTTCTGGAACTCAGGATGAAAATATTGTTAGTAAATGTTTACTGTTTCCGCCCATGTACATCCCATTTTGGTAATACATATAGTATCAGACCTGCCGGGCAGTTATCGTGTGCATTACTTTGTGGTATAAATAAATGATTTTGACAATTTAGACTTTTTTTTCAATTAAGTACTTTCCTAAATACTGTAAAAAGAGAGGTAATAATAAGATATGATCAATCATATCTTATTATTACCTCTCTTTTTACAGTATTTGTTTCTTTGTTGGCACCTAAGTACTATACTCTAAATAAAAGCTCGTAAAATAATATACTACTGGTATATTACTTAATCAAATGCTTATCTTGTCTCTACAAACCGAATTATATACCAATACCAATAAAAGATTAATGCATGAGTACATCACTATTGACAGTCATTTCTTCTTTTGAAAAAATTGCGACATGAGTATTTCAAGAGGTAATAAATACAATACATCTGTCTCGGTTACACATATGAAATTTTATACAAGTAAAAAGAAATAACGATAGGTTTCTTGTTTATGCTTAAAGCTATCACTCCATGTATACTTGCTCCTTGTAAGCGAACGAAGTAATGACATTGCACCATATGACAATGTATAATGTGATAGTATTGACAGATATACGATAGCACATGCGCAGCCTCAATTATTACAGTGCATGCGTTCTTATTGTCAATAGGTAGGTGGTAGGTTTGTCCCTACAAACTTCGACCCTCTCTAAAATCCCTCCCAGATTATTTTTTGCAACTAATTGTATTCTATGTGTTTTGCCTGGTTCTAAGTTACCTCTCCACCAATTTTCAGCCAAATTGGTTCAGCCGTTCTTGAGTTATAAATAGTGTAACTAACACGACTTTCTTTTATATATACAGGCTGATTTGTAATTGCTCGTATTCCCTTCAGGAGGTGATTCTAGGGCCAAAATGGAGTATTTTTACCCTCTACATATGGGGGTCCAAAATGCACCATTTTGGAATAAAACGGTTTTTAAGAGTTTTTGAGCAAATCCCAAATTTTTGTTATAAACATCTTCTAAAAAAATATTTTGACCATTATTGGTGGCAAATTGGGTCTTATTTAATAAACAATTAAATGGCCGATCTTCTAAAATTAAATAAACCTACTACCTCAACGAGGAATTTGAAAATAGAGCCAAAAAACACACAAAAAATGTTCGAATAAAATAAAATGACGCCAAAAAATGCAATTATTTGAAAAAATATATATGTGACATGTTATGTAAAGTATTGGAATAACTTCCTGGTATTACCTGCTATCCAAAAAGGTATAATAGTCTAAGCCAATTTGTGGGAATTTCGAGTAATAGCCGCTTTTGTTCAAAAAAGGTAATAGTAGGTTAGGTAATTTGTTAGGTTACGTAGACTTTAGTCTACGTAACCTAACAAATTACCACTGAACCTATCTATAAGTAGTATCCAAATTGTTTTAAGGCAGTCGGCGACGCCCGAAACGATCATTTTATGCACAGTTGATTCCTCGGCGTGAAAGGTACAAAAAATTTATACTTTTTCTTTCTCTTAGCGTTATCCCAGTTTCAATCTGGACTCCAGATCTGGAATCAACTGTGCATAAAATGATCGTTCCGGGCGTAGCCGGCTGCCTTAAAACATTTTTGATACTACACTTGCACACATGCTTACTAGTCTAACCGGATTTGGCTGGATATTAGCTTTTTCACAGAGCGACTGCCTGTCTGACCTCCGCAACCCGAAGGGATAGCGATATTCCATGGTTAAGACTAGTGTCGTTTATTTAGAAGGTACTGACGGGTCTGTAACGTCTGTCAAAGATCTTCATGACAACCGGGACCGACGGCTTAACGTGCTCTCCGAGGCACGGGACAAGCGATAATTAATAATTCAATACGCACATATGTAACTTCGAAAAGTCATTGGTGCGCGCCGTGGATTCGAACCCGGTACTCTCTGCATGGCAGTCTGTTGGTATATCCACTCGGCTTTCGCTGCCGCTTTTATAATTTATACTTCCTGCCAAAAAAAACTAAAAAAGACCCACGTTGTACTGATTCTGGACCCCGCTGTCGACTTACACATACCAATACTTACATATGCCAGCGGGAACGTTTTAAAACCCATAAAACACCACTGAACCTTAAATTTCTACACAAAACCCATGAATATTCCTCTAGTACACCAAATCGAATTTTATTGTCATTTTCTAATCACATGTCATTAATTCAAAGTACCGTAATTAATATCAACCATAGTTTATGAGACATTAAAAGCCTTACAACAACTTTATACCGTGTAGGAGGGGTCGATGACCCCTTATTGTTAATGATGACTATACAGTAAAGTGTGCCTTTGTGAAATTATGTACAAGTTTTAAGTGGAATTTTTAGTTTGGATGGGAATGGAGAAGGAATTTGTTAATGATGCTATGGATGAATTTTAGAGTAAAATTATGGATAGGAGAAAATCGAGACATGAACTGTTGTTCAGGATGATTTTATGGATGGAATAATGATAATTTTTACAAATAAATAATTTCAAACTTTTACGTATACATTATAGTTTAATTTAGCGGATATTTATGCCTCAGATATCTTAGTTTTCGTTAAATTTCTAAACGAAATTGTATAACAGTTTAAATTTAAAATTGATGGCTAGATACATAATTATGGCGAATTCTATTTACCAAAGCATTTACTTCATAATTATGACGAAATCTATTTACCAAAAACTAGCATTTACTTAGTCCCTAGTGTAGAAATTACAATGAACTCTATTTAATTATTTTATATACTCATCACTACCTACAGTCTAAAATGTTATTTATAATCAAACAACTAGCGACATCTAAATTTAGTTTCCAAATAATTTCTATTGATTATACGACACCACTCCTAAAAAGTCAACACAACCTAATGACGGATGCTAAAACACATTTATTTAATACCAAAACAGCAAAACGAATTCAGCTACTTATAAAATATATTATTATAATAAAAGTCCTTGAGAAACCGCTTTCGAGACAATCATGCAATAAATTTTACTGGTAAAAAAAATCTATCGCCATATTGGATTGTCAATAAGATATATATTCAATTATATTTTAAACCCACTTTTATGAACAATAATAATTTTTGTTTAAAAAAATTGACGGCAATGAAATATGAAACGGCGATCGAATATTTTTTTGATCGTTGGGATACATCTGTCGAATATATAGTAATCATGAATATATAAGAATATGCCTATTGTTTTATTTATCGATATCGATAGAAACTAGGAGGAGAGTCGTACCACGTGATCCTTACTTGAACGTAGTATTTTCCTCGAAGCAAAGGTCCTTCAAAATATTTATATTTACCCTTCAAAAGATCACAATTATCTAAACAATTACTAACAACAAAAGGACGGCCTTCTGAAATTATGATTATTGAATTTCTATTGAGGAATCCTCGAGAACTGTAAAATGAAAATTATATCCAGGGTATACTTTTTGACAGCAACCATAATATAACCACCAACCATGTACGAAATTGGCCCTAAGACAGAGATCACAGCAGCCCTATTCATATAGAAGTTTAAGTTGAGAAAATTTGCAACAGCTATGTTTTAAACACACCCTAAAATAACAATTATCTTAAATATAAAAAGGTCAATAAAAGCAAATTAAATTAACACGAGCACACTTACGAATCGAAAATAATTCGAGACCGTTTGTAATTAACTCCATTTAATTGAAAAAAGACGAAAAAATATAAAAAAATACAACGCGCAGCTACATGTAATGTCGGGTGGTCCTGTATATTTTATTCAATTAAAACCCGAAAAAGGTTTTCTATGAAAAAAACAGTTTTTAGGGTACGCGTCACGCATACGAAATTTATGCATAATTTTCAAGCAGTTTTAAAATTATACGAGAATTTGACATTCAAATTGAAGTGGAGTGTCAACACGGTGCAGGGTGTCCGCGATGTAAATAAACGTGAACATAATTACTTGGTATTCAACAACAGAATATATTATTGGGGTTCCTTAGTTGCGTCCGTTATGTCACGCTACGGTCTGAAGTTCGCTGCGACTCGCATCTTACTTCAGACCAAAGTGTTACTTGAAAAAGATCTCTGTGTCGCCGTGGTGACTTAGCTTTTAAAGAAGATTTCGTGGATGAATAGGGTACTAATGTGATACTTATGTCATTTTTGGCAGTTCATGATGTGTGAGACTTTCTTGTGATGCACACAAACTCAAACACAAAATAAGTTGCGAATATCCATAACATGCATTTATGTCAAAAGTATATCCACTTGCTACATTTACTATATGACTAAGATAATTGAGATAGTTTAAAATCCTTGTAATTCCTAAGTACCTCTAACAATACGACCATAAATAATACAGAACCTTAACGACGACAGATTTTCTCACATACGCGCATTTTTATGAGAAAAGGTCAAACGTGAGATTATTAATGCAATCACTTGATCCATTTTGGCTTAAAAAGAATAAATGCATATATCAAAAATGTATGCTATTTTAAAAGGCATTTTAATAAGTTTCATAACTTTATTGCAGTTGATTTATGCTGAGGCATGATCCTTTTAATATAAACTAGGGACCATCGTAGTTAAGGATATTGGAAAGGTCGGCTAGGCTTTTTAATACTACAATCTTGACATTTCTTTTTATTTACATATGGAGGTCAAACAGCTTATTCCTATTTGACAAAAATATTATATGAGTAACAGTTAGCCAATTTCTGCTGTATATCTGCCGATTTTTGGTCTTTGTGGGTGCCCTGGTCAAAAGATGCCTCGCGGCAGATTTAAGGTTAGGAGGCAAAATGATTTCGAAGTTTATAATAAAGAGTTTCTATAGAGAGAGGCGGAAAGAGGGTAGGGAGGCCTTTACTTTGATGTGAACCGGGCTGCAAGCAGTAGTAATTTGAAAAGAATTTATCATTTTCTAATTATCCAGAATTTATTCCAAGTCTGAGAGTTGTATATAAAAAACCAATCTACCAGATGACCCTCCATTGAAAAGCGAAACCTAAAATCAAAGAAAATATTTTGCATGTGATTTTCGCGATATATCAGCTCACAATATCAGCATCACGATAATTAGGTAACGAATTTAATATATTGTACTAAAACAACAAATTAACATAACATGTAATTGTATTCGCTATCGGTCAACTAATTATAACTAATTTATAATTTAATTAAATTATGCAGGTAATCAGTAATGTAATCAATTTGATAACGGTTGTCTCTGAATCGAAATGTGGACTGTTTCGGGTTTCAAAATAATTTTAAAGATTAAGCTGTCCTTAAATCTGTCAACTGAAATGTAAGAATAATATTCTCAACAACAACAATGTTTGAGGTTGGTGCCACGCACACACACATTTAATAATTTCTTCTCTTGGCTGGCATCGACCTGATTTGAAAAAATCTATCTGACGCTGATTATTATACATCAGTTGCAAAATTAAAAGAGAGAAAGACAGATAAAGCTAAGAGTGAGAGAGAACCTACAGAGCGTATAATATAAAAATATAGATGTTAAACTTATGCTATTTATTTATTTATTAAATCTTTATATGCTATGGGCATTATCTCTCAGTCTGCCTTTGAGTAGTGCACAGAGAAAATAAGTTATTGTGCTCAGTAATCTAAGATCTTAATTCATATTTCGGCCTTTTATATTTTAAGTCCTACGTGACAGAGGGCGGGTCTTTTACAACCTATCTACAATTCTACAGGATATATGTCTATTTGAAGACATAAATAATTTAAGTCTTCAAATAGACATATATCCTGTAGAATTGTAGATAGGTTGTAATAGACCCGCCCTCTGACACTTATTATCCTCCGAAAAAAATAACCGACTGCATCGAATTTCAGAAGATATCGACAATTTTTATCGATATTCAGACATTGATAAGCTTTCACCACTAGCGGTCGATGCCCGCACCGTTATGCTAATAAGGCTACTATTGATTTGCATGAAACAAATCTTGTGGCGGACAATTATTGCTATAGTCCATTAATTAAAATAAACCACTTCGCGTGAGGTCCGCTGTACTAAATAAAGATATTCATATAGGATATTATGCAACAGGACATTGCTTTATTACTCATCGCAAAGATGACTTGAGTTAAGGAACCTTACTGCGGTGTAGATTTCGAATGGTGTGTTTTGATTTCATAAAGATAACTCATTAATCATTCTTACAGTTTTAGCTAGATAGGTAAATCCATTTATAGAAAACGTTTTAATTTTTTTACTCACGCAACACATAAGTTGCATACCTAAATAACATTAATTGCCATTAGGCTTTTGCAGTCCATTACTGTACATGGAAATCCTTATTTAATAATAATAATAATATTCTACCACATTCACACAACACCATCTAGTCCCAAACTAAGCAGAGCTTGGACTAGACAATGGATAAACATACATATTATACTGTTTTTTTTTTGTAAATACATACATATTATACATAGAAACACCCAGACCAAGACAAACAGCCATGTTCACGCACACAAATGTTTGACTTGAGCGGAAATCGAACCCGGGATCTTCGGGGTGGTAGTCGCTTACACTACCGCTGCGCCAACCGTCGCGTTGGAGGTTTTGGCTATTATAATATATTATACCGCACTGGTCAGAAAGGTTTTATTTGTAGTTTTCCGACTCTTCCACGAGACACAACTTTCTTTCCTTTCTTTTTATACCACACAACACCATCGAGTCCCAAACTAAGCAGAGCTTGTATCAGACAATTTGCTTTGTTTATTTGCATTAGTCATCTCTTACGTCACCCACAGAATGAAATAGGCTATATATGAACAATCAAACTAGTCGGCGCTAGACCAGTTTGAATAAAAAAAAACCCTTGTCTCGCTCATAGAGTTGAGGCACACTAGAAACGAAAATTTTGTATACGAGTGTCAATGTGCGTGTAAAATAGCACTTGAAGCGATGATGTCTTGCTGAGCGATTCTCGCCCTCATGGTGGTCTAGCAGGAAATTGTTCGACTGTACATAGTATTCTTGATCCATCACCACATGGATAGCATGTTAGCATGTAGCAAATGTTGCTTATTATCAATATAGCTGATGTAAAGACGGTGGCAGATATCTCCTATTACAAAAATAAACCGGAGTTCAATATCTTAAAATAAAACATGCTTTATCTATACCGTTTACCATAATCCTTAATTTACCGTATAAAGAAACTCAATTTCCTTTCTTTGCCTCTGATCTCAAAGATAAACAGTTATAAGTTTATTCTTTTAAGATATCTTAACAATAAATTGAGATAAGATAAGATTGAACAAAGAGCAACTTATCTCTGCTTATCTTTACATAAGAGCAAGCTTTAAGCATTAATGTGTCGTATACATGGAATTCGCATTGGCGTCTTTTATATACAGTATGTAAAAAGACCTTAACGAAAACTGAAACCCCATATTGTACCAATCATTACGAACAATTTTTACTTCGGCACCATACCTGGGAAATTCCTGTTTCAGGGGATATTGAGGCTCAAAGTGACGACATTTTTTTTCTAATTATGTCAAAATCGTGTTTTGAATGATAAACGCAAACTTTCTTCCAAACAAACATAAACAAATTTTTCAATATTTTCCTATAATAAACGGCTTTAAAGTTCACTCAACTCAGTGGATACGTTACTATCAATCAGCTGGAGGGCATTACCCTCGGCCGCGCGACCACGTGATCATAAACTGCCGCCGTTAGGGCGGTTTCAGATTAGAGTTTTTTACACGCGTATAAGCTCGTTTTTGGAAGCGCATGTAGGCGTGCATAGGCGCGCCTTTTTGGCACACGCGCAACTCGTACGAGCGTTGATGCACTTCTAAGCTCGTATAAGCTTGAGCCGTCAGAGTCCATGTTGATACTGACACGATGTCACTACCATTTCGAGCGAACATTCAGAAATATGCCCGTATACGCGAGTTCGGTTTTTTGAAGCGCGTAATGTAGCGCGCGTTTAAGCGCGTATGCTGAAACGACCGTATAGGTACACGCAGAAAAATAAGCTAATCTGAAACCACCCTTAGGTACCAGCCGCCGTTCACGATGTAGGTAGGTACATACGGCCGGTGTATGCATGATGCATTTCGCGCGCTATACATTGCGGGGTATAAAATGTGCCTATATTTTTAAGCTTAAAAAAAAATCGTTTCTCAGGTATTATTTTCGCGTAGTATGACTTGGCATGATATGCAGAACGAGTAGACTTCGGCTTGGTGATGGGTCTTGTGACACCCTGTATATTATTACTAGACACGAATTGATTAAATGGATTTTCCATTTAAGAACCGGCTTTTAATTGCCGCTGGTTTTGGCTTAAGTAAAGCTAGCGAAATGACATAAAAATGCAAATATCATTAATTGACATCATGCTTGTTAAGTCATGTGTCATTCAATGTTAAGTCACAAAATGGTCTCTTAACGTCGCTGTCCTTTTCTAACGCAGGTATCGGACTGGCTATAAATATTTGTATAGGAAGCTGAATGGCTCGATGTTTCACAGATCTTTATAGTCGTATCTTTGCTGTCGGCTCTTGGGGCAGATTTGGGTACTTTATTTCCTTTGAGCCAACCAACGGTTTTTCGCATCTTAGTACTGGACCTTGTGTTACGAATTTGATGCCCTATAAGTTTTCTGCGACCGCAGATCATCATCGTCTATCACCTTGAAGTCCGACGTCCAGTTTCTGGTCTCACTACATTTGAAATAATATTAGCTTTTCTATAGAAGGATAACAATTTTCCATGACTTAGTCCAGGGTCAGTATATTGAAAGATACTGACTCTTCATAAAGACTGTCAAAGATATTCATCGCAGCTGGGACTAATGGCTTGACGTGCCCTTCGACCCACGGGCAAGCAATAATTAACAATGTATACGCATATAACCTCGAAAAGTCAGAGTTGTACGTCGTGGATTAGCACCCGACACCCTCTGCATTGCTGTTTGTTGGCATGTCCACAAGGCTATCACCGCCTTTTATGAGCTTTGAAATATAAAGGCGAATATCATTGTAAGTTACAATAAACAATTTGTAACAAACTACACACCGATCGAAATCGTGTCTCAACGAACGTATCGCATGTGTTTCCATCCGAGGAATTTAATTGAACAATTATATCGATGCATTCGAGGGGTGCGGGCAAGCTACAGTTGTCGTCATGGAATATACTTTGTATTTTATAACCTAGATGTTTCATAACAGTAGTATATGAATCGCCTTCATATACTACTGTGATAAAACATCTAGGTATGTAAAGGAGTAAATCCTTGAAGGAATATTTTATGTTCCACGTATTTATATAGTCAACATTTTTTATAGCTATAGCTTTTGGTGAAACGTTGGAGAAAGCAGAAGAATTTTTTTTATTAAAGTAAATGCAGAACAAAGCACAAAATAGAGCTTAGTAGCGTGGCTTTAAGAGGCATATATCGCGCAGTGGCCTGCACCGGGCTGATGATAATGATGAAACGAAAGAGGCCTGCTACATAAATACAAAATAATACATAATATGGAGAGCAATAAAACATTTGAATTGAATTGAAAACTATATGATTCCAATTGTTCGTTGAAAACAAATGAAAAAGTTACCTATACGAATAATAAAGCTGTCTATGATATAGACAATTTTATTGCCGTTCAACCATTTCAGCACCATCAGTCGTGTTAAGTCAAAATACAATTGAATCAATGAAAATATAAATAATATAGTCATGTTATAAGCATATCTTAAGCCCAAGGCAAGCGGCAGTTCTTTAATACCACTTACATTTTACTTTTTCAATCCACTTTATAAAGAACTTAGGCCAACGTTCCGCTCCGCCTCAAACAAACTAAGTTGTTGACGGCCACTTCTTTAATAGACTTGTAAAGAATCTAATTAAGTTTATAAATTGAATTACCATCTCGGAACAAAAATACCTGCCATTTTTAAATTTATTACAATCGGAATTAAATTGAGTAATCATAAAATTATGGGTATACTAGTGGGTTTTACGGGGATCTTTTAGCGTCAAGAAGAGGGTTGGAAAAAAAGTTATTCTTCAGTTTATTGCACTGGGGATTTTCAGATCAAATAAAGAAAGATACATTCGCGACGCCTTATAATGCGAGTGAGGTCGATAATCCGGGGTATTCTTTGTATCCGTTTCATGATTGTTTGTTAATAAGTGTAATCACAAGTCATTGGTGCGCGCCGTGGATGCGATGCATGGCAGTCTTTTGGTATCTCCATTAGGCTATCGCTGCCCTAATTAGAGCAAGCTGTATCTACCTCTTTACTTGATGTAGCTGGGTATTAAGTGTAGGCTTTAACTAGCAAGCACCTGAGATGTTTTCGAATTCGCTATTCATAGGTCGTTCGTGGGCGATAGTCTTTTCTTCGAAGAGCTTTATGTTTATTTTATGTATTAATATCAAGGACTTTCTAAAAAAGAAAAATAACCAAAATAGCTCCTATGAAAAATATAGTATCTGTGATAAAATGTTTTTTAAAACTCAGAGTAAATAATCAAGGTTGTAAATCTACTTACAATAATAATTTTTAAAGTCATTCACTGTTAGAAACGCAATCCAACTCCTTAGGCTTAGTAACTACTTAATTTTATAATACACATGTTTCTTATTATGATTGCACTTGTGATTGCACTTATGGCTAAGTAGTTTAAGCGGTAATCGCGCCAAAGTATACTGGGTGTGATGCCCAACTACTTGCGAGTGCAAATGGAACCAATTCGGCCCGGGGATTTTTTCCTTGTTAAAATATTACAAAGTTCCTTTCAAAACGGTTCATAGTGGCCAACAAAAATAGAGTTACTTCATACGAAAGCTATCTACAAAGGCAAATAGCTATGCTTTACTGCTTATCTCCAGAACACAGAGTCATATAAGCTAACATAGTGTCGTACATTCGTGTCAAAAGTTAGAGATAAATATGTTCTTTGATGTAATATGTACCGGCATTGTGTGGAAGGGGACACACGGGTACAAATGGAAACGCGCAGAATAAGTAAAATACCTTACTAGTATTTATAAATGTTTGTTATTAGTTATGTATGTATATATGTTTGTTACTGTTTCACACAAAAATAAAAAAATGGATTTTTAAATAAAGCTGCAGTAATATGACTTGTACATCAAAATAACACGCTACGTATTGTCGCGATAACCGGCAGCGACGTGGACTGCGCTACAAGCACAACGTAGTGTGCAAAAAACAATGCTTGACCTTATAACTATAATATTTTCTATCTCTCAGTTTATTCCCCTAAAACAAAAACGCTTTTCAAAAGAAATAACTCAACAAATCTATGCTCCCACTTGATACAAACACGTAAAGATACTCTAAACTTTAATTTATAACACTCCTAAATAGTGTAAAAGGTCAGCCAAACAAACAAAACGGACCTTGAACAACATTAAATATAACTTTCTTTCAACAAAAACAATTCCAAACATCCTTGATACGCCGATCCGTCATTTTCCCTCCCATCAGAGTATAACTTTCGTCTATAAACACCAACAAAATGACTTCCAATTGGCCGAATGAGCGGGCTGTATCTACAAATATATAAGGGAGGTCGGACCAAAACGGAACACACTTGATAAATTGCACCTTAGCAACAATATTGGGTTACAAACGCGACCCTTTGTCGTCGTATTAGGACGGCAAGTCGACAATAGGAGCAAATTTTCTCACCTTCCTGTAAAGATCGAACCCAGATTACATATTATATTACAACCATTACTTAAAATTGCTTACCAATTTTGTTTGGTAACTGAAAATGCTTTGTAAGGTATAAGCGTCGATTCGTCAGCCTGTTTATTGATAAGATAAAATTTGTACCGAATATTTTAGGATAGTTTGCATGCAGTGGTGTTAATGGCTTATTTTATAAAATGTTAAATGTTTCTCTGTCCCAACAAAAACAAAATTTAAGCAAATATTCATGCAGAATGATATTAATAAAATTAAAATGCAACAAAGAAATAATGAAAATACGAAAAATTATGATAAAGGTATTTTCATATACCTTTATCATAATTTTTCGTATTTTCAAGCTTTATATAAAATTAAGCAGTAATATTTGATGTCTAAAACGTGACAAAAACGTGTTTAAACATATACTTTGTTTGATTTCTTCAAATATACCGATTCTTTAACATTCTCAGAATAACGAACTCGAAACTTATTTTATTTGTTCTTCTTTTCAGAATCGAATAAATTTATATGATAAAATAAAAGAGTAACAGTCATCAAGGCTTTTATGTTTTCGTTATTAGATTTATGTTGTAAGCCATACTAATGCATTTTTTTATAAGAATAATAATATAATATATAGAAAAGAGATATAAATTCGATAAATAACCTTGCTAAATCGTTTACAATCGACTTCTAATAAGGGCAATAACTTCCCGCATTAAATAAGCATTACTCGCCTTAGACAGATGACTCGGCCAATTTCTCTAGGCCTCCTCGCCACGGGCTTGTACCTGAAATATTTCCTAGGGCGCTTAGAAAGGACAGTTCAAGGTAAAATGGTCGTTTTTGTATACAATACGAACACCCTATGATAAACGGGGAAGAATTTTATTTAATATCGTGTTATTGATTTATTACCTTAGTCGAGTGAGCGAGGTCCCATCTTGGCCCAGTTTCCCCTAAATTGTGTTTAGTGACGTGTGTTGGTATGAATGCGGCCATTTTTCATTTTTGCTTACTGTTGTTTTTATATACATATAATATTATTGCACGATGGAAGACTCGTATTGTGTTCTAAATTGGGGGCCATACAATGGTATTTGAAGCAGCATGATGTTATTAAGATCGCTAGGGTGTTATTATATTAAATGAATTTAACTTAATTAAATGAAAATAATGACAAGCCACTATTATTAATTAATGAAAGTTAATTGAAAAAACAGTTACTTAGCTTGTGAAGCATGCTTTACGTGCGCTGCGGTGCAGAAATGTAATATTACCTGAAAAAAAAAACAATGGTTAGTATATTTTACACATTGGAACTACACAATTTTACACACACGTTCTAGCTTATATTTATCAGTTTAATAAACACGAATTTGTATTACCTACAAATTTGAAAAAATATTCGTCCTCCTAGCATTCATGGATGCATAAAAAAAATCGTCCTAGCATCAACAAATCTCAGTAAAATTTAAACTGATGCCCTCAAGTAGTCCATTTTTAAAGTGATTCCGACTATATAGACTTAATTTTATAATGTGTATAGATTTCAGGAATCTCAAAATAGACAAAACTATTAAACTCCAGATTCCAGTTCCCAAAATATGATCGTGTTGGCTACCAATAAAACTCAAAATCGAATCACTCAAAGTGAGTTATCTGAGAGTACAATGGGGACTATTCACGCAACTCGCAACCGGTTAAATACTACGCTTCTACATATTTTATTATGTTTGATAAACTGAGCGAAGCCACGGCATAAGTTTAACTATCTGATTTTCCGTTTATTTTTGAGTTCTTCTTAGTTTGAAGTTAAAAAACGATTTTTATAACCGCGTCCGATTACATTTGAAAATAAACTTGTGCCATAATTTTCCTTTAGTAAATTGTTATACTATCCATACATCTGAGGGCCATTTCTCGTAATCATACTTATTCAAAATGCACTTTTGATATTCTCAGTATTATAATTATGTCATTAATGGATTCTCCTAAAGTAACTGATACTTGAATGATATCGTGATTAGATCGAAAATTTAACAATGTGTCAGTGCAACAGGTGTCTTCAGTAATATATCATTGAATTGTCCTCTAATTTTGTCCCCTACATTTAGGTTTCTTGTCACCTGTAATTTAAATTTGAAATTATCCAAATAAAATAATGTCCGTGTGGTGACGGATTAAGAATACGGAATGTCACCACCCCATATCATCCCATGGGTGTCGTAAGAGTCGACAGGGGGACCATATTATGCAGAGAACAGCACTGTAAGAGAACCAACCCGTTTGGCCGGCTTGGTATATTAGGCCAATTCCTCCTTTTAAAGGAGAGGCCTAGTCCAGCAGTGGACTGTTTTAGGCTGATGATTATGATGAAGTAAAATAAGTAACGTGCGTTAATTTAATATTTGCGTTATAGATTAAGGAGCATCAATAATCATAATCCGTTCCCAACTCTTATAGTAAAAGGCTAACAGTCATTGGTCACAAGTCCTTGACTCCATTAAATATTAAAACTGAAGTTCTTTCTTTTTACAAACTTCCACACACGCAATTTCAGTGCGACATCACAATCACATTCGACACAGCTGAGTAACTTCCACACACAATAAATAACATACCCCTATGATCTCTAGCGAACCACCCTGCGGACATCAACTGGTACAAAACCGTACAAAAAGGTACAAAACGGTACAAACGGAACAAAAACGTGCTCACTGAGTACTCAGCAAACATCAGTGTGAAGTAGGAAAGTGAGCAAGCGGTGAGCTCGAGGCGATAGGGTTAAATCCGACTCGGAAACACGCGATTCACAGCTGAGAATTCAATGTAGCACATTGTTATGGGAATTATAAAAATACCGTTTATTGTGTTAGGCTAGATCGTAGTAGGGGTAATCCCTTGAGTAAATTACACAGTAAACAATAGGTTCATTGGCAAACACGCGCACGTCAATCAAGCTTTAATTATGATGTAATTTGGGTCGGGGAGCTTGTGCCGCTCCAAAAAGGTTTTTCAACCTTGTACAAAGAAAGTGTCATCCACCTTCCAAAACAATTGTGTAGAATCCCACACGATAACAGCATCATTCCCTTTCCAGGCACATAATTTAAAAACAAAGTAGGTAGGTATCCAATTCCTTACAACCCGATTAATTACCATCTCACTAAAAACCACCCGTTTAACACCACTAAAGTAATACGACTTCTAACGTTAAATCCAAAGACTAGGACCAAACCCGCTCGTTACGTCGGTAAAGTCGGGCCATAAAAAAACGCGATTACTATACAACTGAACCCTTAAGTTTATGCCTATAACAAGAACTAAACCTGGAATATACATACATAAATAGTGCTTATTATCATTGATGCAGGAAAAATTTGTGCTAAAGCACGACTCAGCACTGTCTTTGGCATAAATAAATATACATGGAGGTTTAATGTTGACAATAGTTTATGGGAATTGGAATATTTTGAGCTTGCATATTGTCTAGAACGTCGGTTATAATAAGATGAGGTTATAAGAAAGGTGAGTTTATATTCATGTATGCAATTGGTTTTCGCTGTGTGATCTTGAAGTTAGGTCACAATATCGCATTAGGTCGTAGTGTTATTTAAAAGTCGCGTCTAAAATTACCTGTTTTTCGTCTAAACGATCCACTATCTTTATAGAAACATGACAACGTTCATAAATTATATCATTCATGTGAGTTTTTCCGTGTGGTGACGGATTAAGAATACGAAATGTCACCACCCCATATCATCCCATGGGTGTCGTAAGAGCCGACAGATGGAGTATATTATGCAGAGAACAACACTGCAAGAGAAGGAAAACTTGATACAAACCCTATACCAACCCGTTTGGCCAGCGTGGTATAGTAGGCCAATTCCTCCTTTCAAAGGAGAGGCCTAGTCCAGCAGTGGACTATTAAGGCTGATATGATGAGTTTTTTTGTAATTGCAATGTTTGGGACACAGGTTTAAATGGTGTGTTTGACGTTTAATATATCACCGTGTGATATGTGTTCGAGTACTAAACAGCACGACACTTAAGTGTTCCAAAATTCTGTGTCGAAGCCGTAACATAATACAATCCTAAATACTAGTGTAATTAAATGACCATAAAAACTGCTGCACGTTTCTTGCAAATATGATTCACATAAATTAACTGAAACGAGTAAACTAACAACGACCTAAAAACACACTGGTCTATTATTTGGACGAGTAATGTCACATTTAGGTGATCACGCAAAAGAAAAACAGAACAACTACGAAAAAATACCATCCTAAATCATTTTCATACTGTACCATAAAAATTCGAATAAAAGTCGACAATTATAAAAAAGGCGAGTTGTTATCGAGACCCACTTGGCACATGCGAGATGTAACCGTCTCTTTTTTGATAAAAAGTCAAATCGAATCCAATACCTGACAGATCTTCAATAACTTTTAGATATGGATATTGAAATTCTTGTCGTGGAGGGTTTTTATTCGAAAAGCGACTTTGTTTCTTGTGCGATAGGGGATAGTTTTGAGTGATGTGGTTTATTCGAAGGTCAGGGTTGGCCAGGTTGAAAGGTTAGGATTATTAAATGAAAATATCAAGCATTAGTTTCTTCTAACTAAGTGACATGTGGCTTTATGCGATACAATTTGTTTGAGAGACAATATTGGTGCTTATAAAAGATAGAAAGCGAGAGCCTAGTGGAGATACCAACAGATTGCCATGCAGAGGGTATCGGGTTCGAATCCACGGCGCGCACCAATGACTTTTCGGAGTTATGAGCGTATTAAATTGTTAATCAGCACGTTAAGCCGTCGGTCCCGGTTGTCATGAAGATCTTTAACAATCGTTACAGGGCGTCAGAACCTACTAATAAACTGACACTAGTCTAAACCATGGAATATCACTATCCCTTAGGGTTGCGGAGGTCAGACAGGCAGTCGCTCCGTGGAAAAGCTAATATTAGCCCAAATCCGGTTAGACTAGTAAGCGGACCCCAGATTGAAACTGGGATAACGCTAAGAGGATGATGATGATTGGTGCTTATAAAAAGAGTTTGTGATTGATGAGAATATTTGAGTAGACCTCATCGACTTAGGACAGCGCTTGTTGTCGATCGTATTTGCCTGGGTTCTATTTTAGGATCGAGTAAAAATAGTTTTAAAAGGGCAAAGGTGTCGCGGTAGCTTTAATCGTAAGTGTATTAATGACGAGTGGTGTTATGTTTGTAAACAAAAGCTTTGCCTTGGAAATACCAACCAATGTCGCATATTGTGAGTACTAATAGATCCTCCTCCACGTTATTATAATATTATTCGTAGAGTAGTCGAAGAGGGATCATCTTTAAAAAAAAGACATACAACAAAACCCTATATAAAAACAACAACTTTACGTAGTACTTAAAGCGTATTACGTAATAAATAAAGCAAAATAATCACAGTCTGTCGCGACAAAACAACCCTTCACTTTCTACTTTACGTACGGCGGAGCACGCACTACAATTATTTTTTAATCGCGATAATAGAGCGACACTTCATAAACTTTATTAAAAACACTCTCAATGACTGGTTTTCCCCCATTTTACACCGAAAACTTGCGAGAAAATTATGTGGGTACTCACACATTGTTTCCGTCTTTATTATATTTTTTTATAAGTGCATATTATAATTTTATCGTTCGTAGAGTATTAAGTATCCTGGTAACAAATTAACGTTAAAATTCAAGCAATTAGTTGAGGCTTTGCATGTAAAAATATTTAAATGAATTTGTAGTGTACTTCTGCTGTAAGCAGCGATAGCCGAGTGGAGAGACCGACAGACTGCTACGCAGCGGGTCTCGGGTTCTAATCCACGGCACGCACCAATGACTTCAGAGTTAAGTGCGTATTAAATTGTTAATTATCGCTTGCTTATCGGTGAAGGAAAACATCGGGAGGAAACCCGCATATCTGAGAGTTCTCCATAATGTTCTCGACAAACATGCCGCCCGCACTTGGCCAGCGTGCTAGACTATGGCCTTACCCTTCTCATAGTGAGAAGAGGCCCGTGCCCAGCAGTGGGACAGTACATAGGGCTGTTGATGATTGATGATAGTGTACTTCGGCAAATGTATCATGTACAATTCCTATTGTTTGAGTATGCGTTATTTGAATTGCCATGATCAACAATCTACTATTTTTATATTTATCGTAATAACCTGTCTTATTTGCCAGCTAAGCGTCTCCTCTTAAAGTCGTAAATGTTATTTGTCGTGATATTGATTACATCCGATAATCTCATTTACATTCCTTTTTATAACAACGTCAATTTCCGCATCAAAATAACCTTTATAAGGCGTACCATCTTTCCTAAAAACGAATCTTCCATCTAATTCTCTCCATCCTGACTGTCCCGAAAAATTCAAATCTTGTCAATCACGCGATCCAATAACTTGGTGGGATATGAAACAATACAATATTGGTAGAGTAACTTTTTCTACTCCCCAATACTCCCACTATTCCCTAAGGCACCCTTCAGGATAACCCGACGATTCGGTTCGCATACGAATTCCTGTTACTTTTTTCCTACCAACTGTTTTTCCTATATCTGATTTTTGCGTAATGAAGTTACGAATATTTTATTAGGTCACGCGAGATATTTTCTTAGTATAAGTTCGGTTGGTATATGGATGCGGCAAATTCTTCTTCGGAAGATACTCAGTTATAGATGAATTGGTGAACATATCTATCGTATCAGAAAACTAGCATCCTAGCCACCAATCTACTTTTTATAAGAATTGGATAAGGTAGATAGTCTGTACATACATCATCATCATCATCATATCAGCCAAACGACGTCCACTGCTGGACATAGGCCTCCCCCAAGGTTCTCCACACAGACCGGTCTTGAGCCGCCCGCCTCCAACCGCCTCCCGCGATCTTGACGAGGTCGTCGGTCCACCTTGCGGGGGGCCTACCTCTGCTGCGTCGTCCGGTACGTGGCCGCCACTCCAGAACCTTTCTGCCCCAACGGCCATCGGTTCTTCGAGCTATGTGCCCTGCCCATTGCCAGTTCAGCTTGGCTATCCGGAGAGCTACGTCGGCGACTTTGGTTCTACTGCGGATCTCCTCATTTCTGATTCGATGTCGCAGGGAAATTCCAAGCATAGCTCTCTCCTCCTCCCCTCTGAGTAACCTTGAGCCTTCTGATGAGGCCCATAGTGAGCGACCACGTCTCTGATCCGTACGTCATCACTGGCAACACACACTGGTTAAAGACTTTCGTCTTGAGACACTGCGGGATATCGGACGAGAAGATATGTCGTAGCTTACTACTACATACATGAATACATGCATACATATATACATATATACTCACGCCTGTTTCCCCGAAGGGGTAGGCAGAGGCATATTAAACGCCCACTTTTCGCCAGTGTTTTGATCCCACGTAATAGGTGGTGAGCCTATTGTCGCTTATCGGGATATTTTGTTTGCCAGAGCCTCGTCCGTTGATCGGCAGGTGCACCACTTGCAGGTGAGGTTGGCTTGTGACCCTAAGTTATTGGTGGGAACCATATGCACCCTAGATAGTCTGTAATGTTGCTAAAAGTTTTGCAGAACTATGGCTTGTCCATTTCTAAATATTCTTTCTCTCAATATTCTGAAAGTATTTTTTTATGTAAAGCACTAGTCAACCAGTGGCATAATTTTAAGCTTACGTATAGAAAGGTTCTATGTAGGACTTTTTTAATTGTAAATATACGTGGAAGACTAAAATCTACTCTACCCGCGTTATTTATTATAGTGTCAAAACATACAAACAAATGTACTTCGAATCCGTCCCCCAGAAACTTATCTGGCTAGCTATGAACATGAGTTTATAAAATGAAGCGTAAGACGGAATACCTGATCTAGTCCGTCAAATTTAACTTCTTGTTTCAATCCGATACAAGTAAATATAAGGTGCTTCCCATACATTTACTCACAGCATTTAGCTTGTTTGTACAGAATCGTACAAACAACCTTCTAATGTATCCCTTGATGGGTAAGATTTGAAACGGCGTATCATAGGACCTACCACAAGTTAAGTCATGTCTCGACTTCTCTCCACTCGATCGGATGTCGACGTTCTGACTGGTGAACGATTTTGAACGGACCAATCATAGCGCTGAATGCAAATGAAATCGAGGTGAGTCTTGAGGTGATTAAGCCAATGGTAGGTGCCCAAATATAAATCCAAGCCAATTACAGCCGTCACAATTTGAATAGAATAGAAGTGTTAGCATTGAGTTATCCGAGACTGCTGTTAAGACTCGAAGCGTGTTTGCTTTAAATTAGGCGACGTAAGCGCTTAAATTGGGCTAATACTAGACTAATATCACCAAATGTAGTATGGGATTCATTGATAAGTCACAACGTCCTATGCTAGCGTTAGCGAATAGTAGAATATTTACTACCATGACACACTTACGTTCTAGAATAAAATGATTAAACGGTTACGAAGAACATTTAGGCAAATTGTGGATTACATACACTATTATTTTGTATATTCGATACCACAACATGCAACGAACGTTTGTAATTTATACCTTCTCTAAAAAGTTGCAATCGCAATGGACGTACGTGCTGAACCTCTTTTGACGAGCAAAGCGCCTCGTTAAGTAAATCATATTACGGACGAAAAAAATAAACATAAAAGCTATCGTAAAAATATTGCTTCTTGATAAGCCACAATTACCTAACTAATATTAACAGAAGAACATTAATCATTCATCAACATATTGGCATTGACGAACTACCCGCAAAAAGAAAACCTGAACTACCCACTCAACACAAAAACAACATATCCCGAACTCAAATGATCAAACTGGCGATCAAATCAAATAAAAACCAAACACGATCAGATTACTAAGTCAACACGAATGGGGCCGCAAATTAATAACACAAATATATAACATTATCAAACTCTGACAAGCCAATGGTATACCAATGGAATACGATTGGCATACTAACTATAATTGGCGATAGTTGATCGAGATTTCGAAGAACTACAATTGTTCTGTTTGACTTTTATAATATAATATTTGTTTTAGTGAGCAAACTGAATATATATTAAAGTTTGCTTTCTCTAACTTTAGTACAAACACAGTTTATTAGGTTATGATTTTTGGTATTTACTTGAATGCCGGCTAATGGGACGGTTGGTTTTCAACTATTCAATACTTACTGTACAATGTATTAAATACTTACTTTTGAAACTAAAACTGAAACATTTTAATAACAGTATTAACAGTGTAGATATGCAATTAAATTTATTTGGCACGAATTTTATCTTTATATTTTATAATAATGCGATTCACGTACATTTTGAATATTCGGTACATAGGCGATAGGTAATTAGGAATGGCAAAAAAATTGTTCATGTAAAAGTTTTAATGACAGCTTAAACAAACTTTTTAGGTAATATGAAAAAGCTATCCAAGTAGGTACATCCAACCAAATAAATCTAAATAAAATCCTTTACCACCAAAAAAAAAAACTTAAGTATAAAAATTTCTTCACACTGCTAATCATTAGACTACTTTTCAGAACCTTGAGATATTGGCCATATAACGTGCGTATTAACTCCAATTTACGACCCAAAAGACTTAATCAACTCTACGCCTCACAAATAAAGTTCAATATCCATTGGGAAAATAGAAGTAGTTGAATACAAAATTTATAACGTACGTCATAAGTAAAACGTCTTAAGGAATGAGATATGAGGTCTATCTTTATTCATACTGACATACCGCGACATTGGATCGGCCGTAATATTTGTCAAAATGTGTTTTATGGGCCCACGGGTTTTAAACTTCGATAAGTACGATGTATTACAAGCGTAAGTTGGTATTTTAAAATATGTGTAATATTGAGTAAATTATATCACTGGTGATATAATTTACTGGACGATAGCCCAGTGGTGCACGTAATAGAGTGCTGAGTCGATGGCCTCGGGTTCGACATTTCAAGATTTTATGTGTATATTAAAAATATTAACTATCGCCTGCTTAGTAATGTACCCGGTAGATGGCAGAAGGCTCGCCCCCTATTAAATTGGGACCGAAACATAACTGGCGAAGTGTGGGTGTACAATACACCTCTGCCTACACCTTCGTGGATAGAGGCGTGCAGTAACGTTAGGCACTGGTCATGTTACAATTTGCGATAGATGGAGAGTTCCTAGGTTTGGTTTTTCGGTTAAGGCACTGTGACTATACTTTAAACTCGAAACTAGCCACAAGGCGTAGCGAAACGTTGACAGACGTCGTAGAAGCCTGAGTGACCTTATATCTGTAGTCAAGTAGGCAAGTCATAACTAAACTTTAATTAATTAATTAAGAGTAATTACGTAATTTAAGAATTTGCAATGGTAAATTTGAGCGGGTTTATGTTGCAGGTTCTACGGCGGTTTAACTATACTAGTTTTAACAATTGTTGTTTTCAACGTCACTACAGCAGCTTAAACTGCCTTAATTACAGTGATATACTAAAATAGGACTAGTTCCAAAATAAGCCAAAGTAATTTACTGTTTAAAAAAAAATTAAATTTTGTATTTTATCTCTGACACTCCTCGTTAAACAAAAAACCCTTTCAAATCAAATATAAGAACGCCAAAAAATCGACGAATTGAAGGTAATAGTACACACTATTACCTTCAATTCGTCATGCTCGAGCACTTAGTTTACCTAAGAAGGTAGTATTATTAACGAATGTGCTGTTAAGTTTGTACGTAAAGTTTTCAAAAGTCATCCATCAATATCTTTATATTCTACTAACTTTGTATGAAAACTGAAAAGCTCCATAACCTAATTCCTCGCTTTTCTACGAAGCATAGCAAATAACCAAGTTTAATGAGGTTGCTCAAAGATCCATTATAAGATTAAAGTAAATAGAATCATTAATTTTTTCACATTAAATGGAAATTCTAATTACTATGAAGTTTTTGTTTACTTGGCAGTAATGTCCTGTCCACGCATGGGCGTCTATTGTTCACGATTCACAATTTCACTTGATCACGAGCATGATGGGCAATATCGAACCGGGAACTCATTACTTCCAATCGATCTGCAGGATGCAGATATAATCTTAGGGAAGTTATGGTACGTTTATTTATATAAGTAAAGAAGCAAACCGCTTCACTTTAAAACTTATTTGGCCGTAAACATACTAAATAGCGTAATAATAATGTCAGCAATGTTTGTTATCTGTTACACTGCTGGTGACGGACTTCTCTCACTATGGGAAGAGTAAGGCCATAGTTCACCACGCTGGACAAGTACAGGATAGCATACTTCACATCATGCCTTTTGAAAATATTATAGAGAATTCTCAAACATGCAGGCTTCCCTTCGGGTTGTCCTTCACCGTACAGCAAGCAATCATTAACAATTTATTCCGCTAAGACTGAACGACGGTACGTGACGTAGGTTTAAATCTGAGTCCCTCTGCATAGCAGACAGACAGTCTCCAACTTTAGCTTTTCAAAACACTAAACCCAGTAATAAATTACATTAGGCTATTGTATTACAACATGAATGACTCACGAACAAATACAATTGCGTTGATAATATCCGAATACAATATCGACAAAATGTAATAGCATTGCTATTGACCTAAAACTAAAGTACTATGTTAATGGCAATTTCGAGTGCATAAATAATGAGTAAAACTATGATATCGCAAGCCTAGCTTAGTGATGTTTTATGCAGGCGATGACTACAATGCATATTTTTGCATAATTTAATATGATCATGGTAAATACGGCTAGCATGATGTGCGTACCAATATTCACTTAATTTGTGATGATAAATACCGTGTGATGAAGCGAATTATTCGGAGCTATAAGGAGGAGTGCTTTTGCCTACGAGGAGTGACCTTGGGGGAGTTGGGAGTGACCTTGACCTGTATCTATATCTACTAATATTATAAAGCTGAATAGTTTCTTTATTTGGCCGACTAATCGCGCGAGGTAATCTCAGGAACTACTGGTTTGGTTTGAATTATCTTTTTTTTTCAAAACTCACGTATCCTCGAAGGGGTAGGCAGAGGTGTAATATTACACCCTCATTTCGCCATTAATTTTTTAAGTCCTACGTAATAGGGGGCGAGCCTATTGCCGTTACCGGGTACATCACCAGACTCCGTGCTGCTACGGAGAATTCGGAAAAACCCAGTAACACTTTTTGCCCGCCGCGGGAATTGAACCCGGGACCTCCGATCACTGGACCACAGGCAGTCTTTTGTTGGGTAACCCATTTATCGAAACAGGCTTTCGGCTACTAGTTCTGCAGTAGACATAAATAACGCGGGTGTAACCGTGGGCTCCGCTAGTACAATTAATATACCTATCCACATACTTTTTGACTACTCTCGCTCTAGGAATAAGTCCTCTCGAGAAAATAAACAAACATTTGGTGCCTACTTATTAATGTTCCTAAGCTAAGCTTGACAAATCTTTGTCGTTAGCTCTAAGACCTCTGTGGGTGTTCAGTGATTCAGGCTACGGCAATTGGTTCTCGGAATAAGTTATCGTAGAGGATGTTACAAAAATACAACTAACGGGCACAAAGAACATTCGTAACTTTAAACTGTACACTGCGATTTGTTGTTCACACAAAACTGTCCAAAAGTAACTCGTGTGGGAATCGAACCCATAACACGCGGCGCTTTCACAAGCAAGGCGGCAACTTACATATGCTACAACACCATGCTTCGGGTCTTCGATCGCCACTAGGATACCATTAGGCCAAAAATGATAATTTCAAACACGAATAGTTTGGGATAAATACTTAAATAACAATAGGCTGAACAGACGCTCAGTAGTTTGTGCGTCTTGCCGGAGAATGCGTGTCGTGAGTCTAATATATGTACATACATATAACATCACGACTGTATAATATCTCTGAACGCATAGGCATAGACTGCCTCGTTGGTCTCGCGACATAAATGTGCGCGAGGGATTGGGGGTTCCCGGGTTCGGCATAGTGTTATTGGGTTTTTCGTAGTCTGGTAATGTGCCCGGTACGTACGGCTATAGGCTCGCCGCCTATTACGTGGGACTAAAATAAATCTGGCGAAAAGTGGATGTACAATATACCTCTGCCTACCTCTTCGAGGATATAGGCGTGAGACTATGTATGTATGTATGCATAGGCATATACGAACACTGGACTTAACTATGTGGTATACTAATGTACGTGCTATATTATTGCAGAGTTTCATCAAAATCTATTCAGTAGGTTTTGCGTGAAGGAGAACATCCATGCATCCTTACAAACCTTCGCATTTATAGTAGTAGTAAGACAATATATAAGCAGCGATAGCCGAGTGGTGAGACCGACAGACTGCTACGCAGAGGGTCCGGGTTCGAATCCACGACGCGCCTCGATGACTTTTCGGAGTTATGTGTGTATTAAATTGCTAAACGGTGAAGGAAAACATCGTGAGGATACCTGCATATCTGAGAGTTCATCATAATGTTCTCGAAAGACATGTGAAGTCTACCAAACCGCACTTGGCCAGCGTGGTGGACTATGGCCTTACCATTCTAACAGTGAGAAGAGGCCCGTGCCCAGCAGTGGGTTAGTGTATAGGACTGATGACAAGACAATATATAAGTCTTAGTTTATTATCTGTATACATCCTCCGAGCGTTATCCCAGTTTTAACCCAAGGTTCGCTTACTAGTCTAACCGGATTTGGCTGAATATTAGCTTTTCCACAGAGCGACTGCTTGTCTGGCCTCTGCAACCCGAAGGGATAGCGATATTCTATGGTTTAGACCACTGTCAGTTTATTTAGAAAGTACTGACGCTTTATAACGACTGTCAAAGATCTTCATGACAACCGGGAGCGACGGCATAACGTGCTCTCCGAGGAAAGCGATAATTAACAATTTAATACGCACATAACTCCGAAAAGTCAGTGGTGCGCGCCGTGGATTCGAACCCGATACCCTCTTTATGATTAACTTATCTGTATACAATAAACATTTTTTGCGTTACTGACTGACTAGCAGACAACATATAGCCAAAACTACTGGTTGCAAGAAGCTGAAAGCAAATTTGCCATGCACCTATGTTTCTTGGGGACCGTAAGGGTGCACTAAGAAGGGATTTTCCGAAATTCGCACGAGATCGGGCAATAGAAATAACTTACGGGGGTAGCTGCAGGCGTCCTCTAGTATTTAAAGAAAAGTCCAACCTTTACTTCAATTTAGAGTGCCCGTACTAAAGGCGGACATTGAATGACTAATATACGTACTAACACATTTCTGTACATCGCGAACTCTGAGTAATCGTGTACAAACATTGACTAACCGATCAATTCACTGAAACTCTTAACAAAAAACGTATTTATTTTCCTTAAACTTGAATATGTAAATATTAGTTAAGGTAACGGAAGTGAAACTGCATTCTTATAAAACTTATCACTGGCGGAGAACTCGTTTATACGGATTCAGATCTTTAGTTTTATATTAGTACTTACATGATGTAGCGCTCATAGCGAGACTTGACTTGCCGTTCGTAACGAGTCGGCAAAGTTAAGCAACGCTTGCACAGATCATTACTTGGATGGTTGACCGTGTGTGTGGCATTTGTATCTGAGCGCTAGCGTGCATTGGCGGGCACGTAAAGCTGTGGGTCCCGGTTCTTGTCTAAGGATAAGGATCGTTAGGCCATGTCGGAGGCCTTCGGGCGGCCTGAAAACTCCGACACTAGAGTTGGTCACACACTCACACGAAAAACAAAAACAAAGAGAGCAATATAGCCATTCAAACACATTTTAGTGGCTTTTTTAAGCCCAGAATACCTGATCATAAAACGTGGACAAGAAGCTTGGATTTTATTTTTGGTTCACATTTTTCCAACTTAGAATTTTAGGGTAATCTGTCCCTGTCCTAGGATTTATTCCTAGTGCTAAACTTTCCTTGCATTAAAAAAACAAGAAAATGGGAAGGCGATTGGTTTTTAGCATCATAATAGGTAGTACATTTTATTTTAACAGTCTTTTTTTTAAATAATAATAATTTATTGAAATCTAAGTAGTAGCTACGCTTGAAGTACAAATTAATTAAAAAACGAAGGTACTGTTTATTTACATAGGTACATAAAAAAGAAATAAGTACAAAAACGGCGGCAAAATACAAAGTACAGACAGGTTTAGGCATCGTAGAATTCCTCCGCATCGCTGTCTATTGGTAACGTGCCCAGAAGGCTGGCAGCATTGCCACGCTGGATGGCAATGCTGATACGCTGGCCGAAATACAGCCCAGCCTTCTGGTCACGTGAAGCGTCGATTAATCGTTTGGCGATTTCTCTGTACAAAGTACGAGCGCTCAGACCCCATGGACCAAGCGTCTCCACCCCAAACGGCTCAAATACGTAATTAACTATTAAATTACCGTATTTTCGCCGCTTGAGGGATTCTGCGCTTGCAGCAGCAGCGCCGGCACAGCTGGCTGTACTTGGAAGATGTGATGGCGCAAGGGTATCTACGCACGTTGCGTCCCATACCAAAGGCCTACCCAACTTCCAAGGCATCAATCATCATCAGGTACGGCTGGTACTCCGGCGGTGACAAGAGTGCAACGGATGATGTCATTAAGATAGGTGTGACGAGGCATTCGGCCCGCGCTTCTGCCGCAAGATAGTCCATGGTGTCCGAGGCTATCGACGGCTTCTCCACAATGACAACGATGCGGAGAAACACACGGAGCACCTAAACGGAGGCTAGTGGCGAGGCGAAATGTCGTGTCGTCCAGCATTGTGCCCACGTTGGACGACGGGAGCGCTTGAAGCCAAAGACCAGACTCCCACTCTCCCACAGCCAGCAAGCGAGCACGCTCAGCAACACTTGTAGACGATAAAATAAGTTTTTCTCTCACCGTCTTGCAAAGCGGCCCGTCCCACTGCCTTTGGGAGAATGGGTTGGTAGGCAAAGCAGAGCTTGGACAAGCCATTTTCCAGGCGTTCATGGCATCGGTTTTACACAGCACTTCCGAATTAACCAGTGCAGGTGCTAATATTTGCCTGGTTAAATCTTCCGTGCTGTGCACCGAGGACAGGAACGCCGGTAAACTAACATCCGAAATTTTGCGAACGCCGAGCCCACCCAGACGTACAGGAAGAGACGCTTGCAGCCAGGCTCGGTCGTTCAAATCCACATTTAATATTTCTTTAAGTGTATTTTTAATAATTTGGCCCATTTTTTCTAAACATTTCATATTTTTCCAAAGCGGCGAAGATCTCAAGACGTGCGTAAATTTGGGAACGAAAAGGCAATATCGAATGATTGTATAAGCCGAATATTTTTAGCAGGCGATCTGAAATTTCACTAAAATTTTGAATCTTTTCATCTACGAAAGATTCGTAGGCTTCTTCAAATATAGGAGACCCAAGGAGGCGAAAAGAATTCTTGTCACAAATTTTAATGTGTGGTGCCAATAATTAAATTTGATAATATCAAAGATTTTTTTTCATCGTCAATTTTATTTAGAAATAACTCACACTTACTTGAATTTAACTCCAAACCGATCGATTTAAATTTGTCTTTTAGAACTGCCAAATCTTGTAGCACTATGTCAGCGTCTCCACCAAGGGTTCCGTCGTCTAAGAACCATATATTGAATTTTGAATTTAGCTGCCGAATAATTGGGTGAATTGCTAAGCTAAAAATGACTGGTCCAAGTGGGTCACCTTGTTGACATCCAACTGCGGATTCCAATAGGTTGTCCTTGTATAATAATTTTGAGGGATATCTGTAACATTGCGAAAGAAATTTATAAATTTTGAGGGTTTCTAATTTTGCCTCGGACAACAAGGTGTCCCTATTCACTGTGTTGAAGGGATTCTTTATGTCAACCTTAAGGATGACCGCTGCATTACCACAACCAAGGTACGTGGCCAGGGCATGTATGGCAGCCTCACAACCCCCCTTTGAGCCAAAACCTAATTGGAGGGGTTGGAAGTTAGCAGATAAATCATTACTATAATATCTGCAGCTTATCTTGGCTGCCATACGCCTATATGTGCAACCTACGGCAATGGGACGAATGCCACCATCCTTCTTGATAAGAGCGCATAAATTTGCTCCGTACACTATGTCAGTGATGGCACCGTCCACATTGCCGGAGAGCATCAAATTCATGAGAGCAGTCAGGTCCCTCAGGAGTGCATCGCCAGCCTCCCCGGCGCTCGAACATACGAGATCTTTGAGATGTTGTGGTGTTAGAGCATCGAGGCCACCAGCCGACCCAGTCCGGAAGGAGCAAACTGCTGCGAACACGTCCTTGGCCGTAGTAATCAGATGCTCCGAATCTATATCCGGGGCATCAGGAAAAAAGAGGCCATCCATCGGCGCTGGATGCTTGCTCTTCAAACCCGCAAGCGTGTTTGGAGAGCAAGGCGCCACCACATCAGTGCTGAATAAGAGTCTCGACGCACCCCTTTAAACCCTCTTCCCTTAGTTTGGATTCTACATATTGATAATTCGTTAGGATCACAGTCACAGTCTTTTTGATAAAATCAACCAACTCATTATAACCTTTACTTTAATATAAATAAAATATACCTAACCAACTAATAACAATTACTTGCCCCAAGTTTTTCAATAAACTTAAATGTTTTCGAGTGATTTATTCGAGAACACTTGTAAGCCACAAGGAGCCATATATTTTATCGGCATGTCAATATTTGGCTAAGTTTCTTCCAGGTATATTTGCGAGAACAGTTTAACCGCTCGTTTGACACTTGAGCAACACATATGGATTCTTCAAGGAAGTATAACCACAGAATAAAGGGAGTTGTACTTACGTACAGAAGATTCACTTGTCAAACCAATTTATTGAAATTTCGACTCTTGATACTAAGAAACAAAGTGCAATTCAGCTCGCATAAGCACTCAGTGCCTAATGCGATATTCACCTAACCGTTCCCGTTCTTTTCTAACACATAACGCTGTCGCTGTCTGGCGCGGAATGGCGCGCTAGGGTTGTTGACTTGCCGCTTGCCGCTGCAACTATAATATTTATTCATCGTCTATCTACCTACTTGACCACGTACCTAATAATAAATAATTATCCTATAAGTATCCTATCCCACTATTTGAGCTCGTCGAAAAAAAACCACAAAAGTTCTGGTTGTTTACATTTTTACTATACTGATTCTTAGTTATTTCCTAAACGCGTGGACCGATTTACATAATTCAAACAGGTAAAATGGTTTTTGAACTAGATCTTTAATTTGACACCATAATCTTTGAGATATCTCAACAAACAAAAAATCAAATTTTCAAGTTGCTCTCGTAAAATAAATAAAATCAAATTTTCAAGTCGCTTTCGACACAGTTAATTGAGCAATACTTTGCATTAGACTTGTGATGATACATTTTTGTTGTTAAAGGCGTTTTTATATATATATAATTTGCCGTGTGGTTGACGGTATAGAATACAAGTGTCACCACCCCCTATCTTCCCGTGGGTGTCGTAAGAGGCGACTAAGGGATAACACGATGCAAATACCATCTTTGCGTAGAGGCGGAAAACTCGACATCAAACCCTATACGACTGCCTCGTTGGTCTCGCGGCATAAATGTGCGCGGGGGATCGGGAGGTCCCGGGTTCGATTCCTGGGTCGGGCAGTGTTATTGGGTTTTTCTGTCACGAAACTCTCAGTAGGAGCACGGAGTCCGGAAATGTGCCCGGTACGGCAATAGGCTCGCCCCTTATTACGTGGGACTAAAGTATATCTGGCGAAAAGTGGGTGTAGAAATACACATCTGCCTACCCCTTCGGGGATAAAAGGCGTGACGTTATGTATGTATGTATCAAGAGTTTTTAATCTAAATCTTTCGTAATCTTCTGTCTGGCAACACCATAAAATGAAACTTTGATTGTCATTTATTTATTCATACATTATTTTGTAATTTGGCTCACTTAATTCAAATTTGTTTTTACTACGAAGTAAAAGGGGCCTCGTCATCGATATATGTAGTATAATATGTACTAAGTAAAGAATAAATTATGTCAATGGGCCTCGCGAACTTGATGTCGCGATGTCGCCGACGTCCAGTTGTGGTCTAGCGCCGCCACTGCCTAGGTAATTTAACTAGACAAGTCTTAGCACTAACTTAATACGAGTGTTTGTTAGACTAAAATGGCTGAACAGATTGGGATGTGGTAAATGGGGTTTACGGTTTAAATAAAGGTTTTTTTTACAAATCTTCTGATTCCCGTCAGTTCCACTTTCCCTGGAATTTCAGGAGTGTCAAAAACAAGTTGTCTTCAATACTGCGAAACTTAGCTATGCTGCTAAACGGGTGAAACAGTAGTAGTAATGCGGCATATAAAAATACCATTCTTATATAAGATTTTAATTACTTCTGTGAACTAGACAGCTATGGAGATGGTCATATCATCAGTAATCCTAAAGTGCCTGTGTGAAATCATAATAATAAGAAAAATAACTTTATATAGAAGAAGTAAATACAGGGTGTCACAAGACCCATCACCAAGCCGAAGTCTACTTGTTGCGGACATCATGCCAAGTCATACTAACCAAAAATAATACTTGGGAAACGATATTTTTTTAAGCTTTCACATTTTAAACCGCAATTAAAAGCGCGCGCGTGCAATGCTCGAAATACCTACTTATCCATGGGGTCATAGATCTATAGAACATATTGGCGAGGTAAATGCATCAATTTTGTACCTAATTAGAAAAATTATCTACTAACTTTGAGCCTCAATATCTCCAGAACCAGTAATATCCCAGGTATGGTGCCGAAGTAAAAAATGATCGTAGTGATTGGAACAACATGGGATTTCAGTTTTTGTTAAGGGTCTTTTTACACCCTGCATATCGCGGTTTTATTAGATATTTTATATTTTTGTACTGATATTGTATTAAATTTTCTTATCCGTGTATTTTCCACGATGCTTTAAAGTAATTTCGTGCAAATCGATAACTATTTAAATATTATATAAAATAGTATTTTGACATGATCCTTATTTACGACTTTGTAGTACAAAAAATGACACTGTCCAAAATTACATTTTTCTAACAAAATTTTATGCAACATGATGGATGACAAATAATAGCTATTAGAGTCTCATAAATCAAATAATACGTAAATATAACTTGTTTAAAACTCGATGTAACAAAATATCGACTAAATGGAACGGAGGGTATTGGGAGCCAGCGGGTAATGAGAGCGGTGCGACTAGAGACAAAACTATAGTTCGTATTAACTCGGTTGCCACTCGGGCTCCTTCGTCACATCGTGCCGCCATGTTTGCGCCCGCGCTAGGCTTGACAGTGCCTTGCATTATGTGACGACGGACGTTTGTCGGTTTTTTGCTCCGTGCTTATAAAAAATAGGAAATTTGAACGACCAGATAAGTACGAAATTATGTCTACATTACTATCAAATCTATTTTATTTTACAGCTAATGTTATCAATTTTGAGTATTTGTGCGTATAATTTCATTACAAGCTATACTAAGGATGTAATTTTATTTGATTTCAAGATGGTCGTATTCGGGTAATCAGAGCTTATTAGGCTCTGATTACCCGATACGTATTTTAATATATTGTTTTATTTTTTCAGTGAGACGTTTCCGTCTACATCTAGTGGTATTCAACAGAAACTGGAAATGAATAGGCCTGTCCTGACCCATTCTACGCCAAATATGGAACAAGACCAGATTCCTCATATTTACCGCGATGAAAGTCCATCAATATTAAATGATGCACAACAGGAGGCATGTACAGCAAATATGATACAAGAACTGTTCCTTAACAGCAATCCTGCTACAATCCCTGGAGCCAGTAAACCATGCCTGAAGCCAGTTTCTGCCGACACTGCCACGACCTCATGCATAGCAAACGACGTTCAAGAACCGTCACTCTATACAGACCCCATCATATCAAACGATACAGAACAACAGTCAAACGTTCTGCAAGCAACTACTGTTAACTTGGATGACCAAGCATTTGCTTGTCCCATAACTGCAGAAAAAAAGACTTCGCGACAAAAACAACATTCAAACATCTTATCTATCATCCTAATGAAAACAGTGTTTGAAGAGAAAGAAAAGAAACGTTTTAAAAAAAAGTTAAACTAAAATTGATCCAAAGAAAAAGGGACAAACTGGCAACAAAGAAAGGAAATTTATCGTAGAAAAGGAGAAAAACGAGAGAAGACAACCAACAAAAAAAAGTAAAATGAGTAAAAAAGAAACTTTTTGAGGATGAAAGTAGCACGTCTGAGGAAGAGAACGTTGAGAATCCTTGCGACGATGAATCTGAATATTCAGAAGAAGAAACTTTATGTGCTGTTTGCTGTGACACAGGAAAAAATAACGAAATGTGGTACTGTTGCAGAGGTTGTGGTAAATGGGCTCATAAAAAATGTTCTGGTTCTGACAGCCCGGTTAATTATTTGTGCGTTTTTTACTTCGATCCTTAAGTTAATTATTAGACAGTTACGTTTATATTAATATTTTCTATAAATAAGTGACAGTTCAGACTGATATCGCAAATTTAGAGACTGAATTAATAATTAAGTAGCTCCTATTACACACATAGGAATTTATAGGCTCTCATTGCCCACAAAGTTGGGTAATGGGAGCGATTATATTTATTTGAAAAATGTCTGTCGGTGGCCAAATGCTCGATACTGTTACGTTGACGCTGTGATTAAATGATAGTCAAATAACTGAAGATTTAGTTGGTAATAAAGAGTCTCTTAAGTATTCATAAATTTTACTTTTATTTAACTTTTTCCTTGAAATTGATAGCCAAACTTGATATTATTTATTGTTTTGAATATCAATCTTAGTCTTAAAACGTAAAAATACCAATCGTATAAATATGGAGTATGTCAGATACCTACTACTTAACATATTCCTATAATCAATTAAACAAGGTAGGTATATCGGAACAATAACTTTTCCAGAGAGCGCCTGACGTCTGTCCTCCGCAACCTAAAGGGACAGAGATATGCCATGACTTAGCTAGGTATCAGTATAGCTAGACCAGTGCCGTGACTTTGAACCCAATACCAATGCATGGCAGTCTGTCAGTATCTACACTAATCTATCGCTACCTAAACATAAATATGTATTAGTTTACCTTTTGCAAGAGTCCTTATATCTAAAGATGAACATTAGTAGATATACCCACTTACAATATAGGTACACATTACATTAGATATTTCTCGCAAGAGAAAGTTGCTATATTACCTCAAATTCCACTGTGTATAATAGTCAGTGTTACTACAACAGAATGTCGAATGCCTGGTCAGAAAGATTGCTAAAACTAACAACTAACCATATTTTTAAAGGAAAGCACTAAAGTAGCAGAAATAATTCAAATTTATCTCATAAATTGGTCCTCGATGGGAATCGAACCCATGGCTTCCAGCTTAGTAGTCAAAAACTGGACCAACAGACCAGTCTAGTAACTTCACTCAAATACAAATTTCGCTACACCCAACAACATATCGCCACGCAATCTATTGCAATGTTTTCGACTTATTATACGAGCGAATTCATTTCGAGTTTATTATAAGAGGCATTAAGAAAGGTTATCTCGATCGATTGAACGATTTATTAATAGCACGCTAAAGCTTTTGATAATTCATTAATACGACCAACTTTATCAATTTATACATCTCAAAATACCTTGAAATTCGAAATAAAAGTTTAGAAATATAATTATATTTTCATACCTAGTTTGTTCTTGTTTAAAAACTTTTATTATGCTTGCCTATTAACCTATATTACGTAGTATGTTTGATTAATGGTAAGTAAGATTTTATGAAATGAGGCAAGTTAGATTGTCAATTGATTGGCGAGTTTGTAAAATTAAGATATAATATTCGCAAATTCATACTTTTTATGTAGGTATTGCAGCGTACATCAGGAACGTATACCTACTTAGGTACGTATATTTACCTTCTATATGCATGCATGTATCAAGAAGAAAATCATAACTCCTATCTATTACTAAGAAACAGAAACTGCCTCATTTTTTTTCATTCTATTCTTTGTTAAATACGATTGCCTGATAAATTATTACAAATCAAGATATGATTTGCAATACTTAGATAAAACCGTGAGAAAAGTGATTAGCAGCAAAATTTTAGCCGTGTTCAGCAAAACTGTATGCATAACTTAGCACCCGCCTTTAACACAAGGCCCTCTGCTTAGCTCCTTTTCATAAAGGCATGAAACTATTTATCGTCTTGCTAATCGTATTCGCGGCAACACATGCTAACGGTGAGTGCTGAGAAATTCACTGAAGGATTGGGTAGTCTTTCAAAGGGTACATTTGATGACCCAATTCAAAGTATGTATGATATATTTGACAATATGGAGTTTCCCTGCGAGATCGAATCAGAAATGAGGATATCCGCAGGCGAACCAAAGTCACCGACATGGCTCTGAATAGTCAGGCTGAAGTGGCAGTGGGTAGGGCACACGAGCCAGAAGAACCGATGGCCGTTGGACCAGAAAGGTTCTGGAGTGGCGGCCACGCACAGGACGTCGTAGCAGAGGTAGGCATCCCACAAGGTAGACTGACGATCTTGTTGGGGTCGTGGGCAGCGGATGGATGCGGGTGGCTCAGGATCGGTCTGTGTGGAGAGCCTTGGGGGAGGCCTATGTCCAGCAGTGGGCGTCTTTCGGCTGATATGATGATGATTATGATGATATATTTATTAATTATTCTTGTGTAGGCGTTATAGCTTCTTGATAGTAGCTATCAGCAAGCCAAAACTATAATCTAGTACAAGGTAACAGGGGTTCTACAACAAGAGCTTTACTTGAAGAAAGAGTGAGGTTTCTTTGCGATTTAGTCGACCAGTGTTGTGGGATTTTTCGTTTGGTAATTTTTAGTAGTAGTCCGCAGTCAATTACTAGAGGCCATGATGCAAATATGCTCGATGTCTATGGAGCGTGATAGATCCGGGGACTTGACAAGCAAGCTGTCCAATTGCGTTCATAGTAGGTAATCCACTATTTATCCGGTTTAAACAAAATATAGTTATGTTGAAAGTGCTATTGTTGCCATATAAAACTTTGATATATTTTCGTTACCTTTGTTAGCCTGAGAGAAAATATAGGTACGAATGTTCACAAACATTACCCTCCTTCTAACCGCACTCTGGTAAAACAACTGCAGTCTCATATCTACAGTCTGACATTAGAAACTAATACCTACCAAAATATATAGGAAACGCAATTTCTTCAGCACTTCCTGACGTCACGAAGATGACATAACCGTTTACCGGAGCGAGCTATTATCTTGATAACAAAGGTAGACCGATATGAAGGTAGGAAATTAAATATCCACGTGGAATATGACAAAGCGACACTGATGCCCGGTGCATGCTGCGTTAAGGTACTACGAACGAAGACGCAAGGATCAGTGGAGAAGGCATATGGACCGGGCGCTGAAGGTAGTTGAGTGTTCAACATAATTATGAGAACTGCATTCCATTATTCGATTTAGACTCGACAAAGTGTAGGTATATAATCTGAGGCTTGTTGTGATTACAAATTATATTGCAAGAAAACTGGTATGTTTTCTTAAACCACTTCCAATAAGAAATACTGCAAAGTTTTATGTACGATGCTTCTGTAAATATTATAGGCAATTTTAAGCGCCGTATATTGCATATTCATGGAAATATGCAGTATAAGTTACGTAACAAATTCAGTATAATGCACTTATAATATTTTGAATATTGTACGACTTTTTACTGGCCTTTCGGAGATCAAAAATACAACGTGATCAACACGGAAACTAAATAAGTCCAGAATTAATGACGAAATGCAAAGGTACTATAACGATCAGTAAAAATCAGCTACCTAATTTTGTAACTACAATATAAAAACAACCACAGGAAATAATAATGGTTTATCCATAACTGGTACAATAGCAAAAGATACGACCTTGAAAATATAGTATAAACTATGTAACCACATAGTTTATACTATATTTTCAACGTCGTACATACCCTCAGTACATCCGTGAACATGGCGCTTGCAACAGTGCCGAAATATCGGTTACTCCAAACAAAGGTACGTGGTATATATCCCGAAAGACAATTTAAATCAAGTTTAAATGACCACGAAAGTTTAAATTCCTATACTGTTACTTTGCGTCGATTTTCTGTGAAAAGGTAGTAGTTCTCCGGTCGAGCCCGCACATTTATGCTGAAATCAGCAAGGCTCTTTACCTTATATCAAACTACCACATCCAATATTTCTTAGATCTAACCCTGATCACGATATATTGTGAGACTGCAGCCTCCGGGATTCATCTCAAGCAATCCTCTATGTCTGCCATAATTAAATTCATGTCCAACATAACATGTCCCATATTGTGTCCACCAAGGATTACAAGCGGGTTTTGCCGTTACCAGGATTTGTAAGGTAATGGGTTCAATTTTATGTCATGATAAGTACTGGTCCAGGTGATTTGTGTTGGCGACGCATTTATTTCCTAGAGTATGTGTACTGATTCTAATGTGTATTTTTTAAGTCTTTAGGTATCCTAAATTCTAGTGGCCAGAATCCTATAGTTGCGCTACGCTCACACTGATATAGTAGGGTCTATTTTGTCCACCATCGAATACATCGAATCAATAGAAGAATTTGACCTACTATACCACGCTGGCAAGACCCGCTGGTATAGCGACTGATGTTAAATTTTCCGTCTCCTCTCAAGGGTACTATTTGCTTCGCGTATTCTTGTGGCCTCGTACGAAATCCACAGAACAACATTGGGTTGTGACACTTTTTATTCACCACACCGAAAATTGCCACTGCAGTAGTAGTTACTCTATCACAATTATCACTCAGTATTTCTTTGTCCAAACCTGCCGTTTATTATTTCTATTCTAACAGATAAACAGGCAGAGGTATCGAAAGTGTGTTACGTAATAGCTAGGCTGAGTCAAAAGGCGCATGGGCGTACAGCCTTGTATTTTCACTTGTACTCTCGTACACAATCAATCGTGCATTGTTTTGGGCTTAAATATAATTATTACTACATTATTTGTGTACGTACACTGCGGACTAAGGAACAAGTTAGATCATATTTTTTGTTAAGAGGCTACCTCGAAAATTTAGCAGGAAGGGGGACCCAGGAATAGACCGGTATTATTAATCGCCAGGCAGAAGAAGAGATTCCAGATTATAAATAACATAAAATAAATCATAACCGAACAATAAAGCCTAAGTCCATACAATTCGTAGTCAGTTCATTAATGCATCTGACCTTTTAATAAAGCAACTCGGGCGCCGTGGCGAGGCGTACCTAGCGTAGATAACATCGCACTGACAAAGCGTGTCATTTATGGACTGGCTTGTGTGGGAATTCGGACTTAGAGTTGCTGTGCAATAGATATCTATTGCTATGTAATAAGTATATAAGCAAAAGGCATAACTAGTCAAATTTCATTTAAATAATTTCCATTTTCCTCACATTATTAGATACATATTTACCTTTTTGAGCCTGCCATAGCTTAGTGCAGATACCAATATCCCGAAAGACTAGCATGCAAAGCGTATCGGGTTGAAATCTACTTCGCGCACTACTGAATCTCCGATGTTATGTGCCAATGAATGTCTTCATTATCACTTGTCCCGTGTCTCGGAGAGCAAGGGAGGATAGGGAATGGATTGACACTAGTCTAAGGCATAGAATATGGCAATCCCTTATGGGTGCGGAGGTCAGACGGCACTCGGCGAAATTGTCATAATAAAATTAGTACAATTAGAAGAAAATCTCTTTCTTCAAACATCCTCAAATCAAGGTGGGCAAATACTTTTGAGCGGTAGTGTATATTTCGATGACCACAATACATTACTAAATGACAGCACAACATGATTTTCAACTAGCCTACACATAATTTAGATTGAGTCATCATCACAGAATCCTGCTTACCCACTATTGAACATTACCATTCAATCTGTATTCACTCCACAAAGATAATACCAGTTCTGCTAGTAGATTTCGTCTGTGACACACAGGCGGCGCATACAAAGGGAATGTTTTCGACAAATTTTGACACGTACGTGCTTACAGTTAGGACATTATACGGCCCACATAGATTATCTGCTCGTCTACTGATCATGGATACAGATGTACTTGGAAACTGGTTGAATGCACTGCTTTGTGAGGAAAACAACTTATTTGCGTAAAATGGAGTCTACGTTTCTGTAAAAAAAATATATAAAATGATTCTAGATATTAAGGCAACTTGTACAATTATTGTAGACAATATATTTTTATGGGATTACGCCCGCACCAGACATAAATTTCGAATCGCGGGGAAGTTTAAAAAATGTACAGTACACCAGACTCGATGTAAAAGTCGAGGATGAGATTCCACCGCTAGATTTCAAAGACTTGAAGTGATAAATACCTACTAATTAGGCGCTGACTCAACTAACGCAGAAATCAAGACATTGTAGCAATGGCTATATGCAACTGAGGCCATCTATCGTATAATAGCGAAGACAACCAACACTGGCGACATCAACGGACACGATGAAACTAGATTCTGCGCAACTAAAATTTTCAAGTATTTTCATCAGACTGCAGTCCACCATACATGAACACCTAGACAGCTCAGAATATCCTCTCTCTAGTTGGAGACATATCACACCTTATTTCTCTACAACGTGAAGAAGAATTATTATGTAACAACAACATAGTTCGAGTCTGACTCGTATTTTTTTTTTATAAAGCGCCATTTTATCAGCAGCCATATTTAAAATGCCCGCCAAAGGTGAGAAGCCAAAAAATCATGGCGAAAAACGAATCCTCCAATTCAAATTTGAAATTTATTAAAAAGAATGATTGGATGTGTTCCTATCAGGGTTGCAAGTTTGCAATTTTCTATCTAGATCAACGTGTTCAAAATTGCGGTTATCGTTGCGTAGATGAATTATAATGTTATTTTACATGGTGGTTATAATAAGCGCAGTCATACTTTTCGAAGTTATCAAACTAGTTAAAAAGCCTACTAGGTATAGCATGGCGAACAAGGTTTCTATTATTTTTTTCAGCAATATTTGTAATCTTTTGAAACAGCACTTCATGCTCTTTGGGTGAGCCAATCCTTTTAGATTTTCTACAGCTCCTTGACAAGTGCGGTTATATAAATAAACTTATTTGGAAACGTGCAGATGTCACGGAAATTATCACCCTGCGAGCAACCAAAACAATAAACACCAAGTAAACCCAAAAAATATATAAACAATTTATTCATGAAGTGCACATAAATAAGAGATTCGATTAAAAACACAGTTATGCTCGGCACCTGACCATGTGCGAAATCTGGACAATTCCTAATCACGTCATCCGTCAACCCTAGCGATCGGCCAGCTTCGGTCGCGACTCGAAACGCGACGTGTTCCGCATGCGAGTGCGTTCGTAATAAAAATCTGGTCGCCGAGCCTTCGTGCCGATCTGCGCGACGTTTCCAATTTTATGGTTCCTGATTTGAAAAATTATGGAAGTGACTCTATTCTTTTTTTTTCGAACTAATCACGTTGGATGTAATTATAGACACGCATACATTTGATTTCAAGTTCAGTGGAGCTTGTATTATAACGTATTTTTATTAAATATAGAACGGCGTTGACCAATTCGTCATGCTCGAGCACTTAGTTTACCTAAGAAGGTAGTATTATTAACGAATGTGCTGTTAAGTTTGTACGTAAAGTTTTCAAAAGTCATCCATCAATATCTTTATATTCTACTAACTTTGTATGAAAACTGAAAAGCTCCATAACCTAATTCCTCGCTTTTCTACGAAGCATAGCAAATAACCAAGTTTAATGAGGTTGCTCAAAGATCCATTATAAGATTAAAGTAAATAGAATCATTAATTTTTTCACATTAAATGGAAATTCTAATTACTATGAAGTTTTTGTTTACTTGGCAGTAATGTCCTGTCCACGCATGGGCGTCTATTGTTCACGATTCACAATTTCACTTGATCACGAGCATGATGGGCAATATCGAACCGGGAACTCATTACTTCCAATCGATCTGCAGGATGCAGATATAATCTTAGGGAAGTTATGGTACGTTTATTTATATAAGTAAAGAAGCAAACCGCTTCACTTTAAAACTTATTTGGCCGTAAACATACTAAATAGCGTAATAATAATGTCAGCAATGTTTGTTATCTGTTACACTGCTGGTGACGGACTTCTCTCACTATGGGAAGAGTAAGGCCATAGTTCACCACGCTGGACAAGTACAGGATAGCATACTTCACATCATGCCTTTTGAAAATATTATAGAGAATTCTCAAACATGCAGGCTTCCCTTCGGGTTGTCCTTCACCGTACAGCAAGCAATCATTAACAATTTATTCCGCTAAGACTGAACGACGGTACGTGACGTAGGTTTAAATCTGAGTCCCTCTGCATAGCAGACAGACAGTCTCCAACTTTAGCTTTTCAAAACACTAAACCCAGTAATAAATTACATTAGGCTATTGTATTACAACATGAATGACTCACGAACAAATACAATTGCGTTGATAATATCCGAATACAATATCGACAAAATGTAATAGCATTGCTATTGACCTAAAACTAAAGTACTATGTTAATGGCAATTTAGAGTGCATAAATAATGAGTAAAACTATGATATCGCAAGCCTAGCTTAGTGATGTTTTATGCAGGCGATGACTACAATGCATATTTTTGCATAATTTAATATGATCATGGTAATTACGGCTAGCATGATGTGCGTACCAATATTCACTTAATTTGTGATGATAAATACCGTGCGATAAAGCGAATTATTTGGAGCTATAAGGAGGAGTGCTTTTGCCGAGGAGAGACCTTGGGGGAGTTGGGAGTGACCTTGACGTATATCTATACTGATATTATAAAGCTGAATAGTTTCCTTATTAGGTTAACTAATTGCGCGAGGTAATCTCAGGAACTTACTGGTTTGGTTTGAATAGTTATCATTTGTTGGATAACCCATTTACCGAAACAGGCTCTCGGCTACCAGCACTGCAGTAGACCTAAATAACGCGGGTGTAACCGTGGGCTCAGCTAGTACAAATTTAAATATCCACATACTTTTTGACTAGTCTCGCTCTAGGAATAAGTCCCCTCGAGAAAATAAAAAAACATTTGGTGCCTACTTTGTCCTGTTTTTAAGCTAAGCTTGACAAATTCTTGTCGTTAGCACTAAGACCTCTGTGGATGTTCAGTGATTCAGGCTACGGCAATTGGTTCTAGGAATAAAAACACACATATATATTACAGCGGCGGCGATAGCCCAGTGGTGTACGTAACGGACTGCCGAGACGATGGTCTCGGGTTCGATCCCCAGTTACCCCGGGCACACACCTATGACTTTTCGAAGTTATGTGTGTATTAAAATAAAAATATTAATTATCGCTCGCTTAAAAATGTGCCCGGTAGATGGCAATAGGCTCGCCCCCTATTGCATTAGGACCGAAACATATCTGGCGAAGTGTGGGTGTGTGATACGCCTCTGCCTACCCCTTCGGGGATAAAAGGCGTGAAGATATGTTATGTTATGTTATGTTATATATATTACAAAAATATTGTTGTTTACACTAAACTGTCCAAAAGTAACTCTTGTGGGAATCAAACCCACAACACGCGGTGCTTTCACAAGCAAGGCGGCAACTTATGCTACTTACAACACCATCCTTCAGGTCTTCAATCGCAACTAGGATACCGTTAGGCCAATAATGATAATTTCAAACACGAATAGTTTGGGATAAATACTTAAATAACAATAGGCTGAACAGACGCTTAGTAGTTTGTGTTCGTCTCATCGGAGAATGCGTGTCGTGAGTCTAATATATATACATACATATAACATCACGACTGTATAATATCTCTGAACGCATAGGCTTATACCATACGAACACTCAACTTCGCCCGCAGCTTCGCCTGTGTGGATGTCAGTTATCTATAGCGACAAAAGGCAGCATATGTGTTATTCTAATGTATATGCTATATTACTGCAACGTTTATCAAATTCCATCCAGTAATTTTTGAATGAAGGAGAAACAAACATCTGTACATCGATCTATGCATCCTTACAAATTTTCGCGTTATTCAAACAATTATATTTAATTCAATAAAAGTAAAACAAAATTACGTTACAAACATACAAATATCGATACATCCATCCTTACAAACTTTCGCGTTTAGTATATTAGGAATATATTATAAATAGTAGTAAGGTAAAAGGTTTAATGGTCCGATTTTATTTAATTCAATAAAAATATCCAACCTTTACTATAACTTAGAGTGACCCTACGAAAGGCGGACATTGAATGACTAATATACGTGCTAACACACTTCTGTACATTGCGAACTCTGAGTAATCGTGTACAAACATTGACTAACCGTTCCATTCACTGAAACTCTTAACAAAAAACGTATTTATTTTCCTTAAACTTGAATATGTAAATATTAGTTAAGGTAGCGGAAATGAAACCGAATTCTTATAAAACTTATCACTGGCGGACAACTCCTTTACACGGAGTCAGATCTTTAGTTTATTTTAGTACTTACATGATGTAGCGCTCATAGCGAGACTTGACTTGCCGTTCGTAACGGATCAGCAAAGTTAAGCATTGCTTGCACAGGTTACCACTTGGATGGGTGACTGTGTGTATGGAATTTACATCTGAGGGCTTCCGTGCTTCGGAGGGCTGTCAGTCCCGGTTCTTGTCTAAGGATAACGATCGATAGGCCATGTCGGAGGCCTTCGGTCGGCCTGAAAACTCCGACACTAGAGTTGGTCACACACTCACACGAAAAACAAAAACAAAGAGGCAATATAGCGATTCAAACACATGTTAGTGGATTTTTTAAGGCCAAAATACCTGATCATAAAACGTGGACAAGAACCTTGGATGTTATTTTTGGTTCACATCATTTCAACTAAGAATTTTAGGGTAATCTGTCCCTGTCCTAGGATTTGTTCCTAGTGCTAAAGTTCCCTTGCATAAAAAATACAAGAAAATGGGAGGGCGATTAGTTTTTAGCATCATAATCGTAGATTTTATTTTAACAGTCTTTTAGATAAAATCAACCAACTTATCATCTCCAACCAATCAACACTTTAATTATATAAATAAAATATACCTAACCAACTAATAACAAGTACTTGTCTCCAAGTTTTTCAATAAACTTAAATGTTTTCAAGTGATTTATTCGAGAACGCTTCTATGCCACGAGGAGCCATATATTTTATCGGCATGTCAATAGTTGCCTAAGTTTCTTCCAGGTATATTTGCGAGAACAGTTTAAGGCGCTGTTATACCTCACAAGCCGTGAAACACCTAATTTTTCGTCGCGCATCTAGCCATAACGGTACATATTACAAACTAGCAAAAATTAGAGCTTAAAGTCAAAAGTCTGAACAAAAGACTTTTGAAAGAATTTTTCATGTACGTAAAATAGAATCACGGTAAAAAAATCACAAAATCGAGGCAGAAAATAATCTTTCGTCTCACTGTTTGCAATATTTTGATCGTAAGCTGTCATATTTTTTTTGATAATATTGTAGGAAATCTAATGAACTAAAGAATTACCCTATTTATTTTCATATTATACGTGTATATTTTGTAAAATTAAATAAAATCTACCAAACGCCTATGATTTTGACGCTCGGTAGATCCCATCAATATCAAACGCCTCAGCAATTTAAACCTTATTAGCATAAGCGGTGTACTGAGTGTCAGTTGCTAGTTTACGCCCCGCCCAGACCTCATCATTCGGCTATGAGCCCTGTGAGAGATAGGTCATGTCGCTTGCGTCTCCGCTGCACGAAATTTTACGTAAACCTGTTTGTTATTATAATACGCCGATTTGAGTTCGTAATTTCATGTTTTATGTTATAGACTGAATACTTTGAATCAAATAGGCTTTTCATGTAACTATGGGCACATATAATTAGGACCTAAGTTTATACTCTTGTTGCGTTTAATGTGTTATTGTTTCTGTGCTTATAAATATGTAATTAGAAGAATAAAATATGGACAATTAGAGAAATGAAGTTCTACGAAGGATTTGTACAAGAAAGCGTCGTAATAAAATAGAAATTCATCCATGGCCAAGTGATTATGAAATATGTAACATTTTTACACAAATTATTTTCATAAGAGTCTTTTATGACTAACTATGTTACTTATATATTATCGATTATGCATAATATAATTATATAAATTATTCTCACAATACATAGTTGCCACAGTTTTCAATTTTTGAAAGAGTAATAACATAAAATCGAATCATTTTTTTATGTACCTATATTTCAAATTCATTAGCTTGTCAGAGCGCCTGGAGCGCTAAGATGCCGCCACGGCGAACAATAATGATGACAGCGCTAATATGGCGCTCCGCAATCCGCACACAAGCGGTAACGAATGTTGTATTATTGTGTTTTGAACATAAACCTTTTTAGGTACATCGGGTAAAACTTTGATTATTCATAAACTATTAGGTATGTCTCAGTACATCTAATATATTTTTAATTTCTAAAATCAATCATTTATAAGTAAGAAGGTGACTTCTCTGTTTGCTATAACACAAGATATCGTATTTTTTTAATTATAAAGTACGTAACTAATTATCATTATTGTAATTACAGTGAAGTTAAAGATAACAGTTCTGCAACGTCTTACACACATTTAACTTCAGTCATTCCTAACACGATCTGTTCAAGAGCTAGCCAAGAAATGCCAAACAATTTTTTTAACAAATTTGACTCAAATTCCGTAGTGATAAGCAAAAATTACAAGAGGGATAGCAGTGACTGGTTCGAATTGCGTAAGAATATGTTGACAGATTGAAATTTTTGTATAGTGGTAAAAAGAAGAGACAACAGCAGTAAAGCCAATTTAGTAAAAAATATTTTGTACAAATAAAATATTTGCAATGTAAAAGCAGTTGCGCATGGAGTCTAAAATGAACAACTGGCTTTGCAACAACTGGCGAAGCAAGAAAATGTAACAATCGAGCCTTGTGGATTATTCGATTATTGGTGCCACGCCAGATGGATTAATAGGTCCAAACACGATTTTGGAAATTTAATGTTCTAAAGTTGCCTATAAGAATGGCCTGGAGAATAGTATAAGAGCAAATAAAATACAAATATGGAAACATGATAAAAAAGTGAACTGACTAGTCTAAACAAATATTGTAATTGTTATTACCAAATTCAGGGGCAACGCCACGTTACACGCAAACAAAAGTGTTTATTTGCTATGTGGAGTGGCGAAAGTATACCACTAAGAATAGAAATTATAGGAAGAGATGGTGTTTTCTGGGAGAAGCTTGTGGCGTTTTATATGAATTGGCAGTTGCCTGAAATTGTTGATTCTCGTCAAGCTCAAGGGATGGCATTGCGATATCACGGAGAGGAAAATGTTTCATCAGTGCTTGAAATTTCTACAATACCAAGCCGTAAAAGGAAAGTAAATGAAACTGTGCCTCGTGAACAACAGCAAATAATAAGTCTTATCACCTCACACACTGCCTTTAACATTCGATGAGAATAAAGAAAACCTGCCGGGTTGTAGCAGACAGCTAACTTTTGATGAGCTGTAAACTCTGTATTTCGTTAATAAATTATAAATGAATATAAATAAATATCTTTTAATATTTATTTTCTTTGAAACAACACATATTTGAAGCGAAAGATTTTTTTTTATATTTTTCCATACAAACATGTATGACGAGAGCTAACGAAAAAGCAGTAACTCAAATTCTAATTCTATAATTTTCTAAGCGACATAGCAGTATCTCATGAATTAGGTATATCCACATATATTTTTGATGTTTCATCTATTTTGAAAAATAATAATGGGTTGGGTTTCGAAACGAGTCGCCTGAATTTGAGGGTATTGGTAGTGTAGGGGGCTTAAGGTAGTTCGTTTTAATCCCCTAAAAGTAATTTTGGCTGCCGGAGTTGCGTCTAAATATTTTTAAACAACTTCCAAAATTTCGTAAATACTTCGGCAATTATGCAAAACGGAACATAGTTTTTATACTTTGGTATAGTTTTACAACTGTAATTTTTAGGTTTTATGTGAAAAACGTGAAACGAAACGCAAAACTGCCATCTTGGAATGATCATATTGACAGCTAATGTCAAATTTGTGCGTCATTGCTTTCGAGTGCCTTGGGTTAGGTGCGACTGTAATAAGTAAATAAATAGGTTATGTTAGGTTCTCTTTTGACCCTTAATCCGAAAATAGGAGCCCTTCGCAGGGCTCCGACAACCTTAGTTTATTAAACTAGTGTGATGAATGTGGAAGTTGGCAGTGCCATACACACCGATGTTTGGAGATTTTTTTTTCAGAGGAAACCAAGTATTTCCGGCAAGTGAAAATGGTGAGGGGGGTTTCAAGACCTCCCCTGCTCCCTCTCCAATCACTCACAACCCCTAAAAACGGCGACGTATTTCGAAACCTTTGCCATAATAATTATACCTATAATAACAATAAACATCCATAAATGAATAAAAGAAATCAACTTTTACTAAACTTCAATTATCTCGTAACTCGCTTTAGTTGAGATACGGCTTTTGCGCTTAGTAGAGCAGTATTGTGTTTTTTAGGGTACCGTAGCCAAAAATTGTAAAAACGGAACCCTTATAGATTCGCAATGTCTGTCTGTCTGTCCGCCCGTATGTCACAGCCAATTTATTGCAAAACAGATTTAAAAACTGGCAGGAATGGAATTAGATGTAGGTATTCTATGAACTGCTTCACTATTTTTATACAAAAACAAAACAAACATAATAATGGCCTCTCCATACATGGAACTGACTTAATTATTTTTATCATCTTACGGCACGTAGGTATTTACCTACTTTCGTCAACACTTAATACCTATAACGTCTAATGTAAACCAGTTTTGCTCATGGTTGCACTGAGAACAAAAATTGCGCTATGCCTATATTGTACAAACAGATTGATGTATGTAATATAAATTTTAATATCAGTATCTCAATTCAATATGCTAAAACGTTTTGCTTGCGATTTTGAAATATTGGAATACGGATGTCGCCAGAATACGGCCGCACGCGACGAGAATGAAGGGGGGCGCCCCGCAGTAGACGTAGCTAAGCTCCCTTCACCCCCCCTGCTTCACCCCCTGATTTACCAAAACAGTCGCTTAGGACAGCGCCTTAACCGCTCGTTTGACACTTGAGCAACACAATCATATGGATTCTTCCACGAAGTATAACTTGAATATATGTGATGTGACGGTAATGTAATCTTTAACATCTACCTTTTCCAATGTTGATTATTGTGTATTTAAAATGTACGAATGTTTGTTTGAATTGAGTGAAGTAGATCTGGAAGGTGTGTTATAGGATGAACTGTGGTTTATTTTGACATGAAGAGATAGGGTTTTACAAAAATTCGCTTCTACCATGATTTGGTAATAATTTCTGACTAAGTAAACTAAGAAATAACATTATTTTTGAGAAGAAGTAATTTCAACATGACTTTTTCTATAAATTTGTGATAAAAAAAATATTTGCCTTTATCAAGAGTTTCTCGAGGACTAAAATCATATCGGTTCTCTATTACTTTAAAAAGGTTTTTTGCCTAGATATTATGAAAACATTCCTTGCGTCCTCGATTTGGCTTATAAAAGGAACATTTTAAATCGGTAAATATGGCGATAACCTGTGTGCTTTATTGTAAATATGGCTCTAGGATACAACCAATTTTAATAATGACATCACCGTGTAACTTAATTGCCACGTGCACATAGTAACAAGCACAAATTACCCACAATAATAAAATTCATAAATTATTTCGCATGGTGTGTATCGTCGCTTACAACGATGCTAAGTTTATTTTGTACAGAATTTATACGAGTATTTACAGTTCGAATAATATTAAATTTTATAATCACAGTATACCTTTGTATAATTTAAATGAAAAGTCTCTTTCTGTTTCACAAGCTTTCATTCTATCGCTTTAAATAATTTTACACACACAAACTTTCATACATAGGCAAAACCACTAGTTCGACCAGTATTGTTATACTATTCCGAGCTCAGTAGTCATGTGGACTTAATGCTACCTAAGGTCTCGGATATGATATGACCTCAATATGAAAAAAATATGATAATAATATATCTTATTATTACCCATCTTTAGAAGATCTTTACGAATTAGCCACATTTCAGTGCCATATTACTAAAATCACCTGCAAGTGGTGCACCTGCCGATCAACGGACGAAGCTCTGGCAAACAAAATATCCCGGTAAGCGGCAATAGGGTCGCCACCTATTACGTGGGATCAAAGCACTGGCGAAAAGTGGGCGTTTAATATACCTCTGCCTACCCCTTCGGGGAAACAGGCGTGAGTCTATGTATGTATGTATGTATTACTAAAATCAATACGTAACTATGTCCCATTTGCGCATAATTATAGAGAGTGATACATCCACTTACACCCTATGCGTGCGTTGCGTTTAAATTAAATGTAAATGAGCAAAGCTAGGCTTCACGCTTTACCGCTAAATGCCCATTTAGGCTGCGTCTGTAGCAAAGATGAGCGAGAGTCGAGTGGTCCGCGCGGAAATCATCCCGCTAAAGAATGACTGACTGTGAATGCCGCAGTCGCTCAAGAGAAATAAATTATGTTACTTAATTATTTTAGCAGACTCGTCACTACACCGCACGTTATCCTCTTAGCAACATTTCGTTTAAGAACCCTTTACCTTGGAGCACGTGCTATCCGAGCCGTAGCCTCCATCGGTGTACGATTCAAGTTTAAAGCTGTCAAAAGTGTATGTGCCTCCCGGTCAGGCATAGAGACCTACAACCCAAACCATTGGCAGTGTCCTTCGACGGCCCGTATCGAAGGAGACACGCAAATCACGGTTAGCATATGGCGATTCTCCAGACTTTTTCTTGTTCTTCGCCAGACTTACTTGTTTAAGTATATTTGACAGCTTATGTTATTATGCTGAAACGGCCCGTTGCTATTAAGTAACTAAAAGCTATTCAAATGCTTACAAAAAGTCAGCAATCATAGGCAGATAGCAATAATAACCTACCTATCTTTCTTTTCATCCTGCTCTCTCTTTATTTGAATTTAAACTTTCGTGGTAATTTAAACTTAATTTAAATTGTCTTTCGGGATATATACCACGTACCTTTGTTTGGAGTAACCGATATTTCGGCACTGTTGCAAGCGCCATGTACATCCGTGAGGACGAGTACATCCAATAAAGGAACACATTAGGGCAGTCAAAAATAATGAACCACACAAGTTGGCCATAGCTCACCACCTCTTAGACTCAGGTACCGACCACTGGATTGAGTTACATAACCCTCAGGTGCTTTCGACAGAACGCCACTACATACCTCGAATGGTTAGGGAGGCTATTGAAATTAAAAAGTTCAAGAATTTCAATAGAGAGGATGGGTTTCAACTGTCGAGTATCTGGCATCCAGTGGTACGTCTATGTAAAACCCGTGAAAAGAACAAAATCAAACCGCGAGCTGACGTAGTGAGTGTAGTATGTCGTGATCGGGTACAGTGCGATAGTGATAACAGTGCTAGTGGTGTTGAACGCAAAAAACGAGGAAGAAAGCGGGTAGACCGCTATACTTGCTCGTAACATTCATCCACCCGCAATACCATCAGTACATCCGTGAACATGGCGCTTGCAACAGTGCCGAAATATCGGTTACTCCAAAGAAAGGTACGTGGTATATATCCCGAAAGACAATTTAAATAAAACTCTCTTTATTTATTTTATTCTTTCCACATTAAAGCTTCGCACATCTTCAGTATACACCCAGCCTTAACACTTGAGTCCGCGTCTGTCCTTGTATAAATGCATTAAGGGCAGTGCACATGAATTGTGTCTCTATTTTCGGTAACTGAATTGTGTTAGAATGTGGCGAGTCGTTCTGCGAATGTGTGTATACCGTATTTATGTCACTGTGAGTTGTGGTTACTTGTACTTATTGTTATAATTTATTCGCTTTGGGAGGAAGCAAGTTGTATTGTTATCGTAAGCAGATGAGCTAGTAAGCTGTTAGTTTGTTACCGAATGAAGCATATAAGAAGAAATGTACATTACTCTTGTCTCTGTAATATTACTGTATATTTATTTATTTACTCTTTATTGTACACAATTAAAAACAATATTAGAAAGCTGACAACTTAGCAGAGTACAAAGGGCGGCCTTATTGCTGAAAGCGATTTCTACCAGGCAACCTTTGGATGGAGATATTATTGGTAGGAGAAAAACGGTAGTTGCATATGTAACAGTGAGCGAACTAATAAATTTATACATACATACATACTCATACATGGTAGCCGTTCATAATATCGTCAGTCACTACATCGATGGTCGCTGTATCGAAAAGGTTCCATCGACGGGCTAATGTATCGACAGTACCACAAATCGATGATACGCTACATCGACAGTACCCCAAATCGTTGGTACGCTTCATCGTTAGTACACTAAAACGACGGTATGCTACATCGACTGTAAACCAAAGCGATAGTACGCTGCATCGACTACCCGACTCGAGCCAGATTTAAATAAAAAACACAGGATTTTTTTAAGTTTTAATCACAATTTGTCAAGACGAAAAGAAATGAAGGTTAGGTGAGACTGTAACTCAAGTAAGTAGGTTATGTTAGGTTCTCTTGTGACCCTTAATCCAAAAATAGGAGCCTTGCGAAGCAGGGCTCCGTCAAGTTAGTATTTTTTTATTTAAAAATTCGGAAATTTACCAACTTATGCTGGTAAATCTTAGGAGTTACTGGTTCGGGTAGTCGATGTAGCGTACTATCGATTTGGTTTACTGTCGATGTAACTTACCGTCGTTTTAGTGTTCTAACGATGAAGCGTACCAACGATTTGGGGTACCTACTGTCGATGTAGCGTACCATCGATTTGGGGTACTGTCGATACATTAGCCCGTCGATGGAACGTTTTCGATACAGCGACCATCGATGTAGTGACTGGCGATATTATGAACTAGAGGCCCCACACATACATAAATACCTACATATCGTTGAGGAGGTACATAATATTTAGTACATGTATTTTATAGAACAAGAAAAAGTTATAGTCCTAGGTTGTGAACCTTTACTAAAGCTTTAAATTTAGCTATAGTCTGAGCCTGTCTTAGGTATATGTAATGATAACGTATTCCATAGGCGAACAGCGGTTACACAAAATGATTTGTCATACAATGCTGTGGATGTGCCAGCATTTTCAGTTTCAAAATTTCTGATGATCGTCAGTCATACACTGATGAGTGATGTGTATATGGAGTACAATAAAGCATTATCTATCTATCTATCTAAATACGTTAAAAGGGCTAGTCGTGCTTGGGCTAAAAGCCTGTGATCGTGTGATTGAATACTAGCTACTTCATCATCATCATCGTCTTATCGCTATCCCGGTTGCTTCTTAAACTTACGCTATGGAGCCCGGGGACCGCTTACTAGTCTTACCAGATTAACCAGAATACGACTCCATTATGTAGAAAATACAGTACTTATTAAGTACCTACTTAAATCGACCGTCATTGCTATTCACAACTTAAAACAACTACAAACATTTCATACAATATATTTTTAGATACAACCACATAATTAAACTTGACCACCACAACGTTTTTTACAGAACCATTAGTCATATGCAAAGGCTGCGCCATTCCAAATCCATAAAATCCGCAATCGAAACAAGTCCATTTTTATTTTGTACCTTTTTCTTTTTCGTCCGTCGCCGGTGTGTCCTCAGCCTAACGAGTTGTCACCGCTAAATAGTGAGGTGCAATGATTTATTCATAGACCTGGGGCCCAATTCTACTAAATAAATATAGTTTCGATATCATGTCAGTGTCATACTTACGTCACAAAAAGCGTATTCTTCTAAATTATCTGATAATTGAACGAAGTTGTAACGAGATCGTAAATTTAAACAAGTGTCAAAATAGTCAACGACGAACTGTTTATTTCAAATTATACGATAATGACATTAGGTTATCAGAATACCGCTTTTGAGTCCATTCAAAATATAATATCAATGTCATATGAAAATAGGAGAATTGGGCCCTTGGATACTTCCAACTAAAATAAATTTAGTTATCTCACACAGCTATGAATTTATAATGCACTTAAAATCCCGAATTAAAATAAAAAAACATATTCCACACGAGCAGACTGGCTTTTGTATAAAACAACTAGTTTTTACCCGCAGTTACACCTGTTTTATTTTCTGTATCACGGGGCTAGATTTAGATAAAACGAACCGAATTTTGTTTAATTTTAAAATGGAAATTACAAAATATCTCTGAAATAAAATGTACCGTATGTAATGTGTAAATAGTCGACGCCTTTACCCTGAAAGTTTACATCCCATTAAAATAGGATCAGCATTTCCAAAGATAACCACGAACAAACAGAAAGACGGACAGGAATAATATTTCATTTATGGCATGGTATAAAAAATAACTAATCTTTTTAGATATAGAAATACAGGCAGACTTTTCATATTTGTTTATATGTATAGATGTCAGTTGGAGCCAGCCATTTCAATTCAACATTTAAAATGGTTATTTTGTAACCAAAAAGTAATATAAGCACATTTATCTTCATTGGCGAGTATCTACCATAGGCTGGCAGGTGAATGGATGGAAATATATGCGATTTATTGAACAATGAATAACGAGAATTCCCAGGGCTGTGATGGTTTTAAATCTGTATCTATGTCTTTTTTACTTGAAGAATAATAAATAGTATTATGAAGTTCTGTCGTTTCGCTAATTATAACCTAAATAACTGGCAAAACGATGGTTGCCTTGAATTATTTTTTCCTTTTAGTCACTGCTTTAAGATCAATCAATCTCTGTTCAAACTCACATATCCCACGATGCTTTTCGTTCATTCCAAATTGAAGCAGCAATTCTGAAAATGAGTTGAAAATATATATAATAGTACCGAATGCCGCGATAGAACCTGAAGATAGATCGCAATAACCTTTATCTCCGCACTGTTCGATTCAAATATAAAAATACACACGTAACGAATTCAGTTTATAATTTACTAGTAATAATAACAAAATTCCTTGAAAATAATAAACTTTTAAATAATCCCTATATCGTATTTGTCCCGTTCCACAATCCGGACAAACTGTTAAACCGTAACAAAGTTAACAACAATTAACGGCACATGAGTAAATAAACCGAACAGAGAGACAGCTTCTTAAGAGCTTGTAAATTTGTTACCTATTTTGGTAGGGTTGTCACAATACGTTAAGACAAATCGCTTGTTCGGTATACGACAGATTCTGGATTGGACAGATTCGTAATTTGGCAGATTCCCAACTCGACAGATTCGTGGATTGGGCAGATTCTTGGACTCGACGGATTCGCTATACGGCAGAAGTACAGCTGTTGTAAATAAAATAGCGAGTGGAACCAAAAAAGGCATGCACCTGAAACTTTTAAAAGCACGGAATAAAAATATACATTTGTTACCAAGGACACGACGTGACGACGTGATTTATTTGACATTCCCAACGATACCACTAATCGTGTTGAATATTTTCTGGTAATATGATTTATTTTGCTAATAAACATAGGAATCTCCTTTAGCTATTATGGCCCCTAGTTTTACCACGGGGATAGGTATCTAAAATAAGTTTAAAAAGAAATTGTGTAAGACAAATGAACGTCTACAAAACAAATGACTATAAAATGATCAACCATCGATAGGGCTTACAAAAAACAGGTGCATGCGATTTTCGACCTTATTGACAATTCATGACAGACTTTTATTTGGTATTTTCTTGCTTTCTGACATAGATACGTTATTAAAATTGTAAATTCTGAGTTACGTCAATAAAGTCGAAAATCGCATGCACCTGTTTTTTGTAATCCCTATCGATGGCTAATCACTTTCTGATAGTCATTGGTTTTGTAAACATTAATTGATTTTACACAATTTCACAAATAATGAGTTGTTAAGTATTTCGTTGCCAACATTGACAATATTTATTTCAAGATCGAAATATTCGCGAAACTTTTGCTCGAGCAATTCAACAAATGCGACAAAATTATCAGGAGTTATACCTAATTAAAAAACCCAATTGTACGTTACCATTGTTAAAATCTTTATAATGATTTAATTATTTCATCTAGTATTATTCATACACACAGAACAATAAACAACCATTATTAATAATAAAACACCACTTTTTTACATTAAAATATTAAAACTTGCAACGTACAAAACAAACAACGTGCGTCGTAATAACCCTAAGATTGTCAACTGCCTGTGCCTACGTAAACCGGTTCTTTCCACTCTCGCCGCGTACACGACAAGCGGCCAGTGGTCACGCACACATAAGCCCCGTGCTCGTAGTAGTGCAACCGATTCGCGCTGTTGTATGAAGCTGTGTCTCTGTTCCGTTTATCTACTCATGTGATTAACGGTTAGCGGGGACCGCGCCATTACCGTCCAAAACAATTCGAATTTCTCTCGTCGTCTCAGCTGCACTCGATGACGTCACGGACTCACGGCATCGGTATTCGGTTGCTCATACCAAGTTCGCCGAACTATTGCAGGTGAGCGCAAGTGGCTTTTACACGCGCGTTGAAAATCTGACAAACATCCCTAGCGGATAGTCGGGGAGATGATGGCGTACTTAAATACCGGAGTTCGAATAAAATATGTGATACTGATTAGATATGTAGGTGTATCTTTGTTTTATACTCTACTTTAACGTGAAAATTTTATGAGGATGTTTAATGTTTGCTACTCTTTCCCGCTAAAACTTTTAATGAAAAGTTTAAGTGATATACGCCAATATATATATATATATATATATATATATACACCAGTGTAGCACGTAGGTAATGTCGTCATAACTGAAACCCATTAACGGCTTGGCCACGGGGACCGGCGACGCGACAATCCGCGCGAGACAAAAAACACGCCACGGGCACACGCGCTCGCCGCCGCGACCAGTATAGACCAGGAGCGAGACGATATTAGCTGAGATCTTTTTATGAAATTTAGCTCGACATTGTACGGACTTTGGTGTCAATATCACATTTGTTTCAACCCGGCAATCGAACTCGAGACCTCATGATCCGCTTACACTACCGCAAGATCACAGAGGCAGACTTGATATTGTCATAGTATAAAAAGAATAGTAGGATAGCTTCATACAAATCGGCCGCCGCCGCCGGTTTGAATGTACGCGTGAGTCGCCGGCGCTGTGTACGCACGCACTTTTCTTGCACACAATCTCATAGACGAGCGCGGCGGGCGCGGCTTCAGTACGGGATGCGCCGCGCGTCTGATCGCGCGCATTCATGTAGGTACTACACTGCTCGACCGCTCCAATTGTTTATGTACATTCAGTTTTGTAATAAACGTTATTAATATTATACAATGTGTTAAACGACAGTAAATTAAACTTGTTACATTTTTCTTATTATAAAGGGCATTTAAATAGTTATGTAACGCTTAGGTAGTCAGTAGGTATTTGAAAAAATATATATATGCAAGCTTAAATTGTGAAGTATTCAGCGCGATCACTTAAAAAAGCGGCGAAAAAGCGCGCGCGCCGACAAAGCCGGCGCCGCGGTGTAAACAAGTGACAACCCGTGCGTCAACGCAAGAGTAGGCAATTAACTCGCCGAGCGGTCTGCTAACCTACTATTCTTATTTTACTATGATATTGTGTACCTAACCACGGTATTGAAATATATAGGTACTGTATTTTATCTTTATACAAACGGTCGGAACGCGATTTATACCTACGAGCGTCAGGTTCGGTACCCACCTAACCTACTGCATATCAAACTCAAGGCGCTTCGGTATACATTCTGTAGGTACCTACTGAATGCGTACTGAGCCGACGCTTGTAGGTATTATAACTCGAGTTTTGAGTTAAAATACGGAAAAGCTTATGTACGTAAGTGTGATCTAACTAACTAGGTATATGCACTTCTAAAAACTTACTTAGGTATTTTGAAATCACAGACAGACACTTCAACTCTATTTATACTGTATACATTTATGTAGATATAGATAACACCCAGACGTTCTAAATAGCTAGCCTAACTAAAAATTCTAAGAATAATATCATGCTCGCGGAGAAAAAAACAAAAAAAATTATACTGACTCAGCCGGTCGCGTCGCGCGAATTTTCGCTGGAGCAAATTGTCCGTGGCCAGGCCGTAAGCCGCAGTCGCGGGAAGTAACTAGCAGATAATAATAAATAATTGTATCACTATTATTTAATTGTAAATCAACTCGACTATCTATTACCTAATGGGCCAGTCTAGGTAACGTCAAAGTGGTTTACATATCGTATCACAATATTTAAATCGTTTTTGCGTGTTTGAGTTAGAACGTTTAAAGGCCTAAACAAAAAAATAAAATATTTACAATATGATATCAATTCTCTATCTTCTTCTTCTGCCTGTCCTGTTCCAATATCAATACTCTATATCTTTCATTTTACCGTGCAATACAAAGATCATGCCCAAAAATCTATCCATTAATAAAATAGGTATACTTAGAACGTTTCTAAATAATGTGACGTACAGTCTCCTAGACTATTGGATGCACCTACACGTCCCGTCGGAGTTGCGATCGTGTCTCGCAAACTACCAAAACGTGTTTATGAAGAAACAAAATTTAGTTTCTCTTTGAAAATGCAATAAAGTTTTTGAATATACTTTCATTATTTTGTTGCATACATTTTCTGTAAAGTATATTCTGCTTTAATACTTGAAGATACTTGTATTGCAATTTTGTATTTTGATGCAATAAATGTCTACATTTCTTATTGATCGTTTTCTCAGTCGCATGCAATAAATTTGCCTTGGGCTAACCATGTAAGGCGAAGTTGAAAATGAGTTTTACACAGTCAACCTCGACCAAACGTTATCATGTTAAATGTTATCGTTATCAAAGGCATGGAATCCAACACTTTCGCCTTAGAACCTGACGGCTGCTTGGTCTAACTAGTTATGACAGAAAATCAGCTTTTCCAAAGCGATTGTCGTCCAATCTGCGCAACTCAAAGGGACGTTTCATGCCTCACTAAAGTGTATTTTGAAGGTATAGATTTTTCGCAACGACTGTCAAAGACCTTCATGTCAGCCAGCACCGACAGCTTAACACGCTCTCTGATGAACAGGACAAGCAACGATTAACAATTTAACACGACAACTTTGAAAAATCAGTGAAAGGCGCCGTGGCTTTGAACTATTCTTATACCTCGAATTGCCGAGGCTAATAGACTCACTTTACTTTTAAATATTTAGACGATTAAGACCAATAACATATATACTAGTTAGAGTTTTTACCACACATAACTAGTTATAATTCTTGCTTTTCCACTAAAAGAAACTGCAATTCACGATATAACTATAGCAAACCAATAACTTCTCTTATCTCAAGATCGGAACCTCAAACCTCGTCCATAAACCCTGAAATAATAAAACTGCTTTTATTGTAAACTAATATATGTACCAGTGTTTATTACTGTCCCAACACTACCGAGACATCCCCTCACTAAAGATAAGGCACGGTCCACACTCGAACTTTAATTAATTGGGTCCATTATACTCAGTTATGCAAGGAAAAAACGGTCTGTACGTGACCTAAGGGCCGTACAGTGTGTGCTCGGGTTTATACTTGTGTGTGTGTGCATAGCCCAAATACCCCTTTGAAATGATGTTCGGAACTGATTTGTGTCCTGAGCTTAAATAATTTGATTATGTTTGATGTATTCCATGTTGTTTTTTATGACAAACTGTTTATGTTCCATAGCAAATGTTTGAATAAGCTAGTAAAATCTATGGACTTAAAGATGATACTTGTACGTAGTAGTCCGCACCTATACAGTTTATTAATATTTATTTATTTTCAAGGATTTATGGCTTAAGTTTTTAATCATCTCAGGCTTTAGAACCTTGTCATTTCTTTATTATACGGTTGGCTAATTATTTGACTGGTCTAATGTTCTATTTGTTTCAATGATAATGATTAGATACGAATTTCATTACGCAAAACTATTTCTTCTATATTATAGAAGAGCCCATGGCATAAACGCGGCTCCAGAAATCTAACGATTCGAATGAATGAATGACCGGTAAGAATAAATGTCATAACTGAAACTCTTGACTCATATAAAAATGTAAGACGATGAACAAAATGTATGATCATCATCGAAGGGAAATTGCATTAGCTTGCTGTATTGTAATCTCATTATATATGTATTAAAGCCATTTTCAAATCTAAATAAGACATTTCGACCTCGCTAGGGACAAAATTAAGAATTAAAGAGTCTCCAAAAAAACTAGCCACAAAGGCCTTGTCGTCGTCTAACAGAGCGTAAAGATAAACTTTTCACAAGAATCACAGAAAAATACAAAAGTAATAATAAATTCGAATGAGTAATGGTCCCAACTCCCTTGGTAGTCAGACTGACGGAGTCGGTGGACAGCCAACACGTCTGATTAACGACCAAGACTTGTCGAGATACTTTATACACATACATGCACAGATAAGCTAACGCAGCGGGCTTCTCAGCTGTCATTGCTGTCAAAGTGACATTTCGGAATGTCATTTTGAAATATGTCAAAACAGAGTGTCATTATTGTCTGTTGTGAAGAGTTATGTCAGAGAGTTTGGACGTTTAGATTAGAGAGAACATGCTCGCCATATTTCCTTATCCACTCCCACGTCCAGCCCGAGCGACTGTTATAGCCTTGTACGTCCGGATGCGCGCAGCCATGATTCGGTGTCGCCGCGCTCGCATGTTGTAACATAAAAACCTACATAGCTACTTAACTATAATAGCTAGAATAAAGAAAAAAACTGTAAAAAAATTGTACAAAAATTCCAATTAAAACTATGTATGTTTTAAGATCCACATATTTTATTTAAGCTGTTAAAAACAGTTGTGAACATTGAATTCGATCAAAAATGAACATAAAAATTGTATTCATTCACACCGCAACAGATAACTATTGTTAATTTTACCAATAAAACAATGTCACAAGAAACTAGACGTATGTGCCTTTCGAATGATACATAAATGATTATGTTTAATTATCGCTAAGTAGTTCAATAAATCGAAACAAAAAACCTCTCTTGTTAATTTTGTCGCGGAATCTCGTGCGCTTTCGTCTCGCTCGCGAAGGCAAAATATAAGCAATATGGCCGCTTATCTAAGGATTCGTCCACACTTTGTAATTTACGCATCTTAAAAATAGGTAGTCATATTTTTTTGTAGTTTGGGTTTTAAATTAAACACCAATAATAAATTTGTACAATATATATTATAAATGTGTAAATCGAATTATATAAAAGTATAAAATAAATCTGATGTAAAATTCATCATCAGTTGGTGATCTAAATTTAAGCCAACAATCGAATTAAGGACAACAAATTTAATAGTGACTAAGAAACTCATAGCAGTGCAGCTTCAAGGCAAATAACAAAATGCACATGCACATATTATGAAGAAATAAATATTTTCAAAACCAACTATGGCAATAAACAAATGAGCACAATACATACGGTATTTATAGTATTATTATATCGAAAAATAAATAATATTGTTTAAGTTTATGAATTATTATCAATAAATCACAAAACTATACTTAGTGATATGAAATAGTAGAACACATCCTCTATGTTAGAAAACGGAGATAAAAAGAGAGCAAAATTATATTATTAGTAAGTATATCACAAGAAAATTTGAGCATAATGAAACACCACCAAAACAAACACCACAAACCAAAACAAAAAACTCAACATCCAAAACCGCACAAAACAACAAAGCAAAAAATATTGCAAACATATTTTGCTGTTTGTACCGACCCTTATTGTGAACCAATATAGTTACGTCCGTGGGTACTATACTACCCATATCAAAAAACCTGAGGAACACAATAACATTTTTTATCAATCTTCTGCGTTTATTGTATATTTATGATAGTAAAGTACATTATTGTGATTATTACGAAATGTTGATCGTTGTTTTAATGTAATTTCACTGAAAAAAAAGGAAATAGAGCTAAAATTAGGCCGAAAAGTTAGGGGCCGCCATTTTTTCGACACAGTTGTAGTTTGAAAACGAAATATAACTTGATTTTACTCACAGAAGTGTAATATGTATACGTAATTATAAAATAAAAATCATCTAGTTTATTTTGATGTATAATAATCTAAGAAACAATTAGTAATACTTAAGTACTTACGACATTACTTGGCTGGTACTCCAAAAGACATGTTGCGAAATATACACTAAAGAAAAATTTTTTTAATTCATTTGTCAAGGCTTGTTACACTGCCATCTCGTATTTAAATGGTAAACTAGCTAGTTAACTATTGATTCCAAACACCAAAAGTAAAAAAATACCGCTAATTGTCCTTAGATGGCAGTTTTAAAAAATTTGGCGCTTTGGGTACTCTGGTAACCGGGACGTGCAACGCTACTTTGTTTTTGGGTACCGTTGTACCCATGGACGTTCGAGTAGTTATACCGAACGTGCAACATGTAATGTCAGTTGGTCTTAGTTGGTTAATCATAACGTCAAATTACGCGTCTCATTTAAAGAGGCATAGACTCCTTACAGACTCATATCTTTGACTGCATTCTCTAAATAGCCGTGCTGTCAAATCCCATCATTAAGGAGTGATGGGATTTGACAGTGAAAGGAGATAACGATGTTTTTTGAATGAGGGATAAATACGGAAACAAACTATCGGACATGAATGTAAAACTGAATCGTACCCGCAAGCTTCGGCGTGGCAGTCGGTTGCACTCACGCCAACTGGGTTGTCAAAGTAGTTCACTGCTGTACTAATATTTACATAAAGGAGAATCATTTGTGCTGGCGGATCACAAATCGGATTACCTACAACTCTAAAAAAATCAAGCAGTGTCCAACGTAAGCGATAGCAAGCAACGTGATATGATGCGACGCACACAAATTGCCAAAGCCTGCCGCATTAGCCAATCTGGTATAATTCGTACAATACATAATGTAAGTGACAGTTTCTTAGCATCTCATCGCAACGCATCGCTCATTAGTTTATGAATACTTTTTGTCAATAGATTTTATGGCTAAAACGAACAATTACACACGTGATTTTTTTTAGTACTGTCTGTCTGGCAAGTCTTTGGAAAGCACTGTCCGGCGTCAACAGCAAAAACTACAATTTCAATATTTAAGTTGTTTACTTCTACGGCTTAAATATATCGACACATACTTAGACAAGTTAGAAAAATATTTATCGATAAATCATCACTGTTATGAACAACACTCAATTTCCTAACTCTATGTTTTGTCTACTGTTTGCCTACCACGAGGCTGCTATAAGAGCGTGCTGCTAAACCTATCGACAGCTCTTTCTATCATACTGCATGTGCCATGAGAAAGAAGATATCAATCACAGCAACCGCTGTTGTTATTTAGTGTTACTTCTATGCCTTAAGGTTATATTTCTTTGAGTTATGTGGTTGAATGGTAAAAGAGTATGCAGATAGAAAATATGGGCGATAAATAAATATATTTTTAGTCGTAAGGACAGAACAGCTTTTGATCAAAAACTAATTTGTAATTCTGTGGACTTTATACCTAAAGAGGTGTATAATGATACCGGCCTAACCCTAGCTAGAGACGGTTCGAGGGGGGTAAGTGTCTACTCTTATTACGCTAAAGTTTGAACCATATTCCTCACTGCCAAGGCCATACCATTACATTATAAAAACAGGACGAAGGGGAAGACCTAGGCGGACGTTCTCTGACCAGATTGGAGACATCCTAAAAACAGGACAGGTTAGAGGTACCCTGAACAGAAGAGCATGCATGAGGAACCTGATGAGAGTGAATTAAGCAAGAGAGATATGTCAGGATCGTTTCAAATGGCGTTCCGTAGTCTCTGCCTACCCCTCCGGGCAACAGGCGTGAGTCTATGTATGTATGTATAAAAACAGTTAGATTTCTAGTTTTGTGCCTTATCTTTTCGAACAATCAGAGATGATGTACAATAGTGTTATCCCAATGCATAGCGGTCTATTGGGTCTCCGCTACGTTAGGCACTAAAGCTAGGCACTTTTTCTCGCAAACCAATATTTTTTATGAAGCAAGTAATCGAACGAGAGGGTTCACTATTTAACATTGCTTTCTCTGTCCAATTAGCAATATAAAAAAGCTAGTTACTAGCTCAATAATAAATCAATTACTGTGTTTGTTAGGTATGACTTAAACTTTACGACTAGGCCTGTATCCCCGAAGGGTAGGCAGAGGTGTTATATAACACCCACATTTCGTTTGTGTTATGAATTTGAAGGTTCCACATTATAGGGGGCGAACCTAATGCCGTTAACAGGCACTTTGCCAGATTCCGTGTTATTACACAGAATTCGGAAAAACGCAGTGACACTTTTGTCCAACCGGAAATATTACGCAAACCATTTGATCACCAACAGTATTGGTGGTATACGGTAATATTCATACATCTGAATCATAAATATAAATGCTGTGGCATTGTTTAAGTTACGAGATAATCGCATTAGGTGTGGCAGGACGAGTGAGTGGCTGGCCGGTCCATTAATCAACATCTACGCACCGGTCTAGCCTGTGGGGCAAGGTATGAGCCTAAGCGTACGTGTCAATATGTATTTTTTTTTTTGTTCTTTGTTATATATTTAGAAAGACAGTGATAGCCTAAAAGAGAACCAACAGACTGCTAAGCATAAAGTATCCGACACACGAATCTTTTACCATATTTTTTTTATTATCGCTGGTGTAAAGATTTACAGAGAGCTATTGTTCACACCCCATTTCATTCCATAGATGTCGCTAGGAAAATATATGAAGCAAATAGTATCTTGTAAAACTTTTGCCCGACCCGGGAATCGAACCCGGGACCTCCGATCAGCAGTCGCATACGCAATCCACTGGACCACGGAGGCAGTCCCCACTGGACCACAGAGGCAGTGTTATACATAGCAGAGATTAACAAATACGACGTGCACCACTGACTTTTCGTAGGCAGCTGTGTATTAAAAAATTAATATGTAGCTGAAAGATGATGGAAAGGGTCATGTGGTGACCTGCATGTCTAGGAGTGTGTCGTGATTTGTCTTCGTATTAGATCGGCAAAGTTAAGCAATGTCAATGCAGGCCAACCTTTGGATGCGCGACGGCTAATTGTGACATTTACATCAGGACGAGTAGCCTATAAACTCCGACGCCAGATTTGGCCACACGGTTTAATAATAAGAAGCTATCCATAATGTTTTCGAACAACATGTAAAAATAATGTTGAATAGCTATTGCATAAAACCAAATCGCTTCGGCTCCAAACTTAGACCACTCGTCTAAAATTTCGTATCCCAGGACAAATGATGACGTGCAATATGGTCGAAACGAGGTCAGGCTCTGTTTTTAAAGTACTAGGCGCTACTCTCTAACCATCAGATTTGATTAAGAGACACGGAACTGAGAAATCTCGATGTCGGAAGAGGCATTAGCCTATTTTATGACGCTACTTGAGAACGGTAAATTTAGGTCATACAATATGCGGTTGGCGTAGCAGTTTAAGCCGTCGCCTCGGCACTCACTGTGCGGAGTGGGTTTGATCTCCGCACGAGGCAATACGTTCTGAGATCCATAAATGTTGATTCGAGTCACTCGGTTGTACTGAGAGTCCGTGTTCCTCGTGACGCAGGCTTGTACTTAGTGCGAGAGTTGTCTTAATTTCTTTTTGCGGTGGGTGCCGGATTGGTGTACGTTTGCTACAGCATAGCTCAAAAGGTAAGGAAAGGTCCCGGTTCTCATCTTTTTAGTCGACCAAGCCAGAGGTCTTCGGGCTTATATACCAATAGAAAAACAGTAGTTTGCGCTGATTCTTTAAGAAATTACTTCCATGGGCAAAAACACTTATGTTTGCTCTCCTTTACACATACTATTCTGTAAAGGTGCTCGTATGACCAGCTTTATGACGCGACTTAATAAACATATATCGCTGCCCTCACATATTTCCTGTGTGTGTTCAAACGCAATATGTAGCTGAGCTCTTAAGAATTTTCTACTTTCATAATCTAGCATGGACATACTTTATTGCAAGAATACCAGGTAGGTACTAGGACACATGTGTTTGATAGGTAGAATAGTGCAGTTATTTTAAGAATCCAATCTCTTTTTCAATTACATAGCGCTACAATCGCTTTAAAAGAGATTTCTTAGTAGGTATAAGTATTTGCTTGATTTGTATTAAGTTTAAATAACTTTATATTCAGAATATACATATATTTATGAATCCGCGGGCGGCATCTATTATTCTATAATTTGAGGAGTCCAATGTTTTATCATGTTTTGGTTTATGGTATACTAGATCGGTCTACGTTTTAGAGGAGGCTTATATCCAGCTGTGGACGTCTATCAGCTGCTATAATAGTGATAAAAAGAGTTTTCATTAAGATAAAAAACATCCATATCCACAGCAAGAAATCGATATGACTTAAATAAAGACTCATCTATGGTGTGAAAAGGATGTTTTTATTTCCACATGATGACCAAATCTAATCAGTTTACCTTTATACAAATCATAATAACCTGACCCAAAACTGAACAATTCAGAACGACCTTCGACCAATCCATGCTACCAATCCCACGATGAGAATTCACTGCCGGTGAGTGGTGACTCATTTAGATGAAATGACAAACGTAAATTTATATTGATGACAGTGGACTTCTAAATCATTCAATCACTTATTGGGTCATTTGAATGCTGAGTGCGATGACTCGGCACTTAATAGTGTTCATTATAGTGTGCTTAATAGTGATAATGGCGGCCTAGTTACATTCTCGGTACATCTTCTTGGCACGATTGCAGTGACCACGGATGGTGTAAGTGTGCCGAAATGTCGGGCTGAATAGAAGATATTTCACCGTTATTTTTACCTTCTGAAGTGATTGAGAATTTGGGACACAAATAAATATATATAAAATATGTATGAGTGCTGTATACGAAGTAACTTAAGTTTTAAGATGTTCTTATATTTAACAAGACTTCGCCTAAACCTTCTTCAGGAATCACACTTCCTATCTATTGGACAGCTGTACAAAAATCCGGTAATTTTTGATTTCACTGCGTTCACACAAAAAACAGGACGAGGCGGGCACTTAACTTAAACCTAGTAGTTTACCGTAAACTACCAAGGTTCAGTGCACGTTGGTGGAGCACGCACATCTTCAAGAATTATAATGTATCGGAATATTCCGATTGCCGCGAAATAAATTAATAAAACGATAATTATATTTTCTTAGTACTTACTCGTGAAAAGATCGTCACTACTGTAACTGTCCCTCCAACACTAATAGATTTTTAGGTATACATACCTGGAACAAAAAAAGGCAAAATGTTATTGAAGTAAATAATAAGTAAACAGATCTAAAATTGTGTTAAGAAAATCCGTTAAAAGTAAGTACTTCGTGTATCGATGAATGTGGGTGCATAGAAAATGTGATGCCAATAAATTAATACCGACAAATACGTATAAATTACGATTATTGTAGTTTCAAAAACATTGGCTAAAACAAGCTGAAAATACCTGCACATGCATAAATATGGCTTGAATGTTTATAACGTCCTCCACGTAACACGAGTTGAATGCGAGAGCCCTTGAGTGCACACCGATGTTAAATCCCTCTATAATGTAAGTATGTGGTCGCAAAGCCCTCAGTTATGTTTATGTAAGCAGTAATACATACATACATACATAGACTCACGCCTGTTTCCCCGAAGGGGTAGGCAGAGGCATATTAAACGCCCACTATTCTATATATCTCTATTAGTGTTTTGATCCCACGTAATAGGTGACGAGCCTATTGCCGCTTATCGGGATATTTTGTTTGCCAGAGCCTCGTCGGTTGATCGGCAGGTGCACCACTTGCAGGTGAGGTTGGCTTGGGACTTTAGGACCCTAAGTTCTTGGTGGGAACCCTATGCACCCTAGTAAGCAGTAATGTAGTCCCAAATTCGATAGAATCTTAATTCTTTATGATAATGAGTATAGGCTATTTCATTACCAAGCAATTTCTACACGCACGCATAGTAAGTAGCCTACTCAAAAGCTATAATCTATCAAGCGGACCCCGGGCCGCAACTGGGATAACGTTAGGAGGAGCCTACGCAGCCTACTCATACATATAGATAAAGGCCAGTTGATACCACAATTTATTAAAAGTATAATACGAATGCCGAAATATGTAAATACACAAAATCCACAATAAAGAAAACAATACCACAATACCGCAGGGATGTACAGAAAAACCAATAATTCGTTTCGACAGCCGGTCAATTTTTAATCCCGTGGATAAATTTAGCCCTGTAATAAATAATGTCTTATTAGCAATGCGATTCGTACACGTGGACGAGGACATTGCGATCGGCGGGCTCACTTATAATGTATGAATTTTGGTCTTTTATCAACCATTTTGTGGGTCAGTTTTAAAGTGAATTGGCTTGCCGAGTGACGACATTTTTATTTATTTATTTATTTATTTATTGATTTATTTGGTTCACAAGCAAGCATAACAAAATTATGTACAATTTTAAATGAAAACATATAGTTAGCTACAATATATGTGCGGCTGGTACTTAAAATAGGAGAACCTGAGCCATAAGTACCAGCAAACTTCTAATGACACAATACAGAACTTACATAATAAAGCATTGAGACAGTTTTAATATAAATATTGTAAAACAATTGCCAAAAATAAATAAAGAAAAAGAAAAGTAATATTAAGTAGTTTTGATAAACCTTGCATATTAGAATGTGTGTGTGTGTGTGTGTGTGTGTGTGTGCGCGTGTGTGTGTATGTGTGTGTGTGTGCGTGTGTTAAGTTGTGGGATGGAGTAGATTTTCTGTTTCGTCGTATGATAGTGTGAGTAACCATTCACTTACGATAGTCTTGCAGTCGTGTTTATTGCGGTTAACTATTGACAATACTTTATTTATTTTGTTGTAAATAAACCTTCCAAGAAAGCAGAAAAATCTTTGACTAAATGATGTTCTACGGGTAACACCAGGTGGAAATTTATACCTACGAGTGATTGACTGATGAGAAGACGAGGTGTAGTGGCCTGATTTTGAAAGGTACGAGTGTTCTCTTAATATAATTTGTTGCATGAAAAGTTGTCGTACAGTGAGGACCTGACAGTATTCGTAAAGGTCCCTCGTGGGGTATCTGAAGGGCTTAAAAGTGGACACTTTTAGTACTGCTCTCTGAGCTCTTTCCACTCGTATTAAGTGGCTTTTGGATGCCCCGCCCCAAAAGGAGATACAATACCCTATCAACGTTTGGCAAAGGGCATAGTAGACCATCTTTAGTACGTCAGGCTCGGCCACATGTCTTAGATGTTTGAATACAAAAATGAGTTTACGAATTCGGCCCGTCAACAGTTCTATGTGTTGCGTAAAGGTTAATCGATCATCTAGTATCACACCTAAATATCTTACATGAATAAATATGAATAGCGATAATCATAATTATGTGAACATTATGCACACTAGTTTTTAAGTTGGATAGTACGAACATATTGGTTACATTAGTGAAGACATAAGAGTAATATTCTATAGTGAACCTGCCCATCTTAAAAAATGTACCTATTACCATGATCGTAATTTTGTTTCGTTTGGGACTCATGAACTTAAATCCGGTGATTGTGTTCGCTTTCATACATCGCTTCCTTCACTTTTCATGACCTTGACTATCTCTGGTACTTAATTGAGTGCCTATACTTTCATTCCATACAACAAACAGACAGTATTAGGTAGACCTTGGAGCTTCGTTTACGGGATCTAAGCAGAGGTAGAAGGCATGGTATTCCTGAAGCAATTAATAATTTAATAATATATAATATTCTACCACATACCTACTCACATCACCATCTAGTCCCTAGCTAAGCAGAGCTTGTGTTATGGGTACCTACTAGATAATGGATATACATACATATATACTTTTTTTTTGTAAATACATACATATTATAGGTCGAATTGGGCATAAAATATGTATATAGTTTGCTTTTTTTCCATTGAGTTATAAGAGATACAAAAGCTAATATACTGGGAGACAAAGGGACTGAATGCAGCTAACATAATAATTTGGCAGTAAGCATAAAGAGGTGTAAAAAGTTAAGAAATATCTGCCTTTATGGCGATGACGCTACGACGGTCAAGCATTAGTCTTTGACCAAGCACAACCATAGAAGTAGAAGTAGTATATCTCCATAGAAGTAAGTACCTAATAATAAATTAAGTCTAGAATTCAACATCTTATGCAATGCACAAAAAACAAGACTATAAAAATTTACACTATTATCATTAAAACAAAATATAAATTTCAAAAACCATATCATTAAAACTATACAACCTTTCCAAGGTCATCTATTCATTCATAATCCTCAACTATTAGCTAAGCAATTCATTCACAAACAGGCCACCAATGGCCACACAAAACAGTCGACCTTATTTTTATTACAGCTATTCGCTTAAAATATTCATTCAACCGTTTTACGTAAACGCTCGTTAAAAAAATAAAATAGTAACCGCATACACGTAAATGTTTTTAAAACCGAGTCAACCGGGCTAATAAACCTAATTATTAAAATATAAAAGTTGAATTACACCACTGACGCTGGTGGTTCAGACGATGTGTTACACCGAATTGTAACAACAGCAGTTTGTAAGTAAGCTTGCTGTTCTATACATAAGTATAAATAAAATTAAAGTGTCGATCTGTAACAGAAAATGAATATGTAAACCTTCATATAAATGTACTAGTAAACTCAAGTGCTTATAAACTTTTAAAAATTTGTGTCTGTCTATCCAGGGTCATTTTTGGAATGACAAAACAGATTGTGATCGTTTTTTACCAGGAGATAGCGAAAACGGAAACATTTAGGGAAAGAGAGAAGATAAAACGCGATAATTTAAAAACCCTTAACAGCAGTGAATTTGTTACGTTAACAAATGAGTAACAGTTAGATAGATAAAATAACTCGAGTATAAACGCGGTAAAAAGATAGCACTGACATAAATAAAAAATAACGTAATGAAATGAAATGAATTTATTTCATTTCATTTAATATTTCATTTCATTAAGCTCGAAAAGTCAGTGGTACGCGCCATGGGTGGGTCTGACTGACCCGAGACCCTCTGTGTAGCGGTCCGTCAGTCTCGCCACTAGGCTATCGCTGCTCTCATATTCAGTATTTACCTAATCACAACTAAGCCGTAGCTTTCTGTTCCTCGAACCCAAGATATTAATTGCGAACACACAGAATAGTCACCGAATACCGCCATTATCCGCCATGTTGATTAAACGCAGTATGTAGTCGGCCATGACAGTACACAACTGACAACCCGTCAAACCGTGTGACAGGAGACAACTCGTTGCATGGAATATTGTGTTACACAAGTGACAATGGTTATTTGTATACAGTGATTGTCGCAAATAAGATAAAATAGCTAATTTATTATTCAGCAGTTTTTTTATGTAGAGGAAAAATTTCGCGGAGTAGCATTTACATACAGGAGTAGCAACTATAAGTGTGTGTATGTATCGCGATAAGAAAAAATCTGATGGGAGAGAGGAAAATAAACACGAAAATGAAGAAAATTTGCCTAGAGAGGATATCAACATTTGGGACTCCTGGTCTCCATATTGTCAAGACACAGGTAAAAGTCATCATCATCCTCTTGCCCTGGTCCTGTTAAAGAAGTCTAAACAATGACAATAAAACAACTGAGAAAGAAATAAACACATAGGAAATTTTACACAGACACATAACTAAACGTCTTGTTCATCATATAAATATCTTCGTTCATGGCTTAGGTATGCTTTTGACACCCTAGTATTCGATGCTCCTATTCGAATCAATATTTTTCAGATTTTGCATTAAGCATAGCCAACGTAAAATGCTTAGAGATAGAACACAGCACCAATGAGACCATAAGTTCCAAATATCACCAGATGCCATACCAATGGGTCTTAACGCTAAACTACTCTTTTCCATCCCACGTAGTATTGGGTCATCATTAGCCTTTTGGTAATCCACTACTGGAAACAGACCTCTCCTAACGTGCGTCACAACAGCATTGTGAGCCACAGAGTAATTGGCATAGGGTATGTAGTCGAACTCTCCGTCTCTTCCGCAACTTCCGTCACCATACGGAATTAAGTACTGTACCCAAATATTGGGTCAACTGAACACATTTCCAGTCAGTGAGCTGTTATCGCAAACTTCGAATAAATGAATTCCAAAACGCCTTTCCAGATTCGTAAAAGCTTTTATTTATGCGATACATGGAAAGGTTTTCCATAATTTGCATATTTGTAGTCTCTGGATAGAATTGTGCATTTAGTGTACTGTCCTTAAAATCCATTTTTACGGGTAGACAGTTATACAGACAGTATGCCTTAGTATTGAAATGAGTTGGTCCTAATATGTACGAAATATAACCAAAAAACCAAAAAACACCAAAAAACACTTTTAACAAGACTTTGTCCGCGACTCGGCTCGCATAACTTTTAACCTTCCTCTGGATCACACAGTTAGTGAAAACCGTACAGTCTTTTTTGAGTTTCGCGTTCACTACGGACAGACAGAAAGGAAGGAAACTTCATTTTGTAGATATACTTAAAACTTTATGTACCTAAGATACATAAAAGTAGAAAGTACAATATAATTGCAGACTATGCTAAAAGCATTATTCACGCGTTAATCAAAGGCTTAAAAGATAAAGATTTTCATGGTGGCTCTATAAAATAGATTTAACATAAAACTATTTATAATAATAAATTGTATACTATCTTAATATACAACACGTAACAAATTTAAATGCACTTCCTGAAAGTAGTTTGTTCAGAATCGGCTACTGAATCCATTACTGTCATTTTTAATATTGTTTATTTTTTGTTCTAAAATAATAAAAATAACGTAAATTATAGTCACTCATTTATTTCAAAAGTTGAAATATACGAAAATAAACCTTAAGTCAAAGCAGAAAGCCTTCATTTAAAATGCATTTGTTTAATGGTTCGACGTTCGGTCACACGAACGCACACATTAGTACAACACAATAGCGGCAAAAGACAATACACACAATTTACCACGAAAATATCTATCATCTATCTTTCGCTTACGTAATAATCAACCGGCAAGAGCGAGACGTAATGTGTTGCCCGCGCTGGCCAATGACAAGCGCTGGCGATGCGCTTTGACAAGTTATGACAAGTATCTAGTCATCCATCGGGAATCTGTCAGCGAGAGTTGCGAAAAAATATTTTAATTGTGTGAATAAAATTGTAATTATCAACATGACGGTGCTGGTGTGGAACGTTCTGCATCATCTTGATGTTAACTTGTCGCCCCCGGACTTTTTCACTGTGGGAAAATGTTAAATCACTAGTTTATTGTGAGGAGACAACAAGTGCCTAGGAGTTAAGTTGATACATATTAGCTGCTTTTGAAACAGTGAAAAGATGTGATGCGTGAACAGTGAAGTGTTAAGCGGACTAAAATAATGTGATTTTATCCTGTAAGTTATTTGATTATTCTATTAATGTAACTATTAATTTACAACTTTAAACACGTCGATCTTGCTTTATTCTTCGCTCATTGATATTCTTTTACTTTATCTATCAATAATGCTAGGTAACTAAATAGTCATTTACAATATTATGAAACAATGGATCGTGTGCATGTTATTAACAAACAATAAATAATTTTATACAAAGTCGACTGTCCACTCCAAAGCCGAAAAGTGTGATGGAAAGAAATTGTCATATCTTTGGAAATATCAACAGTAGCTGACAAATTACTCAAACATCATTCTTGTAAACCCCACTCTATCAGTGTTGTACAAGGACTAAATTTGAAACATTTTGTTTATATCGTATCGTATTTCGTTCCTATCAGATCGCTCTCGTCTGTTTACCATAGCAACCGTTTCGTGTGTTTGTGTGCGTGCGCAAATTTATAGTGACCACGCTTTTTACTTTTAATCGAGTTTATACTTTCTTCAAAAAACAATATTTACGCAAATAAAAAACAAAATTCAATGCATGCATTATGATTGTAACAAGTAATTCTAATTGGGGTGTCTGAGGATGTGCGTTATTTCATTTACACGTTGTATAAAATCCTTGCGTTACTGACTGACTGACCGACACGCTACAGCCGAAATTATTGGGAGCAGGAAGCTGAAATTTGGCATGTATGTTCCTTGGGGACCGTAGGGGTGCACTAAGAAGGGATTTCCCGAAATTCCCACGGGCTCGGCCAAAACGGGTAATTAAAAAAAAATGCAGTCGTAGCTGCTGGCGTCCTCTAGTTTAATATACCAATATAATTCACTTTTAAAATTTGAACAATTATAACTTTGCAATTTGCATAATCAGACGAAGAAATATCTCAATATTATTTTATACTTCAAATAAACCTATTACGGTGTAAATGCAGCCCTCGCCCGCACGAAAAAAACCGCATTTTACGATCGGGCCTATACCGACCTCACTCGTAAAGTACCTACATTCGGCATAAACAAGTCCACTTACAAATTATTTCACAACTTTTCATGTAACTGCTGTAAACACCACACTTTACTACTGCCATGTAAATCTTCAGCTTTAAAAAAACCTAAATGTGTACTAAAAAGAGAAATCACGGCGTTTTGTTTCATTGATACTGTGAGAAACACTTTTGTCGTAAATGCCACATAGTCGTTAAGTTTCATTGGGACTTAAAATATGAGGCATATTTGCATCAACGTCCTAAGCATATTTCCGAAACCAACTACATCATTAATATTAACACAACACTTCATATAAAACTCAATAAATTATAAATATTCGCCAATTAAATTGAGCAATCCAATCAAAAACCGCAAAATGCGATAGAGACCTTAATTATTATTTAAAATTAATCAACCGTACAATAATTTTCAGTCGAAATTCGGCTTAATTAATTGATGACATTCTAAAATTCATGAAACGCTAGCTCAGCATAAAGGTTGTGCACACAGACAAGCGATATAGTGTGCGATGTCGAGCGAAGTCAGGCGATGTGACAGACGTGACATCATCAAATATTCACTAAACAGCCAATGTGCACCAGGATTTATTTATTTTGGTAGCAGCTTTTGAAGCTATTTTTTATTGAACTCTCGCTTTGATAGTTTTGCTTTAACTATTCTTTATGTCGAAGCCGTTCAATACGACGTGTTTACGCCCACTAGAGAACAATCAAAGACTGATGATGAGGTATTTAGTGACAGGTTTGATATTCTTTTTTAATTTAAATGTTTTCTTATCATTACTAGTAAAGTTTTAGGAATACTGTGAATAAGTTTACAAAATCTATTTGTTGATACACATAATAAAATTGGAGTGTCTGTTTGTAATATTAAAATAACCGCTTTCTCTAAATACATATGAATGTATCCACGGTACATATACCGAAATTATATTTTTTTTTAAATTTTTGCCTGTCTGTCTGTTTGTTCTCGCTAATCTCTGGCACGGCTGGCCCGATTTGACGGGACTATCACTGGCGGATAGCTGGTGAACCAAGAAGTAACTTAGGCTATAAATTAACCGGGTGAAGGACTCAGGACGCGGGTGGAAATTTTGGATTTGGAAGAATTTGTTTTTTTTGGAAATTCTGCTAAACCTAGACTATTATGATATGATAGATATTTGATTCATTTTGGATAACAATTTTGCAACTCCCTTCTACTATTTACAGATGTGTCCGTTGATTAGCAAGTATCATCATCATCTTCAGCCTGTATACGTCCAATGCTGGACGTAGGCCTCTCCTATGGAATGCCAATCAGTGCAGTCTTCAACTTTCCTCGTCCAGTACCTAGCCGCTGCCATAATAAGAATAGCTATTCTTATTAAGGAAAGCTACGTGCAGCTAACAATAAATCATTTAGCTTGCACTGGACATCGAACCCGCAACATCTCGATGCTCAACACAGTAATAAAATTCTCCGGGTTTATTGTAATTATATGATAGCATCAACACTATGTCTGTTTGACCGTCCAATCGGATAATGTATTGATAGTGCGCGCTTTTGATACAGGGCTTTGTTTATTATACTTGCTCTTAAAACTAAGATTAGCGATCGAAGAATATGAGTGTAGGCATTTGACTGCACAGGTGGTGTAGTGGTTGAAGCGGTCGCCTTGGCGTTTAGCACTGCGTCGAGTGTCATGGATTCGGTCCCCATACGAGACAAAACTTTGTGTGATGCCAAATTGTTGTTTCGAGCCTAAGTATTATTTTTGTCCGTTGGTTGAAAATTTATAAAGTTTTTAACACAAGTGCGAGCGCCATTTTAAAATAAAAAAGAAAAGTATAAGTGTCTTTGAGTCAGGCTCCATAAAGAGGCTGTGTGTTGTCAGCAAAAGAGCGATATCTTCAATCGAAATTTTTAAGTGCTTCATGTAAACATACCGGCAGGATAAAACTACAAACGTATGCGACAACCAAGCAAATAACTAAAAACCAAATAAGATATCTATTTATTATCCAAATATGTTACATTTGCAAAGGCCACACATGTTCCAAACACCAATTTCCAGCAATATTACCGTTACTACATTTAACACGCATTTGTAACTGTCAAACGCAACGTGCGGTATAAATTTCTGGGTATGTAGGGGCACAGTAACGCAAGGGAGGAACAAAATACGCAATGTATAAGATGGAAGTGTAGGTCTCACGACATTCCATCACATTACGTGCGAGCGTATTACGTGCAAACGCATGTAAAATTTAAGAGAGATTGCTTCGAACGACTGAAATGTGTGTGTATCGCGGTCTGGGCGAGGGCTACTGCAACACCGGAATGTAATTTTAAATAAAAGTATTTATTTATTAGAATACAATATCGTTAGTCTCGCGGCAAAAATATGCGTGTAGGATTGGGAGGTCTCGGGTTCGATTCCCGGGTCGGGCAAAGTGTTATTGGGTTTTCCCGTTATGAAATTCTCAGTAGCAGCACGGAGTTTGGTAATGTGCCCGGTACGGCAATAGGCTCGCCCCCTATTACGTGGGACCTAAAAAATCATGGCGGAATGTGGGTGTAATATGACACCTCTGCCTACCCTTTCGGGGACATAGGCGTGAGTTTATATAAAAAATAATAATAATAATCCAGCGAACCCTCGCAATTATAAGCCTTCGAACATAACATGCTCGAATGCTTGTAATTGTGAGGCTGGCAACAATAATAACATGTGCATATTCCTCGATAATGCCCATCAAAACGATAGTGTATCAATTCATTAACAGCTGCCTACAGATCGCGGAAGTACGAACTTCCGGAGGTTTGTGTAGCAAATATAGTGGAAAGGGGTTAAACTGCGATGTGTATTGTGTATTAATAAAGTTACGTTGGAATGAGCATTAATTAATGTTTGGTCGAAATGATTAGCAGAGGTATTTTGTAGTAGATAGTTTTACATTGTGCCCATTAACCTGCGTCTCCAACAAAAAATATTGCAGTTTTTAGTGTTGTCAACACACAAGTAGGCACTTTGCTTTGATCGAGACGTAGCCTTACATATATTTTGTTATCAACACGTGTCTGCAACATAAAACATGTCAAAAGGTATCTTTTATTTTTTTGTGGAATATTAGCTTTATGCACGTCTATTGCCACATGTGGAAGTGATAAAAAGTAAAGGAACGTCCTTATTACAACTACCCGTCGACGCCTATCAGTGACCACAGCAATTATTAAAGGTCATCTATTTATCAGCCACTCACATTGTGTCTAGAAGCCGCTGAAACGATTTTGATAATATTTGCAGCATAGAAATAGTTTAAGACCCGTGCGCAAATATAGGCTACACATTCTTTTTCAAGAAACTATCTCGTTAGGGAGTGTATATATATTCTCTAGTCACATATAAAATCTCTTAAGGACACAGTTATTGAAGCTTGCACCGATCGCATAAATTCTACTTAGATACGGCACTGCCTTACAACTTATACCAAGGCACACACAATTACACTACGGTGTAACACTCAGCGAGCTTAATGCGTTTTATTATGTGTGAACGAAAATTTGATACAAGTCGCGTGATGCCCCGCTGTAAACGCCATCGAGATGGGTTAGTGACCTGTAATTTACCGACGTACCCTAATAGCCAATTTTGACACCAATTGCGTTACAACGCAATTCTAGAGATGCTGTACCTTTTGCAATGTTAATTTTTATTAATATAAAACCTTAGATGCTGTTTTGAGTGTACAGCTTTGGAAGGCGACTGACTGGTTTGATTGTGTTCGACTTTTTGTTTGTTTGGTGTCATTGGATCTTTATTACAAAGGAGATGCAGTATCAGTTGTTGAAAGTTTTGGACATGCATCACAATGTAAATAAGAATCAGATAATATAAATTATAAATAAGCCAAGTTTATTTTATTTTTTTACACTGTACAAATACGAAATTAAAATACCTAGAAGTATCTATAATTCTCTCCAATAACTTCATAATTCCTGCCAATTTCTTACTAATTCATTAAGGTTTTCCAATAACATACATATAACCTACACAAAAATTTCATGGCAGGTATATGCCTGGATATTCAGATTCAAGCTACCGTTTTTAAACTAAAAAAATACTATGATGGTCCATGGTTATAATTTATAAAGATATGCAGGAACACAAAAAAAAAGCTCAGACAAAAATAAAAATATGCCAATTTTTTCACTCGACAAAGAGCGTTTATGAAGGCAATTGAAAAAAGGGGTGCCCTATGAAATATTTCCATACATGACAAATTGACTAGTGTCGACCAAAACGGGGATGAAGTGAGCCTTGAAAAGGCATGATACCGTATCGCTGTTACCTTTTAGACTGACATAAATATACGTATCTGTTATGTATTGGGGACATTCTGTGGATAAATTGAGGTTTTCGAAAAGATATGCACAAACATTTTGCCCTTGTCAGAAAGTTATGCAGAAACGTAGCAGACCACCATTATTTTAGCATTGATAACTTGTTTTCTTTTCTTTTTTTTTCTTTTCGTGTGGTGACGGATTAAGAATACGGAATGTCACCACCCCATATCATCCCATGGATGTCGTAAGAGCCGACAGAGGGAGCATATTATGCAGAGAAGAGCTCTGTAAGAGAAGGAAAACTTTATACAAACCTTATACCAACCCGTTTGGCCAGCGTGGTATAGTAGGCCAATTCCTCCTTTCAAAGGAGAGGCCTAGTCCAGCAGGGAACTGTTAAAGGCTGATGATGATGCTGATCAGCAAGTAAGTAGATGTTATTGAGACTCGGTTTAATGCTGCGCAAGAAAAGTCAGTAATTTTGTTGCACTATGCAGTCATGGAGATCAGATTTCATGGTGTAACCTGGGGGACGCCTACACCCAGCAATGGACTGTAACAAGCTAATGAGATTAGATTTAATTGCTATATAGAATTAAGTGCCGTCTTACGGATAACACCAATACGCATGTATATCTCCTTTACATACCGTTGGCAACGGAATAACGTTATATTGGCACATTTGGCACTATCTTCTGGAAGCTGGCGGTAATCCTCGTGCATGTCTATATGTCTAGAGGTATAACTCACGTCAATAAACTTCTATATCAAATGCAGAAAAAAAGATAAATAATTTGGACCTGTCTGTTTGTCTTGTGGTCAGTGACGGTGACTGCTAAGCCAGATATCGCATACGTATAGATATATAGGTATTTAAAAGAATTTAAGTACTCTCATACAGTGTCGGATGACCATAATACAGGCTCGTAACATTCATCCACCCACAGTACTTCAGTTCATCATGGCGCTTGCAATAGTACCAGAATATCGGATACTCGGAACAAAAGTATACCTATATACTTTAACACATATGTACGATGTATTCTTTCACCACAGCAAGTTTTATTTTTAGTGAAACGTTTCGTTAACATAAAAGCGAGTTGAATTTTAAAATTCTAACAATAAAATTTATTGCAGCGATAGTTAGTTAAATTTAAATTCATTGTGATTTGTAAAATTTGCAATTTATTGCAATTTAAAATGTAAATCAATAGTAAATTACAAAAGTTTGACAGAAACGCTTTTCAGAACTTAATACACGATGTGTTGACTGTCGCTCTTTTCTTACAAATTTCAACCATTTTCTTTTTTATGTTCGTTCTTTACGATAAGTATGGAGAATGAGCAATGCTGAGTATAAGGTATTTGTGTTTGAATCGTCAGAAGTCTGTGGTTATACGCCGCTGAATTTATTGTTGCAACTAAGGCGCGACATATTAAAAATAATGCCTTCACATGTCAGTGTCGTCTCAAGATAGGACTACATGCTCTAATTTTCTAAACATAGCAAGATATTATTAATCATCATCATCATCATCAGCCCTTTATACTGTCCCACTGCTGGGCACGGGCCTCATCTCACTATGAGAAGGGTAAGGCCATAGTCCACCACCCTGGCCAAGTGCGGTTTGGCAGACTTCACATGTCTTTCGAGAACATTATGGACAACTCTCAGACATGCAGGTTTCCTCACGATGTTTTCCTTCACCGATAAGCAACCGATAATTACCAATTTAATACGCAATCTTAAATAAGATATTATAAATGTTCAAAGAAAATTATCAGCTTCATTTGCCAGTCTTATGGACATTTATTCGGGGTTGGTTTTTCTAATCAATTATATCAAGAGGTTGCGGTTCTGTGTCCTCTAATCTAAGCTTTTCATCCATGTGAGTTGGAAATGTCCACGTTTTTCGGCACTTCTCAAGTTTTTTTTTACTTTTTTGCTCGTGTGGTCCGCTGCTTTCCTGATGAAAATTATGTGTTGTAATGAAATTAAAGCATTTCTCTGGCTACGAACATATGTTTTAAAAACGGTTACACGTATAAGTGTACCTAGTAATAATATATACCTACGATTAAGCCGATAATATTAAGACAAATGTTATTGGGTTTTTCCGTTATGAAATTCTCAGTAGCAGCACGGAGGTTGGTAATGTGCCCGGTACGGCAATAGGCTCGCCCACTATTACGTGGGACCTAAAAAATCATGGCGGAATGTAGGTGTAATATGACACCTCTGCCTACCCCTTCGGGGACATAGCCGTGAGTTTATATAAAAAATAATAATAATAATCCAGCAAACCCTCGCAATTACAAGCCTTCGAACATAACATGCTCGAATGCTTGTAATTGTGAGGCTGGCAACAATAATAACATGTGCATATTCCTCGATAATGCCCATCAAAACGATAGTGTATCAATTCATTAACAGCTGCCTACAGATGGCGGAAGTACGAACTTCCGGAGGTTTGTGTAGCAAATATAGTGGAAACGGGTTAAACTGCGATGTGTATTGTGTATTAATAAGGTTACGTTGGAATGAGCATTAATTAATGTTTGGTCGAAATGATTAGCAGAGGTATTTTGTAGTAGATAGTTTTACATTGTGCCCATTAACCTGCGTCTCCAACAAAAAATATTGCAGTTTCTAGTGTTGTCAACACACAAGTAGGCACTTTGCTTTGATCGACACGTAGCCTTACATATATTTTGTTATCAACACGTGTCTGCAACACAAAACATGTCAAAAGGTATCTTTTATTTTTTTGTGGAATATTAGCTTTATGCACGTCTATTGCCACATGTGGAAGTGATAAAAAGTAAAGGAACGTCCTTATTACAACTACCCGTCGACGCCTATCAGTGACCACAGCAATTATTAAAGGTCATCTATTTATCAGCCACTCACATTGTGTCTAGAAGCCGCTGAAACGATTTTGATAATATTTGCAGCATAGAAATAGTTTAAGACCCGTGCGCAAATATAGGCTACACATTCTTTTTCAAGAAACTATCTCGTTAGGGAGTGTATATATATTCTCTAGTCACATATAAAATCTCTTAAGGACACAGTTATTGAAGCTTGCACCGATCGCATAAATTCTACTTAGATACGGCACTGCCTTACAACTTATACCACGGCACACACAATTACACTACGGTGTAACACTCAGCCAGCTTAATGCGTTTTATTATGTGTGAACGAAAATTTGATACAAGTTGCGTGATGCCCCGCTGTAAACGCCATCGAGATGGGTTAGAGACCTGTAATTTACCGACGTACCCTAATAGCCAATTCTGACACCAATTGCGTACAACGCAATTCTAGAGATGCTGTACCTTTTGCAATGTTAATTTTTATTAATATAAAATCTTAGATGCTGTTTTGAGTGTACAGCTTTGGAAGGCGACTGACTGGTTTGATTGTGTTCGACTTTTTGTTTGTTTGGTGTCATTGGATCTTTATTACAAAGGAGATTCAGTATCAGTCGTTGAAAGTTTTGGACATGCATCACAATGTAAATAAGAATCAGAGAATATAAATTATAAATAAGCCAAGTTTATTTTATTTTTTTACACTGTACAAATATGAAATTAAAATACCTAGAAGTATCTATAATTCTCTCAAATAACTTCATAATTCCTGCCAATTTCTTACTAATTCATTAAGGTTTTCCAATAACATACATATAACCTACACAAAAATTTAATGGCAGGTATATGCCTGGATATTCAGATTCACAGCTACCGTTTTTAAACTAAAAAAATACTATGATGGTCCATGGTTATAATTTATATCACTCGACAAAGTGCGTTTATGAAGGCAATTGAAAAAAGGGGTGCCCTATGAAATATTGCCATACATCACAAATTGACTAGTGTCGACCAAAACGGGGATGAAGTGAGCCTTGAAAAGGCATGATACCGTATCGCTGTTACCTTTTAGACTGACATAAATATACGTATCTGTTATGTATTGGGGACATTCTGTGGATAAATTGAGGTTTTCGAAAAGATATGCACAAACATTTTGCCCTTGTCAGAAAGTTATGCAGAAACGTAGCAGACCACCATTATTTTAGCATTGATAACTTCTTTTCTTTTCTTTTTTTTTTCTTTCCGTGTGGTGACGGATTAAGAATACGGAATATCACCACCCCATATCATCCCATGGATGTCGTAAGAGCCGACAGAGGGAGCATATTATGCAGAGAAGAGCTCTGTAAGAGAAGGAAAACTTTATACAAACCTTATACCAACCCGTTTGGCCAGCGTGGTATAGTAGGCCAATTCCTCCTTTCAAAGGAGAGGCCTAGTCCAGCAGGGAACTGTTAAAGGCTGATGATGATGCTGATCAGCAAGTAAGTAGATGTTATTGAGACTCGGTTTAATGCTGCGCAAGAAAAGTCAGTAATTTTGTTGCACTATGCAATCATGGAGATCAGATTTCATGGTGTACCCTGGGGGACGCCTACACCCAGCAGTGGACTGCAACAAGCTAATGAGATTAGATTTAATCGCTATATAGAATTAAGTGCCGTCTTACGGATAACACCAATACGCATGTATATCTCCTTTACATACCGTTGGCAACGGAATAACGTTGTATTGGCACATTTGGCACTATCTTCTGGAAGCTGGCGGTAATCCTCGTGCATGTTTATATATCTAGAGGTATAACTCACGTCAATAAGCTTCTATATCAAATGCAGAAAAAAAAGATAAATAATTTGGACCTGTCTGTTTGTCTTGTGGTCAGTGACGGTGACTGCTAAGCCAGATATCGCATACGAATAGATATATAGGTATTTAAAAGAATTTAAGTACTCTCATACAGTGTCGGATGACTATAATACAGGCTCGTAACATTCATCCACCCACAGTACATCAGTTCATCATGGCGCTTGCAACAGTACCGGAATATCGGATACTCGGAACAAAGGTATACCTATATACTTTAACACATATGTACGATGTAATCTTTCACCACAGCAAGTTTTATTTTTAGTGAAACATTTCTATTTTATTCAAAATGTCCTCCCCTTTCGTTAACATAAAAGCGAGTTGAATTTTAAAATTCAAACAATCAAATTTATTGCAGCGATAGTTAGTAAAATTTAAATTCATTGTGATTTGTAAAATTTGCAATTTATTGCAATTTAAAATGTAAATCAATAGTAAATTACAAAAGTTTGACAGAAACGCTTTTCAGAACTTAATACACGATGTGTTGACTGTCGCTCTTTTCTTACAAATTTCAACCATTTTCTTTTTTATGTTCGTTATTTACGATAAGTATGGAGAATGAGCAATGCTGAGTATAAGGTATTTGTGTTTGAATCGTCAGGAGGTTATACGCCGCTGAATTTATTGTTGCAACTAAGGCGCGACATATTTAAAATAATGCCTTCACATGTCTGTTTCAGTGTCGTCTCATGATAGGACTACAGGCTCCAATTTGTTAAACATAGCAAGATATTATTAATCATCATCATCATCATCATCAGCCCTTTATACTGTCCCACTGCTGGGCACGGGCCTCATCTCACAATGAGAAGGGTAAGGCCATAGTCCACCACGCTTTTTTTTTATAGTAATAGGCGGCAAACGAGCAGACAGATTGCCTGATGGTAAGCAATTACCGCCGCCCATGGACACAAGCAACACCACAGGAGTCACAAGTGCGTTGCCGCCTCTTGGGATTGGGAAAAGGGATAGGATGAGGAGTGGGATAGGGGAGAAGGAATAGGGGATAGGGCCTCCGGCACTCTCACTCACCGAACGAAACGCAACAGTTTAGGTACTGTTACTTTACGTCGATCTTCTGTGAGAGGGTAGTACTGCCCCGGTCGAGCCGGCCCATTCATGCTGAAATCAGCGAGGCTCTACTACCTTGAAAAACAATACGCTGGTCAAGTGCGGGTTGGCAGACTTCACATGTCTTTCGAGAACATTATGGAGAACTCTCAGACATGCAGGGTTCCTCACGATGTTTTCCTTCACCGATAAGCAACCGATAATTACCAATTTAATAGGCAATCTTAAATAAGATATTATTAATGTTCAAAGAAAGTTATCAGCTTCATTTACTAGTCTTATGGCCATTTTTAATCGGGGTTGGTTTTTCAAACCAATTATACATATCAAGAGGTCGCACTCCTGTGTCCTCTTTGGGCTTATCTTACGTCTCTTAAGAGTGCTATCTACGCTTTTCATCCATGTGAGTCGCGGATTCCTACGTGTTCGGAGCTTCTCAAGATTAAAAACTTTTCTGCTCGTGCGGTCCGCTGCTTTACTCATGACGTGGCAATGAAAATGATGTGTTGAAATCATTGACATATACTCTACATATATATCGATGGTTGAAATGACATTAGAACCCTACTCCCGCTACGTAAAATGGTTGTTTCAGGAACCAATTCATGTATGTAGAAAGTAATAAAAGATATAATTCAAACCCAAGATTATTTTATCGTGAAACTAATACCTACATTAAATATTACCTATATCAATCGTTAACAAACCTCAAACAAAACTCCCTAAATCTAGGGTACTATCACATGGTGTTGTTTAGCGATTCAGCGTTTTCAGTATTTAGGCGGATCTAATTTAGCGGGCGGGTGCACACGGAATGATTTGTGACCGCGCCCGTCCCGCTCCACCACTTTCGGACCACGATACATGATACGGTATTGCCAACAAGATACCCCTTTTTACTCTACTGGCTAAGCCGAACGGAAGGGTTATGTCCGATGTTTTTTGTCTTATATTTTTTAATCATTGCTACTTCCGCCGACTTGCGGCATTTTAGCTAACTAGTTGCTTCATTCATAAACCCGATTTTTTTGAAAATTATTTAAATGTGTTAAAATTTAATAATGTATAGACTTTATGTTCCTAAAATTATATAAGCAGAGATCAGCGCAGTCATTAATATCAACAAATGACGATTTGACAAATAGAACCCTCGACATTCATCTGAATATTTAAAGGACACTAGTTTCTTGCAGACAGCAAATGTCTGCAGGAACACAAAGAAGGTTGTAGCTACGTCTAAAATACGCTATTAGTACGTCACTATTGATTTTCCATTTAAAAACTAACTGCGCGGAATATGCACTAAAATTTTCATAATTCACTTTTTATTCTATAGACAAATAGGTACTTCACTATGGGTCTTTACCATCGCACGCACATTTTCCTCACTTAGGAACTCATAAATTAAAGATGATTCGAAAAAAGCAATAATTAATAATAAGTATTAGCAAAACGAGTGATTAATCAAGATTGTTTGCATCTTCTTGTAAAAAAAATGCAATAATTTTATATCTCCTATATTATTGCAACAATATTCTGCCTACCTACCAAATCAGATATGAATTGCTGTAATTCTCACTTGAAAACAAAATACTGCATAATTCTTGAAAATCACCAACGCATGTAAAGCCTGTATGTAATTTAAACATTCTTAGAATTAACTCGGTGTTATTGAAAGGAATATTCCATTGTAGGTATTTGTTTTCCACAACATACATTTTTATACGGAGTAAACATGAGCACAGTTCTAGAATGTTCACGCGACCAAAGAGCTTTAAATTATCATTATAATAATTCACTCTCGAAACAAGAAATGAAGAATCTTCCGTATTTTATATATTTTCCTCATTGGAATGTTACTATTTATTTTTTTACTCGCACAATATTTTACGACGGTAACGGATAAGGGTGAACAGTTGAATGTAAATGACTAATCATTTCTATCCAAAAGAACAAAAATCCAGACACGCAGTGAAAATTGAGACAAGCCTATATTTAGCAAAGCACTTTTATTGTCGTGTGCATTTGATGAACAAAACGAAACTATAGGGAATATATTTCACAATGACCAATCCTTCCGTGAGGCTAGTTTAAACAACGCCACAACGTCAGATAAATACACCTTTTCTTTTAATAATTACGCGACTAAGATTGCATACATCAATATTATTAAGATATCAAGAGCTTAACATCAGTAGCATAGGTTTCTGCAAGTACTTTCAAGAGCAAAACATAGTCGAGTGTAGCCGATTTAACATCTCGAACTCATAGTAGCAGTATGTTTATCATGTTGAAGCAACTAATACCTAAGTGAATTTACCAACGTGCTTAAAATGCAATTTTCCACCTTCATTGTTGGGAAATTTCCTATTCGACGCTCTAATAGAATTTATAGATGGGACCTATTGTGTTCAGTGTTCAAGACTGCATTGTTGAAAAATTAAAATTTTCCTTTATGAATATTATGGAAAGTTAGTAAGTGCTACGTTAACTACTCGAGGAAACTTTATTCCGCGAAGATTTTCTGATGTTTATTGTTGTGGAATACAGGCTTTGTTGATTAAGCAGCAGGTCGGTAAAAGTGATAATGGTGGATAATTATCAGGTCTTATAGAGCAAGCGTAAGGCATTATGCCTATGCAACAGCATGCCTATGCCATGCATTATGCCAAAATGTGCGTAGGTATCTGTCTACGGATTGACAAATCATAATGTGAAAATTGTGTCAGAATAATAATAATATTCTGGTACAATTGACACATTTTCATTAGATACCAAATTATACTAAGCCTAGGGTACAACTGATAAAAATTCTTAAAACAGACATATTTATAACACAAAAAAATACAACCTGAAGGAAAACAAATAATCATGCTCATCACACTAATATTTGTCCTGGATGGGAATCGAACCTAGAATCTCCAGCAGTCAGATCACTAACCAAGAAACCTACAGGCTAGTCAAAAAATAGAAACAAGTTCTGTGGCTACTGGTTGGAATTGTATCTCGTTAAGTAAAAAATCCCAATAAACAGTTATCTCCCTGTAAGCCTCTCATCGGAATATCGCACACCGAAATTGTCATTCACACAAAAATTAACAAACAGAGGAAAAAAAAAAGAATCTGTTACAGCCTTTATACATTTAATCTCAGATGGTATCTCTGTAATCAGCAGAACATTAATAGACCAAAACGCTTTCGCTGTAACAATCTCCTATTAACTTCAAGCTGACAAAGTGTATAGAGCCGCTTTAGAAAAAATAAAGTACAACTAAAATCCATTAGTTATTTGTAAAACAACGTTACGTACAGTCAGCAGTTACTTTAATTATATCTGAACAAAACATTCAACCCATTATGATCCTTGTATATATTAGAATACGTGTGAAAATTCAATTCGATTGTGGTTCTTTTGGGTCGGCTAGGTAGGGTTGGCTCTCATCTAATTTTAGGGAGTTCAACTGATTCTATGTTTGGGCATATATGTACGAAATAGGCATTATTTTATTCCGATATTTAGACCCAATGTTTACTGTGTAGTGATAAATGCGAAGGTCTTTGATGTATGGTTTGTAATTAGTGAACTTCATATTTGAGGTCACGATTATGAGTACAATTTGTGTTGACAATTTTGATGTATTGGCGCTTTGTAGATATTTTTCTTTCCCGTTTCCCTACGTGGTGACGTAATTGGAAAGGAGACAAGTTAATGCTTTAAGAAAAGGGCTTACCACTATTAGGGTTCACAGTTTCTGCCGCTGTGCATTGCGCTACATTGAAAACACGAAATGCCTGACTTGGTTCAAAGGAGCAATTATTATATAATCCACAGATTAAAGTTATACAAGATAAGATAAACATCTCGACGATAAAGTAAGTAATAGTCTTACATAGTCCTCATATGTGCCTGATTTTGATTCTTATGCAACAGGCTAAAAAGGCGATCAATAAAAACGATCAATCATTAAACGCTTTTGTGATCTTTCATCTACATTCTAATCTAGAACATAGCTAAAGGTTTAACCTTTAGCTATGTTCTAGATAATTGATTGAAAAAAGTACATGTGTTACCCGATCCGATAATTCTTGCAAGGATCTTCATCAAAAGCCCTTCAGACCTATCAACACCTATACACAAAAATCACGACACAATTATTCCCCACTCATTCGCATTTAAAAACCAAAATCCAATATTCAATGACATAGTGCTTACATAAATCCATTCACAATTATAAGGGTGGTTACAAACGAGAAACGGATGCAGTTATGGCCACCGCGACGAGCTCCAGTTGAAAATTTACGATATCATCCACGAACATATTGTGTAACTGGCCTTATTTCACATAAACTATATTTAAGTTTAAAGGTATTTGGGTTAATTGTTGTTGCTCGATAAATTGACTGTCATTGGATATATTTTTCGATATTTCTCCTTTGTTTTGCTTTAAAACGTGAGGGGGAACTGTTTCTGGGTATTTATTAATTGCTATTGGTATTATTTCACTATTTGTATAGTCCCTATCGGTCGCAGGCCAAAGTTTGCTCTATATTGTAGCTTATTAATGTGGCACTTCCTAACTTTTTAATGTATCGTTGTTTGGAATCTCTTGTCTTAGTTAGGTGCATCTATTTAAAGCTATGTTCCATATCATTAGTGAGCTTTAAATTTATTTCCTTCATTAGGTATTACGGTCATTTCAGTTCATTCGTCAAAATAGACATTGCCAGTTAAATAATACACCTTATAAATGAGAATAATGACTGGATCTGTGCTGAAGTCAGGATAATTATTTGGAGTAAGTTAGTTGACTTAAAAAAAAATGAATTTTAGGAGAGAAAGCTCTTTAGTCAAGAGATGGTAGATTTATCATTGCATTCAGGAAGCGTGATATTCCGAACAGTTGATTAAAATACCTAAACCACTCAACATACCAATCTGTTACGAAATTCAAAGTAAAAAAAATAATATGTCATAAGTTCATAACATCATCATCAATGCGAACAAAATTATATTTCAGCGTTATATGAAAATCTAAATTAATATATTGTATGAAAAACGTTCAATTCACAGCTGTCCATAACACTATAATAAGTTTTATGTAAAGAATGATTCAAAATGAATTGATTGATTCGGTTTAACCTCAAATTTAAAGTTGTACAAATTTTAATATGCAAATGACACGCTTAAAATAAATTCTGCTTGATAAATTTAATTTGGACTAGTTTATTAATAGAATAATTTCCCATAAACATAAGAAAATTCTATCTTTGATAAGATACTTGAGGTTGAGGTTTGTAAGGATAGATTCCAAAGTGTCGTTCTGTTTGTTGTCTCTGCCTACCCCGACGGGAAAAAGGCGTGAGTATATGAATGCATGACTTGAATTTTGTGTTTCAGGGCTTCAACTAACTATCCCATGGTATGAATTATATTTAATTTTCAAACGATTGTGAGAGTTCTGTTTCAATTACGGAATTGGAAAAGTGTCAGTAGATTTATTTATTAGGAATACTTCAGTAAAATAAACATGAAATGGATTTCAATAAGCTCTTGTATATTTATGTAACCTTTAAAACAAAACTGAAAAAATGTAGGCGTTTAAGCCCCCACAAATCTACGATTCTTATGCCAATATCACAAATATTTTGTTACAAACAATGAGTACTAGGTACAATATTTTAAGCAACGTTATGTAAGATCGCAAATTTTAAAGTGAATCATCGATACTGCCAAGAATTAGTAAGATAGGGTCTCGACACACCAAGGGTCGACGATACCTATCTACTACGACTACCTATCCTATACGGGTGCCATTTGTACTTTAAGGAACCCTAGCTATAAATAAACTAGCCAACTCACCTGCCTATACCTGCGTCATCGTTCCAAACTATAATCCAAAGGATCCCGAAATGCGTATCAAGTTCACTACTTACAAGGATCGTGTCGATCTATACATAATGAAGGCGGCGTGTCTGTCTGCGAGTCACAATAGGCCCTTCAGGGAGGGTCGGAGTCACTTCCAGGTGGAAAGATGGCTGAATACTTAAGCGACCCTCATGCTGGCTAGACGCGGTGTAAGTTAGGAGAGAATAGCATAGAACCTTGTCGGCGATTTTAGTTTTGTAATACTATTCTAACTATCTGAAGTCCGCAAGATACTAAGTAACTGATTCTATAGAGGGAAATTTGGTTACAATATTCATTATTATATTATGTATTCGTAAGAACTTGAATCTTATCACATCTTATCTACAAACAGTTTCACTAGTATGGGTATACTCTGTATATGGTAATTTAGTGTTGAGGAGTATGATCGAGGATATATTCCTAATGGTCAGTGCTGAAGTTGTATTTAAAAATAAATAAAAACCTTTCTTATACAGCTATAATCGTAGATATAACTAAATGCGTTTGGCTTTCAGTACAATAAAGTATTTTAAAAAACAAGACTTCACATCGTCGATTTATCATCAATACGATCTTTATTTTATTCACATGAAACCTATTTGACAAAACATACAAAAAATCTCTTCTACAATTTTCGATCAAACAATATTAGCAGTGAACTGAAATTATTGTTTTTCTCCATAATGGTTTTGGAAACTGTCTACAGCCTTATTTAGTGCAGAATGGGTACAACTTGCCCCATACCCTAAAAAGACCCCAGCGGTGCACACGTGAGGGGTGAAAAGAGTTGTCGACGTCGACTGAAAGATTAATCTTACATGGAAATTGTTTTTTATATATTTACCAACATTTGTTTCTTGTATCTGACAGTGACGTGCTTTAAAAGCACATTTTAATACATAAAAGTTTTATCCGAGCGCATCACCTTTGAGTGGTAAATATTGTGTTTTTTACTTCGTCCCGTGGCATGAAACTGAGCGAGTAGTTTCTGATTGTGGTGTCCTAGGTTTGATTCTGTATAGATACATAGAATTTTAACTGCATTCTTGTCTTTTCAGGGATTTCGAAGGTTGTTTACAAAGCTATGGCGAGTGGGGTAGCATGGTAAAACATTTGTTCCTCCGGCTGGTCAGCCAGGTTTAAATAGGCCAAATATTTGTGCTACGCATCGTCCAAAGGACACAAAAATATCATTCACAGTGTATAAAGGTTTCCAATTGCCTTAAAAAAAAACGGCCAGTCGTATTCTTGTAAAGAAACCAAAAACTACAATTCAATCGAAGTCAAACCCGAACAAACACATCAATTCAAAGAATTTCGTCACCATCGTTGTTATACCTCAGATAACACGACCAGTTGTCATTATTTGCATTACAAAATAGTTTCTGAGAACAGCGCGGGCTGGTGACAGACGGACAAACACACACTTATCACTCAACCAATGTTTGCTTATCGCCGCATGTTGATTGTGTTTAGTCTGTTCGATTTATTCATTCAAACTGATTTTTGACAAGTAAAAGGCGGAGTGAATTTTTATTAACGTGGATTAATTATACTTAGTGCGTAGACACCACGCGAGGTGCGGGTTCTCCGCCGTGACGCCCGGTCAATAGACCGGGCGTCACGGCGCCACTTATAACGTGACGCCAGAAGCCCGGCCTGTAGAGCTTCAAAGGAGACCGCGCGGTAGCCACAAATTATGCATAGGCCATGACGCGCTGCGGTGCGCGAAGCGCCCGAACGTTGCGGGCCGTCAGGTTCTCGGCCCACATGGGACACCCGTATAAGTTCAAGTCCATCGACCGCACGACTCCCTCATAGAGCCTCCGGCATGAGGCGTTCGCCCACCCTAGGTTTGTCAGCAGCCTCGACAAGGCGGCCGCCGCCCCCAGGAGTCTAGGTGCCAAACGCTCAAAATGCCGGTGAAAGTCCCATCGGCTGTCGAGAACGAGCCCGAGATACTTCAAGCTCGTCCCGATGCCGATGCGGACCCCTCCTACCATTATGTTGGCCCCTTCAGGTGACCTTTTCCGAGGCCCATGAAACGAAATAGCCTCGGATTTCGACAGGGCCACCTCGAGGCCTAACTGCCGGATGCGACTCACTACGTGTGCAACCCCAGCCGTCGCCAGTATGGCCGCCGCCCGGTGCGTCTTGCCCTTGGCCGTGATCAACGTATCGTCGCCGTGGAGGCACGCACATAAACTTACTACGTGTAAATAAATTGCACATCGACGTTTATCGTAATTTTGATATTCAGAGTTTGTATAAGTTATTCGTCGTCGGTAATTAATTATAAACATTTTACGATTTATATAAATAAAAATATTTGCCTGGACTACATAGCAACTTTATGACTGTCATATTATCATCTTCACCATCGGTAATAAAAAGTATTTAATTTAACACCCATCATATAAGTTTAGATTTAGTTGTAGGTACTATAATCAATTTTAAACTTTCGCAATTTGCATTCGGCGTACAATTTTATTAAAACGAGTCTTACTTGCTATGTTTAAATAATTTAAGGTACATCGCTAGTAAGACTCGTTTGAGTAAAATTGTATTAAGTTTTTCTGTGTCTACCTAAGTCACAGGGGTATTCCTGAAAGCGCAACTATTTTTGAGCGCAACTAAAAAAGCGCAACTACTTTATTCCACAAAGCGCAACTAAATATCAAGATGCAATAGTGCTGGTTAATAACAAACGGAAAATATCGATAGTTGATAAGACAGGACATTTTAGTATAGTTTAGCTGTTGCCGTGCGCCTGAGTTTTACCTATACCATCCAGTGCTTTATTTCTGATTCATGACCCTAAAACCAGTTTTTTATTAGGCTACTAACTTCTGTTCATTTATGTTACCCTGGTACTTTTCAAAACATTTTACTGATTGATATTTTTTACCAGATTCTTAACCTCTGTTCATTTCTGTTATCCTGGTACTTTTAAAAATGGTCACCATAATATAATATATAAAAAATGGGCAGACGATTTACAAATCCCATCGATACTAAATAGTAATTTAAGAATCTGTTATGGCCCTTCACTATTTTTCGACGTGGTTGCGCTTTGTGGAATAAAGTAGTTGCGCTTTTTTAAGGCGATTGCTAAGATTTTATTATAATCGTATAAAATTCTCAAAATAAGACACCATTAAGCATAAGTAGGTACTTAAAAACTTCACTCACAATCACCTAGACGGGCAGAAAGTCGAGCCTACATATAGCTATACCTATACCTATAGTATAGGTAGGTATATCGTCTGTCTATGACAGACGCTTTGACTGAACTTCAACAATAGTTAAGGGGAGACTGGGGTTGAGTGGTACATCAATTTGAGCTTGTTTCAAACGTTCCTATTTATGGTGAGGTGTTTCTTATGTACGGTGTACGGTGCGGACATGTTATGTTTGATGGTTCGTTCTAGGTTTTGAAACATTTTGTAGTAACAATTACTAAAATAACAATTACTAACAGTACAAGAATTATAAGTGCAATAAAGTCCGTGTGGTGACGGATTAAGAATACGGATTGTCACCACCCCATATCATCCCATGGGTGTCGTAAGAGCCGACAGAGGGAGCGCATTATGCAGAAAACAGCACTGTAAGAGAAGGAAAACTTGATACAAACCCTATACCAACCCGTTTGGCCAGCGTGGTATAGTAGGCCAATTCCTCCTTTCAAAGGAGAGGCCTGGTCCAGCAGTGGACTGTTAAAGTCTGATGATGATGAAAGTATAATAATGATGTCTATATAAAATGCTTTTAGAGTAAACTTAAGGGTATGTTTAAATAGCTAAACAAGAAAGTAAAAGATATTTTAACGTTTACTTGCATATACATATACAGCATGTAAAATTGACTGCACGTATGGTATAATTTTAAGATTGGAATGTTAGCACTAACAGACAGTTTGGTGTGTTTAATTTCCATACGTTACGTTTTGTATAAATCTACAAATTATACCAATCTTGGGTTTTCTTTTAATCAGTTGTTTGAGTGACTAATTATGTATTAGGAATTCATCCTATTAGGATGAATTCTTCTGCGACGCAAAAGCAAACTATGTATTATTCAAATCCTACTAATATTATAAATGTGAAAGTTTATGAAGATGGATGGATGGATGGATGGATGGATGTTTGTTTGTTACTCTTTCACGCAAAAACTACTGAACGGATTTGGATGAAACTTTACAATAATATGGTTCATACATCAGAATAACACATAGGCTACAATTTATAAAGATTTTGTATAATGTTGCCATAATATAAGGAAAAGTATAAACTAAGTCGGCAAAAATCCTGAGCTCTGAAAGCTATTAATTGGAATTTTACCCCCTTCCTGATGACAGATTGATCTGATATTTGGCATACACTCATATTTTCATTAAGATAAAAGATAATATTTAAATGATTGTAATTTCAAGATGGCCGCCGATACAAAATGGCGGATCATATTATATTACTTCACAACAACCTCAATAAGGATATCAAATGAAAAGGCTTGATTGGTAGAATAGAGTTCACTATGAAAAATCCAAGATGGCCGCCGCCACAAAATGGCGGATTACTTATTTTCCACAAATACCTCAATATGGGTATCGAATGAAAGGGCTTGAATGGTAGAATAGGGTTCACTATGAAAAATCCAAGATGGCTGCCGCCACAAAATGGCGGATTACATATTTTCCACAAATACCTCAATATGGGTATCAAATGAAAGGGCCTGATTGGTAGAATAGAGCTTACTATGAAAAATCCAAGATGGCCGCCGCCACAAAATGGCAGATTACCTATTTTCCACAAATACCTCAATATGGGTATTGAATGAAAGGGCTTGATTGGTAGAATAGGGCTCACTATGAAAAATCCAAGATGGCTGCCGCCACAAAATGGGGGATTACTTATTTTCCACAAATACCTCAATATGGGTATCAAATGAAAGGGCTTGATTGGTAGAATAGAGCTCACTATGAAAAATTCAAGATGGCCGCCGCCACAAAATGGCGGATTACCTTTTTTCCACAAATACCTCAATATGGATTCGTAGAATAGAGCTCACTATGAAAAATCCAAGATGGCTGTCGCCGCAAAATGGCGTATTACGTATTTTTGACAAATACTTCAATATGGGCATCAAATGAAAGGGCTTGATTGATAGAATAGAACTTACTATGAAAAATCCCAGATGGCCGCCGCCACAAAATAGCGGATTACCTATTTTCCACAAATACCTCAATATGGATATCAAATTAAAGGGCTTGATTAGTAGACTAGAGCTCACTATGAAAAATCCAAGGTGGCCGCCGCCGCAAAATGGCGGCTTACCTATTTTCCACAAATACGGGTATCGAATGACAGGGCTTGATTGGTAGCAAAGGGCTCACTATGAAAATAGAATGAGAAGTATCAACTAACAACAAAACTAAAAACTTGAAAATAAAATTAACTAAAAAAAATGATTTTGGGCGTAGCGTATCCAGAGTAAACATTACGATAGAAATTTCACTTGCCCAACGATTTTATATTTGTCTGATCAATACCCCAGATTGATGAGAAGATTGGTGCGATCTGGTAGCTAGAACTTACCGAATTACTTTTTAACTTTTAGTAAATAATCTAACTACTTGCATCATTTTTTATTGTAATAAAATAGTATAACATCAAAAAAATATATATATGTTTTTTACAATGCTCATTCTAGAGTAGTTATCAAATTGTTTTCAAAATTGATAGATTTATTTCCTTCAGTATTTAATGTAGATTAACTTTGTCTTTTACAGTAAGTAGTAAAAGTTATCACGATATATCTGACCTAAGCGCAGCGTCATTAAAAGCGCTTTCTATGAGTTAGTGCGCTTAAGCACAGCGAGGCGGAGGGACGGTCTGATTGTCTGATATGTACTTTGTGGTACCTAATGCTTTCAGATTTTATTTTTGCTGCTGTTATATTTAGTAGGTGTATAAGCTCTTCATAACTTCAAAAATATAGGTACTTACATACTAATCTTTACCTGAAGTTCAACGATTATGAAAACAAAAATATTTTTTCAGTATTATCTGTTTATATGTATGCTATACGGCTAATCTACAGAGCCGTTTGTGATGAAATTTGACATGGATACTGGATAATCTGAAACCCGGGGAAGTACATAGGCCACTCTTTATTAAAATATAGTGCTGGCGAAGCCGCGGGAGAAAGCTAGTGTTTTATGATTATAAAACATTTATCTATTATTATTACGACTGAAAAGTTCTTCTCCTTATATACTTTGTGTACGTTAGATGCCCAAAAATAAACCTATATACATTGATGAATTCACCTCCCGAACAAAATGCTTACAAACCGTTTAAAGAATCCGAAATAAAAAGGTTGCCAACCAAATCTCTCGTATAACAAATAAAATTCTTCACTTTTATCGACACTACAATGGCTAATGAGGCTTAGCCTCATTTATGTAAGTACGTGTAGGCTTTCATACTCATAGCCCGTTTCGAGAGGCGCGAGTAAAAAAACCGTTTGTAGGAAGTTACCAAAAATAAAAGCCTCTTCTAGCGACAAAAATATTGTGTTGCTGATGTTTTAGGTCGGAAAAACATATGTACCTATGTATGTTTAAACGGAGAGTAAAAACTGTGTGATTCTCTGATTTATTGTTTCGTGTCTGGGTGTTCATTGTGTCCATTTGGTGAATGAAATGTCTATTCTCCTCTAATATTGTGAAGTCACCCACGATACTGGACGTGAGTGCGGGTGGTAGGTAACGTAAAAAAATAAAATTTAGAAATATAGCAGAAATTTAAAATACCCGGACTGTTTCGAACATGCTTTTGTTACTAACGATTTTTTAAAATCTAAATAAAGAGAAAATAGAAAGGAGCAGCCGAGAATCGAAAAACCGAAATGGATGATTGGGATGGGAATTGCCACATCGTTCGTTTGTAAGGATGATGTTTTTATTTCAGTGAGAAGACAGACACGCACCTATGTAACGTCAGAAAAGCCGACATCAAAGAGCAAATATATGACTGCGCTGTTTCGTTTATCGTGGCTTCGCTAAAATCATCAAAACTCCAATCTACAGATCAAATCCAATCGCGTTTTTGACGAACCTCGTAGCAATACAATTCTAGGCAAGATTAATTGGAAATATGGCGATCGTAGGTACAGACGTAGACATTTCTGTATGTACATTACGATTCAGAAGCCACGAAGAAATTCACGAAGTATTATGATGGCACTATATTCTAGACACATTTCGAAAGTGGTTTTAAGTATCAGTAAATAAAATAAATATTGTAACTGAGCGCAATATTTAAAAAAAATGCAATAAAAAGTGTTGATACATAACAATAATGGGTTAAAAGTGTTATTCAATATCTTTTCTAATATTATAATGCTGAAGAGTTTGTTGTTTCACGCTAACCTAAGTGCAAGTTCGTAGTCTAAGTAGTTTTTTTTTTTATATGAAACCTAGTTGTATTTTTCCCTTTTAACCAAAATCGTTTGAGGGTTTAAGGTTCTGTAACCTTAAACCCTCAAACGCTCGTGCGGCCGCAATTTTTTTAATCCACACGAAAAGTTTCGCAATCAACTGTCGCCTATGTTTGCTGTACAGAAATAACTAACTGTCGTTTTACTGTATTTGTAAGCAATAAGGCCTGTTTGCGACCACAGTACACAAGATCGCAACCACATGTGAGGAACATCATAATGCAGGCTTTTGCCACTATGAAAATAATATCAGCACTGTTTATCAACTGCCCCACCGCTAGCCAAGGAGCTCTTCTTGCTAATAAGGTAAGACCTTAATCCACCACGCCGATCAAATGCCGGTTGGCTGAGTTCACACATCTGTTGAGAACATTATGGAGAACTCTCAGACTTCCAGGTTTCCTCAATGTTTTCCTTCACCGTTATGCTAACAATAATTGACTATTTAATACGCAGATAACTTCGAAAAGTCTGTGGTACGTGCTGCGAATTTGAACCCTATACACTCTGCGAAACAGACCTTTAGACTCTCCACTAAGCTATTAATGATGTCAAAGCCGCGTTATGGTGATAAAAGTGACGCTATCGGGACTTCGATAAGCCGCAGAAGCGAAAACAATTGGACGGTCAGTGTGGGAATAGGGAGGCAATAAAAGCATCTGATTTAAAATTGTTAGTGTCTATTTAGCCTTACAAGAATGACTTAGAGTTATTTTTTTTCTTGTTTATAAATATTATCACTACACTAGTTGCCGCGATATCAACCTTAAAAGTCTTATTTTCTACACCTCAATAGTGCTACTTACCGATGACTGCAATTAAAAATTACTTAACACTGAAATTAGATTCTTCGAAGGAATTATTTAAAATTTGGCGATAATTCTAACCCTTAACGAAGCTTACCAATTTCAGTAAAAGTCCTCAACAAAGAGCAAAGTCGTTCCAAAGATTACCCCGACACTACAGATAGACAGAAAATAATTTAAAATTGTTTTTGGTCCTTGAGAAAACAATCATTTCGAAATCACACATATTTTTTACAGTATACAAATTTTATCACCCATTTCCAACATAAATTCTAGCGCAAAGCACATGCCAATATTTAACCCACAAACGCGCTTTATCAAAAGTTTGCCCTTACATTTCCTTGGAGGGGTGATATCTACCCCGAATTTCTTTCACCCCGTTGACAGGCATAATTGAACCCGATACCTTATCGACTCCCAGTCGAGTTCGAAAGATTTCCAGCTTTTAAGTTAATTTTCCATTTTAAATGGCGTGTCTATATAAAATATATATTTTTCTTGTAATAGTACGAAATCCCTTTGGTGAAGGAAATGGAATTGGTCGTATTTTAATACGATTCTGATCTTTGTAGGTGTGATGTAATGATGTATAAAGGTGTTTTTATTTACGTCGAGGTTATCAGTTTTTGTATTGAAGCCTCCTTCCTCGCCTCCATTACATAATAATTTATATTTCTTAGTTATACATTATCTTTCTTAGTGAGAAATAGGAGCCAGCCGTACATTCTTTTAAACTATTGTGATCACGTAAAGTTCAGCAGTCTGCTTATCGGTAACCACTAAGGATACTGAAGAAATTCAAATTTGGTATGCCACGTAATAGGGGGCGATCCTATTGCCGTTGCCGGGCACATTGCCAGACTCAGTGGAGGTACTGAGAATTCGGAACAACTCACTAACACTTTTGCCCTACCCGGAAATCGAATCCGGGACCTTCAGATCCGCAGATGCATACACTATCCACTGGATCACGGAGGCAGTCACTAACTTAAATCTTCTGTATCATAATATTACCACAGTCAAATAATCCATACAGTCGTTCGACGAACGCATCTAGACGGGTCAATCGTGCGGGGGGCAAGAGGTGAGACGCGGGAAGAGCGGTACCTACTTACGTATGTCACCTTAGTTCCTAACTAGGTACATGTTTTTGGGGGCTGGCGCGTGCTTGTTTTTTGTTCGTTACTTATTTATTTGCTTATGAATATTAATTAAGATGGTGCATACGACTTGTGCTGTGAGACATTGCAATTCTTCATGCTGCTCATAGATTAAAAAATAAGCATTTAAAAAATCTGCGATTTCATCAATTTACTTACACAAAAAATGAAAATTTCATTATTTATAATTATTTATATTATTTTGAAACGTATGTACCTATAGCCACTTAAAATAATGTGCACGTACCTACTAATCTACTAACTTTTTACGTGAAGACGAGACTAAAAGATATTAAAAGACGATAAGAAATTTGCTACTCACAGATTCTAATAAATTGAGTAAGGTCGTAGTATACAACCTATCTCAGAATTCGGCAGACACATAACATTCCCCATATCTTTCTTATCTCGTTGCATAATAGATCGTTAACTTTATTAAGCGAAAGAGCATTCTAAACTTTTAATTGAGCATTATTCATGATGTTTTTGCCAAGTTACTTAATTACTCATGCTTTCTCCGGGGAATATATTAAAATCTTCAAAGTCAGACGTTTTGAGCTGTAAATACTGAATAATTTATTGCCGCGAATTCTGTATCCATATATCTAAAATTTTCATAATCTCCTATCCCCAATGTTCGGTGTAAGTGTGCAATAAATATTGTATGCAATGGGGCTACAACATGTTATTTGCTAACTCACAATCCCCTGCTACTGTGTAGGGGCTGTTTCTATTCATAATATGGCCAGAAATTGCTTACAAATCATTTATACTAAAACAAACTTTATCGTACTGCACTTTGAGCAGCAATTCGTGCTCGCTATTTCTTAAGTTTCACCGTCCTAGATTTATGCTGCTTATTACATTTTACACGCGTGAAATGAACACGTATCAAATGAAAAATGCAATTTGCAACTTTATTTTTGTCGACACAGGAACTATTTGCGAACAGACTTACAAATGAAAAGAGGCCCGTTGTTAGAACCCTTTTGTCGACAGGGCCGTAAATTATCTATTTAGGTTCAGATTCGGCGATAAATTGCTGTTTATTCATCGAATCGTAAAAAAAAACATGTCAACACTGTCTGCGTTATTAAAGACCATAAGTCTGCAGCCGTTTAAAACGTCACAGTACTCATATACAATAATTATGTGAAATTTCAATCAGATTGCTGATGCCTAACGCAAGGGGAATCTAGTTGTAGTTCTACCAACTTCAACATTTTCGAACTGAAATACCGATGTTATCCATAAAATTATTAGAACACGGAGGCCTTTATCTAAGCCATCGGATGTATTGAGTGCCGTTCTGAGTACTTACCTAATCTGTACGGCTGCTATCTCGGGTCATAGGCCAGTAGATACCGTAAGCCGCACGTCGGAAGCCTCCATCCAATACTAACACGTACACCTATAAAACTAAAGCTAATTTTCCAATGACGCGATCAGCGTTTCACCTCTGAGGTTGTAACGAACCGCATTTCGTCGAGTAGTACATTTTAAAGAACTCTTATGAGAGTTCGACCTATTTCCAAATGTGATTGATGATTCCAATTCCTCATTTTATTGGGATCGTGCGATTACTTTGAATCTTATGATGTATTGAATATAGTTCAGAATATAGTTTATTGTCGTATTAAACTTTGCGTTTTATGAAACGCTGCAGCTGCGGTATTCATGGCGTGATGTTTTCGGATGGAAATTAAATGTAGCATTGCATATTAAGACAAGAACTAGAGAATCTTCGAGAGATAAGTAAATTGTGACCTAGTTAGCTCAATTGCTGGAGTTTGACTCTAAAATCGTGGAGTTCTTGGCCTGAATAGCAAGTCAAGTAGGTATGTTTCCGAGCACTTCTTATCTGCATCTTAAACTATTATGCTGCTTATACTCTTTAATGCTAGGAATAAATTACCGTTACTCACGTAGCGTTTGTTTACCGGAAACATCGTTTAAAACATGACTGCAAAAAGTAGTGTTTCATTGAACTTAAAACATAATAATGTCAAAACGATACTCGTAAAAGCATTACTATAGCTTCCGTAGTTACGTCTAGTATTTCCTTACATTTTTTTCCGGCTGTCACATCCGTTTCTCCGGACAATTAGCTTGTTCCTTTGCCCGACCTTCGTGCCATCTTTGCATAATATCCTCAAGAACACGACTTAATTTCTGTGAGGACAAATATTGCTTTTTCTCTTCGGTAAGAAATTAAAAGCGCGTCTATTTTGTTGCTCTTAAAATCTGAACGCGAAACTGGAACACTTTACCGAGTTTAAAATGCTTCTTAGACTGTGGAAATTAAAAATGAATTTACTCTGAAACTCGTCTAAAAGCACAATGGACAGAGATAAAAGGAGGGAACTTTGTAACCCGGCTGTTCATTATACGAGCCATTAAGTCGTCCATTTTCAGTCAGCTAAGACGAGGAGTTAATCTTCATGATACAAGTATGTTTTTGGTTTTTTAAGCTCACCGTTTGACATATCCGTCTTGCATCGTTGAATAATGGCTTCGGTCCATTAAAATATCTACTTCGGACGCCCCTAAGCTTCTAAATATATCTAACATAACTGTGTCCCTTGACAGCTAAATGTTTATTTGTGGGATTTTTTTGTCGGGGAATGACATTTTTTGTGTGTAAAGCGTTATGATGCGGGGTTTTACATGTTTGACTTGATTCGAGTTGTGAGCTCTCGTAATAGGTTTATTTTCTTAGTTTTTACATCGTGTTTACTGTTTTTTAGACTTTGTGTAGATGTGAATGACTCAGTTACGGTCCTTAATGTATTTAAAGGATTTTTATTTGTTTACTTGAATGGTAATATTTTAAGGTTTATGGCGATGATACACCTTTGGTTTATTGACTGGAGTTGGGATAAGTAAAAGGACGTCTAATAAAAAGATGCGTCGATAACACGCCAAGCTTATTACGATTAGTGTACCATAATGTCCCTTATAGAGTTAATTTTATCTGATGTCTGTCAACTATGGGGAACATATACATTTATTGTGCACAAGTGTATGTGCAAACACAAAAACAGTCTCCTTTCCCTACATCTTATAGTCCGGAAGCAACCCCAACGGCTGAACATACTTTTTGAATTGAAATTAAACTACAGTTTACGGATTTTATCGCGTTATATTACTTTCACTGGTTATTTGTTATTACATTTAAACCGAAAGATCTAGAAACTACATTTTTATTACTAGCTGACGTTTCGAATTCTTTACAGGATTCATGTTCACGGCAGACTGAGGTGATATTTGTCTTTGTCTTGAATTTAAAAGTTATCTCAAAGTACCCGAACATTTTTCAACTATTGGTGTTACTATCTACGCAGAATGTGCTCACTGTGTCTTGATGTCTTCTGGTGACTTTGTCCTTTTTGGGTTTCATTAGCCTGATAACAGGGTCCCAAGCTGGAGGTACATTCCAACCATCTTCCCCATTGAAATTAGGATATTTTTTAATTTCAATAGCTTCACGTATCATTCTTGGAATAAAGCGGTGTTCTTTTGCGAGTATCTGTGGTTTATCAAATCGCAGGTAATGGTTGGTTCCTTGTTCTACATGTTCACACACAGCAGACTTCGTCGAGCGTTTGTGTTTAATGTCAGCGCTATATGTTCCATTAGTCGAATGCCTATGCTTCTCTTGGTTTGTCCAATGTATGAGAGCCCACACTCACAGTCTATCTTGTAAACCCCGGCCTCTTGTAAGGGTAACTGACTCTTGACAGATGGTAATAATTGGCTTATCTTCGTTGGCGGCTTGTAGAAAGTTTTGATTGAAGCTCGCTTCAAGATGTAGCCAATCTTGTCGGTCACGCCCTTGATGTATGGGAGGACAGCAGGTTGTCTCTCTACTGTGGCTGGCTTGTTCTTCGGGGATCTGTGACGTTGGCGCGGTGGTCGGAGCTTGTTGTCTTGCAGAACTCGCTTGACATGTTGAAGCTCGGCGTCCAGGTGTTTCTTGTCACAGATCCCCCGGGCTCTCTGAAACAAAGACATTCCTACGGTAGCTAACTGTTTAGGAGGGTAATTTCAATAGGGAAGATGGTTGGAATGTACCTCCAGCTTGGGACCCTGTTATCAGGCTAATGAAACCCAAAAAGGACAAAGTCACCAGAAGACATCAAGACACAGTGAGCACATTCTGCGTAGATAGTAACACCAATAGTTGAAAAATGTTCGGGTACTTTGAGATAACTTTTAAATTCAAGACAAAGACAAATATCACCTCAGTTTGCCGTGAACATGAATCCTGTAAAGAATTCGAAACGTCGGCTAGTAATAAAAATGTAGTTTCTAAATCTTTCGGTTTAAATGTAATAACAAATAACCAGTGAAAGTAATATAACGCGATAAAATCCGTAAACTGTAGTTTAATTTCAATGTGTAACATTCGCGTAAACCCAAGAAAATATTATACTTTTTGAAGCTGGGTGTGTGACACAGGCAGCTATAGCAGCAAGTTAGTATTCAATGTAAAACCATGTGCCGTGTATCAAAACAATAACGAAAGAAACGACAAAGTAGGAATAGAAGACTCAAGTTTATTGAATCATGACATTCATGACTCAACAACAAAGTTCATAGTAGCTTCGTCTTCGACATGCATTTTGGAACGTATTTGGAACGTATAATATGCCTATGTATTTATTAAGCAAATGCCCGTCACATTTTGCACGCCAGACATACTTAATGATTTTAGACCCCCTCGCAGAATTAATGGCAGACAGTATTGACCGCAGAAATATGCAAAACTACCCTTTGTTCCAAAGCTCATCTGGTCCGAACATCGCACATCAATGTGTGAATATTTTATTACAATCTATTAAGGCACCGTATCCACTGACAGTCGTGCGGTCGCGGTTTTCAAATGTTAGTACAGCGTTGTCGTAGCGTGCACGCAACGTTCATACTGCATGCTTGTAACGCAAATGCCGTAAAATGCAGAGTGCAGATATTTGGTAAATAATTGACAAGTGCTGTTCGAATCAGCAGCCCAAGTAATCCATAAAATCTGTCTACATGACTCATGGATTTAGATATATTTAAAGGTGCCAAAAACACTTAAGAGCGTCTTTCTACCAAGTGTAAGAAATAAGTAATATGGCTATGCTCGGGCTAGATTGAAAGGGATATTTTAACTTTTCCACTTTTATTCATAGGAGGAAACGCAAAAGTGCATAATTATACTATTATATTCATATTCTGATTCTAGTTTGCCGGTCTAGCCAGCTCAGTCGAGCTGAAACTTACTGCATTGAGTGCGCAGATTTTTTATGGAGCGTGTACACTTATCAGATACCAAACGCTAGTGCGATCGCCGTCACATAACCCACAGTTCATATGCCACTAAAACAAAGAGTTCCAAGAACCGATACGGGCAAGCATTAGTCATAAGTTTTATTGATATTTGGAATTCCTTACTCGGTATTTTTATCTCTGGAGACATTATCTGTTGTTTACTTAAAGAATTTCTACCTTTCTGTATTGAAAGAATATATTGTCCGTTGCTGTGTTCAAATTTACAGGCTGACTAATGATTTCCTGCGGTTGTGTTGCTTCTTTGTATTGGAGTTGTGGTTTAAATAATTATTTGAACAAGTCATATGGAATTTGATGATCAGTTTGAGGTCGGCAAGATTCTTGCATGCAATGTCGGGTAATCAAAATAGACAACGTAAAATATTTTATTATTGAGCAACTTCCTTGTAAGTAGTGAAGATGACGCGGCTCCATAATCTTGATTCCATATGTTGTTTATCGACTTTCCATTGAATATGTATTAAGAAGAAAGTCGAGTTTTTACTATTACAACTCCTAGTATTACCTAATTTACAACAAAAGTAATAATTATGGTGAAAAATGGATCCCGATTTTTGAAGTCTTAAATTGTAATTGGATGATGCTGATAATAAATAACGTCCTTGAATCCAGGACCTCACGAATCACGATCTATCACAGACACTAAGGACCAACAAGGCAGTCCTTATCGACATTTACGCCGGCAAGTTAACATAAATATCAATATTTGGTAAAGGTTTTGGTCGGGCCTTAAATATAACGGTTTGGCATAAATATTGTTTTTTTTCTTTCAGTCCAACACTCGCCTACATAACTAAGTAACTAGTCAAAGAAGTTAGTAGTCAATAGTCCATCAGTAAGATCTCACGATCGATGCCAGCGGGTAGTAATCCAATTGCATTTTTGTTAGCGCAAACTCATTGCTTGTAATCAAGGAATGAGTTATTTAGATGCAGTGCAAAACAATCTATGTTTGATGCCTAAATGTCATTGAGCCTGTGTCTTTTGTCAGAAATGATAATGACGGACACAAAACCCTTGAATGTTATCGACATATACATATCTCTGTTTATGACATGCAGAATAATGAGGCATGAATTTATGCATTTTCCAGTAAAATTTACTTAATAGGGTCACTTGACTAGTTTCAATTCCAACTTACCACATCACCACTCCAATAACGATTGCTACTAACAATAATAACCTCCCATTACACATCAACTCGTCTCGTCGTTCTTTTATCCCACCAGAATGAAACATCGCCATCTTATCTCATGAATATCTTATGGTCCTCACACGCAATGTTATAGCCCCCTGTATCTAACAGATTTGTCACAGAACTTGTTTGAAAGCTCTTGATTGTATTAGTGGCGTTGTATCACTATCACAATGTGAATTATCGTTACTTACTTGAAACCCGAGATACATTGCCGTATCGGTTTCTTATCGAATTCTAGAAGTATCTGTCCCTAATGTCCGACAAACTAGTATCTATAACGTCGCCGCCTATCTTTAGTTGAAAGAACAAATATTGTCGTACCGTTACCATATCGATATATTATCGAAACTCGCTCGTTACATTACCGACGATTTATAGTCTGTCGTCGGTTTCGGGGCTCTACACTGTTTAATGGATTTGTTGGCTAACTTGTTTGACAGCTGTCGAAAATGTCAAAGCCAAACATTATTTTGATTTCACGTTGAATCTTATGCTTTTCGAGGGCTTTCCTTATCTGACTGTTCACGATTCTGTTTCGATTGGTTCGAGTTGATAGTAGATTTTTTGGAGTGGAATGTATGACTCATTTGAAGTATTGAGTAGGGTTGCTTGTGGCTTACTATACAATGCATACAATAGTTGCTTTGAAAATATTCTCCTCAACACAAATAGTGACAAGAGGTGTTGTTTATGATTCGTTGATCTTGATGTAGACGCGGACAAATAATGTGTTATTATAGTAATGTTATTTTGGTTCGTCAGTCACCATTGGATTGGTGCTCCGTCATGTTATTTTGTTACTAACTTATGAGTAATGCAAGTTTTGTTCTCAAAGGACTGATTTTTCTTTCGATGATGCTTTAGTGCTGCAAGCGTTCAAAAGGCTAAGTAACAATCTACTAGCTAAAAAGACGCTTTTCCAGTAATGAAACATCTTTTCCATTAAAACTATTTGAACATTTTCTCCACTTATTAAAAAGCTAACACAAATTCTAAATCAAAGCTCCATTCGCCAAAGATCTGTAGTATTTCAGCAGCTATTTGCTAACCAAATACAAAGCTAAGATACTTTTGAATGTTGCCGTTTCATGACTAGAATATTGGTATTTGAAATACATTCAGTTATGCTCGGGAGGTACAATTTCAATGTGCGGCTGAAAGCATTCTAAGTGATTAGTGTTGCTAGGGATTAAGCTAAAATTAATTGATTGGCGTAATGTTATTCTGAAAGCGAATTGTTGCGATTATAATTTTTACTTAGTGGCTATTTGAATTGAGTCTATTTTTAGTGTGTTGGTATGATATTGTTATGTATTAGTTGTGTTATGGGGGTATAATTTAAAGAAGAAACAGACAGCTGGTTGACCGAATATCGGAACTGGCTCTTAGGAGAATAAGACCGTTCTTCACTAAGTCGTCAATCTTAATTTTATTATGACGAAGATCTTTGACAACAAACGGGGAGTCAGTAATCTCAACTATTTGTCACCGGTTTTAGTTATAGAACCACACTTAATCATTTATATTGAACAGTTCAGGCGGCATGTGATTGTTTAAGAAGCTACTTTACAAAATTTGGTTGGAATAATAAGCGGGTCTAGGGGTTAAAAAAGGGAAGCAAACGTCTTGGTTGCAACTGAGATGATTTTACACGTCTTCATGTAAACTTACGTAACTCACCTTTTAGTACATTTTCTTATGAATAGCAAGTAAGTTACCTATTCTTACCTCTACATGTGGATTAACTTATTTTAGTCGTCATGTTAAGTTGGAAAAGAGTAAGATATGTAACTTTCATTCCTAAATGGCGTTATCGAAAAAATATGAGCGTACACGTCTTATACGAGTAAGGATCACTATAACAAATTGTTGGTTTTTATTAACTGAATATAATACAATTAAATACAATATTTTATTTACGATCACAATGTTTCTTTTTTGACAATAGAATGATGTGACAAAACATTTAAAAAATGTTCTTTATGAAAATATTGTTGAATTTCGTGTCCAAAGAGTTTCACATCCTCAAACTCTTTTCAACACCCCGCCTCACGAAATTAGACGATATTTAACTTTGTCCTAAGTTGGACAAATTTTGGGGCTGGCAAAGCTTTTGTTAGAATGTCTGCCTCCATATTGTGTTCTGTAGGACGATATTTGACATCTACATGTCCATTATTGACTGCATCTCTTATAAAATGTTCCCTGATGCTAATATGTTTCGACTTAGAACTTATAATTGGATTATAGGCCAATTTTTGAGCGGCTTGGTTATCATTATAAATATCTATTATGTCTATTTTTATGTTAAGTTCATTTAGCAAGTTTTTCTGGTAAATGGCTTCTTTTGATGCTTCTGTTAGGGCCATGTACTCCGCCTCTGCTGTACTAAGTGCAACTGTTCTTTGCTTTTTAGATTCCCAACTTATTGGCGTCCGGCCATACGTAAAAATGTATCCAGTCACTGACCGACGATCAATAGAGCATGATGCTCAATCAGAATCCGCTGCACCTTCCAATTTTATTTTATTTTCTTTTATATAAGTAAGGCCTAAGTCCTTGGTTCCTTGTAAATAACGTAAAACTCTTTTTGCCGCATTAAAATGTTCATGAGTGTAGCTGTTATTAAATTGACTTAGATGCATTATACCTGGTCCAAACATTATATCTGGTCGTGTGGCAACTGCTAAGTAACATAAGAGAACCAATGAGATTCTGGTAAGGCAACTCTTTTTCTTTCATTGGATTTGTACTCCTTACTAGCTTTAGGCATGTTTCCATTAGAGTGGATGCAGATTTGCAATTTTTGCATCCAAATTTTTCCAATATGGACTCAATGTATTTTTTTTGTTTCAGTTCTATTTGTGTTTCCTCTCTTTCAAAAGTTATACCAAGACAGTGTTTTATTTCACCCAAGTCTCGCATTTCAAATTTCTTCAGAATTAAATTCATGATTTTGTTTATCCTTTCTTGAGATTTGCACGCTATTATTATATCATCAACATATATGCTAACAATAATACACTCTCCGCCTTTCGCATATATGTGTATACATGGGTCTACTTTCGTAGGTGTAAAACCTATCGATTTTAATTCGGCATCTAGCTTTATGTACCACTGCCTTCCCGACTGTTCCAAACCATAGACTGCCTTATTCAGTTTGCATACAGCATTTTCTTTGTCTAAGGTTAAGTCGCGCAACATTTTATTAGCCCTTTGCTTGATTTCTAAGTCTTTTGTAGTTTTTATTATCTTTTCAAGGTACATTTCTAAATTCTTAGGCTTTTCCATGAAAATTTCTTCTTGAATATCTCCATTTAGAAATGCTGTACAGATATCTATCTGATTCAAATGCATATCTTCCTGTACAGCCAAGGCCACTAACATCCTTATTGAACTTAGGCGAGTTACAGGTGCTAATACTTCCTGGTAATCAATACCTGGTATTTGTGAAAATCCTCGGGCTACTAATCTTGCTTTTTTGCGTTCGATGTTACCGTCTGGTCCCAATTTATATTTTAAGATCATTTTACTATCTATGACATTACGACAAGGTGGCTTCTTTACCACGTTTCATTTTTTAAGTGTGCGGTAATTTCGGAAATGATTGCTTCGTTCCATTCTGGGTTTTCCTCTTCGCTAATACATACATAATCTTTAGTCCAAACTGGCTGCTTTTTAGCTCTTTGAGGTCTTTCATTTATTGTTACGTCATTATTTTGTATTACCTCAGTTTCTGTTATTCGATCATTATTTATGTGATTTTCTTCAATTTCTGGTTCGCCGTAACCATCATCTATATAAAAAAATATTTCGTTTTCCTCGGTCCGATGCATTTCCTTGCCAGTTTCCACAAATATTTTGATCAATTTGTCTTCATTCCCTTTTTTTAGTTTCTCATTCTCAATATTTGTATTGTCTTCATAATATAATCTATTCATTACTTTTACATCTCTGCTTACAATTACATGTTTTGTTTCTGGTATGAATATTCTGTAAGCTTTGCTATTTTCTGAATATCCAAGAAATATTCCTTCAGTTACTTTTGAAGTATATTTTTTTTCTTTTATTATTCTTATTCAGTACGAATGCTTTCGATCCGAAAACTTGAAAATGTTTTACAGATGGTTTTCATCCCACCCACAGTTCAAATGGAGTTTTATTATGAATAACTCTTGATGGAATTCGATTCAGAATATAATTTGCTGTTGAAACAGCTTCTGCCCAGAATTTTTCAGGCATTTTACCATCTAGTAGTAGACATCTAGCTTTTTTTAGAATACTTCTATTTTTTCTTTCTGCAGTACCATTTTGTTGCGGCGTATACGCGCAGCTAAGTCTTCTACTTATACCAGATTTCTTTAAATATTCATCGAAATCCTTATTTATATATTCTGTTCCGTTGTCTGTTTGTAAAGAAAATATTTTATTTTCGGTAATTCTTTCCATTTCTTCTTTGTAATCTTTGAACTTTTTAAATACTTCATTTTTATTGCGAATAATGTAAACTCTTGAATATCGAGTCTGTTCGTCAATAAATGTCACAAAATATTTTGCTCCACCAACTGATTCTACATTCATTAGTCCACAAACATCTGAATGAACTATTTCAAGACGCTGTGATGTTCTTGAATGGTTTTCGTTGGTTGGGAATGGTAGTCGACTCATTTTCCCTTTTATACAGACTTAGCATTCATTTAGTTTTTCATTAATGTTAAATTCAAGTCCATTAATTGTTTCATTTTTTAATGCGTGTTTTAAACTTGTTTCATTAATTTGTCCAAGTTTGCGATGCCATTGGTAAATTTCGACATTAAAAGTGGTTGCCTCCTGTAATGGGAAATCGTTTTCATTTTTTCTGCCTGTTAAGTGGTACAAACCATTTATCCTTTTTGCTGTAAGTTCAATTTTATTTGTTTTAGAATCTCTGACAGTAGCTAAATATTCTTTAAATAATACTGTCTTCCCTTTCTCTGTTATTTTTGAAACAGACAATAGATTCATAGCAAGATTTGGAACATACAGCGAATCTTCTAGTTTGACATTTATGCCGTTCACTTTGATTTTAACGTCTCCTCTACCTTAAATTTTAGCGCTACTATCTTGTGCTGCTAATTTTAGTGTCCCATCATATTTTTTTATCGAAGAGAAATCATTTAAATTATTGCACATGTGTGATGTGCATCCACTGTCAATACACCATTGTTTTCTTTTTTATTTAATTCCGTTGCTAAATACATTTTTATCGCTGTGTTAGATGTTTCCTGTTTTTTAGCATTCCGGAAATAACAATTTTGTGTTTTATGGCCCTTCTTCTTACAGATTTGACAAAAAACTTGTTTCTTTTTATAAGTTGTTTTATTATTTTTTGTAAACATTGCATTGGTTTCCAATTTAGTATCTTTGGTATATATACGAGCTTCTGTTTCTTCTAAAAATTTTATTTTTAGCTCCTCCGGTGAAGGCAACGTGTTTCGTGATTCTATAGCAATGCGGAAATTTTCAAATTTTGATGATACTCCTTATCATCAAAATTTGAAAATTTCCGCAATAAAGCATAATTACGGATAAAAGATCTTTATTTATGTCAACATCCATGTTATGAAGTTTGTCTACGGTGTCCATTAAATTATCCAAGGGCTCTCTCAAATCATCGCCTTCCTTATACTTCAATACAATTATTTTTTTAAGTAGTGAAGCTTTCCTGGTGGGTCGCTTACTTTCATAGGCATCCTCAAGCTTTTTCCATACTTCATTAGCTGTTTTACAATTTCTAACATTTTTTATTTCTTGAGATGATATGATTAAAATAAGTTCTGACCTGGCAAGAAGGTCACCCTCCTCGTACTGTGTATCACTAGTAGAATCTTCTTTTGTGGTTGACTTAGGATTAATTACATATTTCCACAAGCCAGCTTTAATCAGTACTGCTTGAGCCTGAATTTGCCACGTGTCATAGTTGTTTTTATTTAGTAATCCAATGCGGTACGATGTACCAGCCATTTCAGTAGTGTTTATTTTTAACTCAGTTACTATTATTTTCTGGGCCCATAACCTGTTGGTTTTTAGGGTTCCGTACCTAAAAGGTAAAAAACGGAACCCTATTACTAAGCCTCCGCTGTCTGTCTGTCTGTCTGTCTGTCCGTCTGTCCGTCTGTCCGTCTGTCCGTCTGTCCGTCTGTCCGTCTGTCTGTCTGTCACCAGGCTGTATCTCATAAACCATGATAGCTAAAAAGCTGACATTTTCACAAATTATGTACTTCGGTTGCCGCTATAACAACAAATACTAAAAATAAAAAATAATAAATATTTAATTCCCATACAAAAAACGTGTTTTTTTTCGTATTTTTTGCTCAAAATTACTAACTGTAACAGGTAGACGCTTTAAACTTTCACAGAATATGTAGTTGTATATTACCTTTCAAAATAAATAATTAAATTTAAAAAAGTAAATAATAAAGGGGGCTTCCATACAACAAACGTAATTTTTAAGCAATTTGTTAGTCGATCTTAATAAACAGGTAACTTATAAAGTATTTAAGTATGCATACAACAAACGTGATTTTCTTTTATAGATGATGGTTCGGAACCCTTCGTGCGCGAGTCCGACTCGCACTTGCCCAATTTTTAATAACTGAATATAATAAAATTAAATACAATATTTTATTTACGATCACAATGTTTCTTTTTTGACAATAGAATGATGTGACAAAACATTTAAAAATTTTCTTTATGAAAATATTGTTGAATTTCGTGTCCAAAGAGTTTCACATCTTCAAACTCTTTTCAACACAAACTTTACAGTAATCTCGCAGCTTGAAACAAGCCAGGAGGTTACAGTTTAAGGCCGATTCACACATATCAGTGAAGTCACAGTTCCGTCACAGTACCGGCACCGTGATAATTATTCTTTCATACATTTTCTATGAGAGTACTGAGAGTACTGTGTCGTCACTGACACTGACAGGTGTGGATATGTTCATAGAAAATGTATGAAAGAATAATTATCACGGTGCCGGTACTGTGACGGAACTGTGACTTCACTGATATGTGTAAATCGACCTTTATCCTCTTTCGAACCCTTTTACGATTATTGTCTGGTAAGTCTTACGGAAACATGCACTGCGAGTTTTGATACTGAAAACCATAATTATATTGGATACTTCCACTGATTACATTACTTCGGATGTGGGTTCTGTACCGAAAGGGACCCTTTTAATAAGTCTGACGCCCGTCTGTCTGTCACTGGGCAGTTTCTTATGAACTGTCATAGAGATTTCAAATCTTTTACTGTATATATATACAGAACATACAAAACAGAAAATAAATCAATTTAGACGGCGTCATAAAAGTCCTCCACATCGCCGTCGACCTAGAGCGTGCCCAGAACGCTGGCAGCATTGCCACGATGTGTGTTGGAAATTATTTTGCCGCCATTAAAACTGTAATCTATCTTGAATGAAAATATGAATGCCGTTTACAAGTCCGACTCGCACTTCATGGGTTTGAGCTTAAGCCTGTGCGTTTTTAAAGCTGTTAGCAGAGAGGCAAAGTTGTATAGTTCAATATTTTACCAGGATATACAAGTTGCAATTTATTCGATACTGCCGAGAGTCCCTGTAGCTGTCAAGGGAGGCATAGTGGTCTGATACTAATTGCTTTCTTTTTTTAATTAAATAGGTCGTAGGTTTAATTCCTACACAAGACAAAGTATTGAGTTATGCGTTACTTGTTTCGTCTGGGCATAATAATTTTCTTGTATTGTTTTGTACTAATTTAGTTATTGATAATTGGATAGATGTCTTTATAGTTATGTACTTAGTACCTAATTGTTGTAGTAATTTATATGTGTGATGCAACAATAACGGATGCAGTTACTTTATTCGGTCTCCACCTACCCTAATTTGTACTGGCTTTACTTTTAAATGCAAATAAAGTATTTTCTGTCTATGAATTTATCAGTAGCTAATATGTTTGCGCAACTGTGGTAACTTCGTCCTTCTTTATATTAAAAAGTAGCGAAGTTCAATTGAGGGACACTTATTAAATACAGCTAAATATACAGACTTATAATTCAAAGCATTTCAGCTCTTTCATTGCTTTGCCTCATCATTTTTATTCTCCAAGTAGGTAAGTAAGTCTTTTCTAAACTTTTGCCGAGAGAGTTATGGTTTCCTTTTGAATGAGCATTTAAGTCTACTTAATAGCGAAGAAATGTTCTTTTGAAGATAATTTTATTGGCTCTTCATTTGTTGTTATTAAAAAGTAATTGCTGTTTACGGTACGGATAGCCTAAGCTTAAGCAGTCGGTTCGCAATTTTTATTGCACAAGTTGCAAATTGGTATATATTGACTTTTTTCCCATAGTAAAACTAGGGATTAACAAAAAATAATGAATTGTGAATGTGTCTAAGAGGTACGCTAAACAATATGAGCATTAAGAGTATGGCAGAAACATAAACCACGGCAATTTGCCATATTCGTCTCAATATTAATCCTAAAGTTAAACTTAGACGCAATCTACCACGCAAACCGTACGTATTGTAGAATTCTGCATTCCGCATCCAGATAGGTCATCATAATAATATTATCAGCCATTCGTTTTTTTTTTTTTTTGTTTTAATAGGCGGCAAACGATCAGACGAATCGCCTGATTGTAAGCAAATACCGCCGCCCATGACAAAAGCAACACCACAGGAGTCACAAGTGCGTTGTGGGAAAAGGGATAGGATGAGGGAGAAGGAATAGGGGATAGGGCTTCCGGCACTCTCATTCACCGAACGAAACGCAACAGTTTAGGTACGGTTACTTTACGTCGATTTTCTGTGAGAGGGTAGTTCTTCCCCGGTCAAGCCGGCCCATTCATGCTGAAATCAGCAAGGCTCTATCGACTACCTGTAAAAGTTAAGTTTTTGTTTAAACAATTAACGCAGCAGGGGGTAAAGTAAACCTATTTCCGTCAATCGAGCATATTACAATGCACTTTTAGAATATATTAACACTTATCTAATAACAGTACTTACTTAATACGCATATGCAAATATCATGTCCATCTTCGCACAAGAACCCGACCTGCATTATCTCACAAATAAAAAAAAAATATAAGTACCCCCAATTTCTGACACCAAAAAGTTACAAGTAAAAATATTCATATCATCGCCGCTTTGACATGCAAATTTCTTTAAACATTAAAAATACATCGTATTAAGTATATGGCGTTTTCTCTCTACGTTGTTATTTTTCGATGGGAAAAACATGTGTCGGAAAATCCGTATTCCCGTTTACAATATTAAACGGGTAATGAATACGTTATTGAGTAATTACAGGTGTGTAAGCGTTCAGACGGTTTACGACTAGCTTTTGCTACGGGCGATGTATATTTTGAAAGAAAATAAACGCAACACACTCCCCTAGGGGTGTTCGCAGTTCGGCTTGTTTCTTTATTCTCTTTGTATTGGTGAGGACTTGATTTTTTTACCGTGTTTAGTGCAGTTTATTCCTTTAATTTTAGACGGCGAGGTGTTAAATTGTCGTAGGTGTACCTTGTAATTTATCTTGAGGACAAGAAGCAAGACAGTGTCATACGGGACTTCAATATAGACGGAGACCTATTATTTCATTATAAGATCTATCAGAAGAAACTAATAATAAAGTACTTGTACTAGCAATGATGATTGATGATGACTAGCAATGACACTTGCAATAACCCGAATCAATAATAATATAATAAAATAAAAACTACTTTAAGTTTTATTGCTCAAACTTGGATGAGACCGAACGGGCAATACCTACATCCGTGTAGACATTTTTTTTCAAAATAGTTTACGTTTTAAGTGATGTAGTGCTGAGATATAAAAAACACAACATACAACCAAATCGAGAACCTGCTCCTATTTTTCTAGTCAGTTAAAAATTATAAGGCTTTTGATCACAATACCTAACTACTTCCCTGTATTGTGCTCATATTTGTCACCTGCTTTCTGCAGATGGCAGCCAGCTACCACGTGTCTCGTCTCAAGTTTAGTGCCCGCGATCATAACGTAAATAACATAGATGTTTAATATCCATTAGGTCACTAGAATAAAACATACAGTCAAGTACCGCCTTTCAATATATCTATATTTGTTCACTTTCTTATAAATAAAACTCCAGCACTAGAACCAGATTTTAGAAATATTGGTTTAAATATATACATTAAATATGCTGTAATATTTAATGTATTTTCAAACCAATATACGTTATTCAAGTATGAATTAATATTCAAATCTATGACATGGGTACGCTGAAACCAAATCTGTGTGTTTATTCAGTTTCGAAACAATTTTCTTTTCGATTTATTTATTATGTCATTTCACATGTCTGTCTTAATCAAACCAAATATTTTATAAGTAATTTTTTTCACCGAGACAAAAACATAGAATATATTCGCATTAAATTGTAGTCCATCTTTTATCATACAAAACACCAATCCGAATTGGAGAAATCTTTTCATCCTTTACAGAATCTTCGCTTTATCCGAAAATCTTCAAAACAACAGCTCTCATTTAACTCGAAACTTTCTTCACCGATAATTTAACCACATCGGAAAAAAGTCAACAACGTCCATTCTTCAAAAAAAAATATCGATAAGCGATTCACGGTATAAAAAAGAACACCTACCTGTCTCGAGTGCCCTCACGGACCGCTCTATTATAAGGAAACATGTGTTTCTGGAGCCTTGTAATTTTCTGTCCGATACTCTTCATTATTCGGTTCATTTTACGCCTTTGTACCTAACGCGTATTGATACCGTCTTTCTTGCTTGTAAGAATTTCACGTTCCCACAGGAGAATTTTATGGTTAGTATATTTGTCGTTGGTTGTAGTTTACTATTGTTTTTGGTCTAGTATTATCTTAATATATAAAATCCTTGCGTTACTGACTGACTGACAGACACGCAACAGCCGAAACTATTGGACGCAGGAAGCTGAAATTTGGCATGTATGTTCCTTGGGGACCGTAGGGGTGCACTAAGAAGGGATTTCCCGAAATTCCCATGGGATCGGCCAAAACGGGTAAATTTAAAAAAATGCAGGTATAGCTGCTGGCGTCCTCTAGTTGAAGATATAGGCAATAAAAGTGTAGCGTTTATGTTTTTTTTGAGAAATATGTTTATGGTTACATGGTGTACCTACGTGTTATTTGTGAGTAGGAATGCATGTAAGACGTTACCGGAACGTGAAGAGAAATGAAAGCGGTTGATATCTGTGTACTATATGAAATTCTTGCGTTACCGACTGACTGACAGACAACGCATAGCCAATACTATTGGGCACAAGAAGCTGCAATTTGGTGATCAGGTATGTTCCTTAGGGACAATAGAAATGCATTAAGAAAGGATTTTCCTAAATGTAATATAATCACCGCACCGATGACAAATATTCATGAGCAGTTTAATTCACTTTAATTTTTATTTCTTTATAGACTCACGTCCGGCCTGTATCGCCGAAGGGGTAGGCAGAGGTGTAATATTGCACCCACATTTCGCCGTGAATTTTGCCCGCTGACGTACGTGACTTGTTGCGGCGTAAGAACGCAGCGATTCGTGCCTACGACCGATACCCGACTGAGTCTAATCGCTTCACTATGCGCTCTCTACAGCGTGACGTCAAGTCGCGTATTAAAGAGATGCGTAACTCTCGATGGGAAACTACACTTAGCGAGCTAGAACCCACTCACCTCGCCTTCTGGCAGCTATCTCGTTCGCTCTCTAAAGATGTCACCAACATTTGTTTACCACCTCTAAACAGGCCTAATGGTCCACCGGTTTTCGAGGACGGGGACAAGACAGAATGCCTGGCAGACAGCCTGGAGCAACAATGTACGCCGAGCAGGTCACACATAGACACAGACCACCTAATAGAGGTAGATAGCGAGGTGGAGCGTCGAGCCTCTCTCACGTCGCCACCTCGTCCCCTGACAGACAGACATGACGTAATAGGAGACGACGATGACGAGCAACACATACCCCTAGCCACCCCCGATGAGGTTAGGATGATCATTAGTTATATACACCGCTATTTTTTAATTAGTACAAAAAATTTAACAGGGCACTAAGTATCTTTAACTGATCATAATTATGTAGTTGAAAAATAAAAACACTAAGTCCCAAAACTGTCTCAAAACTGTCCACAAAAATACGTGATAATTGGTAAATGCAATACTAATACTATGACCGACCCGTGTACTATCATACCATTGATAAATTACCCCCCCCCCGCCCCTCTGCGCCTGCGCCACGCCCCGACGATGCTACAAACAGTACTAAATGACTAGTGAAAGTCAGCGTATCTAATTTCGTTGCAAAACTTAATTGTTTGTCTACGTTTGCCCGACGCGATGGCCTATCATATCAGTTCATATCACGGGAGTATGTAGCTATGCTTCGTGCGTACTTTTTGAGTGGAAAAATCGCGAGTGCAGCTGTGTACCCATGGACATCGTATTGTGAGTGTACAAAAGTGACCGGGTCAGTGTCAAACAATTAAAACAGTGCATATTGGATGCTTTTGACAACGGTGGTGGACATTTCGAAGGACAATGGAAATACTTGTAAGTTTAGTAAATAATACGTACTTAAGTAAATAATAATTTGATGCAGGCGCCTCAAAATCGGTCTGTGTTCTCCACACACCTTGAGGAAGGCCTATGTCCAACAGTGGACGTCTCTAGGCTGACATGATGATGATAAAATAATTTGTTAATAGCAGATGATTCTAACTTCATAAATACGCCAAAATTACTCTTTTCTTTTAGTCCAGAACACCATCTTTCATTTTGATATTTGTTTGCTTTCTAATTACATACCTCCGTATTTAATTACTTGTTAAACGATAAATGTTACCGGTCCTACGCCCGAATGAAGCATGAAGGAGAGGGTAGAACTAACAAAATTAAAAAATAACTACCTACATTTATTATTTTTCTACATTTTATTTTCTATTGCTACCTACATCATAAGTGCGACAGAGAAAATGCGAATGAGCAGGATGGAATATTATCAATGAATTAGTGAATGGATTGTAAAATATGACTATGATTTAAGTGAAATTTTCTACAATAAACAAATGGAAATAACTTTGCTTTTTATTGATATTATGAAATTCTTACGTCACATATATGATAATAATATCTTCGCTAATCTGTCCTTAAAGTTTTTATACTAATTAAAAAATAGCGGTGTATATATGTTATATATAGTTATCGTCCTATCAGTCTGCTTAAAGGTTTAGGGAAAGTTTACGAGCGGCTTTTATATGTTAGGCTGAAAGCATACGCTGATGCATCGCTCTTGGTCCCTCACGAACAGTTTGGGTTCCGAACCCGCCACTCGTGCGTACAACAGGTTCACCGTATCGTTGAGTATATCAGCGTGCGGTTGCAGCGTAATTTATTCACCGGCGTTGTTTTCTTCGACGTAGCGAAAGCTTTCGACAAAGTGTGGCACAACGGCTTGATTTACAAGCTTTTCACTATGGGAGTGTCTCACAAGCTCGTGCTCATCATACGAGACTATCTGTCGGATAGAAGCTTTCGGTACCGCGTTGAAGTCTTTTCTCTCTTCGAGTCACGACGAGTTTTTTGGCTTCTGGCAACACTGGCGGTTTAACGTAAAACTGTATTTCTCCCAATAATTTATTAGTTTTAAATCTATTTAATTAATAATAATGTGCCTAATTTGCTAATTCCTTACGTAATAAGCTGTGATAATTATAATTGTCGTATAATAACAGTGATAAGTGTTGTTTTAACAAGTTGTAAAAGTTTTGCAAAGTCAAGTAAGTGAACTGTCAAACTAACGTACAATTTTATTTAAAAGAATTTGTATTATTCTTACAATAATAGCTAAATTTGAGCCATTTTGAGGTGAGTTTACTTCTTATTTGACTTTCGTACACCTTACACAAGCAACATACCAAGTTAGCATATCACAATTTACTTAAACAACTTTGTAGGTGTCTTACACAAACCTCAGTGACCTTTCTTGCTTTGTTTATTTACTTTTTAACAAGATGATGACCAGAAGGGCACGCCAAGAAGATGAGAAATTACAGGTGACCCTTACTGAACTAAAGAAATATAAGGATTTGTGTCAGTCACTACAAAGTGAACATGAGGACAATGAGAGGGAAATGCTACAGATTTTAGGGAAAAACTCTCAGCTTAGGAGTGAGATGGCAGAAATGCACTCTAATTTAGTCACTTCTTTAGACGAAAGGGATAGATTACAAAACATTGTAATGCAATTTGACAGGTGCAGTGATGAATTTGAGAAAGCTCTCAAACGCATCACTGAATTGGAGGGTCTCCTAAGTGAGGCCAATAATCATATTAACTTATTACAAAGTGCAAACCAGTCTATGAAATCAGTTACAACACAATCGCTATTTGATGAGCTGGTTGGTAGCGCTCCATGCATGGTTTCTGCCATCTCCGATGATAGCAGTAGAAACATAGTGACTATTGATTTAACAGAATCTAATTCATCTATTCAGTCATTTAGAAACATGAAAGCCTGTAATAAATTGAAGAAGTATGTTAAAATTAATAAATTTATCAGGAAAAAGGAAAAATTGTTGAGAATGTACAAGAAATCAAGTATTAATATAGATTATTGCAAAAAATATGTTAATGTAAAGGAACAGATGTCAGTATGTCTAGCTAAATTAGATTCTAGCCTATTAAAGTATGATGCTGATATTCATTGTTTGCAAACGGAGATTGACAGTTTACAAGAATCTTTGTTGAACATGACAAAAAAATATAATTTATCACAAAAACAAATAAATGAGCATATCTTGGCAATGGATGACTTAGTGGACTTGTGTAAGTATAATGAGCAGAGGCTCCAATCTCTTACCAATAATAATCATGGCAATGAACATAACCAGATGCCACGGAGTCATTCCCAGCCAACTACATTAAATTATTGCTCTGATTTGTTATCACCATCTGATGCAGCGGGTAACAGCACCATTGATTCTAATCTTGGTATTTCCTTCTCACCCCACATTACAAACACCAACAAACTATTAATGTTTAGTGATGAGATAGGGAAAAACATGAGCCAGTTGTTGCGGCAAAGGACAGGTTTAGCTATTACTAACATATGTATGCCTGGAGCAACTTATTCTCAAATAATGCAATCTATTTTATCTAAAACATACTGTCCTGAAACAACAATTATTATATTTATTGGGAGAAGAGGAAATGCAAATATAAATGTAATACAGAGATATTTTGACCAATTACTCAATTTAAAAGTTAGAAAAATTCTGTTACTTGCTTTTCCTTACAGTAACCTGTTGCCACAAGCTGAAAATGATTATAGATTTAAGATTAATTCAAAATTGCATACTATGACATTTTATAATAATTTGATTGACATTATTGACTCTAATGCTTTAATTAGAAATTTTTATTTCACATATGATAATTATTATATATCACAATTTTATAAAAGACAAATAGCATCATCGCTAGCTTATTATATTAATAACTCAGCCAAGGTTTTGGCTAACCACACTGCTTTTATTGAGCAGTCAAATTTGACATGCAATATAAGCTTGGAATCCGTTCCAAATTCTTTAAATTGACTTCTGAGACAATAGAGTCAATCTCTGGCAATATATTTAATAAGACACCAAATTTTGTACCTAGTTTAAGTGACAAAAACATAGTTCCATCAACCACACATACAAACAATAATTTAAAAAATTGTATCAACCTGGTGCATCAAAATATACAAGGGTTGATGGGTAAGGAGTTAGAATTGGAATTGTTTATGAACTGTAACAATATTGATATTTTATGCATTACAGAACATTGGCTAAGAAGCCACCAGTTCATATTCAATTTTAATAACCACCAGGTTGTAAGCTCGTTCAGTAGAGAAAATTTTATCCATGGTGGCTCGTTAATAATAGCAAGTAAATTTCTAAAATTTAAAGAAAGGACTGACATTGTGAGCCTCTCTGTTGAGCGAGTAGTAGAGATTACATGTGTTGAGTTTGAGCAGTTCATTGTTATGAGTGTATACAAACCTCCATGTGCACCATTTGAAAGTTTTTTAGTTATTATGGAGGATGCTCTAAGCAAAGTTTGTAATTGCCGTAAAACGGTTGCTATTTGTGGAGACTTTAACATTAACATATTAGAAAAATGCTCTTCAACTATCAATTTTTTAAATTTACTTAAGTCATACAATTTATGTCATAATTTCTATGAACCAACTAGAGTGACTGCCACAAGTGGTACTTGTATTGATAATATATTTACTAGTATAAAACCAATACACAAATCTTTGATTAATATGCTTCAGTCAGATCACAGTGGGCAGTTAATCTGTTGTCCAAGAGAATGCCCGAGAGAACAGAGAAAAATTGTTAAATATATACCAATAAATGAGAAACGACTTAAAACTTTTAAAAACAATTTATCTCGAAAAATGCGTTGGTTGCCTCATCATGACCATCCGGATCAGTTATATAACTCCTTATTTAAATTAATTAATGACGAATTTCAGACTGTATTTACATCCAAAAAATTAAATGTGACTGACCGTCTGATGTTTAGTGATTGGGCAACTGAAGGTATTCATAAAAGCCGAATTAGGTTATATGAACTGTATAATGAAAAGTCTTATAATAATAGTCAGACCTTTATTAATTACGTAAGAAAATATTCCAAAATATTTAGACAAGCTTGTAACACGGCAAAATCTATTTATTTGAGAAATAAAATAAAACTATCAGAAAACACTATAAAGGCTACCTGGAATGTGATCAACAATGAAACTGGCAGAGCCAAAGCACACAGCCGCGACTACCTGTTAAAAATCAATAATGTGAGTATTTCAGAGGACCTGGAAGTTGCGACAGAATTTGAAAATTTCTTTGCTAATATACCTATAGTGACAACAGAGTCGCTCAACTCATCTTCTATGTCTGCTGAAATGCTTCTTAGGGACTGCGTGCCAGAATGTGATGCAGCCTTTGAATTCACTGTTGTTACTACTGACGATATTATTAAACAATTTAAAGTTTTAAATATGAAAAAGACAATGGATTTGTGGGGACTGTCAGTGAAGACTACTTCATCTATTATTAGCATAATTTCTCCACATCTTGCAGCGGTATTCAACGGTTGCGTCGCTTCTGGAATATTTCCTGACTTAATGAAATATAGTAAAGTTATACCTTTATTTAAATCTGGTGACACAACCGACCCTTCTAATTTTCGACCTATTTCTGTATTGCCGACACTTAGTAAAATTTTTGAAAAATTAATTCTTAGTCAGTTGCTTAGTTATTTCAATAGACATAATCTACTCCACGAGAAACAGTTCGGATTTACGAGGGGTCGTTCGACTACTGACGCAGGAGTTGAGCTACTCAAAAGTATATTTGCAGCTTGGGAGAAGTCGCAAGATGCATTAGGTATTTTTTGCGACTTGTCAAAAGCGTTTGATTGTGTACATCATGACACTCTGGTCAGGAAATTGTATCATTACGGCGTTAGGAACAAAGCTCTCGATCTCCTGGTTTCCTACTTGGGCAACAGAATCCAGAAGGTCCAGATCAATGACAAGACATCTCCAGGTTCTGCCTTAAAAATGGGAGTCCCGCAGGGGTCAATTCTCGGACCATTTCTTTTTTTGATTTATATTAACGATCTACCTTATTATGTAAAAAAGAATCATGAGATTGTGTTGTTCGCGGATGACACCTCCTTAATTTTTAATATTAGACGACAACAGATAAATTTTGACGAAGTAAACAATGCACTCTCTAAAGTTGTTAGTTGGTTTAATGTAAATAATTTATTACTTAATGATAAGAAAACCAAACTATTAAAATTCTCAATGCCCAATGTTAAACAGATGGAAACCAATGTACAACTTAAGGAATCCAGAATTGAGCCCGTCGGGACAACTATGTTTCTAGGTATTATGCTTGATACCAAACTCCAATGGGGTCCGTATATAGAAAGACTTTCGGGCAAACTTAGTTCTGCAGCTTATGCAGTTAGGACAATTAGACGCCTTACAGATATAGATACAGCTAGAATGGTTTATTTCAGTTACTTTCATAGTATTATGTCTTATGGGATTCTTCTCTGGGGGAATGCTGCAGACCTTAACACAATATTCGTTCTGCAGAAAAGAGCAATAAGGGGAATTTACAACCTTGGTCCTCGTGTTTCTCTAAGAGGAAAGTTCAGTGAGATAGGCATTCTAACTGTTGTATCGCAATATATATACGATAATCTCTTATATGTCCACAAGAATATTGACAAATTTAGTAAAAAAAGTGATCTTCACACTGTAAATACTAGACATAAGTATAATCTTGTAGTTCATAGCACCCGCCTCCACAAAATAAGTAGCTGTTTTATGGGGCAGTGTATACGCTTTTATAACAAGCTCCCTCTTAATATAAGAAATTTAACAATAAATAAATTTAAGATAATTGTTAAAACTAAGTTGTGTTTAAAAGCATATTATAAAATTTCCGATTATATAGACGACAAAAATGCTTGGGATTGAGCTGCTCTAATTCAACATAAAAATATAAACTTGTACAACTGATACATTTAAAATTGACGTTTCGTAAGCACTTTATACAAAGTTTACACGAAATAAAGAATAAATTCATTTCATTTCATTTCATTTCATTTCATTTCATTTCATTTCATTTCATTTCACGCCATCCGCGCCGGTGTCCCTCAGGGGTCAGTGCTCTCGCCTCTCTTGTATTCATTGTTTACCGCTGATATACCGATGCATCGGCTAGTGCAGACAGCACTTTTTGCAGACGACACAGCCATCTATTACGCAGGCGCAGACCCTGGCGCAGTCAGTAGGAAGCTCCAATCCGCAGCCAACGCCCTAGGCGCGTGGTTCCGGAGATGGCGGATAGAGGTCAATCCCGAGAAGAGTCAGGCGGTGCTTTTCCATCGGCGAGCCCCTCACCTGTACCCTCCGGGTGCGACCCCACAAATAAGGATGTTTGGGTCCCCTATTCAATGGACTAGGGCAGCCAAATATCTAGGTGTGATTCTTGATGATCAACTATCGTTCGGCTCACACATTACGAAGGCTCGCAATAGAGCCTCCTTTGTGCTTGGGCGCTTACATAGCTTAGTCAACGCTAGATCTAAACTATCGCTTAAGAACAAGATTAGGTTATACACATCGTGTATTAGGCCTATAATGACATACGCTAGTGTAGTTTTCGCACACACTAGGCCACACAGGATCCATAGGCTACAAACACTTCAGAATAAGTTCATGCGGCGAGCTACGGGCGCACCGTGGTACGTACGTAACGAGGAGTTACATGTAGACTTACAACTGCCGACCATCAGGCAAATCATGAAACAGTGCTCCCGTAGCTACTTTGACTCTGCTTCGACACACCCCAACCCACTATTGGTTGCGGCGTTAAACTATACACCATCTAGGATTTCTAAGATTAGGAGACCTAGGCACGTATTAGACGAACCTGACGATAACACTACACTTGCTCAAATCAGAGCACACACGGCTTGCGAAGCCATACAACTTCGACCGCGGTTCCGTACTCGCCGACGAGGCCGTAAGAGCGATTTCAGATTAGCGTTTTATACGCGCTTATAAGCTCGTTTTTAGAAGCGCGTGTAGGCGCGTATAGGCGCGCCTTTTGGCACACGCGCAACTCGTACGAGCGTTGAGGCGCCTCTAAGCTCGTATAACTACCAACCGTCAGAATCCATGTTGACACTGACAAGACGTCACTACCGTTTCGAGCGAACACGCCCGTTTACGTGAGTCTGGTTTTTTGAAGCGCGTAATAGAGCGCGCGTGTAAGCGCGTATGCAGAAACGACCGTATACGCGCAGAAAAATACGCTAATCTGAAACCGCCCTAATACGCGACGCGCTAACGTTAATACCGCGGGACACCTTAGTCCCGCATTGCCGGCAGCGCCCCAAGCCGAGGTCCGTGGTAGTTCACCCTTGGGGAGTCAAAACGCTGTCTATAAGTCTATAAGTCTGAGTCTGTAAGTATACACTTTAACGGGTTGGGAGCCTTCTGCGCTCACCCATAGTCCGCGTAAAGTTGTCAAGGCCATCAGCGGCCAACAACTAGTCCACACACACAAAAAAAAAAAGCCGTGAATTTTTTAGGTCCTCCGTAATAGGGGGCGAGCCTATTGCCGTTACCGGGTACAGAATGGCCTGAGAATTGGGCAAAACTCAGTAACATTTTTCCGACCCGGGAGTCGAACCCAGGGCCTCCGATCAGTAGACACATACGCTATCCACAAGACCAATGAGGCAGTAATAAATTCACTTTATAGCTATAAAAACGTTTTTTGGTGTAACATATTTTCTTTCGATTAATAATAATAAGCGATACATATATTTACAAATTTGATAATTTACTGATACTTCATAGTTAAAGAAGCTGAAATTGCTTTTGTGTTTCCTTATAATATACTAGAGGACGCCAGCAGCTATGCCTGCATTATTTTTTAATTTACCCGTTTTGGCCGATCCCGTGGGAATTTCGGGAAATCCCTTCTTAGTGCAGCCCTACAGTCGCCAAGGAACATACATGCCAAATTTCAGCTTCCTGCGCCCAATAGTTTCGGCTGTAGCGTGTCTGTCAGTCAGTCAGTAACGCAAGGATTTTATATATTAAGATAACACCTATGTACCTGCATAAAAATTATTTCTAAATCACTGAATTATGAAATAAGATCGCCACAATATTGAACACGAACAATATCACAGCTTTCCGCAAACAGAACAATGAACTCAATCTTAATACAATATAATATCTGTTAAACGCTCATTTCGTTATCAGTAAGACAATTTAATTAATCAGCCTCCAATAGATCATTGATTTGATAATTAAACACAAATTGTATTATATGAAGCGTCCTTGTATAGGTAACGTTTATACTGATTGCTCGTTTCTTAGATCTGATAATGTAATTATGTTCTAACTAAGGCAGTAATTAGTGATGCGTTTGACATACCTCCCTCATTAGTATTCGTACCTAATTATTGAAGTGTAAGTGAGCTAAGGGTGGGTACTGCCTTGGCTGAATTTCTGTAACAGATTGTTTGCTGTGTATGTTTTGACTAATGGCTGGAGGAACATCGGAATCTGTTAATGTTTACAATAGAAGGGGTAGATCAAGAAAGACTGCTAGCCAAAGTGATGTTTTAAATAAAATGCTCACAGTACTGTTATATCTTGAGGAGCAGGCAAGATACTGCAAAAAATCTTTCAAATGATTGTTGGCGAATGACATGACATTCCTGCGGTAAGCACTACACCTCCGACCCTTCTATCTCCGCAGGCACGTATCGTATTTTTAAGGATGAGAGGCATTTCCAATAGCTTCTGCTGACTTCGAACCTGGTGCCTTATTTTACGCGGCTTACGTCACTGTCGAATCGCTTAAAAATAAAAAGCCTGTCAACAAAAATGAAGTAATAACCGCAAACAATTTGCTTTCACGTTCAACCCTTAAAAATATAATCCGTCTGGCTAACACGCGATCTTTTGTTAGTCGGCTCTAAATGAAATGTTACTTTAGTCGTAATTTACTTGAAGCACGTACAAGAAATACTTGTTTGTTTACCTGCTTATCAGACCACGCAAAGAGGTTGAGTGACCGAGTAGCTAGGTGAAATGCCAAATGTGTGTGTGAACGTTACACTATTAATTGATTGGTCTATTTAGTGATATAATTTTGATCGAGGTAGTGGTACCGGCCAGGACCGTCTCCCAAATTCCGTTTTAAAAATATTGTATTCAGATTCATAAAAATATGATTTTGATTATGCTGGGTGTATATTTTGAAATATTGTAGCGAGTAGCTGCACGTTCTCCTATGCACATACTTAATGTTAATAAACATCGTTATCTTATGTTATTAAGAAGACTAATAACCAAGTAGAAGCATGTCTGTATGAGATTCGTTGTTGAAATCAGTATAATTTTCATCTCTGAGAAAGTCCGAAAGAGCTCATACTTCCAAAGGAATGGAAAATAAACTGCATTTTCATTTTGCAACCAAACCTGTTTGGCATTGCATCGTCCAGAATCGTTAGGCCATGTTGGCAGCCTTTGGGCGATCTGAAATCGCCGACGCTAAAATTGGCTAAACACTCACACGAAAATAATAATAATAACCGTCCGGTGTGTCCGAAACTACGAATCCCATAATTACTTATGCCGCTTTAACACGCTTTATTTTATCCCCGCGACTTCGTAATCTCTAAACAACAAAGGTTATTCCTTCTTGTTTTCATAAACGTAGAAATACCGTCTTCATTTATCGAAAATACGTTGATAAGATCCCAGAAAATGTTACACATATTTCCATGCCATTTCAGTATCACCCGTAAATAAACCCTCATCAAATCATCCTCTTCCGCCTATAAATGTTATTTTATACGTAAATTACTATAACTATCTCTCAATACGAATCCCCAAGACTACTATAATACATACTCAAGGAACAGACAATCCTTTTACGGTTTATATGTGTATATGATATTTTTACCATATTATAGCTGAAAGGTCGCAAAATTCGGTAGACGCAGATAAGCCAACGACGAAATATTTTGAATAATTTTATGGAATCTCGTTGAAAACTTTTTTGTCTTCAGTTGAACTTGACCAAAAAAGTAAGGTAAATTTTGTATTATATTTGCATTTAGAATGTTATTCGTGATTTTATATGCTGAGCCTATTTTGATCGAATAATAATAGGTTTGAAACCGTTTGAACTTGGCACAATCTTTTTTTAAGTAATTGTTCGTGTTTCTTTGTTATCACGTAACTTCTGAAGGGCTTCACTGATTGCAATTGTTTTCTATTGTGTTTGACAACCAGTCGTCAAAATCAGTAACAAGTATTTATTTTTAGGTGGTACAATAATTATTTATTTAAGTATCAAGATTACAAGAGTTCTTGTCATATTAACTTAAGATATGCATCGATCCTGCACCGTTTAGCAAACGATAGTTAACACTTTAATACGCACTTCAAAAAGTAGGTGTTTCCGTGGCTTGCAACTCTAGATCCTCTGCTTAGCACTCTGTTAGTCTCCACACTAACTAGCCTCTGCACTTTTAAACTGACATTATTTATTGAAAGTATATTTTTTGCAAGTAGATACACAAATATTGTCAACAAAATAAAATAAAATCAAAGGAGGATAAAATAATGTGTAGGTATTCTCTCAATATCGTGGCACAGTTCATCGGTTTCATCTGTAAATGTTTTCAAAGTCAAAGTCAAAATCCTTTATTCATTTGGGTCACGAAGTGGCGCTTATGAACGTCAAAATAATAAATTTATAAAATAATTACTTACTTAATGACTCTACATTTACATTTACTGCCACGTTCGCAAAGCAAGGGCGTAGAACCATGAGAAAGAACGGGCAATAAAACTCACGGTCACTCTTTTTTATCGCCAGGTTTTGCATAATACACATAATTTACATTTTGTAAGGCTTGTAAGGCTGCAACTGTTACACCTTCTATATCAATTGTATATATTTACTACTTGCACAAGCATAATACTTAATTTTAATTTTGATGTTCATTTAGTTAGCCTCCTCAGAATAGACATGGTGAAACAGGAGCATCCACTTACATTATATACCTAATGATGCAGGCAATCCGCGAAAGAGATCAGAACCACGATGGAAATGATCCAGTTAAATATTAAAATTTAATACCAGCCGCAAGACCGTCATCGACCAGTCATCGCAAGTAGCACCCGTTCACGAGTATGACGCATGGGTCAGCCATCATCCCTCTCGCCATATTAGAGGGACAGGGATGACCCGACACACGACGCCACCACAAGAAATGACATTTTAGTGAGCATGACGACAACGGTATACGAACCGGCAGTAAGAAACAATCTATTGGTATCCTGACCATGACCGCCAGGCGCCAATTAATCCACTTTCCAGATCGTTATTATTAATATAAATTAGTGGAACGCGTGAAGGAATGCAAATGTAGAAAAAAATATGTGAAGGTGACAAGTAAACAATGATATAATCAGGGATAAATGATGTTAAACTACATTAAACAAATCGTAAAAAAAAAAAATCGGGCAAGTGCGAGTCTGACTCGCGCACCGAGGGTTCCGTACGCATTTTACCTTATTTGAGGTTGAATTACGCTAGTCCTCTAAATCTGTATGAGCGCCCATACAACTTAGAGGACTATCTTAAATGGAGTCTACTATGTATGTATGGGGACCTATTTTTTGTAATTTTTCCTTTATTTGTGCTGTAAGACCCTGCTTTTGGCCAAATTTCGTGATTCTAGTTCAACGGGAACTACCATATAGGTTTTCGACCCAAAACCTATAGGGTACTTACGGTTGACCTAGAATTGACAATTTTGGTCAAAACCAAGGTCTTACAGCACAAGTAAAGGAAAAATGCCGAAAATTAAAAAAAGTTGAAAATTAAAGTTAATTTTGGTACTTACAAGTTTTCGCAAAAATCTAATTTTGACCATATCTTTTTATTGGGTTGACCCAGGACCCTGATTTTCATACACCTAATAGCAACCATAGACCTTAGTATCTGGTATAAATTTCAATTTGCTAGGTCCACCCGTTCCTGAGAAAATCGGTGGTGACACACGGACAGACAGACAGACAGACAGACAGACGGACAAGAAAGTGATCTTATAAGGGTTCCTTTTTTTACCTTGAGGTACGGAACCCTAATTACAAAATCCTGCAAAATCATGTGTTCACGAGGCACCTCCACTTAACATGTCACTTATCAAAATGAGAATTTAACAAATCTATACAACAATTATATTACACGGTCCGAAAAGAAAATATTCGTTTGCGAAAAAATTTCGTCTTGCACAGTATATTTTCAGCGATCATTTTTCCCACGTACGTGCGGACTTAGAGCTGTACTATCTGCAGTGGTGTTGCCCAGCGACTAGTTTGCTTTTCATCAAATATGGTAAAGATAAAAGTATTATTTAGACTATGTAAGCATCTTGTGTAAACGCTTGATAATAGCATCGGTTTTTACTTACCGTCTGATTGATAGCTAGTTTGTCGAGTATAAATATATGTGTATGAAAAATATACCTACATATTAAATATTTTATTTTGTATCATCATCATCAGCCCTGTATGTCTGCCCCCTGTCCCACTGCTAGGCACGTGCCTCTTCTCACTATGCGAAGGATAAGGACATACTTAGTCCACCACAATGACGCTGTGTACTTCACGTTAAGAACATTATGGAGATCATTCAGACATGCAGGTTTCGTTACTATTTCAATCTTTACCTACTAGCAAATGATAATTAACAATTGAATACTACAGCAGTCTCTTCACAAGACTATCCCTGCCTTCTGTGTGACGGCATGTAGTAGGTATAACTCTCTGTATAAAATGTCTCCTTTTCTCTTGTAGAGTGTTTAAATATATTATTATATTTAAACAAGATTGAGAGAAAGAGATTCGTCGCGTAATTTTAGGTCTGCGTTACTCGGCGGTATGGAACCTATATTTTATTTCTCCATATCGCTTGTTTTGACGTTAGAGTATAGAAGTTTACAACTATTTTGTACAATGTTAAATATAAATACCACAATGTTTTAACAGATAAAATATATTCGCCTCTGGTGCACTTTCAAACATTTGTTGTAGGTACTTGTATGTTGTTTTACAGCAAAATATCGCGGATGTTTTTATGATAGTCAACATTGTTTCAAATTATAATATAAGTTTAGTAAGTACATCGTATCCTTTTTCTAAGAACCATGAGATAAATCTATGATTTTTCAACAAATTAATATTCTGAACACAACATGTAATTCTTACCGAGAATCAAATCCAAACTTAAATCATAAAACGTATTGTGTAACTAGTCTCTATGCAATTAGAGTTCTAATATCATATAATCCCTGTACTTAATTTATTTTTGATATCGTGGATTATTGGAGTAGAGAATTAAAATGGCCACTGAAGGCCTGTTAGTCTCATAATCCTTTATTAATAAGCGAAGGTTTATGTTCGTAAGGCAAACACTGTATAATTTCCATCTGAGACATTACAAAATTCCGCAAACAAAAACAAGTATCACTGTGAAAAATCAAAGTCGCATAACAACCTGGCTGCGTCATTTTGACGAACATAAACAAAAACTATACGCCATAGTGATTCGTATCATCGCTATCGTACCCACTATCACAATAAAAACTTGCATGACTATAACACAAAGGTACATTACATTAAAAATACCGTTACGACTTCTGACCGTGTCTTCGTAAGAAATGTGCTGACGACTTACGCTTATATCTCTAGACTCATCTTCATACAAGACTTAAGAGTACGCTTGCCGAATATGCATGTTTTTTTTAAGTTCATGAACCTTCATCCCACGCAAATACTTTTCACATGGAACTTGTGTGTAGGCTTTAAAGGGTATTTGACTACGAAATAGAATATTATTTAACGGGTCTTAAAGACGTACTGAAATCATCTTTTTATTGCTCGACGTTTCAACCACTATGCAGCGATAGCCTAGTGGAGATACCAACAGACTGTAATGCAGAAGGTGTGACTGACTTTTCGAATTTATGTGCGAATTGAATTTCAGGAACGCGAATTCTCGCGTTCTAGCGTTACCCAATATTCAATATTCATTGATGATGATTATTCATTATTTACCGGATCTTAAATCCGTATTGAAATGATCCTTTTATTGTCCGATGTTTCGACCATGCGTCATACGCGATCATGGGTTGACTGCAACTTTCATGCATTCGTTTGATATTGGTCATCCTATCTAATTATCTAGTTGACTAGTCATCGCATGGATGGATAGTCGGCTTAAAATTAGGATTATGTAATTAACGTCGCTCTATATTCGAAGATTATTGCTTAGTGTGACGGATATTTTCAGTCCTCGATCATCACTGGATTGGTTGATAATAAATGCATGTGCATCGTGCAATTGACGGAGATAATTGGTCGCACCATTTGTATTAAATCATTTGTTATGATTTCCTTCATCATGATCAGCTTGACATAGTACACTGCTGGATATAATAGGCGTCTCCATTGGCACGCCACTGAGCCCGATTTTCAGCTATTATTATTATTATTTGATATCTTTACTTTTTCTCAATTGTCTGTCACCTTAAGATATCCTAGCTGAGTGAGGCTTGCCTTAGCGACATATTATGTTCATAGTTAAAACCACTGCGGTGTCTTCCGTCTCCTCTTACACGCGGGGTCACTTGAACCCACCTGTTAAAAGTTAGGTTATACGTTCACGTGTTACCTGCTAGGTTATACGTTCATTACCGAGACATAAGAAATAATATCTTCTAATAAGATAAAACCCATATATAAATTAAATTCATTCTAAATTAAAATCGAATAACATGAAATCTATTATGCTACATTTTATTTTAATCTATTACCAAAGTTGTAATGTAAATGGATTGACAATACCTTAACTGTATTCAGACTACAAAGTGTGCTGTTTTATAGACATCAACTTAGTTTTACTACTCAATAAAAAGTAACCACTTCCTTAACAGTTTAGCTGGCAGATAGAAAAATAAAACTATTTTAACGTGAATACTTTTTGTGGACCACCGTGCTGAGCGTGCGATGTATTTAGTTATTTTATGACTAACATCCTAAGTTTTTAATGTTTTAGAAGTATTGCAGTCTCAAAAGGAATAGGTAGGTACTCTAAATAATTATAAGGATGACAGAAGATTGAAATTTTATGTTTCTAAGAGAATATGCAGACGATAAGTGTGGTTTAACTTTTAAGATATTTATTAAAATAAGTAATATTCATTAACGTCCGTTTCTAATATTCTATCTATCGATGGTTTTAGCTTACTAGAAATAGAAGATTTGACATGAGCTCCATACAAAATAGATCAAATGTCTCTACGCCTATTATAAGATAAAAGCACTATGTGAGTCAATTGGTTTTATTAGCAGATATCTCTAAACTCTTTTTAGTGCTTAGAAAAAATATAAGCAATAAAATCAATACAACAATCTAAAGAAGCAACAAATTAATTCACTCACCTAAAAAACTGATTTAAGCAAGACCGTTACATTTTACAATAGTTTATTAAAACCACAAAAACCTCCTCGAAGTCTGAAGAGGTTCCCGCCCATCGAATACTCGAAATATCGTCATCCATTGCTGACTCAGCAAAATAAAAGTAACGGCTTTCGCTTATAATGGTACTTAAAGATGTTTTATGAAAAAAAAACGTGAGATTTCCATTGAGTAAGTAGTACTTATTAAATACTTTTTGTGTTCTCTTTTGAAGAATTTTCTTCTCAGGGCCCTACCGGGAATAGGTATCGCATAGACAAGTAACTAGATTCTTAATTGGTTTTTCGGTGTCGTTGCGTTGGGATCTTAATTTTTTTATTAAATGTCGACGTTATATGAGTCTTATTAAGTTTTTGTATTAAGATATTTTATTATGTTAAAGTAGAGCGGAATGTGTACTTAGCGCTGAAATTGGAACCTGAATTTCTAGAATAATTGTAGAAAATATGTATGCCTACCTATTTTTCACGTTCATTTTCATTTATTTAAGTTTTCACTCGTGTGACCTTATTAAAAAGCGTCTATAGTACATGATATTGCTTGCTATTTGTGTAAAATTTTATACTTTTTGATTTTTTGTTTGTTTTTTTGAAGTGATTCCCTCTCCTTGCAATCCATCTTCACGGTAGTAGAGCCTTGCTGATTTCAGCATGAATGGACCGGCTCGACCGGGGAAGTACTATACCTTCTCACAGAAAAACGACGTAAAGTAGCAGTACCTAAACTGTTGCGTTTCGTTCGGTGAGTGAGAGTGCCGGAGGCCCTATCCCCTATTCCTTCTCCCTCATCCCATTCCTCATCCTATCCCCTATCCCAACCCCAAAGGGTGGCAACACACTCGTGACTCCTGTGGTATTGCTTGTGTCCATGGGCGGCGGTAATTGCTTGCTATCAGGCGATCCGTCTGCTCGTTTGCCGCCTATTACTATAAATAAAAAAAACTCGACTTCGCCACTCAATGGTATGACTGGGATCGACCGAGTTGGGGCTGACAGAGAAGTATGTTATAGCTTCTAAGATCTTGCTGTCAGTTATCTAGTTACAACAAGCTCTGCCTAGTTTACGATCAATTGACCATGAGTGAGTTGTTCTGGGGTACCTATGTATCATTGCGTTAGACTCGTGAACGGGTGCTGCCTGTGGTGACTGGTCGATCTACTGGACAGGATACAGCTTTTGACTTGCTAATTTATGTGTTTTTTTGCAATTTGTTCCAATTGTTTTGGGGTAATTCATGCATTGTAACGTGATTTGATTGAGCAGTGATTACGTAACAACATGATATTTAACATGTGTGCGGTTACACCCTACTTGTCATTTTGTTTTGGAGGCTAAGTGTTAGTCATTAATCTCAATTTTCAAGTCTTAAGTAGGTACGTAACTAAATAAATTGCAATAGGTAATGTGATAGCTATCATGTTAATTGGAAATTGTGATATTATTATTTTTATTAATATAATGCATAACTTCACATTTAACTATGCAGACAGTACTGTGTTGCTAGGGAGTTTGTTGCGCTGCTTCTTCTTCCTAGCGAAAACACATAGGAAGCAGTGAAGGGTTGGGCTTTTTGGGGGACTGTCTATTGTAAAATTTAACGTTCAGAAAGAGCTGTTTACCAGCCAATTTTGAATAAAAGATTTTGATTTTGATTTTATCATATTCAAAGAAAGACGAAAGAAAATCAGTAGTTGCGTTTCTCGAACCAATATATTACCATGTCACCAATTTGTATTGCAAATTTTGGCCATAAACAACATGGTAAGCCGATCTATATTGTGGGTGGCGTTGAATTGTATGTTCCTGTCAACCTAAATCCTAGTGTACCTATTTAGGTGTTATATAAAGCCTTAATGCTGTATCCAAACAATGGGAAACTCTAAATTCTCTGGGCAAATATTTTGAACACTGATCTTGTCATCTTTGACTTGGGATAATATTTTATCCCACCTCGGTTTGACACGTAGGCGATGTGTCAGACAATATTTATGTATGAGTTTATCTGTAAAAGCCTTCGGCATTTCGGAACGAGAAGGACTACAAGGTATGCTGTATTAAAGTGGGGTATTCAAAGAATATGAAGTATGTAGGTATGCCTGCCCTTTCCATTGTCATTGAATAATTTGTTTCTTTTTAAATCGGCTTTATATCAATTAGTGTCACATGATCTAGGTAATTTAATTATAAACACTGTAAATCCGTTTCTTTACTGGTACACAGGTAAAACAAATAATTTATCTATGTTATTACGAATTAAATAGATAAATATAGGATTATTATTGACTAAGATGAACGTTTGCAAACTTTATTGTTTTTTATCCATTCGTCTTAGTATAGCTAGGCACTTGAAAATATTGAATGAACGAACACAAAGAGCACTCACATTCGAAGCTACAATATTTGTATCAAACTAAGTGTTATCCCCAATAACCAGACGAACAAAACCAAAAAACATCTTAGCGCAAATCATTCATGTAAGTAAATTTCTATCATGATAGCTGCAATAGATAACAATTATTAAATATTATTTTTACCAGTCGGCCAAACCCCAGGACGTAGCTGGTAAGTCTATAACTTAGAAAACAAAACGCCGACAACGCCATATTCGAGCTAACATCAGGGAAATATGATTTTGCTGAGCGTAGTTTTTAGAAGCTATTATGGTAATCTAGTCTGTCCTACATATCGTTTGAGAACCACTCCAGCATTAATATCGCTTTAGCCATGTTGCTACTAATATTCATTATTAAGTTCTTTTATCTTATAACGTATCTGGTGGCTTTTGCCTGTGTTGACAAATTATACTATAATTTCTAAAACCAAATCTGTGTGATATAAAATTCTTGCGCTACTGGCTGACAGACAGACAAGGCGCAGCCAAAATTATTCGGCGCAAGACGACGACGAAATTCCCACGGGATGGGGATGGCGCGGTTAAATAAAAATAAAGATATATGGTAGCGTAGCTGCGGGTATCCTCTAGTACTTAATAAATGAGTACCTATGTGATGATGTTCAAACAAAGTATCATCCCCTACTATAGCCTCTTACCGTACCTATATTCCACCCCCCAGTCTTTAGCTATCCCCGTGTTACTTTTATCAGAATCGGTTAGCATAGACTCAGACTTTGACATTGTAATATTCGTAAGTAAGGAGTATGGATTTAGGTCATATGTAACGTTCTACAAGTAAAACTATTAGGTAGGTATGTCCCTGGCGAGTGATGAACTAAAACTAATTCGTAGCACGTTCTTGCCAGCAGTTTGGGCTCATTACCGCTAAGTTCTTAGCGTTCATTTGCGATCTTACACCTCCTTCGTAAAAAACCCGTTTTTTTCTCTCTAGAGAAGAATGTTCCAGAACTAATCAATGTGTTCGTATCGTACCGCAGTCATTTCGCGTGTGCTTTAAACATAACCGAATTTATACCGTGTCGTGTGCCATAAAGTAATTGAATTGTAGCGCAATAAAATTATTTAATTACACGTCAAACACATTTTGAGCCGGTAATGGTCGCGCGGCGTCTCATAACGCAATTAAGACTGTTTTGCATAATCACAAAATATGCGTTCCGAGGAGATGTAACACAGAAATTTCAGATGAAGCGGGATTTCAAAGGTTTTGCGTACTGCGTTTTGTTCATTAGTGTTCGCTGTAATTTGTATTGTAGGAGTCTTCCTGATTGTGTGATTTAAGTTAATTAGTAATACTTGTTTGTTAGGACTGGGTTTGTTCTTGTTGTGATCTTTAAATGATTTTATCTAGCAGATACAGTACCCATGTAAGTAGATATATTAGTATACTAGCTGCTTCCCGCGGTTTCACCCGCGTCCTGAGGAAACTATTTCGCGTACCCGGTTAATTTATAGTTTAAGTTACTCCTTGGTACATCAGCTATCAGCCAGTGAAAGTCCCGTCAAAATCGATCCAGCCGTTCCAGAGATTAGCGAGAACAAACAGACAGGAAGACAAAAAAAATACATTTCGGTATATACCATGTATACATACCATATGCATTAAGTAAAATGCGGTTATTTTAATAATACAAACAGACACTCCAATTATATGTATGTGTACCTATAGGTGAAGAAGTAATGTTTGAATAGACTTTGAGCTTAAATCTATACATATTATAGTGTGCCTGTTGGTAAATTGAAAGGAAGAAGAAACATTTTAAAAGTTCAGATCATTATCAGATTTTAACAATTTCCGCATCTCTGCGATGCACAGTGATACAACGCCCGACAACGTTCTTATAAATCTAAATTAGCGTACAATTTACATACATATAGCCAAAATATCACACATCGAACGTTCAATAAAATTGCTTTGATCATAATATATTTTACTCATAAAATAAAATAAAATTGCCTCAGCAAATCAAATTTTACTCAAACACGGAGGACTTGTATAATTTTAATTAAAATATTGGTAGACCTACTTAAAACTAATCACAAACTTGATCTCTATGTCGCATAAAACTGGTTTTTCTAGTTATCACCTTAGTCATGCTTTTGACACAGACGCTTATGAGTATTCGACAAAGATGTGTGAGGCAACTAAATCTATCTATCATCTAAGACTACTTCCGTATTAGTATTAAACCTTGTATCGCGAACTGTACAAACACAAAAAACTAAAATAAAGTTATGAAACTGAGCTCTATCGCGTAGGCAATTATTTAAAAAGAAAGGTGACATACTAAAGGTATGCTTGCCCCCGTAAGAGTCATCCAGCGACCACGGCTGTAACTCATTTAAGATTTACGGCGATAGTTTTAAAGTATTCAGAGACAATGAACACCCAAAGTAGAAACAACAATTTGTGCTGACCACACATCTGATGATCGCATCCCCAACCCTCGGCAGAGTGCTAATCGGCGAGATGACCAGCTGTTAAACCATTACACTATCTGTAAAGTAATACCATATGAGGCAGCTTTCCTCTAACAGCTTAAATTGCATATCTCCACGCAACATAATTATATTCGTTGCTCAATTTCTAAGTTTTAGTTTTTTTTTTATTGAAAGGAGAGTTAATGCCGGTAATTTTGTGAATGGAGCTCTGAAGGCGTTTATGAACAGTCAAAACGTGTCCAAAAAGGCACGTTTGGCTGTGCATAGAGGTGTGTTAGTGCCTACCCTTATGTATGGTAGTGAAAGTTGGGTATGGCAGAAGAGATTTGAAAGTAGAATAAATGCTATAGAAATGAGAGCACTGAGAAGTATGTGTGGTGTGTCTTTGACCGACAGAGTAAAGAATTGTGTGATACGAGAGTGGTGTGGGGTAAAAGAAGATGTAGTGACAAGCATTGAGAAAGGCATGTTAAGATGGTTTGGGCACATGGAGAGGATGGATGACGATAGACTGACAAAGAAGATATATCAGGCTAGTGTGAATGGGACAGGACAAAGGGGAAGACCTAGGAGAACGTTCTCTGACCAGATTGGAGACATCCTGAAAAAAGGACAAGTCAGAAGTACCCTTAACAGAAGAGCATGCATGAGAAACTTGATGGGAGTGAGTGAAGCAAGTGAGGTATGTCAGGATCGTTGCAAATGGCGTTCCGTAGTCTCTGCCTACCCCTCCGGGAAACAGGCGTGAGTCTATGTATGTATGTATGTATGTAATTTCTAAGTTTATATTGCACACTCAATTACCATTTGACGCTTGGGGATCAATACGGTATGATGTGTACGGTAACAGAAATGACTGAAATAATTTTGAGTTCATTTTATAGCGTGATATAATTTATGATAGTTTTGAATGGTTGTGAAAATCATTGGTATTGGTTAAATTTACATGATATGTATGTGATATCGGTCTGTTTCGATTTACGTGTACATAATTTATATTGTAGTGGCTTTTGACTGTGGCTTTGTTTGTGTATTCATAGCATGAAACTCAACTGAAGAAGTGCGATTTTAGTTTGAATTTGAATAAGTAAGAATAGCCAGAAAACACAAATCTAAAAAAAACTTGTTCTACTTTATAATAAAGCGTGGACTAAATATAGTTCCAAAATTTCTAGCCTTATAGACTCTAAATAATTTGTTCCAACAAATGTTGAATAAAATACATGAAAACCATATTTACTTAAAAGGTCCAAATTTAGGACTAAGTGTGGTAACTTTAAATTTAGTCCTCTTTTGTGATAGACCAGTTAATAAAGCGAGGTTTCACTTAAATCACAAGAAGGTCAAACAATCAATTATAAATAAACCTGTTCCAGTTTCATAAACGTATCTAAAGTACAAGGCCCTTATCTGTTCTATTTTTGTGTGCCTACCCTACATGAATAGGTAGAAGTACAAGGTAAAAATCACTTCAATCGAAACTCTTTAGTAGAAAAACCCTCATTTACTCGAGCTTGCTTTGTGTATTCGTAGGGAAGACCCCTCAGTAGAAATCAGAAGAAAGGGTTGTCATTTGTCTGCGGATCATAAGTTCGGATGCCGGAAATAATCCAGACGCTCGCTGGCTGGGACAAAAGGGTTTGCCCGACTGACTTGTCTACGTGTATTTTTAGTGATGTACATCTTTAGATAATTGTATTGATTGTAGGCGTGCTTTAGAAGCTGTGTCACTATAAAAGGGTAGGTACCGTCTACTTTTGACCTGTATTTACTTAGATCAATCGTTCAAATGATTTGATCGTTCAGTGATGTATCGTTTCTTCGGCCAGTTGTCGAATGGGTAATGCTTCTCTCGGTTAGCAATTAATCGAACAATTGAATTTCGATACCTAGTACTCGTACTCGGACTCGAATTCTAGATAATTCAATATCTTGCAAATAAAAAAGCCAGATCCATTTAATGTTGGCTTTGATGATCGCTTATTTATGTCACACTGTCTTGACATAAATAAGCGACCATCAAAGCGATATTTCATTTATGTCACACTGTCTTGACATAAATAAGCGACCATCAAAGCGATATTTCATTTATGAATATACATATTATGCATGTAACAAAATTTTCCGTATTGTCAACGTTTCTTTGTTTAGCCCACAGCTAATCACCGACGAATAAATTTAACCGCTTACCCTGCCTAAACGTTCGCCGTAACGCGCTTCAAAAACAAACATGTTGCTACAACTGTTTGAGTTACAATTTCGATTGCCTTTCGCTGTGTTCCGCTGAATACTTTTTGTTTGTATGGCTTTAGCTGTGTTTCTGATTGCATTTGTGGAAATCTGGTTACTAATTTGTTTATTGAAATGGGCGGAATAATTTTTTATTTATTTTATTTATAGTCTCTCGCCTGTATCCCCGAAGGGGTAGGCAGAGGTGTAAATATTACACCCACATTTAACCATGAATTTTTAGGTCCCACGACTCCGGGATGCTACTGAGTATTCGGGAAAACCCAGTAACACTTTTGCCCGACCCGGGAATCGAACCCGGGATCTCCGATCAGCAGTCGCATACTCTATCCACTAGACCACGGAGGCACGGAGGCCACCACAACACACAATCCTTTCATTACTCCAAACACTACAAAGAACAGACAAACGCAATAGTCTACCTACCCAAAAACGCCTGTATGTGTTCTCATAGCAAACTACCGAAACGTTTTCCCAACTACCCGCAGAACAAAAAGTTGTATTTTATTCCGAGTCATTATTATCTAGGGGAACAGAAAGCAGCACTCACAAAATTTCCTTAAGCAAACTAGGTAAATTGTAGTAGCAGAAGCTAAGCACGTACTGTCAACTTGTCACGGCATAAGTGACTCCGCCGTGCTCCAATTATGTGAACTAGTCATGTCCACAGTGCTAGAGGGTTTACTGGAACATCGCACGTATGATTTAGTTAGCTTTGGGAGCAATTTGAGCCCGGCTTTGTTTGAGGTCAAGATGGCGTGTGAAGTTGCCTCTGTTTGTATGAAAGTTTGCGATTACTGTTTTGATATCTAGATAAGTTCGGGTGTTGATTTCGTTGAGTGTTTGCTGTCTGTTTATTTTGTTGTGTGTTAAGGGATCAGTGAATGGGACAGTAAGAACGAAAACTGTAGCTTTTGTAGTTGACTGTACGTATATACTTATTTAAGGATTAGGAATTCAAAACTTAACTATGAATCTGCGTCTTTACCAAAGAAAATCGCCAGATTTTGCAGCTGTTTTTATTACGCAAAATAACAAGAGCTTCTATCTCCTGCGGTTTATCTACAGTGGCCGAGATGAGAGACTCTAAAGCGCCTGCGAGTGATTCCTAACGTGTTCCTTTGAAATATTCTACTGGCTACAACGAAATGACCGGATTTAGCTAAAGGATATTACATTCAAAATTCTCAGTAGCAAACCATAAACTGAATGTGTGAACATGATTCTAAAACAGACTGTGCTTGTTCTTGCACAGACATTATAGCTAAGCAATCAATAACAGATGTGTTATGACAACATTCGTTTACTAGGGCATACTGCATTCAGTCTTATCCCTTCTGAGAAATTACGCGAACCCATGCAAAGACTGCGCACAAAACTCGCTGTACCACGATAATACTTTCCGGTACTTTATAATATACTTTATGCAATCTTTATTCATTCTTCCTGAACACAATTTAATCTCGCTCCTTGTGTAAATATAGAATATTTTCATTTTCACCTTGTATACGTGTTTCCCGTTGCCGGTTCCGCCGGCTAATTTCACGATTCACTCGCCGAAGTGAATTAATTTTCACAATTTAGCATTCGTATCACGATTCGCTTTTCGTACATACATACGCTAAGTGTTATGCGATTATTTGGATCATCAAATTATTCAGTTGAAACTCAAAATTCACGTGTACTTGAAAATACATAGGTATTATTATGGCTGGAGCTTTCAACGCGCGGATTTCAAATTTGGGTGAATGATTTTCAATTTATCTTGTTGGCTTATTCATTTAGTTGTTGGTTGGGTGTTTTTTTTGTTGTGGTAACGTTGAATAACAAATACCTACACAGTGCGCTACAGTTCGGCTATAATAAACAGAGTTTGGACTACTGTCAAGCAGCAACTGTCTAACGAGACTAAAAGATTTCTTGGTGTAGTTGAACATCGTGAAAAACTTGCGTCTCTGATTCTAATCCATAATTTTCTTAAAACATATGTGTAGTCTGCTAACCATCCTGCGTCGTGGCAGCTTATAGAAGGCTTATAGCTATAAGCCTAATGCTTCTCAGGGGGAGAAAACGGCCACCCCAAAGGCGTGTTCAAGTTCAGTATAAAGAATTACATCGTAATATACTTCTATATATCTTTGTATTTTCTTACGTATTCGGAAATTAAACATTTAAAGTATAAATAAGCGTGAGTTGCATACTTAGTACCTACTTTCGTATATACTTTTCATCGAAAAGTAATTGCATGTTAGGAAATGTATCGGATTACATTAAAGCAGAGAATAATGTTTCTTCGACAACATCTCAAAATTGCAGCTACGAGACATATTCTACTGGTAACACTCAAGTGTGAAGCGTGAGAACGGGCACGCACTCACATACGACAAATTGTGATATTTATGGTTTATTATGCCTCTAAGGTGCTAGTGTTTTACATTATTATTTTAACGTGATATAAAATCATATTAAGAAAATATATCAGGTTCCTTGTTATATTAGAGATGCTCATTGAACATATTACGACACCGTGATGAAGGAATGTTATGTTTTTTCTTTTTTGGCATTTTCATCAGTTTGAAAATGCTGTTTTAGTAAAATGCCAACCAAAACGTAGTGATTATATTATTTGACCAATCTATAATGTAAGTGCTCAGTAAAAAAAATACTTCAAGTGGCAGTCCATTTGTCTGAGGCCCAATTCTCCTAAATAAATTTGTTTTCAATATGATGTCAGTGTCAACTTACGTCACAATTTTTTTTTTTTTTTTAATTTATTTATTTACTTTTTGCACAAATAAAATATGTACATAAGGTGGACTTAATGCCAAAGGCATTCTCTAACAGTCAACCTAAGGTGATGCAGAGATGAAAGTTGTAGGTGCGTTCCGAACTTTAGTATCAATTATAAGATTAATTAAATATTTTGATGATATTTAAATACTTACTAATCTTAATATATAAAATCCTTGCGTTACTGACTGACTGACAGACACGCTACAGCCGAAACTATTGGGCGCAGGAAGCTGAAATTTGGCATGTATGTTCCTTGGGGACCGTAGGTGTGCACTAAGAAGGGATTTCCCGAAATTCCCACGGGATCGGCCAAAACGGGTAGATTTAAAAAAAAAATCAGGCGTAGCTGCTGGCGTCCTCTAGTATTTCAATAAACATATAAATACCAATAATAAACACATAAACTAATATAAAAAGGTATATATACGAAAAATATATAAGTACTATATATATTACGAAATTCTCAGTAGCAGCACTGAGTCTGGAAATGTGCCCGGTACGGCAATAGGCTCGCCCCTTATTACGTGGGACTAAAGTATATCTGGCGAAAAGTGGGTGTAGAAATACACCTCTGCCTACCCCTTCGGGGATAACAGGTGTGACGATATGTATGTATGTATGTACTATATATATTTATATACATATATATATATATATATATAAATTATATAACTTGTATAAATTATCTTATTGTGCTGAAGATTCTGCCAATTTACGTAAAAGTAGCTCTCGTACTTTTTCTTGAAAGTAAGCCGATTAGCAATCATCCTGATCTCAAGAGGAAGGTTATTCCAAAGAAGAACAGACTGAACAAAGAAAGAGGAGTTTACGAAGTTAGTTGAGTGGGAAGGAGATAACAGGAGGCGATTGTTAGAGGAGCGAAGATCTCTGTTGTGATTTGAGCACAAGTACTTTAAATAGGACGACAGGTAAGAAGGAGGGGTTGGAGAGTTAAGAAAAGAGAAGAGAGTAGTGAGAGCACGCATGCTACGGCGTTGACGAATGGGTAGCCAGTTGAGTTCAGTGCGATAAGCAGACACATGGTCATACTTGCGAAGATTGTAAATAAATCGAATGCAGTTATTCAGAAGTCGGTCTAATTTACTGAGAAGATCTTCATTCAGGTCAAAATAACACAAATCGTATTCTTCTAAATTATCTGATATTTGAATGAAGTCGTAACGAGATCGTAAATTGAAACAAGTGTCAAAATATGTGTCAACGACGAACAGTTTATTTCAAATTATACGATAATGACATTTGGTTAGCAGAATACCGCTTGTGAGTGAATTCAAAATATAATTTCAATGTCATATAAAATACGAGAATTGGCCTGCTGGCTATTTTTCGGCAGGAATTATATTTATGTAAGTAGGTTAGTGGCTAAGTATTTTGTCTAAAGGATTAGACTCCGCATACATCTAAATGTACGTGAAATATTATTCTATTTTAAGAAATAAATATATTAAAGCACAGCATCAAACATAGCTTTTATCTGTTATTTATTTATACAAAACTTGTACCTACTTATCGTTGCATCTGACGCAAAATAATGTCAAATAACAATTCTAAGCGTACGTCAAGTTATTAGACGCGTGATAACGTCAAACTTGTCTCGTTGGACGAAGGTATACCTATATAAGACGTGATACAAAATATATTTAACGTTTCTGCTGCTAGACTTTGATTTTGGAAGACGGTCTAAAAAAAGAAGAGAAATGTTTGAAAAATGTGTGAAAGCTAATATTTTGTAACAAAAAAAGCGGACTCCGAGCGAAAGTCTGGGATATCGCGAGGATAATGTGGATGAAAGTCCAGAAGTTAAGAGTGCGGACCCCTAACGAAACTTTGGGATATCGCTAGAATGAGGACGAGAAGTAACATGAGAAGAGAAAAAGGGGGAAATAAAGCTGTAGTTTACGGGGTACATCATGTTTTGTAGATTTTCTAGTTATTTGGGTAGAAACCACGGATTTGTCTTAGATGTTTTGCTTCCATGTTCTAATGTGTGATAGTGATTTTATAAACCTGCGTACCTACTGCAGGGCAATTTCAGAGAAATTCTCAAAGTTGTGGTACCAAATTGTTTAAACTAAACCTTTGGCGTCGAAGTGCGACCAATTAAGCAGTCCATGTGTCGTATGTTCACATTGCAAAGTCGCAGCGGTTTTCTGGCGTGGCGTGCTACGCGCCCGGCGGCGATCACGCGCGATCGCGTGCGCATGCTTACGATAGGGTCATCAAGCTTTAAAGACAAATACTCTAAGCTTCCTTTAAAATTAAACAATAATATTACCGTAAGTAGCATCTGTCCTGGTGGTGGCTTAAAATAATTAAATTAAGCAAATTCGGCATTGTCATTTTGCAAACTGTTTTTCCATGTTCCCATTTTTTTCTTTGCAAGCAGTAAGGTAGTACAGCCTGCAAAGTAGGTACATTCGCGCTACATTCGTGATGGCCTTCCGACCAAAAGTGAGTCCTGGCCTCCCACACGAGATCTCTCCATCTATCACTATAGTGGATAAATTCCTACCAGTTCATTTTACAAAGTCCTGTTAGATTTTTAACCTTGCAAAGTAAATACCATTAAATTTAAGTTTTAACTTTTCTAAAGTGACACACAATTTCAAAGCAAATTTCTGAAAAAAAGCTAATACCTACTCAGTCAAGTCCAGCTAGGCTAGTAAACGGACTTCGAGTTGTAACTGGGACAACGCTAAGAGGATGATGATGTTTATTGTCCAGTCTCCACTAATTTCTATACCAGATATTTATTAGATTTCTCAAGCTCAGTAGCAATAAGATAAACAACATTTTAATTTTTAAAGGCGCTAGCACAAACATACACATGTACCTATCTGTTTTATTGAGACGGCCATCTGCACTTTAATGTTCTGTGCCAATAGGTTAACCGCCAATATTATGTGCACACACATTACTGGCAGATCGTTAGTTTAATGTATTTCTACTTTGTATTTAGGTTTACAGACCGATGATGTTATTTATGCTGACTATTCAATTGCAATATGTTTAAGGTATTTTTTTTATGAGCAAATGACTAGATATTGATTTTAAACTTTATTTCTTAAGGCTTTTATTAAGTACAAGAACTAGATAAAATCCCAGTCTTGTTTTAAATTAAGACCTTTTAAAGAAGGTCGTGTTTTATTTAAATTCGATAAATTTTCTTCCAAATTAAGAGGCAATTTTGCCTTAGTCGTTATTTTAACTTTTATGCTGATACAGTCAGCACATGAGACATAATAAAGACTAAAAACTTTGAACAATGATTAGTCCAGGTTTTTACAATAAGTTGAAAGTTGTCTATAATTATTGAAACTGGGTTAGTTGCTATTTAATACCAAATACAAATGATTGGCTTTTGAATTCGAAATGATTTTACCTAGAGGTGAGAACTCGGTTTCAATACATATTTTCAAACTTTATTTTTTTGTTTGGCAACCCTATCTGTACTTAACAATGTATGTTTAGTGGCAATCGCTTTGAAATGTGTTACCAGCTTTAATGTAGATGTTTTGTTTTCTTAATCACGTCACGTAGGTTTTTGGGTAAACAGGTATTTTAAAGGAGAATAATCATATGAAAGAAAGCTCTTTCTGACAGTGAACTCAGATTTGTTGAGTGATTCAGGAAAATAAGTATTGATCAGAGGCCCAATTCTGCTAATTATATTTGTTCAAAATGCAGTTTCGATATGATGTCAGTGTCATATTTACGTCATAACGGTATTCTCCTAAATTAAGAGACATTGAAATGATATTGCGAATATATTGAGAGTTGAACAATACATAAACGGTATTCTGCTAAATATATTTTTGTTCAAAGACAAACGTCAAACTGTAAATACACATATTCAAAACACCCATATTTTAAATGTTCGATTTCAAATCGTACGTAACATTATTGATTATGTATCAAAAAATCTCTCACAATCCAACGAATAAATTCATTTACTAAAATGGTACTGGTTAGTATTATAGACTGCCATATTGCACTGCTAGGTAGTATCATCTGTATATATAAAATTCATTCACAATTCCCTGACTAACAGCAATGCACAGCCGAATCTACTGGGCACAAGATGCTAAAAATTGGCATGTACGTTCCTCGAGGACCGTATGCTGCACCCTTACGGTCCCTGACTAAGAAGAGATTTCCCGAAACATCTACCAGATCGTAAGGAACTGTTAAATTGAAATAAAATGTGAGAGCGTACTTGCGGGCATATTACATAAAAAACAAATCATAGGCAACGCTGTAACATCAAATTACCAGCAATAAAGTTAATTATTTCATTAATGGCAATATCTACTCATGTCAGGATATTTGACATTAAATTGAATATATCGAAATTAGAATAGAATCACATTGTGTAGCAGAATACCGATTTTGAGTCAATTCAAAATATAATCTCATTCCATTCAAAATATGATGTCGATGTCATCTAAAATAGCAGAATTGAGCCCCAGAGACCCCATGAGAAGAATGGTGGTAGCTTTCAGCCACCATAACATCATAAATTATCACAACTAGAAATATTGTATATTTGACATAAGTTTCGAACAAAATAAGTATGTCAAATATATTATATCTCTAGACAAATCGGTCGATAGATAAAATATTGGAAAAGGCTGTTAACAACCGTGAGAGCGAGAAAGCATACAATTGGTTGTTCCTATGACTATCACGCAAATCATAAATTGGCTGCATGTACTTTTACTCATTGCCACAGTGACTTATTAGCTCATATTGCACAACTCCCGTTGCAATTAGCTCTTCAATTGCACTCAAGCCTACACCGCTAATGAACGCTTCTTTTCTCATAAACAGTGTAAGTAATCGCTTTAATAAGTATAAAACCGCCGTCGGGCATAATGTGCTATTATTAATCGCGGCAAACCTTTATCTTGAGAGTAAAATTGCGATTGTTTATCAGTCTGGTGAATATAAAGAGTATACTTAAGGTTTTCTTTATTGTAATTAATCGGTTTTAACTAGAGATATATTTTATCTTGAAACAAGCATGAAAGGTTCAAAAGAAAGAGCTTTGGTTACTACTCACAGAAAATCGACGTAAAGTAACAGTACTTAAACTGTTGCGTTTCGTTCGGTGAGTGAGAGTGCCGGAGGCCCTATCCCCTAGTCCTTCTCCCTCATCCCACTCCTTATCCTGTCCCTTTTCCTAATCCCAAGGGACGGCAACGCACTTGTGACTCCTGTGGTGTTGCTTGTGTCCATGGGCGGCGGTAATTGCTTACCATCAGGCGATACGTCGGCTCGTTTGCCGCCTATTACTATAAAAAAAAAATAGAAAGTTTCCCAGAAATCTGTATTAATTTGCTACATGTGAATTAATGGGGAATCATCCACCTAGCGTTATCCCAGTTGCAACCCGAGGTCCGCTTAAGGGTCGGCGCAAACGGGCCACCGACCACAGCCAGGCCGGCCGGTGGCGGGCACTCGCTACAGAAAATATATGAAAAAGTGTGTTAAGTGGCTGTCGCTGGCCACCAGTGGCTGTGTCGGTAGCTAATTTACACGTCCAAATAGACCCATTAACATGCACCTGTGGGCATGTGACGTAAGTCTGTCATGGTCGCTGTAGTGGAAACGACGCGGCTAATTAGGATTGATTTACTCACTCGGTTTGTTGGGGAGGGAAAGGGTCAGGAGATCGTGTCATCTGTAGGGTGTATTGATGCTGATATTGCAGATACTTGAAGGAGTTTGGGTCATCCCGTGATGAGTGATAAGAGACAACGTAAACCACGCTGAAACGTCGGGACAAATATAAATAAATTACGCGATTTAGTTACGTAAATAGTACCTACCTACCTAGTATTTATACTATTTAATGGATAAATTGTTAAATCACAGTTTATTTTTACCATTTGCTGTAACAATGATTTTAAAAGCAAACAAATAGAGTTACTGGTCAGTTATTATTATTATTTGCAGCCTAATCTGTCCCACTGCAGGGCAAACGCCTCCCTACCCTCTTTCCACATCTCTCTGTCGAGAGTTGTAATGTTGTTGTCCACTCTTCATTAAAAAGTTTTAAATCACTTTGCCACCTAACTTTTGGATTACTTACCTCTTTCGCTCAGTGACCCACAAAGGTCACTGGTCAGTAAAATATACAAATAATGACCAATTTTCGTCAATTAAGGTTAGAAATCAGTCTCTAACTGCTATTAAGACCGGTTAAATAAAATTGCGTAACATTTTTGTTACTTGTGTTCAGCATATTTTATTTTTGTCCATTATTAGTCAGCAGAGAATATTCTTTGAGGTACCCATGTTGGATTTAGTCTTGAAATCCAGCCAGTCATTCTCCATTCAACCTTTGGCTGCCCTGAATATTTAACCTGTCCTTTTAACTGCCGAATCAAATTTAGTACACGCGACACATGACACGAGACGTGGCAATAAACCTTTCTACTTAATCCCCAAGATAAAGGCGTAAAAGGATCGCAGGCGAACTAATTAATTAGCCCACGGCTAGATTGAACGTATTCGAGAAGGCCCAGCCGTGAAACCGACATTAACCAAAGGTACATTCCAAATAATACAGATATTTACAAGATGAAAGGAAAATAAAATGTAAGTGTACAAAAGGTTAAGCATATCTACTAAATCCCTTTTTTGTAATATCACATTCATCTAATCCACAACCGGCCTTATTTTTTCTCGACGAATTTAATCTGAAAATGTAGATCCGTACGTACACTTATTTAAAATTCCAAAACTCACTTGAATGTGATGAGGAAATAAGCCCGAGCTTTGTGATATCAAAGCTTTAGGTATGTGATCTCAAAAGGCTGAAATAAATAATAAATAATATCCCAGTACCAGAGATGTTCTATCAAAAATGCATACGGAGTTGTAAATTAAACAAAGCTTTTATATCACAACCGTAGCAATTAGCAATCGGTAGCAATCTCAGTCGTTTAACGAACCACACTATATTTAATTGCTTTGCTTTATTGTTGACTTTTTCTGATTTTTTTTTATGATGTGTCAATAAGTCTCTTTTAGAAAAAAAACGACAATTATAAATGAAATTCAACATTTTGTTAACATTGCTATGATTTTTACAAATCTTAATTTTTCAACGTTTTCATAAATACTCTTGTACGTCAATAGTAACAGGAAAACGTTTTCTAAAGAATACTGAATCACAAAGGTAATTCGCGTTCAAAAGACTTCCTCATTTAAATAGAGAAGAGAACATTGTTGAAGAGTACTACTCTCCAGTTAGGTATTTATTTTCCTAATCTGACTTGAAAACCAGCAAACACACTAAGCCCTCAAAATAGATAATTTGAAAACTGTGGCTATATAACCGCCGAAATTAAAATATTATGGAGGGCTTGCTTGAGTTCCATTTATTAATTACCTATAACGTCACAAGAAGTTTCAGTTAACTTTATCACAGTTGCCTAAAAAGGTAACTAATTTATATCAAAATCTCGTAGATGTCAGTATCTTTGCATTAAAATGACTACCAAACGACCACAAATGTTAGTTGAATCTGATAAAGTCGAGTAGATACTAGTTCAAGTGTAAAGGACCTACCTCCTCGGTTTGAACTATCTAGAACACTGGGGTACATTCCCATGATTCCTATTGTTGCTCGAAGCTCTAAACTGACCGCGGAAAACTCGATGACTAATAATGTCATTCCAAACGTATTCGTAAACGACGACACCCTCGCAATTTTTTTTGTCTTATACGTGTACAGATAATCAATTTGGATAATCAGCGTACAATTGGAAATACATACTTAGTCGCTAAATATTTTCAAACCTTAATGTTTTGTACACATACTAATATTTATGTCCCTGTCATAAAGTCTCCTAGTCGTGTTTACTTCTTGGGAAAACATACAGGAACGTATGTCTGTATGTCAACAACATATAATAACAGAGGCGATAAATTACCCCGCATAATCAAAAATTACATTAAAACGTTCAAATTTGAACTGTGTACAAAGACGGCGATGAATAAGCAATCATTAAAACAACCGTTGCGCCGTTCAGTTGTATAAGAGTTGTTTCAGACTAGCGTATTTTTCTGCGCGTTTATGGTCGATCCAGCATACGCGCTTACACGCGCGCTTACACGCGCGCTTACACGCGCGCTACATTACGCGCTTCAAAAAACCAGACTTGCGTAAACTGGCATATTTCAGCGTGTTCGTTTGAATCGGTAGTGATATCGTCTCACCGCTCGCACTTATACAAGCTTAGAAGCGCGTCAACGCTCGTACGAGTTGCGCTTGTGCCAAAGGGCGCGCCTTAACGCGCCTACATGAGCTTCCAAAAACGAGCTTATACGCGCGTAAAAAACGCTAGTCTGAAACCGCTGTAATACACTCACGATACACCACGGTCCGATGGCCCGGACAAAGCGTTCAGATGCATGCTGGAGATAGGAATAATAATTACGTAATTTCCTTAGCTTTTGTTGAGAACTGTGGCTTTTTAAACAAACTTGATACTTTAAAGCATAATGGGGGTTTTGAGATGATAGAAATTACAGTTCACTCGGTCGGTGCTACTTTTCGTTTGTTGGATCAGTGTTTACGACTCAAATTTAGTTGTAATCGTGAAGTACGTTAGTGCTTCATTTTACTGGTGTACCTATTTAGTTAGTTATAAACTTATGAAATATTTTTAAGTGAATGATAGAAGAAATTTTAATTGTAAGTTAAGTTTAAACCACCACTTTTGTGGTGGTTTTAGTGCTAATTCATGAAGAATATCTCTGAAAATTGGTGGGCTTAACATATCGTATGAAAACAAATAAAGGGCCACTTTGATAGATTGACTTAAAGTTATGTAAATCTCGGACTAAGGTTCGTGATTTATTAAGTCTTTATTTTGCAATAATCTTTGTAATATAGCGTAAACGTATTAAGTATTTTATTTAATAACCTTCATAAATAAGAAGCCATATTCCCACCCATTATGGGTATTTATTATTAATAATCTAGATATCTACCTTCTAAGAACATGTCCATGTGCATATATTGCATATAATCCGAAATTATCTTTTGTCCTTACCTATCGCTGTTGTGTTGGAGAAGTCATTTGGCCTATCTTAAACAACTTAAGTAACGCTCAATGAAGCCATCTTGCATAATATTATAGGCTGTTTAATTAGACCTCACCGGTTAAGGCAGACTGAAAGTCAAATCACGAGAAACGTACAGAGTGAAAATAGCAAGATGGAAGGAGAAATTTTCAATTTCATTGAAACTACACAAAAAAAAGTGTATCGTTGCTTATTTTGCCAAAAGCCCTCTAACCAAGCTTACACATTACTTTGACGAGGATTTCTCAGTTCTTGTCTGTCAGATTCGAAACGACAATCTTTTAAGATGAGATTGCTGTGTATTTTATTCACTTATCTCGAACCCATTAAGTATATTTCGCTCCTCAGGTACGTGTACATCTTTATATTAACCATAACTTAGCGTAACGATGAAAAGGTGGTTTAAGAGAACATGTAGCAGAGTAGCTATATTTTTTATGGCTAAGTAGCTATAAAAATGTACCAACATGCTCTAAAATCAGAGAACATTCTCACTCCTTTACTTTACCTATAGAAAATAATAATTGTATATCTGAATCGGTTAATGAATTTTGAACCTAAAAGGGTTGCTTAATGTATTCAGGTGAGCCTTTAGACTCGTGAAAGCCTAGAATGCCAGGCTTTTTCAGCCGATGTGGACTTTACAAATATCTGAATAGATCCATTGTCAGCCTTCAGTCTGATAACTTTTATGCTTAAAAGGGTCAATTTGTTGTAGACGCTGAAAAATTTGGATCTCTCAAGTTTAAGTCAGCTTGGAGTATGGTTTTGGAATATACGAGGGTCAAACTGAAAGTTCTTAGAAAATCAAAAACTGATTACATTAGCCAGTTATTAGTTTTATTATATCTTTTCAAAATATTGTCCATTGACGTCAATACACCGCTGCATGCGATGGAACCACTGGGAAAAGCACTTTGCCCACTCGTCCTTAGGGGTCTCTTCAATGGCATCGCGATACGCAGCCACCGCTTCTTCAGCATTCATAAACCGCTTTCCTTTAAGTTTTTCTTTAATTTTTGGAAATAAATAAAAATCACAAGGCGCGAGGTCGGGGCTATACGGCGGGTGACCCAGTAATTCAACGTTTGATGTCGCCAAATAGTCGATCGTTCGCTTGGCGGTGTGCGACGAGGCGTTGTCGTGGTGTAGGAGGATCCTACTGCGAGGTCGTTTCTCTCGAACTTTTTCCAAGACAAGTGGCAAAAAATTGGTAGTGTACCATTCTGCAGAAACTGTTTTTTGATCCTCTAACACAATTGTTGCGAAATGACCTATCCTTCCAAAGAACGAGGCCACCATTTTTTTTCCCGCACTTCGATCTCTCTTCACTTTAGTTGGCAACTCCTCGAAAGGAAACACCCACTGAGCAGATTGTCTTTTGGTTTCAGGATCATAACAGTAAATCCAGCTTTCGTCACCTGTTAGTATGTCGAACACAGCATTTGAGTCACCTCCGTTAAATCTTTCAATCATTTTACGGCACCAATCCACACGATGGAGTTTTTGAGCCTTAGTCAAATTATGAGGTATCCACCGGGCGCAAAGCTTCCTGACCGCTAAATGTTCGTGGAGGATTTTGTGCACTTGACTCATACCGATGCCTAAGCTTGTCCGAATCTGCTGATAGGTCACTCTTTTGTCAGTCTCTATCATACGCCGCACAACGATGTTATTTTCAGTCGTCGCCGTAGAAGGCCGTCCCTCACGTACATCATCAGTGAGATTAGTGCGACCACGTTTAAACTCATTAAACCAGTTGTAAACAGTCGCACGAGATGGGGCTTCATCGTGAAAGGCCAATCGTAGTCTATCATAACTTTCTTGTTGACTTAAATGACATCGAAAGTCATAAAAAATCATTGCACGAAAATTTTCTCGTGTTAAATTCATGTTGACGTGACACAGACAATTTTCAATTTGCCGCCAAATCGTAAAACAAATGACAAATGAATGAAATATATACTCAGTAATATTGGCAAAGAGTTCTATTTTCAAATTTTAGAATATTTTTTTTATTATATTGTTTATAAGTGGCCAGTTCTAAGAACTTTCAGTTTGACCCTCGTATTATGAGAGTGTTTTATAGGCAAATATCTCGAATGAAAAATGTTATGCGTTTTATAAGTTAGTTTGTAATTTTTTTTAAATTGTTATAGTTCTGAAGGTGTATATGTAGACACTGACTAATATTATACTTTCAAAGTGCCCACGACTTTCTCACATGGAATTACGTATAAGGTATTTCAACTTTAATATAAAATAAAGACTTGCTATTATGCTTAAATAAATATAGAATAGCAAATTTTCGTCCTTATAATGTCGGCAAATCAATGCCACACAATATAAGCAACGGCCAAAGTCGTAACAAAAAACAAACCACTTCGAACCCTAAACACTTGTCACATCCTTAATCAAAATCAATAACCGGCTGTGGGAACTTTAGTGTCAATTTGGCAGACAAACCTTTCAGGGTGTACTTCAAGAAAGTGTTCAACCCTAAAACGCTCACGGTGACGCGTGACGCTTAAACACGTTCCGCACGTGTCACAAGACCGTCGTAAAAAAACCTGAGGTATTTATATGAAAAGTGATAAAACTTGCCACTGAGATTGCCTGACTTCGAAATAAATTTAGGCTAAACTTTGTACGTGATTGAAAAAGGTTATTCACTAGTGGAGTTGCAAACGTTTATTAATATAAAATCTATCCTACTTTACTTTAACCGGGCTAAAGCAGACAATATTAAGTAGAGATATGTGCATTCAACTTATTTTTGCTAGATATATGTACAAATATATTAGCGTTCAATAGCGTTGTAGTTGATACTGCAACAAAAGCTGACGCAGTTGACTTAGTTTAAGCTCCGAGTAATGCTTTATACCCACTTAATTGTTCTTTTTGTTGTAAGTACGGAGTAAACAAAAAATTTCCTTCTTTCTAAAAATTAAATTTGATCTAATATTTTAGTTGCGTGTATGAATATATTTGCAACAAAAACGCACCAACATTCACGAGTGGCAGTTGTTCAAGTACTTGCACTCAACAACCATCAAATCAAAGTACAGGGCAGATATTGAAAATTTGAGTGTGCATATAAGTATTTCAGAAAACCGAAAATTAATTCTTATCTTATGGTATGTGTGACATAACATACTTCGCCATACGCCTTTGGAGTTATATCGATCAGTTTGGGTGTCCTTGCGGCTTGTGGTGGACGGCAGGTGCAATCTTGATGAAGATCGGGACTGGGTAGTCATCTCATCTTATAGTTGAATATGGCGGATTATGTGGGCAACCAACAGATTATATGCTCTATCCTTCATACATTGTGCCTAAAAACAAAAGTCTCATTAGGTAAGGAATTTGTAAGAATCAATCTGTGTACCTATAGATGGTATTTTGCAAAAGTGAATTGGATACCCGTGTGGATTGCCGTGTGGTTGACGGCATAGACTACAAGTGTCACCACCCCTATCTTCCCGTGGGTGTCGTAAGAGGCGACAAAGGGATAACACGATGCAAATACCATCTTTGGGTTGAGACGGAAAACTCGACATCAAACCCTATACGACTGCCTCGTTGATCTCGCGGCATAAATGTGCGCGTGGGATCGGGAGGTCCCGGGTTCGATTCCTGGGTCGGGCAGTGTTATTGGGTTTTTCTGTCACGAAATTCTCAGTAGCAGCACGGAGTCTGGAAATGTGCCCGGTACGGCAATAGGCTCGCCCCTTATTACGTGGGACTAAAGTATATCTGGCGAAAAGTGGGTGTAGAAATACACCTCTGCCTACCCCTTCGGGGATAAAAGGCGTGACGTTATGTATGTATGTATGAATTGGATACCACATACCATCAAGTGGTGCCTAAACCTAATTGTATCTGTACTTGTTGTCATCAATAGGCATATTATCCCTAAAGCCAAGGCGAAATGTTGTAATTGCCAAAAAAACTTGTGTTATTGCCAATATTTTCAACTGACGTTTATATTGCAATTATTGCTGCTGACTATCGATGTATTTATCCGTTTTATTGCACAAATTCTAACCTGAATTGCAATCAAGGTGCTTTGAACGAACATAAAATCTTTGATAGCCAATTCCATGGTATATGATCTTCATTCAGATAATAAGAATAGGTTCGTATCGTTGCTTCAGCAAATGTTTTGTGTCTGGAATACAGACAGCCATGCTGCAGTATTTATTAACCATTTAAGCTGAACATTCTAAGGAAGACATAAAACTTTTAAAGCTTAGGTTTTTATGGCATGATACTTCGATTAGGGTTTAATATTTTGCTGTGCTGACTGAGACGATGACTAAGTTCTCGCATGAACAGAACCAAATGTCATGACGATGAATCATTGAAATTTTGTTGTGACGGGCCATGTCAGGAGAAATAAAATAAAATATGGATGAGAAACTGCGACATAATTTCTTGTCATTGGCATGTTCTACCTGATCCTAATACTAGTGTTTATTAAAACTTTCGTACAACAGTTTCACACTGCGTAATAAATAGCTGTATTATTTCTAGGATAAAATGTTTTCAAATCTTACAAAAGTTTGAATTAACCCATGCAGCGAAACATGTTTCTATAACACATATATTTATATTTCTATGATACAATTTGTAGTATAAAGCCAAGATACTTTCCGCAAAAATCTGAGCATGTAACGGATTTTATCGCGGTTTATTTGACGTTTTTTACATTTCCCGCGCTTTCGAACAGTTTCGTGTTTACGGCCGCTGTGGGGCTGTATTGTTCGCGCGTAAATGTCACACAAGTGCGGGTAGACCGCACGGCGCACGTACCAGGTGAAGCTAAAATTTTGTTTCGATATAGAGTTTATTATAGTTGTTTTTGGACTAGTTGTGGAGAATTGCACAGAGCACAGTGTGACATAGGTATGCCAGGGGTACGGTATAACAACCAACCACCACTTTTATTTTCAACAGTGAAAAAAGCTCCTCGGGATTAGAAAGCTCCTGTAGATTTTAAATTCGTGTTTGACATATTTTGTATGGAGCTTATGTCAAAAACGAATCTAAAATCTACAGATCTATCTATAATTCTAATATTGAATTTCGTAGTAAATGTACCCTATTTCCCCTATTTAAACCTACAATGATTTCTAGAACACTATGACGTAATCCTAAGACAGAACAAGAATAATATTCATATCTCGGTACCGTGATTGACAGATTGAACCCGGTGCCATGTAGCATAATATATCATAAAGCTCTGTTCACATAAGAGCAGCGTCCGAGAAAGTAAATCAATGGCGAGCAATTTTGTGTCTTATCTTCATCAATGAAGTGTATAATATTGACTGAGCGATAAGCGTATCACCGGTTCGGGTAGCCTAGTGACTTTTCTAAGTTCTCCAAGCGATATGAAACCCTTGTTAGCAGAAATAAGGATCAAAATTGCTTGAAACTAAGATTGATCGCCGACTGCTGCCCTTTCTGACCGAATTGAGCTTACAATAGGATTCTTGTTAGAAACATTGCAGTCATTATCTATTAGCGTAAGTTTAATTTTAGAGTGGCCACCAATAGCGACGCTAGACGAACGAATGTATTTGTGGTACCGGTTATCTACTAGTTAATTGATAATCTACTAGTTAACTGCCTCGTTGGTCTCGCGGCATAAATGTGCGCGTGGGATTGGGAGGTCTCGGGTTCGATTCCCGGGTCGGGCAAAGTGTTGTGTGGTTTTTCCGTTAGGAAATTCTCAGTAGCAGCACGGAGTCTGGTAATGTGCCCGGTACGGCAAAAGGCTCGCCTCCTATTACGTGGGACCTAAAAATTCATGGCGAAATGTGGGTGTAATATTACACCTCTGCGGGGAAACAGGCGTGAGTCTATAAAAAAAATATTATAATATTTGTTTGTGAATATGAATGACACAAAAAAGCTAGAAACGCGTGCCACCACTAACGATATACCTGTAGAGATTAATCATGTATTTTTTGGGAAGAAGACTAAATCTTAATATACCTACCTAGTCAGTACCCTGCGTACTTCACCAAAAACTGTGTTTAAAGTTTTATCAGTTTCGGTTAGTAGCCTGCGAAAGAATAAATATAAGAATACGACAAATATCTCTTGGTCACTACACTGCGCATTTCATTCTCTATTTCAAGTTTTCAGAAGACTTGGTGGTTCGGGCATAGATCTCAAACGTTGTCAGTTATGCAGTACATCACTCAGATAAGATCATACATATGGATAAGTTGCAAATTATAGCTTTATGCATGCGTTACCAAATGTTTTTTTTTGTTATTTCTTTTGTTAAAAAGACAACTCACGCACTAGGAATAAATCCTGTGTCGCGGGGGACTTTACAAACATACAACCAACGGACACAATGAACACACAGACTCGAAACAACAATTTATGGATCACACAAAGTGTTGTCTCGTGTGGAAATCAAACCCACAACACAGCGCAGTGTCAAGCGGCGAGGTGGTCGCTTAAACCACTATGCTAACCATGCAGTCTAAGTGTTTACCAGGCACGATCACATATATCAGAGGATCCTCTCTCTTGTTGCTGAAACACCAATCGTCTTTCCTCTACACATACAATAGACCTTAATAGCTATTACGATACGAAATTGAACGAATTTCGAAAACTGCGTTCGATTCAAAAATAGGTTATAAAAGAGTGATCCTATGACCCAATCGTAAAACGGGCACGATAAAACTTTGAAAAAGCATTACCATATGTGCAAAAGTAATAAAAACAGTGTTATCTACAAAACTATGACCGTTCCAAACTCAGTCCGGGGTCGTAAAATTATACAGTAGATACCTATGTGAATCATTCGTAGATATAATGTTTTTATATCTTCTTTTAATATTTTATGGTGCGATTTGCTGACGCCTTTCATATTATAGGTATCACTATACTAGCACTGTCCGCGGCTTCGCTCGCGTTACTGTCGATTATCGCCAAAAACATAGCCTATGAAATATTCTTATGCCTATGTTCTTTTGCTGCTCAGTTTCTTCAAAATCCATTCAGTACTTTTTGCGTGAAATAGTAACAAACAACCATCTAAAACATAAGATCTGATACCGGATGGTTCGATAACCATAAGTAATAGTATTAGTGGTAAGTGGTAAGCTATCAGTAGTAAGTAAAATGATAAAAAATCTTATTATTAAAACATTGTATTTTTTTCCCAGGTCTGGCAAAGTGTTATCTGGGGGCACGGCAGAGCCCCCACCAAGTCGAGCAAAAAAGCGGCACGGCCGTACCATCCTTTTCTCGAAGCAATTCAGGCCATTTTCGACCCCCTGTAACTTCGTTGTGGATAAAACTAGAAGCCTGATTGTTTAGTAGCCATGCAAGCATTGTATAAAGATGGTGTATTTCAAATTTCATTCAATTTGAACCAGTAGTTTAAGAATTATAACGAGTCAAAATTCTTAATTTTGTCACTCACTGACCGATCATCAAAAGTCTGAGGCAATTCTAGCAAACATAGAAGCTTCAAATTTAGGAAACAATTAGTGTTTAGTATATGAACCAAGGAAAAACTATAATATATTTCAATTTGGGTCCATTTTTCGAGATACATCAACTGCATAAATAACTTTGTAATCCCATATGAATATAAAGGATCAACTTTGTAATCCCATAAGAATATAAAGGATTACAAAATTACATTTGCAGTTAGAGCTTTAAGAAAATTCATTGTTGGTGTACAAGAAGTAGAAGGTACCGAAAAGGACAAAAGCAAGACTATCTACAAAAAGAAATGAGATCCCATAAAAACAATACTTGTCAAAAATACCAAGTCTCGCGACCGTAAAAATTTGTGAGATCCATGTAATATCAAGTCAGTTAATTAAAAATCTTTAATGTTTTAAATAAGTATATTGACTTGGCAATCGCATTAAACAATCTAATTTATGTATGTAATACTTATGAGATATATTGTGTTGCCATGCGATGGCCGAGTCAATCTATTTATTTAAAACATTAAAGATTTTTAATTAACTGACTTGGTATTACATGGATCTCACAAATTTTTACGGTCGCGAGACTTGGTATTTTTGACAAGTATTGTTTTTATGGGATTGGGATTTTCCGTTAGGATATTCTCAGTAGCAGCACGGAGTCTGGTAATGTGCCCGGTACGTCAATAGGCTCGCCCCCTATTACGTGGGACCTAAAAAAATAATGGCGAAATGTGGGTGTAAAATTACACCTCTGCCTTCCCCTTCAGGGATACAGGCGTGAGACTATAAATAAATAAAAATATAGTAGTAAAAAGTATTTGCATCTACCCTTAAATTTATAGTTTTATTTAAACGTAATCTCTCTAGCATACATGCTTTTGAAGTCAAATGATGTTTTGAATAGATCTCAACAAAACAAACGAGTTGTCTAGATGTCTTTTACACATTAAATGCGACTCTGACATATCGCCTTAAAACAAAAAGCCAATATTATCGCAAAATGTTGTAAAGTGCATTTTCAAATGACATTCTCTGACATTTGACCTTTATACTTTTATAAATATACAAAGACAAATTGTTGTATTCTGTAACTCATAATGCCGCTCTATGGCAATTCAATGTTCCTAACTGTTCATCACCTTTTATCAATCTCGGACAGATAATAGCCCTCCTTTCGATGAACTTCAAATCTATTTTCCAACATATCATTAGTGATAAAGCTTGTGACGGGTTTGATTCTGGCAAAATTAAATATTTACTTCGCCGCCGAAATGGAAATAGAAACTTCAAAACTGCCGTTACTTATCCTTTTCAGAGATGAAAAGGTGCGCTGTAATAGAAATGTGAAATAATAAGTTTATTACCACCCACTATGAACCATTTGAATATTGACCTTATTCTCAGCTTAGGTTAAAATCAAGTAGTAAACACAGTAAAAACAGAGACAGACGGCACATGTATACGTATATCAATCTGCGATAAGTAACTAGAATCCAATCGTAATGACGAACTATATATATATATTATAGACTCATGCCTGTGTCCCTGAAGGGATAGGCAGACGTGTAATATTACACCCACATTTTGTCATGAATTTTTAGGTCCCATGTAATAGGGGGCAAGCCCATTGCCGTACCGGGCACATTACCAGACTCCGTGTTGCTATTGAGAATGTCCTAACGCAAAAACTCAATAGCACTTTGCCCGACCTGGGAATCGAACCCGAGACCTCCTAATCCCACGCGCACATTTATGCCGCTAGACCAACCAGGCAGTCGTAATGACGAACTAAGTATAACCGTCGGATATAAAACTATGTTAATTTAGGAAGCGATAATGAGAAAATCGTACAGAAATACTAAATAAATGCCAATTGTTCTCCTATTGAATAAAATTGGACTTGTAATATTTTGAAATTAAACGTGCATACCTACCTTACTTACTTCGAATATCTCGGAAGTTGCGAGGTCGGTTAAACCAACAATGGTCAGTAATCCCGTGACCAGGGCTGTAACGCAATATGGACCCGATATGTAGGTACAACAAACAAAATTATTTTCGCAAATATAAATCATCTCCAAATCCATCGATAACGTCTGCGAAGTAGTCAAGACTAAGTAGGGTAAGCGCCGGTTTAAATATAGTTCAGCCAGAGAAATACGTATCCTAATAATCTTTCGACAGGTGGCTGGAGTCAAATCTACAGCTATTATTGTTTCTACTATCTTTAGTTCGTGTAAACTGTCTATCATAATATTGTCCATTTTATTTTGTACATTGGTTTTATAGACATAAATATTGTAAAATATTGTAAAAATCAACGGAATAATATTTTATTCCATTGTGTAAAAATCAACGGAATAATATTTTATTCCGTTGATTTTTGTTTGTAGTACCGTAAAGACGCAGACTAATAAGTAATTTTCAAAATAACATAGTTAAAGTAAAAAGTTTCGTGTTCGCCTATTATTATCTTTTGTAGGTATCATTCCGTGTGTTTAAAATACTAATCTGGAATACTTACTGTGTTTTTTATTCATGTACCTTGATTAAGACAAAGACAACTTAAAAAACGAAACAGACTTGATCCCAGACAACAACGACTGCAAAAATATGAAGTCTTAAAGTTCACACATAATAAACACATTAAACAATTGTAAGATCTTCTGATTTTAAGGCAAAACATTAATAGCATTTCTCATCAATATCAATTAGGCATCCTTTGTAAAAACCACTCGGGTAACACAATATTATTCTAATGCTCTCATTAGCTTTTAGTTAGTCATCCAACAAAAACTAATAAATTATATAGTGTTATTTATATTTTGATTTATAGTTCCGTATTAATAATGAATGTATTACTAATTAATGCGATTAAAAGTTTTATGAATTTTGGGTAGTTTGAATTTTTTTATACTCCGATCTTTGTTGAGTGTTTCGTCTACTTCCTGTGGGCGTCTTACCAATCTAATATATATTAGCTATTAGTAGCAATATGTTTGAAGGGTGGATGGGGCCTGTTTGGATATTAATTAAAAAGAAACCGTTGAGAAGGCGTGGCTTGGTATGATCACGATGTGGGAAGTCGATTGGTGCTCAAGCGTCACAACAAGGTATAAAAATATTTTTGGTGTTAGTTTACGCGATATCAACTTAGTAAATGGCCATTCCGTTGTACTAATTTGATGAGTTTTTCATATAGTAATATATACTTGTGGTCCCATAAGGGTTGAAATTCGACCATAATGCTAAATACTTACATCTCTTTCTCTGCATAACCTTTAATAAGCAATTTATACCTAGTCTTCTCCGTAGGCACGTTGTTCTGAAAATAATAACATATTACGTAAACGCAAATATCTGTCGTATTTCAGGCCATTGTTTTGTAGCTTTGCCTGTAGCCTTTAGAAGCAAAGCAAGCTCTTTTACAAACGAAGACGTCGTTAAATTGTATCATGTTATGTTTTTCGCTAGCTATTTCGCTTGGTACATTGATACACAAAACATGCCAATTACGCACGTTATAATATAAAATCATGATTATGCCCCTAGATCTAAGCAAAAAATAGTAAAAATAGTAATAGTATCGTAGTATGTTTCTTGAGTCTCTCAATACCTTTTATTTTAACACTACCAAAAGCCATGGTTATACTCGAGTTATTTAGGCTCGTAGCTCATAGCGTGGTGTTTTATATACCCTTCTTCGATAAATGGGCTATGCAAAACAAAAATCATAATTCAAATTAAACCAATAGTTGTGAAAGATTATCGCGTGGAATCAACCACTAAAACAAACTGTTTAGCTATATTATATCAGTATAGATATAGACCATGATTTGCAGATTTTTTTACTTAAACCAAACCTTTTATTCACAAGGACCCAGATTTGATTACAAATAGTGGTACCTCTATCTATACTAACTAGTCTATTCATAGCTCGTGTATCACTGTTTTCATAAGCATTGAATATCTCAGTTGTTCCTCTGTATACTATTGACCTATATGGCTATATTTGCGTCAATGAGGGAAAGCCTGTGGGACTTTAGCATGATGACATTATTCAAATTCGCCTCTAAATCTAATAGCGTAGTGTCCACAAGGGACATTAAATTTCAGCATCAATACTTCTAATAATGTGTTGAACTATAAGTACAGTATTCCATGCTTTTAACTGCTTGTGTATACAAGTCCCTTCGCTCTTTTAATATATAATTGACATTAAATTGGCTTTATTCCTAGTTATTGAAGAAATAACGTCATCACAAAGTATCGGTTATAGTCTGCTATAACCGATACTTTTTGATGACGTTATTTTGGGGTATCGTAACGTATTAGTGTACTCTGGTACACGAATACGTTGCGGTACCCCAAAATTACACAAAAGTTGGTATTAAGCATATCTATCAATGTCAATCATAAACTTAACCATTGTTTTGCTACGAGACAATTCAAAACTAGTCCTTATTACTTTAAAATAAAGGTTACAAATCCTTAAACAATGGTAAGTAGATTTTACGACTATTACACAAATAGGAAGCCAATTGTGGGAAAAACTCGGCAAGGTGTCCGAATAATAACTCGGTTGTGTACAAATTACTCATTCCTTCTGACAACCACCGTGAAAAATGCATAAGTATGTTTTGGACCGCGTTATGCATAATGATCCAGCGATTTGCATATTTAGGTGGATAAAAATATTATGCAAAATGTGCTCCATGTAAGAAAATGAGAATGATATTCTTATTTTGCTATTTTTGAAGATACGTTGTGAAGTATTTTTAATTCTAGTTTCTTGGGAAATCCTTAGTTACCTACAACTATACCACTTTCTAAGTAAATTAAAAAATCTTCTCTTTTCCTTCGCCTTATCTCATTTTCTGGGTCGGCTCTCCTTGTCTGCCTTCTCCATTTTGCTCTATCTTGAGCGGTCGAAGCATCAATATGTCCTTTAGGTCTTTTTGGACTAATGAGAGCCAGGTGGCAGAAGGTCTTCCGCGGCGTCGCATCGTTGCCGGTAGATCAAGGGCTACTCGTACCATGTGGTCTTCAGGACGGCGGAACAAAATCATGTCCATACCATTGAAGGCGTCATTCTTTTACCTTCTCGGCAATAGGGGCGATCTTGTAGCTTCCTCTGTAAGTAAATAAAAAATAAGTAGGCTAAAACCTCTTACTGACTCATAGTGATACTGTGAAGCTACTTAGGCGAGGCCTAAATCCCAGAGGTTGACTGTGAAAGGCTGTAAAGGAAGGTTGCAGATACTAGCAATGATGAGTAGAGCTATTTTCTATTCTTATTTAACCTTATCAAAAAGGGAAATAATTACCATAACTGGTGCAATCACACATAAACAATTCATCATAATGTATTCGGATCTAGCGAGTATGACGTTAATAACTCCGTCGCCGTGCCGAGACTAATTCAATGTCTGATGATGCCATTACAAAAGCAGCTACTTTTTTAAATGAAGTTTTTGTTTATTCAAACATTCGGCGTAGCGGACGCAATCATAAGTTTTGTACGTATGATGATCAAGCATGAAAAATTATATTCAATTACTTTTTTTTGTGTCCCACTTCAATTAGACGTTCTAAATAAAGATGTCGGATGGTTGTAAAAAAGTAATTATGTGTTTATTAAGTTTTAATGAAGTGAAGGTAACGTTTAGGTACTGCAGGAATGTTGTCGTGGTTTCCCTGCTCTAGTGGTTTTTAATTTGACTTTAGATGAAGGAGTTTTATACTGACAGACTTCTTGGATAAAAAGGAATCTTTCATTTAAAGGGAGCATTGTTAAATTGTATGTGTGTTACCTATATTTTTAAGTTGTTAAGTAAATATCACATGTTTATTAAACGCATTCTTTCTTTACTTCTGATTTGCAAGCTGTGCCCATTGAGGCCTTTCTAACGCATGACTTCAAGATCATGGATCATGATTGTCGTTTGATACAAACAAATCAATAATCCGCGTGACGGATTAAGAATACGGAATTTCACCACCCCATATCATCCCATGGGCGTCGTAAGAGCCGACAGAGAGCGACATATTATGCAAGCAGCAACACTTTAAGAGAATGAAAACTTGATACAAACCATATACCAACCTGTTTGGCCAGCGTGGTATAGAAGGTCAATTCCTCCTTTCAAAGGAGAGGCCTTGTCTAGCAGTGGACTGTTAAAAACTGATGATAAAAAACAAATCAGCCGTTGAGCTGTGACAAGGTAGCATACTATAATCTAATCTCGTTTATAATTATCTGTATGGTTTGTATAATGATTACGATGAAAATCTTGATTTTCATCGTAATCATATCATATCATATTAATACCTTATCATATAACAAATATCATATTAATACCTTTGAAGAGAGATCTTAATTTATAATCTGAGTAGTTTATTGAAGGGGCGTCGATATGCGATTTCACAGATGTTAGTTATAATAAAGTGCTAACTTGGATGTATTCTATCCGCCATTGCGGTACGGTTGTTCTATCTAACGAAAAAATCTTTTTTTATAAGCAATGGGTGCCTTAATCTATATATAATGAGTTCACATGTCTTGCTTGTAATTGCTACGGGTTTTCGTTCATATTGTATGGTACAGTGAATTGTGGTTGGAGTAAGTTATAAGATGTAGACGGTTCTGCCAAAAAGGTATTCACTTACTTATTTATGGCTTTAATTAGAAAACCATGCTGATGCATTCCGTTACAAAACCGTATAAACTCATGCAACAATAAGAGAAAATATCCGACATTGACCGTTCAAAAAATGTGCACACATTTCAAGCGCTAAGAGACGTTTGTAGACAGCATACCTTGGAACACAACATTTGTTACTTCTGAACAACACTTCTCTTTTAATTTTCCACTTCTATTCTCTTTCTACTTTCTCAACGCAGAATTACATCCACAGGAACACAAAGCCTACAGCTAAGAATGTGTCTTGTCATAAGATCCGATGAGTAGAGTAATGTCATCGAAACAGGTCAAACCATTTACTGAGAAGGTAAGAAGAATAACACATACCAGATTGTTTACGAATTTTATTATGCATGTGTTCAAAACATCCCTACAAACAACGAAAGTAGAAAACGGGTCCTCGAATTCATCACTACAATAATTTGTTTTAGTTTTAAACGCTACCGCCTATAAATTGTGTATCGTATGCAGCGGTCTACGTCTTATGCTGTGAAGAGGCGTGCCATGATGCCCGTTTTTGGTTAGATTTCTACAAATTAGTTTCTTTAAATTGTGTTTTCGGTATTAAATCCCCTTTTTTGTTTAATAAACCTAGTTTTTATTCGCTCAGTTTCGTTTCTGTAATATGATATGTAATTATAGGTATCCATTTTGAAATCACGTTACTAGCATGCAATGTGTTATAAATTGAGATAGGACATTTCATTATTAATTTTAAAGCTATTATTAGACTTTTGCACGTCTATCGAAATGATTTATTACTGCCATTTTTGTTTAGTCCACCGATTGTGAGTCAGATTTACATCAGACTACAAAATCAAATTTCAAAACTTTGATGTTTTTTGTGTATTTTTGTCCTTTGTTTCCATGTTGCTACTATCCACATAAAATAAAAAACCACTCTTACTGCGAGAGGGATTTTAAAAACAAAGCTGTTATTTATTAAGTCGCGGCAAAATGTAAAAATAACTAACAGACTTCTCACTAATAGCCTCAGTCAGCTATTACCATTATGATAAAAGTCGCACTTCCTTTCCTTATTGTTTTATGTAATTTAATTAACCAGTTTCGTTTTAATTTCAGGTACGTGCATCCAACACAAAAACGTCGAGAATTCGTCAAACATCTTAGATTCCAGTCATCTTACTCTCGACGGAGGTTTTACAGTAAAAAAAATACTTGTATTACGATAACCTTTTCTGAGCGTGTATATACTTTTAAGGTCACGGATATGAGTACTAAAGGCAGGCATAAAGTTAATACGGGTTCTTACGACAAATCCTTTTGGACCTCACATTGATTGCTCTGGAATGTTCTTCGTATTATGAAAAAAGTTGAGCTTTTGGTGACAAAGGATTATGTTACAAGCGTTTATTTCTTGAGACCTTAATATCATGTATTATGACATATTGTATCTGTGATATTTTATATCGCATTAACGAATACGGTCATTTGTATATTTTTCTTTTCTACTACCAGTCATGCGCAATGTCATTAATTTCGTAGAATATGTAGATAAGGATTTTCTGATGTCCAAAATTTATTGTAAACCATTGCCTTTAGTGAGTATCTACAGTTTTGAGTGGGCTTCTTGAACGATACAACGGTTTGTTCTTCGTCTGGACCGAAGTTTCGGACCACATTCCAAAAAAATCCTAGTTTGTCCCACGGCAGTATAGAATTACTGATTCGGCCCGAATTCCAAGTACTTTAAAAATTACAACAAAACATAAAGCACACTTTTAGTTTCAATAGTTGTTCAATAATCAAGTAACCTGAATTAAAATGTACCAGGGTATTATATACATTTTACAATCATAGCTTAGGTGGCAAAATAAAAATATGTGTAATAACATAAATACCATAGAAAATATGAATTAGCTTGATAGTACTGAAAACAATCCTTCATGCTCTTGTCACAGGACTGTCTGTGTTAGGACTGTCAGTTTGATACAATATCAGAATGAGATGACTAAAAATTTTATGATGCATTGACTCTTTTAAGCGATATTTAATATAGGGTAGCCAATTAATTAACTATCCTATATAAAATATCGCTAAAAATAATGTTGTCACATCGTTTTTATAAAGATGTATGTGTATCCGATCGTAGTAACAGCCCATATTGCCATATCGGTACTTCTCTTTCTAGCTTACGTATTGAACGTTTGCGAGAAAAGGAAAGAGCTTGTGACAAATATAACAGGGTGTCACAATATAACAAATAACATTTTTTATCTCATTCTAACAATGGTTACTGTCATAAGCATGAATAGAGAAAAGCTTGTGACTGTGATTATTAGTCAGTTTGTTATCGCTTGGAACAGGAACTGTTTTTACAGTTAGTTAGTCACAGTTACAGACTGCTATTTTATGATACCTGTTGTTTTTAACTGTTACGATAAATACGCCTCAATCCTAGAAGTTAGTCGCCTATAAACAAAATATTAGGAAGTCATTTTTCAATAAATTGTTAAATAATTAAATTATTTGAATTGAAATTAAAAAGTACCAGGGTAGCATAAATGTACAGAAGTTAGTCACCTGTAAACAAGCTAGTTACAATTTTTAGTCTTATACGAAGATCAAACCGATAAAACACTAGGTAGTAAATTTTCTGATATAATTACTCTGGAATATACGGAGTTCAGGCACTTGGAATACATATATACCTATAAACAAGGTACTTATTGCAGTTGAAAGTACTGATATTGCTACGGCAAATCTTTTCACCGCTAACGTCTACCGATTGGGTCAAAATGACACCCTTTTCTCAATAGTGTGGGCGTGGCGGTGGTCAAGGGGTCACTTTATTGGCTTGTAGGGTACAATCCGAACAAATGGTATTAACAGAATTTATCCTATTGGTCTGTTAGACCTGTTGACTGCATTCGCTTTAGGCCTGCGGTTCGCCGCTAAACTTTGTAACGGTTGAAAGTTTTGTGAAATTATATTTAATATGGACTGTTTTATTGGGGAGTAGTTGAGTTTAAAGGTTGAGGATGGAATTATTTTATAATATATTGGCATTATTTGATAATATATTGGCTAGTGGGTAGTCGGAGGTGTGGGCGATCATGAGGTCATGAGGTTGCGGTTTCATTTCCAGGATAGGATCTTTTTTTCCTTTAATATAATATAATAATATTTCCCCTTCGCAATTATAAATTTATTTCAAGACTAGGCATATACAAATATTTTGACGCATGTTCACTTTTATTTACTACCTGAATGATATATATAAAGGTTTTAGCCCACATAAACGACTCGCCTAACACCCAACCAAAAGAATATCATTTATATATGGACTTGAAGTATTGCTCTTTAGGTATGCGGCCGCGCGCGTTGTCTGCTAAAATTTATGCATCAATGTAAAGAATACCCAAAAAGCAATAATTAAAGCCCCTATTTGAATGTTATTATTTGGCTTGGGTGTGAGGCGAGTCGTTTCTGAGGGCTAAGACCTTAAAGCAACTATGGATTCCATATAAAAATTTAGATAGACCTGCGTACAGTAGGTACAATTCTGTGTACGAGAAAAGTTACATAAAAATTGAGATTTTGGCACTGAACATTCGTTCGAATTTAAACCCTTATTTTTATTGCAATAAATCGTAGATTTGCATGTAGTCTCCCAACCCGCAGTTCTTTCAAGTTTCTCGAGCGCGAAAGACAGCAGTCACTTTCGATTTCAACAATCTGCAGAAAATCACTTTACTCACTAATCTACCGTTACTTTTCTCTTAAAGCGCTGTTATACCTCAGAAGCCGTGAAACACCTAATTTTTCGTCGCGCATATAGCCATAACGGTACATATTACAACCTAGCAAAAATAGAGCTTAAAGTCAAAAGTCTTAACAAAAGACTTTTGAAAGAATTTGTCATGTATGTAAAATAGAATCACGGTAAAAAAATCACAAAATTGAGGCAGAAAATAATCTTTGGTCTCACTGTTTGCAATATTTTGATCGTAAGCTGTCATATTTTTTTTGATAATATTGTAGGAAATCTAATGAACTAAAGAATTACCCTATTTATTTTCATATTATACGTGTATATTTTGTAAAATTAAATAAAATCTGCCAAACGTCTATGATTTTGACGCTCGGTAGATCCCATCAATATCAAACGCTTCAGCAATTTAAACCTTATTAGCATAAGCGGTGCACTGAGTGTCAGTTGCTAGTTTACGCCCCGCCCAGACCTCATCATTCGGCTATGAGCCCTGTGAGAGATAGGTCATGTCGCTTGCGTCTCCGCTGCACGAAATTTTATGTAAACCTGTTTGTTATTATAATACGCCGATTTGAGTTCGTAATTTCATGTTTTATGTTATAGACTGAATACTTTGAATCAAATAGGCTTTTCATGTAACTATGGGCACATATAATTAGGGCCTAAGTTTATACTCTTGTTGCGTTTAATGTGTTATCGTTTCTGTGCTTATAAATATATAATTAGAAGAATAAAATAGGTATGGACAATTAGAGAAATGAAGTTCTACGAAGGATTTGTACAAGAAAGTGTCGTGTAATAAAATAGAAATTCATCCATGGCCAAGTGATTATTAAATATGTAAAATTTTTACACAAATTATTTTCATAAGAGTCTTTTATGACTAACTATGTTACTTATATATTATCGATTATGCGTAATATAATTATATAAATTATTCTCACAATACATAGCTGCCACAGTTTTCAATTTTTGAAAGAGTAATAACATAAAATCGAATCATTTTATGTACCTATATTTCAAATTCATTAGCTTGTCAGAGCGCCTGGAGCGCTAAGATGCCGCCACGGCGAACAATAATGATGACAGCGCTAATATGGCGCTCCGCAATCCGCACACAAGCGGTAACGAATGTTGTATTATTGTGTTTTGAACATAAACCTTTTTAGGTACATCGGGTAAAACTTTGATTATTCATAAACTATTAGGTATGTCTCAGTACATCTAATATCTTTTTAATTTCTAAAATCAATCATTTATAAGTAAGAAGGTAACTTCTCTGTTTGCTATAACACAAGATATAGTATTTTTTTAATAATAAAGTACGTAACTAATTATCATTATTGTAATTACAGTGAAGTTAAAGATAACAGTTCTGCAACGTCTTACACACATTTGACTTCAGTCATTCCTAACACGATCTGTTCAAGAGCTAGCCAAGAAATGCCAAACAATTTTATTAACAAATTTGACTCAAATTCCGTAGTGATAAGCAAAAATTACAAGAGGGATAGCAGTGACTGGTTCGAATTGCGTAAGAATATGTTGACAGATTTAAATTTTTGTATAGTGGTAAAAAGAAGAGATAACAGCAGTAAAGCCAAGTTAGTAAAAAATATTTTGTACAAATAAAATATTTGCAATGTAAAATCAGTTGCGCATGGAATCTGAACAACTGATGAAAATGAACAACTGGCTTTGCAACAACTGGCGAAGCAAAAAATGTAACAATCGAGCCTTGTGGATTATTCGATTATTGGTGCCACGCCAGATGGATTAATAGGTCCAAACACGATTGTGGAAATTTAATGTTCTAAAGTTGCCTATAAGAATGGCCTGGAGAATAGTATAAGAGCAAATAAAATACAAATATGGAAACATGATAAAAAAGTGAACTGACTAGTCTAAACAAATATTGTAATTGTTATTACCAAATTCAGGGGCAATGCCACGTTACACGCAAACAAAAGTGTTTATTTGCTGTGTGGAGTGGCGAAAGTATACCTACCACTAAAAATAGAAATTAGAGAAAGAGATGATGTTTTCTGGGGGAAGCTTGTGGCGTTTTATATGAATTGGCAGTTGCCTGAAATTGTTGATTCTCGTCAAGCTCAAGGGATGGCATTGCGAGATCACGGAGAGGAAAATGTTTCATCGGTGCTTGAAATTTCTACAATACCAAGCCTTAAAAGGAAAGTAAATGAAACTGTGCCTCGTGAACAACAGCAAATAATAAGTATTGAAGCCTTATCACCTCACACACTGTCTTTAACATTCGATAAGAATAAAGAAAACCTGCCGGGTTGTAGCAGACAGCTAACTTTTGATGAGCTGTAAACTCTGTATTTCGTTAATAAATTATAAATAAATATAAATAAATATCTTTTATTATTTATTTTCTTTGAAACAACACATATTTGAAGCGAAAGAAATTTTTTATATTTTTTCATACAAACATGTATGACGAGAGTTGTGGATATACCTTATTCATGAGATATGTCTTCATGAGCTATGTCGCTTAGAAAATTATAGAATCAGAATTTGAGTAACTGCTTTTTCGTTAACTTAAGGTAGTTCGTTTTGATCCCCTAAAAGTAATTTTGGCTGCCGGAGTTGCGTCTAAATATTTTTAAACAATTTCCAAAATTTCATAAATGCTTCGGCAATTATGCAAAACGGAACATAGTTTTTCTACTTTAGTACAGTTTTACAAATGTAATTTTTAGGATTTATGTGAAAAACGTGAAACGAAACGCAAAACTGCCATCTAGGAATGATCATATTGACAGCTAATGTCAAATTTGTGCGTCATTGCTTTCGAGTGCCTTGGGTTAGGTGCGACTGTAATAAGTAAATAAATAGGTTATGTTAGGTTCTCTTTTGACTCTTAATCCGAAAATAGGAGCCCTTCGCAGGGCTCCGACAACCTTAGTTTATTAAACTAGTGTGATGAATGTGGAAGTTGGCAGTGCCATACACACCGATGTTTGAAGACTTTTTTTTTCAGAGGAAACCAAGTATTTCCGGCAAGTGAAAATGGTGAGGGGGGTTTCAAGACCTCCCCTGCTCCCTCTCCAATCAGTCACAACCCCTAAAGACGGCGACGTATTTCGAAACCTTTGCCATAATAATTATACCTATAATAACAATAAACATCCATAAATAAATAAAAGAAATCAACTTTTACTAAACTTCCATTATCTCGTAACTCGCTTTAGTTGAGATACGGCTTTTGCGCTAAGTAGAGCAGTATTGTGTTTTTTAGGGTACCGTAGCCAAAAATTGTAAAAACGGAACCCTTATAGATTCGCAATGTCTGTCTGTCTGTCCGCCCGTATGTCACCAACCGCCAATTTATTGCAAAACAGATTTGAAAACTGGCAAGAATGGAATTAGATGTAGGTATTCTATGCACTGCTTCACTATTTTTATACAAAAACAAAACAAACATAATAATGGCCTCTCCATACATGGAACTGACTTAATTATTTTTATCATCTTACGGCACGTAGATATTTTCCTACTTTCGTCAACATTTAATACCTATAACGTCTAATGTAAACCAGTTTTGCTCATGACTGCACTGAGAACAAAAATTGCGCTGTGCCTATATTGTACAAACAGATTGATGTATGTAATATAAATTTTAATATCAGTATCTCAATTCAATATGCTAAAACGTTTTGCTTGCGATTTTGAAATATTGGAATACGGATGTCGCCAGAATACGGCCGCACGAAACGAGAATGAAGGGGGGCGCCCCGCAGTAGACGGAGCTAAGCTCCCTTCACCTCCCCTGCTTCACCCCCTCATTTACAAAAACAGTCGCTTAGGACAGCGCCTTAAATATTATTGAACTGCTATATTTATTTGAAGACAAATTTACCTAAAGCAATAAAACCGTTTTATATCTAGAACCGAATACTAAAAGAATAGCCATTGAAAATATTTTTGACAGGGATTTTAAGAGGTCAATGGAATACTTGTGGTACTCGTATTGGACCGTAATGGGATCACGTAGAATATGTTTTATTGAAAATAAATGTACTGAATGCACGTGATGCCTTTTCGTAGTTTAGTAGGATTTTATTTCTAAGTAAAGATAGCGAATGGTTATATTTGACAGAAGTTTGCGGTATTACTCAAATGATTTCTAAACTGGCCATATGTATTTAAAGTTTTCTTAATAAAACCCTCACCATACCTCACTGTTAATATAGCTCTTTTTGCTACTTACTATATCGACATTAATAAAAAAGTTACCACTGTTAGAACACTACTGCTTAATAATACTTAACACCCAGACATATTTACTGACCTTGTGGTTCTTTAGCTCTGATCGTATGAACTATTAACAAAAAAACCTATATTTTATAATAGATCTGCTTATTTAAGTTATTAGTAGTACTTCTCTATTTACTAAGATTATTAGCATAATCTAAGTTAATAGAGTTTTGTCTATGAACAAATCCATCGGTGTAAATTAACGCTATGTTTGTAGGCTTAATACCTAAACACTGTATAAGTAAGTAGGTATAGGATTGAGCTTATCATCTCAAACGGCAATTGGTTTCTGGGTATAAGATCTTACTAATTATTACGTCTTAGACAGTAAGCCAATCAGGATTACTGTGTCTTACGTAATATCGACAGCTCTAGATAATATTAGCGGCTATGTGGTAAGCACAAGTTCTAAGTACAATCTATATTTAGAATCCACTTCCAACGATAGTCAGCCGAAAACCCACATCTGATAGCAAAATTAATTGGAAGCCAGAGCACACGCTACTGAGTATAGGTATTTTGTCATTGGGATAGGGATTCACAGGATTTTTTCGACAACTTATCCGCATTTAGGTATGGTTTGCCTCGTCTCGATTTCAACTTATGCAAGACGTTGCCATCAGGAGCCAATTTCGATAAAGCTATCTATCCCAAGCTATTACAAATCGTGGCGTATTATCGGCACACTTATTTATGCCCACGATTTAGTTAAAGCACACCAAAACACTCGTAATACACTTTATGTGCCGATTTGCCTGTGCTCGAAGTATCCTTTGTGCTTTACACCGTAGAATTATACACAGCGGATGGATTAGCAAAATACGATGAACGTGGCTTTGTCGCTTTTCGGTTAAATAAACTGACCAAGCCACATTCGTTTTGTGCAGGCGATTATAGTTCCGCTGCATAGAGTCCAGAATAAAGCTGTGTATGTACCAAAGATTTTCGTGGAAGCTGAGTAGTATGCGAGGAAATCAAACACCAATCTAAAATTAGTTGTCTGAATGAAATCGCATTTCGCGATAAGAACCCCAGTTTCAGGTTCCTTGTTTTAGTTATTGTAATGTTGTATTGCTGCTAGTGTACATCAAAGCTGTGCTATTGCTCGGCGTAGGCCTTTTCACACTAGAAGAAGTGTTAGATCATAGTCCACCATGCTAGCTAAGTTTGGTTTTTCAGAGATCACGTTTTTTTTTTCAACAATATAATGGAGAAATCTCTGACATGTATCTCTTCTTTTCGTCGTTTTAGCGAGCGGTGAATACTAATTTATTACGCGCTATACAGTTAGTGATACAGCGATATATTTTTATAGAACGCAACCTCATTCGCAGTAGGGATATTTGTATAATCTCTCAGTGAAATAGAGCTTCGCAAGCTATAACTACAGCCAGAAAGTATATGTAACCCGTTAAAGCCTTTGAAAATATATTTTAATCTAGCTTTTGTGGGATTGGATTAAATATCAATATCAATTATCAGAATATTTATCCACAATAAATATACAGTGGATAATCATTGCGGATAAAGGATTAGATTATTTTGTGGTGATAGAATATAGTTGTGTAGTATGTGTTGAAATCAATTCTGGGTTATATCAGATTTTTAAAGGAAAAACTACTTTTCACATTTTAAATGTATTTCGTATTTCAATTAATTTATTGGTTTTTATTCTTGCATGGATATATCATTATCTCTTTCTTGTATAGGTAATATGTAACATCGAGTGACCATAGTTATAGTTCAACCATAACTCAATATTGTATTCTGCACTGTTTCGCTCTCATTCTATTCATCATTATCACTTCAGGCGAAATACATCCACTGCTGAACAAAGGGCTTCTCCAAGGCTTTCCACATTAAATGATCTAGGTCTGACTACATCCAACCGCCATCCTGACATGATCGCCAGTCCACTCCTAGGTTTGGACTACCTCTGCCGCCGTGCTCATTCTATATGTTGATACTGGTCCTGTAATCGTGGCAATTCGTGCAATTTTTTATTTGCACATGTCACCATTCGCAAGGTGCGGTGAAAACATATTTATCTTCATGTATTTTATATATTTAAACATCGGATAGCAGACATAAAAATATTTTAGTGAAACTCCGAATGCATTGCATGAAGACGCAAATATATGTGTTGTTAAAAAAATTATGAAATCAAAACGACATAAAATAAATCCAGGCACGATTTATAAGAGGCTTAATTTATACTGCCAGTTTTAGTATCAAATTGTTTATCTTGTTCTTTTATAGTTTCGTCTTATGATGTGTCGCAGCCTATGTGTATGTGTATTTTAAGGCATGATTGGCAGGACGGCTATCGCGGTGGGCTCGTAGACCACGGTTACAAAATTAATATCTAGAACTGCTCTTATCACATCCTTGATCAAGGCGCTTGCTACAGTGCCAAAATATCGTATCCTACTCGAAATAAAGGTGTAGTGTGTGCAGGTCGTCAATGTAGGCAAAAGAATAAGAAAGTAATTTTACATGTACATAGTGTACGTATGTGTAAAATGTAACTTTATTTAAGTAAGTACTTGAACTGTTTGAAAACATTTCGTTAAAATAATTGAAGTTTGAGTTTATTAGATTTATGTCGACAGTAAATTGGATTTGCTGCTTTGTGTCGTGTGGCTTTTGAAATTTCATTAAATATTTTATGTTTATGTGTTTTGATAATACATGTGTCATTTAATTTTATATGTTGTGGCATGAGATGTCTCCCAGCGGGACTCGCAACAAAGTCGAAGAAGGGATAGCCCGAAATTGCCACGGAATTGGGATGAAACGATAAAATAACATAATAATGCAGGCTAGACAGCTACGCCTGGTCATCCTCTAGTTATAAATGAAGTTTACCGCAAAAAATAAAAGAGCTAGTGCCTTTATAAAATCTCAATTTAGTGTCTGCATCCTAACCCTTTCAAAGGCTTAAATATTCGCTAGAGGCTGCTCATATCAAGTTTCACATGACTTTGTTGCGAGTCCCGCTGGGAGATTATACAAATATCCCACCCTTACGCTTGCCAAAGAACATACCTACATACTTAAACATTCAGTCAAAAAAGTATCGGGAATGGATTATTACTTGCTTATGGTTCCAAATTCAATATTTTGTTTCTTTTGTTGTTGTTAGATTGGCACTACTGTTTTTTTTTGGCGCGTGTTTTTTGTATGTGTTATTTATATTAAATACAGTGCTGTTTTTAATTATATCATATCTAGTGTGTATTGCGAATTTCATAATGGACAAAAACATCGAACAATCAGTTTATCTTAAATTTTGTGTTGTAAATAAGGAATATTATTTGAGCGTTATGCGGCGTTTAACAGAGCAAATTTGACGAAAAAGGGCAAAATTTGTGGCAAGAAAATTCTTGGATTTTGCACCACGATAATGTGCCTACGCACAAGGCCATCATTGTGAACGAATTCGTAAAAACATATTCACCAGATATGGCTCCAGCCGACTTCTTTCTTTTACCTATCTCAAATTACCACTTCGTGGCACCCGTTTTCAATCGGTAGAAGAAATAAAGGATAATTCGCGGCGAGAACTGCACTCAATGCCGGAAACAGCGTTTAAAAAAGTTTTGATGATTGGATTATTCGCTGGCGTACCTAAGTGTATCATTTCTGAAGGAGCATACTTGGAAGGTGATAAAATAGGACATCACCCAAATTGGGCAAATTTTTATTTTGCCAGCCAATCAATAGCATTTTGTTATTTTAATAAAACACACTATTTTAAACATTTTTTACTATTACACCAAAGTTCTAAGTCAATTCCCTGAGACAATACTTAGGTTTGAATGTACGTCTCTAAGTATCGTAAAGCAGTTTTGTTTTGCCAAAAGTGATCAATCAAAGATGTGTAATGGAGGTCAACTATACGTTTTCAGTCTCACACGAAGCCTAAAAAGCAGTGGACTCATAAAAAACAGTAAAATTCTCTTGACCAAATATAAAAATATCGTGTGAACCTTCAGTAGGAATGTCTATGACATGCAGATGTTTTGTATATGGACACGAGACCCGAGCGGCAGTAATGCTGATCAAGGAGATGGCGAAGCGAGAGCGGGAGATGTGGCCGCTCCTCGTCCGCCAGTAGGCTGAGCCGGCGGCGCCATGACGACGTGCGCGTCCAGAAATGATAATGAGCAAATATGACGTGGCCCACCAGCATCCAACGGCGAGCCTAGCTCTGACAGGATCGCGGTGTACGACGCGATGCTAACCGCAATTCACGTGTGCCAGCCGTCAAGGAAAACCAACCACGCTCCAAATAAATGGTAGCGTGCATATCTAAGCTACCACACAACGCACATTACATGGGACCAGCAGCCGATAGTTCTTCTGCTATAAAGGCATACTGAAAGAACAGAAAGTAAGCAGCGCACGCGGTCAGCGCAGTGCGAATTAGAGCGAGACAGCGTGACAGATGCTGCGTCTAATGCTATCTCGCTCTTGGCGTACTACCTGCCATTACGTGATACTATTTAAATTGCAACTTGCACATTATTTTAGGCAAAATAGAGCAATAATTAGGATTTATCTCACTAGCAGTCTAGATTCTTTGAGCTCCAATATTATCTCAGGGACTACACTTAGAAGTGTGTAGTAATAAAAAGTGTTTAGTTCTTACTATTCTATAATAATTTTAAGTTTATTTTAGTTGGCTGGCACTTTTAGAATTAGCCCAAATTTGTATGGGTGATCTCCTTTGGATAAATAACAAACAGTTTGTGTATTATTGATGTTTTCCCGGTACTTTCTTGACGGAGTAGTATGTCAAATTTCAGCTTATTGCGTCCAGTAGTTTCGGCTGTGCGTTGTCTTTCAGTCATTCAGTAACGGAAGAATTTCATATATTCATATGTATATTGATGTAGAATGCCTGAACTCAGAAAAGCTAAGTTATAGACTGATCTTACAATCAGCAGGTGACATTTCCATGAAGTAATAGATTACGCAGAATACATATAGCGTGTATACAAAGTACATGATATGTGTATATCTCGTGGGGCTCAAAGCGCGTTGTTTACGCATACAAATCAACAGCCTGTTAATACCTCTGCTTGTATTAATACTAGCGCAAGTGAGAGTTAACCTAATGGACACGGTGTAGTGTAAGCTGATGGTTTGTGTATTACTTAATTGCTTTCTCACGTACGCTGTTCAAGCAGACACGACCAATTCACCATAATGAATGTGCTTTGCAAAGGTATTGAACATCGAAAGTCTCGATGAAATCTGTTGATTGATCCCCTTTCTTAAATACTCTTTATCATCAACATCATCAGCCCTATATATACATTATCCAATTGCTAGGCACGGATCTCTTTTTACCATGAGTAGAATAAGGACACTGTACACAACGCTGGCCAAGAGCCGGTTGGCAGACTTCACATGTCTTCCGAGAACATTATGGAGAACTCTCTGACATGCAGGTTTTCACGATGTTTTTCTTCACCAAAACAAAGCAGCTCTTTGAAAAATGCGTGTCGAAGAACAAAGAAAAAAAGACATTATCGAATTTAACTCTAGAAAATTGAATTAACTATTTTGTATTTAAAGCTTTTGCCGGGTATTTTGTTTTTAATGGGAAAACTACGATTTCTAAGAAGGTGAGGCAAGGCAGCTGCCTTACTGACTGATTTTATATCCAATGGGTGGCAAAAATACCTAGAATATAATTCTTCCAAGATATACCTAAAGTAGTATTTATTGTCTTTCAGAGTTGCCAGACATTTCTTATAATGGAAGGACTGTTACACAACTTTTACTTGGTATTATAAATAGAAAAGTAGCTATGTTTGTTCAACTGGAAGTTCTTCTTTCTGTGAAAGTGGGTACGTTTTTAAGAGCCACTTACACGAAAAACTTGATTCTGATATAGTCTTGTATTTAATATAAGTACCTATAACAAGAAGTGTTTTATTGTTTTTCGTTATTCTGTTATACACACATCAAAAAAGTCTAAGCAACACATACTATTTCAAATTATTAATCAATTATTAGGATCATTTCGCCTGTTCGCGTCCATTTAGTGCAGTTGGCAAGTTTGAAGGAGAAAATAAAAATGTTCCAGCAAATTGATTCAATGAAAAATTTATGTAATGCGTTCATTATATAGTCTATTTTAATAATAACTTTCAGTTTTGTTCGAAACTTGTTATGTTTTTTTTTTAAATAGACAAACTTCAAAATATGGCATTTTACCCAGTTTGCGTCCAAAAAATCCTAATTGCGTCCACCTGTGGACCAGTTCGCGTCAACCAGCTTAGTCTTAACAATGTCAGCCTTATAATCCTTCATATAAGGGTGATATTGTTAAGACAATCTAAAGGAAGATTGGCTTTTAACAATTTCTACATTTAAGATTAAAGTTATAAAAAGTCTACATTATTATCATTATTAAATCACTTTATAGACACTATAAATAACTATTTATTGTTCTCAACATCGATGGAACATAAAATCAAAGATAAAAAATAACGATAGGTACATGATGTCCAATATTGTGGTCTTCGGAATAGCATAATTTTTACATAATTATGTACATATTTGTCTTATCGATTTCTTCTTCTCACGAATATCACAAAACGCTTTCTTTATTTAAACATATTTTGTATTTTTTTTCCTTCTTCTTTCTTGTCTCCTAAGAACTCATCTTGAATAGAAAAAATATGGAATAAAAGAAATTAAATGTAATAATTCAATTTTAAACTCAGTCTTAATCAAAAATGCATTTTAAATTATAAAAAAAAATATATATAGAATGTATTTATGCGATCATTTCTATTTCATGAAAATATGGACGCAATTTGCTATAATATTATCCCTTGCAGGTATAGTTTGCGTCCACTTGAGGTCGATTATTAAATCAATTGTATCTTTTATTACAATCATAATAATGTGGACGCAAATTGGTCATTACAATTGCATACTATTAATGTTAAAATAAACAAAATCCCAATTTCTCTCTCATATTTTAATCACCTAAAAATAAACAACTAAAGAAATCATAAATAGACGAGTTCGCGTCCATTGTGGACGCAAAGTGGAAGTTTTATAAATTCGGTGTTGTAATTCGCGTCCACCTTATTTTAATTGTTAACTATAAAAAAAACAAGCTGATTCATAATTCATACTATTCGTCTTTTCATTATTAATGTCTAGAAACAGCTATGTATCCTAAAATTCACATAAAACAATAAAAAAATTACCGTCAAACACGCCGCTGCACACTATTTTTTTATTTATATCCCGCGCATCTGCACTCTTTTGTTGAACAACCGAGATTAACAAATTTTTTTAAACAGGATAGGCTGGGCGCACGGAACTTTTGTCTATTTGTGCATGTCTCTTATACGTCGAGGTATTGGCGATACTGACTTTTCATTTTATTAGTGTGTTAGTATACTTATTTCCGAGCACTTTTAAAGGGAGGTCCGCAAAATGGACGCGAATAGGGGGTTGGACGTGAACAGGCGAAATGACCCTATATCATTTCTTACCAAGTAGGTAATACCTATGTAAACTTTTTAGATCTAGAGGACATACTGGCTGGTTGTAAAAAAAAATCGAGTATCATATTTGTTTTTTTTTCACAAATTCAAAAGCGTATGCATTTGTTCGAATTTTATAGCTTTTTCTTTGCTTATTAAAATTTAGTATTCTGTATCAATTTTATGATTTAAGGCGAGGTTGCAGTACTTTTTAAGATTTTTGAACGTCTGAAAGTCCCATGAACTATGATAATTTTAATGAATAAAAATTAAAGTATAAAAGTTGAACATATCTTCTAGTAAATCGTAAAGATAGAAACACGATTTGGAATGATTGGCTCGATAAAAAAAAATGCCAAAGATGGCACTAAATCACAATTTTAAACGTGTACTGCTTAGAGATTCCATAATGAATTTATATGAAAGTATTATCAATAGAAACAGCTCTTTATTTTAAAATAAATGGTAAAAACAGATTTCGTAATTTCGTTATCATTTTGCTCCAAGAAAAAAATAGTCAAAATGTTGGCATTATATCGGTCGCCGGCCGTTCATCAGTGCCTGTCTAGGCGTGATTGAGGGCGGACGTACGTCGTTGCTCCGCAAAATCCCCGTCCACCCCCGCATTTACGTTTTCGCAAAAGTACAAAGTAATTCGTATTCCAAACTCAATCGTTCAAACCATAGACATACTAGTAAGAAACCGTAGATAGGTTACTGACAAGGTAACATGACGGAGCTTACGAGTGGCACGCATCGCGAAAAGCGTACGCACACTAATATAAATATGTCAAAACGACACACTAAGAATTAGATAAGAAGTGTAAGTGAGATAGCACATCTAATCGCAAGCGCGAAAAAGAGATAAACATATACTCTCTGTACCGACGCGCATTGTGACATCATGCTGACCGTTTCACAAACAATAATTTGACTCAGATGCGACATGATCACTTTGTCTGTCTTGAGTAAATTCAATTCGCCTCAAAGTAAATTTGATTAATTCATTTAAGGTAGGGAAATAAAAAGTCAATGTGATTTATTTATAACTTTTATTAAAAAAGTACATTTTATTCTTCTCATTTCATTCAATGGAAACCTAAAATAGTACGTTAATATAATGCGGACCCACCGTAGCCCTGGCAATACTCCTGGGGGTATGGTGGGTCTTTTAAAGCTGAACCGTACTCCTGGCTGAAATGCTCGTAGTGTTGTACCAACGTGCTACGTGGACTTTAAAATGAACACTGTTATCTCTCGTATGATAATGACTTACTACTTACGTTTTTGTATTTTTAGACAAGCGAAGACAAGCGCTAGTACGATGATATAGTGCAACAAGGAGATAAATTAGAGAATAAAACGTTTAGGTATTACTGCTAATGGTTATAATGCTTTGTATATTATAGGTATAATCTGTGGTACTGTTGAAGACACGTCATCATCATCATCCTAGCACTGTCGGATCATTCCCACTGGTTCCATTGAACAGTTCTATGATAGAACTAGTGATACTTTTTTTCCCACTAGTTCTATAAGCACAACTTGATGAGAAGAATAGAACTAATGGGAAACAGTTATAGGCAATTTACCACTAGTTATATGTATGTGATACAAGGGTAGTGTCACAACATCGCGCTCACATATCCGAATAAATATGTATGTATAAAAATGTGTTAAATGAATGAACGTCTACAAAACAATTGAACGTCTACAAAACAAATGAACGTCTATAGAACAAATGAACGTCTAAAAAACAAATGACTACCAGGAAGTGATCAGCTATCGATAGTGATTGCAAAAAACAGGTGCATGCGATTTTCGACCTTATTGACAATTCATGACAAACCTTTTTTTTGTTTTTTCTCGCTTTCTGGCAATATTACGGTAATAAAATTATAAATTCTGACTAATATCAATTAGGTTGAAAATCGCATGCACCTGTTTTCTGCAATCACTATCGATAGCTGATCACTTTCTGTAAGTCATTTGTTTTGTAGACGTTCATTTGTTTTGTAGGCGTTCATTTGATTTGTAGACGTTCATTTGTTTTACACATCAAACAAATGAACGTCTACAAAACATATTCATTCGGATATAATAATATGAGCGCAATGTCGTGACACTACGGATCATTCCCAGTAGTTCTATTGAATATCCTTGTAAAAACATACATAGAACTAGACTGGGACATTTCCTATTACTTATCCCATTAGTTCTGTTCTCCTCATCAAGTTGTGCTAATAGAATTAGGACAGTTCTATTATAGAACTGTTCAATAGGGCTACTGGGAATGATCCCACAAAATAGTAGAACTTGAAATGAACGAACTGAAATTAATAAACTAATTACACAACAATATTATCTGGGAGTACGGTTAAGCTTTGAAAGACCCACCATACCCCCAGGGGTACTGCCAGGGGTACGGTGGGTCGGCAGCGAAAACTGTGCAGTACAATCTACTTAGTTGTTTAATACTAAAAGGAGAAAAACAAGAACAAGTGAATGGACTTTGATCATCCGTCAATGTTTGTAACTTACGTATGATTTTGTATTTCTATAATAATAATATATTGTGTTGATTCAGCCTCAAATCACTTTTATTACTTGACAAAAACACACATCAGTATTTTATTATTACGAATGTTCCATCTGAATACTTTGTTTTTTAGTCTTTGAACACGCACAATACTGCTTCTCTTTTACACTCGCTTAATGCCAATTTTTTTATTCACTCTATTATTTGTGATACTGAATTTATTATAAATTGTAAATAAAACGTTGTAATATTGTAATCCTCATGAATGAGAAGTGATTCCATAACTTTTAGTCATTTTCCTACTATAGTTTGTGCAAAATCTCATTACACACGACGGCATTTTCAAATGTAACGTACACACACGCGAGTAAAAGAGCGACCGCTTCCGACCGCAGCGCGTACGCGACTAAAGCCAAATGAGACCTTTAGCCTGTTTTTAATGTGCCACTTTTGAAGTTCGCATAACTCATCTACGGTTTTTTTTACGCTGCGCTGTGGCACACGCACACACCACACAATCTCTTTGGCACACACGAACCCTCCCCCCCTCCCCTCCCCCCGCTCACTCGCTGACGCCACCGCCGTGTTTTTGTTTTTGCGTGAGGTCGAGCTACGCACTGTACTGCAACCTCGCCTTAAACAATAATTTGAAAAAGTTTGGAACAAATTTGGGTTTTGAGACATTTTTTACGTCATGGAGCGACGTCATTTGAACGCAGATGAAATGCAATGAGCTGTAGGGATGTTGCAAGCGGGAAGAAGCCAATGTCAGGTATCTCGGTATTTTGGTAACAACAGAAGCGTTATTTGCCGTCTTCATCAGCGTTACACTAACACGGGAGATCCTGCTGAGCAGCACCCACGCCGAGGTAGGTGTACAACCACACGGCAAGATCGATCCGTACAATTCACTGCAAGACGCCAGCCGATGTTAACCACCCGAGAGATAGGTTTAAGCCTACAAAATTCAAGTGGTGTTGTTGTTAGCTGCCAAACTGCGCGAAATCGACTGCATGAGTATGGCCTACGAGTGCGACGGCCAATTAGGTGCCCACCGATACGTCACGGGAATCGCGCTCGTCGAAATGAATGGTGTAGGGAGCACATTACATGGACCCGGGAACAATGGAATAAAATTTTATTTTGCGATGAGTCTCGATTTGGGTTCAAGCCTGATACTAAAAGGGTAAGAGTGTACCGTCGCCCTGGAAATACTGAAAGACTGAGGTGTGTTCAGGAAGTGCATCTATACAACGGCTCAACAGTTATGGTATGGGCGGGTATTATCAAGAACAGACGAACTGAGCTCGTTTTTGTAAATGGTAACATGAGCGCTGTAAATTACGTTGAGGATGTTCTAAGGCTTTATGTCCGTCCATTCGCACAAGCGCTTGACTCCGATTTCATGTTGATGCATGGCAATGCGCGTTCGCATACAACTTTGCACACACGGGAGTACTTGACAAGGGAAAACATACTGGTATTGCCTTGGCCTGCACAATCGCCAGACTTCAACCCCATCGAGCATGCATGTGACATGCTCCAGAGACGTATTTTAAAGGACTTGGATGGAGTGACAACAACCCAACAACTGATGGACTTACTAAAATTTCATTGGGAGCGATTGCCGCAGGATAACATAAACAATCTCATCGATTCTATGAATAGTCGGTGCCAGCAAGTTCTCAATAACAGAGGAGGCCACACTTTGTATTAAATTATGCAATTTTTGTACAACCATTTAATTTTAGTTTAAGTTTAGTTGATTAGGCACCTTACTTTGTACTCCGTACATACAGTACTTACTCGTAATTATTGTTAATTAAGTATAATCATTAAAAAAAAAATTGTTGTTTAATATCAAAAAAGCATTAAAAATAATATAAATAAGAAAATACTAAGGATTTAATACGAAAAGACATTGTAAAATTGAAATTTGTATGTGACTTTTTGGATGTGTGTATATTGTTACCTTAGCGGCGAAAATCACGCATAATTTGACGCATACGCGGGTTACTTACGTATCTCATCGATGTTCTTTGATTTCTTTTGTTACGAGGTGGAAAGATTTATTATGCTGTAATACCACTAAAAAAACCACCTCTTTACCGACCAGATACGCCTTAAGAGGAGAAGACAGGGTACAGGAATCGTTCAGTCTTCCTGCCATTGCGCCATGTCAAAGCCGACCCAAACCCAGGGAAGGCTATAGGCTCCTGCCCTTACTGGCCCTATCACTTACAGATGAGCGATCTCCAAGCTGTTATATTTAGTCTAAATGGAATTAGGAATATCAAATGCCATGACTGTGTGTTAGTTGTTATAGGATATTATTCGTATAATATAACGTTCGAAAGATGTTTCGGCATTTTGTTTAATAAATTGTCTTCGTCATGAGTCTTTATCTGGAACACTGTTGGCACAGACCTGTTCTCAGCATGAGAAGGGTAAGGCCAAAGTCCATCACAGTGACCAAGTGCCATTTGGCAGACTTCACATTTCTTCGAGACACTGTTATGCAAGTTTCCTCTCGTTATTTTCGTTCACCGTTTAGGAAGCGATAATTAACAATTTTATTCGCACGTTAATTCAAAATATCGTGGTGCGTAACATTCCGTAACATTCCTGCTGGCTAACATTCCGTAGGTCTCTCCGCTAGACTATCGCTCCTTCCTGTGCCTTGTAAACCCGTATCGCATACATAGCAGTTACTTAGTACACATTTCACGCGTTGGATATGTTACGTGTGTTCACGTACAGTACTCGCCAATCTTTATGGCCGCTCTGAATGTAGCCATCGGTACGAACTTGCGCATGGTACAGTCGGGTGGACATGTCATAACCAAGAAAATATATTTGTAATTATTGAAAATTAAAATCTTCAGTTACGTTGTTAGATTAGCTATATTATATTTTTTAATTACATATTCAATCAAATTCGAGTAATGTAAATTCAGTTAGGTGAAGGGACTTTTAAGCATAGACTTCTTTCCTTCTTCATAAACGTTACTACGTCATACACTATTTTTCGTGTTTGGCGACGTAAAACATTAAAACGACCGCAAGGCATGATCAATGATAATGGTAACTATATCAGTACAAATAACAACTAGAAACAATGATACCAACGAGAAACAATAAAGAAGTAACACTACGAAACTATTTTAATCGCGACGATACTGTCAGAGCTCAGCGATTATGTGAGTCGTGTACGAACGTAGCACACTCACACTAACGCGCGGGAGGCGAGGACGCTAGCGGGTGGAAGACAGCGCGCGCGGGCGTGCCCTGCCTCCACGCCCCGCGTACGTCCCGCTGATACCTGATTTTGTGTTCTGCGCAGCGCAATGCGGCTATGTTCGGAGCGGCCTTAAAGTTTGGCGAGTACTATAAGTAACGTTTCACAGCGAAACAATCGCGTCATTGAGACGAGAGTTGCACTAGCTAGCGGGGTGTGTCAAATATTTGTCGGATGCGATCATTTGTATAGTCGCTAAACGACTCGAAGTACTGCCATCTGGTGACCACTGAGTAACGTATTGCGGTGCGTTAGAGGGGCGGTGACAAGTGTCCCTGAGAACTCGAAAATATCTGGCGAGGAATGGCATTCTGGCTCTAGGCGGCGAGCCATAAGTAGCTCGTGAATCTGTCCTCGCGGGCCTCGGTCCGTTACGAGACTTTAAGTGAAAGTGTTACCTTGTTAGACTGTAATTTGTGAAGATAACATACTTTGTGTCCTGAAATAAACTCAGTGTATTGTACTCAGTGTGTATTCATTGCAAAGAGACCCAGCTGTGCCCACATAGAACTGTGAAGCGTTGATACCGGCAAAAAATCAAGCTAGCCGTCGTCGTATATATCTCTAGTAGCAAAATCCATGGATAGATCGAATATTGAAACCGGCTTTGAGTGAGACTTTATTTTGAACCCAACAGAACGCTTACGGCGAAACAATCTCTTTGTATTCTTCCGGTGAATAGGCTTTTAGACACCTCAAAGGGATAGTGTACTGACATCGAGAACATTGACAACATATCCTTTCACTATACCTACCTTGTACAGAGCATCTACTTTATCCCATAACGTGTGTCACGTAGTATATTCCTGTCCGGCACCTTTTTATAGTAATAGGCGGCAAACGAGCAGCCGGATCGCCTGATGGTAAGCCATTACCGCTGCCCATGGACACAAGCAACACCACAAGAGTCACAAGTGCGTTGCCGCCCCTTGGGGATGGGAAAAGGGATAGGATAAGGAGTGGGATGAGGGAGAAGGAATAGGGGATAGGGCCTCCGGCACTCGCATTCCCCGAATGAAACGCAAAAGTTTAAGTACTGTTACTTTACGTCGATTTTCTGTGAGACCTGCTATTAAAATAAGTCTGTGTTTGACTTCATTTAACTTTATGACTGCATATTGCATAGGATATCTAACGGATTGAACAGCTATCTATTCAGGCATATACAAACAAGAAACTAATAAATGACTAGCGCCAAATACGTTTAGCAAGTAAGTCATATTTCGGCTCAATGATACAAATAATTTTCGGTTAAATCCAGAACAATTTTCCTCTAGGTTATTTGTTAGAAATTTTGCTTTAGCGTTCTGCAATAAGACCGTCCTTGTAATACCACTATTCATAAGTAATCTAATTTTAGTTATAATAAATAATTGTATTAGTTTCCTCATCATCAGCCTACCATATTCCACTTCTGAATATAGGCCTCCCTAATGGCACGCCACTAAGCCCAATTATCGGCATTGCGTGTCCAGCGGCTGCTATCCTTTTTGCGTATATCGTCACTCCACCTAGCTGCTTAGTTTACTGGTTTATTGTTAGAAATTGTCCAATTGATGTAGGTATTAATAAAACAGCGCACAAAAGTATTTCGTGGTCGCTCATATCTTACGCCGCACTGAACCAAGACCCGGTCAATGTTTATAGAGGAAAAACCGACGCTCGAACAACGGCCATCCGGACTGTAAATAAGGCCAAACAGCGAGGATCCCGATTGCACTTTCATGTCCCTAAACACAACTAGAAATACGGCTTTTAGAGCACCAATAAACGTGATTTGCTTCGAAAATTCATTTGATTTATCTCTTGTCTCGTTTCTTGGCAAGGAAACACAACCATATAGAATCTTTATCTTCTCGCCTAATGAGAATCCTGGCTCTAAAAATTTTACTGCATTTAGGTGTACGATTTATATTTTTGGTTATTTGTTTTTTTTGTTTATATCATAGGAAACTGGTAGGATTGTGGCCAAATCTCATTAAAAAAATTATAATACTACCGAACCAATTTGATACTATTCTTCTTTCGGATTTGTGTTAAAAGGACTCATTAGTTTGAAAATTTTATTTCTCGGATTTAAATATTTAGGGAAAAGCATTACACTGTAACCCTATAAAATCGTGGACTTACATATTCTTGAATAAAACAGTTTAAACTAATAGATATTGCTTACCGAGCGAACATTTGCTACTTTTGAAAGTATTAAAAAAATGAAGATTGCAGAAAGCTGCCTTCGAATTAAAAAATAATTAAATAAAATTCAACCTATCTATTGGCACACTCACTGATATATCCAGGCAAAAACGTTTTGACACTTTATGTATAAATCCTAGTTTAACAAGGCTAATAATCAGCATATTTTTATCATTATTTGTATACAGTACTTGCTTGTTTAATCTTTACTTGTTTTTGATAATTCATCATCAGATATAAACTGTCCTACTATTCGCGTTAAGCAATTAACAATTTTATTCGCACTTAGAAGAGTCATTGATATGTGTTCTGCAGATTCGAATCCAAGACCCTCTGCGTAGAGTCCGTCGGTCGTTCTCCTAGGCTATTACTGCTTTTTGTTTAATAATTAGTTGACTTAACTAAATAGGCATGCCCAATACAACGAATAGATTTTTGCACTAGGTAATCACCAAAACCAGTATCTTTCGAAATTTTCGTCCTAATTTTGCTGTTTAGCTGAGTTTAAATTGCCACAAAACAAATAAATCTTTCTAAAACCACCAAAAATATTCGCTGATTATCCACATTCAAAAAGATTTCGTTACAGACAACATACTTATTCTGAATTTTCTTACACCTCCTTTACCACAATCTGATATCAGACGTTTTTTTTAACTGTAAAGTCTAATTCTTATTCAGAAAGCGTACACCCACGTTTAGGTGATCACAGATACGAAATGTTTTAGGTTCGCGTCTGTGTCGAGATCTGGCGATATGTGGGTAGACGGATATTTGGAAAATTCTGCTAAAACAATGTTGCTTGCTCTAGATGCATGTTTTAAGGTTTTGGTAAGAATAAGGCGAAGATTGCTCGCTCCAGTTTTGGGAATAGGGTTTTTAGTTTTTTGTTGATAGCAGACGATAATTTAGAATAGATGCCACGTATTTGTGAAAAGAAAATGGTTGTCTATCTGTGTTTGGCTGGTGATGAGTTTTAAGAAAAGAGAATTTTTGAAAACTGAAAAATCACACGGATTCAAATTCTAAGGTTTTTCTCGAATGAGAAATGTGTTTTCTACTTTGCATGTAAAATTAGGTACTAAACTCACTTAAGTGTTATAACAATAAATCCTGATTAAAATAGTTAAACTACGTAATGGTTTCGTATGTGTAATGGCCCAATTCACTTACATTTATGTGAGGGGGTAAACTCCATATGTATGAATTTTAATGAAAAAAATGTTTTAATTGTTAGTCATATCTATTGTGTGACGTGATAAAGCGATCGATAAAAAAAAGGATTCGATGTAAATGTCTTTTCTGTTAGGAAATTTTCAAAAGCTACTTTCTGTTTGAAATTACCATCCATACACTACTTGAGTCGCAAGACGTCCACTGCATAATATGAGCCTCTCCTATGGCTATCCATATAGACCCATCTTGAGTCGTCAGCATCAGAAAATAAATATCCTCTAAGACTCCTTTAGGAAACCTAAGCCACAGTGTATGAGAAACATTGAGTACTTCTATATCGTGGTAAAACATTTTTCCAAAACTTGCAACTACAAATTACGAACTCTTTCACCGAAATATTCAACAAGCTTTTCAAAAACGTAACATCTATCAAACCGACATAAACCTTATATTTCTTTGTAAAAGTATATTAGAGTGAACAAAGTCCCGTCAGCTACCTGCGGTTCAGGCTTAATTAAAATTAGTTAGTTAACTAAACTCGGCTTGTTGGGCGAGCACGTGGAACTGTTGCCAGTCGAAGATATAATGAAAATAGCTTTACAAGTGTTGCTACAAACATTTATGGGTACGGTGGAAGTTTAAGCGGGAGAGGAGCTCTTGTGAGGTGGGTATGCGGTTGACCACGAACTCGACGCTCAGAAAGTGACTAGGTATCTGATAGGCCCGAAAATTAATAAAAATAAGTCTTAGATCAAGAAATCTAAGGCGTAAAGACCCGGGCAATTTAAATAAAATGCGTAGCATAGTAACAATCACGGATATGTTAATTCATAGACAGAGAGGATAAATATTGATTGACGTCTTAAATATATTAAGTATAGAATAATAATTGTTATCGATGCTTTCGTAGTTAAGTGCATAAGCAACGTTTATATTTCAAGAGATACTTTTTTTAAACGGTTTGCATTTTTTCATTACTAATATTAGTTAGTATTCTGATTATGTTATAAACTGAACACTTGTTTCTAATAACATTTTCTTTGAATTAGAAGAACCTAGTCCCATCGACATAGCTGACACGGATTCTCTCATTTATTTCCACCAATAAAATGTTGAAAGTCTTTTTATACGATTAATTTCCATTTAATATATCTTCTAGTTAGATTAAATCTATCACGACAATGTAACTGGTGGATAATAAAACAAAACGAACTACCGGCACAATTAGGTCACTCTAAGATTTCTAGAATCTAGTGTAACTGCGTCCACTTACACTACTTAAATACATGGGTTTATTTGTTTATTTTGTACTTGGTTGCGTCTGTGTGATTTAATAGATGATGCTTGTGTGTAGCTGGACAAAATGTAAAACTTAGAGTAATAGTAGAAAAATAGGTACAGAGTTAAACTTTAGGCAGCATCAGTTTAGGGTGAAGAAGTGCTCAAAACGCTGCAAGTTAACTTCACCTTTGTAAGGATTAAGGTTAATAAAAAACTGATCCTTAGATGCATTTAAAAATAATCTATCGGGTCGTAATTGCGTTATCTTACTCAATTTAGGTTAGGCCAATATTTCTTGCAAACACACCGGTGTGAGCTTAATGGACGGAACACTTAAAGGATGGTCTAAGTGTTTTTCAGCACCTACCCTCAATTTTTATTAATTGTAATATGCCACTCTGTCCTACTGCTGGGCCATAGGCCTCCCCAAATCTTTCCTTACTTGCTTGTCGCACGCAATTTCAAGCCAGTTCACTGGTTCTTTGAGAACAACTTGAACCCACAACCTATAAATTGTCTATATAGATAGCTTCATCAATACCGTGATAATATTTTAAACGTAACTAGATTGTTATTGCTATTCCAGTTAACGCCAGTTTCCTGTGCCTTCAGCCATCATCTTTCTCGGCTGGAGGTTAGACCAGCGACCGTATAATTCGATTCAGATAGATGTTACAAAGTCTCCGCCAACTTAGCACGGTAGAGGCCTAACTAGTTTACCATTACGCTCAAGTGAAAAATGAATAGTAAAGTTTACAAACTGGAAAACTGGGCTTTTGGGGTACGCGGAGAAACTTTTTCTTTTGGCAACTTTAAGGATTTCTGATGAAGATGTTCATTTAAGTTATGTTTTAAATAGATATATGTTCGTAATAGAGATATGTTTAATATTTTATCATATTTGTAATGCTAGGTTAGTTATTTGGGTAACAATTTTCGTTGTGAACTCTTTGGCTCTATTTTACTGGTTTTCTTCTGGATTTTACTTTAGTGTCCATCGTTTAGGGAATTTTAAATTAATATGTAATTTTGTTATTTACATTATTTACTAAGCATAAGATCAGAGTTAATAATATGCCCGAATGTGAAAGTCCTACGTTACGGGGTTGTTTGTATGCAGAGCGATTTGCCATCCACATTTAACTTACCTAATTGAGTATCGAACTCAGGATTGACACTTTTACCAGCGTTAGCAAAACATGATGAAAGTGTTGTGTCTGATAAAAATAAGTAGAAATTTCAGCATCTGGAAATTGAAGTTACAATATAATGCTTGACAATTTTATTTGTAACAAGTACATTGGAGTACTTTTATTACTTTATCGAAATTACTTTGCTACGTAATTTCGTTTCGTCCGCCAATTCAGATACGTATCTATAAGCGCGGTTCATTGATCAACTGTAACTCGGTTAGGGTCGCCAAAGTCACTTTAACTGGGTTATTATAACACTTATAGTTTGTGGGTTGCGATGATCAGTTAAGTGGTGAATGTTGGATTATGGATTCATCAGTAGGTATTATTGAGGAAAAAGTGGCAATAGTCTAGTGGAGAGACCAACAGACTGCTAGGCAAAATGTCGCAGGTTCAAAGCTACGGCGAGCAAAACCGATTTTTCGATGCCATGTGTGCAATAATTAATCATCGTGAGATAAAATATCGCGAGGCAATGTATGTATATGTCTGCGAGATCTTCGTAATGTTCTCAAAAAACGTGTGAAGTCAACCCGCACTTGGGCCAGCTCAACAGCTTAACTCTTATCATAGTTGAAAAGGCCAGTGTCGAGCTGTCGGACAGTTTGTACACAGGGCTGATGAGGATGATTGCTCTGTCACACGAGCGAACCCACTAATTGTAGAAAAAAACAAGTTCTACTCGGTATTAAGCTACTGTAATGGATAGGAATCGATAAGTTCCAAAATCCGTTTCCGCGTGTTACACTAGAGACGATAATATTAAAAAGCTGGATATTGGTTCAGAAAAATGTACACGAGCTCGAGCCAAATGAGATAAAAATGTGAGTTATACTGACAGTTTAATGCGAGCTCAGTGCTTAGAAATGACACTTTGATTGATTCCGGGAGGAAATTCAGCGCACTTTGACGAAACAGGCGCTAAAGAAGAACTAGGACAAAACTGTAGGTACTTGAATTGTTTTGTCCGGTTAGATTTTTAAGGGATGCATGTTATGAAAAGCCAATCAATCACCGAGGAAGGTACCGACGGCTTAACATGATCTCCGAGGCACGTGGCAAGCGATAAATAGTAATTCAATACGCACATAACTCCTAATAGTTTGTGGTGCGCGCCGTGGTTTCGAACCTGATACTCTCTGCTTGACAGTCCATTGGTAGGCTATCGTTGTCTTCTTTTACATTACTGCATATCTGGTACTCTTATTAATACCGTAGTTCCAAAACTCCTCACAACATAATACAGCTACCGTTCAAGTATTCAACAAACTAAAGAATTACTGCAGTAAATCTCAAGATATTCAGTTGGCGGGTACAAAAAATCTTGCTATCTTGTTGTAAGTTGGTGCGCAAGTTTTATCTACATGCGAGAACTTAAGACGTCAGTTGCCACGTCTCGTTACGAGTTGAGAGTTTAGTGTTTTACTTCAACGCTGTACAAGATATGTGGCAGGTTGAGAACTCTATAAGTGTACTACTTTTCGCCTTCCTATTTATTTATTTTGTTCGCTCTAGCGCAGCTTTTTTGGAGGGTAATGAAATAAATGTGTGTGATGGATATGTAGATAGTGTGTATGTGGTTTTCTATAGTTTAGTGGTTTGCCATTCTGGTGAAGTATCTCTATCCTAGATAAGTCTGAATCCAAATAATAGTCTTTGTGAGATGCAAAGAGAGTTTACAAATGTTCGAAGGAATACCTTGAGCCTGTCCTTTATTTTCCAAATTGCAAATTGTGGCGAAAAAAATTATATATACTTCATTTAAAATACGTTGGTATACTTGCCAGCGCTGAAATGCCAATGCAAAGATCCGAAACCAGTTTCCAGCACATGCTTCATTTTAAAAAGTTCTGTTCTACTATTATCACTTTAGGCAAGTATCACGAGTGTCGTTACGTGATAAAATCTCTATTGGTACTGGCATATCATCTCTATGGTCATAATAGAAAATTGCTAATAAAAATGTACTGCTAAGCGCATGGTTATGTGTTTCATACGTATTTTGAACATTTTCACGTGTTGGAGTACTTTCTTTTTCATTTTAAATATGTGTATATAAAATCCTTGCGTTACTGACTGACTGACTGACAGACAAGCTACAGCCAAAACTATTAGGCGCAGGAAGCCGAAGTTTGCATGTAGGTATGTACATTGGGAACCGTAGGGGTGCACTAAGAAGGGATTTCCTGAAACTCCTACGGGATTATGCAGAAATAGTTAAATTAAATAAAGTGCGGTTGTAGCTGCACTCATCCTCTTATGTTAAATAATCTTTTACTACATTAACAATTTCCTCACTAGCTTTGTGCAGTCACAGATTTTGACCGTTAGATGCATTGGTGTTTGTATATTGAATAGGATCTAATCCATAATAAATTTTAAATCAAATATGAAAATGTTTCTTTAAGTAGTTATGTGTGTAATCACAAAATCAAAAATCTTCGAATGTTCTAGAATAAAACTCATACAGATTGTTTTTATTTATATTGTAAACGAATCCAGCTCTAAGAATAAATCCTGTGTCGCGAGGGACACTATAAATAATCAATCAACGGACACAAAGTGTAACCAAAGGTCTTCTGAAGCAAGAAAACTAACGTAAAGGCACAAGTGAGTGCCCATACATCATCACCCACAATCCTACAAGTAAAGCTTTCCTAGGAATACGGGACTTTTTACGTATTACTTTTTAGGTACAGATGTGAATGAATGTACATTATTTAATTGAGCATAAGACTACTTTTTTGATCCCATACACGCGTCCTTGAACGTTTTTTTATGCAAATCAGAACAGATGTTATAATGAACACATGCATCTGTTACTACAAAAACATTTTCCAAGCACCCGTGAAAAGATTTTTATATTCATCACATTAACCCTATCACTAGTTCGATGGTACTATTGACCCTTAACACGTATTTATTAAAGGTTGAAGATAAGCAAAAATAAACTTTATTCCAATATAAATAGAGATAATACTTGTTCTTAAATGGGTGATCACACATCTGGCCTATGAGGAATGTGTGTTATTATTATTATCTGTTCGAAAAGTGTTAATTAAATGATAGAAATAAAAGTCATTTCTTATATGGAAATGAGTTAAACTAAGATAGCGGGCAGTTCGTATAACTAAGTTTAAAGGGTCAAATTAAATCAGTGATAATTTATTCATTTAGGTCACTTTTAATAGTTTTAATGCTGGTGTGTTTATAGTTGTAGAGTGAAACGGTAGCATAAGAGCTTTGTGGGAAATTGTTGCAATGAACTTTTGGTCATCCCACTGTTGCGTAATTAGAATTACCTACTAAATATAGAAAAGAGTTTTGACAGACGTTGTTTGGTGAGAATCTACTTCCTTAATAGTTAGAATATATCAGTTGCTGTCCGTTTCTTAGGCAAAATCTGAAAAAAAATGAATGGAAATCAAAACATTGTATAATGTACCTACATTTAGCACTCATGACAACTATTTGTCAGGAAATCACGACATTTTATTTATTATTAAAAATATACTCAATGTATTTCGTTCTTAGGAACTTAAAAAGTACCCATTAAGCTTTATAGCTATATACCATTAAATTACCCCATAAAAAGAACAGTCAAGAAATTCAGCCATGAATATTTTTGTCTTTCACGATCATAATGATTATGCATGTTATGCTTACAATAAACAAGTATAAACTATATTTTAGAGGCCTTGCCACTAATTTACTATTTAAATAAAATTGCTGTTATCATAATCAACTATTGCTCTATAAAACACGCACAATTTTATCCTTTATCGATTCCTTCGCATAAAACCTGTATCGAATACTTAACTGATACATTATAACTGGTGTGCGATGCATACAAATGGGACATTTTTATTCTGATCTCCGCACCCAGAGAATAATAATTTTTGTCTCGAAAATGCTTCAGAATAAAACATTCAGACTGTCTCTTATTTGTTATTCTTGAAATATTACGACTAATCCAATTCTTAGGTGACCACTTATACTTTACAATGACTTTTGTTAACTTAAGACTTAAGTCACTGAATTATGTAAGTTGGTACTTTGAAAGCCAATGCAAAACTCATTAAAAATAATACTTCAAAGTTATAATCGTTCGAACGCGACCGCGGGCCTATCCGACCCGGGAAGTTTAAATTAAAGTTGTCACCCTAGGTGGCGTCGCGGCGATGGAGGGTTGAGTTCGACTTGTAAAGAAAAAAAGCGAATTGGGAAGTGCCCCAAGGTCCCGTAGGTACGTTCTGAAATACATTTTGGATGTTATTTTATTATAGCTTTTTATGATTGACGTACTGTTCTATATTCGGAAGGTTTTCAAAGGCAAGATTTGCTATAAGGGTGGTATAGGCATGTTTATGACTTAATTTAGAGTTTTAGCACACTAACGCTGTAAAAATAAGATTTTAAAATAGTGTTACGTTTTGCAACCGCTAAGTACCTACGTCAAAATTGCGAAATACATTAATTTCTCATGATTCTAAAATCAGGTAGCGTGTATATATAATTCCATTAGAATTTAATTCTTATAGAATTATTAAGTTATTTTAGCTATGATAGGTATATTTGATTTAATCTAGAGTAAAGAAAGTAAAGAGGTCTCATTTTCCAATGCTGAAGTCATAATGAAGAGAAGATGGGATTATTCCTAGTGGCACAGAAAGACTTTTGATTACCTGGCAATTGAATAATAAAAAAAACATTGTCACATAATTTGACGGAACCCAAATAATTTCGCCTATCCTGAAAACGTCTAACGCCTTGATGCATACGAAATTAGAGTTTGTCCCTCAGTAATTCGTTTTTAAAAGACGCCGATGGGATCCCGAAAATAAGGTTTTTATTGTGAAGACAATTGCTCTTTGATTGGTGTTGAGGAATTAGGATTTTGACTTTAGATATTAATAGATAATACCTACTGCAGATAATGGTAGGATATTTTTTTTCTTATGAATAATAGCTAGAAGGAATTTGCACCGCATGTAACGGCTGTTCATCGCGTAATTATTTGAATTTATCAGATCAGGTCCGTGACCATGGCTGGTATAGCCCGTGCCGAAATGTTTTTTTTTGTCTTTTATGTAAGTTGTAGGTTTTTGTTAAAATGTAAGTAATAGGCAAATAAGCAGTTTCATAGCCTAAGTGATTACCGCCGCCCATGGACACCTACAAGTCTGGAGGAGTCACTAGTGCGTTGGCGTCCTATAGGATAGGGAAAAGGAATAGGAAGAGCGGGATGAAGGTAAGGGAACAGGGCGTCCGGCACTTTTACTCACCGAAAGAAACGCAACAGTATAGATACTAAGTACAATCAAACAAGTCGGCGCTGGTACAGTTTGAACAAAATTCCCTTGGCTCGCTCTTAGAGTCGAGGCATACTAGAAACTGGTTTTGTATTTCTTGCTGAGCGATTCTCGCCCTTAACACTTTAACTGCCAAGCAAAAATGATTGACAGCCAATCCTCCGCTACCGTGGGTCACCGGTGACCTACGCGGCGGTTATAGTGTTAAGGTGATCGACCGGGAAGTTGTTCAACTGTACATACATACTACTTTATGTCGATATTCTTTAAGAGTGTAGTACTCCCCCAGTTGAGTCAGACCATTCATGCTAAAATTGACAAGGATCTACTCTACAACCTTTAAAATTTCTGGCAGAATATAAAGAATTTTACCTTTATTTTCGAATAACTACACTACTAAGACCAGTTGCATAAATATTAACTAACATGCGTACAATCGCGAATATTTTAAAGTATTTACTATACCTCTGTGTCGTCATAAAATTACGTATAGGTAACATTCACATTTATACATAAACTGTCGAATTTCTAGACACGTAGGTATATCTTCGTACTATGAATAGAGTTAGGCTATATTCCACCTTAGGTAGATTTCACATGTCTTTCGCCAACTTTATGGCGAGTTCTCATGTCACTCACATGCAAGTTTTCGTTAACTTTAACAAGCTATAATTAACCATTTATAAAAATATTGTATTAGTGAGTGACTTTTGCAAATTGCAGTATTGTTTTATAGATATTATTTATAGCTAGATGAACTAGCTATAAATTATAGCTAGTACCTCTAGTTTACAAAAATATAGCTAGTTCCTCTAGCTTAGATAAATATAGTAAAAATATAGTTAAAGTATGGCTTTATAAAAATAAGTACAGGTATCTGTTAGGAATAGTAATATGCAGTAATCGCTTTCGACTTAGTGTAATCGGGTTGTATTTTAGATATATTAATAGCATTTTTAAAAGGGCAATGTTCTGCTCGATTTTATGTGTCATCACAACAGATGTTTATCTTTACTAAACTCGCAGTGAAAGCTAGTTCGTACTACTAAAACAAAACCGTACGCCTTAACAAGCTCAAACTAATTTACGTCTTATGGTTTCATAAAAGTACATCGTTGTACCTCCATAATTGATGAACAAATCAAATCTAAATCAAATTCCGATCTCGTTGGGCCAATTACACCCGAATCCGTCGACACGGGCGTTGATCGATTGATTTATGTTACCGAAATAATTAGATCCTCGAAACTGATTAAAATACACGAACTTACGTGTGAGGCGGGTGTCTGCGTAAAATGGTTGGGTTAATTGATTTGATTTATATTTGAAGTGGAGGTATTTGTCGCAAATTGTCACGTGTGAAAACGTGAGATTTAAATTGTTGTGGAGAAGTGTGAAGTGTGGTTTTGTATGAATATGTTTACATTCAAAACTAATATCTTCTTCTTTTAGTTATTTATTTTGTTATTCGAGCAGTGAACATGCATTGAAAATGGCACTCGGCAATATGTGAACGACAAAAAAATTATAAAAAGCTCATTAAAGATTTGCTGAAACTTATGTATATCTTATGGAGTTGGAACATATACACTTTATTTTTTATTTATTTTTAAGCAGAAATAAAATTAAAACCAGCAAGTGCGTCTTGTGTCACAACTTATATTTTAGTTATTTTTGAAGCACGGTAATGTATCCAATATTTATTTTATTTATTTATTGCACAAAACAAGTTACATTATTTTAATTATTAAAAGTATACAGTTTATTATTATAACTTAAATTTAAATTGCAACACGTGCATATAGTAAAATAAAGAAAGACAACATAGGTACAATAAGGAAGGTAAAGAAAAACAAGTTCATATACAGAGATAAGTGAGTACACATTCAGGCAGTTAATTTATTGCGAGGTATAATAATGCTGTGGTGAATATTGAACCTCTAGTTCTCTATTTTGGTGATTTATGAATCACAGGACTGTTTTGTAAGACCTACTACACTACCCGAATAAAAAACGCCCTGAATATCACCTCCTAGATAACATCACTACAATGACACGACAATAATAATTAATAACTTTTAATTAAAAGGGGCGTTGATCTAATTGTTGATCGTTATCAATTTTAATAGTTATTAGTATAATTACATTTGATATTAATTTAGGGATCATAATGCTTCATCATGGGTTAACATTAAGCTTTGCGCAGTTGAACGACATTCGTCGAGGGGGATTTTCATTAGAATTACCTCTAGCTGGAGAGAGTAAGAAAATTAATAGGCTACGAGTAAAAATGGGATGCAAAATATTCGCACTTATTTAGGGGCCTATAAATTGCATCAAACTTATTACCAAATTTGAAGAATGCAAAAGCGGGATAAGCGTATGTATATTGGCACAAACTACAATATAATTGTTGAAGACTGAATTAAATATCGTTTTCAGACGCTTACATGACGCATGTTCGGTCAGATCCTCTGCAACGAGTAGCAATAAAAAAAAGTATCTTTATTTTTATAGATTCGACAGCTTTAGTGGTCCATTATCTACTGTCTATCAAAAAAAAGTAAGAAATATTGGGAAAATTTTTGTGAAGAATTAGCCAATAAAATCTCAAAGTCAGAATTAGGCGATTTTATACCTCCTGTGTCTCCACTTGATTATTATAGCTGATAATTAAGTTAACCACTGGAGCATATCATACTGCACAAGCGCAAATACGAGTACTCTTGTGCAGTACGATATGTCACAGTTGGCTAGTCTTCGTTGAGACCGACATTCTCAGTCGGAAAGAGTTTTATTCTATTTGTCAATTTTTCTATTCAATTGACAAATCTGTAGAGGAAAAACGAACAAAGTTCCTAAAGGTGATTTTCCACCAGAGTGGCGAGACGAGACTAGGCGAGAAGAGAATTGAAATCGCACTGACCCTTTTCCACTAAAAATAGCCATCGCGAGCTCGCGCGTGACGGCCACCGCGCCGCCCGTAGGCTTTATTAGATAAAGATATAGGTACAGTGCTGTTTGAGTTCGTCTTGCAATACACACGCAATTTCTATCGCGAGAAGTGTGTTTCTGTTGCAAAGTTAATTTATACTCTATGTCGGAAGCAATACGGTTCATTTTTACACAAACAAATATTTCAATTCACGCCTTGCATATTCTCGTCAATCCACACTGTTTCCACCAAAGATGCGCTGGGAGAGAATTGAAAATTTGCCATACAAATTTCAATTCTCTCCTCGCCTCGCCTCGTCTCGCCCCTCTGGTGGAAAATCACCTTAACTTACGAAACTTTTCCCAATGTCAGAAACAATTCCAGTCAAGGTATCCGGTCCCAAACCTTCCTTCATTTATGTGTTACGGCCTCTGCAGATGATGGACAGTTATCCCAAGAAGTCAAAAGTACATGAAGCTTGAAGTAATGTCTCTGGACGAATGAACGCGAAAACGAGACGAGCTTACATCAAACAAAACAAATCTTACTGATAATCGTTGAGACGTACCGTTTCTATTTTACTCGCGAGCCCGCGGTTACACCCGCGTTATATAGGGCTACTACTCCGCTCCTGTAGCTTATAGCGTGATGTTAAATAACCTAAAGCAGAGTGATTCCAATCGAACCAGTCGTTCCTGCTTCCATATTAACGTGCTCTACCTACCAAACAAACTTCAGCTTTCTAATCTAATATATAAAATTCTCGTGTCACAGTTTTCGTTGCCATACTCCTCCGAAACGGCTTGACCGATTTTGATGAAATTTTTTGTGCTTATCCGGTATCTATGAGAATCGGCTAACATCTATTTTTCAAAAAAAAAAAAACAAAAAAGAAAAAAAAAATTTGCAAAACAACGTTTGCCGGGTCAGCTAGTATTAGTATAGAAAATACATATTTTGGAGAGCCTAGATAAAGAAAGTAAATATTGAGAGATATTTGTTTTTAGAGTAGCTAAATGATGATGATATTTAGTTATGCATATGATTTCTGTAGTAAGATAGATTTTAATGTCCTGTCTTTTATCAAATAAGTGTAAGTTTTAAATTTCTATTTTTTTCTTATGTTAACCCGTACTTCAATATTACAATACCTACTATTTCCTGTACCTATGCACGTAACGTCTTGTACTACTGATGAAATAACTACGGAGGGCACTGATGACTTGTAGATAGATAGATAGATAGATAGATATATACTTTATTGCACACCAAAATACAGTAAATTATTTAAGTGACTTAAAACTACGATTTATGTACAAACGGCGGCCTTATCACCAAGGGCGATCTCTTCCAGGCAACCTTTGGATGGACAGGAATGTTTTAAGCAATATTATGGTGATGGTGTAGTATTATATTAAATGAATCATAACATAACAACATAACATATCTTCACGCCTTTTATCCCCGAAGGGGTAGGCAGAGGTGTATTACACACCCACACTTCGCCAAATATGAATCATTCAATTTTAAAATATAATACAATACATAATATATACATACAAAACCAAATAAATATACCTACATATATACGATACATACATAATGTATGCACATGCTTGTAATACAGGTTGTGTTGCACATACCTACCTCAGGCACCAGTCTCTCACAAGGTTGATGTAAGCTTTGGCATTACTATTAAGGCCTTAGCATAAGAATACTATTGTGATGAGGAAATAAATGATTTTTTATTATTATTATTTATTTTGACTTTAACTATAAATCTACTAATACATTACCAGGTACCTGAACAACAATCGTACTCTGTTGATATAGAACATTGTTATTTGAAATGCTTTAGTTTCGAAATAGTAAACTGTAGAAGTTTAAATTTACTCCTAGCGTATCTAATGATAATAATGTAAATAAACTGTAGAGAAGAGTCTTCAAACTACACATAATTAATTTAGACATACGAACATAGAATCTAGCATATAGTATTGCGTGGAATATGTCGCACCCCTAGATGAAAACTTTAGTAACTTAAAAAAGTATGCTTTTCGCATTACACTTAATCCCGCCACTCTACTTGCGTGGGCATTTTTAAGCGCGCATTTTCGTGACTAGGTCCCTTTCCAATTCAGTTTTTCGCGCTAGAGGCGTTTTCGGATGCTCTACCACAAAGATACTGGGATAACTCGTGTAACTAAAGCTTCATCCGCTATTTATTTATTTATTTAGTAATTTTAGGAAGGCTTACAGACAAATGATCTTATAAATTACATCAATAGGTTTCTAATTTGCTAATTACAAGCCCTCACATATAGGGTTTTATTTTTAGACACAGTTGTACATAAACAATAGGAAAAATGCAAAACAATAATTAAAAAGAAAAAATATATAACAATACATTGTGACAGAAGGACATAGGTAGGTATAGAAAATAAATAATTTACATAAAAAAAAAACAAAAAAAAAACGAAACGAAACGAAAAGTGCTTGCAGCTTGAACACTTACTTACGCTATCAGGCGTACAGATGTGGTGCCCTCCAGCGACGCTAGTCAGCGCTGTCACTGAAGAATACCTCACCCATACGCTTCTTGATCAAAGTTGAGCCAGTACAGAATAGGTCGAGATCTAATTGCGATGCCACCTTGTTAAAATTTCTTGCATTACGAATGGGAAACGTGTTTTGTTTGTAATTAGTAGAAGCAAAAGGTGTGTCAAGAATGGGTCGTTGCCTTAGACCGAGATGGTTGGTTCGTATCCCTATATTAGAAAGAAGCTCCGGACAGTCCACGGAGCCGTTTGCTATGTTAGCTAAGTAGCATATGTCAGTAACGTTACGCCTGTATTCTAGAGGGAGGAAGTGGTAATGTTTGCATGGAGATATGTAATCGGGTAAATATTGGTGTGCCTTATAATCTAAGTAGTGCATAAATTTCTTTTGGATACTTTCTATACGATTTCTATACTTTCTATGCTATGGAACAGTTACGCGGGATACAGCTTTACCTAAGTGACACCACAAAAGTTATCAGCCGTATTTAGTTGTCTTTCAATTTTATTAACACAAGTAACAGACGTCTGAATAGTCAAACCTTAAAAATAATATTAGTTTTATGAATACAGTATTACAGTTTTGTCATCTTCTCTAAATATACCAAAGACCGATTGCCGTCTTCACTAAAAAAATGGTATTATGAGTTACCTACCCTAGTTTTCATCTAGGGGAGTGCGAGTGTCGCTGTCGGTACTGTACTTTGCCGCTTTATTACCAGTGAGACGTTGAGAATTCAGACGTAAATACTCATCAGCCAGATTACATATAAGTTAAACGAACATTGAAATCAGTTGTAATTAATTCTAATTGTTTTACTAACAGCCGTTCAGAAAAACTCATCTAGTATTCTAATTGCGACGTTTCCATATCTGTAACGCTTCGAAAACTTTGCGCACGTTTCGCGAACGTTACACATAAACTAATTAAATAATAATTATTATTATAGTCTGCGATGTAAACTATGTTAGAGTTGTTATTCAATTATGAACTCGTCACTACGTTTAGTTTTAATTATGTAGGCGAAATACTGTTATCCGTTGATTCAGCTTTTGTGGAATTGGACTTTTGTTTTTGGCATAACTATACATATTATAAAATGAAGTCCACGTTTTTCCCAGTCTGTCTGCATGACCGCGATAACAGCTACAGAACGGATTTTTGTACGGTTATCAGCGATAGGTAGTGTGATTCTTGAGGAAAGTCTATGTGTATAATCTATTATGCGTCTACGCAGGTGGTGCCACGGGCGGAGCCACGGGCGAATGTATTTTTTTATAGACACGCCTTTATCCCCGAAGAGGTAGGCAGAGGTTGTAATATTAGACCCACATTTCGCCATGAATTGTTAGGTCCCACTTAATAGGGGGCGAGCCTATTGACCGGGCATTTCACCAGACTCCGTGCTGCTACTGAGAATTCGGAAAACTCAATAACACTTTTGCCCGACCCGGGAATCGAACCCGGGACCTCCCGATCAGCAGATGCATACGCTATCCACTGAATCACGGAGGCAGCCAGGGCGAAGTCTAGTGTATTATAATTAAGTGATTTAGATTGCCTATTTAGAATACCGAATTAGTGCACCTTAAAACTTTAATTCATAACGTGAAGACCACATTTTGAAGCACGTGGTCCGCTTGGAGAATTGCGCAGTAATTTCTTCATCATAAATAGAGACAAAAACAACTGTAGCCATCAAGCAGATAGTGAAGTAGTTGGTACGGGCAAGAAGTAATATAATCTCACAGAATATCAGTAAAAAGCAGCAATTTCCATTTAGTTTTCTTTCTTTGGATAAGTGATAGTAAAGAAGATGAAAGTGCTTTTATCTTTTTTTAGCCTCTGTCTTCCACAATCGGTCTTCATTGGAAGCAATTTTGGCGTATTGAAGGCACACGCCTATTGATTTTGTTTTTATAATGCTAAAATGTAAAGGGAGTGAATAATGAGATAACGTCTGATAGGAGAGAATGGAAGAGAAAGACATTCTGCGCCGACCCCAAGTAATATGGGAACAGGGCAGGCAGCAGAACAAGAAGAATGCTAAAATGAGATCTGATAAATAATCTGGCAGGCGGTGAATTTACTGTATTTCCTAGATATTGCTTTTCTTATACTGAATATATTGCACTGTAACTGTCTACTATCATGTAGATAAGGTACTGGGTCGTCTGCTGAAGCAAGCAAAAAAACACTACGTAAATATAAAAAATCTCCACTGTCAGCTCAACAGCTAAAAGCCAGATATCATGGGTAAATCATAACATTTTTTCAAAGAAAACTTCGTAACTTACTGACTCTAAAGGCTCTTTGATCCACGGCTAAACAAAGTTGCAAAAGTTGACCTTTGGCCGGGCGGCAGCTGTTTGCATATTGAGATACCATCCCTCGTACCCATGGTAAGCGTGTAAGCCAACCGTGTTTGTGGATAGCTTTGAGGACACGGTTATGATAATGGAGAACAACCTTTGAAGCATTCGTCAAAGTTTGGGGTTATGTTTATGTGTGTATAAATGTATTTTGTAGATATTAGTGAGTGGAAGGCGTGGTTTAAGCGCTATAGACGACTGTTCGTGGTCTTCGGTGAGTGTGCGACGGTTGAGGTGACGCTACTGGTCCGTGGGAGTTTCTACTGCTATCGGCAATATTCGCATCGTAATGATAGCGCACGTAAGGTTCTTAAAGGCATCGACTATTCAACTCGCTGCATACTACCACTAGAATAAAATATGTATACCTAACCAAGACAACTGGCAAAAGAATCATAATACATAACCATCATGGAGCTTTTAATTCTGACACGTGCTCTTCTTTCTAATTATGCTATCGACAAGACAATCAAAATAAACCACTCAAAACAATCTCACAAAATATTTACCAATAACTCCTTGTACGGTAATCGATAGGAAACAAAACTCATTCGCGCTAAAACATCGTTCCGGACACTTTACAGGAAGTTCCGGCGGCTGAAAAAAAAACCCTTAAAGACTTCCGTTATGAACACTGAGACACTATTCCCTTTTCAAATGTCGGCAACATCAAAAAACAATTCCGACCAATCAGAAAGCTGTTAGTCACGAAACGAACGCACTCCCATTACTGTAAGCGCATTCACACCTATGTTAATTTGATTGGACCATTTTACACGTAGGTGGAGATTAATGTAACAAGTTTAAATTGAATTATTTTCACCGATTTCTTGTGGTCCCACCCACAAGAAATCGGTGATTTTACATTTAATTGGATAAGAACGAATGACAAATGAATTCAATAAAATTTTTGGTCGTATGTAAGCAATTTAAAATGAAAATACTTACTGTGATATATTAATTTTATAGTATAATGAGAGGCTATCGTTTAGTGATCGTGTCAGGCCATGAATGAAATTGGGCTATTAAACGTATTAGATTATAATAGAGTAGGATGTACTTACTAAATGTATTCGGCTATGGTTTAATAAACTCTATTCGTATTTTATAAGATAAGACAGTATTTTAATATATGAATCGGATTTGTGGTGACGTTCTTAATTAGTTAAAATGGTGGGAATGATATCAGCTCCTATTATAACTGTTCGACTTCCGGGCGCGAGTGTCGATTCAGAACGTTATCTTTAATTGTTTAATTTAACACACTATGATGTAATTAAACTGGTACATGTGAGATCATTTTACACAGCCTACGAACGAGTGTTTGCAAACAACCAATCTTAATGTGCATTTTTGTCAATTCATAGTATAAAAATATTTATTAAATTTTTTTGAACCCGTAATTTTATTGAAAGTAACGTTTTTTTAAAGGTACAAAAACCTATTATATCTTTAGCTAATCTGAATTAAAATATTTTGTACATTAACTACATGCAGAAGATCATGGCTGGATCTGTGGAACTGATAGAAAGCTTGTGCTGTCGTTGAATCACTCAAAAAACTCTGTAGAAGTACCACATTACTATTAAGGTAATACTTTTTAGCACTTAATTTTGAAACAACGGTTTTCGGTCTGATCACATTTTCTACGGCATTTTATTGAATGATTGAAAACAATTTGTTAAATTATTGCAAGCATAGCATCTCATAATAATAAATATTGCCTTAGATTTAACACTTTTTTGTAATATAAATGTATTAGTAATTCACGAATAACTGTTGAAAAAGTTTCTGACGCTGGTATCAAACTAGGTACTCAATTTTAACAATTTACAAAAGTTATTTATTTGTGCGTATGTTATGCATTCCTACTGAATGTATAAAATAACATAGCCTACAGCTTATTATTATCCAAGTAGCAGTTGCTATATTTCAATTTACCAAAAATAAATATAATTAATTTCGCCACAAGTGGTGAAATTTTACTCAACTGTAAGAGAGGGTAGTTCTCTTTTCGCTGCCCCTATCTGAACAGTCATCTTGTTTCTGATCCCCACAAACTGATATCATGTTATTTCTATTAATGACTTATTTCCCTTGTTCTCCAGAACCCCCTTTTAATCCCTTATCGCGTTACTGCGATCGCATTCGAACCTATGTGAAATTATTTGAGGTATTTTTTTATTGTAGATCGTGCGATAAGAAACGGACGATAGATTGACAGTTCGTTGTATTAGCGTAGATTGTAGTGGCGTTATCGCTATAATGATTGTTTTATTAAATTCGGGAGGGCGATGAGATTTATTACATGTGAATGTAAGGTTTCCTGTTCGTTTTGGAAATGTAGTTTGTTTTAGACTTTTATTGATGTGTTTATTTTGTAAATTGTATATTTAAATTGCAGATTAAGGGCCAAATTAGTTCTTCTAAATGATACTGTTATCTGATTAATTATTTATGTTATTCGTGAATTACTAATACATTTATATTACAAAAAAGTGTTAAATCTAAGGCAATATTTATTATTATGAGATGCTATGCTTGCAATAATTTAACAAATTGTTTTCAATCATTCAATAAAATGCCGTAGAAAATGTGATCAGACCGAAAACCGTTGTTTCAAAATTAAGTGCTAAAAAGTATTACCTTAATAGTAATGTGGTACTTCTACAGAGTTTTTTGAGTGATTCAACGACAGCACAAGCTTTCTATCAGTTCCACAGATCCAGCCATGATCTTCTGCATGTAGTTAATGTACAAAATATTTTAATTCAGATTAGCTAAAGATATAATAGGTTTTTGTACCTTTAAAAAAACGTTACTTTCAATAAAATTACGGGTTCAAAAAAATTTAATAAATATTTTTATACTATGAATTGACAAAAATGCACATTAAGATTGGTTGTTTGCAAACACTCGTTCGTAGGCTGTGTAAAATGATCTCACATGTACCAGTTTAATTACATCATAGTGTGTTAAATTAAACAATTAAAGATAACGTTCTGAATCGACACTCGCGCCCGGAAGTCGAACAGTTATAATAGGAGCTGATATCATTCCCACCATTTTAACTAATTAAGAACGTCACCACAAATCCGATTCATATATTAAAATACTATCTTATCTTATAAAATACGAATAGAGTTTATTAAACCATAGCCGAATACATTTAGTAAGTACATCCTACTCTATTATAATCTAATACGTTTAATAGCCCAATTTCATTCATGGCCTGACACGATCACTAAACGATAGCCTCTCATTATACTATAAAATTAATATATCACAGTAAGTATTTTCATTTTAAATTGCTTACATACGACCAAAAATTTTATTGAATTCATTTGTCATTCGTTCTTATCCAATTAAATGTAAAATCACCGATTTCTTGTGGGTGGGACCACAAGAAATCGGTGAAAATAATTCAATTTAAACTTGTTACATTAATCTCCACCTACGTGTAAAATGGTCCAATCAAATTAACATAGGTGTGAATGCGCTTACAGTAATGGGAGTGCGTTCGTTTCGTGACTAACAGCTTTCTGATTGGTCGGAATTGTTTTTTGATGTTGCCGACATTTGAAAAGGGAATAGTGTCTCAGTGTTCATAACGGAAGTCTTTAAGGGTTTTTTTTTCAGCCGCCGGAACTTCCTGTAAAGTGTCCGGAACGATGTTTTAGCGCGAATGAGTTTTGTTTCCTATCGATTACCGTACAAGGAGTTATTGGTAAATATTTTGTGAGATTGTTTTGAGTGGTTTATTTTGATTGTCTTGTCGATAGCATAATTAGAAAGAAGAGCACGTGTCAGAATTAAAAGCTCCATGATGGTTATGTATTATGATTCTTTTGCCAGTTGTCTTGGTTAGGTATACATATTTTATTCTAGTGGTAGTATGCAGCGAGTTGAATAGTCGATGCCTTTAAGAACCTTACGTGCGCTATCATTACGATGCGAATATTGCCGATAGCAGTAGAAACTCCCACGGACCAGTAGCGTCACCTCAACCGTCGCACACTCACCGAAGACCACGAACAGTCGTCTATAGCGCTTAAACCACGCCTTCCACTCACTAATATCTACAAAATACATTTATACACACATAAACATAACCCCAAACTTTGACGAATGCTTCAAAGGTTGTTCTCCATTATCATAACCGTGTCCTCAAAGCTATCCACAAACACGGTTGGCTTACACGCTTACCATGGGTAGCTTCTTCTTGACGCCTTCGAGGTGTTTGCAGTCTATCAGGTCCTCTTCGGCGATCTTCTGCGGCGACAGGTGTAGGCTGGCTACGGTGCGCGCACACAAAGGCACTTGTTTGCTGTCGGCGCCGGCTCCTCGTATTTGTATGTCTACGCGTCGCGACGTTGGCATGTCGATCGACGTATCGCCTATGGCACGGATCGTAAACGGGTCCAGGTTCCCTTCCGCGCCGACTTCCTTGGCTATGTCTTCGTCTATGAGCGATACGGTGCTTCCGTCGTCGAGTAGGGCGAACGTAGACGCCTCTCCCGCCGGTCCGACTATCTGCACGGGCACTATCTTTAAGTATGCTTGAGCCTTTGCACGTATGCACGAACTGGCGACCGTTTCTTGCTTTTCTATGTTCACGTCTTCGGTCCTATGGGCTCCTCTATCGTAGTGAAGCAACTGGTTGTGTGTAGCGCGGCATCCCTCTACACCGCACTTCTTGGGCTTGCACGAGTGTTCTATTCGGCGTATGCGTAAGCAGCGAAAACACAATCCATGCTGCTTAGCTAGCTGCCATCTCTTCTCTGCGTTGGCGTTACGAAACGTGCTGCAGGCCGACGAGTAGTGTCCTTCGCATTCACATATCCTGCACTTTGCGTTGGACGTGTCCGTATGCGTTCGCTTCTCCGTCGCCGTCGCCGTGTACGTCCTCTGCACGGTACGTCTGCTTGGCGGCCCATCGGTGATGTTCTCAGCCGGCGCGGTCTCGGTCAACACGCGCACTAGCTCCGCATTGATGAGGTAGTGTTCCTTTTTCAACGCACGAAGTGTGACGACGCCGCTTCTAATCTTGCTCGCGAACGCGCATATGTCCTTGGGTGCTTCGCTACAGCGTGGCAGGGTCCTCAGCTTGTCCGTCTCTGCCTGTGCGATCGAGTCTGGTCGTCCGAACTGCAGCTCCAACTCCTTCATAATCTCATCTGGTCGCGCATGCCCAATCAGTTCAAAGCTAACTGTTTCTAACGCTCTTCCCTTGAGACTTCTTCTCAGTTTCGCTGTATTCTCCACGTCGTTGAAGAAATTTTTGGTGGTGTCGTATATCGCCTTGAACGACAGCCACTCGGTGTGCGCGCCGCCGAACGTCGGTAGCGTCATGATGACTTTCGAAACCGCCGGGTGTGGTGCAACTATCGATGTGTCCGGTGGCTTCCTATCGGCGAGCGCGGCGATCGCGGAGGTGAGATCCGTGATGAACGGCTTCAGCGAATCACCTCCCTGTTGATGAACGTCCATCTTCTGTGAGGGCGGTCCATCTTCTATCTTCTGTGCCCCGTCGACGTCTCTCTTCTTAGTGGGCGCCGATATCACTTCTATATCTTCGGGGCCGGGCTGGGGTTCCGGAGCCTCTTCCAACCACGAACGTACGTAGTCTTGTTTCGACTGTCCATCCTCGTCGTAGTCATCGGAGTCCGCCTCTTCTTCAGCCTTCTGTAGTGCTAACTGTGCTAACTGTAGTTTTATCTTCAAAACTTCTTCTCGAGCCAACATCACATTTCTATTGGAGCGTCCCGTAGCTGCTGAGCGTTGGTCGCGTTCCCTCGTTGGCTTCTTTCTATTTTCTATTATACTATGTTGCGCTGTACAAACGCTTGATCTATCGGATGGTTGCAACGTCCTTTCCTTGCCATCTTCATTTTTCGACTGCACCTCTGCTCGCTCCCTTGCATCTTGAGTGATGTTTCGTTCGTCCCTCCCCGCGGGGCCGGGGGGGGCCGGCGGCGGCGCGTCGCTCCCGACTGTTGTCGACGGCGATCGCGGTGGCCCGTCGTGACGGACGACCGCGGCGGCTGGGTTGCGGGCAGCGGCGGCGCGGGCAGGGGTACTGGAACTAGGCCCGGCGCCGGCCGCTCCCCCGGCGACCTCGGGAGCACGACCTCTTGAACGCGTCGTAGGCATTCTTCAATCCGGCTCGAAGCGACCAACAAATGGTCGCGACAGCAACAGGCGATCCGGCTTCGATAGGACCAACAAATGTAACGGATGCCAGGAATCGAACCTTTGCTAGTCCGCTACAGTGCGCTGGTAGTGTGCTGCTGACGTGTGCCTACGACGATGCGTGTTCTTCTATGTGTGTGGACTGTATGGCTTCGATGTGTAAGGGCTTCAGAAATGAAACATCTTCATACGTTGAGAGCGATGCTGTTCAGGTGTGCGGTGCTTGATGGTTACATAGGTCACAAGATGGTGGTTGAGACGCCAACAACTGGCCGAATACATGGTCGCTTAAGTACCTCGAAACTTTACCTTATCGACGACCATCGCACCGACCACGTGCACAGAGAATCTTTCGTTTATTTTTATTTCAAAAACAGTACAAATGTTACGTATGTTTCGATCCTATTATACATACATACATGTTCTAGGTCTCATTAAGTTCTATCTATTGGTATACAATACCTAAACCTAACTATTAGCGTCACTAAGTTATTCCATAAAAACTCCCAAAAAATGCTGCCACACAAGGGCCCGTTGAAAAACTATCGTATACTAAATTTATATATATAATTTTGGTAGGCTGTTGTGTGCAACTATATGGGGCATTTATTAAAACAAACACCATGAAAATATCTTTATTCAATTCGAACATATTACATGATAACTTTTTATTATGCTTATTTTAACTATATAAGGTAATAACTAGCAATAAAAAGGTATCTAGGCATGATTTCAAGTCTATATGAAGCTAAAAAACACTTATAAAACTATGAAACGAATATGTAAACAAACAGCTGTTTTATGAAGCATTAACTCTTATCTGTCACTACTGATAACGCTATTTATGATTCGATATCTAAGGTCCCTACAGTTAGCACAAGTTTAAGACTAATGTTCATGTATTACATAGTTGTTGTATATTAACAATCTAACCATTTACACTATTTTAGCTATTTTGTAACGTTTTGACACGTCCGGGAACCGAACCCGGTGTACCGCACGATTAGATAACACTGATTTTAACGATTTTCACTCGCGGTTTCGAATACACTATTCACTGTCATAGTTTTAATGTCTGTCGCGAACAATAAACAAGAACTTAAAAATATTTTACTTGCTTTCTTCTTCCACATACATTATACAATAACATATGGGTGTAATATGACACCTCTGAATGAGTTATTCGTCAATAGGCGCGTGTAAAACTCGCGCGTGCGCGCGAGTTGGCACCTTCTGGTTTTACCTTTTTTTTTGTCGTCAACTCGCTCGCACATATAAAGTACAGTCAAATAAAAACGGATTGAAACCAAGAACTATAAATAGTTAACTATTGCCCGCAGCTTTACCTGCGCTGGCTGATAGGAATTTTAATATTTCTCAATAGAATATTAGTATTTGCTAATGAACATTGTAAAACAATTTTAGCAAATCCTAATTTGACAGCCCTGTGCTTTTAAATTTTGTTTAAACCCTTTTCAGCAGTTGTACACCTTACGTGTAGATTTAGGAAGTAGTAAAACTCATAACAATATTATACCTGTCATATATGCGTTGTTGCTAACAAAACAAGAGTAACATACGAAATTTTGTTTCGCCTTAAAAAAAGTCAAATTCCGCCGTTTGATCCTAAAATAGTTATACTTGACTTCGAGAAGGCTGCAATGTTGGCAGTTAAAGGTATATTCCCCGAAACAAAAATCAGCGGCTGTTCCTTCCATCTCTCACGAAGCTTGTGGCGAAAAGCTGATGAAATTGGACTAACAAAATCTGCTCTGTGTAGGAAACATATAAAGAATAAAGAAGAATAAGAAAATGATTATTTTGTAGAGACTAAGTTAGATAAATAGTTCATGCACCACCGCACTACAAATATGGTTGAGAGCTGGCATTCTATTGTAAATAAAAAAATAAGTAATAGTAAACCTAAAAGTATAGCACATTTTTTGACCATCTTACAAAATGAAGATAATTACTATCAAACATTCTATTTAAAAGGGTCTAATATAACTGCAATATTAAAAGAAACCTGCGCTATTGATGAACACATTAACTTCACCATTAACGAATTTATCCACGGAGTTATAAGTATTGATTTATGCATCGAACTTCTAATCTTATTACAAACACTAATATGTGATTTTTTTATAGCTCCTAAGACTGATGAGAAATAATTATTTTTGATTGTACTGTTTGTTATAAAAATTATTTACAACAAACCCTAATATGTGAATTTTTAGAGCTCCTAAGAATGTTGAAATATAAATAATTTAGATAGTACTGATTGTTATAAAAAATATTTACTATAAACCCTAATCTGTGATTTTTTATAGCTCCTAAGACTGATGAGAAATAATTATTTTTTATAGTACTGTTTGTTATTAAAAATATTTACAACAAACCCTAATCTGTGACTTTTCTAGAGCTCCTAAGAATGTTGAAAAATAATTATTTTAGATAGTACTGTTTATTATAAAAACTATTTACAACAAACCCTAATCTGCGATTTCTATTGCTCCTAAGACTGATGAGACTATTAGCCAAATTATACTTGTTGTCACTCACATACTTTTTTTTAAAGTTTTTTACACTTACCTTTTTATTTTCACATTTTGGTTTTAAATAATATATGTAGATGATAATAAGCAAAAAGCTTCACTGGTAAATTGTGATATTGTGAACTGTTTTTATTTGTTTTAGACAATTTACAAAATATTTATTAAGCCATATTCTTTATTTATTGTGATATGATGATTTTTGATATTGTTGATAATTATTAATTATAGGTACATAAGCAGTTTGACGTTAGTGCCATGTTGATTTATATTAAATATTAAAAATTTAATAAAACTATATTTATTTTATTTTAAACTTAGTCGTACTATCATCCTCCCACACTTTTCCCAATTTATTTGGGGTTGGCGCAGTATGTTTTCACCTTCCATAATTTTCTGTTACTCATTATCGTGTCAATTACCCCTTTTTTCATATCCTCTCTCACACACTTCATCCATCTTTTCTTTGGCCTTCCAAAGAGACTTTTGCATCCATCAACGTTCATACTCATTACGTTCTTACCCTCATGTGTTTCTTCTCTTCTCATAGCGTGTCCAAACCAAACCAAACGATTCTCTTTCAACTTTCTATCAATGGTGCCACTTTTAAACTTCCTCTAACATACAATTTCTTATACATTTAAACTGGCTCTATATTACATTCTTTAAGACGTTTTTGTAGCTGACTGTACATCGATACATCAGATTTTTGGATCGAGCGAGATGACGACAAAAAAAATAGGTAAAACCAGAAGGTGCCAACTCGCGCGCACGCGCGAGTTTTACACGAGCCAGTTGACGAATAACTCCTCTGACTTGCCCTTGGGGGATACAGACGTGGGCCTATAAAGAAAAATATAAAAATCATTATACTCGACCAAGTTTGTACCGTTGCTCTTTTAAACTCACGAGTTTAACGACTTCATCAGCTTTCTTAAGTAAGAAAAGTCGAAGTGTCGTGTCAACTATCAAGGCTTTATGTGTCTCGTAAACATCAACACAAATAGTTTAGTATCACCGTTTTATTACTCATCTGGGTTAAGCTCGTAATACTTGATTGAGCCGAGATCTCGTGTTACTAATCAACATCCTGTAGATCTGTTCTTAAAGTTTAAAGAGCCCTCTGTAGTGCCCATAATGTGACTTGACGTGTCATTCGTAGCAGATCAGCCAAGGTTAGCAACGTTTCCAGAGTTTATCTTTTGGATGACCGCTTATTGCAACATTTACAATACAGCATAGCTATGGGAACTGCGGATACTGCGCTTGTGTTAGATAATTCTAGAAGAGGGTTAAAGAGAGGAAAAATTTAGTAAATGAATTATATTACTAGAACTTCAATATCTTGTTTCAAAATGTGTTAGAATTGTTTCTTAATATAAATATGTTAAAGCCATCTTCTAAATACGCGTCAGTCGCTGGTATGATAACACATTCTAGACTTCCAATAGTGTCACTAATTCTTCTCTCCTATTACACAAAGTTCCAAAAAGTAACACTTAAACCGAAACTTCTTAATTCAGTACGATTCTTACAAACTTACAAAGTACAAATACATTTCCCACTTAAATTCCAAGTGATATCCTAACCGTATAATATTATCGCAAATGGCCACCAGCAACCGTGCCAAACGGTTTAATCTACCCGCAAGCGGTAAACGGGTTGAAGCCAAGCGTGACGTTACCGATGTTGGATTTGAATACTTTTAATCTTTTGCTACTTGTACACATACTAATATACTCGTAAGGCCGGTTTCATTATCGATCTATCAGTGAATTTGGTTACTAGACTTACATATCTGACATATTTTTTATGAAGCTTATGGAAAAATAAAGATACACCGACGATCTGGTTAAGATCGCGGGAAGTGGTTGGATGCGTGCGGCTCAAAATCGGTCTGTGTGGATGAGAACCTTGGGGGAGGCCGAAGTCCAGCAGCGGACGTCTCTAGGCTGACATGATGATGATGATTATGCGAAAATGCATCTCTAGTAGCCTTATCCACGTCGGATAACGATATAATAAAAGTGAAATACCTTTTATTTGTCCCAATGTTTTGGCATGGGCTACGGAATTACTTATTGCCGCAGCGCCGTCCCTGAGTAGTGAAGCACCTAGGGTAGACCGCACTTGGTCTTTACAAAAACCGGCTAGTGTAAATCTTAATGAACTTCACAGATCATTGTCCAGCAGATCAAACAGAAATTAGAGTTCTTATCGCATACACCCATGCCGAAACTTCACGTCAAATATGCCTCAGGAAATCCTTATCATTATCTTCGTTTGCAAGTAATTACCCGTTATTAAATATAAATAATATTATTATGACAAAATGTTTTTTTAAATTGCAAAAGTGCCTACGTATTTTTGGGTGTCCATTGTGGAATACAGTATACTGTCGTTTTAACTTTTAATTGGTTTTAAGTTATTAATGATTAAGTATTGTATTTATTTGGGTATTTCGATTTAAATGTGACAACAGTTTTGTTTTAAAACTGGGATAATATTTTAGACTCGTGACTTTTAACTTAAAACAAAATGTATATGAATTACGTTATTTTTAGAAAATGAGGCCATATAAATAATACAGAAATATTCGTTTAGGTCAGCATATTTTTCATAGTAAATGATACTGCGAATTATCTTTTATTAAATACAGATAGCGTCTAACTTTATAATCAATGTAAAGTTTGTAGAATCGTAATTGTATTACGTTTTATCAAGTTATATTCAATTCAATTCAATTCAAATTCCTTTATTCATTTGGGTCACAATGTGACGCTTATGAACGTCAAAATAATAAATTTATAAAATAATTACTTATAGACTCTACATTTACTAACGTTCGCCACGTTCGCAAAGCAATAGGTAGAACCATGAGAAAGAACGGGCAATAAAACTCACGGTCACTCTTTTTCATCGCCAGGTTTAGCATAATACACATAATTTACATTTTGTAAGGTGCTGCAACTGTTACACCTTCTATATCACTCGTATATATTTACTGTACTTAATAATACTCAAGCATAATACTTTTGATGTTCATTTGGTTAGCCTCCTCAGAATATACATAGTGAAACAGGAGCATCCACTTACATTATATATACCTAATAATGCAGGCAATCCGCGAAAATGATCAGAACCATGATGGAAATGATGCAGTTAAATATTAAAATCTACCAGCCCGCAAGACCGTCATCGACCAGTCATCGCAAGTAGCACCCGTTCACGAGTATAACGCATGTGCCAGCCATCATCCCTCTCGCCATATTAGAGGGACAGGGATGACCCGACACACGACGCCACCACAAGAAATGACATTTTAGTGAGCATGACGACAACGGTATACGAACCAGCAGTAAGAAACAATCTATTGGTATACTGACCATGACCGCCAATTAACTCAATTTTTCAGATCGTTATTATTAACATAAATTAGTGAAACGCGTGAAGGAATGCAAATGTAGAAAGAATTTTGTGAAGGTGACCAGTGAACAATGATATGATCAGGGAGATATAATGTTAAACTACATTCAACAAATCATTAAAATATCCAAATCCTGCAATAATCATGAATATATATATAATATATAAAAATATATATTGTGTTTCGCTAAATATGTATGTGTTAAATAATTAATGCGTATTATTTTTGTTTCAGGTACATTTTCACAATTAAAGTTTTATTTTGCGACAACCATAACAAAGTTTCATCTTTAAAGGTAAAAACGTGTAACTGCCTCAAAAGTACTCAAAACGGTCTTTGTCTTAGTAAAAAAGGTCTATTAGGACTGGGCTGCCCGTTATTTCATATCAGTTGGTGGTCGACGTATCTACTTGCCCAATACCCTTGCAAGCACAAAATTAATGTTATATCCAGTTAGATATGTGTTTGCTAGTAGACAATTACTGGTAAGTTGTCTAAGCTTTTACTATATTACACATAGACATATTTGATAGAGCTCAAAAGTAGTCCCGGTCTACCCGCAAGAATTTAAACACGTAATGTTAAAGGCATATCAATGATATGTACATATGTTCAAGATGTTTAGCCACCTGAGGGTGGATCATGTAGCACTTCACAAGGATTCTCATTGTTGGCATTTGATTTCAACATTGCTTGTGGTAACTTGATGCTGGATTATAAGTGTATTAATTACACGTGTACCTATGTGTTGTGTCAGAGGGTTAAGGAATTTTGATGTAAATGTTAATTGTATTAGCATTTTTATTTAAAAATGTAGCGACGGCATAGTGTATAAACCAAAAGACTGCCTTACAGCCCTATCGGGCTCAAACGCAGGGTGAGCAACTTTAAGTTTTCGAACTTATCTGCGTGGTTAATTGTTAATGCTTTTGCCTCCGCTATCGGTCCCGACTATCATGAAAATCTTTGGCAGTCGTTATAGGCAGTCAGTACCTATTATGTACCTACATAAAGTACAGATAGCATTGGTGGTGGTAGCGGGTTAAAAGTTACTTAGCCATTAAATCAATTGATGAAATATCGTGAACTTCTCAAATATACTTATGTACCTATTTTCGTTTTTAGGCTTTACAATAAAGAAGGCCACCACACTTCTACGTAAGCCAAAAACTTGTACAATAAATAAGTACTGAAGCACATTCAAACAATTGCGTCCAAACTAGTCCATTAGAAATTAATGTTTTTAACTAATATTACTTAAGACCCAACCCTCCGCTGCAGACGCACCATTACACAATGGTCATTAGGACCGATTTATGTCTTTATTTTTAATGTCACACGCTCCAACGGTCCGCTAACGTCAAGATTCCGTAGAAATATAGTAGTTTCCACTAAAATCGTCGTTGGAATGAGTGCTGATGTAGACGTCATGCAGGTATGTATGTTACTTTTAGTTGGCGTAGGTCGGTATTTCGTCAGTTGATATTTTTATGTACCTAATAGGCGGCAAACGAGCAGACGGCTCACCTAATGGTAAGTGATTACCGCCGCCCATAAACAGAAACAATATCAGAAGAGTCACATGTGCGTTGATGCCTTTTGGGTTGGGAACAGGAGGAGTAGTGGGATGAGGAAGAAGAAATAGGAGATTATAGGTACTATAACAAAAGTATAAGTCGCCCATAATGGCAAGCCAAATAAACAACGAAATTCTGAACAAACTACTGCAGTGAATATCCTCGATGATGATCCTCGCAAATCAAATTTGAGAGAATTATAAATAATAATATAATTATTATTATATCTACCCACATCCCAGTAATCTGCCGTCCTTTCACTAGAACCCCGTTAACCCTCAAATGGTCAATTTTGAGTTTTGAATACAAAGTAATACAGTTTTAAATTCTCTATCTTTCTGTCTAAGAACCATATCTCTATCACTTACGGTTATAGAGATATTAAAACATGATTTACCGTTAAAAGACAAAATATGCAACAAATGCTTGACTAAAAAGTGACTATACCACGCTTCTTAGCTTAATGCAAGTTAAAGTACCTTAGTTTCGAAATTCGCCATATATTTATTTCTTTTTTTATAAGCTTAATCCACGTTAATTGAATATTCTTGACTACAAGTACACTAAGAGCCTTTAACTTGTTTATAGTTAAAGATCAATTTTGATAAAACAGGAATAAAAACAATGCTATAAATTATTTATGATGAAAACCTTATCTTAATTCTGGTTAGACAACCATAACGGTATTTTTGCCAAGTAATCAATATTGCGATTTGCTCAAAACAATTCGTCAAAAAAAGCGTTATTTACTTCTAACATGGAATTTGTTCAAAAAAATATTAGTAATTCTTAACTTAATAACGGCTAGCCCACGTTCCCTAACTAGAAACACGTTATCCGTTTCTCGCGCTTCATTTATTCCGGGAGTGTGCGGGGATGCCATATGCGTGCGAGGATGGGATATGCGCGCAGGGAGGTTTGCCATTCCGCTCGGAGAGCTTATAGCGTGCATCATCGCATCGTGCACCCGCAAAAACTCAAATATGTCGGGGAACATTAAGAGAAAAAATTCAAAAATTTTGTGTAATACTTTATTAACATTATCTTCCTTAATATCTCTACCAAGTTTGAGGGAAAAATAGCAGACCAATGAATTAGTCGTATTTTTTTAAATTATTATGACTGCCTTGTTGGTTTGCTATTATCGCTCAGACTAACTAGTTAGAGTAACTACCTTTGACGGGCAGGAACTGGATGAGAGTAGCCTCAGATCCATCATTGCAGTCAGTCAACTGGAAGATGGCGGTCAAACCACCCTAAGTAAGGCGAAAGTAAAAAGCAAGATAATATGTAGGCAGCAGCATTAAGTATCAAAGACGTCATCCGTCTGGCGTGGCGATCAAAGCAAAATCTCCCAAAAATGAGCCACACACGAAAAAAAACGGCCTGTATTCCCCGGCGGCCCCGCTATTCCTGACTCAGATAGCGGCCATGGTAACGGCGGGGCAAGGGGTGCGATAAATCTCCGGCAGAGATTTGTCGCAATATTTCATTTATTTCATTTCATTCATCACACTCCGATGAGGATGTAGAAGCTATGTATGAGGACATATCTCGTATTTTTTCGTGTGTGACTCGGGCTATATATAGCTTCAAAACCCATTACACCGTTGTTCTAGGAGATTTTAACGCGAAACTAGGCAAACGAGCGGTGATGATCTGAGGGTGCAGCAATTTGGATATGGACACCGGAACTCGTGGGGCCACTTGCTGGCTAGCTTTATGGAGAAGGAAGGACTCTTCATGATGAATTCCTTTTTCAAAAAGCTAGAATGCCGCAAGTGGACCTGGATAAGTCCAGATGGTGCCACTAAAAATGAGATCGATTTTATCATGTCAATGAAGAGGTTAATATTTAATGATGTCTCTGTGATCAGTTCGCATAAAGCTGGCCGCAGTCACAAAATGGTAAGAGGCACATTGAATATTATTCCCAGCCTCGAACGGTCGAGATTGATGAAGTCTACGAACCTACCAGCGCCAGTTCAAATCTAAAACCCCGAGAGCTTTCAGCTTGAGCTGCAAAACCGCTTCGAATGCCTGGGAGAATGCGTAGATGTGGACGACTTTAGTGACAGGTTACTGTTGCTATCCATACAACAGGCTTAAAGTTCTTAAAGCTCATGACGATTAAAAGAGCCCATAAAATCTTTGGTCCGATCCTTGAGCTTATACAGGAAAGGCGTAAGATGCTTCTGCATGCCTCCGATGTTATGCCAAAGTATCGGCCGCTTAATAAACAGATTTCTAAGTCTCTGATTCGCGATCATCGCCAATACAACACATAGTGTGTTCAAGACGAATGGTGACAGAATTATCTCGTCCAGACCTCAGTCTGGACGAGATAATTTTGTCACCATTCGTCTTCAGCCTTATCAGCTGACCTGCCCAATAGACAGATCTCTTTTGAATACTTTAGAACCGTAATCTGCTCGATTGCATCTTGAACACACTTAGTGTTGTATTGGCGGAGATCGCGAATCAGAGACTTAGAGTTCTGTTTATTAAGCTGAGGTGGAGGAGCTGAGGCTCCTGGAAGAGATCAAACTGGACAGCTATACACGACTACACGAGCCGGATTGACCCGACACTATACCGAAAAACTTCGAAAGTTATTAAATTCTGTCATACTCGATGGCAAAACGCCTCAAGCATGGCACAGTGTGGTGGTGCTTTTCGTCAAGAAAGGCGATAAAACCCTTTTGAAGAACTACAGACCCATCTCACTGCTGAGTCAAGTCTATAAGTTGTTTTCAGGGGTCGTTACAAATCATCTCGAGACCAAGCTAGACGACTTCCAGCCTCCCAAACAAGCGGGTTTCCATAAAGGCTATAGTATTATAGACCACATACATACGCTACGGCAGGTTAAGTCTGAAGAGTATAACCAGCCTCTATACTTGGCGTTTGTGAACTATGAGCAAGCCTTTGATTCGATCGAAACCTGGTCGGTAATGCAGTCTCGCCAACTGTGCCATTAACGACTATCGATACGTCGAAGTGCTGAAGTGTTTGTTCGAAAACGCCACCATGTCAGTCCGCCTCCAGGACCAGAGTTTAAAACCTATTCAACTATAGCGAGGGGTGAGGCAGGGTGATGTTATATCTCCGAAACGTTCACCGCTGTGCTGGAAGACGTTTTCAAGGTTCTGGACTGTGAAGGACTTGGCATCAAATAAACGGCGACTACTTACACCTTCTATTTGCTGATTATATCGTAGTCATGGCTCAGACAATGGAAGACCTCAGCACAATGCTCGATGGCCTCCGTATAGTCTCCCAACAAGTGGGTCTTAAGATGAACATGGACAAGACAAAAATCACGTCTGACTTCCATGTCCTACCTGCTCCTATTCAGGTTGGGAACTCTACATTCGAAGTTGTCGACAAGTACGTATAACTGGGAAAATGATCCAATTGGGAAGATCCAACTTCGAGAAAGAGGTCATTCGTCGAATCTGATACGGTTGGGCGTCGTACGGGAAGTCACGGCATATCTTCACGTCTGATATCCCGCAGTGTCTCAAGACAAAAGTCCTTGACCAGTGTATGTTGCAAGTGATGATCTATGGAGCCGATACGTGGTAACTTACTTTGGGCCTTATCCGGATGGTCCGGGTTACTTGAGGGCAATGGAAAGAGCTATGCTCGGTGTTTCCTTGCGAGATCGAAAAAGAAATGAAGAGATCCGCAGGAGAACCAAAGTCACCGACATAGCTCTCCGAATAGCCAGGCTAAAGTGGCACTAGGCAGGTCACATAGCTCGAAGAACCGATGGCCGTTGGGGCAGGAGGGTTCTGGAGTGGCGACCACGCACTGGACGACGCAGCAGGAGTAGGCCTCCCACAAGGTGAGCCGACGATCTGTATAAGATTGCGGGAAGCGGTTGGATGCGGGCGGCTCGAAATCGAATCCGTGTGGAGAACCTTGGGGGAGACGTATGTCCAGCAGTGGACGTCTCTAGGCTGACATGATGATGACTATGTGATTGAAAATATTACTACCGTCTTATTATACGCAAATATAATATATTAAATAGCCACTATGGAAATAGGGCCTTAAAATATACTTTTTAGCTATTAATTGCTTAATAAGATTAGAAAAATAATCAAGGCTGTGTATATAAATTTTACAAATTGCTGTATATGTTGATGATAAGTGAAATATATATGTTGATGATAAGGAAATTTATTTAATTAAAACTTTTTAATTTAATTGATTCAATTTTCATACTGCATTTTATTTAATTATCCAGTTTTTTGATATGTGATGCTTAGCTATAAAGACGTTAGTAACAATTGAAGTAAGAAATACCTGTTTTTAGCTTAGTAAGGAAGCATATATGTTTTCATATCTTTTTTATTTTTCTCTAAAACTTAGCTTAAAAGAGTTATAGGTACTTTAGCCTCTTTTTAAGTAAGGTACGAATGTATAAATATTAAGAAAGGTCTTAGCTACAAAACAGTTAATAGACTTAGCGCGTTTATAGTTAAGCATTTTAGGGTAAAATTATTGAACATTAGAAACCTAATAATTTTAAAGAAAATGCTTAGCTAAAAGATCTCTAAGTGTAGGTTAACGGAGCTTTAGTGCGGCAAACAATGTCAAAAAAAATGTGTATTGCTTAACTAAACCAAAAGAATCAGTTTTTTTATATAATTTTAAGTACATTTCTGAGCAGGAAATATCCTAAATGACGCTGGCAAATATTTGTTTGAATAATATTTAACAATCACTAATTTATGTATAATAGTTTTCTAGAAACAACGATTCCCGCGTTTTTTACGTTTTTCTCCAAAATCACTTTTTGGGGTTAACGTGGTTTTAGTTAACGGACGGCAGAGTTAACGACGGCACATGGCATGGTAAATGTATAAAAATTTTACCACTTCGTTGATTAAAGTGGGATTTAATTACGGGAAGGTTGTTCAGGAGCGATTAATATTCAAATGGAATATTAGAGGATTCTGTGTATTATTAATCTTAATTAAACGATGATGGGCGTGCTTCTGATAAGTTCGAGACGGCTGAGTTTTGGATAAGAGATGTGTACAAGCCATCTTGAGATTTGTGATTGAGAGATTGTAGGGTAGACAGCGAAATGTGTTTAGGTATGTTATTGTAGGGTTATTGTGAAAGCAATGCGTTCAATGTGAGGCATCAAATTTGTTGTCTAGGTTGATAGCACCGATATGCTTTGATGTCACGAATCTGAGACTTTCAAGCCTGTGTGGTTCACTACAAAAAATCTAATATTCTGTCAAATCTGACAAGACAAATAAGTGAATCGCCGAAGATTTTGGATACAATCACGACAATGCTAGGACGATGATGAGGACGAACGTTATTATTAAAACATTCTGCGAACGAATACAAGGAATACCTAGATTTGTTCTGTGTAGGAATTGTACTTAAATCATTCAGCTCAGTGCGCCACTTCCACCCGCCACACTCACTTCAAGTAAATGGTCCCTACATACGCCAAACGTTCAGTTAATTTGTGCCTTTATTAAACATGCTTAAAAGTTTAAAATGTAACAATTACTTTCAACAAAAGCCAACAATAAACACGCTACGACACAAAAACCGCGATCCAATATATTTAAACTAGTTAATTTCAATTCGTAAACGTTATCTGACCGCAAACACAAACAAATCATGTGTTTTACTAAAATGCAATTTTAGTTGAATTGGGTCTGCAAGTTAATTAGATTTGGAAAATAAATTGTCAAATTGATTATGTTTCAAATAATGTATAATGCTTAAGTAAATTATAAACTTTTCAAACAGAAGAGGCCTTTGTCCAGCAGTTCAGTACTACATAGGCCTCTCCCAACACGTGTCACCGTACACGGTCCTCAGCCTTCCACATACAGTCCGGACTAGACTATTCTAGACTAGTACCAGAAAATATTGGGCATCAAAATCTATATTCTCTTGTTGAAGTTTTCGGGTTTTTATACCTACTATTCTGCTTTTAAGAAAGCGCACTACAAGATAACGAGCAATTTTATGTACCCGATGCAGAGAACTAAATGACATATCAATTTCGCAGTAATCGAGGTGCACACCTTTTAATTTTTACGAGGTAGAAAATTCTCTTCGGATCTCTGGCTCAAGTGGATATTTGAGCTGGAGCATGTGGTGTTACTACTAAAATAGTATGTCGACTGCCGACCAAAAACGCCCTACGAAAGAAGACAGGTACAGGCTGTTCAAACTTCCTTTAATTGCGCCTTGTCCTACCGGACTCAATCCCAGGGATGGCTACAAGCCCTCTCCTGCCCTTACTGGCCCTATCCTTTAGAGGCACCCCTTAGCTATAAAATTTTACGGAATAAGCTTAATGTAGTCGTGCAAAGCAGACGAGGATCTTCTTATACTAATTGTTGTCTGTAAGTCAAGTTATTCCCACTATGATAAAGTTGGACCCCAATAAGGGTACCTATTCTTGACCAAATTATAATTTAGCCAATAATACCCTTACTTAGGATAGCTCAACTTTTCTCACGATACAAAAGAAATAAAAAAAGAATAAAACAATATCTATTATTTGATTCAACTTCAAATAACGTTTCTTAAAATACCTCGATCATAGTACAATCAAGTCAGGAATAACAAAAAAGCAGCAAAAGACAACGATTCCCAACATTTCTACTAAAAAGACACACCTACATAAAACTTTATGGTTCATTGAATTCTCTGGCTACATAAAATTTATGCCAAATAAAATATTACGTTTCTACAAGGGTCTTTTCATTAATGAGCAGTGGGGTGGGCATTGTTTTATAATAACTTGTATTGTGGTGTACCAGTGTAAGCGATTAGCGTTTTACGATCCTTTATTTCCCTTTAGTAATATGAATACCAATGAAGTAATCATGATTGTATAGGATGGCAGTAGCGGGAGTGTAACCGACTGCCACACGGAACGTTCAATTCGCGCTCAAATCAAACATTAGTGTGCGTAAACATAGATGTGTGTTTTGGTCTGGGTGTTTCTACGTATAATATGTTATATAATTTGTTACTCACAAAAAAGTATATGTACAAATTTATCCATTATCTAGTACCCATAGTAACTACAAGCTCAGCTTCGTTTATTTATTTATTTAGTAATCTTAGGCAGGCTAACAGAAAAATAATCTTATAAATTACATCAATATTTGTCTAATTTGCTCATTACAAGCAATCACATATAGGGTTATTTTCACATAAAAGTTAAATGCAGTTCTTCAAAACTCCACTCTGACAGATGAGTATCTCCAAAACATTGAACGGATATTCAAAAACAAATAGGAATAGCTCTAAACCGACCGTCCACGCTTTTAACAAACAATGCTAGTGTGTGAACTCGCGACCAATCTAGGCCATTCGCATTGATAGCTTTTAGGATGCGCCATCCAATAACAATATTAACGTTTAGGCATTGTATGGAGTTGTGTATGCTAAAATTGCTCACTCAATCTCTACTGCCTAAAGCTGCGGTTTTATCATTATGGTCTTGCGAAAGTGTCGGGTTGATATTCAAAAAGGCTATAATTTATTACGGAAGTACCTAATTATAGTTTTCTGTTATTTTGTCTAGTATAATAGGCAGCGATAGTCGAGTGGAGATACCAACAGACTGCCATGCAGAGGGTATCGGGTTCGATTCCACGGCGCGCACCAATAATTTTTCGGAGTTATGTGCGTATTGAATTATTAATTATCGTATGTCCCGTGCCTCGGAGAGCATGTTAAGCCGTCGGTCCCAGTTGTCATGAAGATCTTTGAGAGTCGTTACAGGGCGTCAATACCTTCTTAATGTCAAAGTCAAAGTCAAAATCCTTTATCCATTTGGGTCACAACGTGACGCTTATGAACGGCAAAATAATAAATTTATAAAATAATTACTTAAAGACTCTACATTTACATTTACTGCCATGTCCGCAAAGCAAGGGCGTAGAACCATGAGAAAGAACGGGTAATAAAACTCACGGTCACTCTTTTTCATCGCCAGGTTTTGCATAATACACATAATTTACATTTTGTAAGGTGCTGCAACTGTTACACCTTCTATATACCTGGTATATATTCACTGTACATAATAATATTCAAGGATAATACTTAATTTTAGTTTTGATGTTCATTTAGTTAGCCTCCTCAGAATAGACATGGTGAAACACGAGCATTCACTTACATTCTATATACCTAGATAATAATGCAGGCAATCCGCGAAAGTGATCAGAACCATGATGGAAATGATACAGTTAAATATTAAAATTTAATACCAGCCCGTAACTAGTGTAATCAACTGACACTAGTCTAAACAATGGAATATCGCTATCCCTACGGGTTGCGGAGGTCAGACAAGCAGTCGCTCTGTGGAAAAGCTAATTTTCAGTCAAATACGGTTAGACTAGTAAGCGGAGCCCTGATTGAAACTGGGATAACGCTAAGAGGATGATGATGATGATTTTGTCCTGTATAAGTCATACACGCTTCTTGGATTCTCTCTATGATTATCTTCCAACAAGATTCCTTGATTTTGCTACATATTAGTTAATAACACACTCCATTGAGTTAAGATAAAAAATAAAAAGAAATCTATTTTTTTTATGAGTAACGAGCCTAAACTCGATGAGTTAGGTTGTTATATCGCGGAGTACGTATTGCCACCTACTAGCCCCATCGTCAGATCAAATCCATTACTGCGTAGTATTGCATTGTCACTATATACATACATAGGTATGCATGCAAAATGTCGAGTGGGTCTTGCTAGATTGCATTAGAAACATAGAGACAGGTAAAAGTAAATAAAAGCTTGTTAAAATAAAATATTTTACCTCCGCAATCCGCTACCCGCTTACACTAGAACCATAACCTCATTTTCGGTGTTTAATGTTGTAAAGAGTACATTAAAATGGGTATATAGCCACACCGAGGGTTTTGCCCGCCACCGAATACATTTTTCCTTATTTTTGTTACAAACTTTTTTGGATTACATCTTTTTTTTTTCAATGAAAATTCCCACTTACGTGGCTTTGTCAAAGAAATGACGTTTTGTTTTGACTTACAATTGGCTGTTCAATTAGGAAACAAGGAAACAATGTTTAAATATGCTGTTAGGTGTCATTTGTGAATGTTAATCGGGCTTGTATGATTGTTATAAAATTATGATCTGTTTTTATTGGTTCAGTATTAATGGTACGCTTTTCTTTTAATATTTAATTAAAAGTGGATACATTACATGACTGTAATAGGTACAGGCCTGGTTGTAACCTCGACTGTGATGAGCAAGATATTTTTTTTTTGTTTGGGTGTGATTTATGTGTAAAGTGTACCTAATTGATATGTCAGGATCGTTGCAAATGGCGTTCCGTAGTCTCTGCCTACCACTTCGGGAAACAGGCGTGAGTCAATGTATGTATGTACATACCTATGTACCTCATTATAGTTTTAAGCTAGAATGTTTATCAGTCGCCTCGTTGCTATAAAGCTAAGTATAAGCTCTGCCTAGTTTGTAATCTGATGACCGTGTGTGTCATTCTAGAAAATTATTCCACTTTTATTTATGTTAAAAAACTGTTTTCAGATTTATGGAAGTTCGTTTAATTTAACTGTTAACCCTTAAGCGGCTTTGTTCAGTATTGTAGGTTTACGATGTGACGTTTAATTAGGAAGTCATGTTTAAAATAAAATAGCATACGCTTTAATATTTACCAGATTAATGATAATATTCGGGTCACATGTGATTGTAATCAAATGTTATTTTCGGGGCCCTTGGAAATGGGTGCTATATTATTTTGGGTCTATATAGCATAATTATTTTAAAATGTAGGTAAAGTACCTTATATTCCTCTCGACGTTTCAGCATGGGTTACATTCGAACTCGACACCCTCTGCAAAGCAATCTGTTGGTATCTCCACTAGGCTATTGCTTCTCAATTGTTGAATATAAATGTAAGTAAAATCAAAATCGATCGTTCAGGAATCCCATAAAAGTCGACCAACCCGACAACCGAGCAATCTTAAACCACAGATATCATAAAGATCAATCTGAACTAATGATTCCATTCCTCAAGCCTTTACGATGTCCACCCATACAAAGAGGTGGTTCCTTAACAGGCGACATCGCATGAAGCTAAATGCTTAATTATGCAAATTTCATCTGTTAGAAAATCTATGCCATCTGTAACTAAGCGAATAGATAAATTAATAGAATCGGTGTTTGAGGTCTTGATTGGAAAATTAAGAGATATTTTGTATCAGGCTTATCGAAAGATGTGGCAGTAGGCGTAGAAGAATGCCTCCGCATTACTGTTGACTTCAAACGTGCCTGTTAGAATAAGATCTTTTCATCTTTACAATAGTACCTAATACATGCACCCACATTGAAATAAGAGTTAATGCAGGTAATAGGGTGCATGGAGCTTTGAAGGCTTTTAGGAACAGTCAAAGCGTGTCCAAAAAGGCACGTTTGGCTGTGCATACAGGGGTATTAGTACCTACACTTATGTATGGTAGTGAAAGTTGGGTATGGCAGAATAGACATGATATTAGAATAAATGCCGTAGAAATGAGAGCACTGAGAAGTATCTGTGGAGTGTCTTTGAACGACAGAGTAAAGAATGGTGTGATGAGAGTGTTGTGGGGTAAAAGAAGATATAGTGACAACCATTGAGAAAGGTATGCTAAGATGATTTGGACACATGGATAGGATGGATGACGAAAGACTGACCAAGAAGTTATATAAGTCAAGTATGAATGGGATAGCAGGAAGGGGAAGACCTAGACGGACGTACTCTGACCAGATTGGAGACATCCTAAAAAAGAAGGACAGGTTAGAAGTACCCTTAACCGAAGAGCATGCCAGCGAAATTTGATGGGAGTGAATGAAGCAAGAGAGATATGTCAGAATCGTTGCAAATGGCGTCCCGTAGTCTCTGCCTACCCCTCCGGGAAACAGGCATGAGTCTAAGTATGTATGTTAAAATTGTTAAAGGATTCTGTTGTTCACAGCTCAATGAGGACCGGTGAGACCCAATGCTATCCTAACACCATTTATCATTCGTTCAGAATAATTAATTGAAAGTGGATATTATTTGTGATCGCGATAAAGTAGTTTTCAGCTACTTTATTGTTAAAACTAGTAGGAATTGATTCGAGATTCAGAGACGAAATACATTTGTCATAAAAGATCTCAAAGCGAAACGCCGATGGTGAGCGTGATCACGGTGTGGGGCCATTAAATAAGACGTTAATATACGCTATGTATAATAGCAGAGGCACCCGGAACCGGCGAGCATTTATGAAAAGAGTAATGAATGTAGAGGAATCGCGTGAGGTTTGTAAGGATAGAAGCAAGTGGCGTTTTGTTGTCTCTACCTACCTCGACGGGAAAAAGGCGTGAGTATATGTACATATGTGTATGTTATTTAATAGAAATAAGTTGGCAGTTTATCTTCCGAAAAAGGTATAATAATATATTTTTAGAAGTGAGTAACTTGCATTAAACGGTATGTTAGCATTACCCAACACGGAACGTAAAAGACAAGGTAAATATGAATTATATATTATGTATGTCCCATTGTACACTGTAATTGAAATAGGATCCTAAAATAAGCTAGCCTAGTCAAAAAAATTCATGATTAAAAAGTATTTATCTGTTTTACAAATCGATCAGATTAAAATTAAAATAGGAAGTATTGACTTAATAATTTGCTACGGTCATTATTGTCTAGTCAGCTATATTATAACGCTTGTGGCAAGTTCAGTATAAAGGCTATTACTGTTTTCTATTTTTACATTTTATATTAGTAGCGTAAATTAAAATCAGTCTACTACACCCTATAACATACCACACATGTTAACAAAAATGTATGTCTTGATTAATTAATATAAATGGCTTATTATCTTCAATCGACCAGCCTGTACTGATATTGGATCCCATCGACACGAATAAGAATGTTACCATTTAGCTAGATAATGTGCCGTTAAAACAAAACCATTAGGTATGTAGTTGTAAAATAAGCTTCAACGTTTTACTTGCAGCATTATTTCTTCAATCCACAAACAATGGATTACCTTTATTTTAACGTCTTCATAAAATTATATTTACTTCTATCTAAAACGATGTGCTCAAATAATACGAGGCATTCAAATAAAAAAATAAACATAACAAAACAATCGTGGTCTTCATGGCCGCACTTAAAACATAATGTAATGATTCCCCGGCGCCGTTTATAGGCCAACTTCTCTTTATGATAACAAATCGCTAAGAATTTGTCCTACTTACTTCAGTTTTATATTCTACTTAAAACTTTCCACCAGTCTGGATAGACGATTCAAGTACATTATCTTTTTACTGAACATAAAAGAGGTTGTAGAAGTTCTCAATTCATAAAAAAAATGTTCCAAAGAGTGCAAAGATTTGTGGCCAATGTGGGGAATCTGCTTTGTGAGATATTTGCTTTTTATGGCCGTGTCAATTGTGGTACTTGGAAGCTGTTATAAAATGTAAGAGTAGTGTTCATACATTGTACAACATTTGATTCTCCACCTCATATGCAAAATATGTGCTATTCGCTATTCATTTAAAGTATATATGTATGTTTGTATCCATTGTCTAGTACCCACAGTACAAGCTTTAGCTTAGTTTGGGACTGGATACCTAGTGTTGTGTGAATGTGATAGAATATTAATATAATTATAATGAAGTCCCCCTTTTTTCCTTCCTATGAACGCGATAAACTCAAAAACTACCGAACGGATATTTGCATGGTTTTTACCAATGTGTGATTCCTGTGAAAGGTTTAGGTTAATGATTCACCTGGGTGGAGCTGCTGGAAAAGTCTAGTAATACAAATCTAGATTAGTCTAGTCATCTCTAAATCCAGTAATATAAATGTAGTAAGTAATTATGTAATATTTGATAATAGTAACAAGGTCCGTGTGGTGACGGATTAAGAATACGGAATGTCACCACCCCACGTCATTCCATAGGTGTCGTAAGAGCCGTCAGAGGGAGCATATTATGCGGAGAACAGCACTGTAAGAGAAGGAAAACTTGATACAAACCCTATACCAACCCGTTTGGCCAGTGTGGTATAGTAGGCCAATTCCTCCTTTCAAAGGAGAAGCCTAGTCCAGCAGTGGACTGTTAAAGGCTGATGATGATGATGATGAATAATAACAAGTCTCAAGTGCCTTTTATTCATCAATGTGTCTGTGTAAGTCGTAGCGTATATTTGATCGCAAAGATATTTGGAGAAACATTCACGTAGGTATCGTATTTACCAATAACTAATTGCTGTACATCACAAGCTCTCTCTAATTGATCAATTATAGTGTAACTGATACTTCATCTAGTAAATTTTGCTCTTGAAGTCACCCGCATATTCCAATAACTAGTACCGAACCCCGATCACACTATATGTTGAACAAAAATATTTTTTTGGCGCCCGTCATCATTCATCCGACAAAAACCTGGACAGTGCTCGGCGCTCGATTTTAGCGCCCCTTGATCCTCGGCGCTTGAAGTGGCTGCACAGTACCTACATACGCCATAATGGCGGGCCAGTCCGTCATAAGACACTGTTGGACATCTAAGAATGTCTATGCTTAACCTAGATACATGAATCTAATCATATACAATGATTCTTATCTTTCGTATATATAAAATTCCTGCGCTACTGACTAACTGACAAACAACGCACGCAACTTTTGGGTGCAAGAAGCAGAAATTTGGCACATATGTTCCTTGGGCACCGTAGGCGTGCAATAAAAAGGGATTTCTCGAAAGTCTTACGGGGTCAAGATGAAACAGTTAAATTAAAAGCGCGGCTTCGGGCATCTTCTAGTCCTTCATAAGAATATTTTTTACTATTCTAGCTTCACACAAAGCAAGTATTAATTTTGGTCGTGCTCATTCATTGCTTAGCTCTTTCGTACACACAGCGCAAAAGTCTAGCTTTACAGTTGCAGTATGATTTTTATACTTATTGCCTCAACCATAAGAACGGTACAAATACACAGACAAGTGTCAAGCTGGACGAGTAACCATGTGTGGTGTACACCCTACGTGGAAAATTCTGCTTATGCTTAGCGCAGACGCAGCGTTCAATTACCTCAAACGCTGCACCAAGGCTCGGAGAGATGAAATAAATTAATCTGATTAGTAGTTTGCCAGTGAATTATTTCAATGCAATACGTATAAACAATCCTTTCTAATACAAACAGCATTGTAGATTCCGAGCCACCCTATTACTCTAATTGAGTGCCAATCACGAGTGAGCGTTTAGCCTTCGAGGCTTCGATGGAGCCATTCTGTTGCTTCAGATGTTAATACATTGTATAAATGTATCTGTAGTAAAGAAACAGTGCCACGGCAAGACATGTTCGCTGATTTTCTTCATCATGTTGGTATTACGGAGCTTGTTTTATTTATTCTTGTAGCATCATCTAGAAAAATATATGAATATAAAATATTCATATTATGCAGAAAGAGATAGAAGCAGCTACTTGTCATGGCGTTGGTTTCACAGCGAAAAAATCGCATAATTGAGACGAGAGTTGCACTAGCTAGCGGTGTGTGCCGCCGCGGTCTGGAGATTTAAATAGAATTTTCGTAATTATTATCTTCTACCCGCGGTGCCGCTCGCGTACGCTTCTGTTTTCAGATTAAAATAGCTACATTTTAATCTGAATTCCTTCATATGCTATTCTGAATTTCTGACGTGTAGGCCATGTAATTGTAAAGGTCCGTCAAAATCCGTTCGGTAGTTTTTGCGTGAAACAGTAATAACCATTTATATACATCCATCCTCAAAACTCGCTAAGTATAACCCCGCGTTTTCACCAAGGTATAATACATGTATTTAACAAGTTTTTGACAATGTTTTCTTTTCTCATATACATGTATAAAACATGTCGTATACAAAACTATAGACATGTATAAAACTTGTTGTACCTTATACAAAACTTGTATGCAACTTGTTGTAGACATGTATAGAAAACTTGTATGTAACTTGTTGTAGACATGTATATAAAACTTGTATGAAACTTGTTGGTTGAAAACTTGTAGTTGTCTGCATGTTTATGATCTCATGTTTTTGTCGTAGCTAAACTTGTAGAATTCGAGACAAATTCAAGCAGTAGTTTTATTTTAAAAGAAAGAACCTGACTTCGTTTTTAATTTATTTACTTCCCTATTAAACTGGTTCTTGAGGTTTGTTATATTTTATCAACATCTTTAACACTGCCTCCGTGGTCCAGTCGATAGCGTATGTGACTGCTAAATAGAGGCCCTGGGTTCGATTCCCGGGTCGGGCAAAAGTATTACCTACTGGGTTTTTCCGAATTCTCAGTGGCAGCACGGAGTCTGGTAACGGTACGGCAATAGGCTCCCCCCCCCCTTATTACGTGGCGACCTTAAAATTCATGGCGAAATGTGGGTGTAATAAGTATTACACCTCTGCCTACCCCTTCAGGGATACAGGCGTGAGTCTTTAATAAAAAATAAAAAACATTAATGTACATTTGCGAAGCAATTGCTGCCAATGCGTCTTTTTTCTTCTGACGATCTTTATATATTTTATTCTTCACATTCCTCAGACATTCTTGTACATGCAAAAGCTCAATGAGTTCTAAAGTTTGTTTTTTTGACCACTCCATTCTTCTTCTTATTTCGTTTTCACGAAGTAAAAAGCGCGGTTCGTCCGGTATGTTGAAAACTATTTTTTTTTTTAAGTACAACTCCCTCATTAGGACTAAATCTTGTGTCGCGGGGGACTTTACAAACATACAACATACGGGCACAATTTATAGATCACACAAAGTTTTGTCTCGTGTGGGAATCGAACCCACAACGCTCAGCGCAATGTCAAGCGATGAGGCGGCCGCTTAAACCACTATACGTATATCTGTATAATCTATGCACTATACGCCAACCGTGCAGTAAAAAAAAAAACTTTATCCAACAAGCATGGATAAAGTTTAGAACTTGTCTAATACTTGTATAATACAGAAATTGCAATAAAATAAACAATACTTGTCCAAAACACGACTGTATTTTGTAGGTGAGAACGCTATCAATGTATAAGACATGTTTTAAACTGTAACAGACTTCAGTGTAAACGCAAATGTGTTTTATACTTGTATAGATACTTGTTGGCTACACAGTGTGAACGAAAGAATGTTTGAGACATGTCCAATACATGTATAAAACAAATAATTATGTTGTCTACAAGTTTTGTATAAAACATGTATTGGACATGTTTCTTGGTGAAAACGAGGGGTAACAAGGCGTACAATCAACATCATAGTACTTTTCTCTCGTGCGTTATTACATGATTCGTCCCGCATGCAGGACCTTCGTAATTTATAGAAAATGGTAACAGGAACAGAATTAGTGGTGAGAGGTTTTATTTTGTAGTAAGTATTCTTAGACCTACTACTTCTTTGAATGATCCCACCATTCAAGTATTGTTTTTGTTTTCTTGCCTTAAGGAACTCTTGGCTGCGTACAAAATCATAGTATTGTGAACATTTCACGTGTTGGATATGTAACGTGTGTTCACGTAAATAACGTTTCGCAGCTAAGAGCGAAACAATCGTGTCATTGAGACGAGTGTTGCACAAGCGCCGCGGTGGGTTCTTCTTTGCGCCGGTTATTGTAACTTTTAATTTTTAAAATGATTACATATGCATGGGTACCAATAAGATTATACAACCTATTTAGATCATTTTCAAATAATTTGATTTTGGGTACCTATAGTTGTTATAACCACGAGTGTTCGTTAAATAAGCAAGTAAGAAGTATACCCTATTTCCATTTATGAAATATCTACATAGGTTAACTTGATCACTATTATTAGCAGTATTTTACGATGATGAATGCAGGTTATTCAGTTTAAGTGACGCCCGCAACTTTGATTCGCATTTCGGTTGCGTTATTATGTAAGGTTTGGCTTTGGTTACAAATATACCTTTAACTTACAACAACTTAAGCATTTCAAACTGAATACAAAGTCTTATCTGCAACCAAAATTTCAGACAGGACTAATAAAGTAGCCGCCACAAACGTCCATTATAAAGTATCCACAAAACAAACTGATTAATCCAGCGATTCTGTCACAGAAGTTAAACTCGCCGAACTCATGTCCTCACCACAAAGCCACTTATGGTCCGAGATTATTGTCAGTCAACTCAGTGTGTCCCGAATTGACTCTGTTCTGTCCAACAACACCTAACATGGGATTATCCGACGACTTATTTGAAAAGGAAATTTTCGGTATAATTTTGGAACGGAATTTTTCGTTGTTGGCTGGTTTCTGTCCATGTTTTGTTAGTTGATGCCTTTTGAGGTAGGTAGACTTTATGTACCTAAATGCTTTATAATGGGGTAACGATCATTACTTATTAGCTTAAACTACGAAGTTATTAGTCTTATGGCCATGGTTTTTATTATTTCGTTGCTTCATTAAATACTTTAGCAAAATAAAATACACACAATTTGAGCAGTATTGATTTTTTAATTTAATTAACAGTATTACTTATTAACCACATACATATAAAATAAATTACATGGCAATTCATTATATGAAATAGTCCATTGTTTTTTCATTTCTGTAACTAGAAATTGGTATTATGGCCCCGAATATATATTTTGGATAGAGCGAGAATGTTTAATGAGAATGATTTCAGCGCAAAAGTCTAGCTTTACAGTTGCAGTATGATTTTGATACTTATTGCCTCAACTATAGGAACGGTACATATACACACACAAGTGTCAAGCTGGACGAGTAACCATGTGTACACCCTACGTGGAAAATTCTGCTTATATTTAGCGCAGACGCAGCGTTCAATTACCTCAAACGCTGCACCAAGCCTCGGGGAGATGAAATAAATTAATCTGATTAGTAGTTTGCGAGTGAATTATTTCAATGCAATACGTATAAACAATCCTGTCTAATACAAATAGCATTGTAGATTCCCAGCCACCCTATTACTCTAATTGAGTGCCAATTACGAGTGAGCGTTTAGCCTTCGAGGCTTCGATGGATCCATTCTGTTGCTTCAAAGGTTAATACATTGTATAAATGTATCTGTATCTTATAAAGTTAAAGGTTTAAGAGGCTTTTCTTTTGGGCCTCTAAGATGCACAATCTTGTGTCCAATATAACAAGGAAACGTTTTTAGACACATAATAGTTGTATACGCACCAGTGGCGTAGCGTGGGGGAGGGCCGGGGGGGGGGCCATGGCCCCGGGCGGCACATTTAAGGGGGCGGCAAAAGAAGCCACGAAAAAAATTATAAAAAAAACGAATTTTAAAATACTTGGCGCGCGCACTGACACGATCCCAGAAGGACCGCGTGGCGGCGAGGGCGCAGTATCAAGAACAACAGTCAAAAACAAATCATCCTTATTTTCATTACGAGAAGACTTGCTTGTGCCCGTAGTCCGGGTTTATTAGTTCTATATTCCGATGATCTGCGAGCCTGTTATGAGTAATCCATATATCAGAGCCAAGCCGCCCTTGTGTACGATGGGTGCCGCCCCTATTGCCATGGTGCACTGGCGCACATAGGCGCCAGGGCAAATCTGCGGGAATAAGGAGTCGACATATGCCATAAACCGGGGACGGGCAGCAACGTCACCGATGCGAGAATCTACGCCCGGCGCCCTTCATGACGTACATGAATACATAATTTCGTGTGCGTATTAAATTGTTAATTATCGCTTGCTAAACACATGTCTGAGAATTCGCCGTAATGTTCTTGAAAGACATGTGAATCTGCCAACCCGCACTTGACCAGCGTGGTGGATTATGGTCTTACCCTTCTCATAGTGGGAAGAGGCCCGTGCCCAGCAGTGGGTCAGTTAATGAACAGGGCTGATGATGATGATGATGATCTACAACGAACACAGTCTACGAGTAAATGAATAGAAACCTCGCCGAGCCCGACGTAGAATAAAGTCACATACTAAGGCTATCAGAAGACCGAGACAGGGGGAGAACATGGTAACTCTAGACTCAAGTGACTTGTTCTACCTTCAGGAAAGCGACCGACTCTCTTGGGTGGTGTCGGGTTTCTGGTCAGGAGGAAACTTGTCAACAACGTTGTGGAAGTCGGTATATGGTGTGTCGACCCAGGTAGCGTACCTACCACGTACTTAAACTCAACAATAGGCGTTGCCTAAAGGTGATACAGGTATATGCGCCGACCTCAACTCACCAGTCAACTCAGTACAATTTTGTTCTGAGGGATTTCAATGCCAAAGTGGAAGAAGGTCGCAGTGAAACGAAAATCAGAGCATACGGTATGGGGGCATAACCTGGGATCCAACGGAAATAAATTCGGAAGCAGGGGCTCTTTTTAATTAGGTAAATCCTTTTTCAAGTAGAAGGCCTGACAGGTAGAGGACTTGGTGAAGCCCCGACAATGCGACAAAGAAAGATATACGCCAATGGACCGAAAGCAAATAGTTAGAGACATCTCGGTGATCAATAAGTTAAACATCGGATGCGTTCACCAACTAGTATGAGGCTCTTTAAATATCCAAATTATAACTGAAAGAGCCCAGACAATGAAGTCTACAGTGGAGTTCCAGCTAGAACTGCAGAATCAGTTAGAAACCACCGACAGCATTAATCAGAAGACAGACACAGTGGTCACGGTACTAGTAGATCGGTCACAAAATGTTCCCCCCCCCGCTAAAAAAAACAAGGAATGTAAACTTTCAGCCAAGACTCTCAGACTGATGAGGAAAGGAGGCGAGTTGCCATCCTGTCAGCTGTCTTCACCGGATGGGAGGGCCGTAAACCAACAAATACGGAAGCTAATGCGACGTGACTTTCGACACTAACACCCGCACCATGGAGGCTGTGAACAAGGAAAACCGGGGATCATAAGTCTTCGCTCTGCGGTTCTAACGAAACTAAGCAACCGAACCCTCAACTCAAAGTTCGAGATTATCGAGGAGGTTGAAAGTTTTTATCCACAATTGTATACCTCGCGAGTAAACAGACCAATTGGACCTATTCCTGACGACCACAGAGCCTCACTGATGCGCCACTACACCGAAGACATCTTGGATGTCGACCAGAGCGAGGTTCAGGCGGGACCATAGGACTTGAAACATTCTTGGTCATTACGATTGCTTTCACATTACCACGAACCTTTGTTTTGAGTAACCGATATTTCGAGAGTGCTACAAGCGCTATGTTCACGGACTCTACAAACTCTACAAAGGTACGTGGTATATTATATCCCGTAGAAGAATGTAAAAGTAACACAAAGCGCTTGGTGAAGATGGATCTATTTTTTAAATTGATTAAAAGCCATTCAAATTTTATTTACGATAATCCTACAAGCCGTCAAAACCTAGACTAAGCTATACATATATTGCAGCAGAGAAACGGCCGCGACCCTGCGCGACATAAATACCGCTGAGAGCTGCCAGATTTCACCCTTAAAAATATTATACCCAATCTTAATATATAAAATCCTTGCGTTACTGACTGACTGACAGACACGCTACAGCCGAAACTATTGGGCGCAGGAAGCTGAAATTTGGCATGTATGTTCCTTGGGGACCGTAGGGGTGCACTAAGAAGGGATTTCCCGAAATTCCCACGGGATCGGCCAAAACGGGTAAATTTAAAAAAAATGCAGGCGTAGCTGCTGGCGTCCTCTAGTTCTTTATAAATTACAATTCAAATGAAACAAATGACAACTAATTTGTTTAAATCCATTTAGGGTGTAAAGCCAAACTAATGAACAAACAAACATTACTACTTCCGAAAAACGTTACACTTCTGGCAGATATAGTGGGGTACCTAAAAGAAGAAAGGGCGGCAAATTTCCGATCGGCCCGGGCGGCGAAAACCCACGCTACGCCACTGATACGCACATATCTACCTTAAAATAAATCACAACTTAACCAAAAATCAATATTTTAAATTAACTGCCTTAATTCTAAAGCAAACGTTCGCGTGTCAATCGCCATTTACTAGCGGAGCATAAATAACGTGCGTTCGCGTCGGCGGTCGGGGTTTGAGTAAGCGCGAGCGTGATTTGTTTTGGCTACAGCGCCATCTTGCGTGATCTACGGGCTTTTACCATTAGCGTGCCGAATGACGTACGGCCACGGTGATGTTGTAAATCGTGGTGAGGGAATGAGTTAATTAAATTAAAAAGCATGTATTTATAGACGATTAGGGGAATTTAATTTAGTTAGTGGCTTTTTTTAGATTTCAGTGATAAAGTGTTGGGCTAGATTTCTTAATGAATTTGCATACAAAACATAAACTAGCATGATTTATTTTTATTTTTTTAAATGTATGATTTATTAATTATTGTATTCACTATTACATATTTGAATTTATTATCGCCGAGCTAAAATTAATTCTGCATATGGCGCAAGTACAACAACAACAGCCTGTGGTTGATATTTATTTATTTATAAAGCCTGCATATTAAATTTCATACTAAATATAACAATAAACGGGTACTAAAAATCTTGCACGCATATTAACAACAAATTAATGCCTGAATTATAACATTCATGAACATTTCAAAACTGTTACAATAACAGAAAATCTTAAATGACTATGGGAATACATTGCATACATTTCTACTTATAGCAAGAAAACTAAGGTGTCATCAGTACCTTTGTCTCAACGCAGACGAACACGAAAACGAATCCTCAAAAGTGCCGTTTAACCACTTTCACTCTTGAACACTAAAAATATTAAAACTTTTACGTTATCATGAAATGTTTCGGTCCTTTTCAGTTGAAACTTATCCACTTTTGTCCTATTTTTCCGTCCGGAAGAAAGGGCAGGCAATATAAACTTGCCTCCAGTAGCCTCTTCTTAGGGTCGTCAAGTTGTGCTGTTAACCCAGTCTCTTCGCCCGTTTCACACAGATTAAATTTAACATTTTCTCTTTCAACTTTTGTAATCGTTCGTCTTTTTTTGTTTAACTTCAAACTGTGAAGTGACAGGGAAGTCGTTTGAGTTATTTAGCCGCATCGTTTTTGAGATTTTTTTCACAGATATCAAAGTGTTTGCGATGAGTTTGGTGGTCGTAAATTCTTGATTTTTGTTCGAATTTTTGGTATGCGCGTGTTTGATGGTTGCGTAACGGCAGAATTGCTTTTGATGAAATATGGGGATTTGATATGCGAAGAAATATCTATCGTAATAATGATTTAAAACTTTATTTGAAGTAGACCATGTTATAAATATTGAAACACACAACTGAGTATTGTTTCCAAGAATAAACTCTACGTATTTGTGTAGTCACTATAAACTGAAGCATAGCTTTCTTTGGTATCTTAATACTTACTAATTTTAAAACCTTAAAATATAAAACAAACAGCCCCATGCCCCACTGCTGGGTGTACTTAACTATTCTTAAAGAACATTATCTCATCTCATCTCATTAGCCTATTACAGTCCACTGCACGTGAGCCTCTTCCAGTGTACGCCACAAGTTTCACGACCACAAGCTCGTGATGCCAACGTACTACTAGCTATCCTCATCAAGTCCTCAAAAACAGTATGAACTATATTTAATAGCAAGCTCATCCAACAACAATACCTATCACGATTTTAGACAGTGTGCAAACCGATTTGAAAATTTCCGATCCACACAGACATGCTCAGAAGTAAACACTAGTATTAAGCTTGAAGTTCGCCCCACTTTTACTGTAATTAACATTCTTCTACATAATAAATAACTCACTGTATACCAGAAACAAGGCGTAATAAATTGCTTTCACAACTAATATAGGTCAAACTCAAAGTTCCTAATATGAAGTTAAGACATTAGGCTAATAAGCAATTAGCTAAATTAGCAACATAATTTATACATATGTATGCAGAATGCCATTTCAAGGCGCCTTAGATTCCACGAGACTTGAGTGAGCAATTGATGTAAACTCAAGGACTTGAGATGACTGGACATGAGATGAAATTGTAGTAAGTGGTAGTTTGGTGATATTGCATATACCTATTATTAACGTGCAAAAGACGTATCGCACTATGATAAATTACTGTATGCGGGTACTTTCCAAGTGTTCAGATCACGCAGACTCAGGAACTACAATTTGTGGACAATACGAAGTGTCCGGTGTGGGAATAGAACTTACGGCACGCAGCGCTCTTGCACGTTGCAGTCTTGAGCCTGTGACTGTTTAAACCTTTGCTTCGTCTCTAAAGTGATGGTGTATGGCCTTCGAACTCTACTCCCGTGTTAAGAGTGATATAGCCTAGAGGAGATAGGTACCAATAGACCGCCATGCAGAGGGTATCGGGTTCGAGTACACGACGCGAACCACTGAGTTTTCGGAGTTACCTGCTTATTCAATTGTTAATTAACGCTTTTCTTGTGTCCCGGAGGCTCGTTCAGCCGTCGGACCCGACTCTCATGAATATTTTTGATAGTCGTACTAGGGAGTAAGTATCTCTCAATAAACTGACATTGGCCTCAGCCATGGAATGTCACTGTCCTTTTGGGTTGCGGAGGTCAGACAGGCAGTCGCTCTGCGGAAAAGCTAATATTAGTCAAATCCGGTTAAAGTAATAAGTGTCTAGGAGGGATGATGGTTACGATTGTTTTATATAATTTAAAATGATAATAGGTATATCATTTGGTTCTGAGATAGAAACACGATTACCACACAATCTTAGGCAGTAAATAAACCCTTTATGACGTAGTTGGCTGTTATCCTTTTATTGTATCTCTTCTTATCGTACGTTATGTGGGCATTTTAACCGCCTACTCAATTTTCTAACAGGTGTTTACGTTTAGGGGCGGAACATACCTGACCGAAGATGCGTCGAACGTATCTTCGGTCGCGTCTATTCCGTCAAATGAATCGGTACACATCTGACGAAAAATGCGTCGAGCGTATCTGCACACATTCGCTGAAAGCGTGGCTATTGTGCACACATATAAGTTTGTTCGTGCAGGGCCGTACTCAGGGCAGCTCAATATTTTACTGACATATTCTTTTACCTAATCATTTTTCGTGTTCCCTGATGTTATGTAGTCACTGAAGTCCTGTAGTTATTTATATTGCAATTCGAGGTTGACTATTAAAAATATGTCGGACTTCGAAGATTTTTTATAGTAGCCAACAAGCGTTATTTAAATATATATCCTATTTAGGTATGGAGGTTCAAAAATAAAAGACGATAATACGATTTGGTTACGGTTTTTCACAAAACTTATACAAATGATATAGAAGGGGTTACAGACTACGTTGCAGAGCAAGACACAAAATGTTTTCTATATAGGCATGTATGGAAATTGTTCCCGTGGACCTTTAGCACCTCATACCCAAAAACTGACCCTCGATCCAAGCTAGCAAATATGCGTACACTCATAGCACATACTAACACTACATTATTCTACACATTTCGTTTCTGAAAAAATAAGTAAGGTCTGGCGGCCCTGGAATCTTACGATCTTAAAATCACCGATCTGGGAATGACATGGATATGGTATGTCCAATACCTACGAATTTAGCGTGCACACCTACGAAATTAGCGTGCACACCTACGAAACGTTGAGCAAATAAAATGGCTGCCATTTGGGTTGTTCTCCAGAATGTAATCGATAACGATATGGAGCCGGTTAGAGGAGAATAATACATTTTTGTAGTAAGTTACCTTTGTTAGTTTAAATCTTTTGCCAGATTAGTTTATTCCATAATGCAAATGTGGGCGAAAATGGCAAAGCGAAAGACGACCCTTGTATGAAACATGTAACAAAATATTCTCTGAGAGCCAATATCGGTTTTTAGACATATTTATCCACAAAAACAAAATTATTATTAGCAGATGTACCACAATCCTTGGCGAAAAATATGGCGATAGTGGCACATTTATTCAGTAAACTATGGCTATCTCTTTTTTCTGACAGAGATATCCTTAAGACAAAACGAGACACACTATGTTTGGTAGCTTTATGTCGATTTCGTATATATGTGTATAAAAAAAATCATGGCGAAATGTGGGTGTAATATTACACCTCTGCCTACCCCTCCGGGGATACAGCCGTAAGTCTATACAAATATAAAATATAATAATATATTTTAATAATGTAATTTTTCTATATGTACCTACTATTTGCCCTCTCCATTTATATTCCTTACTCAAAGGTCAAAATTCACGTGGTGCGTGTTGCGCGCGACGTCGACGGATAATCCGTTAGTACGCTCGACGTACTAACGGATTATCGGTCAGGTGTGAATGGTTGAACGTTTTTCTATACATTTGTATGTATTGGCGTTACGCGACCGATAAAACGCGACGGATCTTCCGTCAGATATGTTCCGGCCCTTAATCTGTAAATTTTCCACATTTTCTTCCCAAAGTTTGTTACAAGATTTTTCCTGTTCCCATAAAAGGCACCGTCATGCCGCTAAAAGCACATATAAGCATAGCTAATATGAATTTATCTCGGAATACATATTACGGCGATAAATAACGGGCAGGATGAGATCCGTCTTCCCGTGGGGGCGTCGGATACAATAGCGGTACATGCCTACATGGTTGAAGGCCATAACATGCCTAATATTACAAGTAATGTGCTTATTAATGTAGTAATAACTGAAGCTCTGATAAAGGCAATATTTTCGACATTTCTTCATAGTGACGACGAGGCACTGATTACGTGAAAATAAATATCCATTCTTTTTTTACGTAATTAGGGCCGATCGTTGAAATTTAGAAGTCACTTGTATTGTTATTTTCTCGGCCTAATCGAAGTTTTTGTTAGAATTTTCCACTCTTTGGTTTTGACACTCAATACATACACAACATACCATAACTTTTCCGGGCTCAAGGCTAATTACAAAAGTACTTTTGATGCTGGTAATAATTGTTATAGTAATACGTCCGTGTGGTGACGGATTAAGAATACGGAATGTCACCACCCCATATCATCCCATGGGTGTCGTAAGAGCCGACAGAGGGAGCACATTATGCAGAGAACAGCACTGTACCTAAGAGAAGGCAAACTTGATACAAACCCTATACCAACCCGTTTGGCCAGCGTAGTATATTCGGCCAATTCCTCCTTTCAAAGGAGAGGCCTAGTCCAGCAGTGGACTGTTAAAGGCTGATGAGGATGATACTTGTTATAAAAGTTCAATGTCACGTGACATCGGTAAAGATTAAAATCGTTACTATAATCTTTAAATAGGTTAAGATAATACTTTACTGTTATCTAACTATGGAATAATAGCCACTAAGATCTCCTAGTTTCGCGGCAAACATACGCACAATAAATCTCTGTTTTCTTAGAAAATTGTATCAGTAAATTATTAGTTATTTTATTATGAACAATACACGTATACATATTTGCGATCTAGAGAAATAGGTAACTTAAATTATGTAACTTATGTTAGCACATAATAACTTGTGAGAAGACTTGAAAGTTCTTACGTGTAGACGATTAATTTTATGAAGTTGTAAAATGTGTGTGTATGCTAATTTGATAAAGTTTGTGATGATAAGAGTTTATGAATACGAAATCCTAATGCGTGAGCGTTGTAAGTTTATTTTCTTATGACTTCTTCTTCTTGATCGTTTCCTCATGACTGAGGGACGTGATTATGGTGTCTCGCCATCATCGTTCTCCAGGCCACCCGATCCTGAGCCAACTGGACGGCTGACTGCAGAGTGGTTCCGGTGGCTTCCTGAGTCGTATCCGTCCATCTCGTCGGCGAGCGTCCTCTGCTTCTTTTCCCTTCTTATGACTAGGCCAGTCATAAAAAAATAAATTTACAGTTGGTCTAGTGGTTAATTAGACTGCTAAGCCGGATGTCGTGGGTTCGATGTCCATCCAGGACAAATCTTGTGTAATGAGCATTATGATTTGTTCTATATGTATTGTTCTGTATGGGTGTAATTTATCTAAAATATGTGACCATAGTACAAGCTCATCCTAGTGTAAGATCAATTGACTGTGTTTGAGTTGTCCTCTTATGTAAATTAGATACAATATTTTAGTATAAAAATAATATTAGTTTCCTGCAAGTGAAATAAATTATACTAGTATTTTTCTCTGGTGAAACATGTTAAAATAATAGTAGTTTCATTCATCAATTAATGTTAAAACTTTATTTAATATTTTTTATCGTCAATTTATTGATAATAAGTATTCTACTTGACAGCAAAACACTATGACGTCATAGTGTTTTGCTGTCAAGTAGTTCATACAAAATCCTTGGCAAAGGTCGTTTTTTTCATTACGAACGAACGAATATCAAATTTGTGTCATGTTAAGGATTTCGTGGCCAAAAATTGCAAAAAAATGAACCTCTATCGATTCGCCACGACCGTCTGTCTGTCCGTATGTCACAGACACTATATTCCGAAGCCCGCTTCACAATCTTAATATATAAAATCCTTGCGTTACTGACTGACTGACAGACACGCTACAGCCGAAACTATTGGACGCAGGAAGCTGAAATTTGGCATGTATGTTCCTTGGGGACCGTAGGGGTGCACTAAGAAGGGATTTTCCGAAATTCCCACGGGATCGGCCAAAACGGGTAAATTAAAAAAAATGCAGGCGTAGCTGCTGGCGTCCTCTAGTATTTATATAAAAATAAAAAAATAAGAAAATAACAAAATAAAATGCTTTTCGTCTTTCATGTATACGAAAGAGCGGGCTATATATAGATCTTCAAAAAATACTTCTGTGGTTTAAATGAGATGTAGTCAGCAGTTTTTTAGATGAAACTCTTTCAAAAACCGCTTTCAATTTTGCCGTGTATACAAACACCGTGGAAAACAAAGTGATGTTTGTTGGCAAAAAAGTGATAGTGATATTTGGTTAGGCGAAGATAATGGGTATGTTAAGTGGATACCATCTCTACTAAGGAAACAACCTGCACTAGATTTAATGATTACTCTTGTGGGAGCACTGCATTTCCTCCAATCAATAATTATACTCCAGTATTATTAATTGTAATTTTTCCTCTTTACAGGTAAATCATCCGATGGAAATATCTTCGTCAGACAGAGTTTTTAATGAGCCCTCAGGATTAGGGACTACAAGATCATTTCTCGGCAACTTTAATGAGAGATATTCGAGTGTTTTGGATCGGGTACGAAAAGAAAGAATTTCTTATTAACTTTACTCAAGTTTTATGGCATGTTTTTCAAAGTATTCTTTTTGGCATGAAATTATGTTCGAAGTGATTTGGGTTGTGTCATAATTTTGTTTTGATGTACAGAACGTATTTTGTCGTTGCTGTATTTTTATTTTTATACTGTGATGAAACGAAATATCGTTTTCTTTTACCGAAAAATAGGTAGTCAAGGATCTTCATGGCAGCTGGGACCGACGCCAAAATCAAGTACTTAGAAAATTCAGTACTGCGCGTCGTGGATTCTAACTTGATACCGATTTTATAATGCTCCCGTAGTGGTAAATTTCCGATTGAAATTTTGTTGATATAGTCACAGTTTTTAAAGACACTTGGAAAATTCGGGAAAAGCTTGGAAAGATGATCGCCTTAGAGTCCGGATCCGCTTTCCATCAGAATCTCATGATTTTGGCACGGTTTTCGGCATCCGTAGTGGTAAATCGATTCCTCGTGATAGGAAACGGCTAGTTACAGTATAGTATGGACTAAAGGCTAATCTAATTTGTACAGTAGATTCGCTGCTACAGATAAATCATTGCGTATACAATTTTGTCAAGAATCAGGTGAAATCTCAAGCGACAGCCCTGCAACCCTTATCTTACATCTCCAATCTGCCCGATAACTACTACCTATATTACATCTATTGATCTGACTCGCATTTGGGACAATACTATTAGGGTGTGATGTTGACATTCAATTTCCGAGGCTAACAATACAAACGTATAGGCTGATAGTAAGAAAACACCGTGTATCTCTATATACACACGCATTGTAAGACATATCTAGTTTATGTTGAATATGGATTAATAATATAAGCGGCGAAAACCTAGTCGTGTACGTAACGGACTGCCGAGACGATGGTCTCGGGTTCGATCCCCAGGTACCCCAGGCACACACCTCTGACTTTTCAAAGTTATGTGTGTACTAAAAACGGTAATTATTGCTCGCTTAATAATGTGCCCGGTAGATAGCAATAGGCTCGCCCCCTAGTCCATTGGGACCGAAACATAACTGGCGAAATGTGGGTGTGTAAAACACCTGTGCCTACCCCTTCGGGGATTTAAAAGGCGTGAAGTACCTTAAGTTTTCCCACTCTTATGTGTGGCTTGTCAGTTGCCTGGATTTTTATTTAGACTCTCGTACCTCGATGACTTTATAAACATTTGTGGATTCAATGGACCCAAAGAACACCTTGTATCCACAGTCATACAGCCACTCTTTAATATCAAACTGACGTTTTTTATGTTCCTATGTGAGTCATCATTCTTGAACGACGCGTAGTAGGATTTGGATTGGAGAATAATACGTTCTAATTATTATGAATGTCACTTATTGAGTAGAAGAAACCATATTAATATTATCAAGTCTCCAAAATGTATGTATGTTCAATAATATAGGTACCTAAGTAAAGCCCGGTAATTTCAACGTTCACGCGTTCCTGAAGAAAAGGGTCTTGACAAACCTTTAATATAGGACGGACAGACAAACGTAAGTAATCCTAAAAGATTTCTATTTTACCTTTTAAGGCCAGAAACCCTAAACATAATTAATATTATTAATTATTTAAGCACTCTCCAAATGAATGCATATAATTTTGACATAAATATCATTATTATTCATCAAGTACATTCAGAACACTAATGTAATTTGTCTAATTAATTGGTGATTTCCTGCACACAAGTTATGTATGCGATTATACAATTATATTATCTGTCTGTTACCACTACTAATTTCCATATAAAAATATTTATGTTACGGTTTCAAACGCGAAAATAAAGATAAAGGGGCTACATATACCTACATGGGTTTGACTAATCGTAGTATCGACTACGATTAGTCAAACCCATACCGAAACGTTGGGGCAAATACAAGGTATATCACCTTTATTTTCAAAACTAATTCTGTTCTGTTAGCGGCTACATCTGCGATAAAAGACTATTCTGATGAGTTCTGTGTGAGTCAGCAAATTTTCAACAAAATTACAAGTAGTTCGCGAAAGTGTAACAATCTTTTGGGTTTATGATAGTGGTAATATAGGACAAAGAGATGCAGAAAATAACTTATAGATATTCACGCGATTAGGAATTCGTTACGGATTAAAAGTATTATAATGTAATTACTGTGCGATATTTGAGAACATTCCCGAAATATTTATAACCTTTGAAGATAGCGCTTAAAGAAAGAAATTCGTGGAGTAGAAATGAGCATCTATTTACCTATAATTAATCGCAAATAAAAACTAGGCAAATCCTACGGTTACTATGGTAACTATTAATATATCAAGAAATACTGGGCAAAGCTTATTCTAAAGTAACTAGTCTTATATAATTATTTATTTATAAATAGCTACATGTGAAATATAACTCTGAACAAAAAATTGTTTTCATCACATTATGTTTTGTCTTGGCCATCTCATTAGATGGGCATTTAATCGATCTCCGATGTAGCAGTTTGGCTCACAAGCAAGGGATCAACTGACCAGTCAAATTGCTGTAGAATTAGGTCAAGCACGGTATATAAGGTGTATTATTATTATTGTGACTTCTGTTTGTAATCACTAATCAGGTTTTCGCAGAAACTGCTGGACATAAGCCTCTCATAATTTTCGTCACAATAGCATTGTACGTTGATAGGAAGATTTGGCGTACTATACCATTGTTTTTTTGTTTCGGGTTGGAAAATCCTCATGGAGTCCCTCCGCCCTGGGGGAAGGGCGTCAAACTTAGCGATGCCCGATACGTATCGATATTTTAGTGTATCGATACAACGGAATGCGATATAACAATATTTTGTATCGATACACATCAATACGATATTTGGCTGTATCGTATCGCTTCGCCCGAATATCGTATCAAAAATATCGTATCATACCGGGATTGAATCTATTAAATATTTAGACCGTACATTCAAACCGGCGGCGCGGCGGCCGATTTCTATGAAGCTATCTTACTAAGACTAACAATATATAACAAAGATTAAAAATGTAAACAAACTTATTTTTTTTTGTAATGCCGCTTGCTGCTTGCAGGTGCGGCCGGCTCGATACTATATTAGATCCCAGATTCAATAAAATATATTTTTTCTGATGCTGAATCATGTGCCAAGGCATTAAATGATATCACCGGATTATTAAAAGATAATGAGTCTGAGTTTGAGTTAGCTTCAACATCGGCAAGGAATGACAACACCGAAACAGATTCTTTACCAAACGAAGGAGTTTTATGGCAGTTCCATAACCAATTGGAGTCTGAATCGTATCAAAATTCATCGAGACAAAAAGGAATGGACGAGATCCTGAAACAATATCTACGAGAACCATTATTAGATAGAACATCAGATCCCTTGACGTATTGGACAGCAAGGACTACTGCTTGGCCAAATCTTAGTACTCTAGCTCTTAAATATTTATCTGTGGTTTCGACGTTAGTACCGTTAGTCGGAGTGTTTATTCTCTTCAGCTAATAACACGCTAACTGAAAATCGAAACGGTCTAGACCCACAACGGTTGTCGAAATTGCTGTTTCTTAAAAGCTTAGATTTTAAACATTGGCAGCTGTAAAATAAAAAAAGCATCGTAACGGTCATGTTATGTTCACACATTCGAATGTGCTATCATTTCTAGCTAACCGATTAAATTTACTAAATTTGAATTACTTATGAGTTTTATTTTAAAAATCCAATGCGATATTTTCGATACGATATTTATCATATCGATACAAAGGCATACGATATATATCGTGTATCGATACAATCAGTTGCGATACATTACGATACGATATATCAATATACAAAGCGACGTATCGGGCATCGCTAGTCAAACTCTTACTGACTAAAAACTAACCTGTGTTCCTCACGTACCCGTGTGTCGGAGGGTCGGGTATCACCGAGCATTCCTCGCTACCCCCCGAGGGGTATTGGCCCGGCAGATGGTCAGGCAGGCCCCGAATAAAACCCTCTTGGCGGCGGAGGAAGGTGTTGGGCTCCGCCGCCAAATCACCCAGCGGCCGCAGAGGATAGGGAGAACGGCAACCTGGCGAAACTGCATCTCCTCCCCCTCCGCGGCCTCACCGCGACGCAACAAATGGTGCGCCCCCATTTGGTCGCGGGAGATAGGGCGCGCGGCAACTCAACACCGACACGCCTCTCCTCCCGCGACCGCGCCCGACTGCGAGGGACAGACAGAACTGTACCCCGCACCCGCACCTATGGACGCATCCTAGCAGGCTTCACCCAAGCCCACGTGGAGCATCCACTCCCGGGATCCCTCTTAGCTTCACCGCGGGCGTCCAAGCCATGGTTACTGAGCCCCCACCACGACACGGTGGAGATCCCACGGGGAGGGGGCGTACTATACCATGCTGTTCATACAGTTTGGTATAGTTAATAGTACCTAGCATGATTTTTATATTGTAAAACATATTTTTCAGCAAATAAAATTACTTTTACTGCAGTAATTTATAACTTACCAAATAAAGATGATATTTCAATATAGTATGTAATTCTTAACATTTCCATTCATAAAAACTCGAAAGTAATTTTCATATTTATATCCGAAGAAAAGTTAAATTCTTTTATATTCTAAGTTGGAAATAAAATTATCGTTTTATAACTCCGCCAGATATGAAGTTATGAATATTTCACGCACTCACATAAAACTTCTGTGCAATAAAAAGTTCAAAATGGATTTAAGGTTTTTGACACCGAATTAAATTGAAATAATGCATAGACAGCTCCACTGCTTTTCGTTCGGTGTTTACATGTTACGGTACGAGAACGATACGACATAGAATATCTATAATCCACTGCAAAAAATCAACCGTCTTCCCTTCTGAAATGTTTCTCCAACTTGGGACCCTGTCATAAGGCTGGGTGGCAAAGTCATCAGAAGACCTAAGGACACTGTGAGCTCATTTTGTGTTCAATTTCAATATTCAATAGTAACACCGATAGTTGAAAAATATTCAGGTACTTTCAGATAACTAATACATTCAAGAAAAAGACAAATATCACCTCAGTTTGCCGTAACCATGAAACCTGTAAAAATTCGAAACGTCGCCGTCGCGTCGGCTAGTAATAAATAAAAAAATTTAGTTTCGACATCATTCGGTTTAAATGTAATAACTAAGTGAAACCAAAATAACGCGATAAAAGCCGTAAACTGTAGTTTAATTTCAATTTGTAACATTCGTGTAAACCCAAAAAGATTATATCCGAAAAATCTAGAATAGACATTGTAGATAGCTTAGAAGGTTATCTATACTTTTATTTTGAGATGTGTCACAACGTAATATTAGCATTGAACAAAGTTTCGGAAACTCAAATATTTAGATTTTTTGTTTTCAACGTCATTACATCAATAGCTTTCGAAGATATTGATGTTTATTTATCTATTAGGTATTAAGCAATCCACGTTGTAATAAAACACATATTAGGAACAAGGCAGAAAATCTTTCTCAACTATTTAATAAGAAAAGAAGTATCTGTCTAATTTTGATGTCTTCTCTTTTTTATCACTATTTTAGCAAATTATACAAAGACATACATTATACCAGTGTATTTTTGACGTCGTATCGTATGATCAAAAGTGTCTCAGCAATGCAGAGAGAATTCCGCCAAAAATATCCATTTGAAATTTTTCGCTCAACTTATTAGTTAATTGCATTCGCGGGCATTAAAGGAATGGCACGGTTGAGAAATTAACGGTAATTGCGAAATGCGTTGTTTATTGTTTGGTTAATAGTTTTGGTTTTAATATGCGTTAGAAACAGTTGCTTATAAGCAAGTTGGAGTTCAAGGCTTCGCGGCTTGAAAAAAAAGAAATAAATCAAGTTCTTATTAACCTGTATTGTTATTCGGTAAACCTTCTATAAAAATAAATAAATAAAATAGTATTGCTTAAACTTTGAACATTGTTTTTGGCCTGCTGTAATTCTAAGAGGACTTCGCTCGTTGCTTAATACGTAGCTACGTTTTATTTGATGTATGTCAATTGCCGTAGCTGTATTTAAGTGATAACCTATTCTCTCGCGACTTTTTATTCTTTAAAAATACGCCGCGCAAATTAGGCAGTAATTAATCTGTAGTTGTGACTTTACAAAGTTGTTTTTCTATGTGAGAATCTTCCTGTGAACCCTCGGCACTCAGCATGTTGTCATGCGCTGAAACTGCTGCCTAATAATACAGACAACATTAGTTTATATCGTGATAAAGTCAAGTGAGTGAGCTAGTCTCATTTTGATTTGTCATCTATACATGGCTGTGGCGTGGTTATCAAGAGCTTCAACTACTACGGCACGTTGTCAGAAAGTCAATCTCTTACCAAATATGATGTTCTGTCCTTGGTCAACAATTAGTTCAGACACAGATTCTTACAGGTCCTTACAAAAAAGATTTAAATAAAAACAGATCTGTACAAAAACTTGTTAGCATGTCTTAAGCCTTGAATATAAATGATACATCAGATAAAAAAAAAACATCAATAGCGTCTGTCTGCTGGACTTTATGTCGGCTCATTTGCATTTAGACGTCCTAGGGCCTCAAAGAATTATCGCAGACAAGCAGGTTGTCTAAGAGATTCTTCAGAAATGTGGGACACGCCCTACATTAGGTTTTTGTTCGCCTACGCAAAAATAAGACGTTGTTGTCTCAGCTATTGTATCTCATTAGAAGGAATTGACTTAAAATAAGTCTCCAGTAGTTTTGTCTGGTGCGTAAAATTTGTCCTATTGGCACAGATATGATGGGACATGATTAAGTTATTAAAAGTTTCAAGCGTTATTGCTCATTGAGTTATGTGTTACGGCTTAAAAGTCGGTGTGAACAAACCTATTTAACTCAAGATTAGTCGACTTATGTTAGGTTTATCTATGACAATCTATGTTAGTATGAGGACTAGGAATATTAGATTATCAAGTTTTCGTAAGCACACCTCGTTTGGTCTACCTGGCATACTACCTAGGCTTTCAGAGCATTTTCTCTCTACTCGGAAGAATTGCTCCTCTTCTCACACATAGAAACCTTCGCAAGGTTGAGACAGTGGGCAGAGGTGTAGGTAAACTCGGAATACAGAGTAATCTTCATATTGGTCAGTTTAACAGTTGTATAACAACGTTAAAATATATAGTTTTACTACCATTGGACTAAGGAATTTGTTTAAAAACTGTTTCCTTTTAGATCTTTAACTTCTATCTTTTGTAATTTTCTATACGTCAAACATTAACAATTATTTTCCGAACCGAATATATAACTCGTTATAAATAGGTTAGGTTAGACAACATTTTAAAGGTAGCGGGGTATCAATAAATATAAAAATATGTCGATTATTTAACATTTTGCTAACAACATAATTATGTCAATGGATTGAATAAAAATAAAAAGGTTAGTATTTAAACGACATACATAGACTCACGCCTGTTTCTCCGAAGGGGTAGGCAGAGGCGTATTAAACGCCCACTTTCGTTGTCGTATTTAAATGAGTGACTGTAAATTTAAGTTTTGAGTTACAAAAATAATTATTTTTGGTTTATAAAATTACTAAGTGAGCGACTGACTGCGAGTGATGAGGAATCAACAGAACAGCAACTTACAAACATTAATTTGAGTTACTTACAATACAAAATGAGAAGCTTCATAATATTTGAGCGACCTAATATGCAATATGCATTTACCTAAATCCAATGAACAAAAAACAAAGTAAAATGAGACGCTTCAGTCTTCTAAGCCAAGTTGACGGGGCCCTGCTTCGCAGGGCTCCTATTTTTGAGTACAGGGTCACAAGAAAACCTAACATAAACTTGTAAGTTTCCCGAGTGAACGAGATTATTTTCATAAATAAATAGATCGTGATTTTCGAAATGAAGGTCGCTCATCTAGTAATTTAGTCGCACAGTTAGAATTTTAATTTCTGAAATGGATTAATAACAACCCATTTTTAGTACGCTCGTTCTAGATTTTAATATTAATCAATATTCGTCGCTAGTTTAGTTAATTTTTCGCTTTCCCAAAATCATGGCGCTCAAGTTATAACAGTAGCTCATCATCAGTCGCTTAATTTTTTTTCATTCGCTCGTTTTATTATTCCTCAAATAAAAATACGCGCAGGAAAAATCATTATAATTAATGTAATTCCTAACTAAGACAAATGTCGCCACATTTTTTATTTAAATATTTCACACCCCTAAAACTTTTGTATGCTTCTACAAAGTGCAGCGTTAATTTGAATGCGATCGCATTAATTTTATGTCAAGGGGGGATTTATAGCGATATTTCACGAGAGATTCCGGGGGATTTAATTAACGATTATAATTCCAAAAGTTTAAGCAACCGGTATTGTTTTCTTGTTATTTATATTTTTTGTTCGAGAGAGTACAGTAGGTATGTAAATTCGGGTGTAAACACCGTCTTAAAGTTTCGAATAATAAATTATGCGGAGTCGTATTATTACAGTAATGTATTGTTTGACGTGTTGTTAGTTTTTTGTACGTAATCTTAAGAATAAGCCGGTTTAGTTTTGTTTATATATTTTTTGCAATCTGTCTAGATCGACATTCATCAAATAATAATAATAATAATAATAATAATTTATTTCTCACCATATAAATAATTAGTAAGTACATAAGTTATTATGTTACATTGAAGCAAATATGGTGGGTTGATACCTGAACTAGGATGATTCCTGTGTCTCAGGTTATCAACCCTCCACCCCACAAACTGGTCTTATAACTATTAACAACATTTAAATTTCATTTCGTACAGTATAAAATAAGGAGGGTAGATGCAAAATTACAATAGTGCCAGCAACCGCGCATCGGACAAGCAAGAATCATACATAGATAATACTAATCATTCATAAATATAATACCGTTCAAGTTGTGAACAAACATTTGGTGTGTGGTACAAGTGATGAGTTGCTGGCAATTGAACAGTTAGGTACTATGAGAAATTACAAATTAGATACATGCTAACACATAATTGATTTCGGACATTTTAGTAGTATTTATTATGTATATTAAACGATATAATAAAAATAATACTTAATTATAGTAGAGAAAGATTTATGGTAATAGTGTGTGTTTGTTTGTTGTGAAGTTGAGTTTTATGTTGTATGAGGATGATATATATATATGTGTGTGTGTTAGTGTGTGTGTGTGTGTGTGCATGTGGGTGTGTGTGTGTGTGTGTGCGTCGAGTGTGTGTGCACGTCTCTTAAATATTAATTTTTAGAATATTTTCGGTTGCCTGGTAACCGAGAGCTCTTAACTTGTTTTGCAATGTAGTTTTCAAGGTTGATCTATTCATTTTGAAAATGTCATTTAACGCATTGAAGTGTCTATAAAGAAATGGTCCGGTATACGACAATTGCCGTCGCGCGAAAATAGAGTTAAATGTAGGCACATATGCACGTACTCTTCTTTTATGTTGGGGTAACTGCGAGGGTATAAATGTTTTGTGATGGCGGAGAACTGAGTTTAGTATGAATAATTGTCTGACGGTCAGTAAGTTGGCTTCTTCATACAATACGTCCGTTGGGTGTCTCCTGGGTTTGCGAAGCATCACTTTGATAACAGCCCTTTGCGCTCTCTCCAGCTCTAGGAGGTGTGTTGCAGCGGCGCCACCCCACACGGGTATACAATATGTTATGATGGATTGCGCAAGAGCTAGATAGATCTTTGTAATGAGGTTGGTGTCAGCAGACTCCCTGAGATTTTTAAAAATATGGAGAAGCCTACGTACACGTTTACTTAGTGCTGAAATGTGCGGTTTCCAGTTTAGGTTTTTATCTATTATAACTCCTAGATATTTGTGGGTTTCTGTTTGCATGAGATTAGGACATTCGCAAGATGTGCACAAATCGTTTTCTTTTGTACATTCGTGGCCGTGGACTTTAATGTTAAAATCAATAGGTGGTTTCTTGGCATCAGAAATTCTAAAACAAACGTATTTAGTTTTTGGGACATTGATAGTTAGGAGACTATGATCAAGCCATTTTATAATTGTTGTTAGGCCAGTTTCAGCTGATTTCTTGACCTGCGACCACGATTTTCCCCAGAAAATTAGAGCAGTGTCGTCGGCGAAAGCTAAGATACTGCTATTATCCATTTTAAGTTTGCACAAACTATTGACATAGGCTAAAAACAGTGTGGGGCCTAGCGTACTTCCCTGAGGAATGCCATACGTGACAGGTAGGCTTGAGCTAATTACGTTGGAAACTTTCACTACTTGACTTCTATTAGAAAGGTAGTCTCGGAACCAGTCAAGTCCGTTACCTCGTATTCCTAGGCCTTCCAATCTATGCAAGAGTAGTGGGATGGAGACGGTGTCAAACGCTTTTTTGAGATCTAAGAAAACAGCTATACATCTCTCACCTCTGTCTAGAGTCTTTGTGACTGTCTGCGAAAGATTGGCCACAGCATCCTCTGAGTTGCGACCCAAACGAAATCCATATTGATTATCGGCTATTAGTTGCTTTTTTTCCAAGAAGCTAGTTAGCAGGATGTTTACAACCTTTTCAATTATCTTGCTGATTATACTTAGTAATGAAATCGGTCGGTAGTTCGACACCGCCTCCACACCTCCACCCTTGTAAACAGGAACGACTACAGCTTTCTTAAATATAGATGGAAATGTTCCAGTAGATATACTTAGATTGCACAGGTGAGCTATCATAGTACACAGAATGGCGTGAGAATGTTTAATGATAGTACTAGTAATACTATCTATTCCTGGCGCGCTTTTAGTTTTGAGGTTGAGAATAATTTTATCTATTTCACCGAAGTCAGTGGGATACAGCCACAATGAGTCGGCATTGCCAGTACAATATATTTTTTTTTGCAGTTGGGACTCGTTGGTATTTAATTTTGTCATTATATCTCTTGCAAGTTTTTTACCGACTGTAGTGAAAAAAGAGTTTACTTCGTCAAGCGATTGTTCTGGAGATGGTAACAAATTTAGCAGTGGAGTTGCTTGTGAGTGTTTACTTTTGATATTACACAATTCTTTAACTGTGTCCCAAGTACCTCTGATGTTTTTGTAATTTAGCGTGAACTTATTCTTATAGTAGTTAGTTTTCAGGGTTTTTGCTGTCTGGTTACAGGTGTTACGGTATTTAATATAAGTTTCTTTCATAATGGCGTCATCAGGGTTCTTTTTCACAAGTTGGTGAAGTCGGTTTCTCTTTTTAAAACATTTAACAATACCTATCGTAATCCAGGGTTTGATGGGTCTTACTCTTTTGGTTAAGGAGGTGGTGGTCGTGTGTATTGCTATAAGATGTTGAAGTGTTTCGATAAGTAAGCTTGCGGCTTTTTCTGGGTCGTCAGTTTGAAGGTATGGATGCCAATCAAATGTTTCAATTGAGTTTTGAAGTGATTCGTAGTTAATTTTGGTTCTGGTCCGAGGAGAGGTAACAGCAGAGTTTTGTACAAGGGAGGTGGAAATGGATAGAAATAGTGGATAGTGGTCTGTGATATCGGATAGGAGAACATAGCTTTTGAATTTGCCTACAAGTTTGCACATGAAATGGTCTAAACAGGTATTCCCATGAGTTGGGATGTCAATGACATTTTGAAGGCCGTGTGAGCCAACAATTTCAAGATAGTCTCTTACATATGAGTTGCTAGTGTCTAATGTATTGATATTTATGTCGCCCGTAAGAACAATTTTGCGAGATCTGGTATTAAGCAGTGCTGTATCTAAAGAATCAAGAAATATACTTGCGTTTTTAAATGTGTAGGGGCGGTAGACACCAAAGATCGTCAGATTGCCTATTTTAGCGGTTAGACAGTTCGCTTCTGTCAACTCGATTTCTTTAACATTAGCTGAGATAGCATCTGAAATATACATAATTACGCCATCGTTCTGATTGTAGCTTATTTTCGTATAATATAGAGAATAGCCATCAATTATAGGAGGAACAGAGTTTTCGTCACACCAGCATTCGGACAGGACCATAACGTGGATATTGGTTTTTAGCCTAGTGAGGTATACTAAGAAGTTGTCAAGATTCTTGTTGACACTTCTGACGTTCATAGATATAATATTAAGTTTGCATTTACTTCTGGTCGCGACAGTGTCGAGATCAGCTACAAGATTGTTAAGATCTTCTATGAACGTACAGGAAGGGGAACAAGCCGTGTCTATTTCTTCAAATAGGTCGGGACAGTTCATTATTGAGACATTTGGAAGTAAGTAATGTATCTTGTGTGCAGGATTCCAGGTAAGAAAGTAAATGTGGTTAGTGAGATTTCATGAATGCTTGGTATTCGTTTTCTATCATGGTATTTTGAGACAAGTGTAGAGCTTGGCGTAGTTTTTGTGTATGTGTTGGTGTGTGATATGTGTGGTTGTTTAGTGGTAGTGTAAATGATTCGTGAATTGATGTGTTTAAGTTTGAGTTCGTAACTATAAATAAATCTACATACATTATTAAGTTTTGATATCCCTGAATACTGTAGCATAGGTACTATACAACTGAACAATAACAGATAAATTATACATTTAGCTAGTCATATCGATCTTAGATGTTGGAATTGGGCTTCGTGTTTAATTAAAATATACGGCTCACCCTGCTTTTTGCGCAAGTAGATTAATCCATTTGACGTCCAACAGTAGTCGTACCCCATGGATTTGCGGAATTCCCGGGCAAGGTAATACAGGCGAGCTGCACGCGGCGTGAGGTGTTCCGAAAGGTATACTTCTTTTTTGGGCTCTGCCAGACCCATATGCGATGAATTCAGTTGCTCTGTCTTGTAACGGTTAGAATTCAGTTTGTGGTTCTTAGCCGCAGTAAGAACATTGCCCTTTAGAATGGTCGAGGAAAACTCAGCGACTATCACCGTGTTGTCTTGGCCTGGTTTAGAGGGCAAACGATAAACGTCACGCATATCGTATTGTTCTATCTTGATTCCAAGAGAAGAAGCTAGTTTTTTTACCATATCGAAAAGTTTTTCTTTAGTTTCAGCTGTCTGCTTTGGTATATTTCGAATCTGGATGCTGGTTTTACGGGATAGTCTTTCCAACATTTCGCATTTCTCTTCAATGCCTGTCACTTGTGTTGCAATTTCCTCTCGCTGCTTTTCCAAGTTCTTAATTGTGTGTTGGACATCATCCAATTTCGCAGTAACAAACTCAATGGATTTTTCTATATCCAAATGTTTTTTGTGCGAGTTATCATTTTGAGTCTTAATTTCTGTTATATATTGTTCCAGCACATCCAATCGCGAATTTTGTTGTGATTGTAAAACACTTAGCATTTCGTGCAATTCTTCCCGTATAATTGCCCTTAGCTCTTTTGGTTCGGCGTACGCACCGGTCGCTTCTTCTACAACCCGCCGGCGCTTATGATCTCTATGCGAAATGTGCACAATTTCTTCCAGGGAAGCGGTGTAAGGTGCTACCTTGTCGACATCTGTATCCGACACGCTGTGTGATTTGCTCAAAGGTGGGGAGCGTGGAAGTTTGGGCATTGTTTGTAAGTGATGTACAAGCTGTAGTTGTATTGCTTCCGCAACCGCTTGTGGATTATACCACGCACCAGGTATGACGCACGCACTTGATACACTGGCGTGTTCGAGGACTGTTGTTGTCTCTTTCTGCCGTGCAGCGCGTACTTGCATGCGCGTTATGATCGCCTAGTACTATGGAGGCAGCGGCGACAAGTTTAAAATAAAATAGTTGAAAAACAATTATTTTAGAAACTAAAAAAGCTATAAAATGTTAACACAGGTTCACACGTCTAAACGCTTTCGCGGTCCGGGGGGGAGAGGAAATATTTTTAAATTAATCTTCGTTAAGCTTACCAATGATTCGTTTTTGTCAGTAGTCAAATGTCTGTTTATTTTGTTTTTTACCGTTCAATAAGTACTTGAACCTATCTACCTATCTGTCCTTGTATGAGAATGTCTTGTGAAATGAGAAGATATCGTTGTCATGCAGTAGAACAGTTATTTTATCAAAGCTTTGAAGGATGTTTTCATTTATTATTATTACTTAGCTTTGCTTACTTAACCTCCTTACTACTGTGCTTGTACCCATCTAGTAGCTTGAAATAGAATAGTATACATTAAATATATTTTTGTAGGTATAATTATGTAGATATTTGTTTATTTATTAATACCGAAGTTGGAATCAGATCATAAAACAAAAATATCAGTATTAGGGCTACTAATAGATTCCATTTGTAGTTTATACCAGTAGGTATAATATTGTTGGTTTGACAAAGTATAGCAGATAATCTGTAATCTGGCATTACAGTTCTGCTTATATAAAATATATAAGCAGAACTGTAATGCCAGATTACCTAAATATATTTGGTATATAATATAGCAATGGTGACCAAAATTATTACGATTTCACGTTCGTTAGTATCAAAATTTTTTTAGCTGTTATCTAATATATTTATGAAATTGTTCAGTTATTGATATAATTATTAAAATATTTGCACAGATATGAACATTACACAGCAATAATTTAATAATCATCATGCTTTGCATATTTATGTACCTTTGTAATATAATAACCGTATTTGATAACTAATTTGTCGCTGGGAAAGTTTGCATTGACACCATTTTTAAACATTTTTTTAATTAAATACACATTGATATCTTCTTTATACCGACATAGCCCTCCGAACAGTCAAGATGAAGTGTCAATGGGCTGAGCACATAGCCAGAAGAACACCGGTCCTTTTGCACATGTACTACATTTCTGTCATATCAGTTTCGCCATTGCCACAATAACAAAACTACGCCCATAAATAAAAATGGAGTTAAAAAAGAATACAAGTGACGTCACATCTGCACAAAATCTAATATTCACAAATACAAACTAATACTATAGTAGTATCACCACTACTACGAACTCAACACCAATGATTTTCAGCGTCTTATATTTCCTCCACTGTATTTTATAGCGAGCATAACACAACAATGTATTATATATTATATTACACTCAGGTACTTCTAGCACAATCTCGCTAACACGATACAAGAATACTTCCACAAATAAAATAGACACATTGTCCCCAACAAAAACAACACAAGACAGATAAGGCCTATTTTCCTGTAAAGGTGCTGATACATTCGAGCATTCACTTGTAATGTGCACTCTGGCGAATGTTACATTACAGAAAAGTCATCAAGGGATCGTTTTAGCGAGCAATCCATCCAGCGTTTTGGCGAGCATTCTAGCAAAAAGACTATCTAAATGTAACAGTAAGCTCTAATCACTAGAGTGTTAATTACAAAGATCTTTTTTTAATTCTTAGTTTTCAAATTTTTCAACATAACTCCGAAAAGTCAGTGGTGCGTGCCGTGGATTCGAACCCGATACCTTCTGCATGGTAGTCCGTTAGTATCTTTACTAGGCTATCGCTGCCTGCTGATACCATTCACAGTCCAAAATTTATTACAGTTTTCCTAGTTTTGATAATTTTCCCTGTATGTGGGCGTTAAACTCTACCTCTGTACCAAATTTCAGCGCTGTAGATCAATGGGAAGTACCAGTTATATTTTGATGATCCATGAGTAAGTGTTGAAAATGCGAAACTTTGTTTTCGCTTAGCTTCGGAACTAAATGATCCACTGACTTGAAATTTCGGATTTCAGGTGTGTAATTATAGCTTACTAGACGAAGAAAATTTCAGCGTAGAACGCTCCACGTATAAATCTGCGTAGTTATACTGACACTGTTCTCATCTAACTTAATATCTTGTTGTTGTATCATATCAGCCTTTAGGGACGTAGGTTATTAAATTGTTCGTGGCAATATTTGGCTGACTGCCTCCTTGGTCGAGTGGATAGCGTATACGACTGCTGATCGGAGGTCCCGGGTTCGATTCCCGGGACGGGCAAAGTGTTAGTGGGTTGTTTCGAATTCTCAGTAGCAGCACGGAGTCTGGTGATGTGCCCGGTAGCGTCAATAGTTTCGCCCCTATTGCATGGGATCTAAAAATTCATGGCGAAATGTGGGTGTAACATTCTACCTCTGCCTATCCCTTCAGGGATATAGGCGTGAGTCTATAAAAAAATTTGCCTATGTTCGTACTTCAGTTCGACAATGTAAAAACGGTACAAGCTCGATGTTCCGTTACAAGTGAATGCTCAAGTCAATCAGCACCTTTACACCAATGAACAACTTTGGGAGAGGCATTTATAAATATAAGAAAACGAAGTGGTTACTTAGGGTGGGCCATTGTCGCCCCAAATACTTAATGGGAGTAGCCATTCTCTGCCCCTAAGTTGTCAAATAACTTACACCATTAATGAAGCGTTTCCGATTACCAATGCGATACAAAACAAAAGTGGCAATGATTAAATTGATGATAAAATTCAATTGAATATGCTAATGATCTGATAGACCAATGCGATTGTAATGGAGTATTTAGGGGTTAGGTTTTGTTTGACAATTATATTGGAGTATCGGGAGAAAATATTTTAACTCTAAATTATTGAGTTACGCATAATGTGTCCTAAAATGTAATTAGCGATTGATTCGTTCCTTTATTAGATGTTAAACTGAAATACCAGATTTTTTCTTCAAAAATCGATCAGCAACATGACTAATTACGGCTTTTTAATAACCGTTTTGAATTTGACACGAAAACGCTGTAAACCGTCATGGCGGTTGAGTGATATCACAAAGTCCAAAACAAAACAAACCGTGAATGTAATCTGGTCTGATGTACCCACTTTTATTTTGTTATATTCGATATGACAGGTAGAAAGTTTGACGTTTTAGTTGCATTTACTACTAAAACGTCAACAACATGAATGGCGGACGTACTGTTTGATGTAATGATCTCTGACTGTCACAAGAATAAATACATTATTTTTAGTTTTATAATCCTAAAAATAACATTAATCTTACCTTTTTATAATAAATAATAAACTTTATTGACATCTTAAAATCATAATGAATCTATAGATACTAAAATCAAACCGATTTATTCTTAGTGGACACAAGCTTATTCGATGTTATTGTAATTGCGGTATTATTAATCGGTTTGGTTTGAAATTGCGTTATAATTTGTGTCATTTTTATTAAAATTATTTCAGAATTATATTATTAAATAAAACCCGTCCCCATAACACGTATGTGCCGTGTGCGGGATTTTTCCACACGCGTTATTTTTTTGATTGTAGACAAGCTTACTTTATGGAGCGCCGTGTTGCTGTACAAAAATATTTGTATAGTATTATCTTTTGAGAGGCATCGATAGCCTAGTGGAGAGGCTTGACTTGGGTCAAAGCCATTGCAAAATGCGTCTCAGAATACTACGCATTGTGCTGAGAGTTCGATCGCTACGCGGAACGCCACCTTCTTTGATCAACACTAATCCACAGACTATTGTTTCGAGTTTGAGTGTTATGTCAGTTGGTTGAATGTTTGTAAAGTAACTTGCGACAGGATTTAATCCTAGACCGATTAACCATTACAAAAAATGCTTGTATAGGTACTATAAAAACAAAAAATCACACAATATTTTTAAAACATCAAACGCAGACACTCTCAGTGTGTTTTTACTAAACAGACATTTAATGTTATACCTTCGTGTCCATAATCATTACAAGAGCACAGTTAAATTGTACGAGCTACAAACTAAGGCATAATAAATGATGATCACCAACCTTTCGTGATTATACAAGTAACAATTAGGAGCTTTTATAATTAATAGGATAGATGTAGGGGCATTGCTTACAATAACTGGATAATGTAATACTACTGCCTCCGTGGTCCCGTGGACTGCCTCCGTGCTCCAGTGGATAGCGTATACGACTACTGATCGGAGGTCCCGGGTTCGATTCCCGGGTCGGGCAAAAGTGTTACTGGATTTTTCCGAGTTCTCAGTAGCAGCACGGAGTATGGTGATGTGCCCCGTAACGGCAATAGGGTCGCCCCCTATTACGAGGGACTTAATTTTTTTTATTGCGAAATGTGGGTATAATATAACACCTCTTCCTACCCCTTCGGGGATACAAGCGTGAGTCTATAAATAAATAAATTTAATACTATTTAAATCTCAGTATTCATCACATCATCTAATTGCTGTGAATATCTATCGTCTCGTAAGTTTTATGGCAATCTGAAAATTTGGACATTTATAAATGTGTTATAGGTCATCAGGGTTTTTTACAGAATATGGTTTTTTTTAAATTCCAATTCTTACTTAGTCCATATAGATACAAAGTTGACTAAAAGTTATTTTTTTAAATTTAATTTATTTTGAATGTTTTGATTACATGTCTAACATAACAGTAGGCTTAAGGTTAACAGTGCATAATATATTAATTTATAATAATAATAATAATAATTTATAAAATATAATAAGTATTTTTTTTTCCCTGTAGATTAACTTTTTATTTCAATTCAATTATTTTACAACTAATTACATTTCCACTAACTATTACTTAATTACTATTTACAACTAAAACTATACTTATAAACCTATAGCTAAATTAAAAAGAAAATAAAATAATATATTCTTATAAAACGCAAGGCACGAGGCGTTTAGGCGTCGTAGTATACCTCCGCATCAATGTCATGGGGTAACGTGCCCAGAAGGCTGGCAGCATTGCCACGCTGGATGGCAATGCTGATTCTTTGAGCAAAGAATAAACCAGCCTTCTGGTCACGTGAGACGTCGATCAAGCGTTTCGAAATTTCTCGGTACAAAATACGAGCGCTCGGACCCCATGGGCCCAACGTTTCTACCCCAAACGGCTCAAATATGTAATTGCCGACTAAATTTCCGTATTTGCGCCGTTTGAGGGTTTCCGCCGTTGCAGCAGCAGCGCCGGCAATAAGTATATTATGTATATCACTTACTGTTTCAAGCAAAAACAAACTTGCCAAACTTACCAAAATCAGTAAACTCGGCATAAAATATGAAATAAATACAGTATTTATCATACTACCCGGGCATTAAAAATAATGCCCAATTAATCACTTGGCCTATAACAGGTACATGACACGCCCAATCAAAATGGAGCACCTTGAATAATTAATTATAGCCAGCTCATAAGCATAGTAACTAATTATTGGAGCTTGTATAACTAAACCAAATTAATATCGATGCGAGATTAGATGTTAGTTGTGCGATGTGAATCGATCCCCTGGGAATATTATACAAGCGGTTTAACGTCTTCAAGTTAAACTGTAATATTTCGTACATGATCATTTTGATGGATACATGCGTGTTGGATGTTCCCATGTGATTGTTTGGTATTGTTTTAAAGATCCTATTTTTTTCTTAGGTTATCAAACTTATGTATATATTTCGCATTAAGTATTTGGTCAGTCCTTGTGTTGCACGGAACTTAGCACGTAAACAAACAATACTTAGTGTAACCCATATTCAATGTGACGTTTAATGTACTACACTTTTTTTATTTCGTTTAATAAATGCATAAAAATGACGCAAAATCAAAATCAAAATCTTTTATTCAAAATTGGCTGGTAAACAGCTCTTTCTGAACGTTAAATTATACAATAGACAGTCCCCCAAAAAGCCCAACCCTTCACTGCTTCCTATGTGTTTTCGCTAGGAAGAAGAAGCAGCGCAACAAACTCCCTAGCAACACAGTACTGTCTGCGTATTTAAATAAGAAGTTATACATTATAATCAAAAAATAATAATATCACATTTCAGTTAACATGATAGCTATCACACAACCTATTGCCATTTATTTAGTTACGTACCTACTTAAGACTTGAAAATTGAGAATAATGACTAACACTACGGCCGGTTTCTGAATTGAGAATTTCGCGTTGAGAACAATTTAAACACTAATTATATACCACTTAATCAATTTTCTGTTTCACAAAAAATTGTTTTGACACCTTTTGAGTATTTGTGCTTGTAAAATCTTAAATTTGACACAACATATGATCAATTCATGATCAACTCCATATCAACTCTATATTCGCGTTTCTGAAAACATTTGACATTTGTCAAACCTCACTTAGCACTGATAAATTGAGAAAAAAATAATTACACTACTTTGGTCATTTAACCCGTGATCACGAGTAATATGACAGCCAGTATGTCAAAATGTCCACACTACCGTTGCCAAGCAGCGGCTACGTCATACTGACGTCTACACAACAAGAAGGCCGTTAAACAGAATTTATAGAAAAAAGGTTCAAAGCCTATTCAATATTTGGAACAAATAGATTACAACATTATTAGGAACAAATCGAAGGGATAGAAAATATAAATGAAAGATTTCCGTGTTAAATTAATCCAAATAATTACGCTGGGGCCTCCAAGGAGATATAATTCTATATACCTCTATGGTGGCCACCATGGAGGTATATAGAATTATACCTCAAATATACCTGACCACAAATATTTTGTATTAAAAATAAAACAAACTGACTTTGACATAACATACACGTTCCGTTTTCACTAAGATACCGAATTGAACAAATTCAACAAACTATTCATTAAAATAAAATAAACGTTGAAATAATTTTAAATACAACTTTATTTCGACTTTTTATTTGTTTCCGTATAAAAATAATTAACTGACAAGTGTGCTTCTTTGTAAAATGTTAATTAATACGAATTTATGGTTAGTACCGGTTTTTTTTACTTGTATTGGAACGTACTAGTGTTGTTTGGTTTAATTTATTCATGATTTGAAGAAAACTCAAATGAAAGTGCTTTGAAAAAATATCACTCTGACCTGTGAAACAGAAAAAACTCAAGTTGACTTCAACTAGTTCAGAAATTTTCAACTGATGTAAGCTGAAATTCTCAATTCAGAAACCGGCCGTATGCCTCCAAAACAAAATGACAAGTAGGGTGTAACCGCACACATGTTAAATATCATGTTGTTATGTAATCACTGCTCAGTCAAATCACGTTACAATGCATTAATTAGGTAGGTACCAACCACGCAAAAGTAATGTTCAGTTAAACCAATTTCGAATTAAAGCACTTAAATTTCATTTTATGTAAGTAATACTAACTGACCCGGCGAACTTCGTACCGCCCGAACGAACCATCCTCGTACTTCAAGGAATATTATAAAAAAGAATTAGCGAAATCGGTTCAGCTGCTCTCGAGATTTGCGCTTAGCGACACATTTAGCGATTCATTTTTATATTATAGATAATGTGTCTCAGTGACATGTGTAAGTAAATACTAACAGCAATAGTTGAACAATGTTCCGGTACTTTGCGATAACTTTTAAATCCATATCGCGTTGTTTATTCCATTCATTAAAATTTATTTATTTTAGATAAGCCCAACACAAAATACCTACTATAAAATATGAAATGGCACAGCAACAGTCTGTCAGAAGCAATATAGCTACAGTACCTATCTATCTGTTATCATACATACATACATACATAGACTCACGCCTGGGAAACAGGCGTAGGCAGAGGCGAAAGGGTAGGCAGAGGCATATTAAACGCCCACTTTTCGCCAGTGTTTTGATCCCACGTAATAGGTGGCGAGCCTATTGCCGCTTATCGGGCTATTTTGTTTGTCAGAGTCTCGTCCGTTGATTGGCAGGTGCACCACTTGCACATGAGGTTGGCTTGGGACCCTAAGTTCTTGGTGGGAACCCTATCTGTTATCCACTAAGCAATATGTACAATTGCCGTCAGACATGTTCAAACTCAATTAATAATGTTACGATGCTGATCTCCGATTCGTGTGGGTTTGCGGTAGATCGGGGGAAGCTACTTGTAGTTCTGAGGTTCCGTATCTTGGTTATTATAATTGTTATCGGTATTTAGTGACAATTCGCTCGTCCTTACATGTTAACTTCTGAATTAGTTTTATTTGCGACTTATACATAGTTAGGTAAGTCAAAAGTATGCAAGATGAGGCGATATGAAATATGCAATGACCATGGATAGCTCGTCCTGACGAAAAAAGACTAAAGTCAAACTAAATAAGAGGAGGAGCAGGAGGAAAAGGGGACGGTGACTCCGGCACTCTCACTCACCAAAGATATGCATCAGTATAGATACTATTACTTTATCTCGATATTCTGCAAGAAGGTAGTACTTCTCTGGTCGAGCCGGCCCATTTATGATGAAATCCGTGAAGCTGAGAGATCTATAAAGGTGAACGCACACTTATCCGAGCCGAACGTGTCGAACGAAACGAATTTTAGAATCGAATGTATTGGCAGCACATTAATAAACATACAATCACGCATTCAGTGGTCAATGAATACCGTCACACGTGCAAAACATCGTATTAATTAAAGCATTTCAGTCCAAACGCCTGACGCTACCGAAAGCTTCCTGTTGTTTGCAATAATTACTGCAGTGATATCTACAAATTGCATATATGTAGAGATGCGACGAGAACATACAGGGTGAATGCTGGGAATTGTATCTTTAAGTTTAACCATAGCATACTTACTTTTGTCCGTGTCTTCAAAAGTATAAAGAACCTAGAAGCCATGGGAAAAGGCATGAGCTATATCCAGTAGGGGAATACGGCAGGCTGATGATGGTGATGATGAAAGAACCAAATATAAAGATCTTTTATTTCCATCCCTAATTTAATAGATTTTATATAGTAACTTTCTCCCCCTAATTCTATACTTTTAAGCAACCCTTGACTTATTTCTAATCTGAAATTCGTTCAATTCGGTGCAGTTGTTTTGAGCTGAAACCGAATCATATACGTACCAATGTAACGTGTGTTTGTAGATATTTACTTTTCTAGTTATGTTCTTTATGCAGTTTGGAGTATGGCTTTGCAAAAATGTCGACCTCTACCCGATCTATTAATTATATCGCATCTCGGCTTTATGGCAACAATCAAGCTTAAGAATTAAACCTTAGTATATTCTGAAATCACTTCCACAGTATAATCATCACTTATCTAACACAAAACACTATCTTTGCGTTAGATAGCGTATTTATTGAGGAAGCTCAAAGCTACAGTCAGTTCACCTTACAAACCAAAGCTCAAAGGGGAAAAGCTGTAACCATAAATGTTTTTAATGCAGGTAAAATCGCAGGGTACAGTTAGTATAAAAGTTTATAGCAATGTAAAAACAGAATTCACACTAAATAAACGCTTATGTCTGTTATAAAATATTATATGGTGTCTCTGCCATACTGTTGTTTTTACAAGATTTCTTTAGTTATAAGTTTATGTCGGTCTGAGTTCATGTCCGATGTGGTGTATTAGAATGTTGTAAGCGTATATGCTTTTGAATATAATAAATGGAACCTCACTTCTTCTTTCTTCTTCATTTGCGAATATCATTACAAGTGATGCCCTTTCAAAGGTTCAAACCCTTGATTTTTATTCTCGCCTCATTCTAGCAGTCCTCTCCGCCATCCGATGGCAATACGATTTCAGTTGGGCTGGGTTGATACTTTTCTTTAGCGATTGGGGCCACACTACAAGTTTCTAGATATCCCGTTGCGGCGGAGTCATAAGAATCGTGGTAAGCATACTTTGACGCGACCTCGCTAGGTTATCACACCAAAAAATCTGGCTAACCGATAACAATATAAAGATCTGATTTCAAGAGCATACCCTATACAAGTCGTAGCAGCAAGACAGCGAAGCTAAACATACGTACACAGCGGCCACTAATTGATACCGGCGGCTCTAAACTAACCGAACATGCACCGATTTGCATAAACACCCGACTGTAATGTTTGTGACGTCATAAGGAATCTTGACAACAACTGACGTATGTATCCGCTGCTGAAGAATTTTTCACTGCTGGACATAGGTCTCTTTTAATTTCGTCACAATAGCGTTGAGAATCAATAGGACTTAGCTTACTTATACTACGCTGGCCACGGTTTGGTACAGCGTTTGGTGTCGAATTTTCCGTCTCATCTCAAAGATACTGTTTCTTATGTTACACAGCGGCCACTAATTGACACCGGCGGTTCTGAACTAACCGAACGTGCACCGATTTGCATGAACACGCGGCTGTAATGTTTGTGATGTCGTGTTTGTTATCTTGAGGAATCTTGTCATTATCTGACGTATGTAACCGCTGAAGGATTGCCACTGCTGGACATAGGTCTCTCATAATTTCGTCACAGTAGCATTGTAAGTCAATATGATTTGGCTTATACTACGCTGGCTACGGGTTGGTGTAGAACGCTACAGAAGGAGACGGAACACTCGACATCAAACGTGATGTCGAGTGTTCCGTCTCCTTCTGAAGATACTGCTTGGTTCGCGTATTTACCTTGGTCACCGCTTACGACTCCCACGGAATGAAATGAGGTAGTGATACTTTTTATTCTTAATCTGTCACCGCAAAATGTAGTACCTAATAATATTAGTCCTTTACAAACTGCTGGGATGGCACTTTTCTTAAGACAAGATTGATGGAAATACACAGAGCTCTAATGTTCCCACTTATTACTTACTACAGAAAAATAATATAACCTATTGTATGACGACTTTCACTGCGTTTCGTTATTATGACGTCTCCTGTCATATGCAATTAAAATTTCTTTGTACACTATTTAAAGCTTCTAGACACGAAATATAATTATAATTCTTAATAAGTTGGCAACCATATAATTTACTGTAATGAAAGGTATATTTATACAGGATAAGCGTGCAACGCCAACGGGTATTTACCTCACACAACTTATTTTATATATAGCAACACTAGCATTTTGAAACGGTGGCAACACTGTTATTATATAAATGGTCGTTTTTCTTTGCATAGAAATAACGTGGTGCATTGTTTGTCGTCGTCTTTTCTGCACACAAATGATTCTAATTAGTGCAATTTGAATGTTCAGAGCTTGTTAACGTGTGTGGTACAAGAAATAAATTAATATTTTAAATAATGTCAATATTTTTATGAACGGAGCTTTTTATGGGATAGGAGAAAAAGCTAAAGCATCGCCTGATGCTCAGCGAATACCCATGAAAACACGCAACACCAGAGAAAACACAAGTACGGCGCATGCCTAGATGAAAAAAGGAATGGGAAGAAAAGTGGAACGAGGAAGAACAAAAAGAGGATGAGGCCTCCTCTAGCACTGTCACTCACCGAACGAAACGCAACAGTATAGTTACTGCTACTTTACGTCGGTATTCTGAGAGTGGGTAGTACTTCCCCAGTCTGGCCGGCCCATTTATGCCGAAATCAGTTAGGATCTTCTAGCTACTAAAATATTACTCGCTTCCATGTAATCCATTCTCATACAGTACATCCATCTGTTCCTTAAAATCCCTTTTCTATTCCCCTTAACCATTGTACTACTATACACATAATGTAGGTATTACATTAGCCATATTACTAGCATTATTCAAAAGTGAACTACTATATAAATTAGTCGTTCGCAATAGCGACAACAGATAATCCGCAAAATTACATCCACGCTACATCTCATAAATTAGACAGTTCTCAACAGATACACCTGAGCGCTAGAATAGTAATAATTGTAGGAAAACTGGAGCTTAACATTATAAATGTGGTGGGGTTATTACGAAACTCGTGCTTTGATCAAATAACTAGGTTTTATTTGGTTATCTTTGTGTCCTTGTATAATTAGATTTTGTTGTATATGTGTAAGTTGCTGAAGTTATACGTAGCAGATAGGTTGGTTTAAATATTGTGTGTCTGTTCGGGCGGGTTTTATGATGGCTTGTATGCACAATTTGACCTAGTGGGTGACTTAAGAGACGCAAATAATGTAAGTGGACTGATTGCTTGTTTTATTTGAAGGTTTTATTTTAGGAAAGCAATATGAATATCAGTGGTCCGTGAGTAAATAATCATGAGCAAAGAAAGAAAGTCAATATTCTTTATTATTTTCAGTTGAATTGACCCCGATTAACTTATCAGTTGTTGAAATCCAGCCGCCATAATCTGCATTAACGTTGATATTTTAGGCTGAAGATTTTCGTTTTGTAACAAGCTTTTTGATAAGGTGCTGTTAGTTCATTTATTATATCAACCATTAAGTATTGAATATATTAAAACTATCCTTTTAGCACGATTTTACTAGGTATAACTCTGGTATCGAAGATGGCTTAGCAAACATTCAAACAGACAACCTGATTTGAAACAACAAAAGTTGTACAAGTGTTGCTCAACACTCAGCCTTGGCCACTTAGACACATGGGGTCAATTCTCATGTGATTATTGTTTTAATCAACGTCTAAATTCGCTCACAACCCTGTGACGTAGGTCGTCTTCGCGTGGTCTTTAGTCATCCTCAACACGTCTAATTATATTCGCTGTTTTATTAGCAATGGGATTTCGCGACGATTCTCTTTTATAAGAAAGCTGAGCTTGTTTTCTAATGACGACCCCGATATTATACGTGGTGAATCGACGACCTCAAGAATGTACCTATTGATTCTTGAAATTAGCGGTTGTTATTGTTTTGTTTGTGATGGGTAACCGGACATACAAAAATGCCCTTCCCTTGAAAAGCGCATTTCACGCAGCGGTCATCGGTCACGGCTGTCATGAAAATACATATATGGCAGCCGTTTCGGGCAATTAGTATCTTTACATCTCTCATGTTCGGTAAGTAGGTTCTTATTACCTCCAAATGGGGCTTGTAGGTGACTAATTAGCGCTCTAGGGTAATAATGTAGCTAGAAAAGCCCTAGGGCGGTAAGTAATTAAAAAAAACACTTCTTTCTTTCAAAAAGTTCGCGTACATCTAACCATCATACTGGCAATAGACATCATGTATTAAGCCCTATGACCAAAGAGGTCGCTTTGCTATTCAGCCTTGTCTTTGTGTGAGTATAATACTAGTCGACCAAGCCAACTAGACGAATGTCAACGTGACAAAATTCAACATAATTCAACAATTATAATCCAGAAATTATTTATCGTAACGTGCGAACGCGGCCTGTGAACGTACAACGCGCCTGCAATCGGTATTAGGAATTTCTAGATTATAATTATTGAATTATGTTGAATTTTCTCACGTTGACATTCGTCTAGTTGGCTTGGTCGACTAGTAGTCATCAATTTTAAATAACGGCGAAGCTCAATTTCGTTCTTGAAAAAAAAGAATTAAAAAGTTCTTTACTTGATTCTTTTTAATGAAAAATGAAAAAATTATATTTATTTAAATAATTCAATACTTAATGGTTGATATAATAAATGAACTAACAGCACCTTATCAAAAAGCTTGTTACAAAACGAAAATCTTCAGCCTAAAATATCAACGTTAAGGCAGATTATGGCGGCTGGATTTCAACAACTGATAAGTTAATCGGGGTCAATTCAACTGAAAATAATAAATAATATTGACTTTCTCTCTTTGCTCATGATTATTTACTCACGGACCACTGATATTCATATTGCTTTCCTAAAATAAAACCTTCAAATAAAACAAGCAATCAGTCCACTTACATTATTTGCGTCTCTTAAGTCACCCACTAGGTCAAATTGTGCATACAAGCCATCATAAAACCCGCCCGAACAGACACACAATATTTAAATCGACCTATCTGCTACGTATAACTTCAGCAACTTACACATATACAACAAAATCTAATTATACAAGGACACAAAGATAACCAATTAAAACCTAGTTATTTGATCAAAGCACGAGTTTCGTAATAACCCCACCACATTTATAATGTTAAGCTCCAGTTTTCCTACAATTATTACTATTGTAGCGCTAAGGTGTACCTACCTGTTGAGAACTGTTTAATTTATGAGATGTAGCGTGGATGTAACTTTGCGGATTATCTGTTGTCGCTATTGCGAACGACTAATTTATATAGTAGTTCACTTTAGAATAATGCTAGTAATATGGCTAATGTAATACCTACATTATGTGTATAGTAGTACAATGGTTAAGGGGAATAGAAAAGGGATTTTAAGGAACAGATGGATGGACTGTATGAGAATGGATTTTATGGAAGCGAGTAATATTTTAGTAGCTAGAAGATCCTAACTGATTTCGGCATAAATGGGCCGGCCAGACTGGGGAAGTACTACCCACTCTCAGAATACCGACGTAAAGTAGCAGTAACTATACTGTTGCGTTTCGTTCGGTGAGTGACAGTGCTGGAGGAGGCCTCATCCTCTTTTTGTTCTTCCTCGTTCCACTTTTCTTCCCATTCCTTTTGCCATCTAGGCATGCGCCGTACTTGTGTTTTCTCTGGTGTTGCGTGTTTCCATGGGTATTCGCTGAGCATCAGGCGATGCATTAGCTTTTTCTCCTATCCCATAAAAAGCTCCGTTTATAAAAATATTGACATTATTTAAAATATTAATTTATTTCTTGTACCACACACGTTAACAAGCTCTGAACATTCAAATTGCACTAATTAGAATCATTTGTGTGGAGAAAAGACGACGACAAACAATGCACCACGTTATTTCTATGCAAAGAAAAACGACCATTTATATAATAACAGTGTTGCCACCGTTTCAAAATGCTAGTGTTGCTATATATAAAATAAGTTGTGCGAGGTAAATACCCGTTGGCGTTGCACGCTTATCCTGTATAAATATACCTTTCATTACAGTAAATTATATGGTTGCCAACTTATTAAGAATTATAATTATATTTCGTGTCTAGAAGCTTTAAATAGTGTACAAAGAAATTTTAATGCTTATGACAGGAGACGTCATAATAACGAAACGCAGTGAAAGTCGTCATACAATAGGTTATATTATTTTTCTGTAGTAAGTAATAAGTGGGAACATTAGAGCTCTGTGTATTTCCATCAATCTTGTCTTAAGAAAAGTGCCATCCCAGCAGTTTGTAAAGGACTAATATTATTAGGTACTACATTTTGCGGTGACAGATTAAGAATAAAAAGTATCACTACCTCATTTCATTCCGTGGGAGTCGTAAGCGGTGACCAAGGTAAATACGCGAACCAAGCAGTATCTTCAGAAGGAGACGGAACACTCGACATCACGTTTGATGTCGAGTGTTCCGTCTCCTTCTGTAGCGTTCTACACCAACCCGTAGCCAGCGTAGTATAAGCCAAATCATATTGACTTACAATGCTACTGTGACGAAATTATGAGAGACCTATGTCCAGCAGTGGCAATCCTTCAGCGGTTACATACGTCAGCTAATGACAAGATTCCTCAAGATAACAAACACGACATCACAAACATTACAGCCGCGTGTTTATGCAAATCGGTGCACGTTCGGTTAGTTCAGAACCGCCGGTGTCAATTAGTGGCCGCTGTGTAACATAAGAAACAGTATCTTTGGGATGAGACGGAAAATTCGACACCAAACGCTGTACCAAACCGTGGCCAGCGTAGTATAAGTAAGCTAAGTCCTATTGATTCTCAATGCTATTGTGACGAAATTAAAAGAGACCTATGTCCAGCAGTGAAAAATTCTTCAGCAGCGGATACATACGTCAGTTGTTGTCAAGATTTTGGTTGAAGACTTTGGTCTTCAGGCATTGCGGTAGGGGCGAAGAGAAAACTCGATGTAGCTTGCCAAACGCTGCCCCAACCCAACTGGATCCTGCGGTCGATTTCTTTCTCGAAGTTGTTTCTACCAAGCTGGACTACTTGCCCAAGGTAGACATACTCTTGAACAACTTCGAGCATCGATCCGTCGACATAAACCGGTCCCGGCACAATGTGTTCGTTGAACATAATCTTGGTTTTATCCAAGTTCATGCCGAGACCGACCCGTCGAGAGGCTCCATTTAGGCTGTGCAGCATCTCGCTTAGCTTTTCCAGGCTCTCTGCCACGATGACGATATCGTTGGCAAACCGAAGGTGGGATATGTACTCGCCATTAAAGTTTATGCCCCGTCCAGTCCAGTCCAGCGTCTTAAAGACGTCTTCGAGTGCGTTGGTGAAGAGCTTAGGGGATATTACATCCCCCTGCCTTACCCCTCTACGCAACTCAATGGGGCTGGTTTTACTGTCCTGGAGCTGGACGGTCTTAGTGGCCGTGTCGTACAAACATCTCAACACCTCGTTGTAGCGCCAATCGATGCGACACCGCTGCAGAGCATCCAGAACCGCCCAGGTTTCGATGGAGTCAAAGGCTTTCTCGTAGTCCACGAAAGCCATACACAGCGGCTGATTGTATTCGTTGGTCTTCTGTACAATCTGCCGAACAGTATGGATGTGGTCTACGGTGCTGTAGCCTTTTCGAAACCCAGCTTGTTCCGGTGGCTGGAAATCTTCGAGTTTTCTGGCGAGGCGATTTGTTAGGACTCTCGAGAACAACTTGTAGACGTGACTCAGGAGTGAGATGGGTCTGTAGTTTTTCAGCAGGGTTTTGTCACCTTTTTTGAAAAACAGAACCACCGCACTCCCATTCCACGCCTGAGGTGTTAGGCCTTGGTGGATAACGGAATTAAACAGGCTCGCCAGCTCTTTCAGAACTGCTGTCCCACCTGCTTTTAAGAGCTCTGTGGTGATTCCGTCATCCCCTGGAGACTTGTTGTTCTTGAGCTGCTCGAGAGCCACTCTTACCTCGCCCTGGTAGACATCAGGGATGTCCTCCGTGTAATGGCGCGTGAGTTGGGCTCTGTGGTCATCATCGCTGGGTCTCGTGGGTTTAGGCATCCGTGATGCGTACAAGTCCTTGTAGAAACTCTCAATTTCAGCGAGAATCTCGGACTTGGAGGTTACGGTTTTGCAATCCGCAATATTGAGTTTCGACAGATGAATTCTACCAAGCTGGCGAGCGAAGACTTTGGTGCCTCGATTCTGTTCAATCGCAACCGTAATGGCGCGGGTATTGGAACATCGGAGGTCACGTCGCACCAGCTTCCGGATCTTCCGGTTTAGGTTTCTTCCATCTGTCGAAGACGTCTGCGCATATGACATTCCCCTTCTTTGCCTCATAAGTTTGAGAGTCTCGAGCGAGAGTTTACTTTGCTTGTTAACGCTTTTTCCGGGAAACACCCTTCGAGACACATCCTGTAGCGTTTTGACCACAGCGTCGGTTTTCTCGTCAACAGTGCCATGGGTTTCCAGCAGTCCGAAACGGTTTTGAAGTTTTAGTTGAAACTTTTCGGATCCTACTGCTAGCTGAGGTGCAGTAGGTCTAAGAGTACACTTCATCATGCGAAGCCTCTCAGCTCTGAAGTCTATATTTAGAGTGCCTCGGACAAGTCGGTGATCGCTACCGGTATTAAACCTGTTGATCACTGAGACGTCTCCAAATATATACCTCCGATCAGACATGATGAAGTCTATCTCGTTCCTTGTCACAGTATCGGGGCTTCGCCATGTCCACTTTCTATGAGGCTTCTTCTTAAAGAAGGAGTTCATTAAGAAGAGCCCCTGTGACTCCAGAAAGTTAACCAGCATTTGCCCCCTGTGATTTCGGCACCCCACGCCATAGGATCCGATTCTCGTTTCGCCGCGTTCTTGTACTCCCACTTTGGCATTAAAATCCCCCATAACAACGCTGTAGTGTGTCTTGGTGGTATAATGTAGAGGCTTAGTAATGTCCTCATACATGGCTTCGACTATGTCATCGCAGTATGTCGAGGTCGGCGCATATACCTGTACCACCTTCAGGGAGTACCTGTCGGTGATCCTTAATATCAGGTACGCTACCCGTGTCGACACACTGCTGATTTCTACAACGTTGTTAGCGAGAGATTTGTTAACGAGGAAACCGACACCGCCCTGAGAGGGCTGATCGCCTTCTCGAAAGTAGAACAGGTTGCCTGACTCAAGGGTTATCGTGTCCTCCCCCTGTCTTCGGACTTCAGAAAACCCCAATATATGCCAGTTTATATGACCTAGTTCTACTTCGACTTCGGTGATGTGTTGGTCCAGCCGTAGAGAGCGTCCATTGTCCATTGTACTGACCCTGGCTACTCAGTTTCTTGTGGTAGCCGTTTGCCGTAGCCCGAAGATTCTTAGCACCCCCTGCCCCGCTGTTACCGCAACCGCTACCGTAGTTGCGGACAGCGGGACTACCGGGAACTGGGGGCCTATTCGTTGGTGCGCTCATTGGGTGGTATTTGGCCTACTATACCGCGCTGGCCAGACGAGTTGGTATAGGGTTTGGTTTCAAGTTTTCCATCTCTTCGCAAAGATATTATTCGCTTTTTTGTAATTTTCTTAGTCTCCTTTTACGTCACCCACGGAATGAAATGGGGTAGTGACACTTGTATTCTTTATCCGTCACTACACGGACAATATAAGTTAAAGTACAAGCAGAGTATTACTTTGCGATTTAAACATAGTATTAAAATTTATCTCAAAAATAATTTAAGCACTTAAAAGTAAGTATTAAATTCTCACATTATTTTCTAAATTCAAAAAAATATTTTGATGTGTCACTTAATGTACAATTTGTAGCAATATAATTTGCATAATGGACCGAGTGTACTTAATAATACAAAGTAATTACCTAATAATATGATAGCTGTTGAGGTGGACTGTAGTTTTTATCTTCCAAAGGAATGAAACGCCTGGCTTGATGGTGAGTTGATTTATTTTAATCTTGATCAGGATCGGCTTGTTGCTTCGGATTTCTTGAGAGAACTACTGCTGACTGAACTGAACTACATCGGTGCAACAAACCGTCCTGCTTATGTTCTATTTTACAGGGTGCAAGTAGTGAGTGGATGTGAGCGCAACGCATTCGGTTCGGCCAATCACAGCGCTTCGTCCGAGTTTTACTTGTGGTGGCGTTCGGACAGGTTTCGACATGTTCAAACCTGTTCGATCGTGCTCGCGTCCACTTTACATCGTCATGTTTTGATTTCTTATTTACTATGGGATAATAAAACAACCTTAATCGAATAACAATAAACATTTCCCTACTCTCAAATCGTTTTTATTGAATCATCCTTATATCTACTTAAGTCTACTTATATATTCATATTTATTTACATTATTTATGATCATTACTTAATTGTATTACAAAGCTACGACGTCCGTAACATCCTCCCCCCGGCGCAGGGCTACCGTAGCCTTATCTTCCACGCAGAGGACGGCGAGCTTCGTCGTGGGACGCCGTAGGATGCCTGCTGTAGTCCTGACGTCGGCTGATCGCACCTTGCCGTCTGGACCGACGTATGTAGTCTCCACGACGCCTCGGGGCCACGTCCCTCGTGGCAGTGTGGGGTCGATGACGACAACCAGGTCGCCAACGCGCAGAGGTCGTCCTCGGTCGTCGGATGCCCCCCTGGGCACCAGCGTCGGCAGGTATTCATTTACCCAGCGTCGCCAGAAATGGTCAGCGAGCGCCTGGGCAGCTCTCCACTGTTTTCGGCTGACCTCCTCGCAAGGCCCAGTATAGGGAAGGCCTGAGGAGGTCCCGATGAGGAAGTGGTTCGGAGTCAACGCCTCCGGATCCTTGGGATCGACGGAAACGTGGGTGAGAGGCCGAGAGTTTATAGAGTGTTCGGCCTCTACCATCAGGGTCAGCAGCGCTTCTTCTTTTAGCGCCCGCTGATGCAGTGTCGCCCCCAACGCCGTTTTGACAGAGCGTACTAATCGTTCCCACGCTCCCCCCATATGCGGCGCCCCTGGTGGTATGAACTTCCACTTCATTCGGTGTGAAAGTCCGAAGTGGACGAATTCTTTGGCCCATTCTTCATAGGCCGTGCGCAGTTCTGTGTCTGCTCCTCGAAAATTGGTGCCATTGTCGGAGTACATTACTCGGGGCCAACCTCGTCGTGCTGCCATTCTTCTTATGGCCATTATAGCCGAGTCGGTCGACAGACTCGCCACCAGTTCCAGGTGAACTGCCCTGGTCACCAGGCAAGTGAACAGTGCTCCCCAGCGCTTCTCGTGTCTTCTTCCTATGACCACTGTCATTGGCCCAAAATAGTCGACTCCGCAGTGAATAAAGGGTCGCTGCGTCTCTGTTAGTCGTTCCATCGGTAGGTCCCCCGTGACTGGTTTTACTGGTGTCGCTCTTCTGATGCGGCAAAGTTGGCATCGCTGCGCTATGGCTCTTACTGTAGGGCGCAGATTGATCACCCAGTACTTTTGCCTTAAGTCGTTGACCACGCGTTCGTTGTTTGCATGGCCGGCCCTTCGATGGGCGTCTTCTATTAGCAGTCTGGTAAACGGGTGCTTGCCGTGTAATATGGCCGGCTTCTTCTTCATGTCTGGAACCGCAGCGTGCCCGATTCTCCCTCTCACTTTGAGAATCTGGTCTTCCAAGTAAGGGTCCAGTTTATACAGGCTACTGGACTTGCGCACTGGTCTTCCTTTTTCCAACAGTCTTATTTCTTCTGCGTAGTCGTCGAGCTGCGCTTGTTTCACCCATGTCTTCTCAGCCTTTTCTATCAGGTCGATGGTCATCTGGCTAGCTCGATTTTTGTACTTTTCCTTGAAGAGAAAGAGTACCGCTGTAGTTCGTATCAGCTTCTCATATGAGGAGAATCTGCTTATGTCGGGCAGATGAGAAGCGTGTTTCTTTTCTGTGACTACATAAGTCACTTCTTCCGCTTGGTCTTCTTTCCTGGCTTTCTCTTTCGGCCAGAGTTCTTTTTCATCATATAGAAATTCAGGCCCGGTGAACCATCTGTCTTCTGGTTTCATTTGTAGTTTATAATTAGGGCGCGTTGCATCATCTGCCACGTTTTGTTCCGTGGGCACCCATCTCCATTGATTGGCGTCGGTCAGCTCCGCTATTTCACCCAAGCGGTGTGCCACGAAGGGTGTGTACTTGATGGCATCTTTTTCTATCCAACGCAGAACGGTTTGTGAGTCCGTCCAATACGTCACGTTCTTGGGCTTGTCTCTATGCTCTCTCACGATTGTTTCCGCTAATCGTGCGCCGATCACTGCCGCTTGGAGTTCGAGTCGAGGGACGGTTACTGGTTTTAATGGTGCGACCCTTGCTTTTGCCGCAACCAGGCTCACAGTCACTCTTCCATCTGGTTTCAGGATCCTCCAGTAGGCGGTCGCCGCGTATGCTTGTTCGTACCGTCTCGCGTTGGCATCTCTCACTGAGTACGCGATGAACGGCGAGCACGATGCCCCGAAGATCATTGATATCATCTTGTACTTTTTCGACGACTTATCACGCTCTTCGTCTCGCCAAAGAAACATTTGAGCTGCTTGGTCTTGTGGTCTTATTCTTACTTGGAGGAACATCTCTTGAATATCTGCTGTCACGGCTACCTGACGTTCTCTGAATCTGAAGAGGATTCCTGGTAGCGATTTCAGGAGGTCAGGTCCCTCTAGTAAGTGATCATTGAGTCACACTCCGCTGTATCGGTGCGCTGCGTCAAAAACCAGCCGCATCTTTCCCGGCTTGTTAGGGTTCACGACCGGGAAGTGTGGCAGGTACCATATCTTCTTGCTTCGTTCCTCTTGTCCATCGCACTCTTGGGCATAACCTTTATCTAGGAGGTTTCTCACTTGAGCGCGATACTGTGCAGCGAAATCCGAAGAGGCGTCCATCTTTTTTTCTATCATCTTTAGTCTCTTCACGGCACAGTGATAATTATTGGGCATCGGAGCGTCTTCATCTCTCCATGGCAGACCCACTTCGAAGTGTTCACCAACCTTCCTCATTGTTCGTTGGACCACGTCGATTGCCTTTTGGTCTTCTGGTCTGACTTTCTTTGCCAGGGAGACTCCAAGGGCATCAATCCTGAAGTGTGCTTTCACTATTTCTTCTACGCGCCGTACATCTTCTGTCTGTTTGTTCGCAGACACGTCGTAGATATGAAGCACTAGTTGACCCTCTTTTTGAGTCAACGCTGAGCGTGGCGCCGTCCCATGAATTACCCATCCCAGTTGGGTATACGAGGCCGCAGGCTCATTCTTCTTGCCCATGCGTAGTTTTCGCGTCACGATCAGGTGCCAATTGTCCGCACCTATCAATACTTTCGGTGTGGCTTCGTCAAAGAATGCGTCCTTTTGCATGTCTCGGAGGTGTGGATATTTGATTAACATTGATTTATCTACTGTCTGACCATGAAGTCGTAGATTCTTCATCGTTCGTGCGCGTAATTCTTGATAGTCGCCGTTCTGACCACGAATTTGTAGTTTGACCTCTTGACTGTGTTCTTCGTGTGGCTGTGAGGTCACTCCTTGTATTTTGAGTGAAGAAATTGTCCCTTTCACTTGGATACGGCGTGTTAAATCCTCGTCGATGAGTGAGATCGTCGATCCTTTGTCCATTAGCGCGAACGTGGTCACTTGACCGCCTGGTCCTTTCAAAACGACGGGGCACATCTTTAAGAGTACGCGATGCGGCGCGTCGCTGCTTGCTGAGACAGTCATCACGGACTCCGCTGTCGGTTTGGCATCCGTCGCTTTTTCTTTGGTGTCTCGTTGCAACATCTCTTTGTGGAGCAGCGCGTGATGCGGGCGGGTACAGTTTTCTTTGCCACATCGCTTAGCTCGGCAGTGCTCTCGCCGGTGGCGATTATTCAGACATTTAAAGCACACTTTCTCGGTTCGTGCCCATTCCCACCTGTCGTCGACACTCATCATTGAAAACTTGGCGCACTTAGGCACATCATGGTCCCCAGCACAACACAGACATACTTGTTTCTTTTCATCTTCTTTTTCTGTCGTGGCGTAAATAACTTCTCTGCCCGCTTTCCTTTTTGTGCTTGCTTGCACCACATTTTTCTGTTCTCTCTTTGGTGCGGGCGTGGGCGTCGGGTTTGTGAAGGCGTACTTCATTGCACGGTCAGCCTCCCGCATCAGGAACCGAGATAATATCGTAATTTCAGGCTCACGTGACGTTTCCACTGCCTCAGAAGCGTAGTCGCACCACCTTGATTTCACGTGCGGGCTTAATTTGTCTACAACTTCACGCACTAGCATCGGGTTCCACAAGTATCCGCGGTTGTCCATATTGGTTAGCACACACACTATGTTCTGTAGCTTCACTGCGAACGAGTTTAGTTCACTTGCCACACTAGTGAGCCGAGGCAACTTCTTTATGTCCTCCGTCACATGGTCCATTAATATCTCCGGCCTTCCATAGTATTGTTCTAGCGTCTTCATAATTGTCCGTGGGTCAGACGCAGAGTACAGGAGCGCGGAGACTGCTTCCCTTGCTGGACCTCTGTCGCAGTTCCTCAGTCTCGCTAAGTTTTCCATCGCGGTGAATTTGTAGACACTCGATGAATCTTCATAAGCTGCCTTGAATGGCAGCCATTCCGTAGCTGCTCCGGTGAACACAGGTAGCTCAGTCACTTGTCGTGGCGGCGGGCGTACACGCATCATTTTGTCCAGCGTGTCGGCCAGTTGTTCGATGCCTCTTCCTACTCTGCGTTCCCCTCTTGTAGGTGAACGTGAGATCGAACGTTGTCTCCTGCGTGGCATGGCAGGCGTTGTAGCGTCTACACATGTGTTCGGCTCTGCGGCGGTTCGTTGGGCGGCGGGGTGCGTCGGCTGAGTTCTCTCTTCGGTGACTGGTGGGTGGGCTTGGTCAATACTTTGCAGCCACTCATCCACCCTGTCTTCACTCCTATGTCTGGAGCCCTCTTCACGAGCCTCTGCCTCTGCTTCAATTGCCGACACTTCATACTCGAACCGTTTGTTTATTAGGGCCTTTTCAATTTCCAATCGCTCGTTCCTAATTGCAGCAATTCTTTTTTGTGCCTCATATTCCGCTAGTTTTACTCTTGCCACATCACTGCTATAAGATCCCCTTGATCTTATCGTACTTGCGGTGTCTCTCATTGACCTATTTGCCGTCATTGTTCTGACAGAGTCCTGAATTCTTGGCTGGAACGACGTGCTTGGAGTGACGAGTTGTTCTTCACGCATTGTTACGCTCGCGATCGCGGTTGCTCGACTCGCCGGTACGTGGCGTGGAGCGGGTGCGGTAAGCGCGGCGGACGCACCAGACGGTGGCACAACTCCTCCCGTCGCGGCGGTGGCGGGCGGTGCGGTCACCGACACAGCGGCGATGGGCGTGGCACTGTCGATTCCACTTGCGGGCACTTCATGTTGGACGCGCGGCAACGCGGACGCAACGGTTGAAGGTGATCTCGGCGGCTCTTCGAATGTTCGGCGACGTCGGCTGTCGTATCCCGATTCTGCCTCACTCTCTTTGGCCGCAATACTCCTAGTCTTCATTTTCAGGAACACTGTACTTGCGTATTTTCTTTATCTTCAACTCGTCAGGCGAGCGATGATCCGACTGTATCCGGCGAGCGTAGGACCAAACTGTTGAGGTGGACTGTAGTTTTTATCTTCCAAAGGAATGAAACGCCTGGCTTGATGGTGAGTTGATTTATTTTAATCTTGATCAGGATCGGCTTGTTGCTTCGGATTTCTTGAGAGAACTACTGCTGACTGAACTGAACTACATCGGTGCAACAAACCGTCCTGCTTATGTTCTATTTTACAGGGTGCAAGTAGTGAGTGGATGTGAGCGCAACGCATTCGGTTCGGCCAATCACAGCGCTTCGTCCGAGTTTTACTTGTGGTGGCGTTCGGACAGGTTTCGACATGTTCAAACCTGTTCGATCGTGCTCGCGTCCACTTTACATCGTCATGTTTTGATTTCTTATTTACTATGGGATAATAAAACAACCTTAATCGAATAACAATAAACATTTCCCTACTCTCAAATCGTTTTTATTGAATCATCCTTATATCTACTTAAGTCTACTTATATATTCATATTTATTTACATTATTTATGATCATTACTTAATTGTATTACAAAGCTACGACGTCCGTAACAATAGCATTTACCAGCTATTACAAGAAACTGATACAGCATTGATATAATGAACGCATCAATTCATTGGTAACAATTATGGGTAATTATAATTGTGAGAATGTAACAAACGTGTGAACGCCATGAAACGGTTGCTGAACACGGTACATACCCCAATATTGGTTTATAAAAAGCGCCAGTCATGATACAACATGATTCATGTTAAGGTCCCCGCGATACAGGCGACTTTAAATAGGACCTAAGGCTAGTTTATTAAATAGAAATACTATGATGTAGTTAAAAGATTCTATTCCTCCTATTTTCAAATTCCATGTCACGTAAGGTTTATAAAATAAAGCTTGATGTATTAATATTATTCCCGCCGCGACCACGGCTGTTGTAAGACGGCCGAAGCGTCGGTAAAACAGAGGTATTTATGCCTTAAATTAACTAAATATCGCGAATAAGACCCGTTTCCATGAAATTGTATGAAAATAAACCTTGTTTTAAGATATACATAAAAAAAATTGGCATTATATCAAGTCTACATCCAAAACATTTCTAATACTAAAATACTGTATTCACATTTCTCCGTAATATAGGGTTTTCATGAAACAAGATTTGTCTAACAAATAGATCATTATTTTAGATAATAAATTGTAACAGGATGTTCTTATGCCATTATGCTGAACATATTTGGTTGTACCTTATTTTTACGACTCCATTGTATATTTTTTTCTTATAATCCTCATTGTGTTTTCGTATCATTTTATTGTATGTATACACGGAGACTCAGCTTATGGAATAGATAGTATTTTTTACACTAACTGGGTTTGTTTTGACACTGATTGCCTGAGAATATGCTACGTGCTACGCCATAAATATAATACAACCATATAGGTTGTATTCAATAAGCTGACTGTACAATTGCATTACGAGTTTTTTCTCAAGTCATTATCATTGCAAGCATCTATTATTCCGACACATCACGTCTAAACACTTCTGTAAAGTTTATGATATCTATCTATTGTCTCCATCTTTCTGTTACATATTTTATAGAAAACAAATACAATTTTCCGAACCTTACAGGAGCATGTTAATTGAAAAAAAATGTAACGTCAATTAACCACATGCAAATTGTTTAGTGCAAATATGAGGAATCCCTTATTGATAAACTCGATCTGATCGTCATAACTGCAAAAAGAATGCGCAGTATTGATTATGCGTCTTAAACTTCGATGTACGTAGCATACACAAAATAAATGTATAGAGTAGTGAGATCATATGTTTCCAAACTCTATTCGTTTAACTAACTAATTGTATCACGGCGTCTTTTGCTTCTTCGCATATCCGCAATTTTTCATTTGCGAATAATCCCTTCCAGTTTCTATATTCGCGCATATATCCAGTTGAATGTGTCGAGGGTATTACGGAGAATGTTCAACGGTTGTGCCGTGTTTTGTGAAAGCAAATCCTCTCGCGCCATTTTTGTGGAACTGCGGTAGGCTCTATAGCAGTATTTTAGGAAACGCTAAGGGTTGGACTATAAACGAAATAATTGAGGCAAATGTATTAAAATACGGCAGTTTTTTTATGTAGGTACTGCAATACTTTAAGGACGAACAGTATATGGTGTGTGAGCTCAAATCTGAGTGGCCTAGAATATACACCTCAAGTTCTGACCCTTCATAAAACGAAAGACCGTTTTAGAGAGACCGTAAGTATACAATTAAACAAGTTAGCAACTATCGATTGATTAAATTGCTTACTTTATCATTTTAATTGGTTACTGTTTTGATTCTTTGTGATTAGAAGAGAATTTTGATTTTGATGTGATCGGTGTCCAATAACTTATTTTGTTGATTATGACATACATACATACATAGACTCACGCCTGTTTCCCCGAAGAGGTAGGCAGAGGCATATTAAACGCCCACTTTTCGCCAGTGTTATGATCCCAAGTAATAGGTGGCGAGCCTATTGCCGCTTATATATTGTTTGCCAGAGCCGCTCGTCCGTTGATCGGCAGGTCCACCACTTGCAGGTGAGGTTGGCTTGGGACCCTAAGTTCTTCGTGGGAACCCTATGCACCCACCGTTGATTATGACTAGGTACATATTTTTAAAGGTATTCTTTCCGATTTAGTTGGACAACTTGAAATTGGAAAGCGGTATAAGGTATCTCATAAAGTTACTGTGAGTGCAAGATACAAATATGTACATGCATCATCATCTTGATAGTACTTATATTATCATACCAATAGACTCCTAAATTTTGCATCGGGAACAAACTATTCTCATTTGCCTGCAATTTTATTTAGTGTTAAAACTTTGTATTTTCAACGAATACTGCACTCGTATGAAGATAGTGCATTAGTTTATTAAATTAAAAGTTCCAGTAATTTTGTACTATATCTTAGACCTGAAGTTGTCCGCGTTTTATAATCTAAATATTTCTTTAATCATCACTAACACTCTGTGTGGCACCTTTAGCAGTTTAAAGGTAACACGGATTATATGAGATGTGGTTTACATTTTTGTGTTTGTCGTCAAAGGAATATTCTAATAGGATTTAGGATAAAAGGTATTTTTGTATAGCTCCGCTTTGTGGAGGGTTGCTAGTGTGCAACTTGTGTGTCTCTTTGCATGGTTTTGTAGTATTTCATTCGTTGTTTGTAAAAATCGTTGCTCCTTGATCCTTCGGTATAGAGTTGCTTTTGTTTGGCAGCGATTGTGAAGGGTTCTTCTTGTCAATCGTGAAGTTATTTCTTAGGGACTTGTCAGTATCGGCTCAAAGTAATAAAAAATCGCCTACACATTTATACGTAGGTATAACTGTCTAGCGAGCTATGGAATGGGCCATGCTTGGCGTCTCTTTGAAGGATAAAATCCGAAATAAAGTTATCCGACAAAGAACCAAAATTACCGACATCGCTCACAGAATCAGTAAGCTCAAGTGGCAGTGGGCTGGCCATATATGTAGAAAGACTGATGGCCGATGGAGCAAACGTGTTCTAGAGTGGAGACTACGACTCGGTATGCGTAAGGTAGGGCGGCCTCCGGCTATATGGACCGACGACCTGAAACCGTGTACTGTGGCGCGTGTTGGGAGAGGCCTATGTCCAGCAGTGGACTGCGATAGGCTGATTGAGATTGAAATTCATTTCATTTTGAATTTGGTGGATTTTTCGACTGAATGCTCCAACAAGGGTCTTTAAGATCGAACTGAGAAATTACCAAAATATCTTGGCTAGTAAAAACGTTAGGGTGTTAACTACAGGTCACGAAGATAGTGACAGGGCCATTGGACGTATAATTCGAATTATTTTGATCACCCATTTAATAATAAGTCTCGAGAAGGTAGCTTAACCTCACTGATTACCACAAAATCTTTCGATACATTACCCCTATTTCGTTACACGTGCATCGAGTAGGTACATAATTACTGGACATCAATATGATAATTACCAGCGCTCTTTAGCGTAACGCGGGAAAAGCTGTTTAAGTAGCTAGTGTATTGCATAAGCGAGCGTCTTAAAATTTCATTTTATTTTATTAAAATCGAATGCAGGCTTTTATACAGATTAGAAAACAATCGTTCCGTATCGTCACACCTTGCTTACTGACTGACTGACAGACAACGCACAAGAAGCTGATGTTTGGAGAACTAAGAGGTGCACTAAAAAGGGTTTCCCAATTCCGACGAGATCGGGCAGAAAATGTAAAATAAAAAAAGGTATGGATACGGTTCTTTATATTTCGATCAGCGACTTGGAAATATACTTCGTACCGACAATCATCAGATTTATAACCGACTGGTCAAGGACACAACTTCATCATTATACGGCCTTTCGCATGCCTCGGTAGTGTCCGTGTGGTGACGGATTAAGAATACGGAATGTCACCACCGCATATCATCCCATGGGTTTCGTAAGAGCCTACAGAGGGAGCATATTAAGCAGAGAACAGCACTGTAAGAGAAGGAAAACTTGATACAAACTCTAATGCAACCCGTTTGGCCACCGTGGTATAGTAGGCCAATTCCTCCTTTCAAAGGAGAGGCCTAGTCTAGCAGTGGAATGTTAAAGGCTGATGAGGAGGTAGTAACACTTTATGATCCCTCATTATTTGCATATAACTTATGGCGTCTTAATTGCTACCATAAATGAAGTAGACATGGGCAAAGGCTGCGATAATGACAAGGCTAAATCGTTTTTGTCTGTGGTGCGGGGATTCGTTATAGATTGGCCCTCGTGGATCACGCAAAGTATTGTTCCGTGCGGGGATCTAAACTACAACACTCGGCGCAACTCTATTGGTGGCGGTGAGACGACCACTTAACTCGCCATACTTTGCAGTCACCAGTCAAATCCGGCGGGATCAGCATAAAGTATAAAATCATAATAAATACCTACATATTGCCTTGCAGTAATGGCGACGACGCAGAGCATCAAATCAATACTGTATACTCGTATATAATTCGATTTCTCGAAAAGCCACGTAACTTAGTGAATCACACTGCCCTATTTTGCAACAAACAATGCAAAACACGAAGTTCTATCCACCCGTAGAATTGAACTCGCGTTCAAAACCACACACCCGCTTACATAAACTGAATAACTGCAAACCATTCTTTCAACTCCGTTAGAAAAATGTATTGCTCTCGCGTCGAACAAATCGCTGGCGCTACCGCCTATCACTCAGCGCGATTTTTCCGATAGCCACACGTTGGCGATAAATAAGCCGCTGTGCGCCTATTACACAAGCCCGAAGTACATGTAGGATAACTTATAAGAACTCTAGAAGCTGTTACCTTAATATGGTGCACGAGGAATGAGCAGATATTGAGTGGAACAGCTACCGTTTTATTTATCGGAGCCTTTCTCTTGCAGAAGTGGGAATCAATGAATATGTTTATGTAAGCGGTGGGGGAACATTTGTTTGTACGTGTGCTGTTTTTAATGTTGAATAATGTGGGATTGTAGGGTTGTTAGTGATATAATGAGACTTGTTAGTGAGGTGAGATTGAGTGACTGAAATCTTGGGTTCCAACCCAAGATTGCACTCACTCAATCTCATCCCATAGTTTCTTAAATATAATTCCACAAACGAATTAGTATTTCCGCTACCCGCTAAAGATACATACATACATAATTATATCTAATTGCATCTGCGCATACATATGTAAATCCCATTTGTTATGCTAAGGTAACCGATATGAACTCTACATAATTCGTATTAACATTGACATCCGATGAGAAGCAAGCTTCTAAGAATATTATCATAGAATAAACTATAAAAAGAAATGCCAGAATTGGCTCATAATTTCTACCTAATTGCCTTGTGTCGCTTGATTGTGGATTTTAGTGTGGTTTTATTAGACAAGGCAAGGTATTTCCAAAGTAACACTTAATATTCGAAGATACATTTATTAGAGAATAGAACATGAAAATGTCTAACGGTTACAATCTTTTGTTTTACCATGTAAGACGAAGTAGATATGAAAAAAATATTCTTAGTTGTTGCTGAAAAGTTTATAATCAATGCTGAAAATATATGTTTTCATATCCTATTTTTGAATATAATTAAGTAATATATATAAATGAATTATCATCATCATATCAGCCAAAAGACGACTGCTAGACATAGGCATCCCACAAGGCTCTCCACATGGACCGATCCTGAGCCACCCGCATCCATCCGCTGCCCACGATCCCAACAAAATCGTCAGTCCAACCTGCAAAAAATAAAACTGCAAACACAAAAACATTTTATTTATTTTTAGGTTTTGCACTACACGATTTTGAGTGCCTCGTTGGTCTCGCGGCATAAATGTGTGCGTGGGATTGGGAGGTCTCGGGTTCGAATCCCGGGTCGGGCAAAGTGTTATTGGGTTTTTCCGTTAGGAAATTCTCAGTAGCAGCACGGAGTCTGGTAATGTGCCCGGTACGGCAATAGGCTCGCCCCCTATTACGTGGGACCTAAAAATTCCTAGCGAAATGTGGGTGTAATAAATATTATACCTCTGCCTACCCCTTCGGGGATACAGGCGTGAGTCTATATAAAATAAGATTTTGAGAGGTAGGCGGATTATAGCCTTAGGCATTTTCTAGCAGTTAGATGCATAAATCATTGATGTTACTAAAAAGAACTGAAAAATTGTATGTACTAAAAAGAACCATCGTATCTGATGCCATAATCTATGTCGCATTCATCTGGCTAGCGTAGCTTATTTGAATTTGAGACGTCGCACGTCGCATCCTTGTGGGGGCCTAATGCCGCATTAAGCGATGTGGGCGTCTCCACTAAATGTACGCGATTGATAACTTATAACTACGTATGATCATTTTAAATGAAACTTGTTAAATGAAAAGTTTACATTTTAAAACGAAATGTTAGTGATATTGGTGATTCTGATATTGTGATGTCACGTGACTGAGTTCATTACATTGTGTTTAATGCAATTGATTTCACGGACGGCTCGCTGGTTTAAGGTTACGATATCCATAAGACACAAAACTTTATAATATTCGTCCACATATAGGTACACAACACCATCTAGTCCCAAACTTAGCAGAGCTTGTACTATGAGTACTACACAATAGATAAAGATACTCGTACATATTAGATACTAGCCGTTTCCCGCCGTTTCACCCGCGTCCTGAGGAAACTACTTCGCGAACCCGAAAAACCCAAATATCATACGCACCCCAATTTTTTCTTAAATAAAATATAGCCTATTTTACTCGCAGTTAATGTAGCTTTCTAATGGTGAAAGAATTTTTAAAATCGGTCCAGTAGTTTTTGAGTTTATCCATTACAAACAAAAATACAAATTCTTCCTCTTTATAATATTATTATAGTATTAGTTTTAGATATATATAGAAACATCCATACCAAAACAATACCCACGTTCACGCACACAAACGTGATTTGAGCGGTAATCGAATCCGCGACCTTCTGCGTGGTAGTCCTTTACACTGCTGCTAAGCCACCGGGTCGTCGAATTTATGTAATACTAGAGGCCAGCAGCTACGCCTGCATTTTTTTTTTTTAATTTACCCGTTTTGGCCGATCCCGTGGGATTTTCGGGAAATCCCTTCTTAGTGCAACCCTAAGGTCCCCAAGTAACATTCATGCCAAATTTCAGCTTCCTGCGCCCAATAGTTTCGGCTGTAGGGTGTCTGTCAGTCAGTCAGTAACGCAAGGATTTTATATATTAAGATAAATTGTTATATACGTTCTGGTTGTTCTTTGTGTCCGTTGGTTTAATGTTTGGAATGATCTCTGCAATGCAGGATTAATTCCCTATGCAGTAGTATTCTTTAAACATATTTTATGCTTTTATTTTTTAGTTAAATCAAAACCGGAGCAGTCTTAATAATGAAGTGTTTTATTCTCAATCCGATAACGAACTCCGTCGCAAAATCCGATTTATTTAAAAAGATTTTTTATTCGTTATCAATTTAATATTATCTCCATCCTTTACAGTACAAAAAATATGCGACACATAACAACATAGTAAAACATTTTGATCAGTGCAATATATCGGTTCGTATTATCTCATACACTAAATATTTCTGTTGCTTACAAACAACGACTCTATCCTCTATAATACAATTTATTTTACCGTTACGACCTATCTGTATTACAATCAGATGTAATCTCTGCCGCGGCATCGGGAATGTGGTCTAAAGCGCGCCACCTATAACCGTTTCGTTGTAATTTTTATTTTGCGCTCGGCTATCTTCGGAAATAGTTCCGGCGGCAGGTGCTATTCGGCAAAATAATAATCTTATCTTGCTCATTTTTAAAGGTCATTTTCATTTTTAGGTACATACATACATACATAGACTCACGCCTGTTTCCAGGTAGGCAGAGGCATATTAAACGCCCACTTTTCGCCAGTGTTTTGATCCCACGTAATAGGTGGCGGGCCTATTGCCGCTTATCGGGATATTTTGTTTGCCAGAGCCTCGTCCGTTGATCGGCAGGTGCACCACTTGCAGGTGAGGTTGGCTTGGGACCCTAAGTTCTTGGTGGGAACCCTAAGCACCCTATATTAAGGTGCTTTTATTTAAGGCTTTAAAGAAGTAACCATTAAACATTATGTACTAGTACGTAATATTAAACGTAAAAGTGTGCAAGTAATATGTGTAAATAATATGTGGCGACATAATAGCTGATCCGATTGTGATGCATTTCAGCATAGAAATATATTAGACCATAGAGGTTGACAGAGGCTATCTTTTATTTTGAAAATAAATGCTTCATAATAATTAAGTATGTTATTTTTTTTGTATTTAGTTCTTTGGTACTATAGCTTTGTATTAGAAGATGATGTGTGAATATGTGTGTGACGAAAGAAACAATGCGAAAAAGCCTCGCCTAAAAGTATTTAACTTAATAATATTACCCACTACAATTGTTAATATTTCGTTAATATTGTAAGTAGAATTCAATTACAACCATAAACATCGTAATCCTTACAATGTTCGACCATTTTATCCGAAAATCAACAGAAATAAAACGTCTTACCCCAAGGTGAAGCGATAGGACCGCTCACGATTTAGTTCCGTTGGGCCCCGCGGCGCAAAGGCACCATTATCTCGGGTAGCGGGATCGGGAACTGGTTGTGAACAATACAATGGACTGTTGTTTCCTGCCCGCTTAGATTATATTTGTAATTCTGTTGGGAATGCATGTTTTATTTATTTGCCTTTGAGGGAACTCTGATGCCTAAGGCTGTACTGGCAGGAATAATTAGTTATTCTTGTACCTCGAAGGTTAGACGTTTAGGAATAATTACTGACGCCTTGACTGTACCTAAAAAGTGGTAAGCGAATGCTGAATAAATTGATGCTTTTGACTTTATTAGGTACAATGGCAATTAATAGAATATAGACAATGAGTTTGGTTGACGTGTGGTTGACGGCATAGAATCCAAGTGTCACCACCCCCTATCTTCCCTTGGGTGTCGTAAGAGGCGACTAAGGGATAACACGATGCAAATACCATCTTTGCGTAGAGACGGAAAACTCGACATCAAGCCCTATACGACTGCCTCGTTGGTCTCGCGGCATAAATGTGCGCGTGGGATCGGGAGGTCCGGGGTTCGATTCCTGGGTCGGGCAGTGTTATTGGGTTTTTCTGTCACGAAATTCCCAGTAGCAGCACGGAGTCTGGAAATGTGCCCGGTACGGCAATAGCCTCGCCCCTTATTACGTGGGACTAAGGTATATCTGGCGAAAAGTGGGTGTAGAAATACACCTCTGCCTACCCCTTCGGGGATAAAAGGCCGGACGTTGTGTGTACAATGAGTTGTTAGACAGCATAACACGGTTATGAAAAAAAGTTACAAACTTACATATTACCTGCAAGCATTTATAAAGATATCTTACAGTTCTCAAAGTAAGAAGACGACCGTTCCCAGTAGTGGGACAGAATACAGGGCTGATGACGTTGATATTGACGATACATTAGTCCTCAAAAAAATTCACGTTAAAATTGCAGTAGTAAGATTGTCATTTTTACTCTATACTATATTTGATCTTAGCGTAAGTACCGATACTCAAGCATTTACTTACTTACATATTAGTAAGACAGTACCCATACTTAGGCATTTACCTACTTACATATAAGTTTGTATTGAAAGTTCAAAAGAAGTGTTCTAGTGTGAGTTTATCTAAAGCACGGACGAAGGCTGCGCAGGCGTTCATGTCACTGACACCGACATTGTTTGATAGAGGACACGTTGATAAGCGGCAGCGGGAGCGATAATAGTGTTAAGAAATGATAGGTGGTATTTCATTTTTGATGGCGGTCAGGGTAATGGCACATAAATTATAATACCGTAGAGTATATACAGAGGTATATACATGTTAGAGGTTGCTTACAGAAAAAATATGGTAAGTACCTATTCTACAGCAGACTAAAATTAAGAATAAAATTTTATTTATTTTATTTAGATATATATAGTCTCACGTCGGTATCCCCGAAGGGGTAGGCAGAGGTGTAAATATTACACCCACATTTCACCATATTTTTTTTTAGATCCCACGTATTAGGCTGCGAGCCTATTGCCGTTACCGGGCACATCACCAGATTCCGGGCTGCTACTGAATATTCGGAAAAACCCAGCAACACTTTTGCCCGACCCGGGAATCGAACCCGGGACCTCCAATCAGCAGTCGCATACGCTATCTACTGGACCACGGAGGCAGGCCAGCAAAAATAAAATATTGTGTTTTATTTGCCTACTAAAATTTGTCGTGCAAACGACATGTTTTGCTACGCATATAAAGTTGAAGTTGTACTTGTATCGCGTTACTACAATTCTGGGAAATTTTCAAAAACGCTTGAAAGCTACAGCTATTCCTTACAGTTTAGAATAGCAAATTTTCAATGTTTTAGAAAAAAGCTATTGACCATATGTACTCATTATTTTTCCAAACCATAGATATTAAAATCGTCATGCAAAATGCCAACATCTGGTTCGAAGATAGGCTATGGCTTTTAATTAGATAAAAAATAAAAAGAAACTGCTTTTGGTCAGCATCAGAACTTCAGTAACACCATCATATCAAATGCAATATAAGGAAGTAAGATCTTAAGCTTACTTTGAATGGCTAGATATTTGGTAGCAAGTGGGTAAGCATAATTACGGTTATTCAGTTCTTAATAGTTGTTACTTGTTAGCAGTTGTTCAAGGTTTGAAACAATCAAAGTCATATAACGCAGACTACGCTCAGTTTGCTCGTTTTTCGTACGAATTTCGACCTTGTAAACACATACCAGCAAGTACAGAAGTAAAGTTCAAGCGTTATTGGAGTGCTTATGCAAAATGTTACCTTTTTCTTCGTGTATACAGCCCTACAAATATTTCCAGCTTACTTACTACCAGGAAGCCAATGGATTGTCTGTCTATGGCTAGCAGTAAAAAGACATCGGTGGATCTTTATACAGACCCTAACCTCTATTTTACCCTTTTAAGTGTTATGTACATACATATTTATTTTTATATTCATATACTAGCTGGTACCCGCGGCTTCGCACGCGGAAAAAAGTAACGTTTTAGAAAGTTATCTGCCAAATCTCATCTTTATACAGCCGGCGGTATTCCAGATTTCAATATGACTGACCCTTTGCTTTTATATATAATTATACAAAAATTAGTGACATAACAACAGCGCTACCTACCTAGTCAAATTGTAGCCTATATGTAGCGCAATAAAATCCTGTATCTTCCAGTTAAAGTCTCATTTGAATCGGTTCAGCCATTCCAGAGATTACCCCAAACAAACAGAAAGACAGACAGACAGACAGACAAAAATGTTAAAAAGGGTTGTTATGGACTTAGAATCGTGTAACTTACTATATGCACTTGAAAAAACATAGTTATTTTGAAATCACAGACAGACACTTCAATTTTATTTATATGTATAGATATATATAAATGTATTTATACTTATATACCTATAATACGTATAAAATGTATATATTTAAGTATATATCTATAGTTTAAGTAGTAATTTACTTATATATGTATGTAGTAAGCATTATCTTATACCAAATAATAGTTTTATAATAATCACGCACCTACTATCAACTATCTCTGCATCACCCTAGGTTGACTGCAGGTAGAGAATGCTTAAGGCATTAAGTCCGCCTATGTACCACATATTTTTGTGTTGTGCAAAAAGTTAAATAAAAAATATTTTATATCCTTCCGTAGTAGATGTCTAAGTTTTTGTAGTGACATCATAATTGTCAAATTTACATATCATATTTTATAGTTAATTTAGTACTCTAAAAATATTAATCTTTGATAAGCATAAACTAATTAATTGTAATTTTAATCAACCTAATAATTCAACATACACGCAAACATTGTACAACGATTTTATATAGATAAAATATTTCTAGATGGGACAGCGAGGCAGTGACGTCGTGAGCGGCCGTGTGTCGCGGCTCGCGTCGTAGGTAGCTCGCGCGAGCGAGAGAGCACTATCGGTTGACCGCTCACACGGTCGGTGCGCCCTGCGTCGCCGGCCCATCAACAGTCTATGATTAGTCTTGACGCGAACCGCCTTATATTTAAATCTTATTAGTACTTGTGAATAATTGTCATCGCTTCCGCGCGTACGAAATTCTTGTGCCTATTCTAAAACTTTCTTCTCGCTATCTTTCACTCCTTCTGCTTGTGTGTGTGCCTATAAACTGTACCTGTGAACTTTTCCATCTCTTAATAAAATTTCATACTTCGTTTCTTCAATCTGTGAATTTTACTTCGCATTTCACACAATCTTCTACAACACTACATTATAAAAGGACCTACTAACCTATCTCAGTATACATCAGTACTTTACACTCTGCTAAGATATGTCAGTCAGGCAAATGGTTTCATATATAACATATTAGACAAAGTAGCTGTTAGCCCCGGTACCCCATCAAATAAATAATAAATAAATCATTTTATTTCGCGTGGCATAGACGCATAGATAAATACCTTAGAGTCTAACATACATACAGTGGTTGTTAGTATAAATATACTTATAAACTATGTTAGTATTGCTTCACTTGCACGTTGTTGTTGTGCGTTCGTGTGGCACTTGTCCGCGGAAGCGACGGAACACCACACCCTTCGGCCAAAAGTCCTCCTTCATAATAGCATGCAGATAGCACGTCGGTACCCGCACCACAAACGCCTTAAAGTTGACGTTGCGTCGCGACTCCAGCAGCTGCACTCTCGGCATGTACTTCGACTTCTGGCGCACGTACTCCGCGATGTCCTCCGCCTTAGTGGTGTAGTGCAGGCGAGAGACATAGACGGGTGTGTTCGGTGCGGCAGCGCGTACATTTGCACCAGACTCCACAGGAGCCGTACCGCAGCAGTTCTTGTTGGTTTTCTGACGACGCTTCCTCCTCTGCACCGTCATAAAACCATCATCTGCGTCCTCGTCGCGTTTCGTTGCCGTCTCCGGCATGGACTTCAGCGTGGAAGCAACGGGGGTGCTCGCAGTTACCTGCTGAGCCTCTATTTGCTTAGTTCGCGCGGTGATGCTATTTAAATCGCTGTATCTTAAATCTTTAATCGCTTTATCTTGTAATATGACCGCATCTTAACCGCCGGCAGACGTCTCAGAACGGGTTTGTCCGGACCGGTTTTGTACTTTAGTTATTTGTGTGTTATGATTTATATTAAAACTTACTGATACAACACTAAACAGCTATGTTTCTAAACGTTGCTTTGAAGAAAGAAAAGATACAATGCATACTTTCTTTGTAAGAATAAGCTTATTGATCTACTAGAGGACGCCAGCAGCTACGCCTGCATTTTTTTTAATTTACCCGTTTTGGCCGATCCCGTGGAATTTCGGGAAATCCCTTCTTAGTGCACCCCTACGGTCCCCAAGGAACATACATGCCAAATTTCAGCTTCCTGCGCCCAATAGTTTCGGCTGTAGCGTGTCTGTCAGTCAGTCAGTAACGCAAGGATTTTATATATTAAGATAGATGAAATATTCCGCCAATTGTATAGAAGTTGAAGTTTGTGTTATTAAACACTAGGTTTGAGTATGTTGTCTACTCTGGATATAAATCCTGCATATGAATCAAGTATTGGTTTCCAGAGTTGACAAAACATACAATGCATGAGTTCAGTAGCAACTCATGTTTATCACAAAATGCATTGTCATCGGAACTGCACCAAAATGCAAAATTTCTACTTCGTAGAATGACACAGAAAGGGGTTCTAATTCAGCTTGGTAGATTCAAGCTGTACATAGTATACATACTTAATATTAGTAAGTTGAATAAAAACTTAGAAAAAGCAGTATTAAGGACTCTATTTTAAAAAAATCTCGGTAACAATGCTTTTGACCTTCGGACAACCATAGTTCAACGTTGCACATAATTATATTGGTGCTTCGCACCAAGTGTTGATGGTTCGATCCCCAGATGGGTCTAGATTGGAGTGATACATAAAAAAATGTTTCTTTATGCTTTTGTGTTTATGACATTAGGGCTATATTTGTTTGACATTTTCACAATAAAGAGAGTCGCAGCTATTCATAACAACAATTAGCTATTTCTTCCATCAATAACATATCACGATAGCGGTTTCTCCTCAATAACGTAACGGCACCGATTTCGCCACCATCACAAGTCACAAATCTCCAAGTTATTACTGGTTTTCGATGACAAGTAATTTCTACTGAATTAAGTTGATCAAAGACTTCACCATATTCGTACCATCTTTATAGCTGTACTTCTAAATTTGGAATTCCTAATATGTTATTTACCATTTGTCGTGAAACCGTAAATGTTGTTGCATCCGGGAATGAATATGGGAACTGTCGGTCAATTGCGACTGCGGCGGCTGGATAAGGATTGTTACTATTCCGGGGGTGAATATTCTATTACGGTACTCGAGTTCGTTTATGGAGATAGTAAAACATTTTACGAAGGATAGCGGCACTGAAAGTTGTAATACATTTGTGAGATTATCGTTAAATTAAACGGCGATTACAACTTCTAATATTAATTTTCTTTAATTGTCAGGTCTTTTGATCTAGTGTTTAGTTACTCTGTTTGCTAAAACGGATGCCATGGGTTCTATTTTCAAGGCAAATGAGACATGATTGAGTTGCTAATCGATTTTGGAAGTGGTGACGTTTAGAGGGTAATATTAGGTTACATAAAGTGCAAGGTCGTCGGTATGGAGATAGTAAAACATTTTATGAAGGATAGCGGCACCGAAATATGTTATACATTTGTGAGATTATCGTAAAATAAAACGGTGAAGTACAACTTTTAATATTAATTTCTTTAATTGTCAGGCCTGTTAGACTAGTGGTTAGTTACTCTGACAGCTAAGCTGGAGGTCCTGGGTTCTATTCTCAAGATAATTGCAACATAACTGTTGAGTTGCTAAGCGTCTTTTTGAAGTGTTGGACGTCTAGAGAAAGAAACATTAAGTGCGGATAGGCATTGACAGCGTGAAACTTTCACGCTGTCAATGCCTATCTTTCTATATCTGTATAGATTTTCTGGGTATAAAATGGTACGAACAGACTTCTTGGTAAAACTTGATAGTTTTGCCATACACTAAGATAAAAGCTTTCAATCAAATGACTCCCATATTTCATATAGGTAAATAAAATACAGAATTTTACTTGTCATCATACCGATGTTAAGTAAAAGGCGTAGTCCTATTACTTTTATTAACGCCTCCTTGGTCCAGTGGATAGCGTATGCGACTGCTGATCGGAGGTCCCGGGTTCGATTCCCGGATCAGGCAAAAGTGTTACTGGGTTTTTCAGAATTCTCAGTAGCAGCACGGAGTCTGGTGATGTGCCCGGTAATGGCAATAGGCGCGCCCCCTATTACGTGGGACCTAAAAATTCATGGCGAAATGTGGATGTATTACTACACCTCTGCCTACCCCTTCGGGGATAGGTGAGGCGTGACTCTATGAAAACAAAAATAAAAAAAAATATTAAGGCGAAAGATTTTAACATATGACTAGAGGACCCGTGCTGCTCCACAGCATATTTTAATATTATAAAAAAGCTCTTAGGTACATATAGGTATGGTGAGTACATTGTAGTGGCCAAACGAATTTCATAATGTTTATTCTCACTTCCATATTATAAACAATAAGAAATTGCGCGGAATAAGCAATTTCCGTCACAAAGAATGGAAATCACTTGAAAATTGTTGATGGTAGCATTAATCAAATCTGAACCCGTTTCCACCCGTATTTTTTAGCAGTAGGAGGACCATCCGGTATCAAATCTCCAACAGGCACGTCATTGACCAAGATTCTTTGTTCAAACTTTCTCTGAGCATTTTTCAATTTCCTTCCAAGAACCATAATTATAATTGAAAACACAACTACTCACAAAAAATACGTTATTAAATCAGAAACTTAAGTTACTAACTTACGCTAACTTCACTTTTTTCTTTATCTGTCAATATTTTACTATCAAAATCATCAAAATTAAAAATATAGATAAATAACTTTTTTATAAGTAAGAAAATAGGTTTTATTTGTGATCCAGCTAAGTAAATATTTCTGTGAGAAGCACTATTTATTTCGTTTTGTGTATGGGTGTGATTAATCCATCATAATTTAGAAATGTAATAATGATGTTTATAATTTTGGTCGAAATTGTAGTTTTGGTAGGAATGGCTGATTTGGTAGCAATCGTAAGTAACCTTGCTACCAAAACTACAGTACATATATGGCAAAAATACCATTTCTACCAAAACGACTATTCCTAACGAAAATACTATTCCTATCAAAACTACTATTTGTACCAAAACTACTATTCGTACTAACCCTATCATATCTACCATTTTTTCAAAACTACCATTTCTACCAAAACCGCCGGTGCTGTCAAAAGTACTACCTTTTCTCTTAAAACTACTATTCTTACCAAAGCTACAATTTCTACCATAACTACCACTTGTAATAATATAATTATGTGACAATAGTACTATGAACCGCTGTAATATGTTCCACATAAAAAAAAATTGGATGCCCGAAGAAAGTCCGTAATTTAAAAACACAAAAATTTTCCTAACATAAAACGTAAGGAAAATTACTCAACATCAGAGATCAGTTCACCCAACATTAAGAGTTAACTGGTTCGGCGTTCGGCGAATATTACCTGCCATCAGCGATAATTCACTATAGTGATAATTTGACCAACATCGGGTATAATTTTACACACCACCACACTCACAACCGTATGAAAGTAAGGCAAGGTCAGCTTAAGGAGGCATAACGTTTCTTCCTGGCAGTTACCACAAGGAACTTATTAGATGCCATAAAAATATTTTTGAATTTAGAACCGTCCATGTAGAGACAAAGCAATGGAATCTTAAGAAATTTATAGGTAAATATTGAAAAATAAGTTCAATGTCCACACCTATCTTCCTTCAAACTTACCCAATTTAAATGAGCATACCATCAAATGAAAGAGCTCTTTTCAGCGCGTGTTTTAGGCCTATAACGAAACGCCTATCTCAATGAGAACCAGATATATAGAAGCAGAAAGTCATTGACTACGGCTACGAAAACGTAAAAAATGTATGGGAGAAAACTGTTTTTGCATATAACTTCATGAATGTGCAAGGTAGGTAATTTCTAATGCTTGATGACAAATCCACGCAGCGAGAGCTTTCATTTAAAAAAAAAAACATGCGAATCGGTTGCGTAGAACGGGCTGGCCGACTCGTATTATAAAACACAAATTCTTTTAATATATAGATAATAAATAATAAAAAAATGATAAACGGATGGACGTTTGTTCGTATTCCACGCAAAAACTACTGACCGGATTTTAACCAAACTGCGGTAATATAACTTATGCATCAACAACACATGCTTATCTTTCGCCACCCACATAGACCGTGCCACGGGCACAACCTAGTACTAATAAAACACAAAAACTATACCCTAATGAAGAACGCCTCCAGTCAAGTCGTCAAACGTCTGGTATCAAGTTCATACCAGTTTTGGGCTTAGTTACGCGCGTATTATGATGTATGTTAATGCGCAATTGTTGGGCATACGTGGGAGTGGTGGCCACTGTCAACACCAACTTGTTGGGATGTTTGGTGACAGTTGGGAGTGTTCACCAATAGGTTTTGTCTCTTTTTGTTAGGTTGATGTGAAAAGGATGGCTGCTATCTTGTGTGTCTGAACGACGTTATAAAGGTTTTGAGATTTGGAATTACGTTCTATTTTAAACACTACGCGAATGGCAGTGGATTTAGTAAGTATGCTGAGTCTCACCAGTACAGTTAATATACACCTACTTTAGTCTAAAATTAGCACCAAAGAGAGGAAATCTTCGTAAAAGCGTTAACAAAAATTATTTCAAACGAACTCAATAAGTATATTTAGTATGCTGTTTATCAAATACAAACCTATTACATATATTTGCCACAGTAATCATACAACAAAAAGCCACTCAACTGTTCAGAAGTATGATATAATGAACCTTCACACCATACAATGAAATATGAATCTATAAATAATACAAATGTATGTTAATCGTGTAATAAAAAGCTTCTATATCTAGGCCATCCTATAAAACATAGCTTAGCGGTCAGTAGGTATAACTTTGCTGAATTATTGTATTATCGAAATCTGAGGATTATATATAGATCTATATTTATCTCTGGTCCTCCAGGGTTATCTTGCCAGCTATATCTTGGCGAATGAAGTACCTGTGATGTCACACCAGGCATCTGCGCCAAGAAATATCGCTACCCCTATGGGATGCGGAGGTCAAACGACAGTCGCTTTGAGATGAAGCTAATATTCTAATATGGTTAGCGGACGTCGCGTCGGTCGGGATGCAAGATCGTTTTCTTTTTTCTTTAAAAAAAACACAACTCCCATCAAGATGAAAACAGTCTTGATGTAGCAAGGACACCGATAGGATGGTGATGATCTCGTAAGCTTTAAAGGCATGTGTCGTGAACCTTCACTATCACTTTCCTAAGGTTAACTGGCAACAATGCCCTTAGCGCTAAGTTCGCCTTCGGACCTTCCTGTGTTATATTAAATAAGTTTTCGAAGATGAAATGTATACATTTATTTAACTAGTACAAGAAACGGGTGATCTGTTCTACTTGCTTAGTATCCAGTATCTATTTCGTTTATGGCGCTAAAGTCGAAAATCAATATTGTACTATTTTAGAGAACAATACATTCTCCTTTCATTTCATGAACAAGCCGAATAAAATATGAAAACTTGTGAAATACAACACCATTCACAATAATTCTACTTATATAAGTATTTTGTTGTAAGCTGGACAAGCAGTAGCTTCGGTCTTTCAAAGACGTCTCGGCTTTGTGCTGCGATTAAAATATGCAAAACAACTTTTTACCTTGTTACATCTTTTCTTTAAAGGAATTTAAGACTCCCTCCTTTGTCTTGCTTGTTTTATTTAAATAGGAAAATGTTTCTGTATTAAAATAGTGGAAAATAGTTTAAGTTTCTAAATATGAAGATCTGTAGATGAAACCCTTTCGTAGAAGTTTATCTGGACATAATAGTGTTAGCTAGAAATATCAACAGTGTTTTGAATAGAATAACATTGAGAACATCTTAGGAATGAATAAGTTAATCAGATTACTTGGGTACTTACTGTGAGTAAGAATTGGTATGAATAGTGTAGGTAAGTTATAAATATACTGACTTTTGGTGCTTAGCATAGGCTGTGTTAGCAGTAAGTAGTTCATGTACTCAGGTAGGGTTCAAAACTATTTCATGTACCTGCCAATCTTCACTTTTGAACCAATTTTGTAAAATAATAATAATTATAATATTCTACCACATTCACACAACACCATCTAGTCCCAAACTAAGCAGAGCTTGTAGTATGGGTACTAAACAATGGATAAACATACATATATATACATTTTTTTTGTAAATACATATATATTATACATAGAAACACCCAGACCAAGACAAACATCCATGTTCACGCACACAAATGTTTGACTTGAGCGGGAATCGAACCCGCGACATTCGACGAAGCAGTCGCTTACGCTCCCGTTCATATCCCGGAAATAGGTATGTAGAAACTACGCAGTAACCCATTTGGCCATTAGAAATATGACAGAAATGATATGAAGCCACAACAGCCAATAGGAATCGAGATATGGCAGTCATGGTGGCTTTAGTAAAAAAAACCTTTATTGGATTGCCAAGCATAAACAGATCTGAACTATTTTACAAGCTTTTATTTACGTGCCCCGGTGTCTGTAATGAGATCTTGCAAGATACATTTGATCACTGCCCGGTTTCCTATTGAGCTGAAATTTAGCAATTCGTGTAGGTACCTGTATCTTATGACGATGCAATATTATGATGTAATTGTAGCTGATGTGGTGATGGAGCTGGTAGATGTCTATAGAATCTCCGCAGTAAAACGACACGACCGCGTCTACTTTGCGCTCGTCTGTAGTTTGATCCTATTTATGTATATATCTACTCAGCGCATTTGAAAGTTTGCTTAGATTATTGTTTTGATTTGTATTTATTTCGTAAATTTCACATCACTGATTACTTAGCTACTCTTTATAATAATCAACGATAAGTTGACAAATTTTAACATTTCTCATTTAAAACATTCACGAAATGAGCCACAAACATTCTACCTATTCCGAAATTCACATCAAGATGAGCAAACAAAACCGATATTACGTCTAACACGGATCGCCCTTGACTTTTGAACGCCCTATAAGCGTAGAAACTTTCCCCTAAATTCCCCGCTGACCCGTTGTCACAAACATCTTAATTTAATTGAATACTCCCATTTCATAATTGACTTTTCCCCTTTCAATCATTTGTCTATAGTAAGCCATGTCTCATGCGTTACTCTTGCAGTAGAATAAAGGAAAATATAGAAAAATACCTATATTTGAGTGATGCACGAAAAGGCGTATATAGGTCTATTAAGAAAAGTTTTTGGTAGGCTTTTCATTTATTTTTTTATTAGTTCGATTAATAGCAAAATGAGCTACATAGTCGGTGGTGTAATTAGAATATGAAAGGAATGTTTGTATTTTTACACAGTCACTCAAAACGGTTCGACGCATATAGATGTAAAATTGCACATTGATTTTTATCAATTAAATTAATGGTCGGTTACTTAAACGCATCTATCAGTCGTGCAAAATATATCAGGGCTCTATTTATAAACTCTTAGTTGGCTAATTCACCTCGTTGGCCAAGTGTGGATTAGTACACTTCAAGTGTCTTCCGAGAACATTAAAGAAATGGGCTACCCATTTCTTTATTGTTCTTTGTCTCCACTAGACTGTCGGTGAGAAACCTAACATATACCTAATGTAATAGGCTTCAGGCGTATTTTTTTGTACAAAATGCGGTAGACATAAACACTTACACCGTTTCTAAGATATTCTCTCAAAGTATTAGTTAGAACCTGTAAGCAAGTAGTAGGTTCAGTTTTTGACCTTTTTAAATATGAACACCTGTGATAATATCATGTACTTCAGTTACGTTCAGTTAAAGAATGGGTTTATCAGATAAAGAAAAGGACATATAGTATCAAATCAAATTTATGAAATAGCTAAATAACTTTGAAGGCAGCAGCTAAATTAGTATTAACGTTTTTTACGTATTATGCTGATGGAAACGGCGTAATGGCCCCATTTGTAATCCCATTCTTTATCTTTTTTTTTATATCATCACGTCTGTATCCCCTTAGGCGTAGGCGGAGGTGTAATATTACATCCACATTTCGCTTTATGAATTTTAGGTCCCAAGCAAGAGTCAGGATCGTTGCAAATGGCGTTCCGTAGTCTCTGCCTATCCCTCCGGGAAACAGGCGCGAGTCTATGTATGTATGTATGTAATAGGGGGCGTGCCTATTGCCGCTACCGGACATATTGCCACACTCCGTGAAAACGTCAAAAAATTTAGTAAAACTTCTACCCGACCCAGGAATCGAACCCGGGACCGCCCGACCTCACGCACTAGCTATCCACTGGACTACGGAGGCATTCATTTCGTTTCCACGTGCCTAATTCCCCGCAAGCCCGTCAACTCACTCGCTGCAGATGATCTGTCAACTGTTTCCGTCGCAGGGAAACTCTAATTTGTCTCAATTCAACACTCACTTGTCTATTGAGTAATTTCGTAAGCGAGATATTAGTAGGTGACACCCTTGACGTGACTTCATTCAGTTGTTAATGTAGAATGTAATGGAGATGTATTATTTAGTTCTGTTTGGTACACTTCGCTGGGAATTTGGTAGTTATGTAGATACACGTCTTAAAGTCTTGGGTTGCTTCAATTTTCGGCATCAAAGTCAGAATTATAATGACATAGTTTAATCAATAAACTTGTTGTAAAATATTCTATAACTTTCAGCTGCAAGTCATATGGGGTCATGGAGTTGTTCACTGTTCTGAAAATTAAATACGATGAAAAAAGTAAATTGACTTCCAATACTTACTAAACTTTCACAAGTTACTCGTCCCAAGTTGACGTCATATGAAATAGTAAATAAACTCTTACCTAGCATAAGACGAAATTAATCTGTATTTTTAATACTTGCGTATAAAATGATTAGATCATTCTTCATTAGATCACCAGATAAATCTTAAGATCCTGTCAAAATCGGTAAGACCATCCCCCTTCAAGTAGTAATTTCAACGTCGCTATTGAAATGCCCCTAGAAAAATTATGAAACCGGGTCCCCTTAGTAAACAGTCTCTCGCCTACCTCACTTGACATCTAAATAATACAATTCAAAAGCCAAACAAAACGTAGATATTTAAAGCCACAAGGTAATACACTAAGACATATGTCCCAACATGTTTAAGCACATCCCTTGGTAACTGCTCGCTCGAGATATGGTAGCCAAGTGCCTCCCCCGGGAATCGAACCGGCTACATCGTTAATGACGTCACTGGATGCAGTGCAATTTAGATTATGGGCCCTTGTGTAGCGTAAGTGATTTCTGGGTTGTATTGATTGGATTGCATGTAGGGAAATGCAGAGGTTTGATATTCTAGGGTGACGAGAGGTGTGTATAAAGGCTAGCGTCCACTAGGCTCGCCGAGCCGAGCCGAATCGAAACGCAGAAAGTCGCCTCCTATATATTTCTATGAACCTGCGTTCATTAGCGACGAGCCGCGGTGCGCCGAATCGAATCTACCGCGCGCATCGCTCGTCAGGCGAATTTCTGCGGCGACGCGTTTCGACTCGACTCGGCGCGCCTTAGTGGACGCGGGTTAGCGGATGAATGTAGACGGGTACTACATGGCGTAAATACCTACATAAAAAAGTTATCAGAGCTGTTAATTTCGCTAGTTCAGAAATATACTGAACTTAATGATTATGACTGCCTCATTAGTCGCGCGGCATAAATGTGCGCGTGGGATTGGGAGGTCTCGGGTTCGATTCCCGGGTCGGGCAAAGTGTTATTGGGTTTTTCCGTAAATTCTCAGTAGCAGCACGGAGTCTGGTAATGTAGACGGCCGGGTGGCGTAGCGGGAGTGTAAGCGACTGCTACGGCGAAGGTCGCGGGTTCGATTCCCGCTCAAGTCAAACATTTGTGTGCATGAACATGGATGTTTGTCTTGGTCTGGGTGTTTCTATGTATACCTAATATTTATGTATTTACAAAAAAGAAAGTATATATGTATGTTTATCCATTATCTAGTACCCATAGTACAAGCTCTGCTTAGTTTGGGACTAGATGATGTTGTGTGAATGTGGTAAAAAATAAAATAAAATGTACCCGGTACGGCAATAGGCTCGCCCGGCATTACGTGCGACCTGAAAATTCATGGCGAAATGTGGGTGTAATATTACACCTCTTCGGAATACAGGCGTGAGTCTAAAAAAAATTTATGATCATGAAGATACTCATTATCATGACGAGCAGCGTAGACAAAATATATGGAAAGAAAGAATAATGAACGAATTTGAAACAGGAACATATCTTCGTCCGAGCTATCCATCATTGACAACACAAGCACAACCTACAACAGCCAGTCGCCGACTGCTGGCTTCGATTCGATTCGTCTGTAATGAACGCACACGGATATAATGCGACTCGGCGCGATTCGACGCGGTTCGAATGTAGTCGACGCCAGGCTTTATACTTACTACCTGTCTTATAATCTGAGTATTAGCTGATCCTACTAATATTATAAACGCGATAAGAATTTATGGATATTTGCTTCTCTTTCACGCAATAATTATTGACCGCATTTTGTTTAAACTAAAATGTAGCCATTGTGAATGCCGGTTTCCTTTCATGTAAAATGTTACCTACCATCTAAGTCTTGGTCACAAATACTCAGTAATGTGGTGAGTGGTGGTGTGCAACGATTTCAACTAAAATGATACACAAGTTTCGTAGTGTACCTAAAATATTATACCCGAAAGGTGATATCTCCCTAAAAACAGAGATTTATTTAAATTAAACTACAGTTTACGGATTTTATCAGGCCGGTGTCTACAAAATTGACTGTGAATGTGGGCTCTCATACATTGGACAAACCAAGAGAAGCATAGGCATTCGACTCAAAGAACATATAGCTGACATAAAACATAAACGCTCAACAAAGTCTGCTGTGTGTGAACATGTGGAACAAGGACCCAACCACTACCTGCGATTTGATGAACCACAGATACTCGCAAAAGAACATCGTTTTCTTCCAAAGATGATACGAGAGGCTATTGAAATTAAAAAACACCCTAATTTCAATAGGGAAGATGGTTGGAATGTTCCTCTAGCTTGGGACCCTGTCATAAGGCTAATGAAACCCAAGAAGGACAAAGTCACCAGAAGACCTAAGGACACTGTGAGCTCATTCTGCGTAAATAGTAACACCAGTAGTTGAAAAATGTTCGGGTACTTTGAGATAACTTATACATTCAAGAAAAAGACAAATATCACCTCAGTCTGCCGTGAACATGAATTCTGTAAAGAATTCGAAACGTCGGCTAGTAATAAATTAAAAATATAGTTTCTAGATCTTTAGTTTCAAATGTAATAACTTAGTGAAACCAATACAACGCGATAAAATCCGTAAACTGTAGTTTAATTTCAAAGATTTATTTAATGTTGTTGGTTAAACAGGTTTCTGTACGTTCAAACGGACACATATCAAACTTGTAACCCAATAATATCTTGGTCGACTACCATTCTTACCTCACGATCGTTGTTACCTGAACATAACAGCTCACTTAAACCATACTCTCGAAAACACCAACATGAAAAAAAACTATACGCTCTGAAACAACTGATACCAACAAGAACAAAAACTACACTCCCCAAAACAATACCATGCATATTTAACGGCACTGTATCGCAGAATTAAAATACATTATAAATTCACGTCGCAAGCCAGGTGCAAAATATGGGAAGCGAACCCCGTCCCCAGGGATTGTATTATCGCATGATGGGATTAGAGCCACCGGTGGAAAGGGATGGATCTAAAATACATATAATACTTTTTATCCTTAAAGTGCTTTCATTGAATTGGTTAATGCAAAATTGTATGTGTCGGGACTGGGAGGGTTTTACTAACGTGAGGTGGTTTGAAGAATTTGCTTGTATGGATGCTTTAGTTGTTGAGATGGTCAACCAGCCACTGTTATTATACTGAGTCACAAAATAGTAAATACTAATATCCCAAAATTGATGGCCCTGAAAAACGGTAAGATCCGAAGTATTCGAAACCGGCGAACATGTATGAAAAAAGTAATGATTAATGAATGTAGAGGAAGCGCGTGTAATGTGTATGGATAGAAGTAATTGGCCTGTTGTTGTTTCTGCCTACCCCGACGGGCAAGGCGTGAGTATTTCTATGTAGTCCCCGTTTGTCTTAGTCTTTTTCATCATCATTATTGTCAGGCTATTGGAGTCCACTGCTGGGCGTAGGTCATCCCCAGGGTACGCCACAGGGCTCGCTTTTCCCTCCACTACTAGCTGCTCTACTGCCCTCAGGGCGTCCAAAACTACCTTTGTCAAGCTGTGGCCTCCATTCAAAAACCTGTTTATAACAAGTATTTTCTATTAATTTTAGCTGGGAGCATACAAACTTGAACAATGCCATCTTACGGACGGGAGTATGAGCTTCACATTCATACATTCGTATGGTATGCTAAAAACGTGTCCGAAGTTTTCACTTCCCACACTACTATTTAGATGGTGGCAAAGCTTTCTATTTATAACTACACAAACATGCCTGAAGCAGATTTACCGTGAACCTTCATCAGAATACATAACTAAGTTATTTTGTTGTTCATTCAAACTAACAACATGTGTACCACAAATTTCATTTAAAATATACTTCTTTGCATTGAAACGTGTGTAGGTGAATGTTCTCTAGACAAAACAAAGCTAGAAATAAAAGTACAAGACAAAATAATCGACATGCATATGCTACGTGCTACGAAGTGTGATTACATATTTATACCTACGCTTTATAGTATAATTGTCAATAGTGTGTGTAAATAAGTTTGAAGGTTTGATACACGATTGAGGGCTAATCTCACCAACTACATTTCGGTTTACATTAAGTTATGATACATGGATCAGGCTTAACCCACGGCGTACGCCACTGGTTTCTGGAAGCTATGTTATTAATTTATCACTTGTCCTCGTCATGAAGATCTTTGACAGTCGTTCTAAGGAGTTAATACCTAATGCAAAAACCGCGTGAATATATTGACACTAGTCGACACCATGGAATATCGCTAACCCTGGCTCCCGCTGATTTAACAACAGTTCGAAATCAGACCTGAATCCGATTAAACTTCGATAACCTAAAACATTTGCAATTGTTCTTATAACTTATTATTGACATACTGACTGAAGTTTAAAACGTTTCTTTTTGTTGCAGGTAAGATAAGAAGCCTTCATCTATTCTTCATTTACAAATACACTGCGGGAAAGATGATTGATGGTATCGACGGTCGCGGAAGCGTACATTGTGTTCGACATCATTTCGGGAGCCGAGGTCTTAGTAGCGCATTATCGACAAAAAGCTACGAGTACTTGCTGAAAGGTAATTGGATTGGTTTTCTTTTTGAAATAAATGAACGTCTACGTACAGGTAGTGCAATACAGTGTAGAATCCAGATAATTTAGAAACTCCTTCTAGGTTTCGTTGGCAAACACTTATATTTTTGCGGCCCAGAAATCAGCCACACTGACATCGTTGTTAAGACTGACATATGTCTTTAAACAAATCATGTTGTTAGTAAACGTATTGTATTTCGTAGACGGTTCTTGTAAATGAAAGATGATGCCGCTCCAGTATATACAAGTTATCATTCGATTTGAATATATCTAATCTAATCATCACAGTGCCTAGGCTACTTAAGAGCGTTTAATCCGTCGGAGGTGATTTTGCGGGTTTTTATTGTTCTATTACGTTACGGATAAATAACAATTAATGGAAAAGATATAGAAAATATGAAAGTTCAGTTCTTTATCAAGAGAGTGCTAAAGAAAAATATATGGGTTACTATAGTAAATATTTTAAAACGGATCAATTTAAAAAAGTCATTTTCGTAATTTCTGTAGTTTAGGCCATTATTAATGGTCGCTAGTGCTATGAAAACTTATCGTTCTATAATTCTGTAAATGTAAACTGTACGAGCAAAAGCTATACAAGCAAGTCCTTAAAAAAAAATTGTACTTTCATTCATAATTTTCAAGAAAATCGGAGATCAAAACAGTGCATTTTGCTTAATTTACATACATACATACATAGACTCACGCCTGTTTCCCAGAGGGGTAGGCAGAGACTACGGAACGCCATTTGCAACGATCCAGACATATTTCTCTTGCTTCATTCACTCCCATCAGATTCCTCATGCATGCTCTTCTGTTCAGGGTACTTCTCACCTGTCCTGTTTTTAGGATGTCTCCAATCTGATCAGAGAACGTCCGCCTATGTCTTCCCCTTCGTCCTGTCCCTTCCACACTTGCCTTATATATCTGCTTGGTCAGTCTTTCGTCATCCATCCTCTCCACGTGCCCAAACCATCTTAGCATACATTTCTCGATGCTTGTCACTACATCTTCTTTTACCCCACAACACTCTCTTATCACACAATTCTTTACTCTGTCAGTCAAAGAAACACCACACATTTTCGCAGTGCTCTCATTTCTACAGCATTTATTCTACTTTCATGACTCTTCTGCCATACCCAACTATCACTACCATACATAAGAGTAGATACTAACACCCCTCTATGCACAGCCAAACGTGCCTTTTTGGACACGTTTTGGCTATTCATAAACGCCTTCAGAGCTCCATTCACTCTATTACCTGCATTAACTCTTCTTTCAATATCTTCTACATTCTTACCATCTCTTGTAAACAGCGTACCTAAATATACAAACTCATTCACTTGCTCCACTCGCTGTCCATCGATCATAACATTACAAGCCGTAACGCATTCCTCCTTTTCAAAAACCATAACTTTTGTTTTACTTACATTCACTTTCATTCCTTTCCTCTCTAACGCACCATGCATGATTGTTACCATCTCCTGCAACTCCTCCACTGAAGACGCAAGTATAACCTGATCATCAGCATAAAGGAGGCATTTGACAAGTAACTCATTCATCCTTAATCCACAATCACTATGTTTCAAGTCTTGCAAACAACTGTCCATGAAGAGGTTGAACAGCCACGGCGACGCTACACATCCCTGTCTAACACCTGTGTTGCTTAATTTTAGCCCGCAAATTTGCATTTATATCTAAAGAACTACTGTGATAATTAAAAAGATATATACATATTTAGAAACCTTAAGATCCATTTTAAGTCATATAAAAAAATTGGAATCTAAACTTTTCGTTTGTAATTAATATGATTTTTTTAAAAAGACCTATAAAGCTCGAAGCGCGATGCTATGTCCGCCATTCAGCGCTGAGCGCTCTCAGAGGACGGACCTGTCGCTCGTATTTTATAAATATGAAAAGTTCATGTACTTAACTTTATTTATGTATTACGTATTAAACTGTTAGTCAATACATCTGGAGTCTAGTGGTTACTGGTTAGTATAGTAGCGCGGTTAACTAGGGGCTGGGCGAGACTGACAGAAACGGACCGTTAGATATAATACCTTGCTGCAAAAATCAAGTGGCAATATACAGTATAAACAGGTACAGTAGTTAGACGCAATTGATCTTTGATGATGACCATGGGATTGGCTTGCAGAACCTATATCGCAGGTTTATTTTCGTACAAACTACATAAGTTAAGGTAAAGTAATTGACATCACGGTCATAGTATGGATGGGTGACCAACCGATGAATTTACAGAGCCCATGTATGAGGTTCTTAAGGGGGGCAAAATTATGGTTATCATAGATGAGAGAATGGTTATTTTTAAGCTAGGACGCGCCGCCGTTAGCATGATACCAATGTAATAGGTATTTACCTAAAACGTACTATGCAATGCAATTAAAAGCACACTTGAATAGAATATTATCTTACAAACCGCCTAAGCTCAGCTGATCCCCACGAGCTCGCATTGCAGGTACCTAACACACACAAGCCCACGTACCTACTGTGCAGTCTTATTCTGCACCAGTTGACAGTTTATTTTGAGACTCAATTCTTCTAACTATATTTGTTCAAAATGCAGTTTCCATCTAATGTCAGTGTCATACTCATGTCACAAATTGTATTCTCCTAAATAAACTGATATGGGAATGTTATTGTGACTAGATCGTTAATTGAACAATGTCATCATCATCGTTCTAGCATACCGTGGATTCGAACCCGATACCTTCTGCATAGCAGTCCGTTGGTATCTCCAGTAGGCTATCGCTGCCTGTTGTTAATTAAACAATGTGTCAACGTCAGTGAGAACAATAGAAGTCAATTCTAGATGATAATGACATTTAAATTAGGAGAATACCAATTCTGAGTCAATTAAAATCTAATCTCATTTCGTTCAAAATATAATTTCAATGTCATATAAAATACGAGAATTGGCCTTATCTATCGCACACTGTGTGAAATAATTTTAGGTGAATATATATTGTATAATTACAATATTTAGTAAATACAAATCAACATATTGTATATTTTTTTCTTTCTTTTAATTAATTAAGTATTTTCTTTTACCCGAATCTTTTGGTTTTGTATTTAGTGTCATTCGTGGGTTTTCATGCATAATTAACAAAATAGATGTATATTTGAAATGTAACAATTATGTAGATGACAATTATAAATTATTTCTATCATATAATAAAACTGCACCAAATTATTATAAATAGTCGTTGTTATCCTGAGGAACATCATCCTACTAAACAAATATGTAATATCTATCTTTATTTGATACCTTTCGAAGATGTGCATTGAAAATAATTAATTTGAATACTTTCATATCATAATCGACGTATTACATAAACGAATACTGTTCATGTATGGCAAGAAGGATCAAGATTATTATTCCACGCGACACCGTCATAGTGCGCCGGGTCTCGCATCCGCGGTGCGCGGGCGACCGCGGTACTATAAAAACCTAAACTCGAGCCGCCGCTCGACGCGTATACGCTCTTAAGCTAGACACATGAAATTTGGCTGTGGGTACTTTTATGGCGTACTCTTGTTTCGTTCACTGTTATAAAATTTTCATGTATCATTTTTGAGGATGTTTATGTAACACATGCAGTAATACTTCATAACACAGTTCCAAGATCATCCGTCTAAACCTGTTTGCCATAATGCAGTGGCATGCGGTATATATCTACACGTCTGCCGAATGAAGCGTCACTGGCATATATAACCTCAAACGACACGATCTGTCGAAGTCGTGGCTCAGACACAATCCCAGCCATTCGTCAGAATTAGGCCCGCACCGGCCCCACAATATTGTATTAATGACCACTCTTGGGACTGTTTTGGATGTATAACGTATGACTCTGTTTCTGGCTTGTGTGTGTGATTTAAATTGTGTGGTACTACATATTGAAGTGAAGGTCTTTATAGCATGTTTATATGAAGATGAAAATAAAATTATTTTTCTTCATATTAAAATACAAACATAGTTCGTGTACGATGTTTTTACGCAATTTGAACTCCATAATTTAAAGACGTATTTCGTAAGTGTTGAAATTTTGCATATAGGTACATAGCTACAGAACATATGTGTCTGAGTATAGGGATAAAGATATTTTTATTTGCAAATATGGGTACATCTTTGATGACACTTAAAATAAATATATACAACTTGAGCCATATTTTGACAGTTGGCATGCAAAAATAATATAAGGAAAGAAAAAAAAGTAGTAATAATACTTCAACCATGAAAACAATTACACAATTTCAAAAGTAAACAACAATTAAATTAGTAAATAATTAACAGTACAATTTCCATTGAGTCTTAAAAGTAATTTGCATAAATATATCAGAAGGATGAGAAATATCAAAAAAAAAAGACAAAATAGGTAGATACATAGATAGATGTCGTCAAACAAAAATGTTTTGAAGTTTTAGTTAAGTATAGTTAATATTTAAATACTGATTTACGTAATACTTTCAGAACGTGGTGATTGAACAGATGATCAAGACTAGATACACAATATTTCGTTTCACCAAATACTTATCTAATTTTATCTCGTGACTCATCACACATCTAGCTACGTCCTTACGCAACTATAAACTGAGTAAAAGTCTGCTCAAAACGTCGGATTGAAAAAGTATTTCTGCAACAATACCGATTCGATGTAACACCGACATAAATAACCGAGAAAGAAAAATGGCGTTGAAAATCACGGTTCCATCCATCTGCATCAAGGTTGTCACATCTCTAGCCCCTGTGTGACAGAGAGAAAACTTATAGCCTTCTCATTTTCCCCTTTATAGAACTTCGTAGATTAGTTCAACAGTTGGCAATAATTTCTAAGTAAAGAATTACAATGAACAAAATTACATAATTATTAATTTGACACAATCTCCCATGTCCAATGTCACTGGCGGCGTCTTTACGTCAAAAACGTTCCGTTGCATCCTTATCCAATGTTTTCAATGGCAAAAATATTTATATCTTTTTACAAAAAAAAAATACATTAATTTATGATCTGCTTTTAACAAATTGATTAAATTTTTATATAAAATTAAGTTTTCTCGAGGTTTTGACAAAACCAGTTGCTAAAGATGTGGTATAAGTGAAATGGAACGTAGCTAGACAAGGAAGTATTATCGGGCACAGATAATATAACAATGCAGCGAATAAAAAATATTTTGATAAGGATGCGTTCACGAGTTCTAGAACATCTTTACAACCCAAAACTTTTTTTTTTACCTAGGCTTCTATAAAATATAATTGTAAGTGAAATCATTAGACTAAAAAATAACCTTAATTTTAAAATAAGTTTTATCTCTATACATGTTTAGGTCAAAAATGGCCATTCTTCTTTAAATACTTTTTTTGTTCTAGAGGATGCCCGCAGCCATGACCTCACATTTTTTCTTGAATATTTTCTGCCCAATCACGTCAGACCTTCGGGAAATACCTTCTTATTGCACCCCTACGGTCCTCAAGGAAGATACATGAAAAATTTCAGCTTCGAGATGAGCTCCTGGTTGTTGCTTCGTGAGACACAATATCAGCTGTATACTTATTCTGTACAAATGATATTTCACACTATTGTTTGTTTTTATTTGTTTCTTTTTGTCTAGTATACGTAGAACTCTTACTGTTTTCTTGATTGTATTTAATGTATATGTTGTGACTTGTGTTTCATTAGCAGCAATAAATTTATCTTTACTTTTACTAATCTTTACTAGTTGTAAGCGAAGTCTGTCAGTCAGTCAGTAACGCAAGAATTGAGAAATGTATATAGACAAACACCTAACACGAAGAACAAATAAATTCCATCACAATATGTTACGCAAGGCCATTAGGTACTAGAAAAATGTCGCCCTGAAGCTCCTTAAAGACCTGCGCGGAACTAAAAGGCACCTCAAAATAGATATTTCAGTGCGCTGGCGTTGTAAGCTTGTATTTAAGTCCGCACCGACAGTAACGAGAGGATGGCATGGGACAGGGGGTGGGGGACACATCGACGGCTGCAAGCAGGACGAGTGGCGTGGTAAGTGGGATGGTTTGGATGAGGCAGTTTAAAATATTTGAAGCGTAGTAGAACACGTGCGCGCCGTGACAAGACGCGTATTTCCCTTTTCGTGTCCAACTGGCGACACCGGTCTCGCTAAATCCACACGTTTTTGTATTACTAAGGAATTCTACGAGCCCGTGTTCAATTCGCGTCAACTGAGCACGCCTTTGTGATCAAGTGGCGCAGGGGAAGGCTTGACAAAATAGTGTGCAGTTGAACTGAACACTTTTTTGACTGTCCGAATTTTTAAATAAAAAGACACTAAGTTGACGGAGCCCTGCTTCGCAGGGCTCCTATTTTTGGATTAAGGGTCACAAGAGAACCTAACATAACCTACTTACTTGAGTTAGTCTCACCTAAACAAATTGCAATGAGAAGCGCGCGAATCCAACTTCTGGCGCTCGCGCCTGCTTCGGCCCGCACGATTTATCCCGAACACACGAACATTTACGAACGCGCTAAATCAGCACGGAATTGTTTCGAACAGACCAGTAAAAAAACCGTGTTCAATTCAATTGCACACTATTTTGTAAAAGTTCTTTTAACGTTGCTTGATCACAAAAACGTGCTCAGTTGACGCGAGTTGAGCACGCATTGGTTGAATTCCGTAGTAATACAAAAGCGTGTGGATTTGGCGAGACCGATGTCGCCAGTTGAACACGGAAAGGGAAATACGCTGATAAGACACATAACCGAATCAAGTATTTATTCTATATTCTAATTAATATCTGGCTTGATGTTATAAGAAGCAGTAGTGGCACAGGTTACACGTCACCAGTAGCTATAGGTAAACCAAGAGTCAGCATTTAAAATATACTAGCTTTCGCCCGCGGCTTCGCTAGCATGAAATTTTGATATAGGAGAAAATGTACTTCCCCGGGTTGCAGACTATTCATGTCAAATTTCGTCACAAGCAGCTCTGCAGATTAGCCGTATAGCATATAATATATAAACAGATTATACTTAAAAATTACTTTTGTTTTCATAATCGTCGAACTTCTGGTAAAGATTAGGATGTAGCTTAGGTATATTATTGATGTTATGAAGAGCTTATATACATACTGAATATAACAGCAGCAAAAATTAAAACTGAAAGCATTACCACAAAGTACATATCAAACCACCTCCACCCCGCTGTGCTTAAGCGCGCCAACTCATAGTTTTATTATGTTGTTAGGTTATGTAGTAAAAGCTAAAAAGTAATTCGGTAAGTCCTAGCTACCAGATCGCACCAATCTTCTCATCAATCAAAAGGGGTAGTGATCAGACAAATATAAAATCGTTGGGCAAGTGAAATTTCTATCATAATGTTTACTCTGGCTACGCCCAAAACAATTTTTTTTGTTATTTTTATTTTCAAGTTTTTAGTTTTGTTGTTAGTTGATACTTCTCATTATATATTCATAGTGAGCCCTTTTTTACCAATCAAGTCCTGTCAATCGATACCCATATTGAGTTATTTGTGGAAAATAAGTATTCCGCTATTTTGTGGCGGCGACCATCTTGAATTTTTAATAGTGAGCCCTATTCTACCATCAAGCCCTTTCATTCGATGCCCATATTGAGTTATTTGTGGAAAATAAGTAATTCGCCATTTTGTGGCGGCGGCCATCTTGGATTTTTCATAGTAAGCTCTATTTTACTAATCAAGCCCTTTCATTTGATACCCATATTGAGATATTTGTGGAAAATAATTTATTCGATATTATCGAATAAGTTATTTTATTTGTTCATCGATCATCATCATCGTCCTAGCGTTATCCCAGTCACATGCAAGAATTGTCGCCTTGGAGCCTGGGTCCGCTTATTACTACAACTACAATTGATAGAATAGTAGCTTTTCCACAATTTATTTGCTCATCGATATTCAGTCAAATCTCGGTAGACTAGTAACAACAGACTTCAGGGTCTGCTGCTTGCCCTGGGGCTTTAAAGTGCAAGCTTTGGTTGTTAATGAGATGGGATAGTGTTAGAAGTTAGTTAGACTTATACATAAAATGAAAAGCCTACTTGCTTTAAATGTAAGTTTTTCTGAAACGAGTGGTGTAGCGGTGTTCCAACGTTTTGAAAAGATTGGGTGACTATCAAATATCTTAAATTTCGTAAAATGTTAATTCATTATTGACCTGTTAAGTTATTTTTATCTTACAACACTGACCAACATCGTTTTGGTTGGGGCTGTAGTTGAAAATATATCGGCGACAGTGAGCAGTGCAGCTGAGAAATATACCTAACTAGATTTCAGTAACGTCCAGACGGACTATATTAAATTTATTAGGACACATATCTGTTATTGTGATGGGTTTTAGACATAGAACTTCAAAGTTACTTGCATGTTTAATTCACAAAGTAGACACTGCCAACTGTTCGCTTTATGGACTAATTTAAGGGACTTTAGTCCAGTGGTAAGTAAAACTTGCTTAGGTTTGTGATAGATCTTGATGTGAATTCGATGCACTGACCTTGAAAAGTGGTAATTTCTATCATAATCGAATCCACGGCACGCACTAATGACTTTTCGAAGTTAATTGCGTATTAAATTGTTAATTATCACTTGCTTATCGGTGAAGGAAAACATTGTGGGGAAACCTGCATGTCTGAGAGTTCTCTAGAATGTTCTCGAAATACATGTGAAGTCTGCCAACCCGCACTAGGCCAACGTGTTGGACTATGGCCTTACCCTTCTCATAGTGAGAAGAGGCCCGTGCCCAGCAGTGTGTCAGTATAAAGGGCTGATGATGAATGAGCCCGCGGTTACACCCGCGTTATTTGAGGCTACTGCTCCGCTCCCGTGGCCCGTAGCGTGATAGCCTTTGTCGATATATGGGCTATCTAACACTGTAATAATTTTTCAAATCGGTTCAGTCGTTCCTGAGATTAGCGCGTTCAACCAAACAAACTCTTCAGCTTTGTATATTAGTATTCGATTAGATATTAGATAAAATTACGTGCAAAACTCAAACTACGGCGGCAAGAAACATGAAATATGGACAGAGGATTATTTTTATGACGTAGGCACTAAGGAAGGATTTTTAATATGTCATAATTATAAGGTATGTTTCTTGAGGACTGTAGACAAGAAACGATTAAATTAAAATAAAATGTGCGAGCATAGCCGCGGACATAGCTGCGGGTATCGTCTTGTGTAATATAATAGACTAGACGTCGCTAGCGGCTTCGCCCGTGTCAATTATACATATAAACCTTCCTCTTGAATCATTCTCCTCTCCTTCTTCTGCCTGGCGATTATTAATCCCGGTCTATACCAGGGCCCGCCGCGTCTTTTGAATCATTCTATCTATTTAAAAAAAATGCATTAAAATCCGTTGCGTATTTTTTAAGATTTAAGCATACATAGAGACAGACAGAAGCCAGACTTTGTTTTATACTATGTAGTGATGCTGTATGCTTTCTGACCAATCTGGATATTGTTTATAGCGGTTTACTATTGTTTAACAAAAAACTTATGACAAAAGATCATTTTACAAACAACGTTTGAAAAACTAATCATTTGACAAACTTTCATTTCGCAAACATATTACTTTAAAAACAATTATTTGACATAATACAGGTTTCGCAAATGTTTTACTTAGAAAATTATTAAAATGTTAAATAATTATTTTTAAAATAATAATTTGGCTAAATAATTCATTAGCCAAATTGGTGATTGTACAAAAATTTAGAAGATAAATTATTAGTTTTTAAAAATAACTAATTTCTAACCAATACTTACGCGAAATTTTGAAAATATTTAATTGCATGGTTGCAATTTTCATCTTGAACAGATTATTTATAGGCAAGTATTAATTTTGTATTACTTACTACTAATTCCATAGAAACTTATGTCTTTTAAAAGAATACACAATTAAGCGAAATAAGTAGAATTCAGTTCTGGTCCGTTGTGGTCGCAGTTCTAACCTAACCTAACCAGGCATTGCAATTGTTTCAGTTGCCCCTACACTAAGATTGTTGTATTAACGTAGATTTTGGTTAATAAAATATTTACCAAGCAATGCATTTTGTCAAATGTTGTTTATGCTTTACGTTGTTTTGCCAAATAACATGTTTAAAAAAATAATCAATTTGTAAATTAATATTTTAGCATAATAACTTTTTTATAGTAAATATATTGTCTAATGAGTAGTTTATTTAACAAGTTTGTAAAATAATAAATTTATCAAGTATAATTTTGTCAAATGTTATTTGTCAAATGAAAATTTTTTATTTGTTTTTTGTCAAATGATCGGACACCGTTTATAGCACGTCAATAAAGTCCTCACGACGCAGATAGTAGGTATATTAATGAGGTTCACTTAAAAATAATATTACCTCTATCTTCCCTAAACACCTGTTTTAAACAGCCATTTATGTGCAATTCAACCTGCTTCAGAATTACCTAAAACATTATACACTGAACAAAGGTTGCATTAATCTGCACAGAACAGTTGTTTAAACTGCTGTCGTGCATTTTAGTGATGTCCACAAAATGGTGATTACAAACACGAGTCTTAAAGTTTATGACCTAACAGACTCATGTCATTGGGCTCATTATGTGGCCAGGGAATTCACTTGGGGGGTATGGCAGTAAAATAAGATAATTATGTATAAATTCATATTATAACATGAAGTCTCCTTGCTACTTCAGTCTGTCTCTATGAATGCGATAAGCTCAAAAGCTACTGAACTGATTTTTTTGCGGTTTGCACCAACAAATAATGTGACTCCTGAGGAAGGTTTAGGTGTGTAATTCACGCGGGTGGATCCGCGGGCGATAGTATATTACATAATATACGATTTCTTGCAATATCAAGTGTTCGGTTTGAAATGTATTACACCAATAGGACAAGACGTTACTCAAACATCAATTTCAAAGTCAATGGAACACAAAATACACCATTCCTTTTCATAGTAAAATATCACCATAAAATCGTTTATATACGGCGATATAACGCAAGGATATATAAACTCTTTGCATATATATGATATATACCGCAATGTGTCGTCGTGTGTGGTATATGATGTCATTGCAGCATAAAGGCAATAGTAATTCTGTCCCGTAACTAAACAAACATCGCTGAGTTATATTTAGTTTACGGCTTTACTGTAACGGTAATACTTTAATTATAGGGAACTGTGAACCCAGAATAGTGAGTCGGCAATTTTGAAGACAATTTTAGTATAAACCAAAGAGATGTTTAGGCATCAGTGCTTTGACTGGTAAGTTTTCCAAGCTGTAGTACGAATAAAACGTCTCGAAAGAAAAAGAGAGACCGAAACCAAAGTATTATAGAACTTGGATTTAAATTATTGTAGTTTATACTACAAGGGACTGATATGTTTAAACTTTATAAAGGCGTGAAGTCATGTTATGTACGAGTTTGTAGCCGCCCGCAAACCTCAACTGCACGCGACGAGTTAATCCTTAAATCTTACCTTAAGTTTTTTTTAAACCAAGACAACCTTAATATATCAATTTCAACCTCGTATTTCAGCAAGGTACCTATGCTTAGTGGTTTAGCTGTATACCCATGATTTTAAATAAACTGCACTGATAAAACATTTCAAATAATACCACTAACTAATGTAGGTACATACAGGCTAATGATCGTACTAGAACAATAGAGCAAGAGGTTGCGAGGCTAGGCGATAAAGAATTACTTGATTAGTACGTATGTTACTAGTCAATGATCTTTCACAGTCGTTTACTAATAGATAAATCGTGCTCTAATTATATAGAAGTAACTGAACCTAAAGCTTTGTTCGCGTGATCAGGTGACCTCTTGAGAGGTAAAAAAATTAGATCTATCTTTAATACCAAATTACAAGTAGGTAAAACTGTTTTGTCTATGTTTAATAAATAAAGTAGCTTTTAAAGTATATATTAGTGTATCAATATACTGTCTGCTAACGTTATGAGTTGATAAAATTTAAAACAATAGTAGACAATATTCACTAGACGACATCATACGTCAAGAGAATTACGTTGAAAAGCAACAAAAATAAATGAAAACAAGAAAAAATAAGCACAATACAAAATGAACGAATACTTTATAATACCAAAACTTTTCTAATTTACACAAACAAAATATCGTTGTCCTTAATTTGATTGCACTTTTCTCATCTCCTTTCAAAATTGACGTGCAATTCTCGCTAGAAAACTTATACGATATTTTGAGGAGCGGCGAGATTTAAATTTTAAAGTGTCTAATAATAAAGAAATGGCCCAATGAGGAGTCTGCATAGCCCTCCTTATTGCTCGGGCCTTCATAAAACTTATGCAAACAGCGCGCAGAAATAATAAAGTAGCTATAGTTGTTAGATACCACAGATTTCTATCTGCGGATAGGGAGCGGGATGAATTGAAATCTCGTTCATCGTGTTGCATTCGCTTTTATGACTTCTGCTTTATAGGTTTTTGGTTTATAGAAAACGTGTTGAATTTATTATAAATGCTCTATTTTAAAATTCAGTAGCGTTTAAAATATCGTCCTTGTGAAATAAATGTTATTGCGTTGTGTTTATTTTTATAATGAGTTAGTATCGTTCAGATTACGGTAATAGTGGCGCAGTGATGTTATATCGCCGGTTGAGTGGTTGATGATTTGGTGTCCATACACAGTGATGTATTGTTTGCTCGGCATAGTTGATTTAGTCTGACCCATGAAATCATATAAGTATACAATTGTCACTGTATTCTGTCTAAATAGAAATTTAGTTATTTCTTATTGTGCAAGCATCTGCTCCAATCTCTTTTTAGCTTCTCACAAAATTATACGCATTGCGCATTTATAAGACAATGTAACGTCTTAATCAAAATAAAATTACTCTTCCAAGTTATCATAGTCCAAGTTAAAGACAATGAAAGCTGAAAAGCGTTTACACTGTAGAGAGAAATTCATTTCGTAGTACAATACTGAAATACTTGTCTTAATGAGGGTAGTTCACGAGACTCCTTTTGTCGGTCCCTTCCTACTGTCAACTCGAATCAATTACTTTTGAATCGATTTTATTTCACTTTGATTGCAGTTTTATCTCATAATTTTGACAATATACGAATATTATTTTTGAAACTTTCTTATCCAAATATTGTTTGGATTTTGTGTTTTCGTTCAATTTTGAGCGTAAGTATATAGAATTTTATTGGATTAGATGTAAGTTATATTTTGCTTTATTAGGCATTGTTATTAAATTTCACTTGATTAAATGTAAATATTGATAATGCTTACCGACTTGTACCTATCTATTCACATACCTGGAGCTCTTGCGTTTGTAATAACAGAGTTCATGGCAGAGCTTGTTTGCTGAATAAATTGGCTTAAGATTGGTAGGAATTATATCTTATATTAAACAATAGTAATATGCAACAGGTATATAGTAAGGGCGGTTTCAGATTAGCGTTTTATACGTGCGTATAAGCTCGTTATTTGAAGCGCATGTAGACGCGTATAGGCGCGCCTTTTGGCACACGCGCAACTCGTACGAGCGTTGATGCACTGAGCCGTCAGAATCCATGTTGACACTGACAAGATGTCACTACCGTTTCAAGCGAACACGCCGAAGTATGCCCGTTTACGCGAGTCCAGTTTTTTGAAGCGCGTAATGAAGCGCGCGTGTAAGCGGGTATGCTGAAACGACCATAAATGCGCATAAAAATACGCTAATCTGAAACCGCCCTAAGCCCGTTACTAGTCTTTTTTTTTTTTTTTTCTTTTTCGTGAGGGTGTATGTCTAACTCGGTTTACGTGTGATGTTAATTATGTATAAGGTGTAAGTTTGTACGTTTTTCGTAATTTTCTTTATGATTTCACGGATTTACTCAGGTTTATTAAGCATCCAGCATGATTTCTCTTATAAGGGATCAGCAACCTTAGGTTACCTCATTTTGTTTTCAAAAGTTATGCTAGCAAGCTTATTTTGTAAAATTTGTCAACACTTCATCTTCAGCTTAATTTATAGCGCAAATCTCGTTTCAATTTCGTTATTTTTACACAACATTCTCGCTAGACCTGTGCACAGTGCCTGAGAATAATGGTGAAATACCAAATGGCTTCGGTGTGACATCCACCAACCGTGGTCACGTAATGACTTATTGCGTAGTGTTATGAGATGAAATGGGGCTGGTGAAATATAATAAAATGTCGCCTACCACGCTCTTCAAGAACTTTGCCATATTATCAAAACACTAGATTCAAATTGGGGTCTCTCTATTCCAATGAGTGTTCTAACATGGAATCTCAATAGTTGTCTAACATTCACGAGAAAGGACACAAGCTGAATAAGCTGGGGCAACGGCCATTTGACTAAGCCACTTTGCACAAGTTCAGGAGATGTGACCCAAACCAGTGGAAGTAGCGATTTATTAGATTGAACATATTATTGTAATAACTTAGCTTTATAAAATACACCTTTCGCGCTCGAAATGAGTTCTGTATCGCTGACGGTTTCAAATATATTTAAACAGCGTTCACAAATAACTTTTTGGCTCAGAATAAATCTTTGTGGAGCATATTCGTTTTAAGATGGACGACAAGGCATAAAAAATATCCTCTGACTGAATAATTTAACATGGAGTTTCTAAGTCCTACTTGTCACAAATCGGACACATCGCCAGGGCGCAACTTCAGCAATTCTGCCCACTGAATTCGTAAACGTACGTACAAGAGAGAGACATAATTAAACAAAAGTATTTATTTTTATTTCATTAACCCTTAATAGCTTAATAGTTTATCAAGGTATCTTCCCAATGATTCTAACAGCAGTTATATCTACACAATCACTACCATTCTTTAACTTTAATTATTTCCTTGTAAAAAATCCTTCCAACACAGTTTCTGTTGCACATGCGAATGTTTTAATATTTGCAATGTACCCGCTTCATCTCCTTCCTTGAACCATAACCAGACCGTTTTGTACCGACCAAATATTATGCAAGAGAATCGGTAATGCACACTTCATATAAGACCCTAGATTTTTGAACAGTGCACTCTGTATTGGTGCCATTATCTTTTGATGGCTCCAAGATGACTCTGCTAAAAGCATCGGACAGTTTTCGAAGTTTCTAGAATACTCTATATCAATTTTACTGTCGGTATAAACAGAGTGATACTTAGAAATGTAGCTTATAAAATGTGACGTATGTTTATAATATAATTGGTGTGTGTGCTGTCTCAATCTATTAATATGAGGTTTATTTAGCCTACGTAATCGTCGCATCTGTTTTCTGTCTTTTATAACCAAGTGTCGTATGCTTGTGTCTTGTATGGTCCGTCTGATGATCGATCGTCGTGTGTCTATGAATGCATGTTATACTGGAAGTATCAGTCTATTTGCTGATTATGACATCGTATGATGAATACACGGAGTCGCATTATGGGAAGTGGAAACAGTTCTCGTATGGGAAGTGTAAAACGAAGTTGCCTTATGCTAAGGATGATATTCAAGCAACTGCGATAAAATATTGCAATATTTTAATAGGAAGTATCCTGCGAAATAAAGTATCTTACGAATGGGACTATGCACTCATGCAATTAATATGAAATAATATTGTGTTTCTATAGTATGAAAATATATTTTTCATAACTCATAGTCCACCAAGGCCAAAATTTGGAACAGGTACAACATGAATGGTATTATTGTTCTCGGAATATTCTTGGCAAAAGTCAGAACCGATAATGATTCCAAGGTTTTCCACAAAGTATAAACGAAATAATTAGGTATTCTTTGAATATTGCAGCGTGGAGTAATTTGATAAATATTTTGACTCTTGGTCGGAATAATGAATTTCCATTTCTTAGTAATGTGGTTCATTTTTATGTTTTTACTTTGAGAAGGGTACTTATATTTTACAAATTGTTTAATTATTTTAAACGTGGTGTTAATAAGGTACTGTAAAAATTATTTTTTATCACATTAACTTATCATGTAAAATAGAACGTATACCGTGTAAATTGTCTTATAAAGAAACAATTTGCCCCAGACATGTATTTAAGAATTCTGTGTGTAGTACTCTTAATGAGATAGTACCATTTAAATCAACACTGGGACGTTTGTTTACCCTCTTGACAAAAAAAGGAAACATTGCCTTTTTATACCTAAACTTACTCTAACATATAGAGCTACTTAACTTAATAGGCCATAAGAACAAGAAACTAATATATCATTAGACTTAGTTCTAGATTTACACTATTTTAGGCCAATATATTATATATAATAATATATAATATATATAATATACATATATTATATATTATTGTTTATATTCATTCGAAATTTCTTAATAAACTTTAGAGACTGTTGTCACGCTAAGAATATTTGTCTATCTATGTATGATAGCTTGAATGCACGGTATAGCGTAGTGATGCAAGGAGTCGCCATGCCATTTACAATAAGCCTACAGCAATTGTTGTGTGACAATATTTGTGTGAACCACAAGTTGTTGTTGCGAGTCGATGACAGAGGTGTTTATTTCATACAATTTTACTAAAACGGGTCTTATTCGCGATATTAAATAATTTAAGGTATAAATACCTATATTTTACCGACGTTTCGGCCGTCTTACAACAGCCTTGGTTGCGGCAGGACTGATGTCATCTCATCGGGAGGTGTTTATTGTGTCCATTGACTCAATGTTTGTAAAGTCCCCTGCGACAAAGGATTTATTCATAGTTCTGGAGCAGTCTTTAGCAAAACTTTTACACAGATTAAGTCAGTATAACCTTGTATTTAAACCATGTTTTATGGTAAGGCATCACGCATCACCTATTTAAATTATTCGTAGACAGTATAACGTTACTTAATATATAAAGAGCATGTAATTGTGAGCGTATATTTAATCTGCTCTTCATAAATCAGTCCGTAGGTCGACCCACACAATTTAACGTTTTTTAGGGTTCTGCTGTTTTATCCTCTGTTACTTTTATGCTTGTTTTTGTTTTTATAGCTACTTTTTTGGTGGCAAAGAACCGTAAGTATCAAGTACACTATACTCGCTTCATTGCCACTAAATAGTCTAGGTACTACTATTAGTCTTTATATCTTTTTGTTTACGAGGTGGAAACTTTTTGAAACGTCTCGACTCTGTCACTCGGCTGTATGAGTGTAAACCACGGCCTTGGGGCTGGCGGAGGAGGAATAAAAAACTCTCGCGTGAGGACGTTGGAGACCCACGCATTATAACTATTACGGTTCTCTTTACGTCATCGTCACTTTGTTTAGGGTAAAACGAAGGGTCAGAAGACATTAGTCTTCTGATGAATAAATGCAAACGACATATCGGGAAAACAGCTTAGCAGTCATAGACTTGTCGACAACGTTACAAACCTATGTTAAGTAGAATGGCACTCTTTTATTCGTATTCATACATATACATCATCACCCCAGCCCTTCACTATCCTGAGGTACGCTTTCTGTTTTAATAAGATTTGACAGAATTTTAACTTTTCTACAGAACATTTTTGATATTTCATTTTGACCACTTTGAAAGATTACAGAACCCTGTACGCGCCTGCTTGATTTTCAGACTTCTTTTTTAGTAGTCCTAAGTTCTATCATTTATTACAAGTGATAAAGTATTCAGCTTTATATACCTATTACACTTCTACACGAGCTGAGGTCATCTTACACGTTCACATATGATTTATAAGTTTTCGTGAAGAAAATTTAAATAAGTTCTGAATGTGACAATTAAATCCTTAGGTACTTGAGTGTGACAGCTAAATTGAAATATATTTTACTGTATTTTATATTTTTTATGTCTACTAGTTTATCACTTTTTATACAATTTACTGAAAAAGGGTTTTTAAGGTTCTTGTAAGGTTATGCGTATTTGATCTTATATTTGTAACCAAAACTTCTGAGTTTGAACATTGTCCGATCGCTATGTACAAATTAATTGGCAAATAACGTTATACAAACTTTAAATATTATAATTTTAAACTTTAAAACTACTTTCTAAACTACATCAACTCCATTTCCAACTGGGGAAATATTTTTCCTCTTTTATTACCAATATGGCTCTCAAATGCCCTGATGAGCAATATTTACCTTGCTGTCTACAAAAAAGGTAACGCCATTCATTTTCTCACTTTGTAATTCGCATAAATATCATCCAGAATCCAATCCTTTTATTAAACGCCTGAAGAAAATTGCAATAAATACGGCACATACATTTTTGTATAAAAAATACCGTATATTGTATTTAAACTCAGCCGGGATTCGAATCGGGTACATTAATCGTTTCAAGTGTCCCTTTTGTTTTGTCTTAACCTTATTTATATCGGCCGATTGGACCGATAGTGGTCCTTACGTACTTAGCAGGGACGGATTTGGTATGGGTCCGCTCTTTGTATTATTTTTTAAGCAAAGCATGTATTTTTATTTATCTTGGAGTCTTTACTTTATAGATGAATGGCTGTGATTATTAAAACTGTTTATGAGCGATAAGTCGGGGTAACTGAGAATCATCGTTGTTTTAAAACTGCTTAAACTATTTATCAATAAGGCCGTTTTTGAAGATAGATGCTTCACAAATATCATTATTCTACAAATAATTAATTTGAATACAGGCAAATATTCAAACTTCGAATTATATTTTGTTCTTGTTATATTTCCTTATGTAAAAAAATCAAATTGTATCTGCCACAGCAATTAACTTCTTACTAAGTAACTCGTACTGAGTCAATTGCTGTACCTACTAAACACAGTGTATTTATCACGTCAGACTAGCTGCATGATTTAAGAGATGTGTATGTACACTCGCGTGCAAGTAAATCGACTCAAACCTCAAGTGCGCATAAAAAGTGATATAACTTAAAAATGCCTTATTTTACCTCTATATAATGTTTAACATAATTAAAGCCTAGTAATTGAGCTTTAAAATTATGTAAGTTGCATGAAAATCGATTCAGTAGGTTAGTAAAAAAGGTGAATGTCAAAGATATTGTAAAAATTTTTGAAAATTCGTACAATTTCACAGTATGGGTTATTGGGTATAAATGAAACAAAATGTGCATAAGATAAAAAAATTATTCGTGTCAATATTTGATGTTCCCTCCTCTAGCCCTGATCACTGCTCTCAAGCGATCCTTCATCGACCTTATCAACTTTTTAATTAATGATTGTGGTATTCGGCCCACTCTTCTACCAACGCAGTCTTGAGCTCATTGAAATTTGTCGGAGCAGGATTCCTCGCCCTAACTTTACTTTTGAGCTCGTCCCATATGTGCTCAATGGGATTTAAATCGGGGCTGAGCGCTGGCCAATCCATAGTGTGAATTCCAACTTCACTCAGGAACTCACGTGTGGCCCGAGCAGTGTGACATCGGGCATTGTCATGCATCACGATGAAATTATCCCCAATAAAGCCTTGATAAGGGACAACTTGATCCAGTAGAACATTTTCAATGTAACGATCACTGGTCAGACCTCCTCCCCGGCCTCCCCCAGGAACGAAAACAAGGTCCGTTTTTGCTTCTAAGGAAATTCCAGCCCACATCGTGCAAGAACCGCCACCATATGCAACGGTTTCAACAAAGCAGCACTGTGAAAACCGTTCACCAGGACGCCGGTACACCCGACCTTTCCTGTCGCTGCCATGGAGACACATCCTCGTCTCATCTGTGAACAGGACCGACTGCCATTGCTCTATGCTCCAATCCAAGTGCTCTCGAGCAAAGTGAAGGCGTGCTTGACGGTGGGCTGTGGTCAACTTCGGGCCTGTAGTGGGTCTTTTCGCAGTAAGGTTAGCTTCCTTCAACCTTCTTCTAACTGTCCACTGACTGACAGTTACTCCGCGAACTTGACGTAGCTCCTGCTGCACATCCACGCCGGTAAGATGTCGATTTTGGAGAGAGGTCGAGACCAAAAACCGGTCGTCACGTTCCGAGGTGCACCGGCGTCGGCTGGTATTAGGCCGCCGAGTGAAGGCACCACTCTCTTGAAACCTCCTGTACACTCTCGAGACAGCAGACTGACTCATATTCAACCGACGAGCGACTTCTCGCCGGTTCAACCCTTCTTGCAACAGGGCAACGATTTGAGCGGCTTCTTCAGGTGTTGTATCCATAATTTTCTTCAAATGACGGCTTTAATTTGCAGAGATGTGTAAGTCAACGTCTAGTGAGCGACTGAAAAGAAAAAACGATTACAGGGGGTTTTTATAGCGGGTTGTGTCGCGCAAGTTGTGTATAGAGCGCAGAGCAGTTTATGGGAGGTTGCGTTCAGTTGCATTCTAAGGACATGTGTTTATTTAAACTACTGAAATTATGCTACCATTTTAAAGCCTAATTACTAGGCTTTAATTATGTAAAACATTATATAGAGGTAAAATAAGGCATTTTTAAGTTATATCGCTTTTTATGCGCACTTGAGCCTTGAGTCGATTTACTTGCACGCGAGTGTAGATTAATTGAGCGGGTGTAATATGGAATGCAAGATAAGCGTATCTCGATGTAAGTGCTGCGTAATGAAGTTTTATTGCGGAGTAGCTTTTGCACGCGGATTCGTTTGCTGTTGAATAAAAAGTTATATAGCATATCCAATAGAAGAAGAAGATTATCGGTTATGACGCTAAGGCGTGAAAGTGATCTAGATGCAGTGATGTAGGTACGCGAGGGGATTCCCTAAAACAAAAACATGAGATCTTTTTGTTGGCCTTATGCTCTTACCTTTCTGCCATGTTAGCGACAGAAGAATTCTTAAAAACTCTTCATGCAAGGATCATTAGTTCCTTCTAAAACTCTGTTTATATCTAGGCACATTAGCGTTCTGATTGGAGAATTTTCGCTATGTAGGTACTGCTTAGTTGAAGAACTTGTAAAAACAATTCTATTTAGTACCTACTTACTTTTCTCTATAAACATCATTCCACCGAATTATATTTCTCACCAAGATACTAACATTTTCAATATCAACAATAAATATACTGCCAGAGTATCTTATCTTGGCAAGTATTTTCCAAACATTTTCAGGTACTTCAATAATACATGAGATGATGTTGTAAACTGCGTGGCGCGATAATTTTATGATACTCGTAAAAGCCGGCTGAACGAAGATAAAAGACTACTTGTTTGACGTTCAAGTATCACGCTTCAACGTTGTAACGAATATTTTTTCGAGGATACTGTAGGAATCAACAGAAGCTAATGATACTTACGTTGGATCATAAGTTGCCAAATGATAAATATATGGAACGAGCTTTTTCTTTCTCTTCGCTATTTTATACGCATGTTTTTTTTGTAACTATAGCGTGTCTATAGCGGCGTTTGGGTAGGTAATATCGTGAATTTAAGCTACCTAAAAATCTCGGATATTTATATCATACCTTGTAGTTTATTAAAGGGGTTTTAATGTAGTTAATGAACTAACTTGAATTAGCTTCTGCTTTTTTCGTTCGATTAACCGACCCCACTGCTTCTTGTTTTCGGAACGGCTGGTGTAACCCATTCCAAAAACTATGTTCATCCCTAATTATCAATCCCTAAAAATCAGCTACGCGATTAAACCCCATTGCATACCAAATTATAAGTAAATATAAATATACGTAAATATAAAAGAAAAGTATTCAAAGAAGTACTTAATATACCGAGTACGTCCCCGTCCATTTTCAATATATGGTTTATACCTTCATCGCGGGTACTTTATGCGATATTGTGAGCACGCTGCGAAGCTTTACATATGATATTTTACGCAAGTAGTAAACAAACATACTGACGTATTTTAACTTATATGACCTCGCTCATACTCTATGCCGGACCTGGTTCCATTCCCGCACAAGACATAAATGATATAATACTCATGTGTCCGTTGGTTTCTGAAAGTCCTTTTTCACAAGAATCATACCTTGTGTTAATATTATATTTTTATTATGAACATAAAAAAGAAATGCTAATATTTATCGAATTGCTTTTTCCTTTACAAAAGTTGCAGCATCGCAAATGTATGTAGGAAAAAAGTTTTTAGATACACGTAAATATATGTACCTGAATTACAGTTCAGTTACTCTATCCAGGACTTATAAACTTTAGTGGAGCGGACTTCGATAATGACCACGATTAATTCGCATACTATTCTAACCAGATATGACAGGATATCAACTTCGCCACGGAGCGATTGCCGTCTGACCTCCGCAACCCATATTCCGTGGTTTTAAGATGAAACTTAAAAATTAATTTTAAACCTATAAGTCTAAGTACTTCCTGTTCATTATTGCAATGTTTTTATCTTTTTGTTATACCTAGATTATCCTTGTGCAAATCGATCGTGAATGGGAATTGTTATTTTTAAATAAACTCAAATATTGAGATTTATCTGCAGAATGGGCACTCAGCAAAGTGCTCATAGATGTATGCATTTCAGCTGTTTTTGTTTAACTTACATGATTTTTAAAAGAGTAGTACACTTTTAAATATATAGCTATTACTAGTATTTACATTAAGCACTGTATTCATGTCTTATACAAATTTATTTTGTGCGTCTTATATTTATGTTTCTAATCATCATTGCTTTCTTAGCATAAAGACGTCCACTGCTGCACAAAGGTCTCCCCAAGGCTTTCAACAAAGACTGATTGATCTTCAGCTGTCCGCACGTTCGCCGTTCTCCTAATCGCTCGAATATTTCAAATCTGGTTATAGTTAGAACCGTTATAGGTACAAATTATAACCATCGATAGATTGCTCATGAATGTCGAAATAATATTTTAAACCACAGATCTGTCGGCGAACGTTAAACAAATATCTTGATCCTGAGGCTTTTCGCAGAAATAACATCTTGATAGGTAACTTATCCTACTAAACTCAACATGATACTTCAGTAGAATTCCTCTTACACTCGTCTCTTGCATTCCATAATGAATTATAAATTCAATTTCAAACTAGTCTGAAGTAAAACACAAACAACTACATTATTTTATACTGAAAGATTGTTACGTAAGATTCAGCCAATTCCATTAAATATCCTTCACGCTGTAGGGCGAAGATCATAATTATTTCATTCCAAACCCCTACCATGGAGCTAAAAATGTGTTGAATAAACCATGACGATAACGCAACCATGATCGCTTGCTACTGAATATTTAGCCAGGCATTTGCATTAGTTATGGAGTGGTTTTACTTTTCAACGTGTTTTTTGATGTTAGACACTATTTGTGACTGTCAAATGTGAAAGTAGTTTCCTGTTTGAGATATGTAAGATGTTAGAAGATCTGAATTTTTTATGAGAATTCTTTATATTATATTTCTTATATCGGCATTTAACTGGTAAAATGGTATGGATAAACGCAGGTACGTAAAAAAATAAAATATGTCAACACTGTGTTAAATCCTGTGTACGGAACAAGCCTAAACCTATCTCCGATATTTGTAACTGGAAAACCAGAGGAACTGTACAAAAAACCTCCGATGGACCTTAAGATTATGGTCACCAAGAGATATGCGAGTGACAAAAATCTGTTAAACTGTCCCTCTCAAAAACGAATGTAACTTTACGAAAATGTTCAATCTCGTAAAAATGTTACAAAACCCGAACGGATCACGAACGCATAGTAGCGGCACGGTAATAATATCTAACAGTATTGTTACTCCATACAAACGCACGAAACTCGAGTTATACCTACGCGCCTCGAGCAGAGTACCCATTAGACTGTGCGGACTGTGCCAAGAGTACCCACAGCCCCGATCGTGCCGCAGCTCGCATGCGGCGCGTCTGGTAGGTATATAACTCACGAAGGCGGCCGAGTTACAATACTGTTAGATTACATTACCGTGGTAGCGGTCCGTCAGTCAGAAACAACAAGTCGACTTAATAGCTCTTCCTTCTATTTTATTCTCTTTATGAATTTGCAACCAGGTCAGCAATAGTTGGTAAACAGTACTGTATACAACGTGTTTTTTGTTATTTGTCCATCAAATGTACAATACTGTAGTGATACGCCTTGGAGCCAGTTCGCTTACTAGTCTAACCAGATTTGACAGAATATCAACTGTTCTACACAGTGACTGCTGTCTGACCTTCGCAAACCAAAAGGGTAGCGAAATCCCATGATTTAGACCAGTATCGTTTTATTTAACAGTCGCTATTAACAGTCAGTACCCTCAAACTGACTTCCAGTTTGAAGGTACTGACTCCTAATAACGACTGTTAAAGATCTTCTATCTGGACCGACGTTTTAACGTGCTGTCTCGTAGGGAATTTATTTTACAATAAACGGTGCAGTGCCACGGCGCCGGCGGCGTAGCGACCGCTCAAACCATCGCGCCATCAGCGCAGTCAATTACCTATCTGAATCTGCTAGCTGTTGGCCGCATTTTCGTACTACAATATTAGTGGATTTTCATACAAACTTCCAACCCCTGTTGTAGCCCGGGTTGGAATACTAAGACTCCTGAGCGTAGTCCTTATTGGATACCTACCTCATAAAAGGAACCTGCTGTCTGCCAAATGTATATATATATATGAAGTCCCTGCTACGTCTTGTCTGTTTGTATAAACGCGATGAACTCAAAAACTCGAACGGAACGGAAAATTGTGCAAAACTCAATTTTCAACAATAGTAGTGTGGTTGCTGGAGAAGGTTTTGGGTTACGCGTGTAATTCGCGTGGACGCGAAACCTTGAAGAAGATGAGATTCTAGTCCAAAATTATATTTATTTTGCTCGATTCTGTACACAATTCACTAGTACAAACACACTACAACTAAATGTACGAACTATAAATAATATTAAAACTCACTTGCCTTACCTGTATATAAAGCCGGATGCACACTAGCGGAAGCTGCGGATGCAGTGAACATCAATAGATAAATAATAGATTTGCGTCTACACACATCCGGGTCGTTTTTTTTTTATGGAATAGGGGGCAAACGAGCAGACGGATCGCCTGATGTTAAGCGATTACCGCCACCCATGGACACCCGCAACACCAGAGGAGTCACAAGTGCGTTGCCGGCCTTTTAAAAAGGAATACGTTCTTTTCTTGAAGGTTTGAAGGTCGTATTGGTTCGGAAAAACCGCAGATGACAGATCATTCCACAGTTTAGAGGTGCGAGGCAGAAAGTTTCTAGAGAAACATACCGTTGTGGATTGCCAACCATCTAAATGATGGGGATGGAAATGCTGTCGCTTAGAACGATGGCGGCAAGAGGCGGCAGGGATTAATCCGAACAATTCCTCGGAGCACTCCCCATAGTAGAAGCGATAAAAGATGCATAGCGAGGCTACATCTCTACGCAGCGCCAAGGGGTCTAACCGATTGCAAACATCTTGGCAGTCGACAATTCGAGCGATATTACAATTATACCGATATTTGAATGCCGGAATATGACAGAGTATATCCTGAATAATCGCTAATAATAAATATTGCTATCATGAAAAAATTGTTGCGGTTAGAGAATTAATATGTTTTGGGTTGCAATTGCGTAAATATTTTACGTTGAATATTGTGGTGAAATCATCTTATGGCTTCCGGTGTTTGTTCCCCGGACTAGTCACAAAAGATTAAGAAAGGATAAAAAATATTGAATGGTAACTGGGAAATCTAGTATATCCTGAATAATCGCTAATAATAAATATTGCTCTCATGATAAAATAATAGCGGTTGGAGAATTAATATGTTTTTGGTTGCAATCGCGTAAATATTTTACGTTGAATATTGTGGTGAAATCATCTTATGGCTTCCGGCACAGATATAGATCTACATAGATAACGCAACTATCACGATTTGTATTGAAACCAAGCGTGCCGACTTTTTAATACCTACTGTGACGTTGCCTGTATCACGAAGTCGAAGCGATGCGCGACAGTATCGCTTGTGCGATATTCATCGTCTCCTAATACACAACGTCAGATCAAACGTCCGAAGCAAACGCGGCAACGTAATGTGAATAAAGTTTACTTAACGGTAAAACGGACGCGCGGGGACTGAAGTTAGTGGCGACCAAGCTCGACGCTTGGTCGGAGTTCAGACACGCGAAGTGCATGCATTTGCGTTATCTATGTAGATCTATGTCTGTGGCTTCCGGCGTTTGTTCCGCGGACTGGTCACAAAAGATTAAGGAAGGATAAAAAGCATTAAATGGTAACTGGGAAACCTGCAGTAAGTATTTGTTTGTGTATGGTTAAGTCTGGTTGAGCGCCCCGTGCTCCAAGGCAGAGCCTTGGATCGCAACCTGTAGGTTAACCCAAATGTTCTTTGGGGACTGTAAGGGGTGTACTAGGAAGGGATTTCACGAAATTCCACGGCATCCAGCAGAAATGGTTAAATTAAAGGCAATGTGCGGGCGTAACTGCGGGCATCCTCTAGTAAAGTATAAAATAATTAAAAAATATATACCTATTCCTTTACAGGCAGAAGATAGTAAAGTCAAAAAGGAAGCTGACTTTCGATTACTTATTTCATCCTATATTTGATTTTTTGTAGCCTTAAGAATGAAGCAAAAGCAATTCATCCAAATGAACAGAATCTAATAAATACGCGGGAGCGTTCTGCCGGAATTTCGCTTTTAAAGCCTATTCGTCAGTGTGCGGCCGGGCTTAAAGTGAAACCGTTCAAACAACATTACGACTACCAATCTCGACGCTTCTTCAAGAGCTCATAACTTTATGATAATATAAACTTGCGAAAATATGCATGAAAAAAGGATTAATATTACATAGACTGAAATGTTATCAAACAACGCACTTTCAATTAATTATTAAGTAATACGAGGCGAAATATAAATCTATAATGTAAATCTTTATACAGCGTTTTGCAGTCCACTGCTGGCCATAGAGCTCTCCTTACTTGGGTCATAACAATAGTGTGTCAATAGGAGAATTTCTTCAAAAATATTCTATTTGCTTCGTGTACTTTTCTTAGACCTCTTACAACACCAACGTAATGTAAATAGAAATACTGAAATATACGAATTACATGTTTAATCTAGTTATACCACTAAGCCTCTATAATTCAAAAGTTCAAGCAGGTGGCTAGAGTAAAAGCGCTTTAATTACTTTATGCTTTAAAATGGTCGCACTAAAATGGAATGCCTAACTCTGCCAGCGTGAAGTTTTGATCTTCACGAAAACTGTACTGTGTGAATTGATTTCAGAAAAAATTTAGTAATGTGTAAGGTCAGATATATATGTAATGACGAATCAATTTATATCTCTTCAAATTTGACAAAATATATGGCACTACGACTTGACTCTTTCGTATTTATATTTACAGAATATGTAAATATTCATTACACAAAATTACCTGCATACATTTCATCATCATCATCATCAGCCTGCCGTAGTCCACTGCTGGATATAGGCCTCTCCAATGGCACGCCACTGAGCCCAATTTTCGGCTCTTCGTGTCCAGCCGCTGCCAGCCACTTTGCGTATATCGTCACTCCACCTAGCCGGAGGGCGCCCTACACTACGTTTGCCAAGGCGCGGTCTCCACTCTAGAGCACGGCTACTCCATCGGTTATCGGTTCTGCGACAGATGACCAGCCCACTGCCACTTCAACGTGCTAATTGTCTGAGCTATGTCGATTAGCTTGGTTCTCTGTCGGATCACTTCATTACGAATTCGATCCTTCAGAGAAACTCCGAGCATAGCCCTCTCCATAGCTCGCAGAGCGACCTTAAATTGGTGGACTAGTCGCACCGTCAGTGTCCACGTCTCGGCACCGTAAGTCATAACGGGTAGGACGCACTCGTTGAAGACTTTTGTCTTAAGGCTTTGAAATGAAATGAAATGAAATGAAATGAAAAACATTTATTTTTATATATATATTGCGGTAGGGATGACGAAAAGACTCGACAGAGTTTCCTATATGCCGCCCAGCCAACCTGTATTCTTCTGCAAGCCTCCCTCTCGAAGTTTTTTCTACCCCAACTGCAAGGTTTGCCCAAGGTAGACGTACTCCTGAACAACTTCACGTGGGACCCTGTTTAGGATAATCGGTGCCGGAGAGACATGTTCATTGAACATTATTTTGGTTTTATCCAAGTTCATCCGGAGACCGATGCGAGCAGAAGAATCAGCCAGGCTGCTCAGCATATACTGCAAGTCTTGCACGGTTTCAGCCATGATAACGATATCGTCTGCAAATCTTAAGTGTGAGAGGTACTCGCCGTTTATGTTAATACCGCGTCCTTTCCAGTGCAGCGTCTTGAACATATCCTCCATTGCATTTGTGAACAATTTGGGGGAGATAACATCCCCTTGTCTCACACCTCGATGCAGGTGGATAGGTTCAGACTGCTGGTTCTGTACTTGGACGGTCATAGTCGCGGCGTCATACAGACCTCTCAGCACTTGTACGTACCGCCAATCGATTTGGCACCGTTGCAAAGACTCCAGAACAGACCAGGTTTCGATGGAGTCAAAGGCCTTATCATAGTCCACAAACGCTAAGCACAGGGGCTGATTATACTCCTCTGTCTTCTGTATAATCTGCATACATTTACCACATATAAAAGAACGAAATATAACTACATATACCTACAGTATAATTTTTTTATTCGTCATACTCGGGTAAAAATAAATAATACATGGCTTAGTATTAAACATTACATAGTTTCATAGATCGAATTTCGCTGTACACGGCCTGGCCACGGACAATTCGCTCCAGCGAAATTTCGCGCAACGCGACCGGCGACGCGACTTGCGACTGAATCAAATGTATAGAAATGTTCTAAGCATGCCACGCGCAGCGGCGACCAGCGATGCGACCGACGAATAGCACCGAGCGGCACCGCGGCGAGTCGCGCGACACGTCGCGCGACCAAAAGAAATGTATGAATTAGTACGGCATATACCTAGTTAGTTAGTTTACACTTACGTTTGTATAAAGATAAAACACAGTACCTATAGTTTTCAATACCGTGGTTAGGTACACAATATCAAGTCTGCCTCTGTGATCTTGCGGTAGTGTAAGCGGATCATGAGGTCTCGGGTTCGATTGCCGGGTTGAAACAAATGTGATATTGCCACCAAAGTCCGTACAATGTCGAGCCAAATTTCATAAAAGATCTCAGCTAATGTCGTCTCGCTCCTGGTCTACACTGGTCGCGACGGCGAACGCGTGTGCCCGTGGCATGTTTTGCGCGTCGCACTAATTGTCGCGTCGCCGGTCGTGTCGCAGGTCGCGTCGCCGGTCCCCGTGGCCAAGCCGTCAGGAACACGTATACCCCAGGTAAGGAAGCACTGCTCGAGACAAGTGTCTTAGTCTGAAACCGCTTAGGGGATTAGTCCGTGAATACACGCGCGAGAAAACGCCTAATCCTAAATTATACACGTTTTACGTTTTTTTTCTTCCTATGTAGTTTATTTCATGGGTCTGTTTATAGTCATCAAAGATAACGTGGCAGTAATTGGAAAGGAGATGAGACACTGATACCCAGATTTTTTTATTTGTTCAACTATGAACTAGTTACGATTACATAGTAAAATATGTTTTATACTTGCTTTCCTCAAGGGTAGGCGTGGAATTATACAGATACATGTCGCTTTCGCATCTTTACGTTAGAATTTTTTTTTTCGGTGGGTAGTTGTGCGAATCTTATCCAGGACTAATCTTCGTAGGATAATAAAGATTATCAGTTGTAAGATTACCATAATAAAACCTTAATAAACCCTAAATTTAGAATCATATTGATGGGTGAGGATTGTTTCAGATTGTTGTTATTGTAGGTATAAATAAAACAGCAAACACAAGTGCTGTATAAATTCAACAGTCCTTAAACGAAAACCTCGATGTGCGAGTCAGACACACATTTGCTAGTTTTATTTCTATGTTATATTATTACTTTCGTGTAAATCAAACATATAAAACATATTTCTTACATCAAGCCTACCCTTGTATACGCCATTCAGCTGTCAGCTGATAATTTATTTTTAACAAAATAAAACACCCTTATACAATGTTCAATTTAGTTGAGAAAACATTGACGGCACGTGTCAAAACCTATTCGTAAATTTTATTATATTCGCCTCTTTTTGTCTGGTGTGTTTTATTTTTCTACATAAATAAAATATGTGTTTACAATAGTCGGTTTTAATATTGATAAAGGTTATTTGAGTTACCTATTCTCATAGGTGAAACTATTTTAGCAAGTACATTTCTAGAGTTCTGTGTGATTACAATAGTCTGTTTTAATGTTGATAAAGGTTATTATTTGAGTTACCATTCTCATATGAGAAACTATTAAAAAAGTAAATTATGTGTAAGGTAAGTATTCAAAAAGCGCGGCAAACATATCAAATCCATAGTATCAAGCTATTGACATGATGAAGGTGTACCTTATATATTTTTGTACATTTGTAAAATTGTATAACGTAAGTGTATAATATGTAGCATTTGTACTGTATCTGGTGTACAATAAAGAATTTTCTATCTATCTATCTATCTTATACGAAAACTACACTGAAACGACGCAAACCTATCACCATAACTCCTCGTTTCGATTGTTTTAAAGATACTTATATATTTTATTCAAGAATTAAATTATAGATACATTTAAAATCATAGCGTCTAAACTTAATCGTGTCCTGCTAGCACTTTTAAATTTCTTTTTGCGGTTTTTGTACATATACTTAATTAGACTTTAAGATAAGATTAAGCCTTAAAAGCTTCATTTAAATAATAAAATTATGTTAAGAAATGTGACAATTAAGCTTAGATTATATATTGGGTGTTTCTATGTATAATATGTATATATTTACAAAAAAAAGTATTAATGTATGTTTATCCATTGTCTATATATTATAGTACCCATAGTACAAGCTCTGCTTAGTTTGGGACTAGATGGTGTTGTGTGAATGTGGTAGAATATATATTATTATTATACTAGAGGACGACCGCAGCTGCGCCTGCACATTTTTTTAATTTATCCGTTTTGCCGATCCCGTGGGAATTTCGGGAAATCCCTTCTTAGTGCACCCCTATGGTCCCCAAGGAATATAAATGCCAAATATCAGCTTCCTGCGTCCACTTGTTTTTGCTGTAGCTTGTCTGTCAGTCAGTCAGTAACGTCACGTAAAAAGTCTACAGGTTGAGGTGGTTTCTTAACGCATCATGTGCGAAGTCTTTTTGCAGAAATACAATTAGATATTAATATTTTTTTAATACTTTAATTTAATTTTAGTAGTAGTATTTAATTAGTTATAATTGGTTTATCCTAAAATTAATTTAATTTTGTTAGGTATATATAATAAACGATCATTAAAAAAATGGTATTAATTTTTTTAATAATTATCATATCGTATTTCGTAGTACACTGCTGATCATAAGCTTGTCCTATTTTATGTCACAGACTAATTTTGTCACCAAGGGATATTGAAAGAGATGGTAAATTATTAAGCCATTTCTTTCCTTCGCAAAGCGAGATAAAATAAAAAACAAACTAACTACCATACTTATAAGAGCATTACTTGTTACTTAGCAATAATGGCCAGTTTCACGGTTGTCTGAATATTTACTGTTAAATTTATTTTCTCTGATTGACTGCCTGCGTGGTCCAGTGGATAGCGTATGCGACTGCTGATCGGAGGTCCCGGGTTCGATTCCCGGGTCCAGCAAAAGTGTTACTGGGTTTTTTCGAATACTCACTGGCAGCCCGGAGTCTGGTGATGTGCCCGGTAACGTCAATAGGCTCGTGTTACGTGGGACCTAAAAATTCATGGCGAAATGTGGGTGTAATATTTACACCTCAGCCTACCCCTTCGGGGATACGGACGGACTATAAATAAAAATAAATAAAATTTATTTTCTGAGGTCTCATAATTTTTTTTCAATTTTGACTTTATCTGGAAGATAAGACTAACCTAGAGGTGGTGAATTTCAACCAAAGTAAACATTGTCAATAATTATGAAAATTACATGGTTATCGCTTAACTCAAATACTACACAACAAATATTATATTTCATACTAGAAGAGCCCGCGGTTACACCCGCGTTATTTAAGGCTTCTGCCCCGCTCCCGAGGCTCATAGCGTGATGTTATATAATCTATAGCCTTCCTCGATAAATGGGCTATTTAACACCTAAATTTTTTTGAAAACGGTCCAGTAGTTCATGAGATTAGCGCGTCCAACCAAACAAACAAACTCTTCAGCTTTATACCTGTATATATTAGTATAAGATTATATTTGTCTTGTAGTATCTTCACAAATAATACAGTATCATAAAAATTTTGTTTAGCAGAGAACAATCAAATATTGTTGACAATGTCGGTCCGAGTAATGCAATTAATCTATTTGTTTGTCAACGGATACGCCTAATCAAAAAGTCCAATGCGAATCACTAACGAAATTCGCTGCTTCAGATTCGGGTTGTTTGACTTTGGTGCTGTGTAAAGCATGAGATCCTGGTGGATCGGTCTGTTAATATATATTTCACTATTTTTTTTTATAGACTCACGCCTGTATCTTCGAAGCGGTAGACAGAGCTGTAATATTACACCCACATTTCGCCATAAATTTTTAGGTCCCACGTAATAGGGGGCGAGCCTATTGCCGTTACCGGGTACATCGGCAGACTCCGTGCTGCTGCGAGATTTCGGAAAAACCCAGTAGGTAACACTTTTGCCCGACCCGGGAATCGAACCCGGGACCTCCGATCAGCAGTCGCATACGCTATCCACTGGACCACGGAGGCAGTCATTTCACTATTAGATATAGATATTTGTATTTTTTAAGCGTCACGCCTGTTTCCTCGGAGGGTTGGCAGAGGAGTAATATCACACCCACATTTCGCCTTATGAATTTTAGGTCTCACGTAATAGGAGGCCAGCCTATTGCGGTTACCGGGCACAAGTATATTTGTTACTATTTTCTACCAAATTTGGTAACACTAGAAGGCGAGTTCTAAGGCCGACCTCGCAGTGGGCGTACGCTTCTCTCGGTGTTCATTCTGTAGTGCAAAGTGAACACCGGGCGCACCTCGAGTGCACACTCGAAGAACGCGCACTAGGGCCCCATGGCCCCAGCTTTTCGACCCCAAACAGCTCAAAAACGTAATTACCAGCCAGGTTTCCGTATTTACGCCGTTTGAGGGTCTCCGCCAATGCAGCAGCAGCGCCAGCTGGTTTAGCTGTACTTGAAAGATGTGATGGCGCAAGGGTATCGACGCATGTCGCTTTCCACTCCAGATGTCCTAGGTAGTAGAGCCTTGCTGATTTCAGCATGAATGGGCCGGCTCGACCGGGGAAGTACTACCCTCTCACAGAAAATCGACGTAAAGTAACAGTACCTAAACTGTTGCGTTTCGTTCGGTGAGTGAGAGTGCCGGAGGCCCTATCCTCTATTCCTTCTCCCTCATCCCACTCCTCATCCTATCCCTTTTCCCAACCCAATGGGGCGGCAACGCACTTTTGACTCCTGTGGTGTTGCTTGTGTCCATGGGCGGCGGTAATTGCTTACCATCAGGCAATCCGTCTGCTCGTTTGCCGCCTATTACCAAAAAAAAAAAGAGGCCCACCCATATTCCAAGGTAATAACGTCATACCGTCTGGTTTCTTCCCATCGTCGCGTACCAAACCATTAGGTTCGAGATAAGCTGGTACTCCGGCGGTGACAAGAGCTCGACGGAGTTTGTCGTTAATGTGGGCATGTCGGAAAATACGCCCTGCACTCCTACTGCACGATAGGCCATGGTGGCCAAGCCTGTCGACGGCTTCTCACATTTTCTAGATAAAATTGACAATTTGTTCTCATCGTTTATTCGTTGCTAACGTAGGCCACCGTAACAAAGACGATACACTTGCAAAAGCACACGTTCCGACTTCTAACATAACAATTGCTTAGAAAGATAAACAAATTAATTTATTTTAGATCAGAATTCATCAAGCTCAGAATTCATCAATTTACGGAGGATTTACCGCGGTTAGGTTTCAGTTTGTTCACACTGACGTCTCGGAGCTCCCTGTCAAACTGTGCACGCTGGCTACAGCATTACTGCGCAAATTTCTCTTCAGTACTATTCACTAAGGTGCAGCAATGAAGTGTTTAGGTATATCTTTCGATGTGTATTAAGTTTTGTGTGGCAACACAATAAGACGTTACTAATTAACGAATAATAGAGAATTAACTATAACTTCTACTTCATCATCATCATATCAGCCGAAACACGGCCACTGCTGGCCATTGGCCTCCCCCAAGGCTCTCCCCATAGACCGATCCCGATTAGCTGCTCGCGATCTCAACAAGATCGTCAGTCCACCTTGCGGGAGGCCTACCTCTGCTACAAGGTCCGGTGCGTGGCAGCCACTCCTGAAACTTTCTGGTGCAACGGCTATTGGTTCTTCTGGCTATGTGCCCTGCCCACTACCACTTCAGCCTGACTATTCGGAGAGCTATGTCGGTGACTCCTCATTTCTGATTCGATCTAGCATGGAAACTTCGATCATAGCTCTCTCCATCACCCTCTGAGTGACCCTGAGCTTCTGGATAATAGTTAGCGACCCCGTAGATTATATTGTAGACTATACTACTGATTGTAGACTGGCATCACACACTGGTCAAAGACTTTCGTTTTGAAACACTGCGTTCTGACTTTTACTTGCGAGCAATAAAATGAATATTGTGCTTGAGTCCTACTATGCTTAGATCACTGGGAAAGAGGTACTACGGAATCCTACATTGTGCGTTCTTGTGTAGCGGTAGCTTCATAGAATTGATTTTGCGAATGTTAGGAATAATGGTGAGAAAAACTGACTACAAAAGTAGGAAGAGGAGACAAGAGATTAAAGACGCGTCATAGATTTTAGAATTTTCACATGCAATTGGGCTTTGATGCACAGACACAATCACCTAGCCTAAGAGGATCCTCCTTCTCGCCGATCAAAAAGGGATTGTATAAAAACATGTCTAATCGCTATCTCCTTTAGCTTAGACTGATACTTAAAACAGTCGTATCTTAACCATGTTTTCGGACACCCGTCCCGATTAATTTCAAAACAACCCTGTAATGGTACAGAGTCTTACGGACTCCATCCACATGTCACGGCGTGGCCTACGAAACTCCGTAATTAAGAATCAATATTTGAGAGGTTCTTAATATTAAGTTGCCTTTGTAATCATTTTATTTGCGCTATAAATATGCTTGCTTGTTTCACGAATAAATTGTTCCATAAATCTGTTTACGTATTTGCAGTTATTGTAAAATTAAACTGGCGATAAGTTACGGATAATATCAATAAGCAAATTATTCAGCAGTATGCGTAAACAGCGACTCCATTTGGCTACAAGGCAGTTTATGTTTCTTGGTTTATTATTTAAGTTGGTTTGTCCTTTTTTTCACTTAAACTATTAATACTGGTAAAACTACTGAACTGCAAAGGCGTCGGCAGCCGATTGTCGTGTAGGGAGGAGGTGGGTCAAGTACGCTAGCCGAAGGTCTGGGTGAGGGGTCACGTTCATATGGAAAATGAGTAAAGTATTGATAAAAGTATAAATTGTAGGGTTTTGTTAATCTCTAGGGGGCAGCTGCCCCTTGGCGATGCCCATGCTGAATGGATTTCGATGAAACTTCGCTGCACTGTTTTTCTCGCCATTGCAATACGATAAAAATCATGTGTATGTAGATATACTATTCGCTATATATTTGCCACAACAAAATTACGTAAGGACTTGAATATTTAACAGTGTTATTAGAAATTTACAGATTTAAGAAATGCACGAAAGATCCTGACAAAAAGAAATACATTACACCTCAGCATGAAAATTATAAAATGTTTCATATATTAAAACTAATTGTAAACTCTGGTATACAATGCAAAATCTTCATAACATCTGTACCTAATACGTCAAATCTACTTGCAATTTGTGCCCGACGTTGCTCGCAGACGCATCTATATATAAAAAGTAATACTGCTGTCCCTACATACGTATTCACAAAATACAAGTAGGACGGTAATTATGCATGAGATGCCTTAACAAGCAAGTCTCTCCACACTTGTTTATGAACGGTCCTACGGTATGTCTGTCTGAATTGCAAGGAAGGAATTCTGTGAATAACGGAGCAATATTTGCCTTATGGAGACTTGTTTGAAAACTAAGTTTCATTATTCGTTCTTTGATGATTTGATTTGATTTGTTCTTTAATGTTAACACAGTCTATAATTTATTTTTCTGTCTCCATAAATGTGTGGTATGTGAAGACAAATAAATCCAAATTCCATGGGTGTGAGCCAATACGCCCCTGAAGATTCGCCTCTTAAAAATTTGTCCCAAATTCCTAAGAAGAGGTGAATTTTGAGGGGCGTATGGGCTCTAACCCATTCCATCTACATAATAATATAGGGATCCTGCCGTTTTGCCGAAAAGATTTTGATAAAATTTCATCACCCAAACAAATTTTAGCAACCTTTATTTATACCATTGCAATATTTCGAATGATTTTAGTACGCATATTTTTATTTGGTCAAATTTTTACTTGGCAAAATGTCATTATGGCATTTGGTCTTCAATCAAATGATTTATCACAGCAAACAATCTTCAGACAATAAACGTTTGGTGATATTAGTTTATTTGTGGAAGTAGTTAGAGTAGATTAATTATAAAAAAAATGGTAAGGTTTGGTTAGGTTAGAACTGTGACCTCCTACGCACGAGCCGAGCGAGCGAAGCGAGCGGTGCCGCGGTAGCGGCCGGCGAGTGCCAGAAACGACTTGCATTAATATAAAAAAGAGATTGTTTTTAGTAGGGGTAACTGAACTGTTTAGATTAGGATAAATATTGATTTTGCGTAAAAACTGTTATTCCAACTGAAATATTTGTCTAAATAAAAAATGTTAAAAGGACTAGTTGGTAAACAAGTTATAGTTTAAACGTTCTTTTCCCAAACATTAGGTTTGCGTTACAATTTTTTGTGAATAGATTGTTTGTTAAGTAATAATTTGGCAAATGAAATTACGCGAAAAATTGTTTTGGGAAGTGAACATTTGTCAAATTCCTTTCGGTCAAACAAGGGAGATCCAATAATATATTATGCATAACATCGTAAGATACTGTAGTTTGTATTAACAAACTGTAACTTGTTAAACTTATTGAAGTTTCGATTATGCTTCTTTATATTCAAAACATGTATCTATGTTTATATTATCCTTAATTTGTATTGCTTTAAAATATCTCATTACTAGGCAGTATTCACACGAAAACATCTGACCAATTAACTGGTAAAAATATGTACTTAAACAAATACATTACAAGAAATGAAAAGCACAAAAAAAAATCGTGTTCATCACATAAATATTTGTCCTTAATAAAAATCAAACCCACATTCTCCAATTAAGCGGTCAGGTTCGTTAATCACTAGACAATCAGGCGTTTCGCCTATTACAATACTTTTACTTACCTGCTTTTACAATACATACGGTTACATGTGTAGGTACCTACATAAGGTTAAGGGTTACCCTTCAACCTTTCTTCAGATGCTAGCTCCTATATAAATAATTAAAGATATTCATCAAGACATTACGTCTTGGGACAGCGTATTATCCATCCAAAGGTTGTCAAGGAAAACCCTTTAGAAGTTTGCCTCACAGGTGCCTGCGCCGTAATCAACCGCTGTCCTTTACCCAAATAAACTGAAACCCGAATTAAAGGATGCCTAATGTCATCCGTAAAACAAATCCTCGGGATGAAGAGACAGTAAAAAAGGCGAACAAGAAATAATTAAACAACGCAGGCGGTCGAATATAACAGTGACTGTTTTTAGTGTCCAACGATACGAGACCGATGCAAAATCGTGAGATAGTCGTTTGAAGAAAGTTCTGCGTAACAATCTACACTAATACCGCATTTTTTTTATTTAAAGATCTAATAACCTAATTGATTTAAGCATATATTATAGTGTAACAAATAAAATATATACAACACAATAAAACTACTTATGGAACTAAACTATCCTAAACTAAACCAATAAAACTAAATAATTAACCCTTCAACTCCTTCCAATCTTAAAGGTCGATGTGAGTACCTACATGACACACATAATAAGTTTTTGAGGTCATCAGAAAATTTAAAACTGAAAATGCCGGGACATTCCACGAGCTTTTTTGATAAGTCCTTTACTGTTACTGCTGTACGTTTGTGGAATGCTCTACCGCTACCTATTAGGCAGGCTCAAACAGTAACGAAGTTTAAAGCGACGGTAAAGGAACACTATCTGTCCTTGTAGGGTAAGCTATCATTCTACTATAATAATTTATATTATTATAAGTCGTGTTAATATATAATATTATACTTAGTATGATTATTTAGATGTATGTATATATGTTGAGATGTATATATGTTTAGTTGCAGAGGTATATATTATAAAATTATGATTAAAATTTTCGAATATAAGTTTTGATGTAATATTATTATGTATTTATGTATATATTATACATATATATATATATTATAAATATATATTTATAATATATTTATTTGGTACGCCTACAACCACCATTATTTTCCTCTGCAAACCATATCCATCCAAAGGTTGCCTGGCAGAGATCGCTTTTAGCGATAAGGCCGCCCACTGTACTTTTCTTATAGTCTAAGTTTATGCTATGTAATAATTTTATAGGTGTACAGTAAAGTATATAATAAATAAATAAATAAATGAAATAAATAAATAATAATAACAAAATAGAAGAGGAAAAACAAAAAACCCAAACTACGCCGCATCAAAAAATTCCTCCGCAACGCTGTCGGCTGGTAGCGTGCCCAGAAGGCTGGCAGCATTGCCACGTTGTATGGCAATGCTTATTATCTCTACAAAATATAAACCAGCCCTCTGGCCACGAGAAACGTCGATCAGCCTTTTGGCGATTTCTTTGTACAGAGCGCGTGCACTAGGCCCCATGGCCCCGGCGTTTCGACCCCAAACGGCTCAAAAACGTAATTACCAGATAGGTTTCCGTATTTGCGCCGTTTGAGGGTCTCCACTGATGCAGCAGCAGCGCCAGCCGATCCAGCCGTGCTTGGAAGATGTGATGGCTCAAGGGTATCGACGCATGTCGCGTCCCATACCAGAGGCCTACCCATCTTCCAAGTTAATAAGTCCTTATTACCTTGGAAGATACCGTCTGGTCTCTTCCCATCGTCGCGTACCAAACCCTTCGGTTCAAGATGAGCTGGTACTCCGGCAGTGACAAGAGCTCGACGGAGTATGTCATTAATGTGGGCATGTCGGGAAATACGCCCAGCACTCCTGCTGCACGATAGGCCATGGTGGCCAAGACTGTCGACGGCTTCACCGCAGTGACAGCGATGCGGAGAATTGCAAACAGCTCCCAAGCGTAGGCAAGAAGCGATGCGAAAAGTTAGACGATCTAACATAGTTCCTATGTTGGACGATGGAAGTGCTTGAAGCCATAGCCCCGATTTTCACTCTCCCACAGCCAACAAACGGGCTCTGCAACACTGGATGTAGTACTTAAAATATATTCTCTCATCTTTCTACAGAGCGGCCCGTCCCATTGTCTCTGAGGGGATAGATAATACCTACTATACCTATATTATACTAATAGCTAGGGGTGCATAGGGTTCCCACCAAGAACTTAGGGTCCCAAGCCAACGTCACCTGCAAGTGGTGCACCTGCCGATCAACGGACGAGGCTCTGGCAAACAAAACATCCCGATAAGCGGCAATAGGCTCGCCACCTATTACGTGGGATCAAAACACTGGCGAAAAGTGGGCGTTTAATATGCCTCTCTGCCTACCCCTTCGGTGAAACAGGCGTGAGTCTATGTATGTTTGTATGTATACTAATACCTATATTAAGTGCAAAGGTGTGTATATTATATTTTGTTCTTCTTAACGACAAAACGGAGTAACGGTTCGATGTGCTTATGATTAGTATGGTAATACAATGACTTTTGTAGAAGCAGACTATTATTGCTTGCACCTACTTTATATTTTTTGGCTCAAGCTAAATATTTGTTGTGTTGATAATATTTTTTTGCTAATGTTATAATGGCTGGGAAACAACTCCACGGCCATCATGCAGGATGACCAACACGTATTATTAAGCTGCCGTATAATATATTCACGACAAAATAGGTAAATATTGCATCAATTCATTTAATAAAAACAAGCCTAAATTACGCATAAATTATCAGATGAGTAAATAATTTATGCCACCACCGTTTTACAACCTACATATTTATTTAAGCTACAGATTGCTGTAATTATATAACAGAAACCTCTAATAACATTTATTTTGGTTCTGAAAATCAGTTTCACGTAAACATTGGTAAAATGATAATTCAATATCATATAAACACTATCCTTCTTCCACTAAGATAGTAAGACTTAATGCGAGTTTTGCCCGCATTTTCTAAGAGTTTCTAAATCGGTGAACTGCCAGACAGATCAGACCTTAATAAAAGGAATAATTATATTAGCTAACTTTAATGCTTCAGTTGTTTAGGCAGTATAATCTGCAATGTTAGTCACAATCAGATTTCTTATAATGTAAAGTGATTGCATATATTATATACAAGCTTCTGACCTTTCGCATGGGCTCGATTATTGGGATAAAAGATAGAACATCTGCTATTCGGATTTATAAGGTACTAGCGACCTGCCGCGGCTTCGCACGGGTGCAATGTTATGCATGTATTATACATATAAACCTTCCTTTTGAATAATTCTATCTATTAAAAAAGCGCATTGAAATCAGTTGTGTAGTTTTAAATATTTAAACATACATAGGGACAGACAGACAGAAGACAGACTTTGTTGTATATGTCGTCGTGGCTTCACGGAACGGGTATTCGGAATCCATATCCATGGACTTCGCAACACTTTTTGAAATACTGTATTATCTATACTAATATAATAAAGCGGAAGAGTTTGTTTGTTTGTTTGTATGTTTGTTTGTTTGTTTGAACGCGCTAATCTCAGAAACTACCGGTCGGAGCTGAAAAATTCTTTTTGTATACGATAGCCCAGTTATTCCGGAAGGCCATAGGCTATATAACATAACGCTTCGACCCTTTCGGGCCGGGCAAAAGGCTAAAAAGGCTAAAAGATAATGTCGGCTAATCTCAGGAACAAGCAATCGGATTTTAAAAATTGTTATTGCCTATGATAGCCCAATTATTCCGAAAGGCTATAGGCTATATAAAGTTAAGCCACAACTTTCAGGGGCCAGACAAAAATAATAAAATGGTCAAACGAGAAGGTGGAGGGTTGGGTCAAAGGCAAAAAAGGCTAAACGAATAGGATACAATCTATATGGGTATCGTTTTCGAGATTTTCGGGACGCTGATTAATAATATGAAATTTATTTAGTGATCCAAGATGGCGAACGTGAAATCAAAGATGGCGGATGAGAAAATTGTAAAAATCAATATGGGTATCGCCTTCGATATTTTAAGGGGTGGGGAATCGAAATACAACATCTATGTCGTGATCAAAGATGGCGGATGGGAAATCAAAGCTGGGGCATGGGAAATCAAAGATGGCGGATGGAAAAATTAAAAAAAAAAACAATATTGGTATCGTCTGCGATGTTAAAAAGGATGGGGAATCCAAATACAACATATTTTTCGTGATTCAAGATGGTGGATGGGAAATCAAAGATGGTGGACGGGATTTATTAAAGTCGATATGGGTATCGTCTCCGATATTTTAAGGAATGGGGAATTCAAAAACACCATCTATTTCGTGATCAAAGATGGCGGATGAGTATTTTTTTTAAATCAATATGCGTATCGTCTCCGATGTTAAAAGGGATGGGGAATCCAAATACAACATCTGTTTCGTGATTCAAGATGGCGGATGGGAAATCAAAGATGAAGGATGGGAAAAAAATAAAAAATCAATATGGGTATCGTCTCTGATGATTTAAGGGCTGGAGAATCCAAATACAACATTTAATTCGTGATCAAAGATGGCGGATAGGAAATCAAAGATGGCGGACGGGATTTTTTTAAAAGTCGATATGGGTATCGACTTTTTAAGGAATGGGGAATTCAAAAACACTATCTATTTCGTGATGAAAGATGGCGGATGGTGAATTTAAAAAAAATCAATATGGGTATCGTCCCCTATATTGAAAGGGATGGGGAATCCATATATATACAACATCTATTTCGTGATTCAAGATGGCGGATGGGAAATCAAAGATGGCGGATGGGAAAAATTAAAAAAATCAATATGTGTATCTTCTCTGATGATTTAAGGGATGGTGAATACTAATACAACATCTATTTCGTGATCAAAGGTGGCGGATAGGAAATCAAAGATGGCGGACGGGATTTTTTTTAAAGTATTTTTTAATTTTATTATATATATAATTTTTTTAAAGAATTCAATATTTTATAAAAATCTATGTTTGTTTGTTCATCATTTATAGACTCTGAAAATAATGATAAAAGATTAAGCGCTAAGTCAATGGTAACTTTGGAAAAGGGGTTTGAAAAAAAGGGAATTAAATAAAAACTCTTAAAAAGGCGATACGGAGTTCGCTGGGTCAGCTAGTGTTATATAAGTCAAATAACACTAGCTGACCCAGCTAGTAAGTTTCAAATACTCCAAACGACTGCGCCCTCGTTAACAATATTTGCCTTATTTATATAAATCAAGGTACTTCCATAAACAAACATATTTTAAAATAAATTAAACAGAATTACATGTTATTAAATCACACATGATTTTTAAATATGATATGACAATTTATTTATTTATATAGAATGATTTATTAATAAAGAGGAATGATTCATAAACAAATGATTTAAGATGGCAGTTCATATTAACGTTTGATGTTATAAAATAGTCTATATATAAATAAATACAGATGTGTCTAAATAAAATATTAAATGAATTTATATTCATTTGTTTATTTAATCTTTGCTCGTTACAATAGTATCAAATACATTACTCTTTTAGATATTGCATTTATATCAACACAACATTAAATCACTAAATCAATACAACGACCGTAAATATCAAATATAGTTCCTTTTTATTACATTTACATTTATATAGATATTTATTATTTCAACATTCATTCACTAAAATCAATACAGCGCCCATATATACTATGTAGTGATATAACTGGTAAGTTTGATTAGTTCGTTGGTTTTTGAGTGAAATTGCAAGAAACATGCATGTACGACAGTACTTCCATCCACCCATTCTCACAAACTATTACGTTTTTACTATTAGTTATATAGATTAGAAGTTGTTACTCCTTGTCTGCAGTAAATGTAAAGCAGTAAATGGCTACACAAACACAATGCATCATTTCTTAAGAATCTTTAATTACTTGATGTAACATACGGCAGGACGCAATCAGCTTTTTCTGGAACTATTAGCCGCGGTTAGTAAAGAACTAGTCTTAATTAACGTCAGGAGTAATAACAAAGGATTGATGGGGTAAATAAATAATGAAAACCAGGGCTGCGTACCTAAACAATTTACTCTGCAGAGATTTAGTCTATTACTTATTTAATTTGCACACAAAACTGTTTTCTAGTGGTCATCATAATAAAAATTTGGCCAAGTGCGAGTCGGACTCGCGCACGAAGGGTTCCGTACCATCATCTATAATAGAAAATCACGTTTGTTGTATGTATACTTTTCTTTTTTAAGTTTCTAACTGTTTACTAAGATCGAGGAAAAAATTGCTTAAAAATTACATTTGTTGTATGGGATTTAACTATTTATTTTGAAAGGTAATATACAACTAAATATTCCGTGAAAATTTTTGTCTACCTGTTTATTGTATGGGATCCTCCCTTTTATATTTTTTGTTTTTAGTATTTTTCGGCAACGGAAATACATAATTTCTGAAAATTTCAGCTTTCTAGCTATTACGGATATGTGCCTGGTGACGGACGGACAGACAGACAGCGTAGGCTTAATAATAGGGTTCCGTTTTTACCTTTTAGGTACGGAACCCTAAAAACTGTTTTGTTGTCTGGGTCACAGGTTACATAGACTCTGATGACAGGTTTGCGATCTTGCCTCCGTTGGCGGGTAGTCTGGAATCTATATTTTCGTACTTTACATTAAACACTACATAGGTATGACGAAACACTTGGTGCACTCCATCTGCATGCGGATAAAACTTAAGTGAGACATGGCATAAAACGACATATTATTATACCTACTTTCGAGTTGTCTTATGCTACTGCTACACGTGGGTGCATAGGGTTCCCACCAAGAACTTAGGGTCCCAAGCCAACCTCACCTGCAAGTGGTGCACCTGCCGATCAACGGTCGAGGCTCTGGCAAACCAAATATCCCGATAAGCGGCAATAGGCTCGCCACCTATTACGTGGGATCAAAACACTGGCGAAAAGTGGGCGTTTAATATGCCTCTGCCTACCCCTTCGGGGAAACAAGCCTGAGTCTATGTAGGTATGTATGTATGTACACGTGGGTTAGCGTTAGCTTTAATCGCATTGGAAATTAGTGTTTTATCGCGTTAAAACGTCGGCCACATCTACGTAGCGTCGATTTTTTTTTTAAATTAACGTTCTAATTGACGCGTTAAGACGCAGGTGTAGCAGGAGCATAAAAGTAATTTTCTAGTTGAGTCGATACCAGAAACTCATTACTATATTTATTTTACTTGATGTTAGAAATATGTGATTTTCCACAACAAAAGCCATGCCCATCATATCGTCTATAAAATGTACGCCGCGTTGAAATTTTTAATTAGCATTTTTAATGATTTCGGTGAAGCGTTTGTGAACTCAAATTTTTGATCATAAAAATGCATGGTTATGAAATTCTTAAGCCGATATTAATTTTTTTGGGGGCACGTTATGAAAGTATGAGCTTTACGAAATAACGGTGGTATGTGTGATTGTGGCTTTATTGAGGTGATCTGAGGCCACACTAGAAAATCAAATAGTCAAATGGATAAAGAGAGTATCAACATGATATTATGACTTCGTTTATGCTAATATTCTGGTATACCTTGCTGGAGTCGGCCTTGTCTTAAGAAAACCAACGTGGTGCGTGTAACCAAAGTCTTGCCACGCCACGTCCACTGGGCTCCGATAAACGGGAAAGGCCTAGGAAGCGCTGGCTTGACGTCGAGATGGATGATATGCGTACCAATCGACTGATCACCAAGGAGTCCAAATATCGTGTGAAGTGGAGGAGATATGTAGCCAGATAGCGGACTTCTGGCTCCAAGCTCCAAGGACAAGGTATGGATCGCAGTTGGGACAGTGCTAGGAGGATGACGGACCATGTTAGACTCGTAAACGGAGCCGGCTCTGTAAGACAGAAGTCGTGGATGCAGCCGGGATAACGGGATCGTCATCGTCTTGGGACGATCATCATCCTCCTAGCGTTATCCCAGTTTCAACCTGGGGTCCGCTTACTAGTCCAGCCGGATTTGACTGAATATTAGCTTTTTCACAAAGCGCTTGCCTGTCTGTTCGCCGCAACCCGAAGGGATAGCGATATTCCATGTTTTAGACTAGTGTCAGTTTTTTTAGAGGTACTGACGCCCTATAACGACTGTCAAAGATCTTTATGACAACCGGGAAAGATGGCTTAACGTGCTCTCCGAGGCACGGGACAAGCGATAATTAACAATTCAATACGCACATAACTCCGAAAAGTCATTGGTGCGCACCGTGGATTCGAACCCGATACCCTATGCACGGCAGTCTGTTGGTATCTACACTAGGCTATCGCTGCCACCCAGTGTCATTGTCTTAGGACGATGATGATACCAATTGCACATGGGCTACCACTCGTCGCGATAACCGACCGCCATAATATGTTATGTACGGTAAGTAGGTATGCACTCCGGTTAGAAAGAAACAATAGTGAAACAATTGAAGGTATGTTGAGTTAATAAAATACGCGCGCCTGTTCATTTCTATCGCTAGCAGAATGCAATGTGCAGTTTATTGAGACAGCACACCTCTAAAATAGCAAGTAAGTACACCTATATTTAATTAAGCCAGCAGTAAGACCGACTCCTACTTGCAATTAGATGGAAAATTAAACCTGAGTGTATCGGTAATCTTCTATTTCTTTGTACCGGACACAATTAAGGATTAACGTGTTACTACTGAGAGTTTACTGAGTGTCTTCTGAGAATTTATCCATCCAATCATAGTAACCGATATCTTTGTTTCGTACTACTCTATGTCTTACTTTAACGCATTTGGTAATTCGATCTGTACTACGTCTAATGAGGATTCGACGAATTGAGGCAAGATGTTTTATAATTTACAGAAGCACTATGCACTTTGGTGAAACGAATATTCATATTTCTACTGATATTTAAGTGGCCTTTTTGTTATCCCAGTTACATCCAAAGCTTTTAACATGGAGTCCAAAGCCTAAGATACCCCATCGCTTAGATCAAACTTACTTTTTATACTCATTTTTTTTAGTTAGTAACGGGTATTTTTCATGAAACGTGATCAGGCATCCCGTCTCCACTATTCCGAAACGTCGGAGCAATATTTGATGTATGATTAATCATCCAAATAAATAATTAAGCATCCTATCTTCAAAATAGTCTTCAACTAGCAGTTGCCGGCAGCTCGTCGCAAACATTATTCCTATATTAATACTAAGTGGTGTTGGAATGTTAAAAATCTTTTCCTATTGTTCGCGTACGTCGTAAAAGGAATCTCTGTCCAAATTTAATATTTCTAGTTTCAGTTATTTGGGCAATGCAATGATATTATGTCAGTCAGAACAAGTGATTTAATGGAATTTTTTTTTATGGTAATGGCGGCAAACGAGCAGATCGCCTGATGGTAAGCAATTACCGCCGCCCATGGACACAAGCAACACCACAGGAGTCACAAGTGTGTTACCGCCCCTTGGGTTGGGAAAAGGAATATTGCATAGGGCCTCCGGCATTCTCACTCACCGAACGAAACGCAACATGGCAGTTTAGGTACTGTTACTTTACGTCGATCTTCTTTGAGAGGGTAGTACTACCTTGGATAACGATGATCATAAGTCGTCCATTTTTCAAAATTTCACTAGAATTCCTTCTCAAGGCTTAGTGGCTGTAATAAAAAGCAAAATCTTGTTGAGAGTAGAGTAATTGCAGGTCGCGTGGTCATAACGCCGTGATTGGTACAATTATGGCCAATTACTTACGCTTTATGAGTTGTAGTACAAAAGTTATTGGTCGTAAAGTTTATAAACAGTACCTATATTTACTATAACATGTGTTGAGCGGTCTTAGTTCAGTTTGAAGAGGGTGTGTGTTTGTTTGGTCGCAGTTTTATCCAGAACTACTTATCGTTTCGAAAAACCATTTTGAATGCTTTTCTCAGTGCCTGTTACACCAGCCGTTCTTAGATAATGATATCGATCGAAATAAAATAATATACTTTGTTATTTTTTTAAATAGATACGTAATTGAAACTTGTAACATAAACTTTAGTCAGTGTACAAATCGAGGCAGCATGTATATTTATGTATTTTTTAACTGACACGATACGCGGCTACATCAAATATCCATTTTGTCGATACTTTTAAACTTTCGCGACTTGCACACATACTAACGTACCTAATTTTTATTTGAAAACTAGCTGTTTCCCGCGGTTTCACCCGCGTCCTGACTGAACTACTTCGCGTACCTGGTTAATTTATAGCCGTTAAGTTACTCCTTGGTACATCAGCTATCCGCCAGTGAACGTCCCGTCAAAATCGGTCCAGCCGTTCCAGAGATTAGTGAAAACAAACAGACAGACAGACAAATTTTAAATAAGTATGTCATTTTGGTATATGTATCGTGTATACATCCATATGCATTGAGTAAAATAGCGGTTATTTTAATATTACAAACGGACACTCCAATTTTATTTCTATGTACTTATACCTAGATGTATAGATAAAGGGTTAATATTTACGCGATAAAGACCCGTTATACATTAATATAAATGTCTGTTGTTTGTACTGTAATATGTTCTGAATGTCGCAGTTTCATTTCAACAGTGTCAACTTCACAAGGATCCTAATTAATAGCAGCGTTGTTCGATTAATCAGCTTATTCTAAACAGAATGCCGTTTAATTTGCGGTCATCTGATTGGCGGACTGAACTTACCGCGGCTACAAATTTAGCTATAGCCGACGCGAAATGAAACGGCGGCGACCGAAGCGAAATCTAAAATTATCTATCTTTGGAAAATGAAGGTATACAAAGACTAGGAGACTACAGTAATATGCTGGACGCATTGACGCTTCTCAAAAAGGCGCCAAACCAGACCATCACGGTCTGCTAGTCACAGACTAGTCACAGACAAATAAATGAAGTGGAAACTGCAAAATTTTTGGGCTTGCATCTTGATTGCAGTTTGAATTGGAGACATCATGTTGAAGTCATATGTTCTAAATTAAGCCAATTTTCATATGCACTGTACATGCTTAGAAAGGTAGTCCACCAGTCGGCTGTTATAACTGCATATCGTGGTCATGTTGAGTCCTTGTTAAGGTATGGGGTAATATTTTGGGGCAACTCGGTTGAAAAGGATACGGTGTTTAAGGCACAGAAGAGGTGCGTGAGAGCAATTTGTAAACTTAAATCTACTGATAGTTGTAAACCTACGTTTATTGAACTAAAACTATTAACCCTGCCCTGTATCTATATTTATGAGACTGTTATATTTGTTGCCCTAAATAAGTCTTTGTTTAAATCACCTACGAGTGAACGCCATAAGAATAAAATATGTTTTCCGGCAAACAGAACTGCACAGTTCGATAAGAGTGTTTTTTGTATGGCTCCTCGAATTCATAACCATCTACCCAAAGCAATATTGAAATGTAGTAATGTAGATACACTAAAGCATTCACTTAAACAATTTCTTCTTAAGAAGGCATATTATACTGTAACTGAATATCTAAATGACAAAACATAACTCACAGTAAATTATCAAATTAATTGACATGATTTCATTTTTTACAATTGACATAATTCTGATTAATTAATTTTCTGACTGATAATAATTTTACTTGACATTTTCTATGCTAATTTATGATCCAGGTTTATGAGTTTGTTCTGACATTGAGACATAATTATGATTAATTGTCCAAACTAAAATTATTACCATTACTTATTATTTTTGGGTGATTATATAGTGTGTAACTTTAAATTTATAAAATACTCTACCCTATAAAACATTGCATGCTGACTGGCAGAATATAGAAGCATTGAACATTCTGTAACACCTCTGTAACATCTTTGTAATACCTATGTTCGCAATAAATGATTATTATTAAAAAAAAAAAAAAAAAAAAAAAAAAAGACTTCGTCCATCGGACGACTCCTAGAAACACTTATTTATAAATTCTTTCAATGACAAATTTATATAATAGGGCTGAGTATAGAATAGGTCATAGGTAATATTTATTGCATGTTTTACTTCAGTAGTGATGATAATGTCGATATTACAGTAATATAATGACGGGTATGTAAATTTTGCATTGAAAAGAAACGACTGGGCATAAAATGCTATAGGCTTGACCAACTGTAATCTATTCATATACATAGAATTCCTACATTTTACCCATCTTTACATATTATAAAATTATCTCCTTTTTCCTTCCTTTTCTTTTTGTCTGTACTTATAAACGCGATTAATTCAGATGAACAAGAACTACCGATAGTACGATGTCTGAGGCAGGTTTTTGAGTGGATATTTTGAGGATAATTCACGCAAGCGACGCCGCGTGCGAAGTCAAGACAAAGACAGTGTTGACAAAGTGTGGTGTATGTATATAATAAATTAGTATAAATACACTGCACCTGAAGTCGCTAGTCCGTCAGATATCGACACGTCATGTTAACGACGGCCAGCACATTATAACAGTACCCATCACAACAGTTCATCAATTAATTATTCACCAGATTCATATCTATTATTCGCCGAGTTAATCGTCCGAGTTCGAATCAATCACGTATATCAAACCCATCACATAAAGGTACCTTATAATTATTCCGCACTTAACGTATATTCGATATATCGGTTAATTTCTGTGATCTGATCTTAACACTGTAATTTATTAAGGGCCGAGTAATTTTTAAGAATTGATGCGAATCCTGAGTGCCGTTAGTTAATCGTTTTCTCGGTGGACGAATCGAGATCAGAAATCGAGAGTATCGGGTTCCGTCATCGCAGGTGTCTGTTACACCGTCACTCGATTTAGGCCGTGGTTGTATTTTTGTTCTTATTCTTTATTAAAGGGCTTTATCGCTGAGCGATAACGTCGCCCTGTAAAATCAACCTTAAAACTATAACAAATCACTCAATTATCTCCTTAAAGCTACTGAACCTATTTTATATAATATTTTATCAGGTTCTGATAAAGGATCCGATAAAATCGAGTTACATGCTCCGACTTCGAACTGGTAGGAACCAAGCAAATTGTTTCTTAGGACTTCGTTCCGTACACACTCCATCAAAACGTGTTGAACATCCTCTACCACTCCGCATTCTTCGCAAGCAGGTGAAGCAACCTTTCTCATTAAAAACCCAAACTTACTTGACGGAATGTGACCGGAACGAAGTCTCATTGCCATAACAAGGTTACTTCTACATAGTACATTTTGATCTATTAGATGGTTTATAGGAAGTTGTGGTTGGATCGTTTTATACCATATCCCTTTCTCTGTTGATCTTTTGTTAAAATATTCGCTCCAGACATCTAGGCACTGCCTTTTTAGTATTTTAAGGTAATTAGTATATAGCGGAGAAACATTCACACAAATACCTTCCGAGACTGCTTGATTGGCCAACAAGTCGACAGTTTCGTTATCTTTGATCTGTACATGAGATGGAATCCATTGCAGTATCACCGATATTGATCTACAACTCAGCCTTGATATAGATTCCAAAATCGTGTAGGCTATCTGTACTCCTCGTATAGACGAGGTGCACCGAGCCAAATATTGCAGCGCGCTCTTAGAGTCAGTTAAAATGACGAAATTCTGGTGATTAATAGAGCAAATATATGATAACGCTTCTGCTATTGCAATTAACTCAACATGCATAATTGATATATCGGCATCTATACCAAACCTGAGCGCAGTATCTAATTGTGGGTCACACACACCAGCACCACAACCAACGCTAGTCTTAGAGCCATCCGTGCAGTGTTGCCACCTTGGTGGTTTTTCCACCAGAACTAGCGGTTTTTTAAAGCCTTAAGTGGTATTTTTAAAAACCATAGCGTTTTTATTTTTTTTAGTGGGTTTTAGGGGTTTTTTCAGTACGAAATCTGGCAACACATTTTTACCCACCATTTCAGAATTTCCTAATATTCTCTACTTACTCTATGGCCGGGGAATCCCTAAGCACAATCAGAATTTCATATTGTTCTATGCACGGCAGGTAATCTTCATACAAAATATTTCAACCTTATCTTATTTGACAGTTACCTCCCGCCCCGAACCCCTGGAACCTATCACCATGTTTGCTAATCTGTCAATTTGTCAAAGTTTTGACAATTATGACAGTTTTGTCAACAGCAACATTAGTTTCAACAAACTTGATTGAGTGAAGTTTAGTGTTTATTTATTTCTGCAACTTGTCCTCTCAATTTCTGAAGCTGTGATATCATCATATACAACAAGTGCTGTGTTGCAACATGTGCTAGTAGACGAAAGGACGTCAGTTTTCCCATGTTTTCAAAAAGTGAGACAGGATTCAAAAAGTGGTTGCAGTCCATTAATTGTGATAATTTCAATGCAATAATATAGCGTTATTTGGTGTATTTTTCGTGTTCCAAGTTTGTGAAATCTGGCGACATTTTACTTTTGACCTAGCGCTTTATAAAAATCCAAGGTGGCAACACTGCATCCGTGTAAACCTTATGGAAACCTACGTACTTCTGTGCTATATAATGTGTACAAACTTGTTTTAGATGATTGCTATCTTGTTGTCGTTTTGGCTTAGTTAACAATGGAATACTATCTTTTATAACATCATGTATATTTATCCCAGCAACCCATGTATCTAGAGTGAACATTTCAAGTACCTTAACTGAGTGGATACAAAATGGTTTATAGAAATGGTAAAGCGATACTAATATAGGTAGTTCCCTGCGCCTCCAATGTTGCGCGTTATTATTGATATCTGCAGTTAAGGACTGAATCAAGTTAATCGAGATATTCTCTCGGAAAGACATGCACTTAAGCAGAAATTTACCACCTAGGTATCTCCTACGAACATGCAATGGAGGTACGTTCAATTCACTTTCCATCACATGGATGGGTGTACTTCTAATAAAGCCACCGATTACCCAAAGGGCTTGATTTTGAAACCTTTTTAATTTTTCTAAATGTATAAAGCTTCCATAATCTAACCTGCTGCGTATTATAGATATATACAGACGTCTCAAATGTCTAGGGTGTATGTGGTTGTATTTTTAATTTCTTTTTTGTGTAATATTATTTCATAAGATACTTAACTTTTTCTGACTATTTGAAAGATAGCGAGTTAATTAAAAAATAAAGTTTTGTGCTAACCAATAAGTGTGTGTGTGTGTGAGAGAGAGAGAGAGAGAGTAACTGTACCTACGAGTATATTATATGATTTTAATGCTCCTTTGGGTTCCTACCAATACAGCCAATCCGCATAATTAATATAATGCTTGTCTATTTATCGCACTGTAAATTTTACTTCATTTGAGTTTCTTTTTGTACATTCGAATATTATTCAAAATGCGTCTATTATTCAAATTTGCCAATTTTTACAGTACTTAATATGTAATAATAATATTCTACCACATTCACACAACACCGTCTAGTCCCAAACTAAGCAGAGCTTGTACTATGGGTACTAAACAATGGATAAACATACATATATACATTTTTTTTGTAAATACATACATATTATACAAAGAAACACCATACATATTATACAATACAATTTCTTAGCGCAGTATTGGTTGATAATCGTCTTTAATAGTTTGATTTAGCTTTGTCGCCCGCCAACACATTTCGGTAATTTAATAACTCATTAAATTGATCAAGATGTATTTCGATGCTTTAGCTAAAGTAACTGGAATTCTATATTGTTTCTTAATTATAAAGAGTAATTGAAAGTTATACATACGATACTTTAATTAACGTAATTAAAAGTATAATGTTTTGATACTGAGTAAAGTTGAGGCGACGGCGGGCGGCCATGACACTTTTTCATCGGACTTTGGTAGAGTGAATGAAGAATTCAAGATTAAAATGCAGTTTTCAGTAAATTTGTGTGGTTTAGTTTGTGGATCCTCTGGGGGTGTCGTGATGATGGTGCCACGGCGCTTAAAAAATTACAAAACGCATCAAACAACCGTGCGATTATCTAAATAATTTCGTAGTTTATAACTTCGTAAGCTAAAACAATTATTTTGACTTCTAAATTTTGATAATTAATTTGTCAAATTATGCCCAAGGGATACACATTTTTATTTTTGCCAAGTGATAAAGAGTATTTTGGACTTCTTCTGATATGACTTTTGCTTAAATGTATTTAATGAATGAACGCCATTCTCTGCCTCGGCTTTCAAACTGAATGCTTATTGCTATTTCTATTGTGAAATTGTGTTAAGCTGTTTCATTACTGCGTATTAATGAAGTTTTTATTAATATTTTGTATGTGGATTAATTGGGTATGTTTTTAGGGAGTCTGGTGAAAAAAGGTGTTGTATTTAGAGTTGTTATAGGTCTGCGGTGTTTGCGTAGCGTAATTTTACGCACATCTCTATATATACCCTCAAAGCGGGTGAGGAGAGTTTCATTTTATGAATTCACTGTCTTGTCCTTCTTCCAATATAATGACTATAGGCAGGCTTCAAGCGGTACAAAAGTTTTGAAAAATCAAATTTTAAGTTCAAAGTCGTCAAAATTCCTAACGAATGTTTTAAACATATCTAGTTTTTGTATCTAAGTTTGAATGTTGTTATTCGATTCTGGTTGCTTCACAAAATATTTGCATGAGTCTTCATATACTTAATAAGTTTCACAACAGACACAACCAGGATTAGGTTTCGATCACGTATTGTAAAAATAAAATGATATTTTTACACAACGGTGTAACACTCAGCCATGGGTGTTTACAAGGCATCAAATTTCGGTGTCCTTTATTTCTGATCCCGACTTTTTAATTCGCGATGGTCGTTATTGGTGAAATTTTACTTCGCCGATATTTTTCACGAACTTGTTAGCATATCTATCGATACTCGATAATTGTTGGGTGGACCTCTGTCCGGGACTTTTGGTCAAATTATCGAGATAAGGTTCAAAGATTTTGATGCGCCTTTTTTGCGAGATGCTAAGGAAGTTGAGTCATGTCGTGATCATAGCGCGTGTAGCCCAGGCAGAATTTTCGGGACGAATACCTAATTACGCGTTTGAGAACACTTGTGACCCTTATGAATATTAGAAAATCACTTTACACACACACAACAAACTCACACACACATAAATCAAACTATAAAATTAAGGTATTCAAGGATTTCTTGCGTATAATCTTCATGAGATATTTCATATTTTGTGTAGTATGAAAGATTTACGCTATGCAATTATTCCACTGCTAAATACTGCGCTGAGAGTTATGGGCTAGCTCCTATCACTTTGAATTTTGGTTTTAAATGTGTCCCCCGCAATACAGCATTGACTCCTACGGTCTTTAAAAAATGTTTAAGTAGTTATAGCAAACCTTCAAACTCAAATTATTATTTTTTTAATTGTCATTAATATGAACTTATTTCTTTTTACAGGTAAGTATGCGTTATTATAAAGTTGAAATCTCTGTAGTGAGTATAATGTGGACTTATAGTAGTAGAGTTTATCCTTCAAACGTCAATGAAGTTCTCTTTGTATCGGCTTACGGGTTCAATCTCGCGAGTTTATTAGTTTTGCCAAGTTGCCAACTTGCCAAGTGCAATGTGTGAATGAAAGAAATAATATAGTTTGTTATCTAAACTTTTCAAAGGGAATTGTTGTAAGTTATTTAATATAATTCACTTAGTGGTTGAGAGTTTGTGTTAGATTACTTGGTTAAAGTATTAAAATTCTTTAGGGAGATCCTGAGATTAAAAGTTGATCGGTAGGTCATAGCGAATTTAGATAATGAAGGGGACGTCTATGACGGACTATAAAATAAGCAATAATTAAATATTTATAGTCCCTAACATAATAAATAATAATTAATTTCGTCGAATAGTACTCTGTGTTCAGACTGTCAGTAACTCCGTCCATACAGTTGTACGTATTTGTAGCAAAATGTAATCAAATTAAGTTTAGCCGTTTTGATGTGAAAACTTACCATACATAAAACAAGAATGCCAAACAGCTATTCTGAGACGATCAGTATGACTCGTCAAGGACAGAAATATATTTTCTAACATGTAACACCTAGACACCAAATAAATAGCTGCGCACATCACAAAAGAAATATACTGGTTTGGAATCGAATTCACGACCTCCGGCCTCGTAATGTCACTTATTACTAGCTACACCAACGTAGCAGTGAAGAATGACTAATGTCTTTATAACAATGATTGTAAGTATTTAAATAAACAGTCAGGTAAACAGATGTTTATAAAATCAAACTATAGACCGGAGAATCTTGTTTAATCACAATAATCCATTAAAATTGCTCAAAATTGCGATACGATGCCTTCAAACGCAAACTATTTGTGAACAGTAAAGGAAACGCAACTTGGGGAATGTTGGCGAACTTTGTTTTGACCAGTTTATATTGGAAACATACTGGAGAACAATATGTACGGCCACGTCGTAGTTGCTACTTCACAGCGTGTCACAGAAAAATTATGTTAATCTAAATTTGACAGATTTTGTCTGTATCCATCTCAAAAGAAGCTAGAAGGGAACTGAAGCTTAACTTTTTTGTCGTATGCAACAAAGAACCAGCAGTATCTATTACCGATTAAATTATGGCATTACTAGAAGAATCGTCAGGAAACATGTTTGGGACAAACCAAAAACAATATTACATTCATACTAGCTGTTGCTCGCGGTTTCCGCCGCCGCCGTAGGTTTATAGCCTAAGTTTCTCTCCAGCTCTTTAACTAGGCATCTCTTTACCAAAATTCACTCCTAACCGTTGCTTTGCTTCGTTCCGATGAAGCAAAAATACTATTACGCGGTGAAGATATTATATAATAATAATACAAATTTATCGGTTACCCAAAAAATACAATACAGGTGGTCATTATAGGTATAGAAAAAAGTGTTACAATAAATGCTGTTGAAAACCATGAATGTTGACAACTCTACTAGTATAGTCAAAGTCAAAGTCAAATCATTTATTTGTTCATAGGTTCATTACAAACACTTAAACAAAGTCATACTTAAAAAAAAATTAACCTGGATGAGGCCGGTGTTTCCTAACTGACTGCCCTGAGAAGAAACATCCGAAACAAACTCAGAGGTCATAGTCTCTTTTAAAGTCCAGACAATATGATAAAAATTAATTTAATAATATATAAAATAAGGTATAAAGTATAAATATGAGAGTACAATGTGAGACGACTATAAACTACAATATAGTTATCCTTTGACAGAATTTCGGCAGCAGTTCAGAGCCGACCAGTGCCGGCAGACGGCACCCGTTCACGAGTATAACGTGTGACTCAGCCATAGCTTAGCTCAACCATTTTTTAGGGAACCAAACCACCCGACCCACAACGCCACCATAAGCAAGAGTTTTAAGTGAGCATGACGACCCAGAACTGCATGACAATGATAATAAAAAATTGAAAAGAAAGCGACTACATGGTGCTCACATATTGGCAATCTTAACTTATCTTTAGGAACGTCAACACGAACTTATAATATAACAATAATAATAATTTTGGTAACAATCCAGACTCTAAGGATGATTGAAACTGTGAAGCCAAGCAAGCATGTGAACTACGTAGCCATTTGAACCAAAAGTTATGTAAGCCGTCCGGTCCCGGTGACTTCCAGTTCGATGCTGTACTGATGGCATTGGCTACGTCTGCAGTTTTTTGATAACCTGGCAACACTAAAGTTGACAGTACAGTCTTGGGAAAAAAAATATTTTATTTATATTTACTAGCAGTGATCATAATTCAGGTAAAATATTTACCACAAATAAGTCCAGAGAATCAACAGATAAATAGAAACCTTTTTATAAATACGCAAAGAAAATATAATAATATACACCATGAAAAATTTGATGACAGATGACATCCGTCACATAAACTGTATTTATTCAATACAAAACAATAACAATTCCAAGATTGTACAATGTTAACCCGGGCTAAGGCAGCAAGAGCACGCTCACCACCTCCAGACTCGCTGATCCGCTCCGCCTCGCAGACGCCGGCAGCCGCATCGGCGGCGCCGGCCAGTGAGGAGGCGTCGAGCTCGTCTAGTGGCGAGTATTTTTCCCCACCGACGTCGCCAACACCTGCACGACGGCGCGGCGGGGGAGAGGCCGGCCACCGGCATGCTTGGGATCGGGTCCTCGCTACCGGTGGTAATGTGCAGCGTATGCGTTGGACTCGTCAAATGAACGAAAACGTCATGCGCGCATATTTTGCGGCTACAGAGGGAGGAATTAACCTCACAGCGTACCGTAACAGAATACTGCCTTTGTTTCAGGCCCTTGAACCAGATGTTAATGTTTCTGTGCAACGACTATCAGATCAAGTGCGCGCTATCCAGCGATGTCACTTGTTGGATGACGAAGCACTTGAGCGGCTACGCTTGGACGCACAGTGTAGCTACGTTGTCCCTACCTCTTCCGACACAGTACCCATGGCGGCCCCAGAACCAATACACCATGTTGAGGAGAAAATGGATAATGTAGGTATAAATGTGAGTACCCAGTACAATGATAATTTGAGGAGCGCTTTGGAGGATGCGTTACGGGATTATCGTTCCACACCGCCAGACCATCGGCCACGTCTGCGACGAGTGCCTACGCATAAAAAAAACCTGGCGCTGGTGTGCGCCCTGGACTCAATGCTAGCTAATTATTTTAGTAACAGCCGGAACTTAACAGATACGCATTCAATTCTGTACTGCGGTGCTATTGCGGTTATGTCGCGTAGCAGGGGTCAAATTTAAACATGATTCTATTGCGCGCCCAAAACCGAAAATACCAGCATGGCAGTGCAGAATTGAAAGACGTATTAATGAGACTAGGGCACCCTAGTCATCGGCAAGTTGGTCTGCTTCAGATCGGGCAATCAACGCCCGCGGGTGATGCGTTTCGTGAGACGTGCGTTTTTGGGGACTGGTATTAGTCCTCAAGAATACATTACACGTGTCACGGAGCGCATCGACTTTCTGAAGCAGAAAGTTTATGCGTGGGCAAGTCGTCTTCGCAGATACAAAAAGCGTGTGGAAAGGTATACCCATAGTCGTATGTTCCAAAGCGATCAGAAGTCTGTTTATAGAACTTGGGAACAATCAGACCAGTGTGTGAGTGATGGCGATCGGCCAGAGTATGCCGAGGTTATAGCCTTCTGGCGTAAAATCTGGTCAACGCCTGTCACTCATACTGAGGATGGTTGGATATGTCAAGTAGAGCGAGCATGTGAACCTATTGAGAGGATGCCAGATGTAAATATTGAAACTGCAGACGTAGCCAATGCCATCCGTACAGCATCGAACTGGAAGTCACCGGGACCGGACGGCTTACATAACTTTTGGTTCAAATGGCTACGTAGTTCACATGCTTGCTTGGCTTCACAGTTTCAATCATCCTTAGAGTCTGGATTGTTACCAAGTTTTATGACTAAAGGCATTACCCACTTGCTCCACAAGTCTGGTAGCACCGCGGATCCCAACAATTATAGGCCAATCACGTGCCTACCAACAATATATAAATTACTTACATCCATTCTAACAAAGAAAATTAATTTACATATATCAGACAATAACATCATGTCGGTATGTCAGAATGGATGTAAGAGTGGGGCCCGCGGTGCTAAGGAGCTACTCCTCATAGACATGGCCATTAGCCAACAGGCTCGCCGTAACCGAAAGAGTCTGTCCACATGCTGGATAGACTACAAGAAGGCCTACGACTCTGTGCCTCATTCATGGCTTCTGAGGGTGCTGGAATGTATAGAGTAGATGCAAATCTATGCGCCTTCCTGAGGTCATGTATGGGGCAGTGGAGGACGGTTCTTCACTATCCAGGGTGTCGACAGGGTCTTGGTAACGGCGAACTTATTAAGATAGAGCGGGGTATCTTTCAAGGTGACAGCCTGAGTCCCTTGTGGTTTTGCCTAGCCTTGAATCCCCTTAGCACATTGCTGGGAGATTCAAGGTTAGGTTACAAGTTGCGCAGGCATGGTCAAGCTATATCCCACTTGTTATTCATGGATGATCTGAAATTATTTGCCTGCAGTGAATCCCAACTGACAGCGCTACTGAGGGTCACTGAAAACTTCAGTAGCTCTATCAGAATGGAATTTGGTGTAGATAAATGTGCAGTTATGCATGTAAAACAAGGTAGGGTAGTGCAATCTGAGGGTGTACATCTATCAGATTTCGCTCAGTTTAGATCGCAACTGATACCTAATACTTGGGTATGTCGCAGGCTTTGGGCATCTACGAGACAGACATGAAACAAGCATTGCGGGAGCGCTTCTTTGGTCGCCTGAAAAAAGTCCTGAAGAGTCTTCTTTCAGGCGGCAACAAGGTGCGAGCCTGTAACGGTTGGGTCATGCCACTCTTGATGTACTCTTTCGGCATACTCAAGTGGACTCAGACCGAACTTGACGAGATTGATAGGCGAGTCCGTTCACTGTTGACCACATATCGAATGCATCACCCACGTTCGTCTGTAATGAGGACAACCTCATTACAGACGAACGGGATGTACAAACATCCCGCGGAAGTGCGGGGGCCGAGGGTTTCTAAACGTAAGACCCTACACAACCGCGAGGTGTACAACCTTAGGGAATATTTTCTTAAGGGCAGTGTGGATGTGCATCGGGATGTGGTTGCAGTTGACGGTGGCCTAACCAAGCTCTCTTTGGCGAAAGAGAACTGGCGCAGGCCTGTAGCTTTAGGCGTCGACGACCGCAGGCTTGTGTGCCAGAGCAAGGAGCTGCATGGTAGATTCTACCGGGCCATTCACGGACCTGATGTAGATCAACTAGCTTCTGTGGCCTGGCTACGTTTTGGTAATCTCTTCGGAGAAACCCAAGGTTTTGTCTGTGCAATTGCAGATGAAGTTATCAAGACGAGAAATTACCGGAGGTATATCATGAGGGACGGCACAGTAGATCTGTGTCGAGCTTGCAACCGACCTGGTGAGTCCCTCAGGCATATAGTCTCCGGTTGTTCTCGTCTTGCTAATAGCGAGTACTTGCACAGACACAACCAAGTAGCCAGGATCATACATCAGCAACTGGCTCTGCGATACGGGCTTGTAGACGTCGAGTTGCCATATTACAGGTACAGCCCTGAGCCAGTTCTCGAGAATGGTCATGCATCATTGTACTGGGATCGATCTATTGTCACAGATAGGACTGTTGTTTGCAACAGGCCTGATATTGTTGTACTAGATCGATCAGAGCGCCGCGCAATGATTGTTGACATTACTATCCCACATGACGAGAATCTCGTGAAAGCAGAAAAAAACAAACAAGATAAATATTTGGACTTGGCTCACGAGATTGTCGATATGTGGGATATTGATTCAGCAATCATTGTTCCAATAGTTGTGTCCGTTAATGGACTTATAGCCAAAACCCTCGAACGCCATCTTGAAAGGTTGATACTAGGCAGCTGGGTCAAGAGTTTGATGCAAAAGGCAGTTCTTCTGCAAACGGCACGCATTGTGAGAAAATTTCTGGCTCTGGAGCCCTAACCACCGGTGACTTGGATCCTATTCCCGTCGTCGGTGGGAATTTATTTTTATATTTTTAAATATCATTTTTATTTTTTTAGAGTGTTATATTTAAAAATTTAAAAGATAGGATAAATATGAAAATAAAGAGAATAATAATTTTACTGTCAATACCATAATCTGAACGAATTTAATAATATTTACTTATAACATAATAAAATAAAATATCCATCATATAAAACTGTGTAACGACTGTAAATGCTACCGTACAATAAGTTTTGCGTAAGGAATTGATAGGTAATATTTATGTCATGTATCTCTTCTCTGTCTTCAAAACGGATCTAACCTTTCATCATCATCAGCCTGCCATAGTCTACTGCTGGAATTAGCCCTCTACAATGACACGCCACTCAGCTCGATTTTCGGCTCTTCCTGTCCAGCCACTGCCCTAATCTGATCTTTAATTATTATTGTAATAAATAAAAAAATAAAAAGCGGCAGCTGTAGTTGTCCCGTATGTTTACAACTGAGAAGATAGAATACTATTTATGAAATGTCAGTGTTTTGCGACTAAATAATTAGGCAGTTGAAGAAACTTGGAGGTTTGTTTGAGTGAGCAAAGACTGCTCCGTTAAGTAGGAATTTTGATAAACTTATTAGTTCTAGTGCAGGTGGTGGAAAAACGAATTGTATTGCAGTATGAAGAAATTATGCGGCTTTTGTGTGTATTAAAAACATATTGGATTTTAGTTCATATTGTTAAATATAATGTTCTCGTTGGAACTGTGGAGGGTTGATTGAATGGACAGGAAAAACATGGATTTCAAGACGACACTAGTTATCCTTTGAAGACATTTCTCGAATACTAGAGGTACTCGCTGGGTACAGTACATATGAATGGTCTGCTTCTATTGAGCCCTTAGGACAGACAGCTTAGCAACGAATCCATTGCCAACAACATAGGGTAGCGTAATAGGAGCTGGAAGGTGGAAAAACTTTGACAAAAGTAATACATACACACATTAGTACCATTTACGCGGAGATTCACACGAACACACTGTGCCTTACATTCCTTGAAAGGTTACCTAGTTCGCATGTTCATGTATAAACAACAGAGAACATAAAAGTGGAACTTGTAGTCCAACAGAGAGCTTCCACTTTTATATGCAACCTACAAAGGAGATTTAGCGTTGATATTGTTGTGAAACCAAGCGACCAAAGCCGCGGGCGGCTGCAAGCGAGCTTATAAAAATCTTTTGGGATGATGCCGAACTTTAAACTTTCGACAGTTTTCATATTTAAGACGGCTCTGTTTTAGGTTTAAAGTTTTGCTACTAAAGCGTTATGGTGAGTGTGTTCAAAAGCAGTCTTTGTAAAATAACGCCTCAAACTGTCTTAAGTTAAAAGTAGTCTATTTATATTAATTTTGTCTAAATATATCTCTGTGTTGAGTTGCTAAGTTCACATATTTACTGTAAGTAGGTTTTATTTTCATACTAATTAAAAATTATTTTAAGTAACTATATAATTAAGTCTGCGCTGATACGCAGACCTCTGTTTCTCTTTCGATTTATATAGGTATTTAAACTGATTCTATAGGTATACATTTATTATATTTATCATTTACCCATAAAATCTACCACTTAATATTGTAAATATATCTGAAAAAAAAAAGCATAGAAAGGAAAACTGTTTGTCTTAGAAGGCAAATAGGTTTCCTCTTGATGTTTTTCCATAATTAACTATCTTGGACTCATTAACTAACTATTCCTTATTTTCATTAACATTGCCTTAAGAAAGTAAACTCTTACGGACCTTCACGTTTAAAACCAAAGTGTCATAACATCAAGGTGAACTTGAGAACGTTGGAAAAACATCCCTGTCTGACTCCGGGATATGAGAGCTTATTCCAGGATCACGGACTTGGGGCACCGGCGACTCAGTTATTAAAAGCTTTAGAATATCTACTTGTAAGGGAATTTCTAATGTTGAGGTGAATTTCAAGTTGGGTTGAAGGTAACGTGTTTTCCGTGTTGCTTTTATGTAATTAGGAAATGAGTTGGTATAAATAAAGACTATGTTCCAGAAGAAAATTAAAAACATAAATAGGTACTCAATAAGTGTGACGATATACCCAAAGTATCTGGTTTAATCTTAATATATAAAATCCTTGCGTTACTGACTGACTGACAGACACGCTACAGCCGAAACTATTAGGCGCAGGAAGCTGAATTGGCATGTATGTTCCTTGGGGACCGTAGGGGTGCACTAAGAAGGGATTTCCCGAAATTCCCACGGGATCGGCCAAAACTGGTAAATTAAAAAATATTGCAGGCGTAGCTGCTGGCGTCCTCTAGTACCAGTATATTATACCAATTTATGTGTAAACAAAAGAAAAGTACAAAGCCAAATTCGATCACAATATTTCCATCTTCGCAAACATATGATAACAAGAAAAATATCAAAACGACATCCAAATACAACCCCGAATCGCATTTATGACGGGATAACTATGACGTCACAACACTGCATAATATAAATATCAATATGGTAAACAAGGCTCGAACCTAAGGGCGCGATTACCATCTGTCCGGGCGAAAAAACTCGAAGGAACGATAATCCTGTCGGATTCAATCGCTCATAACTTCATAATACTTTATTCGGGGTATCGCGGACTTACATTACGCGTATATATCGATAATACTAGGATTTCCATTTGCCACTACTAGCGGTTAGAAAAAAAATTGCGTTACCTACGTGAGTGAGTTCCGGGCGAGAAGCTAGCAAGGGAAATATGCGAAATGCTTTGCGTAGAACAGTGGCTCCTAAATTCAAATAGGCATACACAATCGAATCCATTTTATGATGTGACCCATTTAAGAAATAAAAAAAGAAACATTTAAGTATTTGAATGAGCAAAAAAAACAATGACTACTCTAGTGTCTTTGCCACGGAACCCTAGAGTTTCGCGGAACCCGGTTTATAAATCGCTCGATTAGAGTACCGGTTACGGTTATTTAAATATTTGCTACATGTTTATAAATGACCTACACACAACATTACACTGAAATTAATAAATTATGTTCGTAAATTTCCTGTAAAAGAAATAAAGGTATACTCATACTTTATCGTTATCCTCCGGCTTAAGAAGCAAGACTATTTGCTTAAAAAACATGCAAAATATTTATTTAAATAAAATGTCAAGCGGTGAGGCGGCCGCTTAAACCACTACGCCAACCGTGCAGTTTAAGTATAAACATTACAGAGAGGAAAGAGAGCATATTTATTAAAACGTAAGAAATAAAACGTAATGTCTGTCAACTAATATACAAAAATATGCATGGCAAATAAGTGTCATCAACTTGAAACTAGTTTAGTTAGTTATTTAAGTAGTTATTACCTATATCATCTCTTTTCACCTGTAAAAAAAGTTCATAAACTCCAATAAAAGGTGGTATCATCCGAGCAATTAAATAAATAGTTCTAAAAATAGAACATCTATATTTGCACCGCGTATAATATGTTACTCCAAATTCTGTGCCACATTAGATCGAGTTCCGTTGGTACAGTCCTCGTAATCTAATAGTTCCCTACCCGAGCTTCGGTGAAATTTGATATTTTTACCGGAATATCGCCTGTTCTTCCTTTTACTTATTGTGTAAAGCCAATGTATTGTATTAGATAACAAAAATCTTGTATTATGTTCGAAACGAGGAAGAATCTCACTTTTTTAATAGTATTGTGTATCCGTCATTTAGTTTGCGTAGTTGTTAATGGCAGGTAATGTTATTTGCGAATGAGGAAGTTTTTGTCTTTGATTTTGACGTGACAACGTCTTATAAATTGGTTTGCCGGGTGACACTTCAAGAAACTGCGTTACGCTCCGCTCACGTTATGCGCTCACAATGAGAGCGAGTGAGAGGCACGCGTCCCGCCTAAGAGCGAGAGAGACAGACATAAAAAGTGAAAGGCACGCGTCTTTCATCCTTCTTCCTACTATACGAATGAATATTCACATTAAAATTATTTTACCACTCAAAGTCGTTGTCACGTAAAACTTTCGCCCGTAAACCGACTTTACAGGCAACCAATTTTTTTTATAATATTGTGTTAAATATTTGTGGTCTAAATTGCTTTTGTATGCAAAAGGCAATAAAATTGGCTAAAATCACAAGAATTATTTACCTTTTCTTTGTAAAATTCTCAACTTTCAAATGCAAAGCAAGTGTGTTTGTAAGGATGTTCCCTTTTCACACCAAAACGGCTTCACCGTATTTGAAAATACCCCACGCGTCGCTAAGAGGCGACCTTGTAGCCAATCTTCTCAGTTTTCATGTGACAAGTTTATACAAAATCGGTCCACGTATTTTCAAAATGAATGATATGCAAGCTACTTACTTGAAATACTATGAAGTAAATAGTTTCATAGTGTCCTCTTCGAGGATATATTATTTACTTGAGAGTTTGTTTTTTATCAAAGTGAATGATTTGCAAGCTTACTTGAAATAGTTACTACATGGTAAATAATTTCAAAGCTTTCTCTTCGAGGATATATTATTTATTTAAAGTTTATTTTTATTTCTACTTTCGTAAAACTTTCATTGGAATCAATTATCCATAGTGGTCATTAATGCTACCCTTTACTTGTTAGCAGTTCAAACGTATACTTAAAATTAAATTATGCCGCGCTCATTAAAATTAATTATTAAAATAAACTCTAGCTGTGTTACAATTTGTAACTGTTAACGCGATAGAAAGAAATTATCTGTGATTTATGGGGGACTTAAATATTTTGTGGTGTGGGTATTTCGAAGTATATTATTTAGAAACGTAGGCTGTTACGGTATACATACAAATGCTGAAAGCTCTTCTGATTTGCCGAAAAAAATGTGTTAGAAGTTGAAAAATAAGATTGAGGCTACAAATAATTTGAAGCTGATTAACTAACAGCCTATATTCGAGCTGCTAAAGTCTATAAATTTAGACAAAAAGAAAACATGTTGCGATAAAAAAATACCTACACACCTACAGCCAAGAAGCATTATGAGTTATGACCCAATATTTTGCATGTGGAAATAACATTGCAATGTTTACTAACCCAGGCAAAAAACATTGCGGTTGAAGAAGAAATTTTTCCAAGAAGATTTAATTTTATTCTTTGTCAATTTTAATACTTGTAAGTTAACAGCGACTAGAATCCCCGCGTCTATTTCTACGAGTAGTACAGGAGTCGACTGCACAAAATTTGGCAACCTTCAATCGCATTTACGTAGCGCTCTCCCTTACATACACATACGTAATACAAGAGTCAGTGACTGGTACTTGTCGAATAAAAGCCGTCAATTAATACCTGTCCTTATATTTAATGATAATCACGAGAAAACAAACTCAGTGCGTTCAATAAATTATCCGGTTTAACGATCGGTCCTTAAATTCTTCCCATTATTTATCGACGTGTAACTTTACACCGAACGGTTGGCGAGGCGCCTTCGAATTTATACAAATAATAAAAGTTTAAACACTTTTGTTTATTTTTGGTTGTCAAATTGATTTTACTTTGCTTGGAAATAATAATATTTTGTGATTAGGGCCGTCAGATCAAGACCTCAGCAACAGCGCCATACATAGTTACGTATTGCACGATTCGCGTCCATCGCGAATCGTGTAGTTTCGTGTCTAGATGTTTATTGTGTCCCTTTGTTGTATGTTTGTAAAGTACCACACGACACAAGATTCAGTCCTAGGCTGGGTCTTAAAATACTATTGTCGCATCAGCTGCGTGTCTGTGATCGGACGTAATACACAGAAATTCATCCTTGGCTTGTAAATCCTACTCCGTAAATTTCCTTATATTACAACGAAATATCATAGAATATATTACGTAGAATACCTATCCTAAACTAAAATAACATTAACCCAAATTCTGTTCAAGTTGGTAAAGGATGCATATGTTTATTTGGTCAAATATGTTATGAGCTCAATATTTAACTTACAAATCGATGAATAAAAAAGTGACAACGAAAAGTACTGTTTTGGGAAGAGAGCAATAAAAATTAAATATTACGTATATACTCATAAAAAAGTTTTCCATGAAATTCAGTTACGCCTTTGTCCGCTCAGCTTATAGTTTCGAAATTGAAACCCTGAAAGACGGATGGATTTACAAATGTACAGCACCACTATGAGGGTTCCTTGTAATTTACTACGGAATCCTAAAAGGAAGTAGGTAAACACCTGCATCAGTCAACAGTTCCAAATTTGTACAGTTACAGTAAAGAGGGGAGATACCGAAACGTTTTGTGCGTGACGGTATTTGTTCAACCGTGTAAGGATCTCACACACATACCTATATAAAAGTAAATAGGTACATACATTTGTAGTAAGCGATTGTACTTCTGCTCACTCACACATAATTGTAAATGAGTATCTCCACATATGTATGTTGTAAGCGATTGTACTTCTGTTACTCACTTTCGTTAACTTTAATTGATTTTAGTATTGTCTCTGTGTGCGTGTACAGACAATAACAAAACTTATTACTTGTAGTTATCTGTTTTATGGAGAGCCATTAATGTCCTGCGGTCTTCTATGATTTACTATTATAATATGTTGTGAATGAATATCAGTTTATTATTCTTGTTTGTTACGCTAATGTTTTATTGGTTACTGCCACCTGTAGGGCTGTGGCCGTGTTTAATTGATAATTGGATTCGTGAAACATGAGTAGGTACAGCCAGATAAGCAAATTCTCGTGACGACGCCACCGTCGCGACGGCTGGTTTAGCTATGCCAAAATGTCGAGGAAAATATAAGGTATTTTGCCAATATTTTCAAATAATTGAGCGATATAGATCCGTTACGTGAAGTTTTGTCTTCCTTTACTGAAATTAACAGGAACATTTTTTTCTTTGAAAATAGTCAGATTTTCTCTCTTAATTGTTTTTGATTTCTGAAAACCTGATACTAAATGACATATCGTATCTTAGTACAAATCACACAACGATAGCAGGCTTTGCCGTTGCTTCGTGCAAAAGAAAATGACAGTGAAGTTAATGTAATCGTAACATAACTAAATTGATCAATAATTATGAACACCATACTATTAATATACAACAACACATTTGAACGACGAGCAGGCATGACGAGGTTAATGAATGTCGAGGAAGTGAAAGAAGCATGTTTGAACCGGAGCATTTGGCGTTCCATAGTCTCTGCCTGCCCCAATGGGAGACGTAATAGAAAAAGACATTTGAACGCTAGTTTTATCTGTTTTATGGTGACTGGGATACCATTGAAAACAGCACTTTAAAGCATCTATTTGTTGATTTTTGTGTAAAAATCATAAATACATTCAATTTTAATTAATCAGTCTGTTTGCATTTAGGTACTTAAAACAAAATCGCTGGCATTTACTATAATTAACAAAAGAAAATATTGTGATTAACGAGAGTAAATTAATATAGTAACTCCAAAACGAATGAATTCCTAATTGGCATCTATTGTATAGTTATATCAAGATAACAACTTTTGAAGAAAACACCAAGTCCAGTATAAATCACTCCTCGTTTATTTCAATTATTACTGGTACACTTTTATACAATCAATACTTTTGCACAATTACAAACTGTTACAATAATTCCTGCTAGCTACTTAGTTACGTCCGTTACGTCCGAGAGTTGTTATAAGACTGCCTGTGGCATCGCGCCTTTCACTTCGACTCGTCCCTCTTCATAATAATCAAAAAGAGCGGGTAGTTAGTGAAGTGAGGTGCGCGCTGACGTATAGCCCATAAATCATTTGCGTGTTTATAAAATAATACCCGTAATTAATATTTAACTAAACCAAAAATATGACAAACTAATGCATCAGTGTTCCAATGTTTGTTCATTTGTGGCCCCTGCGGATGATTGCGCAGGATTGGGACGGATGCCCTTAGAATATTAACTACTCGACCCTCATTGATACTTACTACTCTTTAGATACAATGTTGTAGCGATATATGACTGGAGGAATTGATTGCGGAGAAAGTTGGGGGAAACATTGTGCTCTAGAGTGGAAACGCCTTTGCAAATATAGGAAAGGATGCCCTCCGGCTAGGTGGAGTGACGATATCCACAAAGCGACTGGATGCGAAGAGCTGAAAATTGGACTCGGTGGCGTGCTATTGAAGATGCCTATATCCAGCAGGTGGACTGTGGCAGTCTGATGATGATGATGAAGGAAAACAACGTAGTGTTGGAAGCCCTCTGGCTTCAGACCGATGACTTGAGGAGGATAGCTGTATGATGAATCGGGATATCGGCCAGCAGTGGACTGCAATATGTTGATGAGCTGAAATAAGATGAAAGGAAAAGGTTCGGTTATGAAGAACAATTTAACCCTTTCCTAACTGACGGTACCAATTTGTACCGGCTGATTTCCCGTCGATTATTTCTACAATACGATCGCGAATTACGAATTTGATACTGACGATCCTTTCGAGTACTATTACGCTAACCAATCACAGTGATTTATTTCAATTAAGACTATTTACCGCCAGCTAGTGACACTTTCAAGTTTTCACCTGTTTTGGATTTAAGAACTGCGGAGTGCTTTTTTTACAAAACATTTAAAAATAAAATAAACAAGGTAACTGTTTTTGTTATATGTTCTTACGTTAGATTATAGTTTAAACTAAATAATGAATTTGGTTTTTGATAATAATTTTCAATTTTAGTGCTAAAATAAGGATAAGCGGCGGTAGCCCAGTGGTGTACGTAACGGACTGCCGAGACGATGGTCTCGGGTTCGATCCCCAGGTACCTCGGGCACACACCTCTGACTTTTCGAAGTTATGTGTGTATTAAAAATGTTAATTATCGCTCGCTTAATAATGTGCCCGGTAGATGGCAATAGGCTCGCCACCTATTACATTGGGACCGAAACATATCTGGCGAAGTGTGGGTGTAGTATTACACCTCTGCCTACCCCTTCGGGGATAAAAGGCGTGAAGATATGTTATGTTATGTTATGTTAATAAGGATAAAAATATAGGTACAAGACTTATAAGTACCGTCAGAAACTTTGGGTCTCAAAATGACTAATGAAATAGGAAAATTAAATGTACTTATTTTTGACTTTAATTAATAATAAAATTAAAAAGGAATATATATTTTTGTGCGTAAATCAAAAATATAATTCTTTTGCAGAATACCACGAAGCCGATATTTGATTTATTTTTAATCTTACCTATTATTAATTGAAGCAAAAAATAAGTACAAGTAATGTTCCTATTTTATTAGTCATTTTGAGACCCAAAGTTTCTGACGGTACTTGTAAGTCCAGGTTATAAAAATAGTACCTAGATACATACCTAATAAAAAATGAAAAAAATAAATTATTTTTATTTACTACCGCTTATGCATAGATCTTTGTTTTTACTTATTTTTCGTATATTCGCTAGGAAAGGGTTAAAGTTTCATCAAAATTCACTTAGTACTTTTCCGTGAAAGAGCAAACCTAACAAACTTTTGAATTTGTTATAGAACCTTAGTGAAGTAACACTCATTGAATATTTATACCTTTTACTGCGAAGATTCAATCAAGTGATGCAAGGAACATACAGGCCTTGTGTGCCATGTGTTTGGGGATCAAACCCATAAGAGCTCACCACACTGCAAGTCTTTTACGAGTCACCGGACATTGTTACGTTTACGGCATGATGGTCACTTAAAACATCTTGAAATCCCACTGGCACATTTTTATTACAGATAATTATATTTCTTTAAAACTAGATTTTTTCAGAGAGCCAATTACTGCAACAAAATAAATATTAATACTGAAATGTACCTAACAGCCATCGAATGTAAAACAAACTTGAACCTTTCATAAATACTCTCTCAAAGAGTCTTTTCTTACATTCAGTTTTACTACGAACCTTAATGTAAGCCATTTTGTTACGACCTTAGCCTTAAGAAAGGAGGAACACACATTCTAGCGTAAAATATAACATTAAGTTAGGATTAGACCGTAGATTTCTCGCGACATACACGTTTCATTGCACTCCATATGTGCTTTGAGAATACATTATGATTCACTTGTAACTTTCGAGTTGCATGATTTACATTAATACGGGAAACTCGCGTCATGATGCTTAGGTGTTTATTAGTCGGATTATGTTTCAGACAGACTAAGCAGAGTGTAGGTAATAGAAAAGAGTAGTAGTATGAAAAGGCCAAAAAAGCTAGAACATCCTTTTTGATCTCATGGTTGGGCAGGTTCTACTATAGGGAGTAGGTAAACCTGCAAGGGTGCAACTGCTATTTCTTGGGGGTAACAAACTAGTCACATTTGGCACGAATATTGGTTTTATTAGACGATATCAAACATACCATTGGACACCCCTAAAGTTAGCCACGGTAGACATTACAAGAATGTTCTACGTGTCATCGCTTTACTTCGATTTTTAGATGTATATTTTTTGTGTAGGCGTCTGTAAATTGCTGTTCCCTGTTTTTTCTCCTAGGGCAGGGTAGGCGAACCAATGGCACGCGTGCCATTGATGGCACGCGACAAAATATTTTGGGCACGTCGCCGATCATAAAACATGATCGAAAGCGAGAGAAAAACAGACAGAACAACTGATTACTTTATTTAATAAAGAGTTTTGATAGTATTCAATTTTATGATTAGGATTTTCCAAATAATCAAAAAGTCAATATTATTTGATGGCACGTCAATGATCCCATAAGTTTTTTTTTAGAAAAATGGCACGTTGATGCATAAAGGTTCGCTTACCCTGTCCTAGGGTGTGTTTGGTAGGCAGTCGAAGTAGGTTTTTGTGGCAACACCACATACTTCCGCTCTCATTTCCCTAAGAGCCGGGGATCGGAAGAAGACAAAATTATAACGTACGTAGGTACATATATTTCTTCTGTCGCCGCCGTATCGCGTCTTGTAGAGCTTAATCAAACAAGGTGCTTTGATTAACCCTTAAATGAAACGATCGAACGATGAACGATCTTATTTATGGGTGCGGTCCGCGATTTATGTCACTTCATTAAACTGCGCTTTCAATAGGTCTTGTATCGATGAAATATAAGTACAACAAGTCTCAATTTTATAGGGAAATCACTTATTTTTGCCAACGGAGAACAATTCGTTTAAAGATTATATCTAGGTCATATCCACATATTGCCTCATAATGCTTTTGTATCGCAAATAAAAAGGTGCTTTCGTCAAGAAGTGGACTGTGAAATGCTGATGAAGTTTCCAATGAATGAGTACGTTTTTATATCATGATCCTCCTAGCGTTATCCCAGTTTCAACCGCTCACTAGTCGAACCGGATTTGGTTGAATATTAGTTTAGAAAAAGTTTTTTTAACATCGGCCTAGCGTTATTCCAGATTCAACCTGAGTTTCGCCTGATACTCTAACCTGATTTGACTGAATATTAGCTTAAATGAAATACTTTTTTAAATATCTTAACAAATCAAGCCACCCTTTCACTTTTGCTAAAATCAGTGCGCACGTAATTTGAATACCATCACAAATAAGTGCGAGACGTTGACGGTACGTAATGCCGTTAGGGTTGTCACAAACATCACTTGCAAATCGCGTGTGGAGTAATAAGGTGCTCGCTTAGCACGGCGCGTGCCCTGCCTCTCAATGTGCGCTGGGCTAGACAGGGGTTATGTTGATAGGCGGTAGCGGGTTTAGAGTAGGTATGTTATGTTATTGCCTTCAAAGGTTATTGTACGTAAGGTAAGGCCCGGAGTAGTGTACGCTTGACGCCCTGTATGAGGCGAGGCCAAATATATTTAAAGTGTTTCCATCGACACGGTAAGTAGGTAAAAGTTATTGTACCACTATTGCAATAATTCAGCACTATTATAAGCCCATTTCTTAAGGTCGCTGGTTCAAGTCCAGATACAGGTCATGAATTTTTCCTATTGATAGCTTAATACAATTTATCATCGCGTAATGAATGTTAATTTAAATTTTTGTATTTAAAAACGAATACACTAACAATACGGCATCATATAGAATGGGGCTTTGACTTGTATAAGTGTTGTAAACAACCAAAATGCAGGAATAAATATGTCTTTATGTATTTAATAAATAAAACCCGTACAGCAGCGACTTTACGTAGTACATAATACCCGACACAAGATAACCCAGACACAAAACATCAATATGTGGATCACAAACACAACAACAATGGCCAATATAAGATAATCAGCAAGCAGTCTTATTTAGTAAACTAGCTGACCCAGCGAACTCCGTATCGCTTTTTAAGAGTTTTTATTTAATTCCCTTTTTTCCAAGCCCCTTTTCCAAAGTTACCGTTGACTTAGCGCTTAATCTCTTATCATTTCAGAGTCTATAAATGATGAACAAACAAACATAGATTTTTACATAATATTGAATTCCCCATTCCTTAAAATATCGGAGATGATACCCATATCGACTTTAAAAAACATCGCGTCCGCCATCTTTGAATTCCTATCCGCCATCTGTGATCACGAAATAGATGTTGTATTTTAGATTCGCCATCCCTTAAAACATCAGAGACGATAACCATATTGATTTTTTTAAACTTTCCCATCCGCCATCTTTGATTTCTCATCCGCCATCTTTGATCACGAAATAGATGTCGGATTTGGATTCCCCATCCCTTTAAATATTGGAGATGACACCCATATTGATTTAAAAAAAAATCCCATCCGCCATCTTTGATCACGAAATAGATGGTGGTTTTGAATTCCCCATTCTTTAAAATATCGGAGACGATAACCATATTGATTTTTTTAAACTTTCCCATCCGCCATTTTTGATTTCCCATCCGCCATCTTGAATCACGAAAAAGATGTTGTATTTAGATTCCCCATCCCTTAAAACATCGGAGACGATAACCATATCGACTTTTTTAAACTTTCCCATCCGCCATCTTTGATTTCTCATCCGCCATCTTTGATCACGAAATAGATGTCGGATTTGGATTCCCCATCCCTTTAAATATTGGAGATGACACCCATATTGATTTTTAAAAAATTCCCATCCACCATCTTTGATCACGAAATAGATGCTGGTTTTGAATTCCCCTTTCTTTTAAATATCGGAGATGATACCAATATTGATTTTTAAAATTTTTCCCATCCGCCATTTTTGATTTCCCATCCGCCATCTTGAATCACGAAAAAGATGTAGTATTTGGATTCCCCATCCCTTTAAACATCGGAGACGATACCAATATTGATTTTTTTAAATTTTCCCATCCGCCATCTTTGATTGCCCATCCGCCATCTTTGATCACGAAATAGATGTTGTATTTCGATTCTCCACCCCTTAAAATATCGAAGGCGATACCCATATTGATATTTAAAATTTTCTCATCCGCCATCTTTGATTTCCCGTCCGCCATTTTGGATCATTAAATAAATTTCATATTATTAATCTGCGTCCCGAAAATCTCGAAAACGATACCCATATAGACTGTATCCTATTCGTTTAGCCTTTTTTTGCCTTTGACCCAACCCTCCCCCTTCTCGTTTGACCATTTTATTATTTTTGTCCGGCCTCTAAAAGTTGTGGCGTAATTTTATATAGCCTATAGCCTTTCGGAATAATAGGGCTATCATAGGCAATAACAATTTTTAAAAGCCGACTGCTAGTTCCTGAGATTAGCCAACATAATGTTTTAGCCTTTTTAGCCTTTTGCCCGGCCCCAAAGGGTCGAAGCGTTATATTATATAGCCTATAGCCTTCCGGAATAACTGGGCTATCGTAGGCAAAAAGAATTTTTCAGATCCGACCGGTAGTTCCTGAGATTAGCGCGTTCAAACAAACAAACAAACAAACTCTTCCGTTTATATTAGTATAGATATGGATTTAAGGTACTTACCTACTTTAAACAATCATCATCATCAGATGACAATCATCATCTTAGAGAAACCTTCTAGTCCATGGTCCGCGTTTATGTTACCTATTTTAAATCATTATTGTCCTAGCGGTATCTCGGTTGCATCCAAGACTTACATGCCTTAGTGCCCGAAGTCCGGCTCACTAGTCCAATCAGATATGAGGAAATATCACCTTTTATGATACTTTATGATATCTAAATAAATATGTTGTTATAAAACGCTCCATCTCCTTCCATCTATGTCCTCACCCTAAATCTAGCGAATTTACGCCACGCATTGAACGTATGTCATCATTCCGCAGGTCTTGGATACCGTCTTTACCTGATTCTAAGACTCTTTGCGCTTCTGTGGAACTAAACCTGAATTATACACATGTTATTATACGGCACACGTTGAGTTTGTGCTAGTTTACACTGTAAAAAATACGGGTTTAAGGCACAGATTTGATGTGAGGATGGCTACTGGAACTTGTCTTAATTCTGATTATATAAGTAGGCTTTTGTTTCATCTCTGGCTACCTCTTCAGAAGAAATACGGTAAGTACTTCTACTCTTCAAAAGTAAGTAGGTGTATTACATGTTCTAAAAAGACTTCAGCCGCATCAGCAATGATTTTTCTGTCTTGGGAGACAAACACTCGTCTAACAGATACACAGAGATTAGAAATAACACACACAGGACAAAAATTAGTGAATTATCTAAAAGAAAACACACGAAGTATTAGACACCGCTGTCTATCCATCTGTCCGTCAGTAAGCTAACTGTATTTCATGAACGTATAGATTCATTGGTTTATAAATAGGGTCTCGTTACTACCAATCGGATTCAGTTACTACCTACTATAAAGAAATATTTTCTTACAGTAGAAAATACATACACCAATCTTTATAGGTTAACACCCAATACGGTTTTGTAGCAAAATATGCAGGTACCTTATAAAAACTAAATTATATTAACAATTATAAGATAATTTTACTTACATATTATTCTAGCAGATTTTATTTGAGTGAATTCACTAGGACAACTCTTCGCTGTGAATTCACTGAAAACATGATAAAGAAGTTCCCATTTATGTTTGATGCAATTCTCGTTCCGCAATTTAGACGAGATAGGTACGTATCGCAATTTTTGCACGTGGTGCAATACTCGCACGAGAACCCGCTGCTTGAAATTTCAACCGTCTTCTGTTTACTTTCGCCTTGTACCTAAACAATGTATTACTGGACGGTCCCACTTATAGCGGGAAGCGATTTATTGGGCAAAAGTGTATGAGCAATACTTAAGTTACTTTATAAATATGTCCCTACTTCGCCAACAACGCCCCAGGGCGAGGTTATTTTTTATTGCATAGAGACAAACGAGTAAGCTGGTCACCAGATGGTAAGTGACTACAACTGCAAAGCCCGAAGGATCACAAGTGTGTAGCCGATTTTTTAAAAAAGAAGACGCATAGTTTCCAATCTCTTATTGAATACCGCCGCAGATAGCTTGCTCCACAGTTTGGTCGTACGGGGCAAGAAATGGCGTGTGAAGTGAACGGTGGAAGAACGCCACTCATCAAGGTGGCGTCCGGTGGTGAGGTCCGTGGTACCTGACTCCCACCCTTCGGGAGTCAAAACGTTGTCTAGTTTACTTGTATACGGGTTAGGAGCCTTCTGCGCTCACCCAATGTTGTCAAGGTCATCAGCGGCCAACAACTAGACCACCAGAACAAAAATGCCCCATGTCATGGTAGGTGAAGTTAATTATATACCGATATTGCCCATTTATTTATTTATTAAACGGCCAGAGACACACCACTTAAAAACCTTTATTTAGTGGGCACATTTACAAGTCAGATTGCTGATTTGCTCTTTAATGCACAGTCCACTTACTATTCACATAAACCGCATTGCCAATTCCACGTACTAAATACAGTGAATTTCGGGAATCCTACTACAAACTTGAATATGTGTGATTCAGGTGATGATTACATGTTGGCCTTTGGTGTGCTTGCAATCATACATACTCTCGGCTGCATAAATATAAATTTGCGCAATACCGCAAGTTTTTATGCACAGATATTTAAAGATAAAACTAAAGGTAGCAATAGCCTAATGGAGATACTAACATTCTGCCATGCAGGGTTCTGACTGACATTTCGAAGCTATGTACTTATTGAATTGTTAATTATCGCTTAGTCTGTGCCTCTGAGAGCACGTTAACGTCCCGGCTTTCATGAAGATGTTTGACAGTTATAACAACGAGTACCCTCAAAAGGTCTAAACCGTGAAATATCGCTATCCCTCTGGTTTGCGGCCATCATACCGCAATTACTCTGTAGAAAAGCCGATATTCTGTCATATCAGGGTAGAACCAGCAAGCGGTCCCCGTGCTCCAAGGCATAATTCTTGGATGCAACTGGGATAACGCTAGGACGATGATGATGATTTATAGCAAAGAAACTTCTCCGTCTTTTATCGCTGTCCGCCCACAGTCGCACAAATTCTCGACGACAGCATTCGTATTGCCATATTGTATGATAGCCGTATGTTGTTCACAGTTGTTCTCAAAGTTCGTGTGCCGATACTTTCGATATATGAGATCCTCGTGTGTCACGTATTTTTGTTTTGTGCCATATAACTTGCCGTTTATAAAGTTGGGAGGAATTATGTCGACCCGCTGATCTGAAGGGACTTTTTGGACTTTTGTATCGCAAATTATGCTTGTTATTGAGTTGTAGTTGTATGTAACAAGTTTGTGTGTATAAGATGTATGTGTAAGCAGAAATATCAATTCTTTATATGGCAAAAAAATACTTGGGACTAGTGATACAAGGGCGTTCTAACAGAAAATTGTGATTTCTGCGTACTTACCTAAAAATTGGCCCTCGATCCAAGCTAGCAAGTATGCGTACACTCATAGGACATACTAACACTACTTTATTCTATAGGTACATTTAGTTTCCGAGAAAATAAGTTCTAAGGTCTGGCGGCCCTGGGATCTTGGACTACAAGTGGCGTTCCGTTGTCTCTGCCGACCCCGACGGGAAAAAAGGCGTCCGTATAAATATGTATGTATGTATATAAATCGCGGAAGTCTAAAATCGATTAAGTATGATAACCTGTGTCTGGGAGATGTTAACTGTGCGTGGTGGAGTGATTTATCACAGCAGCCCATCTTCTTCTCTTGAATTTTATGGTTATGAAGTTCATTGGAATACATTCAACAGTTGAGCAATAATTTAAACTTAACTAACAGGAAATTTACGTGAAATTGTTTCTTTTGTTAGAAGTGTATTCTTGTCTATGAGAAAGGAGAATGACCAAAACTAGGCTATTTTGTGACACGTTTGCTTCTAAACCATTCATATATAGAAAATCTTCTTTTATTTTATAATTTTATATATATTAATTTTATTTTAAAGCGTAATGGGGCTTTTTAGTTCTAATATAAAAGTATCTGCGTTGTTCCGGTCGTGACATAGCCAGTTCATATTTAAAACTCATTATGCATATTTCGGCAAATGTTTACAGTTTCTTGCACTCCTTTTAATAGGGAAATATTACATTCACAGTGCTAACAGTGTGACATAGCAAAAGTTCTAACAAGCAAAATAACACCAAAATCTTATGATATTTTGAAACATGTATTGTGGTGAACTATTTTCTATAAATAATATGTTTATCCTTTTTGCACGAAATAATGTTTTGTACATGTTTTGTATTTATTGAAAATATGGGAACATTTTTATTATACTGGCATCCAGAATGTCTTATGTCAGTTATTTTGACATGAAAACAGTCAAATTGATATTTCACCTAAGCTAATATCTCTATCACAGATCTCTATAGTATTTTGGAAAATAAGTAATTTACTGTCCTTTATATTGACTTGAGCAACTCTTTGTGGAGCAAACAAGTTTATTTCGTGTTGTCAAAACTCGTGGGTTGACTAAAGTATGAGACAGTCTTTATTGGTAACATTAGTATGTCGTCTGGACTTAGAACAACTATCCGTGGTGGGGATTGCGGTTTTGTTAGCTCTTCCTTTGCGGTACCTCGGCAACAACACGTCCGTTCTTTGGACAAGTTATCTCATTCGGCGCTCAATATTTCGACATCATGGATAGCGCCAGTCTGTGTAAGTGTTGTTTACTTCTCTTCTCAATTTTTACAATTCTCTTGTGTTCTCCTCACCAAATATTCAGACGGACTTTAATTCTTTGTTTCAGGAATAGAATGGAGTCTTATGTTTAGCATGCTGCACATTAATTGAAGCTGTTGTAATTTCTGAAGTCATACCTGCACCACATTTTGGTATACGATATACAAGCTCCTGCTTCACTTTTAGATGCTTTATTTGAAGAAGATTTATTATAGCAAATAAAATTAAAAGTAACATAATAACTGTGTTTAATTTACCTATTAAGCATAAAACAGTGTAGTTTTAATGCTAACTTTGTAATAATGTCCAAAGAAATGAGCTTATCTTTTGCGAACTAGCCTCACTAAAAATCTCATTAATGTACCACATGGTATTGAGAATTCTCAGTAAGAAATATATCAGACTGAAGAAACCCCAAAGTAAATGTACAAGCGTTTGCTTTGTACCACTCGTTATTACAACTATTTTGTATATATAATATAGTATATACATAGAGGCTTGTAATAAATACCGGTAATATGATTAAATCATATCATTATCGTCGTAGCGTTATGTCGGTTGCATCTAAGACTTCAACGCCTAGGACCCCTGGGTCCGCTTACTAGACTAACAAGATATGACAGAATATTAGCTTTTCCATAGAGCTACTACCGTCTGACTGCCACAACCCAAAGGGATAGCGATATTCTATGGTTTAGTTTTTTCAAAATCCGTTTATTTGAGGACACTCACTCCCCGTAACGACGCTCGACGGTGAAAGATCTTCATGACAACTGGGACCGACGGCTTAAAGTACCTACTCTCCAAAGCACGGGCGTTAATTAACTAATTTACTACTACTAATATTATTAAATCATATGACTATTACAAAACTTAACCTCAAAATATTTGGAATCTTAAATGTCCGATATCTAAGAACTGCCGCCGAATTTCGTATTTATTTTTTCCTGATTTAATTACGACTATATTTTCTACATATTGTTGGTCAAACCATCAAGAAGCAAACTTAGCCCAACTTCCATATAAAAATGGTCATCCTCCTTTGCTCGAAATAAGTAATGTGTTTTTGTTTTGTAATGATATTTTTCGAATATCCGAATGAGTTTAGTATAATTGAAATAGTAGATAATTAAAATAATTCAGCAGATATTGAGTTTCACGAATTTTGTATTAAATTACACCAAATATATCCAAGTACATAATATGAATGTTCCAATAATCTGCTATGAAACCCGATGCTATACCACAGGGGTTGTATTTACAAACCCTTGATCTACTAAACTGTGCTATACAATAGCTCAGACAGAGGGTCGATCCCAAATTCTATAGAAATATCATATTTTTATGATGCCCACTGATTAATCATGGTTATGCTGTAGGGTCTGATTACAAACTTACTGTTACACTCGGAAAAAGGATTTTGGACTCTATTAATATATCAATAAGGTGTAGAGATGTGTTATGTTAGATTCTGTAATAAGTATTTGTTTAAATACTTATTTTTGGAGCTAAATACCCTTTATTAGTTTTGGGTTTTAATGAAAAGTTTATGCGCAGATGTCGAACGATCGTTTGGCGAGCGTGGTTTTGTGTTCGGTCCCTTTTTTGTATGGCGTTAGGATATTGAATGGTTATGATGTTGATTCTATGGGACGTGTATTGGCTACGTTGCGTGAAGGATGTTTGGTTTCATTCCGCATTATGCCTAGAGGAAGTAATATCTAATACAATGCATACATAGGTACTTACGTCTGTTATTGGTACTTGCTATATTGACTCCCTGACAGACAAGACAACGTATCTACTAAAATTATTGGGCGCAAGAAGCGAAGTGAAGTGATCATCAAAAACAGATCTTCTCTCCGTATGTCGATATTCTGTAAGAAGAAATGGGTACTTTGTCTGTTCAAGCACGTACATTAATACTGAGACACATATGGTTCTACTACTGATAATAAGTAGTACAATTTGGTAGAAAGGTAGGAAAATAGGTTCAACGAAACACGATACGACGGCCAAGCCTAGATCATTTCCAAATTACGCGCTAATAAGAATTCACTAATTGACGTTAGCCTCATTACCATAAGATCCGAACTACTTACGCGAAAACACGCCTTACACAAGCAAGTAGCTTAGCTTAAGGTTATCAAGAACACTTTTTATCTAATAGCAGAAAATCGTTATCTTAAAAGTATTTATCTAAAAGTTCGCCATAAATAAGCAAGTGGCGTATTATACACATCTACACCAAACATTTAGACAACAGATTACCTATAGACATATTACAATATTTTTGTTTTCCTTTTTGTTTTTTTGTTATAGACTCACTCCTGTATCCCCGAAGGGTAGGCAGAGGTGTAATATTACACCCACATTTCGCCATGAATTTTTAGGTCCCACGCATGTCCCACATAATAGGGGGCGAACCTATTGCCTTTACAGGGCACATCACCAGACTCCGTGCTGCTACTGAGAATTTGGAAAAACCCAGTACCTAACACTTTTTGCCCGACCCGGGAATCGAACCCGGGACTTCCCATCAGCAGCCGCATACGCTATCTACTGGACCACGGCGGCAGTCTTCAAACAATAGGATAATATTCTTCTGAATTAATTCGATGCAACTAAACAGTTTTACATTACACCTTGGACGTCGCGAGTGTCTAAACTCGGTGTCTACTGTGGTCACTGCTGCAGAATTTGAATAAGAACTTAGGTAGTGAGCAAGAGGTTAGATTTTTTTGCAGTCTGAAACAATACTCACGCATTGCGCATAAATGTTATATCACAAAGTGGCTTACAAACTTTCAAACAACGAATGCCCAGAACAATCAGTATCGGAACAACAATTTGTGGCTCATAGAAAATGTGGGGATAGAACCCATAACAATCGATGCAATGTTAAACGTAAACTACAACGTCAGTCAAAGTCATTGCAACCCAAGCCAGGTGAATGACATACCTAGACAATAAATATCTAACGGCAAATGTCAATAGGCTCGCCCCCTATTACGTGGGACCTAATAATTCATGGCGAAATGTGGGTGTAATATTACACCCTACCCCTTCGGGGTACTAAATATTAATCGGCTACATTGCAAGTAATATAACATGATGCACATCATTGAAGCCACAGAGTCGTGGGGGCTATTCTCGGATGAATTTATTTAACTGTCGACACAGCAAATTCATTTTATTATTGCATCGCCTTTTTTTTTTTTTTTGTTTTACGAGTATGTGGTGTTTCCACTAAAAACCACCTCGACTTCCGCCACGTACCCGTGTGTCGGAGGGGGGGGGGGGGCATCACCAAAGCACTCGTCGCCACCCTCCGACGGGTATTGGCCTGCCAGATGGTCAGGCGGGCCCCGACCAAAACCCCCTTGGCGACGGATTAAGGTGTTGGACTCCGCCGCCAAAACGCCCAGCGGCCGCAGAGGATAGGGAAGACGGCAACGCAACACCGCATCTCCCATAGATTATACACTTATACTGGTATAGATAAGCCACTCACAGTTCGAAATTGAAGTTCAATAGGCATCCTCGACCACTAGATGGCCTTAGTAGTGGATTCATTTTGCAAAATAAAATGTTTAATTTCAAAATAAGTAAATGACAACTATTATGTAAAATAATATGCAATTTAAAAGTAAAAAAATACAAAAATCACATAAAGTAAAAACAAGCTACCTGCCAAGTGTGGATTCGATCCACGGACTACTTGACTGCACAGCATGCTTCCACTGCGCCACGCATCTCTTAGAAAAGTTGCCGAAATTACCGTTCAGTTATCGCTACAGATATTTCTAGATATAAAAGCTAAAATGACATTCCCCGGGCGCTAGATGGTGTTAGTTTGTATGGATAATTTTTAATTACGGGATTGTAGGGAAGTTTCATAGGCCTGGCATCTCCTCTTCCTCTGCGGCCCCACCGCGACGCATCGAATGGTGCGCCCCCATTTGGTCGCGGGAGATAGGGCGCGCGGCAACGCAACACCGACACGCCTCTCCTCCCGCGACCGCACCCGGCTGCGAGGGACAGACAGAACTGTCCCCCGCACCCGCACCGTTGGACGCATCCTGCGCAGGCCCCGTCAAGCCCACGTGGAGCGTCCCCTCCTGGATCCCTCTTAGCTTCACCGCGGGTGACCAATCCACGGTTACTGAGCCCCCCCACCAGGACAAGGTGGAGATCCCACGGGGGGGATTATTGCATCGCCTATCTCAACTAATTTGCGGGCGCGTAAACGCTGAATATATATTTTACTAGCTGACCCGGCAAACGTTGTTTTGCAAAATTTTTATTTTTTGAAAAATAGATGTTGGCCGATTCTCATAGATACCGGATAAGCACAAAAAAATTCATCAAAATCGGTCAAGCCGTTTCGGAGGAGTATGGGAACGAAAACTGTGACACGAGAATTTTATATATTAGATATGAATGTGAGATGAGATCAATATTGAAAATTGTAGTCTTGCTGTTTTAATTATGAATGATGATTGGCTAGGTTGTGGCTAAAATTATGCTATGATATATACATAAGTGCTGGCTTGACCAAATAAAACGTTTAGACTGGTGTTTGAAAGTACTAAGTTGATGAGTTGCAGTAAACAGAAAATATACATACATACATACATACCACAAACCGCGCCTACTATTATTTTTCCAAATTTGACATTCTTCAGAATACAAGGAACTTTCTCTTCAGTATTGAAATCAACTGAAAAGATTCCAATCATCATACAGCCATCAAGGCTTTGCCAATTTAGGTCACAATAACTTTGTGAGTGAAAATGAGGATTCCGCACACTATCAGACGATGATGATTGAGAAATGGGGTTAGATTTCAAGTTTTCTGTTTCATCCCAAAGAAAATGCCAAGGATAATATTCGTTTCATGTATTTTCATAGTCGGCACTTACGACACCTACGAAATGAAATGGGTTAGTGAAAACTTGTTTTCTTAATTCATCACCGAGAGACTTATTCCAAACTGAACAAAACATATATCCCTGATATGTAAGTACCTACACATGTTCCATTGCGAATACCAATATGTTGTTATGAAACCAATGACATGCAAATTCATTTAACTACAATGACAAATCAAATCACAAGCTTATCCACCTAGCACATGCAAAATATTTGCATGTGGAGAGGGGAAATCAAATGCAATTAGAAGTCTCTTCTGCATATTCATGTTAACAAACTTGACTTAATAACTCAAAACGAGGATCACAAAGGGAAACAATTAAAACGGGAATGTCCGTGTGAAATGAAAGAAAAAGAAAAAAAATACCTATTCATCGCTCTCTCGCACGCAATTTCATTTAACGATAGACACTGGACGGTCATAAGAGAAATAAAACAATGTAACTATGTTTCCCAAGGTGGCATTTTTTATTTTTAGGTGGCTGTCAAATTTTAAACGGGTGCTGGATTTTATGAGTTCATGTGTCTGAAAGGTGTGATGTGAAGGTGAAGTTATGAAACAGCTTTATAGCGCTGTATCTGTTTAATAAATACTTTATGCTTATTTTTAATGGCCTAACCTGACTAATCTGCAGAACAAATATCGCGTTGACATTGACTATAATTATACTGATCCATATGACCTTCCGGACTATATCCTTCATGAAAATCTTATACCTAGTCTACCTCCTAATTTGCACAAGAGCCTACTAAGGCTGTTTTAATTTCCATATGACGTGACTCATGGCACATGCGGCATGATAACGTTTTACTCGTACTTAAAACGCCATATTTTCCATATAAAAAATAAATTAAAAGCGGAATAAAAATCGGCCGTTTCCATCAAAATTCTCAGCCGCCCTTCAAATGGAAATAAAATAGAAAGATAGGCGATAAAAGCTCACTTTTACGAGTTCATTCTCGTCCGGTGCGAACGGGCTGGCGACAAAAAGACGACTAAACGTTTTAATTGGCACATCCTGGCCGTTTTGCGATTACCGTTTTCCAACTACACGAAAACAGACACTGTGTTTGCACAGCTGCTTATTAATAAGGAGCCCATCTGCTAGCAAGAGACATCTAGTTTAAACTCCGTGTCGTAATTATGTTTCAGCTAATGATTTGTATAACCAGCAATGTTTGCAACACTGTGTAGCGTGCTTTAGGATTGGTAAATTAATATCTTTGTCGGATGTACTTAATGTTTAACGATAGATTAAGCAATCCTGGACATTGAAAGTTTGCTAGATTTCCTTGGCTGCTTGTTTTTCGTCTTGTGCGGGTGTATAAATAACCAATATTGAACCGGGACCCTTCTTTTTCTTTTTTATTATCACTAGTGTCTTCAAAGTATAACTGCTATTTGCCTCATAGTTAAACATTATATCATAACATTTTATTTTATTTTGTTCTTTATATTATATTGTAACAAAACTGACAACTGACTTATCATAATTCGTACCTTATCTTTAGACGCGAGGGATAAGAAATATGATTAATTGCATTTGGCACCTTGAAAGCATTTTGGGCAAACTGCTTGTTGTAAGAATACTAGCTGTAGAAGAAGTAGGTAGTAAAGTATGATGTAATCTTCTACAAGTGGTGGTGCATCCATGTCCATTATGCTAGTCATTCTACTGAACATAGTTTAACCCATTTTTTATTGTTTTGACTAACAGACTTTATAGTTAAGTAAACTTTTAAAGCCATCAAGGGATTTTCTTGGAATGTGTCCCAAATATTTATGTAAACTATAGCAACAGTCATCAGTTGCCAATGTTCAGACCACGCTTTTTACTGCCAATTCTTCTGTATGTGAGCATGTGTTAGTGAAAAATCTCCTTCGACACGTGAGTCATAGCGGAGCCATTAAAATACCCAGAGCTTTTCAGAGATATTTACGAATCAATTTTGTCCTTTTTGGATGCCCACGGGAGATTTGAAGGTACGTTTATAAATTGATTCCGGCTGTTTTTACTTTTGCCATTTGAAATTGATTTGGTTTTGCTATTTTATAAGTGTTACATAATTTCCTTTTAAGCAATGATAACATTAGATAACATTTTTGTAAATACCGACTAGAACTGATCGATTGAACCCAAGACGCACCGACCTACCCCGTAGCCTAGAGAACACCTAAAGCTGCCCGTCCGAGGCGTAATGAAGACCTTTGACAATCGTTACGTTGAGACCGTACCTACCCTTAATTATCCTGATACTATCTAATCTATAGAATACAGTTGTCTCGTTGGATTACGGAGTTCAGGCAGCAGGTTTTCTGTTGAAAGCTCAATATTCCTTCGAAACTGGCTAGATCTGGACCAAGTCTGGATATTATCAGGATTTACAATGACACAAAATTAAAGACTTCTCTGCCTATATCCACAATATTTGTTTCGAACGAAGGGGAAGACCCAGGCGGACTTTCTCTGACCAGATTGGAGACATCCTAAAAAGAGGACAGTTAAAAAGTACCCTGAACAGAAGAGCATGCAATATGAGGAATCTGATGGGAGTGAATGAAGCAAGAGAGATATGTGAGGATCGTTGCAAATGGCGTTCCGTAGTCTCTGCCTACACCTCCGGGAAACAGGCGTGAGTCTATGTATGTATGTATTTGTTTCTCTACGCGCGATTATTAATTACTCTAGAAAATTACTAATGAAACAAATATAAATCTTTTAAGTCAATAACTTACTCTAAAGTAAACATAGTCTGAGTGATACAGTAGCAGTGGTGTTTTGATGGATGCGCACGACAGTCATCTGCAAGCCAGAGCGATGTACAGCGTGTTCCGTTTGGGATAAGCTCCGTACATGAATATTAAAGTGAAACGTTATTGTGGACGCTTTTACACCGACTCGTTATGATATCGGTTGTTCGTTGAGATCGTGTGGTACACTAATGTATTAAAGTAATATGTGTTCTACCCCTGATAGGTAAGTTCATAGTGAATTAATTTATAAGAGGTTTATTTAGTTAGCTTAGAACTGTATTCTGCTTAAATCTCCAGCAACTATATATACATTTCATAATATAATGATCTTGCGTTGTCTCCCTAATGTTAGTGCATCTTCTAGCTTTTGAAGATACCGTGCATTTATTAAGAGCTAATTTGCCCCAATCTATTCATCACCGTTTTAATACATGGCTTATAATTTAATGTACACTAGTGTACAGGTCCTCTACAATGTGTTTAGCCACCGCACGTCTTACGTCGATTTGATAGCCGTTCCACGATCTGATTTGTCAACTAATTGCCCATATCGGTCGAAGCAATCGGCACAAGCGAACCAATACGGAGAACGTCTATCGAATTGAATTGTAACGTGTGGTAGGTAAACTCATGGTAGAGGCACAGACATTGCTTCGATATTTTTTTAGTTTTTGTTTTATAGCATTACGCCTTATACCCGAAGGGCCAGGCAGAAGTGTAATTTTACACCCACATTTCGCCTTGTTAACTGGTAGGTCCCAAGTAATAGGGAGCGAGCTTATTGTCGTTACCAGGCACATTGCCAGACTCCGTGCTGCTACTGAGAATTCAGAAAAACCCAGTAAAACTTTTGAACGACCCGGGAAACCCGGGACCTCCTGAACAGCATTCGCATACGTTATCCACTGCATCACAGAGACAGTATTTTTTTAGTTTCATCGCCCAATTACACTTCGGTATGATATAAAACAATTTTAAAGCATCACTCGCATGCATCAAATGCAGAACAGCACTCTGCATACTCACACTGGAATGTTTGACTAAGGCGCTTTTCAAATGGACCGCATCATAACACTTTAGCTACTAAATCTATCATATTTCTGTATTATAAATCAAAACTATATGCAGCTTTGGCTTCATGTATTTTACATACGAGGTTATGCTGCAGAATTTAAATTATATGCTACTGTGTAGTTCGAGAAACGTTTCTATTCATTGCACTGCTCAGCTAAGTTGAATTAATTCAATGAAATATTTTGTAATATTAATACCTGACTAAAAAGGCTAATTGTTATGATTCAAAGATTAAATGAGACAAATTATAATAACTACACACCTACGACGTGCGACGGACGTTTCTGTGCGAGTGTATCTTAAAATCCTCTCGCCATTTTTAATTTTTCAGACTGTCTTACCTGTTGCAAAGAAAGTTCCATACAAAGGACTATAACAATAAAAGCAGTGTTCCATCCAAAGCATCCAAAGAACTGTGGCTGCGTTTGTGTTGTCCTAGCGTTTTAGATAGATAATACGTATATTGGACTAGAGGATGCCCACAGGTACGCAGTCAATTTTTTTTTCATTTAATCGTTACTTGCCGGCCCCTGAGGTATTTCGGGAAAAAAAGGGATTTTCCGATTTTCACTGTTCAACCCTGTGGTCCCCAAGGAACATACATGCCAAATTTCAGCGTCTTGCGCCCAATAGTTTTGGCTGTAGCTTGTCTGTCAGTCAGTCCGTCAGTAGCGTAAGGGTTATATATATATATATATATATATATATATATATATATATATATATATATATATATATATAGTCCCATAAAACAAAGCGGTTCCATACATCAAACCTCTATCACAATCAACATCGGAGCAGTCTTCACACAGTCTATTATTAACACATCTGATTCGACTGCACACTGTTGCAATTGAATTATATAATTATGTCATATTCAGTAGTTTCGGTTTAATTGTCCGTAACCAGCCGTTATTACGTTTCAATGAGCTATTCATTTCGAACACGTTGTGTAAATATGCACACCAATGATTCCGCATTGACATACCAGAATGTGTCCATTATAATGTATATTTTGGTGCTAATACACTTGAGCATTCATTTGTAACAGAACAGCGAGCATTCGCCGCATTTTGTTTTACCGAACCTAACTACGAACAGAGCCTAACATTCCTACGATTTTTCTAGCGAACCCTCTAATCAGCCAAAACGTAATAGCAAATTTACTGTCAATTCGCTAGAATGCTCACCAGAACCTTCGCAAGAAGGCTCGCAAAACGCACTCGTTAGTTTTTCTGTTCTCTAACATTCGCAAGAATGCTCATTACTGATGAACGCTCAAATGTATCAGCACCATATGATGATGATAGAACGTTTGATAGTCCGGAGACAAGTAGCAGGAACACTGCGTGGCAGATCACCCAAGCGACTGTAATTCATAGGGCATTCGTTTTAAACGCAAAGTCAGTATCGCGATAAAATCCATAAACAGTAGTTTACTTTCAAATGTATGTTTCTCTTAATAATTTATTTTTTCTTTTTATTTACAGGTACATTTCAATCATTCGTTGGCCGTGTTGGCTCTTCTTTGAATACGGCTTAAAGAGTTCGTAAGGTAAACATTGAATCAATATGTTCTTAAAGATAACCGTCTTTTTAATTAATTTGACTATTCAAGTGATCCAGCAGCAAAGTAGGCAATTGTGGATCACCATCCACAATTCGGGTCGGCTCGAGTTCGATTCCGTGGTCGAGCAAAAAATGTTCTACAATTGGACAAAGTTCTGTAAAGAATTATTCAATGGCATGTTGAAGACAGCCAGTTAGTGTCCTACACCCAATCACTCTCCGGCCGTGACAGAATGCATCTCATCAGACTTAGGGAGCAGGTTTGGGGATGAGAGCTAGTTCTTCAGTGTGAGCGGTCAAACCTTTTGGGAAAGATCGCAATAGGTAGCAGGGCATTCACAGTTTTGTCAGTCGCAAACACGTGACGACATCAGTCTAGCCCCAAAATACGCAAGCAAACCGCGGCATGTACAAGCCTCGCTTTTATTCAACTATCAAAATAGCCCGCAAGTTTATTTTAGAACTAACAAAGCTCAGCTAAAAACCATCGGAGTACACATTATCTAAGCCTGTGAGATCGTGCTTAACCCGGCCGTTGGAAAACGAACGAAAGGAACAAAAAGTCCTGACCCCCTGTTGCAGCGTCGTATTCTTATTTTAGTCGTGTACTTATGTTTTAGTGTGGGAGAAATAATTATCGATGTTATTGTACAAAGCCAAGTACAGAGGGCTTGATGTCGATATAATTAACATGGCAAAAAAAAGGTTTTTTCTGAAAATAAAATCCCTGTGCGTGACATAGGAATTTAGTTTATAGAAAATTTACAAATTTTATTTTCAGAAAACACTTTATTAACATTAAAGTATCAGAAACAAAGTATAATCTGTGTATCATAGAAAGCATTGTCTCGTATAATGTGATATTTGTGTGAAATTTTCTGAATTAATATAAATGTTATTATCTATTGCATCTATCTATAACACGTTTTCTTCTGCCGCTCGGTTTTTGTTGTTCTTTAATCTTGTAAAAAATGTGACAGTGCCACAATATCTAGTCTTAGCTGACATCTTTTACCTACATATAAAGCTACGTTCCGAATTTCAATTTCAAAAACGAAATTGTTTACGAGATTTCGTGTTTAGTCAGTAAGTATCCTTTTATCATCATCATATTTTTGTTTATAAGAACATGCTAGAAAATTCGATGAGTGGACTTGCATTAAATTTTGTATTCATGTTCAGAATTACTGTGTTATTATTAGTATTTTAACTGCACACAATTTAATTATGTTATAACTATATCTAGATTAGATAGACACGGACACAAGACACCTATTAAATTTCCATTATTCGAAAAACGTTAATTGATTTATAAGGACACAACATTTTACCACGGACTCAAATTTATCGATATATAAATCTATCACATCTCTAAATCATCTTTAAAATGCATCTGGCCGTGTGCGGTGTGCATGACACGAGGATATCGTTCAAGATTCTTTAGAGACTGCTCGCTTTGTCTACCTTCTACATAATCGATAATTTAAATTCACGTCACTATAAAATGCGACGACCGAGCATGTTCACGACGCCGCCGATTTTATATTATCGACTATTGTATCGATATAGCCAAGCACTAATTTTAGCTCTGCCGGAGTGGTATTAATAGATGAGTATAAGTTTTCTGTTTTGTTGTTCTTGTTATCCAATAGTTTCAACCGAGAAAGATTTTATACGGCTGTATAGAATAAGTGTGTTTGTATAATGATAGGAACTTTTATTTTAATCCTTGATTGACGTGAATATTTTGATACAGAAGTTGTAATATCAATTCTTTGAAGTATGTATTAAAGTTTCTTTTTTTAAGTTATGTTACGTTTAGCACGTACTTTCTTGGTAACATTGGTTACAGTCGACACTTACAATATAACGCTATTTTCATTTACGTAAACAAGACGTTTTTGAAACATATGATCTGGATTGGTGGCAAGACCGGCAAATTTCAGTATGTTTATACACATATTTTCACGATTTTCTTATAATGGTTATATTATTTTATATATTTAAATGTTTTATATATTTCGATCACAGCTTATTTGTTTAAAGTAATATTATATTCCTGATAATGTGAAAAGCCTATTCTCTGCGCACTGTAGGCGCTAGCGCTACACGCGCTTAGACCGTTATATCCAGTCAAGCATACTGTTTTAAAAGTAAAATATTTTTTCATTGATGCTGCAGGATTGATGCTATTTATTGAAGATGCCTTGTTTAATTGAGCCTTGTTTTATGCTCGATTATCATATGCGTAAAAGATATTTGATTCTTAGAAAGTCGTAATGTTTCTTCTATTGAGTTTGTGACATATTTTGATGCCTAAAACGGGAATAAGGACAGAAATGTATGAGTAAAATTTAAACTTTAACTAAGCGAACTAACGATCGCTAAGGCTAATGTCAGAAGGAGCAGAAGGTAAGAAGGAAGGCTTTCTGCCTGGAAAATCTAGCAATGAAGGTACCATCGACTAATATAAAATCTATACAGCACATATCTTACGTGCTGGCCCTACCGCCAAGATGCTGTGCTTATTATTATAAGTATTATCAATACTAGAGGATGCACGAAGCTACGCTTGCAGATTTTATTTTAATTTAACTGTTTCTTTCAGATCTCGTCATAATTTCGGAAAATCCCTTCTTAGTGCACCGCTACGGTCCTCAAGGAACATACCCACATGACAAATTTCAGCTTCTTGAACCCAATAGTTTTGACTGTGCGTTGTCTGTCAGTCAGTAACGCAAGAATTTTATATACAGGGTGGTTGAGCGTCGGCTGCTCTGGTACGGTATGCTTGGCTAATAAATGAAACAACCGTTTAATGCGAGTTAAAAATTTTAATTGTTCGGACCCTTATATAGCTGCCTCGGAGAATCTTAACATCGCGATTCAGAAACTCGGTACAACGCCATCTATCGAGCGTTGTGGTAAACTTTACACAATCGAACATCCCGCCCACCATGGACAGAATGTCCGTAACAATAATTAAAACTAACAATAAAAATACACATGTAACCGCCCACCATGACGTAGACTTTACTTCAAAGTTTTACACAAATAAATATGATAGGTATCACAACAATAATTATAGTGGACTGTATAGTTAGTGACATAATTATACCGTATCATAATTTAGATTCACAAATGAGGCCTGAACCGAACAAACTTAATACAAAGTTAAGAAGCAATAGGTAAAACTATTAGCTTAGAAACGGGCCTCTTAATCACAGAACCCTTGCAACGCAATGATACAACTCTCGTGACTTTGTCTGAGCCAGTGTGTTTCTCGATTATAAGGCCGTATAGCCATCTTGCAGGAGGCATGTCATCCTCCATAACTAAAACTACATCCCCTTCATTAGGTTCCGCTGTCAGATGGGACCATTTGTATCTGTGCAGAAACTGGACAAGGTATTCATGAGACCATCGACGCCAAAAATCTTGGACCATACGCTGAGTCAAATGCCATCGCCTTAACGTACTGACATTCGAACTTTCGAAGTTTGACTCAGGAGGAAGCAGTAATGGTTCCCCAATCAAAAAATGGCCTGGTGTCAATGGGTATGGATCTTCGGGACTACCACTAAATGTAGAGATGGGCCTCGAATTAAGACACGCCTCTATCTGGGCGAGAACGGTAGTCAGCTCCTCGAATGTAAGCGTACTGACCCCTACCACTCTTCTGAGGTGATGTTTTGTGGACTTCACTCCAGCTTCCCAAAGCCCTCCAAAATTTGGAGAGTGGGGTGGAATGAAGTGCCAATTTGTGCCGTTAGTTGCCAGCCAATCCGCTATGTCTGATGCTACGCCCGACCTTTCTTGAGTAAACAAAGCCTTCAACTCTTTGTTGGCTCCGACGAAGGTGGTGCCGTTATCACTCCACAGTTCCTCACAATGGCCTCGTCTGGCTGTGAAACGTTTGAAAGCTGCTATGAACGCTTGCGAAGTCATATCGCTGACAACCTCCAAATGTATAGCACGGGTAGCCATGCAGACAAATAGACAAATGTAGCCTTTTGTGGAGTGATAACCGCGCCCTCTTGTGGGCCTGACACTGATAGGACCTGCGTAGTCCACTCCACTCTTTGAGAAAGGCCGGCTAGCATTGACCCTAGCTGACGGCAACTGCCCCATTAACGGTGGTACAACTCGAGCTGAGTAGCGAATACAAGTTACGCACTTGCGCACGTATTGCCGAACTACACTCTTCGCATTGAGAATCCAGTACTTGGATCTCAAAAAGTTAAGGACCAATTGTGGCCCGCCATGCAGAGTGCGTTCATGAGCATCAGTGATTATGAGGTTCGTAAAGTGCGACTTGTTTGGAAGTATAACAGGGTGCTTCATGGTATCTTTAATCTGAGCCCTGTGTAATCTGCCGCCAACTCTCATAATCTGATCTTCGTCCAGATAGGGATTCAGTTGCACAAATTTGCCCTTTTTATCGACCTTGCCTATTTTCTTTATGCTATCTATTTCACTAGAAAAGTATTCATTTTGACACATTTTGATGCATGTTAAAAGACCTTGATTAATTTCTGAAAATGTTAAACAATTATTGTAAGATTTATACTGATTTAATTTGTTTTTTGATTTTAGAAACCTTCTGCAATAAGCAATTACTCTGGTTAACCTTCTTAAAGATGAAAATTTTGTGAATATGTTATCCTCTTCTTTACTATTTATTGTTACATTGCACACAGTATTTGATTTTCTTTCTTCTAGGTTAGTTTGATTGATTTTTGATCTACTATAATCAATAATGTTGTTTCTAAGCCAACTAGGTCCCTGCAGCCATAACTCAAGATCTGCACACATTGAAGGATTTACTCCACGGGAGGCACAATCAGCGGGATTGTCCCTGGATTCAACATGCGACCATTGTTCGCTGTCCATACTGGTGTGAATTTCGGCAACTCGGTTGCCAACAAAAGTTTTCCAACGACTGGGGTGGCTCCCCAACCAAGCGAGGACCACTGATGAGTCAGTCCAGGCATGTATATTATTCCTGTCAATCCCCAAGGTGACGGAAACTTCACGCAGAAGTTTTGATAGCAGCACCGCGCCGCATAACTCAAGACGAGGTATGGATACCTGTCTGACGGGGGCCACCTTGGTTTTTGATGCCACGAGACTGACGAAAACTTGACCGTTGGAATCTATGGATCGAGTATAGACAACTGCACCATATGCTTCATTAGAGGCATCGCAAAAGCCTTGCAGTTCGAGATGCTGGTCGTTTTTGCTTGTGTGAATCCATCTAGGCAGACGAAAACCGACTATACTGTTGAGTTCACTCCTGTAGCTGAGCCAGTCTGTCAATAGGTTATCTGGCAATGCATCGTCCCAATCGATACCCGAAAGCCACAGACGTTGAATAAATATCTTAGCTGTAATTATTGCTGGGGCGAGCCAACCCAGTGGGTCGAATAAGCGGGCAATGTCAGATATCACCCTTCGCTTAGTCACGGGAGATTCCAGTGGAGGAAGGTGGACAGTATAATGAAATTCGTCTCTATCTCTATTCCAAGTTAAGCCTAATATTTTCATGATGTTATCAAATTTGAAATCCACTGAATTATGTGTTGTCTTTGTATCACATTGTATTTTACTTAATAACTCTTTGTTGTTACTGGACCACTTCTGAAGCTGGAAACCTCCGCGTGCTAATATGTCATTCAGCTGATGATATATCTGTTCTCCTTCAGCTACAGATTCGCAACCGGACAAAAAGTCATCGACGAAAAAATCCTTCAGGATTCGGTCTGCAACTAGACGATAACCTTTACCTTCGTCGCGTGCCAGTTGTTGCAAAGTACGTACCGCCAAATAGGGAGCCGAAGAAACACCAAAGGTGACAAGTAACAAACGTATATGTTGTAACTCTGCATTTGGGTTGTCACGCCACAAAATTCGTTGGAAGTCTACGCTGTCGTCAGCTACTCTAACCTGCTGGTACATATTAATGACGTCAGCGACTAGGGTAATGGGATGGCAGCGCCATCTCATAATGATATGACGTAAATCAGGTTGTAAGGTTGGGCCAACCATCATATCGTCATTCAACGATACCCCGTTGTATCCCGAACAAGAGGCATCGAAGACGACCCGAACCTTAGTAGTACTTTTATCCTCGCGTACTACGGCGTGATGCGGTAAATAAAAGGCCTCGTTTTTTAAATCTGCTTGGGGAACAACCTCAGCATGTCCTAATCTAACATACTCCTGGATAACCTCAGTGTACTGCCTTCTTAGCTCAGGATTGCTTGACAACTTCCTTTCCAGCATGTTGAAGCGCTTACGAGCAATATCCTCGGATCTCCCATAAACACAACTAGGACGATCAGTCTTGAACGGCAACTGGACGATGTATCGTCCTGTTGCATCTCTTGTGGTAGTCTTGGAGTATAAGTCCTCACACTTCTGCTCCTCCTCAGTCAAGATTACCCGATGAGGAGAAGACTCAGACTCCAACTCCCAAAATTTTCTCAAGAGCCCGTTGACGTCCACGCTCGCATTGCAACATACTGGTCGAGTCCTGAGCGATGTGTGGATCTCACCAGACAAGATCCACCCTAACTTGGTCCTTTGGGCAACTGGAGTTCCAGGCGGGCCCTTGACCAAACCGTCCATTAGAACTTCACCGACCACGCGAGTACCCAGCAGGAGATCTATTTTACCTGGGGTAGCGAAAGACGGATCTGCAAGTTCCAAGGATGAGATTGACGGCAATACATTGACGATCTTCCTTTCAGGAAGTCGTGATGTGAGTCTGTTCAGCACATAGGCATCGACATACAAACTGAATGTGGGATCTAGGCGTGACTGTAATCTAAACCTTACTATCCAATTAGAAGGCATCGAAACCCCCTCATCATCGCCTAGTCGTAGAATGTCGGTGTGAGCAGGTGTTTTACGCAAACCGAGTAACTGTACTGCGGCCTCCGAGATAAAGGATACCTGAGAGCCCTGATCCATTAGAGCTCTTAGAACAATGGCAGTACCAGTTCTTGACTCGATATCGACCAAGGCTGTGGCAAGCAAACCTTGGTTGTGTACATCTGCAAAACAACAAATGGTGTTGGTTGACTCGCATTGATTGGAAGAAGCGGAGGCCGCGGCTACCACAACATTCCTGTCCGCTGAACCGTCTCGTGGTTCAGTGGCCTCGACGGTTGTTTTTGGATGAAGTAGTGTGTGGTGTCTCTTTTTGCAAAGATGGCATTTGGTGGGCTGACGGCAAGAATATACGGCGTGATTTTTTCCTAAACAATTAAAACATAACTTATTGGCTCGAACAAAGTCGCGACGTGCATCACAATCTTGCTTTGCAAACTGCTTGCAATGGCACAATTTATGGTCTCCAGAACACAAAGTACAGGATAAAGAAGCAACATGAAAAGTCTTTACATTAGAATGTTGACTATTATTCTTGGGTTGGCTACTGGGCTTAGGGCTTAAATATTCTAAAGCACGAAATCTCGATTCAAGAAATGTTTTAAATTCAACAAATGTAGGTAAATTATCATCAACACTAATTTTAGATTCCCACAACTTTCGAGATTCGTTATCTAATTTTTCACTCACTAAAAATATTACAATTGTATCCCAAGAATCTACATCAATGCCTAAGGTACTCAAACCATGCAAACAATCGACTGTTGTGTCTAAAAGATTTTTAATAGAAGTTGAAGACTCCCTTACAATAACTGGTTGTTTGACAAAACGTTTTAACATACTGTTAGATAAAAATTTCTTATTATCATACCGCTTACATAAAATAGACCAAGATTCACTATAGTTAGCGGCTGTGACTGGTGTATGTCGCAGTAATTGAGCTGCTTCTCCTGACAAATGTGATTTTAAATAATGAAGACGTTGTACATCGTCCAAAGACACATTATTATGTATAAGAGACAAAAACAAATCTCTAAAAGTGGTCCACTCAGTATACAAACCAGAAAATGTGGGTAGACTGATTTTTGGTAATCTTACAGTTGTCGATGTTTTTTCTTGTTGATTAGAAGTTATGTTAATATTTGTGTTTACATTCATTTGTTCCTTGAGTTCTGATTTATATAATATGTATAACTCCTCGGTATTGTCATATACTTCACTTGAAAAGTACTCGTTATTTAAATCAATATCTGTCGCTTTCTCTATAATATTTCTATGTGTTTTTACAAATTGTTTCCACTGTTCTTCCAATGATTCTAATCTAGTTTGTAAATATGTTTGTGTTATACGATCTTTGGGTGATTTTTTATAATTAATTCTAGCCTTTTCAATTATTGCTTTGTTATTAATTTGTAATTTAATTAATGATTTCATTGTAAATATTTTTTATGAATGTACACAAGTTTCAACTAAATAAATTCACCAAAGTACAAGCTCAAATATCTAAGTTACAGATTATTACACTACCGACTAAGTTGCTAAAATTACAAGTCTATGACAAAAACCGAAAATTTTACAAGTCTTTTAACTACTTTGTACTTCGGGGCAAAATCGGGCATGGATTCCCCGTCTGAACCAAATTTACTTAATTATTCTAAGTCTAAATTACTTTATAAGCTACAATTAATTTAACACTAAATTTTACAAGTCCCAAATGATTCTACTTTACTAAAGTTCACTAAATACAAGACACTTGCAAATTTTATAAGTTGATGATATTACCACTGCTAATTGAAAGTTACTAATTTTATTGTTCACTACTTACAGTTTTGCTTGACCAAACCTCTCACTGCACGTCACTGCCGATATGTTACGTCACGTCCCTTGACGTCACAAGCTCCAAACGCACCCAGATATAGGATGCCCAGTGGCGCCCTCTCGTATCGCAGGCTCGAACTCAAAGGCACTTGCAGCGCCCCCTGCCAATTCTTGTCACAACTCCAAGTAGCGATGCGCCTCACACACTTGTATACTCAAGGATAATTCATGTCGAACTTTGAACCGTACACTGTTACCAGCGGGGTAACAGGATAAACAAAGAGCCAACGGAACGAACAACTGAGAGGAGGAATATTGTTGTTACACAATAACCCCGTCCGACTCCGAAGGGCCAAAAATGTGGTGAGCGTCGGCTGCTCTGGTACGGTATGCTTGGCTAATAAATGAAACAACCGTTTAATTCGAGTTAAAAATTTTAATTGTTCGGACCCTTATATATAGCTGCCTCGGAGAATCTTAACATCGCGATTCAGAAACTCGGTACAACGCCATCTATCGAGCGTTGTGGTAAACTTTACACAATCGAACACAGGGTGTAAAAAGACTCTTAACGAAAACTGAAATCACAATACATGTTGTACCAATCACTACGAACATTTTTTACTTCGGCACCATACCTGGGAAATTACTGGTTCAGGAGATATTGAGGCTCAAAGTTAGTATGGAATTTTTCTAATTAGGTACAAAATCGATGCATTTACCCCGCCAATATGTTCTTTAGATGCCCAATGAACCCATGGATAAGTAGGTATTTCGAGCATAGTACGCGCGCGCTTTTAATTGCGGTTTAAAAAATGTGAAAACTTAAAAAAAATAGTTTCCCAGGTGTTATTTCTGGTTAGTATGACTTGGCATGATGTCCATAACGAGTAGACTTCGGCTTGGTGATGGGACTTGTTACATCTTGTATATTATAGACTCACGCCTGTATCCCCAAAGAGATAGGCAGAGGTGTAACATTACACCCACATTTCGCTATGAATTTTTAGGTCCCACGTATAGGGGACGAGCCTATTGCCGAGAATTGAGAATTTTATATATACAGATTATTTCATTAATTTCTTTCACGAGACATCGCATCACATTAAATTTCATCGACATCGTCACATTAGTTTCACATCACTAGCCGCTGCCTGTTCGCGACACTACCGGCGTGGCACCTTATTGTTTAAGTTCGCTAATTAGTAGGTGGCGTGCAAGCAGAACTGATAAACCAGCCCTGTTTGGCTCGCCTATTGTCAATACTGTTTACTACTCGCCCATTGCATCCGAGGTGTGCCTTCTATCTACGTTAAATATACGATTGTGTGTTTGTTTTGTTTAAAGCTGTGTACTTGTTTTCTTCTTTGTTTAAAGACAGTGCTAAGGATTACTTATTGTCTCAGGTGTTTATTGGCGACAGTTTCTGGAGCAAATACTTTTGAACTTCGCCACATAGGTATGTAGGTTATTTATAGAACTGTTATTTTACCTCGTGTATTGATTTACTTATTACTGGCTGCGCGGTTGGTGTAGTGGTTTAAGCGGCTCCCTAACGCTGCGCCGAACGTTGTGGGTTCGATTCCCACACAAGATAAAAACTTATGTAGGTAATCCATAAATTTGTTGTTTCGAGTCTGAGTGTTTTTTGTATCCGTTGGTTGTATGTTTGTTAAGTTCCCCGCGATACAGGATTTAAACCTAGTGCAGGAGTTGACTTTTTAAAAAGAAAGAAAATCCTTTTATTTGCGCCGATGCTTCGCTATAGTTTACACGAGCATGAATCAAGTCCCACTCAATCCGTGACCATGGCTGGTGTAACGCATGCTGGAATGTCAGTGCAAATGGAAGGTACTTTCTGCAGCAATTGGGGTTTACCTATATCTAAGTTTGTTTGGTTGAACGCGCTAATCTCAGGAACTGCTGCTTCGATCTCAATAATTCATTTTGTGTTGAATAGCCCATTTATCGAGGAAGGCTAGGCTGACATCACGCTATGAGCCACGGGTGCGGAGCAGTAGCCTTAAATAACGCGGAGGTAACCGCAGGCTCAGCTATTCTAGAACATATCTTACATACTTTTGAATTTTAAAGCATTTACTAACGTCATATAATAGACAAAATATTTTCTTATTTTTCTATTTCCATCGATATCTCAGCTGTACACGACGCACAACCCTCACAAGTGCTCGACTCGTAACCCGTATTGTTTGACTGCAGTAATTAGTTCGTAGCGAGTGTCGCCGCTAAATCAATCTTACAGCTATGACTCGTATAAACGTAATAACTTCTCATATGTACAGTGTATGGAAACTCATGGAAATATAATTAATGTTTTGTAAATCATATTCTTGCGGTACTGCCTGACCGACAGACAACTAACAGCCGAAGCTGAAATGTGACATGTGTGTTTCTTGATGAGTGTAGGCACTAAGAGAGGGTTTTTGGAAATTTCCACCCGAAGCGGGGCAATATAGTCCCACGCGGCAGCCTAATCTGTGTATAAAAAATTCTTGCGTTACTGACTGACTGACAGACAAGCTACAGACAAGACTACGGGGCGCAAGAAACTGAAATTTGGGATGTAGGTATGTTTCATGGTGACTATAGGCGTGCACTAAGAAGTGATTTCTCGAAACTCCCACGGGATCTGCGATTTAATATAAAATTTAAATAAGAACAAACAAAGATATATTTCTAGTATGCGATTTCATTCTTTTAAAGGAGAATAATATGATCTCTAATCGACTTCACATGTATTTTAAGAACCTTACGGAGAACTCAGACATATCGTTTTTCTCACGATGATTCTTCACCGCTTAGCTAGCAATAATGAACAATTATCATGCACTTAGCTGCCACGTTTTGAACCAGGGTTTGAACTCGAGACTCTCTGCGTAGGTCTATTACTCATTTCCCTAGACTATCACTGATAATAATGTGGAGAAACCTATTTTCCTCATCTTCCATCTAAAACGTCACCAACCTCCATCTAAAAAAACCCATGGCATCACGTTTCCCATGATAAATTCAGCCATGATGACGCCGATTGCGCCACGGACGATATTCTAAATATACACTGATCGATTTTTTTACACGCGCGGTAAACGGGCCCACAAATATTTGTACGCCGCAATTTAGGTTAATCGACGGTGCATGATACTGTTTCTATAACGTGTAGGGGGTACTGAACTGTTGGCTTTGAGGGATAGCAGACTTTTTGGAGGGTTGATCTCGAGTGGTTTTTTTTTTCTGTTGAGCTGGATGGACTATTTGAAATTTGGTTTGTGTTGACTGAAAGAAGTGTGGAATATAGTGATATATAGTGTGTAATACGAAGCATATTTTTATGCTTCGTATTACATTTCATCGAAATCATGAAACATACGGATAGACTTCTGAACGCTTGACCAGATTTCGATGTATGATCGTTAGAATTCTCGCATCTCACGTGCTGAAAATATTGTGTTTAACTTCAATATGGCAGCAATATTTTAAACCCTCAAATTAAACGTTTAACTTGACTCTCGTACTTATATATATTTTATGATTTTATTGAAGCGTCCAGGATTCTGTGCCCAAAACTTAAATCTCTAAGATTGCTAACAAAATTCGATTCAAATATTGAAATATGTATATTTTTATCGCCTCATAATTAGCAAACGAATCCGCGGGCACAGCTAGTATAATAATATAATATATCATTATTACACAGTGTATCGGTCCGAGTGCAACAAAGTGAACGTGTTAACGTTGACATCAAGTAGGGAAGCAATGTGTCATGCAAGACGCGTAGTTCCAAAATACACCTCGGCGTAGATAAAGTATTACTCTGAAGAATGGTATGATTTAAAGTTTTTAATATTATCGCTTGCTCCATATCTCGGAGGGCACGTTAGGCCGTCGGTCGCGTGTGTCATGAAGGTCTTTAGCAGTCGTTAAAGGCAGTTACTAACAGCTCTTGAATATAGCCTGATGCTGGTCTGAACCATGAAATATCGCACCCCTTTAGGACACGGAGTTCAGACGGAAGTTGCTCTGTGGTAAACAAAATATTCTGACATATCTGGCTAGACTAAAAAGTAGATTCTGGAATCCAAAAAGAAACCTAAATAACGCTACGACAATGTCGGTACGGTTTGAAATATTCGGTACATACTCAAATATATGACAACATTCATATTCTGGGCTTCGACGCTATCTTAAAAATATTGATACATCTAAAACGTTATGTTTACCAAATAATATTTAGATGAAATCCAAAACATTTTAACGAGCATCTCTACTTTTCCATGATCAAATTGGTTATTATCTGTATGTATCCGTTCGTTTTCTATGGAATTTCCGACGTAAATTGGTGTAGCAATCAATTTCACAGAAATTCATATAAATAACAATATTTGCTTGTGTTTCGCTATACAGGTATGTAAATACAATTAAAATAGTTTTACAAGAAATCAATGATTTCCGTGTGAAGCCACGTGGAAAACATTTTAAATACAAAAATCATAACATGTTTTTACTGATTTTAAACTTTCGCGATTAGTATACATTATACAAGGTTATATAGCGGGTCTTACTCGCGATAAATCTTATATTTAAGGCATAAATACCTCGGATTTTTGCCAACGTTTCGGCTGACTTGCTTCAGCCGTGGTGGTGGGTTAAATATAAGATTTATCGCGAGTAAGACCCGCTATATAACCTTGTTTAATGTTTTTACTGAGGAGAAAGGAGGAAGGTTTTATTCTATCGGAGAAACAATCAACACTAGAAACTTGCCATTTGAAAACCATTGATACACTTAAGACTTGTATTTTTTATAATTTTATACAGTAACAGGGAGGTATAAGATTATTATGTTCGTGATAAAGTATCTTACCAAAGACTATTAATATTACATCTACGTACATTAATCTTTTTAAGTAAGTTTACTAATAACTTTTAAAATAAACATTCATTTACTTATTGCCAAATAGTTTAATGAATAAAATAAATTACTAAAAGTGATAATATTTCTACACAAGAGCCTTACATATTACAGCCCGACATTTAACTTAAAATCTGAACCGTTTTTCGATAATTCGCTTCCATCTCGCGTCGGCTTATTAACTGCGATGACAGATTTATCGTAATACAAGACTTATGGCCCTCGAAATAACAACGAGCAATATGCTTAAAAGGGTTATTTTAGCGTGTCAATTAAGGACCAAAATGCACTCTGATTCCTATATTTAAACTACTCCTAGTCAAAATAATGTGTCTTAAATGCTTTTAAGTAATTTGTGGAGTATATTTTTATCGGTTTGTGAGTATATATTTATACTAATATAATTGAGCTGAAAACTACCAATAGGATTTGATAAAACGATGAAGGTTTTAGTATATTATGTAACATCACTCATCCCTATGCTTTTCAAAAAAGAATAAGAACTCGAGAAGGTTATAATGCATGTACTGGCAAACGATGCGATACGACTGTTTAATGGACGAGTCGGCGAGCCATACTGGGAGGCACTGCTAGTTCCTATATAACGTTGTTTTTTGTATTAGTCTCTAATTTGTCGTGTGAATGTGTGTTCATTTCTCGTATCTGCATGCTTAGACCGCCCGAAGGCCTCCATCGTGGCCTAACGACTCTTGCTCAGTTTCAGTTCAGAAACACGGTTTCAGTGTAGTGCAAATCTCTTAGAGGGCAAAAAAGGGTCTTATGAACAAATTAATTAGAACTAGTACGTTGCTGATTTTTTTTTTCATTTAGTATGGATCAGCATTTTTCTCGTAATGTCACAGAACAAGTTGTTCATAAAAACATGCAGGTACAATCACACACAAATATTTGCACTATACTTAAAATAACATACAAGTATAAAACAGTCAGTTGTCAAGATAATATTCCTCTTAAAATCGTTTAAGTCATTTGTGAAGTACATTTTTATCAGTTTATGAGTGTAGGTATTTTATTTTATTATTTATTTACTTATTTATAACTTCATACACAAAACAATGTATAGGCGGACTTAATGCCTGAGGCATTCTCTGCCAGTCTACCTTGGGGTTATGCAGAGATAGGACAAGGCAAATTGAAGTAAAAAGAAACATGACAATCCTAATAAATACTTAAAAATTAAAAACATAAATGTCCATACATAAATATATAATATGATAAATACGTAAACATAATATATATAAATACATAAGTATATTATATATTAAATATATTTAAATAAATTACCTCTGAGATGATCCTGCCAGTTGGTTCAGTAAGAACTGCCGTACTTTTATTTTAAAAGTGAAGCGACTGGTGGCCATTCTGATTTCCTGAGGAAGAGCATTCCACAGAAGGATAGATTGGATAGGAAAAGATGCATGAAGGAAATCGGAGCTGTGTGAAGGGCAGAGAAGGAGTCGATTATTAGAGGAGCGTAGGGTTTTATCGTGAATAGAAAATAGGTATTGGAAGTAAGGGGTTAGATAGGTTGGAGGGTTGGGAGACATGAGGATGGAATAAAGGGTAGTGAGAGCACGCAAACTTCGGCGTTGACGAATAGGTAACCAGTTCAAATGGGAGCGATAAGTAGACACGTGATCATACTTACGAAGATTAAAAATAAATCGAATGCAGTTATTGAGAAGACGGTCAAGTTTATTGAGGAGGTCTGCATTCAGGTCGAAATAACACACATCACCATAGTCGATAACAGGGAAAATTAAAGTATGCACCAGCATTGTCTTAGTCTTGGAAGGTAGAAAGTTTTTTAGGCGATAGAGAGCACGTAGGGTACCGGTAACTTTTTGGCTAATGTTCGACACCTGTGCACGCCAGTTGAAAGTGGAGTCGATATGTAAGGCTAGGTCTTTGACAGTTACAGAGTATTCAATAATTGAACCATTATACGTTTATTGTATTTTATTAATATGACGGAAGTTAATATGTGGTTGGACCGAATTTCATTGCGTTTCGTAAATTTTTAAGGTTGTAAAATCTTTTATCTGGTCATAAGTAAGTGGACTTAAGTTCTTAACTGCTTGCGGTAAATATTTACGAGTTCTCGGGATTATCGAGTTATATGTATTTGATTTCTGGTTACTTTGTTACCAAGCTCCTGTATCAAAAGCATAAGTTTACTTTCAATGCTTCCAAGTATTTTGGATACTACAGCAATAGACCTAGTTATTTGTTTGATTTGTCGCAACTGTCGAAATATACTTTATCGTTTTCTTTTGTTGTTTACAAAAATAAGATACCATTTTAGGAATAATTGGGACATGACCAATTTGTAAAATATACAGATAGTGTAAACACGTCTTCAGAATATATTCAAATATGTATTAAATATGAGGTCATAAATGAGAACTAATTGCTCCTTATTTCCAATACTAACTCAATGAAATCGCTTTAGAATATCAAATTCTTTTATCAATATACACAAACTGTCACTCAATTTATAGTTTTTTATTCGGAATGTAAAATGCTCGTTAAATAGAGAATATATAGATCGAATACCTTAAAACCATGTCTACAACGCAAACAATTATTTCATCCCGAACATTACACTACTGACTTTCCAATATTTATTTATATAAATCATTATCTCATATAAATGTAAATTACTGCTGGGAACTTTAATATTCTTTCTCGCTCTCGCATAAGATGGACATTAATAACTTGTTAATACATTTTTTATTGTAACTTAATGTTTACGTAAACAAATAAGTTACGTTTCGTATAGGTAACCGGAATATATAAAACTAGAGGACGCCAGCAGCTACGCCTGCATTTTTTTTTTAAATTTACCCGTTTTGGCCGATCCCGTGGGAATTTCGGGAAATCCCTTCTTAGTGCACCCCTACGGTCCCCACGGAACATACGTGCCAAATTTCAGCTTCCTGCGCCCAATAGTTTCGGCTGCAGCGTGTCTGTCAGTCAGTCAGTAACGCAAGGATTTTATATATTAAGATTTAATTTGATTACAGAATTAACCGTTGATGTCCATTAAAAGTTAATTAAGTATTTTTGAACTTTAAACCAGTCTAATACGGTTTTAACTGGCATCGGATAGTTGCTAGAATATTTCTACAACTTTAAATAAATTTAATGTAAATATGAAAAGAATGTTTCGTTGTGCACCGTGTGGGTTCCGTCGTATATAAAGTTAATTAGCTTTTTAAACATTTATGTTTAGTTTGAACATAAATATTGTTTTAGAAGTCGAATTATGTGTGACTATGGTCACTTTGACATTTACTCAGCATTCCAAATAAATGACTTGTTCGTTTAGTAACATCACTTTGCTTTGATTTTCTTGTAACAGCCGCGTTGCCGGTACAATCTTCTCATTTGGAAGCGCACTTGATGCGTTGATTGGAATAGCGACGAATGACAAAATATTAACTTTTCCATAGGGTGACTTCTATCTGATCTTCGGAACCCAAGAGGATAGCTAGATCCAATATTCCATGGTTTATGTATAAGCAACTGTATTCGGGGATTCAGTATCAATGCCCATAACGACTGTCAAAGATCTTTATGACAGCCGGGCCCGATGACCTAACGTGCTCTCCGAAGCAAACGCAAGCGATAACCAACCATTTAATTTAATGCGTGCTATATACCATTTCATGTTCCAATTGGCGCGCACTTCTAAAGCGATCAATGAACATAGAGTTAGATTATGGTGAACGCACACTTATCCGAGCCGAACGCGTCGAACGCGTCGAAGGAAACGAATTATAGAATTCTTTATATGAAATCTCATGAAACCTCGCACACTTGTCCGCGTCGAATCGTCCGAATCTGGAAGCACGTCAGAAATCCTCGAAAAATTCGAATGACGTCATCAGATTCGGCGCGGTTAGTGCGGTAGATTCGTCCGATGCGCTCGCATTCTATCAGTTGGGTATGACAGAGCAACGCACGAGTACTATATCCGCATTGTTTCTTCATCTTCCATTAATAAAGCACTGATAAATAAAAACCTCGTCAAGATCCATCACAATTCACATGCAATAACAGTGCGACAGGCGTAAAGGAAATGGAAACCATTTGTTCGATGCGCTCGATTCTTTCGGCGCGGTCGATTCTTTCGGCGCGGTCGATTCTTGCTAATGTGCGAGGCCTCCTTGACTTCGATTCGTTCGACGCGTTCGGCTCGGATAGGTGTGCGTCCACCATTAGGCCACTCGTTTGGCACCGGTCTGCCACTCCACACACGCTTGCCGCACTGGTAGTAAGTCGAATAACTATCTACTTGTTAACTACCCATGGGAACAATAAAGAATCAAACTATACAAGATATTACGTGAGTTAATATTGAGACTATTAAGCGAGTGTGACTCGCGATGACTAAGATATTTAAGGTATCAATATCGATTTGCACCGGTCATGACATGGACGACCACGACCGATGCAAGCCGGTCGAAAGGTTGGGAAGTACCGAGGTATTTATGCCTTAAATATGTTAGTTAGCGCGAGGTAGACCCGCTTAATAAACTTGTATAATGAATACATATCGCGAAAGTTTAAAATCGTTTAAAATACTAATTACTTATTAGATGTAAAATTGTGCCGACTAACTTCAGGCTTTGAGCTACCTCGCCCATCTCTCGTCAAACATGAAGCTAGTTTGCCTGACAATTGTTTGGCACTAGTCCGACGTCCAATATACGTAGTAGGTCAGCTACTCTTATCTACGCACTTAGCACAATATTTAAGCATACAAGGGATGCAACAATGTCAGTGAAAAAAGTTTTAATAACGTGAAAATTGTGCGAGCCCGCATTCGGGTAATAATCTATTCGTTATCTCGGTAATTACATGCGTGTGTTTGGATATTTTGATTTACGCCAAATAGAACATAAATAAAAAAACAAATAGGGTTATCACCTTAATTCGCATCATTTTGCCATTGAGGGCAGAACCTTCTTTCGAGAATATTCGACTACCATCAACAGGCTCCAAACTCTATATCGAGTTGAATTCGGCTTACTATGGTAGAGTGCTACTAACGTTTTCTATCGCGATACAAGGAAATGTATTTCAAAACATGAACAATTGGTACGTATTTAGGATTTTCATAGATTAAAAAATTTTCAATCATGATAGACAGATGTAAGTGCTGCATAATTAAGATAAATCGTAATAAAATCATACAGCGTTTATACGCAGACACTAGCGAAGTTTTAAGTTTGCAATAAAACAACTAAAGTTTTAGACATTTATTACGAACATTCTTAATTGACTTGATCTCTTGCGTAGAAGAAGGCTCGCGTTAGTTCAAACTTATAACCCGACCGTCACTCTGATTATTATACAATTTTGTTTTGGTAAATTATTTGACAAAAGAACAGAGAGCAACGCTCGAGGTATGCCAAAGATCGATGGAACGAAGTTTTCTGGGTGTCAAATTGACAGAGCGAATAAAGAATACCACTATCCGTTCCATCGCAAAGATCGCTGACGTCACTCAAAAAGCTGCGACGCTTAAATGGAGCTGGGCGGGACATATCTGTCGCATGTCAGATGATAAATGGGCCAAATTAACAACCCTATAGACCCCCTTAAACGGCAGGTGACATCGCGGCAGGCCTAGACGGCGATGGCAGGATGAGCTAGACTCCTTCAAAAAGGACTGGTTCCAGGAGGGAAAAAAATAGGAACTCATGGAAGAAGAAAGCGGAACGTCACAGGCTCTTTAAAAAAATTCAAGAAAAATCTCCGAAACTGACATTAGGTAATTCCCTTTTAATTTTGGCGTGGAAATCCTATGCGTGTACTTCTATTCTACGATAGCCTTTGATTATTACTACTAGTGTTACTAGATTGAAAGTACTACTCTCTGTATAAGACTCGGACTAGTAATGATAGTAGTAGGTACTTTCAATCTAGTAGGAATCAAAGTGGTGACGGATTAAGAATACGGAATGTTACCACCCCATATCATCCTATGGGTATCGTAAGAGCCGACAGAGGGAGCATATAATGCAGAGAACAGCACTGTAAGAGAAGGAAAACTTGATACAAACCCTATACCAACCCGTTTGGCCAGCGTGGTATAGTAGGCCAATTCCTCCTTTCAAATGAGAGGCCTAGTCCAACAGTGGGCTGTTAAAGGCTGATGATGAAATAGTCAATAGGATATCTTATTATGTTCCAAGAACTGTTATTAGACGCGAGGTGCGCGCCCGCCCCTTCTTTGCAATACCATCCTGCAAAATAAATGCTGGTGTTCGCGCACCTTTGCGACGACTTTGTACTCACTTTAATGATTGTTTTGTGAATTTGGATATATTTGCAATGCCTGCTACTGCGTTTCGAAAAAATGTAATGAAAATTAGCAGGGAATCCTTCTGATAACCTGAACCCTAACTGTTTTAGTGATGTACCTTAATTACCTTTACCTTTTTTATTCAACACATCAATTTGTCTTAATTTATTAAATCATGTTTACTCGTAACATTAAGTCCAACCTACACATACCTAATTATATTCTGTGGATAACGGTGTGGGTGCACATTTACTCATGTTTTATTGTATATACTAATAGACTAAGGATAATGTGTCACTGTTTGTTTATCCCTAATAAATAAATAAATAAATGATGATGAGGCACCAAAGGCTCAATTTTTCTCGTGGGTAAAGGTAACCTATGCCGAAACGTCGCAGCTAAGTATAAAGTAGGTATCTATTTCACTTTTATTATCAAATAATTTTGCCATATTGACCCGTTTCGTAAATATTAGTTAAGCTATATCCGATGGGGGATAGGGACTGCCTCCGTGCTCCAGTAGATAGCGTATGCGACTGCTTATCGGAGGTCCCGGGTTCGATTCCTGGGTCGAGCAAAAGTGTTACTGGGTTTTTCCGAATTCTCAATAGCAGCACGGAGTCTGGTGATGTGCCCGGTAACGGCAACAGGCTCTCCCACTATTCCGTGGGACCTAACAATTCATAGCGATATGTGGGTGTACCTAATATTACACCTCTGCCAACCCCTTCCGGGATACACAGGCGTGGTCTATAAAAAAAGACTATATCCGATATATGACCCAAAAGGACCGTACGTAAGATAATGTTCAAACGTTTCTGCCACCCCACCAACATCTGTCTGCACATGACAGCCGTAACTAAAACGCCGTATAACATTTCATCAACACAAATTCTTTGGCTACGGAATTTTAAAAATTGAAAACCCGCAAACGGACGGATGCGGCCGGTAATTTTAGTCGTAAAGTCGCCGAAACAACGCTGCGGTTGTGTGTGGTCCACCCTTAGCGGACGTTTTATGATGTAGCCGACTCTTTATTTACACATGATCGATTCTTTTGAGTTTAATTGTTTTATTATTATATATTATATTTGTGAATGTAGTTGGAGCGGGTTGGATGTACAAGCTAGTATCCTCTATATTACCTAGATAAACGCGGTAATATAGAGGATACTATACGGATATTCCATACGAATGAATATTCACATTAAAATTATTTTACCACTCACAGTCGTTGTCACGTAAAACTTTCGCCCGTATACCGACTTTACAGGCAACCAATTTTTTTATCGTTGGGAAGAGAGAGCTCACTTTTCCTGTCGGAATAACTTGCGTTGTGAGTATTCTGCGCGCGATGTCAGATGCGTATCTAGTACTTCGCGCGCATTGTCCGATTATTTTAAAACGAGCTTAGTTTTTGGAAGCTCAGGGCACATCTAAAAATTTAAATCTCTGTATACAAGTCTTGCCTCATAAAATTTTTTTCTCGAGTAGACATGCAATAAATATGTTATAAATGCTTACGCTTCGGATCCTTGTCCGCTTTCCAGTACAATAAGATTTATTTGACAAGTAAATTTTCTTTGTTTTCCGTTTAGTCAAACCCAGTGTGACAATAATAATCGTAACCATAGACAAATCAAGCTGCATTTTAATAATAAAAGTAGATAGAAGAGTGATTGTTTGGCCTATTTCGATTTGTTTTCTACTAAATTTGTAAATATTACTGTATAAACCTAAAAGTAAATACTCCAATATAAAATAGCACAACTTAACAACTGACGTAACGAATATTGAATTAAAATACCTCGATTAATTGTGTAACTAGATTGATCTAGTAGGCTGTGTTTTAGTTCGTACTAGTTATTAGTCATGTGCTTCTTTTTTCATGTATTTGACTGCATATTTTATGCAAGGGTGTACTTAATACATTTAGAATTTTCTACCACAATCCTTAGCACAATGTAGAGATAGTTGAAACAGATGTTCTGTACTTAAGAATTGATTTCAACGCACACTATAAACATACAATAATATACACGTTCCTTCACGATTTCCTTCGTTTAGGTAATATGATGTACACAATCAAAGTCATCATCATCGTCCTAGCGTTATCCCAGTTGCATCCAAGACTTCTCGCCTTGGAGCCCGAGGTCCGCTTACTAGTCTAACCAGATTTGACAGAATATCAGCTTTTTTCTACAGAGCGACTGTCGTCTGACCTCCGCAACCCAAAGGGATAGCGATATTCCATGGTTTAGACCAGTATCAGTTTATTTGAGGGTACTGACTCCCCGTAACGACTGTCAAAGATCTTCATGACAGCCGGGACCGACGGTTTAACGTGCTCTCCGAGGCACGCGGCAAGCGATAATTAACAATTCAATACGCACTTAACTTCGAAAAGTCGTTGGCGCGCGCCGCCGTGGATTCGAACCTGATACCCTCTGCATAGAAGTCTGTTAGTATATCGACTCGCCTATCGCTGCCTTTCCCTAATATACACAATCAAAATATATAATATTATATTGCATCAATAATACAATAACGATTAAGATAATCTTGCTGATAACACATCTCACATACCTACATTCACGTGCCGTGTTTTAAATGACGATCGACTGCCATCCTGATGCCACCCAGGGAGCTCGTTTCGTCAAGTATTAATCGAATATAGAAGAAGACCTTTTATCATAATCAGCCTTGTTTTATAATCTGCCCACTGCTGGGCACAGACATTTCATCGTGAGAAGGTTCAGGCCAATGACCGCTACGCTGGCCAAGTATGGATTAACAGACTTCACAGGCTTTTTACAAATATGGAGAACTGTTGGACGCGCAGGTTTCTTCACGATGTATTCCTTCACCGCTATGCATGAGAGGAGCCTCCCCGAGCGACGTCGAAAAGCGACCAAGAGTCCTAACGTCCAGCGCACCCTGGACACCTAGCACTCGGTAACGCAGAGTCTAGGTGACCAATCCTCTCACCACGATGGTTCTATCAAATAACAAACGGCACTTTTCAGTGCCACACCTCACAAAGCCGGCGTTAAAAGTAATATCTATTAACATTGAAGGATTTTCCAACAGTAAATCAACCCTTCTCGCAGAGCTCGGCCAAACCACAAACTGTGACATAATGTGTGTCCAAGAAACACATAGAAGCAAGGAAAACCCACGTCTACAAATACCTGGATGGAATCTATCAGCGAAGATACCAGATTCAAAATACGGTAGCGCCATTTTCACAAAAAATAATCTTAAGGTGACATCTGCATTTTGCAGATCTGAAAACTCTGTTGAAATCATAACAATAGACATTGGCACATGTACTGTGACATCTGTATATAAACCACCCAATGAACCTTTTCACTTTTACAAAACAAGTAACTTCGATGACCGAGCGGTAAAAATAGTCGTAGGTGACTTCAACAGTCATAGTTTAAACTGGGGTTATAAGGAGACAAATCTCGATGGCATTGCAGTTGAAGAATGGGCAGAGTCTATGGATCTCATCTTACTCCATGATCCCAAATTAAATCCAACGTTTAACAGTTTTCGATGGCGCAAGGGTTATAACCCAGATCAAATTTTTGTTAGCTCTAGCATTGGCTCGCTATGCTGTAAATCAGTATGTCCTCCGATCCCTAACACACAACACCGGCCAATCGAGTGTCTAGTCCAAGCGGCAATAACACCATTGCGAGTCCCATTTAAACGCCGTTTCAACCTGTCTAAGGCAAACTGGACCCAATTCGCAGAGTACGTGGATTCAGCTCTTTGTAACTTAAAACCATTGCCTAGTAGCTACGACAAGTTTGTGGACATTGCCAAAACCGCTGCAAGGAGAAGTATACCCCGAGGATGCCGCAGGTTTTATATTCCAGGACTCTGCAAAGATTCTGCGAAGCTCCTAGATAACTATGAGCAGATGTATATAATGGATCCTTTCTCTGAGGAAACTTTGCTAATGGGTCGTGAGCTAATGCTCCGAGTAAGCCAAAGCCGCAAAGAACAATGGATGTCTCTCGTCTCTAATGTAAATATGACACATAATACCAAAAGAGCATGGGCAACAATTCACAAGCTTACCGCAGATCCACCTCCTGCCACAAACCAAGGTCAAGTTCCTGCCAACCAGGTGGCTCACCAGCTTCTGTTAAATAGCAAACCACCCAAACGGCTCCGAAATGTTCGTAAAATAAATAAGCCGACCACAATCTCCAATGACATTAGTAAGCCTTTTACACTCACCGAATTATCATTAGCAATTAAAGCACTACAGAATGGTAAGGCCCCAGGCGTGGATGATCTTATGGTGGAGCAAATTAAACATCTCGGACCCGTGGCTATATCCTGGCTTTTGCAATGTTTCAACAATTGCCTAGAAACAAAACGGATCCCAAAAATGTGGAGGCAGGCCAAGGTTGTGGCCCTTATCAAACCTGGGAAACCACCTGACGATCCAAAGAGTTACAGACCAATATCACTGCTTTGCCACACGCACAAATTATTTGAGAGACTCCTTCTCAATCGTCTCACCCCAATCACAGACCCTCAACTTATAGCCGAACAAGCAGGCTTCAGACCCGGGAAGTCGTGTTGTGGCCAGATCCTCAATCTTACACAGCATATTGAGGATGGGTTTGAGAGGAGAAATATTACCGGTGCGGTTTTTGTGGATCTGTCTGCTGCCTATGACACTGTTAACATCAGGAGGCTTCTTTCGAAAGTCGAAACACTGACGGCCGATCCTGGATTTGTCCAAATTCTAGGTGAGCTCCTTTATAGTCGTCGTTTCCAAGTTCACTTGCTCGCAGAGCAGAGTAGATGGCGCTGCCTAAAAAATGGTCTTCCTCAAGGTAGTGTGCTAGCGCCAACACTATTCAATATATATACCAACGACCAACCTACCACTACTTCTACTACAAAGTTTCTGTACGCAGATGACTTGGCGCTTACCACGCAGACCCAGACATTTGAAGAGGCCGAAAGGAACCTTGTGACGGCTCTTGATCGGCTGGCAATATACTACGAGGAGAATGGCCTAAGACCTAACCCTTCAAAAACCCAGTCCTGTGTTTTCCATCTCCGAAACCACTGTGCCAACCGAGTCCTTAACATCCAGTGGCAAGGAGTGAGTATAAAACATTGTCCCTATCCGAGATATCTCGGGGTTACTCTGGACCGATCACTCACTTTTGAGACACACTGCCAAAATACAAAAATGAAAGTGGCGACACGAAACAATTTGCTCCGCCGTCTGACGTCCACATCCTGGGGAGCCACGCCAGATGTTCTCCGTACGACGGGACTGGCGTTATGTTTCAGTGCTGGGGAATACGCTTGTCCAGTTTGGCACCGGTCCGCTCATGCCGATCTTGTTAATGTGGCGTTAAATGAAACGTATCGCACCATAACCGGTTGTCTAAAGCCCACTCCATTAAACATGGTCTATCCGCTAGCAGGAATATCACCGCAAAATGTTCGACGAGATGTAGCCTGCTCTATAGAAAAGCAGAAACAGGAGTCTGATTGTCGACACCCTCTACACAAAAATCATATGCCACCACACCGCCTCAAAAGTCGGAAAAGCTTTCAACGGCACACCGAGCCATTAAGCGACGAGCCTGCAACCGCAAGATGTAGGCTGTGGGCTGAAAAGCATCCCCCACCGTCACACTATACCTCACCACAGGAGTCTCTTCCACCTGGACACACTCTGCCCTGGCCTGTATGGAAGTCCCTTAATAGACTTCGCACCCAGGTTGGACGCTGCAGAACGAACTTGTGTAGGTGGGGTTTCAGGGATCCCGGTCTTGCTCAGTGTGACTGTGGTGAGCTGGAGCAGACCATGGCACATCTGTTGGTGTGCCCTTCTTGCCCATGCACTTGTACGCTATCTGAGCTTTGCGCGGCCAATCCTAATGCAATTAAAATGGCCGAATATTATGCGAATAATATATAGCTCGCATCTGGAACCATCGACACGAAGAAGAAGACCGCTAAACAAACGATGATTAACAATTTAATATCCGAAATGTCAGTAGTTGGCCGCGCCGTGTATTTAAACTAGAAGTCAGAAGAAAACCCGAGTAATTGGTGATAAACTATCCCGTATCTGGGTACTTGTCAATTCTTGCTTTCACTGCCCCTCTATAAGTAACATTAAAAACACATTAATGTACGAGTGTTTCTCGTAATTAGATTGTGAAATCTATGCCTATCTCTTCGGCGGTATATATGCCTATCGTCCTTGATACCGAAGACGTAAAAAATATCCGACACGAACACCCCATCAATTTGTAATTACTAAACTAATACAAGTCGAGTTCTGTCACGGTTAATAACTTTGAACAAACAGATCGTAACCCCGAACGAATGTCGCTGTTATGTTTTATATCCGTGTCGATTCGGGAATATTGAATGTCGGTACTTCAGGCGTTTTTACATCGCAAGGGTTATCATATGTATATGAGTGTTTGGGTTCACTTTCTCGTGGAAGTTATGGAGTAGTTGAAACAACAGTGTTTCTGCCTTCTGTCGTCTGTTTTCTGTGTGTTTTTGCTTTAAAATTCTGCACCAACTCTAGGTGAAATCTCCTTCAGTCAACGAAAAAAAGAAGACCAGTCTTTGCGCTTTATTATCACATAGAGGGATCGTATTGCCTAAGCCTTCTAATTCATAATGAAAAGAGGCCGGTGGCCATATGCATTTGTGTTATCACTATACATATACCTACTCGTAGCACCCAAGTGAGTAACAGTGAATCAAAGATGCGGCGTAAATTGTCAACATACGCCTCGTTTACTATGTAGTTTGTACTTTGCAATCTACAGTGTATAGTCTAAGAGCCAGTGCTCCGCAGACTTACGGTATAGTAGCAAACTCCATATTAATGCTGGTTATACTAATTCATCTGCTGTAGATCAAATGGGGGTTCACTATTCCCATAGAGGGTTCCTTTAGGCGTGCCTAGAAGTCGAAAAGCATGCAAATCGACTTTCAAAACGTGATCGCAGCATGTCTGCCGTTTTGATATCTTTAAATATATATTTGTTTTTATAGAAAAACTTAATGGCAGACACTTGTTCCGGTTCCTATTATATTTTATATAATATCATAGTTTCCAAAATTTCATAAAATTTACGTTATTTTAGCAAAGCTAAAAATTATATATGTTATTTATATTATTATTATAAACATATATTCACAATTCGGATTCCGAAAAGGTATGGGGTGCACGGATCAAGTCTTTTCCTTGCGGTGCGTAGCCGAAAAATTCTTGGCCAAAGGTCAAAAGGTCTATTGCGCATTCGTGGATTTGGAAAAGGCTTACGATAAAGTGGTGAGGAATGAAATGTGGTCGGTACTGTCGATGTATGGGGTGAACAGCAGCCTCATACGAGCTCTGAAATCCCTTTATGAAGATTCTAGAGCTTGTGTGAGGATAAATGGGTCGTACACGGATTGGTTTACCATCGAAACAGGTGTTAGACAGGGATGTGTAGCGTCGCCGTGGCTGTTCAACCTCTTCATGGACAGTTGTTTGCAAGATTTGAAAAATAGTGACTGTGGATTAAGGATGAATGAGTTACTTGTCAAATGCCTCCTTTATGCTGATGATCAGGTTATACTTGCGTCTTCAGCGGAGGAGTTGCAGGAGATGGTAACAATCATGCATGGTGCGTTAGAGAGGAAGGGAATGAAAGTAAATGTAAGTAAAACGAAAGTTATGGTTTTTGAAAAGGAGGAATGCGTTACGGCTTGCAATGTTATGATCGATGGACAGCGAGTGGAGCAAGTGAATGAGTTTTTATATTTAGGTACGCTGTTTACAAGAGATAGTAAGAATGTAGAAGATATTGAAAGAAGAGTTAATGCAGGTAATAGAGTGAATGGAGCTCTGAAGGCGTTTATGAATAGCCAAAACGTGTCCAAAAAGGCACGTTTGGCTGTCCATAGAGGGGTGTTAGTACCTACTCTTATGTATGGTAGTGATAGTTGGGTATGGCAGAAGAGTCATGAAAGTAGAATAAATGCTGTAGAAATGAGAGCACTGCGAAGTATGTGTGGTGTTTCTTTGACTGACAGAGTAAAGAATTGTGTGATAAGAGAGTGTTGTGGGGTAAAAGAAGATGTAGTGACAAGCATCGAGAAAGGTATGCTAAGATGGTTTGGACACGTGGATGGATGACGAAAGACTGACCAAGCAGATATATAAGGCAAGTGTGGAAGGGACAGGACGAAGGGGAAGACCTAGGCGGACGTTCTCTGACCAGATTGGAGACATCCTAAAAACAGGACAGGTTAGAAGCACCCTGAACAGAAGAGCATGCATGAGGAATCTGATGGGAGTGAATGAAGCAAGAGAGATATGTCAAGATCGTTGCAAATGGCACTCCGTAGTCTCTGCCTATCCCTCCGGGAAACAGGCGTGAGTCTATGTATGTATGTATGTATATTCACAAAGGCAGACACATGGGTCGGTTCTGACACGCGGGCAGACCACACAATACTTTCTCAGTCGTGCTATTGAAGTTGCATGATTTTGATTTTCTCACTCTTCATTTTGCAGGGATCCAGTGTTTCAGCAAAGCTACAATTTATGTATGTTTTTTACATCATTATTATACATGTATATCTAAAAAACCAGACAGATAGGTCAGTTCTAAAATGCAGGCAGACTACATAATATAGTTTCGCAGTCATACTAATGGAGATACACGATATTAACTTTCTCACTCTTACTGGCAATGACAGCGAATCAGTATGAATACATGTGAACAGTGTTTTAAAATTTTATATATAACTCTTATTTTTAATCATAAACATATAAGTTTTTATAAAGAAATCAACAATTTTTTTTCACTTACAATAATAATGATTTGCTATTAATTTTGTTCTTACAAAACATACAACTCGAAATTCAAATACAGAATAAACAAATTTAATATTGGCTACAAAAAATCAAAATGATTCACTGTTCTTCGTCAGAACTGCAAACTTTCGTTGATTGAAACAAGGCAAATTATTTGTTTCCTAGGGAGGGTAAACTAATGGCTTGAAGGTCAGAGGGTCTAGTATGAGTTTTGCGTTTTTTAAATGCGCCCCCTAGCGGAGTCTATCGATCGCTACTCTCCGTTATTCATATATATCTATCGCTATTTATTTAGAAAATGTATGGAAATTGTTCCCGTCGACTAGGCTATCGTCACTGTGACAATCGAGTGCAAACTCGTACTAGACCCTCAGGTAACTATCCTATTAAATTGCAGAGAAAAACATTTATTTTATTCAATTTGTTTCCGAAACGAATACCGTTTTTACAACGGTGCTTGAATACTGAATCCCTGCGAGATGAAGAGAGAGAAAGTCAATATCGTGTATCTCCATTAGCATGACTGCGAAACTATTATGTAGTCTGTCTGCATTTTAGAACCAACCTATCTGTCTGGTTTTTTAGATATACATGTATAATAATGATGTAAAAAACATACATAAATTGCAGCTTTGCTGAAATACTAGTTCCCTGCGAAATAAAGAGTGAGAAAATCAAAATCATGCAACTTCAATAGCACAAATGAGAAAGTATCGTGTGGTCTGCCCAAATGTCAGAACCGACCTATGTGTCTGCCTTTGTAATTATATGTTTATAATAATTATATAAATAACATATATAATTTTTAGCTTTGCTAAAATAACGTCAATTTTATGAAATTTTGGAAACTATGATATTATATAAAATACTAGAGGACGCCAGCAGCTACGCATGCACATTTTTTTAAATTTATCTGTTTTGACCGATCTCGTGGATATTTCGGGAAATCCCTTCTTAGTGCACCTCTACGGTCCTCAAGGAACATACATGCCAAATTTCAGCTTCCTGCACTCAATAGTTTTGGCTGTAGCTTGTCTCTCAGTCAGTCAGTAAAGCAAGGATTTTATATATTAAGAAGAAAGTAGGAACCGGAACAAGTGTCTGCCATTAAGTTTTTCTATTACAAAAAATATTTATTTAAAGATATCAAAACGGCAGACATGCTGCGATCACATTTTGAAAGTCTATTTTCATGCTTTTCGACTTCTAGGCACGCCTAAAGGAACCCTCTATGGGAATAGTGAACCCCTATTTGATCTACGGCAGATGAATTAGTATAACTAGCATTAATATGGAGTTTGCTACTATACCGTAAGTCTGCGGAACACTGGCTCTCAGTCTATAGCTCTCTAGCCCTGTCGATTATTAGAGTAGGTACAGCTTTAGGAAGAGCTTAGAGATTTTTTGAGTTAATTGTTTCATTTTGCTAACATTTCTCTCTGGGACTCACCCACGTTCCTTATACTGGATACAACACTCAATGGCAAGATCTTGAACAAACATACGATGAGAGCAACTGAAATCATAACCCAGCTTTTAGAAAATAAATAAATATTTACTTGTAGATGAAGTAATTACTCCTTATAAACGTTTGCCTCTTTACCTGTTTGAAACAACGTCATAACGCGAACAGAAAATTAAAACGCCTTTCTTTCACAGGATTCGATAGAATAAACTGAAGCTATTTATCAAAGACAGTAATTATTTCTCAGCAGAACCACCATATTGACTTCGCTTTCAATTAACTAAACCACTGAAATTATAAACACTGGAGTCAGTATTTATTTTTCTTCCATTCGTCTACAATTAAAAGCAAACTTAACAACATGATAAAGGCTTTATTACGAAGAACTTAAATAATTGTTTACTGCTTAGGCGTTGAATAAATGTTTTATTATACATTTAAAGGGTTGTGTTGATTGGTGTTTGTACAGTTGTATTCAAAATGAGTAAGAATTTCGATTTCAAGAGACCTTCCCTAGCAGTTAAAAATGTTTGCCTGTTGGTCTAGTGGTTAGTCATACTGTGTATGGAGTCATGGCTGTCTCTAAAATTCACTAAGCCATTAGGTTCACCACGGACGAAACTTTGTGCTATACACTTATTTATCTTCAGTGGTGTTATTTATCTGTGCCAATTTCACTGTGCACGTATTCGCGAATCAAGATCAAGCAAAGTAAGTTTAATTACGAGTCCATGGCGTATATTTTGCTTTCTTGCCCTCTTTGGCTATTTACCTGCAGCAAACAAAACCTTAAGTGGCATCAGACAATGCGGTTGCCGTAGCAAAGTTTTGGTAACAGAAAAGTTGAACCATTTTTCTTGCATGTAATAGAAAGTTGGTATAGCTGGTGGCAATGCGAATCGAATCTACGATGGCATGTCCAATACCATAACCATTGAACTCATTCTCTAACCATATTTGTTTCTGATTCTACTTTCTACTTCGTTCGTTCGAATGTGACATAAGAATAAACATTGTGTTAGCTTGTATTTTGCTTGTGATGTCTGTCCATTTTATTATATGTTTTATACACGTGCCACGATTTTATTGGTTTATATGTCGTAAAGTCATTCGAAAACCTGAGAAAAGTACATTTTGGGATCTAGAATACTTCCTACTCTCATAAATATGATGACTCGCGTTCGTCCTAAAAGAACACTTTCTACTAATCGGTTCAAAATATAATAATAAAATCAAGAGCGGGTCGGACTCGCCCATGAAGGATCCGTAGTAGAGGTATACTATACATACCCACTATCTTTACGTAACGATATTCACTATCACTTTTTAGCAAGTACCAATTACTTTGTTTTCCATAGTGTTTGTTTAAATGACAAAGTTATATGTGCTGTTTTTGAACGTCTGTTTTTGAACGTGTGCTATATTTCAAAAACTGCTACATATCGTTCAAACGTTAAAATTTAATTGGAAAATAAAAATACACTTTGCAAATCTTTCCAAAAAATACTGAAAGTACTAGAAAAGATAAATTTAAGTCTACCTCAAGTATAATTTCAATACCTAGAATTCACGTAAAGGAACCACCTTTTAGTCCATAAAGCATCTTGAATTTTTGAACGACGAGTTTACAGAATGGAACCGTGAAGAATCTACATTTCAAGCAACCTCTTTCTAGACGTGAATCACATCTCAGAGACGTATCTCAGCTCTCAAAACGACGAACGTGCTCACTTGAATAGAAGCGTTTAACTTTTAACCCAATTCTCGAAATAATTATGACTTTTAATCAGACAAAGATTTCAATGTGTTGCTCTAAGGACGTTTAAACACGATCAAATTTTTGGTGAATATTTCACTGCTATCTTGCGAATAAGAAGATACTTATGTAGATTTTTATATATTTTTCAACCACAAACAAAGGGCATGAATAAATATTTTTCAGCTACACTTTCTGATATAGGTAGGTAGTTTGAATCAAATCTCATATTATACGAATATTAGTCAAATATTTTGCGTTTCAGAGGATCAGTTATAGGTAGTCCTTAAATATACCCCAAGATTTTCCTGACGTGTAATTTTTCTTTTAATTTTGATCGAATTTAATGAGCTGATCAATTTAAACGCCTCAATCAAAAAGTTTTCTTAGAGAGTTATTCAAATGAATGTAAATTATGACTATACTAAAGAACTTGGAAAATTAAAAACGTTTCTTGTGTACCGGAAATCCTGCTATCAAAGATATACCTATGGTAACTGTAAAACGATTCACACCTATTGTCTATAGATATTGCGATACTAGGCGCCTCCCAGTGTGCTGCCCACATGTTATATGTATAAACTATAAAACCGCCACGTTTGAAAAGTTGTAAAATGCCTTGTGCAACATATCTATAAAAATAATATTAAGTGAAGTCCCCTGACCGCGTTTGCCTGCATGAATGCTATAGACTCAAAAACTACCTAACGGAGTTTGTACGGTTTTAACCAATAGTGTGATTTCAGATGTTGTTGTTAGGATCGGTCCATGGGAGAGCCTTTTTTTTTTGGTGTCGGGTTGGAAAATTCTCATGGAGTCCCTTCGCCCTGGGGGGGAAGGACGAAGGGGACTGTCAGACTCTTACTGACTAAAAACCAACCCGTGCTCCTCATGTATCCATGTGTCGGAGGGTAGGGTTTCACCGAAGCATTCCTCGCTATACCCCTCGACGGGTATTGGCCCGCCAGATGGTCAGGCGGGCCCCGAACGAAACCCCCTTGGCGGCGGATGAAGGTGTTGGGTTCCGCCGCCAAAACACCCAGCAGCCGCAGAGGATAGGGAGGACGGCAACGCAACACCGCATCTCCTCTTCCTCTGCGGCCCCACCGCGACGCAACGATGCATGGTGCGCCCGCATTTGGTCGCGGGAGTTAGGGCGTGCGGCAACGCAACACCGACACGCCTCTCCTCCCGCGACCGCACCCGACTGCGAGGGACAGACAGAACTGTCCCCCGCACCCATGGACGCATCCTACGCAGGCTTCACGCAAGCCCACGTGGAGCGTCCCCTCCCGAGATACCGCTTAGCTTCACCGTGGGTGAAAATCAAATCCACGGTTACTAAGCCCCCCCCCCCCCCACCACGACAAGGTGGAGATCCCACGGGGGTGTCCATGGGAGAGCCTGGCTTATGTCCAGCAGGGGACATAGTATGCATACTTGATGATCTATGCTTTGAAGTTGTGATCAAAAATGTTCAGAAAAATGTATTTCATATTAGCCCCACCCCGCCTTGCAAAATTTACGGTTATTTTATCATACAATACCTAAAGTCTAATTAAATTTAAAACACGCACACAACACCTTGAACATAATTCAAATTAAATCAACACAGCTTGCGAAACGAATTAATGTGACACTCGGAAAAATACGTGTGACAGCAGGGGCTTGTCAGTTTTGCCTGACCGTGTACTATCTACATCATTCCAAGAAGAACATCAAGTAAATTTAAACCTTAAAATTAGGAAGTCAAGATGGATTTTTGAATGGTTTTTGTATTATGTTATGTAGCACCTGTTGTTACGCATCAACATTAATTTGTTTAGAACGCAATTTCTTCGTCGTAAGGTATCGTCTCAAGTTCTCATCTCGATACTCATACAGAACCCTTTATAATAAAGGACTTATTTCACTCTGTTTCTTTGCTAAAGTGCGTGCTCCGTAATGTTTTCGGTTATAAAACGCGTTGTTGAAATCGTTGAATTTATGTGTTTTATGAATATGGCATCGATCAAAATGAACTTTAGGATTAATATATTGCTTTATAAAATAATTTACATAAGTTATTGTTCTACGAGCTTATCATGATAGTTTGTTTAAGACATTTGTTGATGAAACGTGATTATTCTACACTCAAATAAATATAACTTCAAGTAATAAATGAGTCTTTTGTGGTGGTAACTCAAATTCTTGTTTTAAACAATTTATCAATAAGATCTGCTGAATTGAGAATTGCCGATACCAACTTTGCAGGTTAGTCATGAGTAAAAGGGGTCCATATTGGCTCACCTAAAGTTCTTTAACCGAAATTGTTCTTCCTAATGATTTGTAATCCGAATGATTACTCTTCCTAAAATTTTTCATCCTAGTTTTCATTCAAACTATTTGTAGTGCAACCGGCGATGTTCATAACACTCATGTTTCCGAAAATTGTAATTAATAATATCATTAATGTTAATATACTTAAAATCCTACTGTTTTATATCATAACGCTAAACATAATTACCATAATATTTTCACTCATACTCAGAAATAAACATTTACCATGTTTATGGCCTGGGAGTTTATACCGCAGTTTTAACCATATAATGTACTTACGAAAAAAAGCGGCGATAGCCCAGTGGTGTACGTAACGGAATGCCGAGACGATGGTCTCGGGTTCGATCCCTAGGTACCCCGGGCACACACCTCTGACTTTTCGAAGTTATGTGTGTATTAAAAACGTTAATTATCGCTCGCTTAATAATGTGCCCGGTAGATGGCAATAGGCTCGCCCCCTATTACATTGGGACCTAAACATAACTGGCGAAAAGTGGGTGTAATACACCTCTGCCTACCCCTTCGGGGAAAAAAAGGCGTGAAGTTATGTTATGTTATGTTATGTTTTATGTACTTAAATAACTATAGGACCGATTCGGTTCTGGCACTTCGCCGGTCACTGCCGCGGCACGCTCGCTTCGCTCGCTCGGCTCGTGCGTTGTGGTCACAGTTCTAACCTCACCTAAACCAATAATTATGAATAGGACCGATTCGTTTCTGGAACTGGACCATTATACCTACTATTGTGTATTTGTACCATGGTACTATTATTCTTGTATGTTATACATGTTATGTGAAAATAAAGTTACGCAAAATTAATGTATATAATATTGATTATTATGAATGAAAAGAAATCTAAATAAAAAAGAAATGACTTTGAATAATAGTGTAAAAGATGGTTATGTTTATTGCTACTGACATTATGAAGTTGAATGCTTCGGACTTATGAACATTAGAGACAGAGTAGTTAGAAATTGTGATTGTTTTAGAGAATTATGTTGAGAATTTAGAAATTGTGTTGATTTTCGGATTACCCATTATCAGAGTTGAAAATTTAGGTGAACTTTGGCGCACCCGAGTAAATGTGAGAAAAAAGAAAATACTTGCCAAGAAGTTACTTTTATTAAAGCTCGACAAAACAATAGCAATAGCCTTACAAATACCACGGTATATACTTATTAAAAGTATATCAAATATATACTTTGTGGCGTATGACCGGTACCTACCGAGTGTGCGTCATAATACCGTCCATACGCTCGGCCAATCAGAGAAGGCCATCGTCCGCGCTCATGAGTTTTGCCCATATTTGGTTACGCGCCGACACGAACTCTGATGGTGGGCCCAGTATATATAGGGGCCGACAGAGAGACGCGTATCCTGGTCCCAGCTGTGGGTATGTTAAATACTACATTTACTGCGTTAGCGTACTGCCCATCTCTCTACCTGCTAGCTGAGGCCGGCTGACGCCGCCTGCCTGACTCTAATGGTTGTGGCTCTCCTAATGCTGCTTTCCTTCAGGTTCCAGGTCCACCTTAAACCTGCCCTGCACACCACCGGAGGGAACAGCGTGGGAGACTGCAGCCCTTAGTGTTCAGGCCAGTGTCGTGTTGTTGGTCGGTCATACTCGTGGCAAGGGAAGTGAGACAATACTCGGCAATAAACGCATAGAACCTTTTCTGCGTTTTAATACCAGAACCCGTTACAACTTATAATAAGTATATATTTGATATACAAAAGCAACCCTTAAAGTACACACAATCGCTAGAAATATAACAAGCTATAGGTACCTACACATAACAACATTCTCAATAAAACAACAAAAATAAAATATTTACATATTACCTCGGTCGGGCATTGAATCCGCATTGAAATAATAAGTCTGCTGTCAGTTTAATTGACAAGCCTGCCTGATGCCTTGACTCAGTCCGTGACGTGTAGCCGGCTTTATGTGGCCGCAATGTAAATTCAATTTTACCGACGTACGAGTCCAGTGTTCGATTTTCGTATAAGTTGACAGGTGGGCCATTTTGGAGGTATAATGAAAAATATTATAATTATTACGTACAGGTTGATTGTAAATGTAAACTGCCTTTGATGATTGGCAAAGGTGCTCTTGTTATGGCTAAGTGTGAGTACGATATTATTTTGTTGTACGAACTGGTTCCCGCAGTTTCCCCTGCACAATGAGTTTTTTTAGTTTCGATACGCAAATTTGAATTTTTCAAAAACCGTATTTTTTATTATTTTATTATTTTAGATTTAGGGGACGAATTTCGTCCGGTGAAAATTTCAATAACATTAGATTGTTCTAATGATTACCCTGGAATTAGTCATAAGACTATGTAAATAGTACATAAGCACTTGAGAAATAATAGCAATTTTGCACAGACATACAGTGTTCAATTTTATTTATAGGTATCTTATAGATTATGTATACGCACTTCTGCTGCAATATTGGTATATTAGGCAGATATACGTGTTTGTATCTATTATGACAATATTTATGACACAAAGTAATAGCAATTGCTTATAATCCTTGAAAATAATTATGGACACCAAGACTTTTAAAAGAAACCCTCGACAACGACTAACCAGTAGAGCCTGACCCACTATTGGATAGAGTGACCTTACAAAGGAAGATCAGTGTAAACTGGCTGCTGTTTTTAAAAGGAAACCACCACATTAAGTACAGGTCATCAATTTATCCAATACCAGCATTACCTGACCTACCATTGAAAATACTGATCTCACTAAGAAAGGTCAGAGTATTCTGGTAGCTAAGCTACAGCATGCTGTTTTACTCGTTATACCTGATTCAAGAAAACAAATTATAAAACAAAGGTATCGTAAATAAATTTTACAACATGTTCACGTCATGTTGTTAATGAAAAATTATATGTCATTTTTGTTTGTTTGTACAAACTTAACGCGGGACACGTAAATCATGTTAATATTAAAATTTATGGTTAAAATTTATTTGGTTAACGGTAGTCGTATATTATTCTCGTATTAAAGGTTAATGATACTGGTTGGTTGTATTTTAAACAAGTTTGTGAATGTGATGAGTGGTGCAGTGGTTTATTGATTTTGTTGCCACTGTTAACTGGTGTGGGTTTTATTTCATAAATAGGTATTTTTCGGATTCCATCTTGATATTTGTTGTAATTTTTAAATCAGTGTTGAGTGGAGATGAAACATTTGAAACTTGCAGCTTCAATTAATATAATTATGATAAGTAATTCAATGTATTTTATGAAAACAATTGAAAAATATTTATATAAATTGTAACTTTTAATTCCGTCGATGATCCGATAAACACACATCATCTGATGTAACTCGTCTTTTCTACGATCAATAGTTTTTTTGTGATATAGAAGGCAAACGCAGCAGACGGATCACCTTGGTACGCGATTTCCGCCGTCTATGGACACTCGCAACACCGAAGGAGTCGAAGTGCGTTGCCGGCCTTAAAAAAGAGTACCTACTTATGTACGCTCTTGTTGAAAGTTTGAAGGACATATTCTTCTAGAAATAGTTGTTGTAACCGTTACACACTAGCTCAAACTATCATTAACTACATGACCATTTGTAGATATCGGCTGGATAATCGTACAGGAGTGATAAATCAACTCATGATAAATAACTAGTTTCAAATGTTCGCACGCTATGCCAAACGTGCAGTTACAATCAAAATAAACTTATGACAGTAGAGTACTTATAAGAACCACGCGTTATTCCGTATATGTTTCCGAACATTCGAAGTCGTTTAAGCAGTTCTCACATAATTTAGTTGATGACGAATCCGAACTCAAAGGTGCCATTAACAGATAATTCGCTATCAAGGTAGACAACAAAACACTATTGAGGGAAATTGTAAAGGTACGGCTACATCGCTATGAAATCGAAAAGCGTTGCGCTTTTTTGCACTTATTTTCATTTTAAGGAGACTACTTGTATGCAAGCAAGGATAAGTGCTTCCGCTCTCACTAGCCTTCTGCTACACCTGGCTCCTATACCTTCGCATTAACTTGCTCTCTTTCTTGAGAAGGGAGAGATAATGGGCAGAAAAGGGGAGCTTAAAATCGAAAAACGACGCGCCTTTTTGCACTTTTTGACTATTTTCATTTGACGGATCGTCTACTTGTGTGCAGGCAAGGAAAGGTGCTTCGTACGCTCTCGCTGGCCTTCTCTCCCTTTTGCAGAAGAGGTTTAGGGACTTGAGGCGAGGAAAACTTAATGGCCCTATTATTTTACGTTTTGAGTGATGCCTAGTTAACCAAATCACAGGTTCTTCATCATGTGTGCCTTCTTTAAAAAAGTCATCTTTTGTAAGGACCTTCTTACATTATAGCCTTACTTCTGCGCTTAGGTGTGTGCAGACCTTTATACAGATCTGCACGGTTTGGCTTCAGGCCAACCGTTGACAGACTCCTCAGGGAACCCATTAAGATGTTATCTTTTAAGACGCGGTTACATTTATCAACCATCTGCGCTGACGTATTAGAAAAGGAAGATAATTAAGTTAAGCTTAATGTTGAAGTAAAATTCTAACGTTCTTTTGGGATTTTCGATTGTGGGTAAAATACGAACATTTTGACTCAAGTATTTTTTTTTTATATCTACAGATGAAGATTTATCTTAAGGCGAGGTTGCAGTACTTTTTAAGATTTTTGAACGTCTGAAAGTCCCATGAACTATGATATTTTTAATGAATAAAAATTAAAGTATAAAAGTTGAACATATCTTCTAGTAAATCGTAAAGATAGAAACATGATTTGGAATGATTGGCTCGATAAAAAAAAATTTCAAACATGGCACTAAATCACAATTTTAAACGTGTACTGCTTAGAGATTCCATAATGAATTTATATGAAAGTATTATCAATAGAAACATCTCTTTATTTTAAAATAAATGGTAAAGACAGATTTCGTAATTTCGTTATCATTTTTCTCCAAGAAAAAAAATAGTCAAAATGTTGGCATTATATCGCTCGCCGGCCGTTCATCAGTGTCTGTCTAGGCGTGATTGAGGGCGGACGTACGTCGTTGCTCCGCAAAATCCCCCTCCACCCCCGCATGTACGTTTTCGCAAAAGTACAAAGTAATTCGTATTCCAAACTCAATCGTTCAAACCATAGACATACTAGTAAGAAACCGTAGACAGGTTACTGACAAGGTAACATGACGGAGCTTACGAGTGGCATGCATCGCGAAAAGCGTACGCACACTAATATAAATATGTCAAAATGACACACTAAGAATTAGATAAGAAGTGTAAGTGAGATAGCACATCTAATCGCAAGCGCGAAATAGAGATAAACATATACTCTCTGGACCGACGCGCATTGTGACATCATGCTGACCGTTTCACAAACAATAATTTGACTCAGATGCGACATGATCACTTTGTCTGTCTTGAATAAATTAAATTCACCTCAAAGTAAATTTAATTAATTTATTTAAGGTAGGGAAATAAAAAGTCGATGTGATTTATTTATAACATTTATTAAAAAAGTACATTTTATTCTTCTCATTTCATTCAATGGAAACCTAAAACAGTACGTTAATATAAAAACTGTGCACTGGTGGGTCCCCACCGTAGCCCTGGCAATGCCCCTGGGGGTATGGTGGGTCTTTTAAAGCTTAACCGTACTCCTGGCTGAAATGCTCGTAGTGTTATACCAACGTGCTACGTGGACATTAAACTGAACAGTGTTATCTCTCGTATGATAATGACTTACTACTTACGTTTTTGTATTTTTAGACAAGCGAAGACAAGCGCTAGTACGATGATATAGTGCAACAAGGAGATACATTAGAGAATAAAACGTTTAGGTATTACTGCTATTGGTTATAATGCTTTGTATATTATAGGTATAATCTGTGGTACTGTTGAAGACCCGTCATCATCATCATCCTTGCGCTGTCGGATCATTCCCACTAGTTCTATTGAACAGTTCTATGATAGAACTAATGATACTTTTTTCCTACTAGTTCTATTAGCACAACTTGAGGAGAAGAATAGAACTAATGGGTAACAGTTATAGGAAATTTACCACTAGTTCTATGTATGTTTTACAAGGGTAGTGTCACAACATCACGCTCACATATCTGAATAAATATGTATGTCTACAAATGTGTTAAACGAATGAACGTCTACAAAACAATTGAACGTCTACAAAACAAATGAACGTCTACAAAACAAATGACTAACAGAAAGTGATCAGCTATCGATAGTGATTGCAAAAAACAGGTGCATGCGATTTTCGACCTTATTGACAATTCATGACAAACGTTTTTTTTTTGTTTTTTCTCGCTTTCTGGCAATATTAGGGTAATAAAATTATAAATTCTGACTAATGTCAATTAGGTTGAAAATCGCATGCACCTGTTTTCTGCAATTACTATCGATAGCTGATCACTTTCTGTAAGTCATTTGTTTTGTAGACGTTCATTTGTTTTGAAGGCGTTCATTTGTTTTGTAGACGTTCATTTGTTTTACACATTAAACAAATGAACGTCTACAAAACATATTCATTCGTATATATGAGTGCGATGTCGTGACACTACGGATCATTCCCAGTAGTTCTATTGAATACCCTTGTAAAAACATACATAAAACTAGACTGGGACATTTCCTACACCTACTACTCCCATCCCATTAGTTCTGTTCTCCTCATCAAGTTGTGCTAATAGAATTAGGACAGTTCTATCATAGAATTGTTCAATACTACTACTATACTGGGAATGATCCCACAAAATAGTAGAACTTGAAATTAACGAACTGAAATTAATAAACTAATTACACAACAATATTATCTGGGAGTACGTACTGCCAGGGGTACGGTGGGTCGACAGCGAAAACTGTGCAGTATAAACTACTTAGTTGTTTAATACTACAAGGAGAAAAACAAGAACAAGTGAATGGACTTTGATCATCCGTCAATGTTTGTAACTTACGTATGATTTTGTGTTTCTATAATAAAAATATATTGTGTTGATTCAGCCTCAAATCACTTTTATTACTTGACACAAACACACATCAGTATTTTATTATTACGAATGTCCCATCTGGATACTTTGTTTTTTAGTCTTTGAACACGCACAATACTGCTTCTGTTTTACACTCGCTAAATGCCAATTTTTTTATTCACTCTATTATTTGTGATAGTGAATTTATTATAAATTGTAAATAAAACGTTGTAATATTCATGAATGAGAAGTGATTCCATAACTTTTAGTCATTTTCCTACTACAGTTTGTGCAAAATCTCATTACACACGACGGCATTTTCAAATGTAACGTACACACACGCGAGTAAAAGAGCGAGCGCTTCCGACCGCAGCGCGTACGCGACTAAAGCCAAATGAGACATTTAGCCTGTTTTTAATGTGCCACTTTTGAAGTTCGCATAACTCATCTACGGTTTTTTTACGCTGCGCTGTGGCACACGCACACACGAAACCCCTCCTCCCCTCCCCCCGCTCACTTGCTGACGCCACCGCCGTGTTTTTGTTTTTGCGGGGGGTGAGGTCGAGCTACGCACTGTACTGCAACCTCGCCTTAATAGTGAATTCTAATTCACTATTAAGATAAATCTTCCGTGTGGTGACGGATTAAGAATACGGAATGTCACCACCCCATATCATCCCATGGGTGTCGTAAGAGCCGACAGAGGGTATATTATGCAGAGAACAGCACTGTAAGAGAAGGAAAACTTGATACAAACCCTACACCAACCCATTTGGCCAGAGTGGTATAGTAGGCCAATTCCTCCTTTCAAAGGAGAGGCCTAGTCCAGCAGTGGACTGTAAGGGGCTGCTGATGATGATGAATTTTAATTGTGAATTGGATTAAATTAATTGAAAAAGAAATCCTTAAAACTCGAAAATTCAGCAGTTTTTTATTGCAACGGGGTTAAGAGATCGTTCTGTAAGTTCTTTGAATTAAAACTGCGATTCTGAAGCCCCATGTGCTCTAAATTGATAAAATTATTAAAAAGGGGCAACCCCAGCGCCATTAGACAATATCTTAACATTCCGTCAAATCTATAAGCCTCAGTTATTAAACGTAGTAATGTGCTTATATTCCTTGTTCATATCAGAACTGCTAAACTGGATTTGATAGATTGCAGCATACAAATAAATTTGTCTGTAAACAGGGACAAAGGCTAGTGAAAATAATATTTGAAAGCTTAGGAATAGGGGTGAAAGTAAGTATGGAAAAACTTTAAGGTAGAATTCCGTGCATCGCGATCGATCGCAGCCGCGCGCAGCCTACGACTGTCGTCGATCGCTCGCGACAATAGTCAAAGTATGAAAATGTATGGCACCGCTGCCGAGGCCCGCGACTGACGCGCGCGGCCGACGAATGTCGTGAGCCGCGCGCGGCAGTGTCTTGAAATTAGTAGTAATGAAAAAAAATTCGGAAGTTTTGCCGACTATACAGGGTGTAAAAAGACCCTTAACGAAAACTGAAATCCCATGTTGTACCAATCACTACGAACATTTCCTACTTCGGCACCATACCAGGGAAATTACTGGTTCAGAAGATATTGAAGCTCAAAGTTAATATTGATTTTTTCTAATTCGTTACAAAATCGATGCATTTACCCCGCCAATATGTTCTTTAGATGCCCTGTAAGCCCATGGATAAGTAGGTTTTTCGAGCATTGCAGGCGCGCGCTTTTAATTGCGGTTTTAAAAATGAGAAACCTTTAAAAAAATACAACGTTTCCCAGGTATTATTTTTGGTTAGTATGACTTGGCATGATGTCCACAACGAGTAGACTTCGGCTTGGTGATGGGTCTTGTGACACTCTGTATAAAAACAATTCAATTTTTTTTTTTTTTTTTTTAAACTTCATGTACAATATATTGGTACATTGGCGGACTTAATGCTAAAAGCATTCTCTTCCAGTCAACCATAGGGTGATGCAAAGATAGGTATGGTAGGCGTACAAAACAGTTTTGCTTTATCTGAAAACTTGAGAAGAGTGATAATTTTACTATAAATAATTATCATGAATAAGTACATAGATATAATATTACATACATACTATATAATACATGTATATACATGAATAGATAAAATATATAAATATACGTATATACCTAAGTATATATAAATATAAATCATAAATATATATGTATATATGATATAATATGTAAGTAATAGTTAGGATGATTGTGCCAGTAGTCCCTTACGAATATGTTCACGCACCTTTGATTTAAACGTCCAGCGGTTAGTAGCCGTCCTGATCTCCAGAGGAAGGGAATTCCAGAGTAGGACTGATTGGACTGTGAAAGAAGAGTGTACAAGTCCAGAAGTGTGTGATGGGCATAAAAGTAGTAGGTTATTAGAGGAGCGGAGATCTTTTGCGTGATTGGAGCTTAAATATTGAAAATTAGATTGAAGGTATGCAGGGGGAGATGAAGAATGAAGAATAGAGAAGAGCGTTGTGAGAGCACGCAAACTCCGGCGCTGACGAATGGGGAACCAGCGTAGTTCGGAACGAAAAGCAGACACATGGTCATACTTGCGAAGATTATAAATAAATCGAATGCAGTTATTAAGAAAACGGTCAAGTTTATCAAGAAGATCTGCATTCAGGTCAAAATAACAAACATCACCATAATCGATGACCGGGAATAGTAAAGTTTGCACTAACGTTATCTTTGTCTTCACGGGCAGAAAATGTTTAAGCCGATAGAGAGATCGCAGGGTCCCGGTAACTCGCTTGCTCACGTTCGTAATCTGAGTTCGCCAAGTAAGTGTGTCATCAATATGTAACCCTAAATTTTTTACATTAGATGTAACTTCAATAGTAGTTCCATCAAAAACAATTGATGGAAGAGATGCCACATTTACACGGCACATCATGCGGCTCCCTCCTATTATAATTGCCTGACACTTTGAAGGGTTTACATGTAAGCCAAACCTATCGGACCAATGTTTTATAGCTGCTAAGTCAATATTCACCGCGTCAATAGCATCAGACAGATTTTCGACCCTAGCCTGAGCATACAACTGCAAGTCATCGGCGTACAGATGGTAGGTACACCGAAGGTCATGGGTTATGAGATTGATGAACAGAGCGAACAGAAGAGGAGATAAAATACCGCCCTGTGGAACGCCAGAGTCGAGAACACACCAAGATGAACAGGATTCATCAATGCGAACCGCCTGCTGACGCTCCCGAAGATAAGAGGAAAACCAATCCAGTGCATCAGATGAGATCATAAAATGGGAGAGAATGGATAGAAGGATATCGTGACTGACGGTGTTAAAGGCGTTCGAAAAATCAACCAAGACCAACACAGTGACCTTGGCATCCTCAACGCCCGCCCTAACATCGTCAGTCACTTTTAGGAGTGCGGAGGTAGTGCTGTGTCCCGGTCTAAAACCCGACTGGAGAGGACTTAATAAGTCGTTGACATAATTTTGTATTATCGTTCCAAACTTCCAACATTTTTTTTTCATTAGGTACAATATAATTGCTTTTGAATCAATATTTGCTAGTATCCTTTTTCATTTCTGCTTTTAAAGATAGGGTCGATTGGTACTCTAGTTTCATGATATTGCAACAGCAGCTCGTCGTTCTCCTCTTCATCTTCAAGGATGTCAATTAGCATTTCGACCATGATTTTGACTTCGCTAGACACACGTCTAGAGGGAACTGACGAACAACATCTACTAATTTCAAGACACTGCCGCGCGCGGCTCACGACATTCGTCGGCCGCGCGCGTCAGCCGCGGGCCTCGGCAGCGGTGCCATACATTTTCATACTTTGACTATTGTCGCGAGCGATCGACGACAGTCGTAGGCCGCGCGCGGCTGCGATCGATCGCGATGCACGGAATTCTACCTTTAGTCTACTAACTTAGGGTTAGGAATTTAAAAAGGGTTTATTTTTAAATTCGTTTCCTTCATTGATATTTTATTTAAAACACATTTCGTCCCGGTACAAAGACGCGGTCAACAGTATTCATAAAAGCGAGACTATTGACTTTATATCGGGTCACCATCAGTTTTATTGCACCAATACTGAAATCGGTAGTGATCCAGAATATTAAACAGTTTTCCAGTGAAATCTGGCTGCAAGTAATCATGACCGATGCACCGTACGCCACTGGATGTGTGGCGGCACTTTCGCTCAAAGGGACCGGAACATCCACCATTTTGGCATCGCGCTTAGAATATATTACGTAACACATGTGTTTCCGTTTACGTTAAGTCGCTTCCGTTTTCATATTAATTTAAATTTTGAATTTTCTGTTTAGAAGTTGATGGGTGTACTTTAAAGTGTCGGCTGTTCGAAGTTACAACGATTTATGTTATTGTTGCAGAGTTGTTTAATTGTATCTGATATACGTGTAACTCTTCTGTAAAATGTAAAGTAGGTTAAGAGGCAGGTGAATAAAGATCAAGCTCGGAGCGAAATGTGAGGAAGTAGGTTCTATTTTAGGAATAATTGCAGTTAAGTTGTGTGAAACCCTAACACGAACTTCGGCGTGGCAGTCATGGTCAAAATCACTAGTTAACCATCATGCCTGCCAGAACTGGTGTCAAAATTTGGGAATTCGAGACTTGTGTCCTTTTAGGTTTATAATCTATTAAAACGTCTCATATCTCTATATTAGATTATGCCCGCGGTTACACCCGCGTTACTTAAGGCTACTGCTCCGCGCCCGTGGCGCATAGCGTGATGTTATATAGCTTATAGCCTTCCCCGATAAATTACCTATCTAACTCTGAAAGAATTTTTCAAATCGGGCCGGTAGTTCCTGAGATTAACGCGTTCAACCAAGCAAACAAATAAACAAACTCTTCAGCTTTATATACTCGTATTAGTAGTAGATTAGATTAGTCTATATTAACAGGTGAGCAAAAAAGGAAAAGTGGTATATATTATGTATATTTAATCTTGATATTTGGCTGCACCTATTGTAGCCTCTATTCCATGTAATGGTAGTACTCAAAATTCAATAAATCATTTAATAAACACTGCTCACCCGGGAATCGAACATAGTATTCCTTACGAGTAGATATGTGGTACGCCATACACACGTAAGGACATTTTACTTGGCTGTAGCTTCGAAACAACATATTTTTTGCAAGTTTTATTGTCCGTATCATGAGTCCAATCTGGCGTCTTGGCGAGCGTATCTCCTGGCATTTGGCTCATACGATAAACGAGTATGCCAATATTATTTTATGTTAGCTGTTTATACGGTTGCAGCCCACGTGATATTAGGCGTTTCAAAACTTATTACTTATTACCTTCATGCTTTCAATATTGGGTACTCACACATTATTCTTCTTCTTCTTTTCCCTGCCCTGTTCCCATATTACATGGGGACGGCGCAGAAATGTCTTTCGCTTCCATTCTCTCCTATCAGACGTCATCTGATTATTCACTCCCTTTTCATTTATGTCATCCTTCACACAATCCATCCATCTTTTCTTTGGTCTTCCTCTTGCCTCATATCCTACTCACATTTATTATAACACATTATTAGTGACTTCGGTATTTTGCTCATTTCTGCATGAATGGTTCGACCGGGGAATTTGGTAGTTAGTACCCTTTCACTGAAGATAGAAGTAAAGTTAGAACAGTATCTATACCGTTGACCCTCATCTCCTTTTCCTTCTTCTTCATCTCGTTTATCCTTACCTACCTTTTCTCATGCCAAAGGCCGATAGCGCACTTGTGATTCCTGTGATCTTTTGAAAGAGACAGTAGTAATAGTAATATTACAATACTCGGTGCACTGGACCATCCCGTATGCATACCAGCTTCATGCTGTTGAAAAATCTAACCTTGAACTGTAATCCGAAAGTGGGTGGACCGATACCTCAGCAAATCGGTGATGGCTCTTGTAATAGTGCTGAATTAACGTATGTCAAAATATTGGGTACTTTAAACGAGGGTACGCTGCACCCTGAAGACAATGACCATGAAATGAATTCTTAAACTGCCTTAGAATACAAAAACCTGAGTGGTTTTTAAAACTGTTCCCATAGTAATATCGACATACAGACATACATAGCTTAATGTAAACAGTAATTTGGGTATCCCGCCAGTGCCAAGTACTTGGCGGCGTTCCAACTCGAACGCAAGCTTAGTCGGACGAACCTAATAACTGAGAAATTAAAAAATTGTGGCTACAATGCGGCTTTTTTACAGTTTTAAACTTATTTCGCTTTCGATTTTGTTTTGTGAATTACGATTTGTTTGGTAGAATAATAATGTTTTGCGGCAGTTTTTAGTGGTTTTGGTATATTTTGGTGTTGGTGTAGGGTACTTGGAGAATTTCGTTTATGACGCTGGGTGGTGTTGTAAGTTTATGCCTGCGGTTTTTGGAATCGATACTGAAACGACTACGGTTGGGACTGGGTCTAGTATAACTATTTTCGAGCCCTTCTGTTATTTCGAAGTTGTTCTTCAGAGCCTGAATAGAATGAATGTCTTGATATCTTATCTGTAGGTTAACTTACATGTACTTAGTCAATATTCAGCTGAATGGTCTATACCTACGGATACCAGATCAATCGTCTGATGGTTTAGCGCCCATAGTGTGACTTGGCTTGTCATTCGTAAAAGGGCGGCAAAGTCAAGCAACAGGTGCAGAGGTCGCCACTTGGATGGGTGACCGTGTGTGGTATTTATATCAGGACGCTAAAAGTGCAAAGCTATCGGTCCCAGTTATTGTCACAGGATAAGAATCGGTAGGCCATGTAGGAGACCTTCGGACGGTCTGAAAACTCTGACACCTGAATATACCACACACTCACACAAAATGGAAAGAAGAATAATTATGGTTTTATATTTTTGCAGGCCAGAAATTGGGCGCTATTCTATTACAATTTTCCGTTCAGATTTTTAAGAAGCTGCTGCTAATGCTATAGTAATTGTTCCAAACAGAAACATAATTTCTCGAGTATCAGACGTTAGACCACAGACAAGGCAAAAAAAAATGTAAACATTGACTTACTCTAGAACATAGATTGTAATTTAAGTTAATAAAGTAAACTGCTTATAAAACGTTTGTAACTCATTGGCAATCTTAAACAATATCAAGCAATCAGATACCAACATCTATATAAAGCTATACAAAATAAACAATTAATAATCTTTATACCAACTAACATTTTGATCGAATGGGGAACCAAACTCCCGAGACGTTGATAGATCACCGCTTTTGACTCGCCGTATGGTGCTTCCATTATAAAAAGAGAACTATCAAAAACTGACCTGAATTCTCAACCTTATTGCAAAGAGAATAAAGACGCATTGAAACAAGGGTCTTACCACCTTAAAAGTCAAGAATGTAAGATTCTGCAGAGTAAATTAGATCATATTTTTATTGGGATAAGTTTTAAATTTGTTTAATTTAAAGATTCTTCCAAGAAAGTCCTGTTCGGTGAAGTAATAGGTGTAATCAGTATTGTATAGTTTTTTTTCTTCCTGCATATGAACAAAGTATTTAGGCATGTAACATACATATGTATATTAAGTGGTGTATTATAAAGCCTTCGGCCGTGAGTCATTTTGTATTAACATATTTGGCACTGGGATCGCATACCTATGTAGTGAAGGTTAAAAAAGCAGACTGAGTAGTAATCATAGTAGGATACAATTGGTTCGTATCAATGATTCTAAGGCATTATGTCCATGTTTGTAGTCATGAAGTCTCTAGTTTTATTCGTGTAGTGGACCTCGACTATGTATGTGAAGAAAGTTTTGCGATTGATCTTTCGTACGATATTTTACCAACAGAGTGTCGTACATTTTTGCTCTGACGTTTCAACCAGCTATCATCGTTCGTGATTGCGGGTAGATCAAAAGATAGGTTTTAATTTATTCACTTAAAATAAGTACTTACCTACACCATTAAAGGTCTTCAATAAATATCGGTATAAAGGTATAGTTAGTTTCATTCTATATACTATAACCATCCATAGTTTATATCCCCAAACTCCCGAAAACCTAATCAAGCACTTATGATAAGCAAATGCAGACCATTTCCATTACAGAGGGCTCTTTTGCGTCATTTGACTGTCAAATCCACGACCGACCCGGTAGATTTGCATTCGAGTATGTCGCTGTTTGCAAGGTACTCGAAAAAGAAACCTTCTTAATCCTTGCTACTGGAGGAGCAGTAAACATGGATGCGTGTTACACCGTGGTGTGACAAATTGGGAATTGGTACAGAAAGCATTCGTCTGCGGAATATCATAGCCCTTTTTCGACAAGTCTATGGGACATGAGTCTTGTGGCAAGTGACGCTGCCTGCTCATCCTGTGGTTGGTGGCAATACCGAGGAAGAATATTTGTGTGATAGACACAACCATCGTATTCTCTTCCTTGTTTGGGATCAGCTGATCTTGGGTTAAGTGGTCCCAAGATATTTTGCACGAAATACGTCCACTCTAAGCATCTTTGTCAAATAAAGATTTTAACTATTTGATACAATATTATGTAACAGTTCTCAACCAACTGTATAAATATAAGTAGGATAGGTTTCGAGTGAACTAAGAACAGTCTTATAAAATTGTGCATGTGGTCTGATTCCGCAAAACACAATTCACAATTTTATTTTATTCTTCTACATATTTTTTGTGCATTTATTCATTTTTGTTGTAACGTCCAACTACTTTTACTTCTAAGTACATTTTGCTTATGAACTAATCTAACAAGCAAGTATTAAAACTTAATTCAACATTACATACCGTTGTAAACGCAGCCTTTGAACAGGCGTACCTAACTTCACTGCTACAGTGACTGCTACAGCGTCTATATTACTAGGAATTTACGTAATATATTGGAACCTTTTAAAATGCATTAAAGGTTTAAAGGGTAAGGTAAGGTAGTGGCAGCATGGCCGGATATTATGGCAGCCTTCTAGCTGGCACTCGGCTATTACTTATAGATTAATATTTAAAAAATATAGCAACAGGAGTTGAAGCATTTAATATTATTTTATAACTAGTTGACCCAGAGAACGTACTGTCATTTTTTCTTTCTTTTTCTCAAAAACCTTCTCCTGACAAAAACAAACACATGGAAGAAAGATTTATCCAATTTAGTGCAGTCGTTTGGAAGTTATGCGCGTACAAACATTTCTGTGATTCATTTTTATTTATATAGATATTCTATTGAAGACCAAATTGTGACATTTTATTACGGTAGCTGTGTTTATAATACAAGTTACATGCAGTGTAGAAACTGGTTTGAATCTACAGAAATATTTGTATATTATACTTGCAAGGTAGAAGAGCCTAGAGCCGAGGTGATTTAAGCATTCATGAACCGGCTTGGTCGCGGCAGTAGGGTACCTACTACTACTAACATCTCATGGAATATCGACTGTTACTCTATGTAACAGTATCTATAAGGTTGCGTGCCGTTCGGTGAGTGAGAGTACCGGAGGGCCCATCCCCTTTTCCTTCTTCATCCCACTCCTCTTAGCGCCAACTCCCAAAGAGCGGCAACGCACATGTGATTCGTCGGGTATTGCTTGTGTCTATTTGCGGCGGTAATCGCTTTCCATCAGGCGATCCGTCTGCTTGCTTGCCACCTATTAGGTATATAAAAACAAAATTTAGAACGCCTGGAAAAATTGTGTGCTTAGCTGTCTAAAATAAAAATTGAATAGGTGCGATGGGAATCTCCGCCATATCTTACCCAGACATCTTATTAATAAAACACATTTATACAACAGCAAAACATCATCTCTATCCTTTCTTTGCCAACTATAGGTACTGCTACCTATTAATCTATTAAGCCCTACATTTACCCGCTCAAAGAACTTCAAACTCATTATTTATTAGTTACTTGCACTCGCGAATTAATGAAATCAGTTAGTTGGTGCACAGAGCAGAATTAAAACTATTACAGAGTATATACTTAACGTTATATCGCAACAGCGGTCTCTGTAGACTGCAAATAATAGATTTTGTATTGAAGTTGCTATGCGGAACAAAATATTACAATTATCTACTTTAAAATGTTGTTGTGTCTGTTATTCGTGCAGTGTATCTGTTTGGATATTCGATATTAATTTTTTGAAATAAATATTGTACTGAGTGATTGACTCTTATCTTTGAGATAATTCATTTGATCCAGTGGTAGTGATGACTTGACTTCTACACTGAAGATTTTGGGTTTGATTTAACAATCTTTGTAATTCAAGCATGACAATAAATATTAAAAGTTTAATTTTTATTGTCAGGTTGATAAAGTGTATTTAAAATGGTCTTTCGTACGTGGTATATATCCCATATACCACGTATGTTAGATTGAAGTAACCGATATTTCAGCATCGTTGCAAGGGCCATGGATGAATGTTTATGTAAAGTGTATGTTCTGCCTGGAGATGACAAAGGGTGTGATGTTATATGATTGATGGTTTTAGTTATAAGGGCGCCTATTGTACATTTGTGAATTTGATTATGCTACAATAATACCTATGTAGAGGGGGAGGCGGGGACTTTGGAATTATCGTCAATTTCGCATCTGCAACTTATTTATTTCTTTCGTCTTACAAAAAAATCAAGTCATAATTGCCAGATCAATAAGTCCTCATATATCGATCGCTAGAGTTGGTAAAGTAGTCTAGACGCGCCAGAAACCACTAATTTTCTAGTATAGATTAGTGTACAAAGCTGCAAAACATGAGCTTCATTTGTCGCCTAAACCTTACTCCACCTAGGCAGACAAATTACACGAAGCGTTATCAGTTCTCAACTTACTGGATACGCTATAGATATTAGATTATTATGGTGAAGTTGAGCCTATTGGTCTCTTGTTCTCTTTAATAAAACTAGAAAGAGATGGAAACTAATGGGAACTGTCTTTAGTTTCACAAAATGATCTTCTAAGTTTTACATACCGTTGCAACTAGACAAGCTTCAATGGCCAAAAAGGGTATGACATTTTTTTCGACGTCATCAAGCTATTCTCGCACGTTTGTCACAGACATCAGTTACGTGAATCCAACAAGCGATACACGATTGTGCCTGATATGGTGTTATCTTTAGTGGTATTATAAATAGACATCGTGCATTAAGACCCTCCTCCTTCCTCATTTTGTTGGAAATAGAGCCAGAGCCGAAAAGCACTGAAGGCTTAAACAGCCCTAAAATTTTAAGTAATCAGATACTTAAATGTGGTAAAACTGTAACTTATCTCTTACGTGGTCTAATGCCTAATTCTGAATACCAGTTTAATGTATCATTTGACCGGTATATTTATCATTATTCAGTTTGTGCTACTAAGGATCGCTTGCTCATCTGTCTAAAAAGTAGGCCATTAAACCTGAACCACAATGTACACCTTTAAACGAAACACCACAAGAATGCTAAACCTTCACAAGTCTCATCCATAAAAGCAAGATCCACGCCAGTCCAACCCGTCGCGTCGCCGCGCCGTACTAATGAAACTACCCTCGCTTAACTGAATAACGAATTTGTTCGGCGCTGATACACCCTGCACTGGAATATTTTGTACACACGGGTTTGAGCGCGCTCAGTCGGAGTTGTGTCTAATCGAGTACCTACCCCTTTAGAGTGGGATGAAGGTATTTACACCTTTATGTGACTTTGGTAAAGGACTAGATATTGAAGCTTTTCGAAATATTCATATCACTTATATTAGGCATCAAATATAAAACTCATTGCAGTCTTGTCACAGTGGGTCTTATGACAAAAATGGTCTTATGCTTGTATTTGATAACAGGGTCGATTTATTCGGCATTTCGTTTTTAGTCCAGGTAGGGTCCATAAAGGTTGTTTTTGTAAGATTTCAAAGTCCTTTGGAATATAAATCTGCATTTTGTTTCAATACAGATATTGCATTTTTGGACAAACATAGCTTCACAATGTATTCAGGAGATTCTGGAAACATGGAGCTTTTTAACGTCGTATATAAAAATACATACATAATTATATTAAAATTGTTTTTTATTTCATATAATATTCTGTTTTAGTACGGAGCTTGCAAATGTCACATAGTGAACAGTGATATACTTGCTCTTCGTTTACATAAATTCTCTAAATCGAAAACATTATGACAATTATAAAATCAACCGCCGCTTGCTCTCAATAACCTAATCCCTTAGTACAAGTTTATTTCTAGTATTATTATACTGGAAATTAACTTGTACTAAGGAATTAGGTTATTGAGAGCAAGCGGCGGTTGCTTTAGCACCAAACCTAATATCAATATTATTCAATTAAATTCGTAACCGTTATTCAAATCTGAGCATAACAGTCCCCAGCTTAGCTATACATATACCGTAGGATCCCGGATCGTCCCAGCCTAGCTATACATATACCCAGGATGTGTCGGAAACACAGGATTCGTCACAATTTCAATTGTCACAGCTGCGAGTCGATATCTTAATAAATATTCAGAGAAATCCCCTCGTCCTATAACTAACCGAATTTTGATTCGGTGACCACGGTATTATGGATATCAAATGGTATTTACTGAATTTATAAAGGTTTAACTTGGGCTGTGTGTGTTTGGCTGGGAATAATATTGCCACAAGCCTGTATGGAAGATTTTTTTATGATTTTGTTTTAAATGATTTAGGTTTTGTTCAACCATGTCTGATACAGGCGATAAGATGACCCAGACCAAATCGTGTTGTGTTGTTACTACTTGCGATGATATATCTTCATATTAAGATATCCTAAGACATATGCAACGTTGAATAATGTGAAATACGGAATAATATCCCGTATAACAGCAGTTTAAAATCCGAAAGACCCATGACATCCAGAATACAGTTCTCGGAATATAAGCATAGATTAACTTTGGGATCCTGCCGTTTTGCCGAAAAGATTTTGACAAAATTTCATTACCCAAACAAATTTTAGCAATATTTTTTATCATCATATCAGCCTTTAATAGTCCACTGCTGGACTAGGCCTCTCCTTTGAAAGGAGGAATTGGCCTACTATATCACGCTGGCCAGACGGGTTGGTAAAGGGTTTGTATCAAGTTTTCCTTCTCTTGCAGTGTTGTTCTCTGCATAATGTGTTCCCTCTGTCGGCTCTTACGACACCCATGAGATGATATGGGGTGGTGACATTCCGTATTCTTAATCCGTCACCACACGGACAATTTGAATATTTTTATACCATTGCAATATTTCGAATGATTTTAGTATGTTTATTTATATTTGGTAAAATTTTTACTTGGCAATATATTACCAAGTATAATGTCATTATGGCATTTGGTCTTTAATCAAATGATTTATCACAGCAAACAATCTTCAGACAATAAACGTTTGGTGATATTAGTTTATTTATGGAAGTAGTTAGAGTAGGTTAATTATTAAAAAAATGGTAAGGTTAGGTTAGGTTAGAACTGTGACCTCCTACGCACGAGCCGAGCGAGCGAAGCGAGCGGTGCCGCGGTAGCGGCTGGCGAGTGCCAGAAACAACTTGCATTAATATAAAAAAGAGATTGTTTTTAGTAGGTTACCCGGAACTTAACTATTTGGATTAGGATAATTATTGATTTTGCGTAAAAACTGTTATTCCAACTGAAATATTTGACTAAATAAAAAAAATTAAAAGTACTAGTTGGTAAACAAGTTATAGTTTAAACGTTCATTTCCCAAACATTAGGTTTGCGTAACAATTTTTTGTGAATAGATTTTTTGCTAACTAATAATTTGGCAAATGCAATTACGCGAAAAATTTTTTGGGAAGTGAAAATTTGTCAAATTCCTTTCGGTCAAACAAGGGAGACCCATTAACTTTACATCAAACAACCAAACGCAGAGCCTGCACGAAACTGTAACCCAAATATGAATCTCAACAGCCAATATTGACAGCATCAGGTCAAATATCAGGGACACTGGGAATTATTAGCAGTACGTAATTTTAAACTGAATATTGGTAACCGTATTAGCCGCGGAATGGTAGGAAAACAGCCCGACGGAAATGGCGGCAAACTTCATTAGCACGGCAACCAGTGCCACCAGAAATACTGAGGTAATCTGATTTTTGCGACGATATTAAACCTTTTGTTGTACTGAAGCTTTTCTTTTTTAAGCTATGCTATAAGCTATATTAAATTGTTATTTATTTAACTATTTGCATGGCAAAGAAAGAGTAGAACACAGGCGAATTTAATGCTCAGGCATTCTCTACCACATAACCCAAGGCGATGAAGAGAAAATTGATCATAGGTGCAGTGTCATAGATTAGAATAACACTTAAACAGTGTCAGTGTCTGTCAGAAAGGTTTGAGGGAAGGGAAACTTGCAAATCTTAGAGATTACCGCAACGTTCTCGAAAGACATGAAGTTGAAGTTTGCCAACTAATCGATCATAACTTTTTATATGTAACCACACTTGAAATTAAATTCATAAGCCCTATTAATATAAATAAAGGCGGGGTCTTACTAGTCATGTGAGAACTAATGGTGAAATTCAATACTTAATGCCTCCTAGTATTTTCGTTGACGTCAAGGTTTATTCTCGTCTAATGACATGGCACCTACTAACTTAATATTCAGTGTCAATTTATAGCTCTTCCGTGGTAGGGGTACCACCATATAATAATAATAATATTCCACCACATTCACAGAACACTTCCTAGTCCCAAACTAAGCAGAGCTTGTACTATGGGTACCAGATAATGGATGAACATACATATGTAGGTAAACTTTTTTTTGTAAATACATACATACTATACATAGAAACACCCATATAATTTTTTTTAATTATTTATTCCTCCTCCCCTTCGCGTACATATTTTAAAGCCAAGAAGTCACAATCTAAAGTAACCTCTTAATGGCGCACCAAGAACCCCCATGGTGCCGTAGCCATGCTATCTTGTTTACCATAAGGAAGTTAATTTAAACTCGTCAGCGCAAAAGTGCAACATTTCAAGGCGTAAGGTCGTTAGTTTCAAGTGCCACGGGTTCAGTGCTGTCTTTAACTTTGCCGAGTTCTAACCACTGCGCTTATACGTTGATTTCTATTGGCTAGAAGCGACTTATAATAAAGTACACTCTAACGTACATTGACGGCACGGTTGGCGTAGTGATTTGACACTGCGCTGAGTGTCGTGGGTTCGATCCCCACACGAGACAACATTGTGTGATCAATCAATTGTTGCTTCGTGTCTTTGTGTATTTTGTGTCTGTTATGTGTATGTTTGTAAAGACACCCGCGACACTTGATTTATTCCTAGTGCGGGAGAGCTAAACTACTAAGAGAGGCAGGGTATGGTTTAAAATGTAAAATTTTCATTAAATTGAAACAGAAGGAATGATAGAGAATGTTGTTGAGGAATGATGTGAATGTTCAATTGCTTCGAATACCAAACCTGTATGTTTGGAAACCTACTTCTATAACAGTTGGGTGTGTATTTTTGATTAAAGATAAGAACCGACCTAGTATGGAGTTACAAATAGATATGTTTTCATTCTTTCTTTTTTTTTATTTTACGCGTATATTATGAGAGAGCAACTACATTAGTACAATCAAGAGACAAAAAAGCGAACCAAATAGTAAACGCTACGAACATAGTCTCTTCCAGGGTTTACTATTGTTTGACAAAAAACGTATGACAAAAGATCATTTTACAAACAACGTTTGAAAAACTAATCATTTGACAGCTTTTCATTTCGCAAACATATTACTTTAAAAACAATTATTTGACATAATACAGGTTACGCAAATGTTTTACTTAGAAAATAATTTAAATGTTAAATAATTATTTAAAAAATAATCATTTGACTAAATAATTTGTTTGCCAAATTGGTGATTGTACAAAAAGTTAGAACATAAATTATTAGTTTTAAAAATAACTAATTTCCAACCAATACTTTGGCGAAATTTTGAAAATATTTTATTGCATGGTTGCAATTTTCATCTTGGACAGATTTTTTATAGGCAAGTAATAATTTTGTATTAATACTAATTCCATAGAAACTTAAGTATTTAAAAAAAATACACACTGCCTGAATTAAGTGAAATAAGTAGAATTCGGTTTTTCATTGAGAGGATTTTTTCAGCCATTGTTTCAGTTGACCCTACACAAAGATTATTGTACTAACGTAGATTTTGGTTAATAAAATATTTACCAAGCAATGCATTTTGTCAAATGTTATTTATGCTTTACGTTGTTTTGCCAAATAACATGTTTAAAAAATAATCAATTTGTAAATTAATGTTTTAGCATAATAACTTTTTTATAGTAAGTAAATATATTGTCTAATGAGTAGTTTTTTAAACAAAAGTTTATAAAATAATAAATTTATCGAGTATAATTTTGTCAAATGTTACTTGTCAAATGAAAATTTTTCATTTGTTTTTTGTCAAATGATAGGACACCCTCTTCCAGAGTTGTATATCTTAGTTGCCATGAACTAGCAGTAGCAAGTTTCGTGTAATTAACGGAACAATTTTTAAACTTCAACTACTCTGTTTAAGTTCTGGAATATAGCAAATAAAAGGGACGGGGAGATATGATTGTTACAAGAAGTGTAATGTATGCCAAACGCTACAAAGAATATCTGCTTTTCAACGTTAAAGCAAATCTTGATCCCGTAGTAGTAGAAATTTCGATCGTAATTTTTGCTCCAGTCATTTCTGATCAACTTTTACTGTGCAAAATTCAAATCTTGTATTAACTTAAAGAATCCCTGCAATGTAGTAGTTCTGTGCAAAAGATAGGTTTGCTGTTAGACTAGAAATCAGAGAATATCTTCGAATATCTTATTTACGATCATGATGTTTATAAGTTGCCTGATAATTTTAATATTTTAGTCTGCCTAGTTGGAATCAGCCGGTCCTTTGGACATTTAAAATTTTAAAACGCCTTACTGGTGTGTCTAATGTCTATGGCAACTTCAACAAGTCAGGTTTCTAACTCTAGGTTCTCCATCATAGAAATAACTAATTGTTCAAAGTTTTGGCTTCCAACGTCAGATTACGTGTCCTATCACCCTATAACATTGTACAAAATCTAAACACAAAACAATAGCCGAGCAGGTAGCATTAACTATAACTGATGAAATTTGCAACACGTACTAAATTGCAATATCATGTCATGCAGTTAGTTGAACAGGGATTAGTTGTAGTCTATTAAAGTTCGCCCTGTGACCCGCGCCGATAAACTAGGGGTGAACGGGCTTCTATTAATTGGACACGCTTTTTGTGAGGTACAAGGTAGATAGGTGCTATTCAAAGGGTGGTGGCAAGTAGGTTCAATAGGTGATTTTACGACTGGCTTGCTTGTATTTCGATTGTTTTCTGACGTGTTTTGCTACAGTTAATTAAACTTTTTAATATGGCAGGTCTCCTGGTACAGGGCACATACCGTTGGATGTGTGTAATGAATACCCTTACCCAGCTGTAGGTCAGTATAGGGTAATAGAACAAGTGGTCGCTGTACTTCTTGTTTGAATGGGCTGGTTCGACCGACGCATAGTAGCAGTATTTTCACTTGTTAGGTATGTTTCATTTAGTGACTAAGCAGCGGAGTGACAAGACCAATTTTCCAAACACGCTTTTTTAATAGGAAATGGAGAAAGATTAATAAACTGATGGCTGTTGGGAAGACCGTGACAAGGATAGCTTTATTTCTTTCTCCCTTTACATTAGCAACGCTTAAGTCATGCTAGGTTCCAATGACGTCTTAGGTGCTTATTGTTAGCGGACCTTACATCATTTGCCGCACTTGTATTATAAAAAAAATATGAGTGAAGACTGACTAATGACTGCACGAACGGTGTAGTAGATTGAGTGAGAGCTTCTGAGTTTAACTCTGCGCAAAGTACCTACCGTGATCATGCAAGACAACACTGTATGTGATACACTAGCTACTGTTACAAGTCTAGTAGTTCTTTGTGTCTGATTATTGAATATTTGTAAGGTTCCAAATACAGGATGCACTGCTGGAGCGCAATTTGTCTTTTTGAAATCTCAAATTAATCCAGAACAGTGTTTGTACTTCCGAAATATGAACAACCCAACTGCAGAAGTACCTCTAAAAGTCTCTAGCTAGCATATAAAAAAAAGTATCTTTATCAGTTAGTTACCCTAGTGTAGACTCTGCCTAGTATCTACTAGTCTGGGTCAGATAACTATGTGGCTGCTCCTCATAGTCAGAGAACTTGTTTTTCAAAAGCTATGAGCTGAAATTACCCTTGCCCTTGGTACACCCGTCACCAAAGAATAAGATAAATCGCTGTACCTCAGACATCTAAAGCAATGATACAAACAAATTTCAATTGTATGTAATATTATTTAGTCTATTTTATCCGTAAGGATTCACTGATTCCCATGTAACACAAAATGTTTATTCATTAGTGAAGATAACTAAATTTGAGCTTAGACCAATCGTCACGTTCGTTGTTGTGAATTCATTATATTATTAGGTGTTACGATGTAACAAAATAATAAATACAAAATTGTTTTTTTAATTTTGTAACATAGCAACAGACTACTGAACTATGCCTTTTATATGTTGGTAACCGTTTACTACAGCAGAATTATCATCATATTCCTAGCGCTGTCCCGACTGCATCAAAGACTTTCGCCTTGGAGCCCGGGGTTTATGCACCAGGCTAACCAGATTTGACAGAATATTATTTATTTATTTTTTATATAAAAAGACAACTTCCGCGCTAGAAATAAATCCTGTGTCGCGGGGGACTTTACAAACACAACTAACGGACACAATGAACACTCAGACGCGAAACAACAATTGATGAATCACACAAAGTGTTGTCTCGTGTGGGGATCGAACCCACAACAGCGCAGTGTCGAGCGGTGAGACTGCCGCTTTAACCACTACGCCAACAGTGCAGTCTAAGAACTATAGAACGACTATCGTCTCCTCAACATCAGCTTCATTGTAAATAGGTACTTATTTCTGAATATGTAGCTATTGGACTCGGCAAGAGCAGATTATATTCGCAGCTTTTGTAGGAAGTTTTGCAGCTTATTAGCCACTTGCAAAACTTCTTCGATCGTTTCTTAGTTCGTAGAAAGATTTTACCTGAATCTACACATAAATACGTTGAACTTAGTGCTTAATATCAAATCTTACAGGCCTAGAGAGCAGTTTAGTTAGACTGTCCTATTTATGCTTCATCTTCATCATTCCAGTCGAAAGACATCCACTATTGGACTTCTCCAAAACTCTACACTCAGACCGACTTAGAGCCATCCTCTTACCACCGCTTCTCGCGATCCTAACCAAACTGTAGCTTTTTTATTTTTAGCAATACTCAACTGTCTATGCTCACAATAAGCAAAATTTAATTCGTACACAGGGCTACTCGTCAAACTGTATACTTTGACCGTTATTATACTGTAGGAAATAAGTGTCAAAATCCTACTTCAACTGTTAAGATTGACTTGGCGCCGTGTGTACCTACCTGTAAATTTGTTATTGAAATATAAGTACAGTCGAACAACTTCCTGTTAGACCACCATAAGGGTGAGAATCGCTCAGCAAGACATCGTCGCTTCCAGTGCTACTTTACACAAACATTGACTTTCGTATATAAAACCAGTTTCTAGTGTGCCTCGACTCTATGAGCGAGCTAAGGGGCTTTTTCAAACTGGTCCACCGCCGACTTGTTTGATTGTACGTGGATTGCTTTACAGCCTCCGATGTAAGTAACCATTAGTTAGTAGTCGGCTAAAAATCCTGTTACAGTTCAAACGCATTAAATTACCATATCAATATATTCATAGTGCGTGACAACCCTGTCTGTTTTGGGATTACATTGTTGGTAGATTGTTAGGCGAGTTATACGGACCCACGTTTTTGCAGCCCGGGATTCGGTAAGTTTTGAACAAGCAATTTGGTTATTTGCGCGTATAGATTGTCGCGGACCAATCAGTTTCAATGTAGGTAGGTAGTGGATTTGGTTGTTTATTGCTTAGCGATAGTTTAAAGTTAAATTACATTTTTTGCTATCACTTCGTCGAAATATATCGTCATTGATCTAGCGTTATCCTGGTTGCATCCAAGTGTTTGCCTTAGCACCCTATTGTCGCTTCCGCGCCTGTTTGGACGGAATGTTTATTTTTCTACAGAGCGACTGTCGCAGCCAAAGGAATAGCGATATTCCATGAAATAATCAAGAGTCACTTTTAAAGGCAATTAAAAAGAGCCCTGCTAATTTCAGTATGAATGGACCGATTCAGCCGGTAAATAATAAGTTTAATACTACTCTATTTTTACTATTTTACGGTAAAATAAAGTGTGTATACTCTGATGTGTTTGTTTATATTACGACTACTTGTTGAATGATGAGTAATACACATTCGAATTTAAAATTGAAGAGCTAATCTTCAAGCAATCTCATCCATCAGCTTTGCAACACATGAGTTTTCAGTCTTTAATCTTAGTCAAACGGCTTTTAGGCTTTTATCTTCATTACGAAAGATCTGCCACAAGTCAAGCACACACGGTAAATAATTCGTATTCTATTACACATTGACTTACACATAAACAGAGCTATCATAAGCTGGATTTAAGTACTACAGAACACGCATGTCTTGAGCCAATCCTCTCAGAGTCCAATCTATTAGCTTTGACGCAGTACTAGACGAATCTTAGGCCCTCTAAAGAGAATACTATAATACCTACATTTAGTAACATTAGGTGGGACTTATTGAGATGAACTATAGCTGACTAATTGGAGATTGGGGAACTCAAATTGTACCTTAATTTGAATGACGTTGAGCTTAAATTGGGACAGTGTTTCGTTTCCAGTGGTTTTAATATTTAAGATTCCTTGTTTGTGGTTTTCAGTTCCCTGTATTGAATTTAAGTGGATGGAATCGTCCAATAGTATATTAAAAGCGATATTCTGCAAAATCGTTGAAAAGTTGTGTAAAACTTTATACATAAACAAATGCCACATTTTTGTGTAGCATCTGTCTCTAAAATTCCATGCTCAAAATATCGAAAAGACTGTTATTCAAAACGACTCTATCTAAAGAATCTAAGACTATGACTTAATGGTCTTATATTTACTCTTTATTTTGTAATAATCTTACTAAGTTAGTACTATTATAAATGTAAAAGTTTGTGAGGCTAGATAGATAGAAATGTGTTACTTTTTATACGAATTTTGATTAATTTTTGTTGGAAGTAATAAAACTTATACATCAGAATAACTCATAGGCTTCATGTTGCCGTAATTCCCGACACCCACGCGGTCGAACCCACGGGTAAAAACTAGTTCTTTATACAATTCAATAACAAAACACTCTATAAACCTTTGAAAGTCCAATATTTAGGTCTGCCTCAAGTCTACCACTTACACCAGGACTTAATAATTGATGGCGATCGTTTCTTGGTACTAGCTAACAACATTTTAGAAGTTTAGTCTAGTACCTATCTGAGCAATACGATGAAATATTCCAGTTTGAAATTTGATGTTACGGTTTAGATTGATTTTCGACGAACATGTACACATATTGAATCACTACTTGTGAAGCTTTTATATGTCGAAATAATTATATCAACATTAGCCCTGTATAAGTATATAATGTCCAACTGCCACGGGCCTCTTGTCACCATAACAAGGGTTAGACATTAGTCCACCATACTGGCCAAATGCCGGTTTGCAGAATTCTCATGTCTTTCGAAACCATTCTAGAGAACTTAAAAATATATGTAGGTTTCCACACAAGGTTTTCCTTTGCCGTTAAACAAGCGGTGATTGACCATTTAATAGGCATTTAACTCTGAAAAGTCATTGGATCGCGCTATGTGAAAACTTCCATGTTTTATTTTCCCTCCTAAGGGATGGCATATTTAAAAATCCTTCCTATGCCTATGTAACAATAAGAACCAGCTGTCCGATTTTATGTTTCTAACAGCAGTAGTTTGAGCTCTGCTATGATGTGTCAGTCACGACAAAGAATTTGGATACATACCTATGATAGTTTTATCTGCCCTTTGTTTCGATGTCAGTCATAGTATGTACAATTGTACATACAGCAGGTGAAATCTATTCACTTCATAATTATGACTGAGTCAGACTTACATAGTAACAAAAACTGTAATTTTTATGCATGCAATGTCTGAATGCTAAGTCACCCCTGGAACCATGACGAATGTCATTGCTAGTTTTTACTTCTCTTCATGGGAATCCACTTGGATCAGTCATTTACCATGACTCAAGTAATCGTTCTTTAAAGAATTCACGTAAACCACAAGTTTATGACAATTATTTTTTTATATTCAACCATGACAAATAGTATGTCTAATTTGCGTATAATTTGACTAGGTACCATTTTACATATTTAAGCTAAGTTTTATGATCGGTTACTATTCGTTCTGCAAGGCCCAAGGCGTTCTGCAAGACATTTGTTTTCGGTAGGCACCGAGCCTACCGAAAACAAATGTCTGTATGACGAATACTATAATTCACATGTATGTATTTAGGGATATTTAAGTACGTATGTTTATCAGTTGACTCGTTGACAAAAAACAGGCTTGGTGTCGTATGTGACTATAGGTGTAGGTGACTAGTTCCAAAATATTAAATTAGATAATCGGTGACATGTGAATAGAAAGGGCGAAACGGCTTGACCGATGGTTGTGATTTTTTTATTCGTAGAATAGATCATGGGCTATCTATTACTGACAATTTATTTCTTTGTAAGATTTGGCATAAAATATACCGATAACTCCAAATATGAGTACGTATATGGCAAAACAACGGGTCACCTAGTATCCTTTATTGACTATATTCTAGTAATATAATTATTATGATGCAATTCAAGCCTTTCTCATGCAAAGAAAGTTGAAATTTTGAAACCAGGAAATGCCATCCTTGCAACAGGACTTAACCCGAGACGTCGAATAGCCACGTCGCTGCTTTAAAAATCCTTAAACGAATATTATCGTTAAATATTGTATGCTCGAAATTATTATATATTTCAGTTTATAATGTATTCCGCAACATTAAACGATTCCACTATTCAATTAAGGCCTCATGCGTTCAGTAGCAGCTGCAAATTATATTCACACTGCATACACCGTGATCCCCCTAGTATAACACCCCATATACACAATCAACATGTCTGTCATAACGCCTATTGAAGCAATAATTGTCAATCGTATTCTTCATGTGAATGACCGGCCTACTAATTTGAAAATGGAGGCTGATGATTGTTCTGTTGTTAATATGTAGTATGTCGATTAAGTGATATATTGCTTGTCTAATTAAAAGGTTGCCAGTTCGATTACCGAGTCTTATGTGTGTCGATACGGGTTCAATTCTCAATAAGATTGTCCAACACCTCAAGACTTGCATGAACACAATAATTTCCGCAATCGTAAAAATGACTTCGTATATCTAACTAGTCGACGCCAGCGGCTTCGCACGCACATATTTTCGAATATCCCGTTTTGCCCAATCCCGTGGGAATTTCGGGAAATCCCGTCTTAGTGCACCCCTACGGTCCCCAAGGAACATACATGCTAAATTTCAGCTTCTTGCGCCGTGTAGTTTAGGCTGTAGCTTGTCTGTCAGTCAGTCAGTAACGCAAGGATTTTATATATTAAGATAAGGAAGACGTACGGCAGCTATCTAGATGGCAACCTAAATGTTATTGATGAAACGAACTTTTCATACATGTGGCGATACTTCTGCAAGCAAATGAGGATCCAACTTTTGAATCCTATTCATCTTCATTCATGTAATCAGAGGTCTTACAATTTTGACAAGAATTATTGACGAGTTGAAATCACATATTTGCCTATATTAATGGCATGCCTCTTTACTCCGAAGCTTAGACCGGCTTACATCAACTAAGGCTGTCTTCCCGTGATCAGGAGAGATGTAAGCCGATTGGGGCAAAAAATATTTTTACCCTTATCGAAATACCTACGTCATTAAGACCCGACAATAACTATTATAAAAGCTAATATTCAGTCAAATCAGGTAAGACTTGTACCTAAGCAGACTCCGGGAAGCATATGGGCATAGCTCTAGGAAGACGATGAATCACCATCGTATAGTAAAAATAAGTCGCGAAAGGGTTACAAATTTAAAAACAACGAAACCACAATTTACCACAATCATAAAAAGTACAATACACAAGGATAATAAGTAGCTAGGTATTGTTTAATTCACCGACCTCATTTTAATACTTACAGTTTCAATGAAGTAAAATCAGTAGTTTGAAAGCTCTGCTCGGCACTGGTCTTTTCTTAGAGTTGAGGGATTAAACCTAGGTACAGTAGTACTGTACTTAGCCTTAATAGCCACCCGCATTAGGGCAGTGGACATTGGCCCGTAGGTATAGAGTGATTTTGAATTTAGTAAATAAAACCTCTCGTTGTATATGTATTTATTTTAAAATATAGTATAGTAATTAAATATATTGTTATTTTTCAAACATGCCTGTAAGTCTCGGAACATCCCGATGGCTTAGTAATATTAGCGGCCACCACACCGGTTAATGCTGCGCCGAGTATTTTGGGCTCGATCTCCACAAGGGACAAGAAATTGTTAATAGGGACAACGAGTTAAATCAGACACTTTTAATTAAACGTTAAAAACAGCCCCCATCTACGTATTTTGTATGAAATAATGTTTAATTCTGATGAACTTTTTATTAGCCCCGAATAATTCCATGAAATTTAGAAGGGCTCATAGACTCATATGTAGAATTATGCATATATGTAATTTGTATCTTCAAGGGAGAGATAATTAGCTAATCAACTGCAGCCAATTCCTCATTTTGTTCTAATTTCACATGTTTTAGTCTTCACTCAGCTTTTAAGCATTTCCTTACTCAAATCCAATAAAATAGAACAGCATCAGGTCATCTCAGTTCAGACATCACGACCAGTAGTTAAACTAACTGCGTTACAAACTATCATTGCGTAAATCGAAGAAGCTGGATGCGATGCAGTCTTGCATGTGTTAAAAATAATAATACATTTAATACAAATAATCTGTGTATAAATACAAAATTTTTGGTTTACTGACTGACTGACAGACAACGCACAGCAAGCTTTGCTGTGCGTTGTCTGTCGGGGCGCAAGAAGCTAAAATTTGGCATGTAAGTTTGCTTGGAGAACCTAGGGTAGCACTAAGACGGGATTTTCAGGAATTCACACGGGATCAGGAAGTAACGACCGAATTAAAAAGAAAACTGCGGGCATAGCCGCGGGCATCCTCTAGTAATACTTACAATAAATTCACTAAACAGTATTCATGTATTCTCACAACAAGCGCAGTTAAGAAACTCTTAAGCATTGTTCGACCTAAAAAAGATAGCTACAACAAATAAAAAGATAAACCAAAGAAACAGCAAAGAAAGCCGCAAGATGCTACGACGTGTGAGTAACTCTGTGTTGCCAACTTCAAAGTGTTGTGCATCCATGTGAGTAGGTTTACCATCCGTCGAGAAAAATATGAATAAAGTAAGGCACTGCTTTTCTGGCCGAACTAACTGCACGGCTTACTAAATTTAGATTACCTACTACGTTTAAGTCGTCGCCTAGCTGTTTAATATTGAGCTGAGTATTTTTGGTTCGGTCGCCACAAAAGACATCACTTTGTGTGATCCACAAATTTTGTTGCGAGTTTGGTTGATTCGTGTTTGTGTTGATATGTTTGTAAAATCGGAGGATTAATTTATAAGGCGTGACCGTGAATAAAACGCAATGACAAGTCAAGACACGCTTAGTTGACACGTCGAGACTTGACAATGTCTCCATCACCTCCAGAGCCGTGAAAGCTCCCTACATGGGTAAATTTCATATAAATCAGCGCCGTCTACCAATGATTGTAAGAACTAAAGAAAAAGCGACAACTAAACGGTAATTTCGCCAACTTGGTTAAGATCTGTGTGGCGCAGTGGAGATCTTAGAAGTCCGTGGATCGAATCCACGCTTACCTTGAACTACATTGTGGGTTTTTTATATTTTTTTACTTTTAAATTGCATATTTTACATAATAGTTGTCATTTACTTATTTATTAACACCGAAATTAAACATTTATTTTATTCTGAAAAATTAATCCACCAAGTACTAACGTCATCTATACGATCGGAATAAAAATAAAATTGATTTGTACGCCATCTAGAGTCGAGGATGCCTATTGAACTTCAATTTCGAACTGTGAGTGGCGTATCTATACCAGTATAAGTGTATAATCTATGATCACCCCCCAGATGCGGACAAAACGCTTAGGTCAATAAAACATAATCTCTCGCATTGTTTCCGTAAAAGATAGCAATAAACTCGTTTTAGTTTAATGGACGAACTAGGAAGTTTGGACCATTATTGTAATACTAGTACCACCAAAAACCTTACTTACTAATCCGTTAAAGATAATAAATCAATTTGAAGTTTTGAAGTCATCGGTTCTGCTACTTCAATGTCCCTGAATAACTAGATAGCGAGTTTCAGTTACTTTCCCCCAATGTGCGGTTAAATTAGCAGGTAAATCCGGATCTCCACGCTTATACCTGGCAACCCTACACATATGAGCTAGGAACTCTAAAGAGGTTAAATCGGGTGTGGTATTGAGTATAGCTTTTGTGGTATATTACCACTCGCTTCGCTGCTTGGTGGCTTATCTAGTGTGAAGTACCGGTATCAAGATGGCTGATATGTGGTGGGCTTTAGGTCGTGGGTTCAGTGCCTATGAAGGCACTTATTGTGAATATTCGAGATATTCACCGGAAAATTATGAATAAATTGATACTAGTTTAAACCATGGAATATAGCTATCTTTTTGGGTTCCGGAGGTCAAACAGGCAGTCGCTCTGTGAAATGTCTAATATGCAGTCAAATCCAGTTAGTCTAGAAAGCGGACCCCAGGTTTTAACTGGGATAACGCTAGGGGGATGATGACACAGTTTTCTGAAAACCATCGACCTTTCTCGTAGCATGATATTGCATGGTTATCAACGGCGTAAAGAATGTTTAAAATTTAAATTCGAACGGTATTTCGTTATATACGCTTGTTCCAACAAACTAATAAAATCTTCAGTTTATTATATGATGATAGATATAGAACATTCCAACTGAAGTCGGATTAAACTTAAACAAGGTATTCCAGAGTAATACTTCTTTTTACACTTATGAAGTACCTACCGATAATAACCTATAAATCATAAAACAGAGGATATTCTTTAAGCAAATTAGCAAAAATAGAAGAAGCCAGTAAGTCGGTCGTAAACCAATACACGCTCGTATTTTTAACAGGAGAGGCTAATTAATGAAAGTAGCATTTTACGAGTGACTTTATGCGTTATAAATAATCTGTTTAAGTATCCTTGTTCTACCTCTTAATTTAGTGCTGTCTTTGAAATAAATCTAAGGAGTTTCTATGGTCCGTGAATCTTAAGGTGCGTGGAATAACCTATTTATGAGATAAAGCAAAGCTAAGCTTGAATGCTGGGTGTTTTGTTATAATGAGCGTTGAAAATTGTTTGTCAGGAATATCTGTAAGCGCTCTTACCTATCACCATACAACCTTTCGCTCAACTGGTGGACATAGGCCTCTCTCCCAATATGCGTCACAATAGCATTATGAGTCAATAGGATTAGATTAGATAGACTGCCCCCGTGGTCCAGCGGATAGCGTATGCGACTGCTGATGGGAGCTTTCGGGTTCGATTCCCAGGTCGAGAAAAAGTGTTACTGGCTTCTTCCGACTTCTCAGTAGCAGCACGGAGTCTGATGATGTGCCCGGTAACGGCAATAGGCTCGCCCCCTATTACGTGGGGACTAAAAATTCATGGAGAAATGTGGGTGTAATCTTACACCTCTGCCTACCCCTTCAGGGATACAGGCGTGAGTCGATAAAAAATATTTTAGATTTCGCCTACTATACTAAGCTGGGCAGACGGGTGGGGATCTCTATACCATTGACGATGGCGATTGATGGTGAATTTTCCGTCTCTCCCGAAGATTCTATCGGCTTCGAGTATTTTCCACAATTGCCTCTGACGACAACCATGAAATGGGGTAGAAGCACTATGTAGTCTTAATCCCTCACCACACGGAGGATACTGATACATTTATATCATACTGATTCATCGGCACTTGGAAATGAGTATCAAGGGATGTTTAACAGGGTCATTTCATGCATGGTTTAGTGTATCCATGGTGCCGGCAGGGCTGTGAAACGTTGGAATCTCATGGAAAATTGAATTTCATATCGTGGCTTTGATTGGTATATGGTTTGCTGAGTGTTATTGCTGGAATGCTTAGTATCCTGAGTTTGTAGTCAGTTATACTAAGTGCCACTTCATGTGTGTTAATACTTACTTGAATTTGTATGGTCTAAGAATTCATACTGGTGCAGGCAATACAATTCTATCCCCACAGACAGATGGACACGCATTTTTTTAATTGTCAATTTTTCTGATTTCTGAAATTAATCTGTGCAATGAGTGATCCACCATTTATAACATTTCCAACGAATTAGCAGAGATTATAGGTTCTATGATGGTGTATCACTCTGTATATTTTCGCTCTAATTCCATGCTTTTTAATTTAATTTGTATTTGTAACTTATTTGATGAAGAAACAGCCATGAATTTTGTGAAATAATTTGAAATAGGTAAAGGGTTTCGTCTATCCTGAATTATAAAATGTGGGTGGTACCAAAAAACCCCTTTCGTATATATTAGCTATAATTATATTAAATTTGACCCAAAAACACAATTTCTTTGATTCCTAATTTAGTACGCAGCCTTCTATAACCTTCAAGTCGGAGAATTCCACGATTTTCGTCTACCTCCGTATTACATATCCTTTTGATGTTTTGAAATTTCTTTCAATGACTTCGAAGAACCTGTATTTTTTATTATATATTCAGTTTACTTACTCATAATTTGAGGTACCTAACTACAGGTACCTATCTATACTAATAATTTCTTGTGGACATTCTGTTTCAATAAACCCGTGATATTTCTATGGTTAATAATAATAACTTAATGTTCGATGAACCGGTCTCGTTCTCTGTATAGTTTACAAGCTTTTGCCCGCAGCTTCGCTCGCGTTAAATTGGAGGAAACACAAATCTACTTTCAGTCTCAAGTTGTGTGAAGGCACTCCTGATTATTCTAAAGATTTCAGAAACTCTATACGGTACAAAGTAACTCGGTCAGTATCTATAATATTATCTACCAATAACTACCGAAAGGTACATAAAACACTTGCACAAAGTCAAATGTCAAAGCCATGTTCCAATACATGTCCAATATATCTCTATAAACACTTTCGCATTTATAACATTGGCAGAGAAATGCGTTTCAGCCGTTTAAGCGAACAATTTAATCACCGTGCACTATATATCATTATGTATGATGTGACAGTACTGACTGATGCGATAGCACATGCGGAGCACTCAATTATTACAGCGCATGCTTTCTTACTTCCAAGAGGTAAATTTGTACCGTACAAACTTCTACCCTCCCTACAATTCCCCCCAGTATATTTTTTACAACTTATGGTAGCCTATGCCCATCTCCATGGTCCAATATATCTCTATATTAAAAGTCAATAACATCGGTTTAGCCGTTTTAGCGTGAAAACGGGAACATACATACACACTTTCGAATTTATAATACACACATAAAAAAAGTCTAAGCAACACATACTATTTCAAATTATTAATCAACTAGCTGACCCGGCGTATCGCCGTATCGCCTTTTTAAAGTACCTTTCTTAAAACGGCGGATGGGTAATCAAAAATGGCGGATGGGAAATTTCAATAAAATCATATATTGATTTTCCATCTGCCATATTTGATCACGAAACAGATGTTATATACGAATGCCACATCCGTTATAACGACGGAGCCGATACCCATATAGATTTAATAGAATTTTCCCATCCACCACCTTTGAATTTCCATCCGCCATCTTCGATTTCCCATTTGCCATCTTTGATCACGAAATATATGTTGTATTAGCATTCCCCATAGCTTAAAACATCGGAGAGGATACCCATATTGATTTTATTTTTTTTTCATCCGCCATCTTTGATCACGAAATAGATGGTGTATTTGGATTCGCCATCCCTTAAAACATCGGAGACGATAACCATATTGATTTTTTAAAACTTTCCCATCCGCAATCTTTGATTTCCCATCCGCCATCTTTGATCACGAAATAGATGCTGGATTTGGATTCCCCATCCCTTTAAATATTGGAGACGATACCCATATTGATTTAAAAAAAAAAAATCTGCCATCTTTGATCACGAAATAGATGGTGTTTTGAATTCCCAATTCCTTAAAATATCGGAGACGATACCCATATCGACTTTAAAAAAAATCCCGTCCGCCATCTTTGATTTCCTATCCGCCATCTTTGATCACGAAATAGATGATGTATTTGGATTCACCATCCCTTAAATCATCAGAGACGATACCCATACTGATTTTTAAAATTTTTCCCATCCGCCATCTTTGATTTCCCATCCGCCACCTTGAATCACGAAATAAATGTTGTATTTGGATTCCCCATCCCTTTAAACATCGGAGACGATACCCATATTGATTTAAAAAAAAAATACCCATCCGCCATCTTTGATCACGAAATAGATGGTGTTTTTGAATTCCCCATTCCTTAAAATATCGGAGACAATACCCATATCGACTTTAATACAAATCCCGTCCGCCATCTTTGATTTCCTATCCGCCATCTTTGATCACGAAATAGATGGTGTTTTGAATTCCCAATTCCTTAAAATATCGGAGACGATACCCATATCGACTTTAAAAAAAATCCCAGCCGCCATCTTTGATTTCCCATCCACCATTTTGAATCACGAAACAGATGTTATATTTGGATTCCCCATCCCTTTTAAGATCGCAGACGATACCAATATTTATTTTTTAAAATTTGCCCATCCACCATATTTGATTTCTCATCCGCCATCTTTGATCACGAAATAGATGTTGTATTTCGATTCCCCACCCCTTAAAATATCGAAGGCGATACCCATATTGATTTTTTAAATTTTCTCATTCGCCATCTTTGATTTCCCGTCCGCCATCTTGGATCACTAAATAAATTTCATATTATTAATCAGCGTCCCGAAAATCTCGAAAACGATACCCATATAGATTGTATCCTATTCGTTTAGCCTTTTTTTGGCTTTGACCCAACGCTCCCCCTTCTCGTTTGACCATTTTATTATTTTTGTCTGGCCCCTAAAAGTTGTGGCGTAATTTTATGTAGCCTATAGCCTTTCGGAATAATTGGGCTATCATAGACAATAACATTTTTTTAAATCCGACTGCTCTTTCCTGAGATTAGCCGACATTATCTTCTAGCCTTTTTAGCCTTTTGCCCGGCCCCAAAGTGTCGAAGCGTTATGTTATATAGCCTATAGCCTTCCGGAATAACTGGGCTATCGTATACAAAAAGATTTTTTTAGATCCGACCGGTAGTTCCTCAGATTAGCGCGTTCAAACAAACAAACAAACTCTTCCGCTTTATTATATTAGTATAGATAGATGTAAAAGCAAAATATGTTTATTGTGGGTTATCCTTGGAAGATAGACATATACCATTGCGGACATTTTTGTAGATCTATTAAAGAGGTACAATCCCACCATACATTGTTTTGTTATAACTCGAAAGGTTTTGGCAGCGTTTTCGAGGAAAGCTCCCGATCGGCTCAATTTTTGACGGCGCGTTGAACTAATATCGTCGTAATATCGTCAGTTTGCACAAAACCTAAACTTATTATACACTAAAACCTTTCTCAGGGATCACTCTCAATGTTGTTGAAAACCGTATAAAAAATTGTCCAGTACTTTTCGAGTTTTAAGCGAACAGACAGACAGACACCCCGGCCGGGGACTTTGTTTTATAATATGTATAGATTATTATATCATTTCTTACCAAGTAGGTAATACCTATGTAAACTTTTTTGATCTAGAGGACATACTGGCTGGTTGTAAAAAAAAATCGAGTATCATATTTGTTCTTTTTCACAAATTCAAAAGCGAATGCATTTGTTCGAATTTTATAGCGTTTTCTTTGCTTATTAAAATTTAGTATTCTGTATCAATTTTATGATTTAAACAATAATATCGAAAAAGTTTTGAACAAATTTGGATTTTGAGACATTTTTATGTCATGGAGCGCCATCATTTGAACGCAGATGAAATGCAGAGCTGTAGAGATGTTGCAAGCGGGCAGAAGTCAATCTCAGGTATCTCGGTATTTTGGTATCAACAGAAGCGTTATTTGCCGTCTTCATCAGCGTTACACTAACACGGGAGATCCTGCTGAGTAGCACCCAGGTCGAGGTAAGTAGGTGTACAACCGTGTGGTTGGCAAGATCGATACATACAACTTACTGCAAGACGCCAGCCGATGTTAACCGCTCGAGAGATAGGTTTAAGGCTACAAAATTCAAGTGGTGTTGTTGTTAGCTGCCAAACTGTGCGAAATCGACTGCATGAGTATGGCCTACGAGCGCGACGGCCAATTAGGTGCCCACCGATACGTCACGGGAATCGCGCTCGTCGAAATGAATGGTGTAGGAAGGGAACACATTACATGGACCCGGGAACAATAGGATAAAATTTTATTTTGCGATGAGTCTCGGTTTGGGTTTAAGCCTGATACTAGAAGGGTAAGAGTGTACCGTCGTCCTGGAAATACTGAAAGACTGAGGAGGTGTATTCAGGAAGTGCATCTATACATCGGCTCAACAGTCATGGTATGGGCGGGTATTATGAAGAACAGACGAACTGAGCTCGTTTTTGTAAATGGTAACATGAACGCTGTAAATTTCGTTGAGGATGTTCTAAGGCCTTATGTCCGTTCATTCGCACAAGCGCTTGGCTCCGATTTCATGTTGATGCATGACAATGCGCGTTCGCATACAGCTTTGCACACACGGGAGTACTTGGCAAGGGAAAACATCCTGGTATTGCCTTGGCCTGCACAATCGCCAAACCCCAACCCCATCGAGCATGCATGGGACATGCTGCAGAAACGTGTTTTAAAGGACTTGGATGGAGTGACAACAACCCAACAACTGATGGACTTACTAAAATTTCATTGCGAGCGATTGCCGCAGGATAACATTAACAATCTCATCGATTCTATGAATAGATATTCGGTGCCAGCAAGTTCTCAATAACACATTATGCAATTTTTGTACAACAATTTAATTTCAGTTTAAGTTTAGTTGATTAGGCACCTTACTTTTTACTACGTACAAACAGTACTTACTCGTAATTATTGTTAATTAAGATTATTAAAAAAAATTAAAAACTTATTGTTGTTTAATATAAAAAAAAGCATTAAAAATAATATAAATAAGAAAATACTAGGGATGCAAAAACTCATTGTAAAATTTAATGCAAAAACTCATTGTTGCTTAGACTTTTTTGATGTGTGTATTAAGTAGGGATTACCTACCATAAAAGTGCGTCATTATTTTACTGTAAGAACATTCTATCTAGTAGAAGCCTAATTAAATTGGCATGGCTTAAATTTCTAATGATATAAAACGGTTCAGCATAGACGTCAGGCTAAGTAGGCAACTATACTTAACTACGCTTGTACTTGGCAGAGAATAAGCTTCTCATTAATAAGCTTAGTTTATCCTCACCATTTTTTATAAAAAATATAATAAAGAGGTGAAGATGACAAGTTCCTGAGAATGCTTATGGCCCATAATCTCTATAACATTGAACCGATTTTAAAATAAGTTTACCAGATGTCAGTGAGAAAGCTACATTATTCCCAAGTGACATATGCTATTTTTTACTGTGATTAGTAATATTGTAAGTTAGTACTGTATAAACTAACCAATTCCTTTTTTGTTCCAGATGTCGCAAAAGATGTAGCACCGTTTCTCCTCATAATCTGGGGTAACATTATGGGGTCAATCCGCGGCAGTGAGATGTCGAAGCAAGATTCTAGCTGGAGGAGAGTGGCCAGGTTCAGTGGTAGTGTAGTGAGGTGTTTGTTGATAGTGACAGTGCTCGGCCAAGTCGCAGGAGGGAAGCCAATCAGTGAGACCCTGCAGAGGGCGCTGTCGGAGATGCGGGGGCCCAGTCCTGGGGCGAAGAAGCTGCTGAATATTCCTGAGGATGGAGGTGAGTGTTTGGCAAGATTATCTAATACTAATAATGAAGAGTTTGTTTGTTTGCTTGAACGCGCTAATCTCAGGAACTATTGGTCCGATTTGAAAAATTCACTGTTAGATAGCCCATTTATCGAGGAATGTTATAGGCTATGCTATATAACATTACACTATAAGCCACGGGAGCGGAGTAGTAGACTAGTAGTCTACGCCTTCCAAAGCCGCTCTCAAGCCAGTTCTTGTGGTAGGCGTCTAAGTCATCCCGCCACCTCTTTCGGGGCCGGCCTCGGCGACACGTCTTCTATCTTCGGGCTCATCTAGTGGTAGTTATAAATGGAAGATCTTTGCGGTTTAGTGGCTAAGCCTTTTGCTGAGAGTGAAAGGTTGTGGTGTTTTCAATTTAGAATGTTATTATTCCGTCAATTGCGAAATGTCGTTTTTAGAACCTATAGTTGTTTCTATATGTTAGAACACAGAGTTATTTCTATATTTAAGCGACTCAGTATGTGGAATAGTCTTCGGTAGATGGAAAAAATTGCACACTATAACAATTATTTTTCAAGACACACGTTGGATTTGTAACTATTACGTGATTATAGTTTTACGTATCTCAATTTTACACGGATGTTTGTGAAATGATATGAAAGAGATATCTGATGTAAATTACCTTTACCCTCATTAAAAGCCCAAAATGTAAGAAAAGTTCGTCGATCATTAACCTTTTAAAAAACAAAAAGTTCGCCCCAAAATGAGAAATTTAAATAACAGCACTAAGATAATTATGTAAGTCTTTCGGCCTGGCTTTGTCACCGTAGTTCAAAAAGGGGGTTTCTCAGAATTACCAACTCAATTGTCATTCAAGACTGAAACTGCCGAAAGGAAGCGCGTATAATTACTCAAAAACTTTTTGACTTTTGTCATTACCAAGAGTTGGGATCCCTTGTATACTGCGAAACTCAATTGGTGCCTAGTATCACGATTCTCACCAAAATCAGGGCTAGCATTACGTAAGGTAACATTTTCAGAAAAAAAGAGAAGCATGCGAAGATACCATAGCATGCATAGCTACCTATGTTTTATTGTTTGAGTTCATAATACTGTCTTCAAACAAAGAGCAAATTAGATACTATGCAAAGGAAAATAGTACAAAACTGGATATTAGATATAGTTAGGAATATTTATATGGGCTCTGAAAACCACGCATTGTTTACTCGGAGGTACGGTGCAAAGGTAATCAATGCATCCTTTTTATATATCTCCCAGGGTTGGCAACAGATGAATCATAGCTGGCTCGTATTACTATCTCCTTAAACATATTATTAAACACATATATTATTAACCGTTAAACATCACGCGGGACACAGCTCATTTACCAACCTTATTTTATAAATAAACTGATAATTTTCCTCTTACCGCTTCGCGAATATAAAAGCAAATGTATGCCACGGGGTTAATGAGACAATATTTCCACTTACTTTCCAATCGCTGAACCAGTTCAAGGCCAGCAAACACATGCTAATAATGTGAAATGTTTACTCAAATCTGAAACCGAATTATCCTCATCGAATCGTTTAGATTTCCCCTCGAGTTGACAGCCCTGTTTCCTATCTTTGAAGTTTTCAAGTTTGAAGACCTTCATTAACGGGCACTGCAATTACAGTTCTAAGGTTTTCTTTTGAAGACTTACAAAACAATGAAAGTTTTGATCGTCCAGTGTCGAATTCTTTCGGAGGCTTTTGTAAGAAGGAGATGATTTTTAAAGGGCAAACAAAGATTTCCTTTTTTTCATAAAAGCCTGATAATGGCGGTAGAAATTAACCCGACCTTAAGTAGGAGCTATTTTCTTTTGGGTTGTTTATTGATATGTCGGAGGAATGAGCTTTTAACATTTGTTTTACTATAAGGAAGTAAATTTAGGTAGACCTTTACGAGTAAGTACTTTAAAGAGAATTTGATTGTAGATTTGGCTGCCAGCTAATCTCTTTTTACTATTACGGTCGCAAACAAGTATAATTATGATCCACAATATGGTGATAAGAACACGACAAGATCAGGTAAATAATTAATTTTCGCAATTGCTTGTAACTAGACGCAATTGCTAGTAGACCATTAATAGATGCGTAGATATTATAAAGTCTGTACCTAACTAACTATTCGCTGAACAAACTGGTAAAGTCGATGCTAACTACAAAATTTGAAGGCAAGATACAAAAATTTATCAATATTATAGTAGTAGTATATCGCTACTTCCCTACTTCCTTATCCTTACTAATATTATAAATTCGAAAGTGTGTATGTATGTATGTATGTATGTATGTATGTTCCGTTTTCACGCGAAAACGGCTGAACCAATTTTGTTGAAATTTAATATAGAGATATATTGGACCATGGAGACGGACATGGGCTACCATAAGTTGCAAAAATTTAGCTGGGAGGCATTGTAGGGAGGGTAGAAGTTTGTACGGCAGAAATTTTCCTCTTGGAACTAAGAACGCATGCGCGAATAATTAAGTGCTGCGCATGTGCTATCTGTCAGTACTGTCAATGTACTGTCACATCATACATATTGATATGTTGTGCACGGTGATTACATTGTTCGCGTATATAAACTAATTATTATATTCTATGCTCAAACGGCTGAAACGATTTTCTCTACCTACTAAAATTATAAATGCGACAGTGTTTATAGATATATTATTATATTGGACATGTATTGAAACATGGTTTTGACAAACCGATATTGACCGAGTTACTTTGTACTCTATAGAGCTTCTGACTCTTTAGAATAATCAGGAGTGTCTTCACACAACTTGGGAGTGAAAGTAGATATGTGTTACCCCGAATTTAACGCGCGCGAAGCCGCGGGCAAAAGCTAGTAATATTATAAATTCGAAAGTGTGTATGTATGTATGTATGTTCCGTTTTCACGCTAAAACGACTGAACGGATTTTGTTGAAATTTAATATAGAGATATATTGGATCATGGAGACGGACATAGGCTACCATCAGTTGCAAAAGTTAAACTTGGAGGGATTGTAGGGAGGGTAGAAATTTTTACGGCACAAATTTACCTCTTGGAAGTAAGAACGCATGCGCTAATAATTGAGTGCTGCGCATGTGCTAACACATATGTCAGTACTGTCACGTCATACATAATGTCATATTGTGCACGTTGATTACATTGTTCGCATATATAAACTAATAATTATATAATACGCTTAAACGACTGAAACGATTTTCTCTACTAATATTATAAATGCGAAAGTGTTTATAGATATACCTAATATTGGACATATATTGGAACATGGCAATGGCATTTGACTGTATGCAAGGCGATGTTATTATGTACCTTTTGGTAGATATAATGGTAGGTATATAGTGTATGAATACTGACCGAGCTACTTTGTACCCTACAGAGTTTCTGAAGTCTCTAGAATAATCAGGAGTGTCTTAACAAAACTTCAGACTGAAAGTAGATTTGTGTTATCCCGAATTTAACGCGCGCGAAGCCGCGGGCAAAGCCTAGTACCTAATATAGGTAATGGATTCGGCCATAGCTTCTTATATTTTTTTTACCTCTTGACATCGTGATGAATCTTCATATTTTTTCTTACCGCCATATTTAGCCACCATAAGTCAACGTTCAAAGTGTACCTTCATAATTTTGTAAACGCGGAAGCGTTCAAAAACTTAAATCGCCGCTTTATCTAACATTAACTGCAACGCAGTATAGTAAATCTTTGGGACAGGAAAGGGAAAAATTCGCTGAGTAATACGAAGCAATCAGTCTGCTCTGCTTTCACGCGACTTCCAAAGTCGCCTCTGACACGTACCCTAATTAGTTCATGGAAATTGAGGGGACTACATAAATTTTGTGGACGTTTTCCCGATAGGTGCTGTTTTGTTCCATTTCTAAGGCGTACTAGGATTGCCCTATAGAAGTTTGAGATTGGTTCATAACCTAATGTAGTCGAATCTATGCAACGGATTTTTCACTTGATTTTCAAAAATTCTGCCTCGTGTATGTTTCTAAGAAATATTAATTTAGAGATTCTCTAATCTCGGAATGAAATGTTGTATTGCTATTTTGTATTCTTAATTCAGGTCCCATCTGGTGTCATGGATAATTTAAAAAATCATCACGACAGAGAATTTATTACTAGTGCAACCTTTGTCTTTTATAATTAAAAGCATAGTTTTTAAAGTCCTGGCAGCTCTTTTGTCAGCTGATTAGATTTCTGAAATCAAGAGGAACTGAATCAAGTAAGTACCTTATAACAACAAACACTAAATGCCTCGAAGCTTATAAAAATACTAAGTACCTACAAAGTAAAATTGAAATACCAAAACATAACCGAATTTCGAAATGTTCTGTATCGTAATGGGGTCTCCCTTGTTTGACCGAAAGGAATTTGACAAATTTTCACTTCCCAAAAAATTTTTCGCGTAATTTCATTTGCCAAATTATATACTTAGCAAAAACTCTGTTTACAAAAAATTGTAACGCAAACCTAATGTTTGGGAAATGAACGTTTAAACTATAACTTGTTTACCAACTAGTACTTTTAACATTTTTTATTTCGTCAAATATTTCAGTTGGAATAACAGTTTTTACGCAAAATCAATAATTATTCTAATCTAAATAGTTCAGTTCCGGGTAGCCTACTAAAAACAATCTCTTTTTTATATTAATGCAAGTCGCCGGCCGCTGCCGCGGCACCGCTCGCGCTCGTGCGTAGGAGGTCACAGTTCTAACCTAACCTAACCTTACCATTTTTTAAATAATTAACCTACTCTAGCTACTTCCATAAATAAACTAATATCACCAAACGTTTATTGTCTGAAGATTCTTTGCTGTGATAAATCATTTGATTAAAGACCAAATGCCATAATGACATTATACTTGGTAATATTTTGCCAAGTAAAAATTTGACCAAATGAAAATATGCGTACTAAAATCATTCGAAATATTGCAATGGTATAATAAAAGATTGCTAATATTTGTTTGGGTAATGAAATTTTGTCAAAATCTTTTCGGCAAAACGGCAGGATCCCATCGTAATCAATGAACGATCGTGCGAAATCATTTGCAAGTTATTTAAATGCGAGCTAACTATGCCCGTAGACTGACGGTGCAGCGATTTGAGTTGGGACCTACGAGAATGGCGATCTTCAGACATGTGTGCCAGCAAATTGGATTGGGGATGGCTTGATCTAAAATATCCCTGTATTCTTCTTATTGATTTTGGTTCTGATCACATGAATTAAGAAAACATAATACATATAATGCCCCCGAGGTATGCGACATTCAAACCTATGATTGTGTTACCCAAATGTCTGGGCCCAAAAACATGTTTTGCGTAAGTACTCTCTATAGATGAGATTTTTCAGATTTCGTACCCATAAGGGGGTTCATTAGGAACTTGAACCAGTATTTGTATATGAAATCGGGCGTAAAAGCCATGTTTAACTATAATTCTGGCTGATGACTAAATATTTGAGGTTACTTTTATATTTTTGACAAAATACAGACACCAGTGTGTCACAAAACCCCAACTATACCTACCACGAAACACCTGAATTAATCGCGTAGGTAACTTTTAACAAGCCATCGTCCATTACTAACTGCAGTCGTGTTCTAAAATCAACTACTCAAAATTACCCAGCAACGTAAGCCAAAATGTTTAACGTACTAAAATTTACATATAGAATTGTTTCGAAGCCACGTCAGATTCGAATCAAAATCCTGAAATTTATACATATTTGATGTACTGACTTACTGAATATTCTAGTGGTTTATTGAGCTATATTTCAATAAACAAAATTATCAACTGAGTATGGGTTTTCAGCAGTCAGTTAGTCTGTAATTTAGTCTTTAAAGTATGAGTAAAGCATTGTATGTGCTATTGAAGTTCTAGCAATCGGGAAGTGATAAAACCTCGAATATCCGAATTATTAAATACCTAATAAAGAAATACATATGATAATTTGAATATTAAAGTACTTATAGTATTATGGCTTATTATTGTAATTATATGACTAGAAAGTTAAGAACGTGAGGATTGAGGGACCTAAAGCGAAAGGGAGACCAATGAAAAGATGGATGGATTGTGTGAAGAATGATATGAAGGAAAGAGAGTGAATGCTTAGATGTCGTCTTATAGGGGAGAATGGAAGAGAAAGATATTCTTCGCCCACCCCAAGTAATATAGGAACGGATAGGCAGAAGAAAAATGTAGTCGGAATTGTCACACTTTAAAATGTAGTCGGAATTATCACACTTTCCTATTACCTACTTGTAAACGGGTTGGGAGCCTTCTGCGCTCAACTACAGTTGTCAAGGCCATCAGCCAATAACTATTCCACACACACACACACACACACACACACACACACACACACACACACACACACACACATATACGCACACACAAAACTTTCCTTGTCGAGGTTTCAACTATATCAGGTATGTAATATTCCAGAGCAAACAATCCGCGAAATTTCGGATTCAATTCCTGTATTTTGAACTTCACTGCATTTTCGGGGGCCCGTCATACACGAGCCGCCGTCGTATCGCCAACTGCAATGTTATTCAGATTCATAGGAAATCCCATGGAAATGAAGTCGTCCAACTTACATACATACATGTTGGGAATATTTCCTTAGTTGTGCTTTTCCGGCTAGCGGACTGTTGCTGCATATATCATGCTCAATTTACGGTAATTTAATTCTGCTTAGAACATTCTTGTTGCTGTTTTAGTATGGTATAGAATATTCTTTATTGCACCATAAAACATTACTTCGGTTTGCTTGACTAGGCGGTTTTGAAATACCCAACGAAAAAAGTTGAAGTTTCGGGTGTTATGGATATGCTACTCATACTCACGTGCGATAAATAGGAGAAGTCCTGTAGGAGTAGGAGTCGACATTAGATACGTAACATTGTACAAGAAACTCTTTATAATAAATGAATGTATGCTATAGACTTACAAATGTAAAGAGTTGGATAATGGCAAAGACAATATTTACGCCTTATGTTTAACTTACCTCCAGATATGGTAACATATACCTAACAGACAAAAATAGTAAATGATCACCAAAATGAAACCCGCATTTTAATGTAAAATCAAAGCAAAAAAACCAAAGTTTTAACATTTCACTATCCTATTTAAGCAAAATGACTCCAAATAAATCATTGTGAACCCAAAAGTAGTAAATGATCACCAAAATTAAACCAGCATTTTAATAGCATTTTAATGTAAAATTATAACCAAAGTATTTTTGTTAGTTGTATGAAATACCAACACATAAATTGGATTTGGTTACACCACCTATTTTAATAAACTAAGTTGACGGAGCCCTGCGAAGCAGGGCTCCTATTTTTGAGTAAGGGGTCACAAGAGAACATAACCTATTTATTTGGTGCTCATTTACTACATTTGGTGTTCGAAGACAATTTGACGTGCAATCGTGACTAAAATAGCTAGTACTATTGTAATTTTAGACTTTATTTTTCTGGTATTACGTATATATTTTTGGTTAAAGAACTAAGGGTATCAAAGCATTTTATGGTGGTCATTATATTTAACCCTAATATTTACTGGCAAACGTTAGTATGATGCAGAGACACAGACGCACTTATAAACATTTTATAGATGCGTCAGAACAACAATTCTAGACACATCTACTCATGTTTAACTATCACAGTTTACCAAAGGTACTTCGCCACGGTGCTTACCGCGCGAAAACAATTCTGTCAGCGAAAACCGTTTTCACCTTTCATGAAAATATAATTTACCATTATAATGAAAGAATAACCGAGTAACAGTATATAAAATCCGTATGTTTTATAGAAAATCGCTTTTCTACGGACAGGTTGAATGATAACAGAAGTTATTTTGATTGGTTTCACACTATCGCGATATTATGATTGTCATTAATGCGTAATGTGTTTATTGATTGACTGTGAAAAGCTAAGTTGTATTAATTGATCTAACAAGCCATATTTCGCTGTTTAATACAGCAGTCTTTCAGTTGTTTGAATTCTATCTTAAAGATAATTTATTACATAATCTATGGTGATGGGCCTTAATCGCTCTGGTACTACTTTTACGAGTAAAAATCCTTTCGCCCTAACGTTTCGAGCATCATTAATATTGCCTGTAGTTACCTCCTCAAATCGGTGTGCTTGCGACCGGTCAGCAAATAACGTAGAATTTATTCAAGACCTGCAAGGTTTAAATCGAATAGCATTGACATTTTACGTTTGTCAGAATTTTGGAGCTATAAAAGTTTTGCTGGTTTCGCCATCGAGTGGTTAAGCTATGCTACATCGATGAAAGCTCAACCTTTGTAGTACAACCTCACAGATCGTCCTAAAGATTTTTATAAATCGTACATTCATAGCCTCCGTGCTCCAACGAATTCTTGTGTCCAGTTTGATTCCCGGGTCGAGATAAAGTGTTTCTGACTTTTTCCGAATTCTCAGTAACAGCAAGAAGTCTGGCAAAGGGACCGGTAACGGCAATGAGCTCGCCCCCTATTACGTGCGACCTAAAATTCATAACACGGCGAAATGTGGGTATAATATTACATCTCTGCCTACCACTTCGGGGATACCTACAGGCGTGTGAGTCTTGCTGCCATACTAACCCACTTCAAACTAAACCCTTGTCCTCAATATAACACCCACATCTTAGAAGCCAAATATTTATGTACCAAACCAACAGACGAAAAACAACAAACTCGACTGCTGGTGTTAAGGGCATAAACAAGACGGCGCGGTTTGACGTCTGTCCGTCAAGTGTGTTTACGACCTTAGTGAGTGGCGAGCCTTTGATGATGTTGGGAAACTGTTGCTGAAATATATGTGGCGATTGATTTAGGGTGATAACAAGGCTGGGAGTAGTAAAAGTGGCTTGTAGTTTAGGGAATGCAGCATAGTGGTGAAGATATATAAATATTACAGACCAATAGACTTAGTAAAACTATCCCAGTGGTTGTATTTGTCATCTCTCCGTTTATAGGCGCGCGTAGTGTTGTGGGTTTGATCCTAGCAGGAGACAAAACTTTGTTACGCGTGTGGGTGCACTTTCTGTCCTTTGGTTGAATTTTCGTAAAGTTTTCCGCGACACAGGCAGCCAGACGAATTCCTAATGCAGCAGTTATAAATAAAAGCAGTCTCTAAAATAATGACAAAGAGAGAACTTTTCCTTTTCTTTGCTCTTAGCGTTATCCCAGTTTCAATCTGGGGTCCGCTTACTAGTCTAACCGGATTTGGCTGAACCTCCGCAACCCAAAGGGATAGCGATATTCCATGGTTTAGCCTAGTGTCAGTTTATTTAGAAGGTACTGACGCCCTGTAACGACTGTCAAAGATCTTCATGACTACCGGGACCGACGGCTTAACTTGCTCTCCGAGGCACGGGTCAAGCGATAATTAACAATTCAATATGCACATAACTGCGAAAAGTCATTGGTGCGCGCCGTGGATTAGAACCCGATACCCTCTGCATGGCAGTCTGTTGGTATATCCACTCGGCTTTCGCTGCCTCTCTCCTCCTCGCTCCTCCTAATGACAGAGAGAGAACATCGCAATTTATTTTGGCTTTTAAATTATGACCATGCTGAAACTGCAGGTTTGAACAAAGCATATTATTATTGTTTTACATTTCGTAAAACTACACATAATATTTTTACTTTATAAAATCCCTGTCACCACTCCTACAATAAAACGGTTCATCTGTCTGTCTGTGTCAACAGATCCGCGTGCTCTAGATACGGTTCTAACAATATCTGTAAGTTGCGTCATGTAGGTGAGCACGCGGTTTATTGATAGTTAAATAAATGTATAACTGCTGGACTGTGGTGCACCATGAATTTGTCAATTGAAAATCTGTTTTGATTTTGTATATAACGTTAAGTAGAGTACCATTTATCGTACTAACGTTATCGCCATTGTTTGACTGCCGTCTGAACACCGCAATCCAGAGGAATAGTCATGGCTTAGACCAGTCTGTTTATATAAACCTACCTATAACATTCTTGCGTTACTGACTGACTGACAGACAACGCACAGCCGAAACTATAGGGCGTATAAAGCTGAACTTGGCCTTGTGTATTCCTTGGGGAACGTAGGGGTGCACTAAGAAGGGATTTCCAGAAATTCGCATAGAACCGGGAATAAGGTCAAATGAAAAAAAATCGCGTGCGTAGCTGTGGGCATCCTCTAGTACGATAGCCGGGGCCGATGATGATCGAGTATTAAAAACTGTTACCACCCATGAAGGTAGGTACTATAAAGCATACGCATAAAAATACACAAACTTGAAATTAATACGTAGGTTCACATAACTGGATGCACGACTAGCGTTTTACCACAATAAACATCTCATACAAAGATCAAACAGAAATCATGTATATAATAACAAGCTAGCCTAATTATACAGTGAATCGTCACTGCCATCTCACTGCCCACGACAATAAACTACAAATAATTACTTAAATCCCGCCATAATAAAGTTTAAAGTTCCTTGCACCATAACTTTGCATAATAACTTCACAGCGGGTGACTTAATTACCCTTTTGATGACGTCAGAACACCCACAGACTCAACTCAAAGGAAAAATAAAAGGGAATCATCCGAATACATAACATTAACCTGTGAAACTTATACTTTCGCACATGGTAGGTTAAAACTACGCGGAAAATGTTTTGTACGTTGCCCACGCCAAAAATACTAACCGAACTGAAACAAACAAGTTTTCAAAGCTCGTGGACTATACGGGAGCGGATATAGTCAGAAAGCTTAGCGAACAGCGGATAGAGAAATTGCTATTGATTGGGCAGGATGTGTATTCAGTATTGGTATTTATAGCCATTCCACGATGTTACATTGATTTGAATTTGGTTTGATGCGAAGGAGGAACTGATTTTATTTTCCAAAACGTGCCGAATTCTAATTACCTTTATTTTGCAATTAAAATTAATATAAGATTATGTAGACTTTCTTATCTTAAAAAATTGTCAACGCGAAATTTATAAAAAAATCGCGTTGACTACTTTCAAGTCGTCAAATTTCAGTGCGTCATGGTATGGTTCGAAATTTCGCTTTACTTACTTTACTAGTTCGGTGTATCGTAAAGAATAGCCTAATAATATTATGAAAAACATTATAATTACGAGGGTCAAACTGAAAGTTCTTAGAACTGGCCACTTATAAACAATATAATAAAAAAAATATTCTAAAATTTGAAAATAGAACTCTTTGCCAATATTACTGAGTATATATTTCATTCATTTGTCATTTGTTTCACGATTTGGCGGCAAATTGAAAATTGTCTGTGTCACGTCAACATGAATTTAACACGAGAAAATTTTCGTGCAATGATTTTTTATGACTTTCGATGTCATTTAAGGCAACAAGAAAGTTATGATAGACTACGATTGGCCTTTCACGATGAAGCCCCATCTCGTGCGACTGTTTACAACTGGTTTAATGAGTTTAAACGTGGTCGCACTAATCTCACTGATGATGTACGTGAGGGACGGCCTTCTACGGCGACGACTGAAAATAACATCTGTGTTGTGCGGCGTATGATAGAGACTGACAAAAGAGTGACCTATCAGCAGATTCGGACAAGCTTAGGCATCGGTATGAGTCAAGTGCACAAAATCCTCCACGAACATTTAGCGGTCAGGAAGCTTTGCGCCCGGTGGATACCTCATAATTTGACTAAGGCTCAAAAACTCCATCGTGTGGATTGGTGCCGTAAAATGATTGAAAGATTTAACGGAGGTGACTCAAATGCTGTGTTCGACATACTAACAGGTGACGAAAGCTGGATTTACTGTTATGATCCTGAAACCAAAAGACAATCTGCTCAGTGGGTGTTTCCTTTCGAGGAGTTGCCAACTAAAGTGAAGAGAGATCGAAGTGCGGGAAAAAAAATGGTGGCCTCGTTCTTTGGAAGGATAGGTCATTTCGCAACAATTGTGTTAGAGGATCAAAAAACAGTTTCTGCAAAATGGTACACTACCAATTGTTTGCCACTTGTCTTGGAAAAAGTTCGAGAGAAACGACCTCGCAGTAGGATCCTCCTTCACCACGACAACGCCTCGTCGCACACCGCCAAGCGAACGATCGACTATTTGGCGACATCAAACGTTGAATTACTGGGTCACCCGCCGTATAGCCCCGACCTCGCGCCTTGTGATTTTTATTTATTTCCAAAAATTAAAGAAAAACTTAAAGGAAAGCGGTTTATGAATGCTGAAGAAGCGGTGGCTGCGTATCGCGATGCCATTGAAGAGACCCCTAAGGACGAGTGGGCAAAGTGCTTTTCCCAGTGGTTCCATCGCATGCAGCGGTGTATTGACGTCAATGGACAATATTTTGAAAAGATATAATAAAACTAATAACTGGCTAATGTAATCAGTTTTTGATTTTCTAAGAACTTTCAGTTTGACCCTCGTATATTTTAAATTTGGGAGTTGTTACTATATTGTAAATTGGGGAGGGACGGACGTTTGTATTTATTTATTAAAACGAACTCTCAAGCGCGGGCCACACACAATCGCAGAGGCTTAACAAGAACTCAATCACAATATAAATTATGCCACCCTCACTAATGTGTAGTAAAGTCTAATAAGCTGGTAATTTCTTTTCTCACATACCTATATTTTTTATACACATACATACATACATATCGTCACGCCTTTCATCCCCGAAGGGGTAGGCAGAGGTGTATTTCTACACCCACTTTTCGCCAGATATACTTTAGTCCCACGTAATAAGGGGCGAGCCTATTGCCGTACCGGGCACATTTCCAGACTCCGTGCTGCTACTGAGAATTTCGTGACAGAAAAACCCAATAACACTGCCTGACCCAGGAATCGAACCCGGGACCTCCCGATCCAACGCGCACATTTATGCCGCGAGACCAACGAGGCAGTCGTATAGGGTTTGATGTCGAGTTTTCCGTCTCTACGCAAAGATGGTATTTGCATCGTGTTATCCCTTAGTCGCCTCTTACGACACCCATGGGAAGATAGGGGGTGGTGACACTTGTATTCTATGCCGTCAACCACACGGCCATTTTTTATATGTGTAATAATCTATAATAATTAATTGTATTGTGTACCTATTTTTAATAATTTACACACATCAATACAGATTTGGGACTATGTGCTTACTGTTCTCATAGTAAGAAGAGGCCCGTGCCCAGCAGTAGGACAGTATATAAACAGGGCTCATAATGAGTACCGATTAGTTGCGTCTCTGACCAGAGTCGTATCGAGCTATACAATATAAATCTTATTTTATATCACTTCACTACATAGTAGAAAACAAAGTATGTCTTCTGTCTCTATGACCCTTTGTATGCTTAAATCTTAAAAACTACGCAACAGATTTTAATGCGGTTTTTTTGAATAGATCAAATTCAAAAGGAAGGTTTATATGTATAATTGACGCAGGCGAAGCCGCTGGCGACGTCTAGTATTCTAAAAACTGACCGTACAAAACGTAGACAATTTTATTCATTCGACGTTTACAAACGTCATATAGTGTTATGAAAGTCTCTGAACCACAAAACCTCTTTAGCTTGCCAATATGTCCGCGTCCGAGTAAAGTTGACCGACGTCATTTGTCTCATTTAAATACGAGTTTGCGACACCTAATGCATGGTACATCAGTTCTCAAACATTTTTCACGAGTCCCCGATTCAAGTTTGATGTTCTTGTGGTAGGTATTGCAGAAAGTTGATCGCTTGCTGGTGGACTTTTGTGCTTAGCAAATGATAATGGTTGGCTTTTTTACATATTATGTTCGTATCGTGAATAGGTACAGGCCAATTGATACAGTGATTGAAAATGTAGAATGTATCTCATTAGGTTCCTAGTCAGGCTATTTTATCGATTTTTCTATTTGAAACTTATTTATAGACATGATCATAGTTTGTTGATGCATTCAAAAAGCCACTTATTGTCGAAGCTTATAAAGCTCTTATTACAAAACAAGGACTAAATATTATAACACCGGATATAGTCCAACTGTCTATCAAAGAAGGCTGTTATTTGTTTTAATTTGACGTTAATTCCAACAAGTGGAGACGAATACTTCTCAAAAATTAGTCTTATACTTATTACGTTTATTTTTAACAGATAACACCAACACTAAACTTAAGGTACTTATTTCTACTGCATTTGGCCCGTGTTTTATAATATACCTAATAATTATGAAGAAGAACAGAAACATTGGATAAGACTTAGTTCACATCGTTTGTTACTCCAAATATGTATGTGTAAATAAAACTTACTTTTTAATAAACATAGCTTCATTCTACATCGACATCAACATTTCGGTCACCTTTCATCACATCAATTAGGGTCCCATACGTCTCACAAAATGGCCGACCCACGAGAAGCAGAATAAAGTGTGTGACCGTAAATCCCGGGCTGGAGACCAATGCCGATATATGAGAGCTTCCGAGCATTTCTTTTCACCGATACAATAGATATTCCGTTGGCTTATTACGTATTTTTAATGCTATCAGGCTAGGAATACCAAGAGGCGTCTCAAGGACGTTTGATTTGTGCCGAGAAAATATGTTCGCTAGAAAATATTACACTAAAGCAAGGAAAATCAGAATGTTCGTGGATTTTTTTTCGAAGGTAGAAAAGTAATGAGATAATACGGACGCAAAACTAATTAAATGTTTTAATTGAGTGTTAGTTTTCTGAAGTTATTTTATTAGTTACTTTATACTCACCTGTTAGTTTTAGTTTGTTTATTATTTATCAAATACATGAAACTTATTAAGTAAAGATTTTAATTGAGTGTTCGTTTTCTTAAATCATTTTATTAGTTACTTACCTGTTCCTAACAGCAAAATTCAAAGCAAAAGTTCGTTGTAGTTTGTAGGAGGTACTTTTTATTATTATTGAATCACAATTTCGCCCTTATTTGAAAATACATATGCTTGGCTTACTTACTAGTCGATGCCATTTTTTCAACATGTACTTAGACAATTTTAACTGGACAAGGATATTATTTCATTGCTCCTAATGTCTATTCATTGGTGGTTGGTGGGCATCCTACCCACAACCTTCTATGTAGTCTATAGACCAACAGACCAATCATAATCCCAATGTTGTTCACGGCACCCACCGGTTTTTAGTCTAACTAGGTTGGAAGAAGGGCAGCGGCAGCCTAGTAATGAGAGTAACAGGAGAAGGAATACGTGGAGAGTCTCGAATTCAAATTTATTCAATTATCGCTCTTGTACTGAAGGAAAACATCGTGAGGTAGCCTGCATGTCTGAGAGTTCTCCATAATGTCTCGAAAGACGTCTGAAGTTATTGGCCAGCCTGTCGGATTACGGCCTAACCCTTCTTTTCTTCTCTCATAATGAGCCAAATGCCTGTAACCAGCAGTGATAAAAATTTAAACAAGGCTGATGATGATAAAGTCAGAATAATATTCTACCTTGAAAGTCCAATAGCAATACCTTGCCACGACACGTAATCGAACCCCAAGCCACGTCCCGTTGACCTCTCACGTGACTAAGAAGCATCAATGGTCGCTATTAATCCGCCCCTCCAAGTGCAACTGGCTCCTGATAGCCTCTACAGGACAAGTGTCGTTGTATTAAATTACCACTGGACTCTTGAGGTATAACTTGATCAGTAAGACTGTTGCCTCTGATATTTCTTTTGTAGATATAATATAAATATTTGCTAATTTATTAGTCGTTGCTTTGTGTTATAGCAAAAGGAGAAATATAAAAAAGGTACTAGCACGCGTGGTCAGTATTGGGAAAAGGCTAGCCCATGCTATTCTAATGTACTGCAAAGTTTCATCAAAATTGAGTTCGAAAGAGTAGCAAGGTGAGCTATTGAGCACTATTGCTATATAGGATCCAGGGTAAAAAACTATTAAAATATCAAACTACAAATGCCTGACCTTACTATACTTGACTACTGCATTATCATCAGCCCTGTATATAAACTGTCCCACTGCTGGGCACGGGCCTCTTCTCACTATGAGAAGGGTAAAGGTCACAGCTCATTAGAGCCACCCGGCACCCACTCGGCACCGCCTCGTCGAACGGCGTCCACTCGTTGTCGACAGGTGGTCCACGAGTGGACGTCGCGCGGTCAACCAGCGGACCCCGCGCGGTCAACGAGTGAACGCCGCGTGGTCAACGAGTAGACGTCGCTTGGTCCACGAATTTTCGCTTAGTCTGTTAACAATTAGGGCACTAGGTCTACACGTGTGTTTCGTAATGTCAAATTTTACAAACCTTGAATTGGAACTCATAGCTGTCGCGCTTGATGAAGAAGAAAATGAAAGACGCAACAAAAAAATCATTCGTGGGCAGCGCGCGGTCCGCTTCGGACGCAAGCGCGGCTTGCGACAGAGGCTTACGACGGCTTACGACAGAGGCGATGCGGTGACGCTACGGTGTTGATATGTAGTGAGCGCATGGGCGCATACCCATACAAATCCATATAAAGAATACTAACCGCACGAGGCGAGGCGGTGCGGAGTGGGTGCCGGGTGGCTCTAATGAGCTGTGACCTTTAGGCTGTAGTCCACCACGCCGGCCAAGTGCGGGTTTGCAGACCTCACATGTCTTTCGAGAACATTATGGAGAACTCTCAGACATGCAGGTTTCCTCACGATGTTTTCCTTCACCGTTTAGCAAGCGATAATTAACAATTTAATACGCACATAACTCCGAAAAGTCATTGGTGCGTGCCATGGATCCCGGACCCTCTGCGTAGCAGTCTGTCGGTCTGTCCACTAGGCTATCGCTGCTGCTCATGTGACTACTGCATAATATACGTTATATCGTTATCAATTTGTAGCTCAATAATAATTATTATCACGAATGGAAATAAAATTACTCTGGTTTAAGTCTTGCTATGTTGGCACCGCTAGAGTTGGTTTAAATAATTCTTCCGTTGCAATTCCACAGACTAGTTGCAGTTAATCCATACTAAATTTTACAATTTACACTAAAATATCGTTCGAGTCGAGAGCAAATTACTTTTTTTAGGAGCTCTTTTTCTCGTCGCCACGCAAGTAATTGACTCAGAATACCCAACAGATTCAGGACAATAGTTTGAGACCACTCCAGATTTTGTACCATGTGAGAATCGAACCCCTTAATCTACACAGTGCTGTAAAAAACAAGGTAGGCGCTTGCACCATAACATCATTCTTGGAATCGAATTAAACAGCTATTTGACTACTTCATATTCTTGATCTTTACTGCACATCCTTGTTTCCTTGGCATAGCTGAATAGGCTAGTTGACCAAATTTCAAAAACTGGTTAAGTCGTTACCTTTTCGTCTACTTTGACCGAAAATGAGTTTATTTTAATATAAAAAGGCGATCTACATTGTTTATTTCGCATTTCTAAATACCAAATCAAATTAAGCTCGTAAACGCTCCAAACTGTCATGGCGTCTAGATGACGTCACGCCGTGGTAAACAATACGTCACTGTTGCCAGATGGGGGGGATTCCCCCCGAATTTGGGGGTATTTTCAGACCACGGGGGGATTTTTGGGGGGACAAATCCTTTGGGGGGTTCTGCGGGGGGAAAAAATAGCTTGGAGGTAATTGGTGGATTTTTTTGAAAAAGTTTTATACATGAACAAACTACTCACTACTTAATTAGAATGCACCATAGAAACGCACACAAACACACACACTAGCACAACAATACTGCGGCGCACTAGAAGACCGTCTGCAATGATGTTGACTCAGTGGTACAAGAGAGGAATGTCCGAATGCGTTACATCGAACAGCCTGGAAATCCACACAAAATACCGAAGAGTTCTGGGTTGAAGTGTATGGCTTCAAAAATGCAGTCGGTGGTAGAAGTTACGGACATGTAAGCAAATTGACATTAGCAATTTTGTCGTTGCCTTTTTCTAACGCGGTTGTGGAAAAAGCCTTCTCGCAAGTTGCGATTATTAAAGACAAACTGAGAAACAGATTAGCCATCAACACGGCCGAATCTATTTTGAGAATAAGATATTTAATGCCGAAAGGATGTGTTAATTTTAAACCAATTTCAAAGATTCTCAAGATATTTACTCGGAGAAAATGTATGGAACTGCAGACGACGCAAGTGGAGATGCTGATACAGTCATGGAAGCAATTGCTGAATTATTATACATTTAATTTGATTGTTTTTAAATAAATAAATATTTTTTCAATTACTGGGGGTTTTTTTCTCAAAACACTAACATTTTGGGGAGATTTTGGGTGAGATTTGGGGAGAAAGCTAGATCATCATCTGGCAACACTGCAATACGTAGGCTATGGTGCTTACATACTCGTTGTCGACTGTCGTTGGTAAAGTAAACTTAGTAAACAAAGTGAAACAAGTGGTGTTGGTTGTAAACACAAACAGTTCTCAAATTAATAATGGATTCTTCACATTACAACTATTATAAGCACTGTATAGTGCCACAATGTAAAAGCACATCAGTAAAAACGCCAAACAAGCTATTTATTTATGTTCCAAACAATAAGAAAGTGCGCCAAAAGTGGCTGGAACTTGCTGGGAGGAATGATGCTCATAGTTTGTCTACAGATACAAGGATGTATTTCTGTGAAGATCATTTTGATGTAAGTAATCTTTTATGCAATTTACTGTTAAAGCTAATGTAAAACTGATAAAGTTACGGAATCATTACTAGTCAAGTGTTTAGGTTAAGTTTTCTATACATCCGACCATAAAATAGTAATATTCAGTTTACCTGTTGTAAATTTAATCTCATAAACGCTTTTTTATTATTTCAGTTGCCAAGTGATATGGTGAATCATATGGAATATAAAATTATGGGCAAAGTTTCACAAGTGCGAATGAAACAAGGTTGTATGCCAAGTAAATTTGAATGCCAAGAAGACAGGATAAAACGGACGTGCAGTAGTATAGAACAGCCCAGCATGTTAAAAAAACAAAGACTGATGACACTCACAGAGAGTTTAAATATTGAAAGTGAATTTAATGAATGTCCTTCATCAAGTTTATCAGTAAGATATACATCTGATAGAAGTTCAAGTAAGTAACAAACAACACAATAGTTTTAACTTTCAAGCACTAAGTATCAAGTTATCACCATTACTAAAACTGTTTTATTGTTTTAGATTCCCAGGTTAATGAAAATGAGCCAAATAAATCATGTGGGAGGACTGCAGACAAATCCATTCAAGTATACATAACCCACAAATTCAGAAGTAAAGCCGTACAGACAAAAGTATTATATAAAGATCAGACCTTATCACCTTTTAAGGCATTACAGGTATCCAGTTCCACATCTCCATTTAAAGCTGAGACTATACTGAAATCAATGCCTTCTGTCTCTGGCCAGAGAAAAATAAATAAAAAAATATTTATCGAAGAGGAACACTCAGACAGTGATATTTCAGTTTATATGCCATCGAGCAGTACCATCAGTGGCTCACCATCTTCACTCTCATTACAAGTGAAATCATCTTCTAACTGTAGTGAGTTTATTGAAGAAGACAAAAAAATTTTAGCTAAACAAACTTTAATTAATATGATTGCAAAAATTGAGAAGAAACCTCGTTTATATATTGGTGTTCCAAATAGTTGTTACTACTTGATTAATTTAATAAAAGATGAATTAAAAATTCCCAAACATTATTTATTGGTGTGTTTAGAAAAAATAAGATAAGATACTAAGTTCAATCAATTATCAGATGATTTTGGGATGTCTCCATCACTTTTAAGTAAGATATTCCTCAAAAATATACCTTTGATTGCTAGTGTGATGCAACCTTTCATTGTGACACTAGACAGTAAATTGATTAAGAAAACCTTACCAATGCCTTTTAGGCATAAATATCACAATGTCAGTTGCATCATAGACTGCCTTGAAATTGAAATACAAAAGCCATCAAAGGCCATTAATCAAGCTTTGACATGGTCAGATTACAAGAAAGCCAACACCATTAAATATCTCATATCTTGCACACCAAATGGCTTGATAAATTATATTTCTCCAGGGTTTGGAGGCCGCACAACTGACACATGTTTGGTTGAATCTTGTGATTTTATACAGGGATTAAAGAGTGGTATGTGTGTTATGGCGGACAGGGGATTTAAACATGTGGAACAATACTTACAAAAGTATGGTGTTACACTAGTAAGACCACCAAGTGTTCAAACAGGAGAAAAATTAAGTAAAAGTGAGGCAAAACTAACAAAACAGATAGCCAGTCTAAGAATACACGTAGAAAGGGTTATTCGGCGCCTACGTGAATTTTATATGCTTAGGCCACATTCATGTATTAATTTAAAGTTTCTAAAAATACTAGATGACATATTAATAATAGCATGTGCTTTAGTTAATTTACAAGATTCATTAATTCAATAAAACAAGTTAAAATGTTTATATGTTTTTTATTTACAATCACCCTTGTACACTCTGATATAATAGTGGATACACATTTCTTTTCCAAAAGTTGACTAAATTATTTATCAGATTCTGAACATAATCCATATTAAAGGGCACACTTAAAATTTCAACTTTTTGATTTGTCCTAAAATCTGGGTCAGCAACACAATAAAAACACATTTTCTTTCCAGAAAGGTACATTTGTAGTTGCATTTGAGCATTATACTTGGGAGTAGCTTGTCCATTTTTTATGTAACTCGCATATGTCTTTGCCTGACTAGGACATTTAATTTCGATTATTCCATCTTCAAAAATTCCATCTGGTGAACCAGCGATCATGGGATATTTTGAGCTCAAAAACAGGCCACACTTATTAATAGTTTTTTTAATATGTTTCTCCACTGTCTTTCTGACTTTTTCTTCAAGTACTCTGCCACTTTTCATTGGTGCAGTGTCTGGTATTTTACCTCCTAGGATCATGGATATAAGCGTTCCATCATTAGTTTTACATCGGCTAACTTCAAATGCTCTTGAGGCAGTTATGCGCCCATACCTGAGTTCAAACCAAAGGCTGCTGTTGCTTTGTTCTCTAGTTTCTTTTTCAACTTTCTCTATTAAAGAAGGTGTAATTAGTATTTTATTAAAAAATGCATCAACACTTGCTTCTTGGAAGCTGTATACAAGCTGGTGCATTGAGATAGCTTGTGTTTCACTTAAATAATAATTGGGTTGAAATTTAATGAGTTCACAGTCATAAATTTTTCTTTTTCTTCCTTCTTCCAAAAACTTAGTAAATACAGATGAATTTTGTGGTAGTAACGGACTGCCCTTAGATAAATCTTTAGCCGTCATATATTTAAGGCTAATACCCACTCTAGATAGTTGGGACTTCTTCCAATAGCATTCCACTGAAGTGCATGATGGTTCTTCACTTCGACGGTGAACCCACATTAAAAAAGCTATAGCGTGCTTACAACCACCTTCCGAAGCAACGCAATCATTACACTGGACCGATATTATAACATCTGCTACTTCGTCAACAGTTAGTGTGCACCCATATAGTTTAGCGTGAACTTTGTGTTCCGGGCATATCTTGCACTTCACGGTACACAAATTATTTTCTCGCTTAAGCTGTACATAACTTATAGCGTCGTCTCCATATGAAGCACGCGAAGACCTAAAATAAAAGTTCAACTATTAGCACTTGTTTATATCTCGCAAGTCTAACCTATAGAGAAATCAATAACAATCACAATAGATAAGGTGTATATTATATACAAAATGTTGGTAGTGAGGTTTATTCTTGAAATATCTAACGTTCGATGCATATTTACTTACATTGAAGTTTTAATGTTGCGGAATTCCGAAGAACAAAAGTCTTTGTTTGACGCGAAAAATACGCCAAGCATAACAGCGTCAATTTTGGGCAAATTACCACTGTTGGCTTTGGTAAATCCTGGTTCCATAGTGCAATATTAATACAGTTCAATGCAATAATAGTTACAATAGATCGTATGTATATCAACTTGTTCTCTTTGAAACGAAAATCACGGAAACGTCAACAACAACAAACAACTCTTTGACAACAATGAATGACTGTACGTCCTCTACGAATGAATGCAGTATTGAACGGTGTTGCCATGGTAATAAAAATAAACTACCTAGACATACGTGGTTGCAATTAATGTCCTGACAATTTATTAGTATTTGTATAAGTACGTAATCTGGCAAAATTTATATAGGTAGTTATTTATTTCTAGCGAGAACAGATAACTGGCTACATTCAAGTATTTTGCTGGAATATTTGGTATATTTATATACCTAATTGGAACATTGCGGAAATCCTTTGGTTTGCTGCAGGATTTTTATTTAGACTCAACCTATCGCAATCTTTTAGTAAAACCAGCAATTTCTAGAAAAGCAGCTAGATTTGTTTTTATTTCATTAATGATAAAGTATGTCCTTAAATACTACTAAATTCCCCTACATCTAGCGACAAAATTCGTAAAACGGCAACACTGGTACGAATGAATGGCGCCGTACCACGTTGTGACGTGGCGCTTTCTGATAGGCGTTCAATGTCACGTGACTTATCGCAATAATTTACATATTTTATTTTCTAAAAATATTATTATTATGCGTGTTTTATTAAAAATGACATGCATTTTCGTTATCTCCATGTCATAATTATTCATTATAGATAGGCATCCATTCAATTCATTCTTAGTGGAAACTAGCCTATTATGGATAGAATTACAATAAGATAGTTTACAAATAATATGAAGTTGTCACTTCTAATTAATTTATTATCTGCCAGTCGTGATAGGAGAGCACGGATGCAGCTGTACAGTAATAAACTGTGAAGCCATTCAACAAGTTGTGATACTACGGTCTTGTAATATAACTATCCAAATTACACAGCCAAATACTTCTCTAGACTATTATAGAGCATCATTATCTAGACAAATCTTGGGTTAGATATTCTCTTTACTTTATCTGCTCATTTGTAGCCAGGTTCAACTTCAGTCACTATACAAGACAACGAGTTTGGCAAGTCCTGGGCAAAGTTAAACTAGTTATAACGTGTACCTATCATCTTACGATCAAAAACCGACAAGCTACACCGTGAATACTTAGAAACGTTAGTAATAAAGCTCTATCGCAACTAAAACTAATTGAACTATACAATTTCTTTGAACAAACAGCGTTTATCGGCCCTCGAGAATTATATTACAGTTTGCAAATCATAATGATTGTAATATGAGTGAACAATACCTCAAACACCCTAGATGTTATGGGTTTATAAACCTTTTCAATTCTTAGCTCATTTACGATTGCTTGTTTTTTTATTGCGCCCTGTTCATATGTGAAACGTTTTTGCTTTGGTTCTTTACAGTTCTGCGATCATTATTTTTGCGTTAATGATTGTGCTATGGAAATTTCTCGATGGGTTCCTACGCTAATTTAAAAACGTTTTCTAGTTTCACAGTTTAATATTTTGTTGCTTGATTCGTACCTACAACAATTTTATATTTAACTAAGCATTTTGTAAGTTCAGTAGGTTCAGTCAAATCAAAACTTCTTCAGCATACTTAATACCTACCACAGAAATAAATAGTAATAGATCGGTGACATGGGCGTGGTTTATTTATAGCGCATGTGTTTACACATGTTGTACAACATTATTCTGCCTGACAATCAGCAATGGTCAGTTTTTATATAAACAATAACATAATTTCATTTTCCACAGCTACATCACACACACACATCGATAATAATTCCTTAATGTCCCCTCAATATCTATACGTCACTGTGGGCGGGGCTTGCTGAAATGTGGCACGTGCGAAATGTACGCGATGACGTGACATTCACCATTCTATTACTATTTATTTCTGTGATTCTACTCTGCAGTAATTTTAGCACAGCATATTTAGCTTGCATTTTATGCCTATACAAAAAGAAAAGAACAGCGCGTTTACTAATATAAATTTGTTATTATATCCACGTTCGTAGTATAATTACTTGTAATGAGTATCTCATGTTGAACAGACATTCCGAATAGAAGTTGCTTCCACTGAGTGGCATCTGTTTTAGACATAGACGCTGATTCAGATTCAAAGGAAACTAATTTGTGGGGCGCTTTTGCTTAAACCATCCGTTCGTATTGTAAAATTTGTAGTTTTGTGCCGAGGTAGGTAGATTTTGCCGGAAAAAATGCATCTTATTTGTAATAGTAACTTGTTGGCCCAAATTAATTAACTATATTCCCACACCCAAAGATACGACAGAATTTTGAAAATATCATTATTTTAATAAAATATATTATGTTTATCTCAAATTCAAATCTATCAATCTATTGAAAAATTCCTTTTATTATTCCAAACCCAAACGTTTAAATAATCGTAAAATAGTCATAAGCACTCTTAAGAAGCATTTCTTATATTATATTCGCAATGAAACGAAGGCTTATAAATTGTAAAACGGACCTCTAAAATCTAATTAAGGTCGTATTGCAAGTGTTTATTGCTGTACAATTATCGTGGAGCCATAAATCCGGCTCGGAGGACCAATAAAATGTCGGAAGAAAAGCGCGCGAAACGCACGAACGCCATTACAAAAACGCGGGAATTCAATTTCGTATAACTATTAGTTGTTTAATAGTTATTTGCTTTTTAATTGATTTTGTTTATTATTTTTGTAGAGTTGAATAAAATTGTTGAAGATGGGGTCAAATATTTTACGAGCTGTCTATTGGTAATATAAACGAAACAGGTTATTTGATTTATAAAAATATAAATTAAATAGGATGTTTTTTCATGCCCTCTAATAATAACCAGAGTTTTACTATGTTTTTGCTGTATATTCTTAGGTATTGCTCTATACATATAATTTAAATAAACGATTTTTTATTGTACAAGGTTTCTTATTCTAAATGGGTTCGATTTAGCCATAGATCTGTAAGTTAAAACATAATAATTTCAATAACGCATAACCCTATCAACAAATTACACTCTTTTACATAAAAATTGCAGAGGAATTCAGGATTTACCTGTCGAAAAGAAATCGTTTCAATTATTGTACACTAAAGCCAGCATTTTAATACAAAACGCTTTAATCGGCTTTTATAAAATGGAGGTTAGTCCTCTCTAGAGGGATAGCTAAGTTGTAGTTTGTTGGCAAAACCTTTCTATAAATAAAACAAATGCGAAGTGGCAATTCTCAAGTTTATTTTAAATTCGCTTCGATAAGAAATACTAAAGAGAAATATAAGAATGACTGGTTCGGCTTACACCGAAACCGTAGGGTTCTAGGCGACTTGGGAAGGATTAATGAAATGGACTGTATTAGGGCGAGTTCGGGGTCGCCTAGAAAAGGAATAAGGGAAGAGGAGATGGATACGGGAGGAGGTGATTGAGTGGGTATAGGCTATTTCAAGGATGGAAGGCACTTACCTTATACAGCCTTCTTCGTTTCCGTAGGGCAGTCTCCTGGTGGTTTCGTGATGCAGCTGCTTGTTTTCACTTCACTCACGAGCGGGTTTTCCTTGGTGGAAGCGGTAAATCACATACAGCGGTGCGGCGCGGAGCCGTATCGAGACGGCGTTCTTAGCGAGCGGAATGTTCTAGACTGTCACTCGCGTCGACGAATCGCGTCGACGAATCAGGCGAAGGCAGTGCCCTTCCAGGGAGTGGGATAGAGCGGGACGGAAATATGGCATCGCTCGCACTAGACGTGGAACGATTGATCTTGATGCGATTAGTTATATATAGGAAGGTAGATGGCGCTACCAATGACATTTAATTAGTTTATAGATGATTCTGTAGTGGGATTTAAATTTGATGATGGCTCTGTCTGTAAGGTGGGAGTGATATCAGAGTACAATAGGCGTTAAAAGTCGTTCGCGGGGCTGTTTCTTATAGCAAAAAGCTTTTAATTATATTAATAATTCTTCATTTAGTTTGTCAATGATATTCACAAGGTTAGGATATTTATTTATAGATATTTGGTTTTGTTACCTTCATGGTCGTTATGTATCTTCTGTTTTATTTACGTCAGCATTAGGAAAAATACTTATAACTGTTACTAATCGAAACAAAAATCCAGGGACCATATATAGTTGTATCCTTTAGGGTTCGAACCCGCAACACTCGAAGTGCAATAAGTGTTGTGAGGTTAATTAGGCGGCTACTTAAATCAATGTACCACTCGTGACTTCATCGATTTCAGTGATTATCGTACGATATTACTAAATTTCTTTCGGAGACTTTGTAACTTGAACTTGGATCTCGTGTACATTAAAGTACTATCTATCTGCTTAAACGTGATAAAGAAAGCGAACAGAAAACTGTTCAATCTGTCAATCGAACTGGTGTACGTTGTTCAGTATCATTCGTTTATTGGGCGTCAAGTTACGACTGAGCTTATTTACGTTCCAAGTTCTCACTTACCTACAAGGTTTAGAAGTCTAGACCACGATTTCACAATGTAATTCAATGGCTATCTCATTCGAAGGCATAGACTGTTGAGTCTGTTTTAGACAGGGATGTACATCAAAAATTTTAGGTATAGCTTAGGTTGTATCATGAAAGATGGAAACTTTGAGACAAATGTATTATTTAAAGAACACTATTATTTAAAGACGATCCTGTATCGCGGCGCTTCAGCAAGGATTCTATTTACGAACACAAAGTAGTAGCTCGAATCTATATTGTTGCTTTTACTTATACAAACTACTATTACACAAAATTACCTTGTCCGTTCAGTCAAAGCATATAAAGTACCATTTTTAGATAAAGAACTATTAACATGACCTTTTTAATGTACTTTTACTTCAACTGTTTGACATCACATCAAGAATGACTAGAATCATAACATCAAACGCAAAACAACTTCGACACCATGGCCGTCTTACCATTTCAATCCACAAGAAATAGGGAACGTATTGAAAGGTCAAAACAATTTATATAAAACACCTCCACCCATTCAGCCACCCGTAAAATATGCCTTAAAAGGTCATCTTTCATGAAATCGCCGGCAAATTTCATAAGTTACCGTTTCCAGAAGTGAGGGTGGCAAAAATGTCCGATTACCCACTAATGCGAGATAGCCATATTGATTCTTGGGGCACACGTACATTTTTGTTTGCTTGGGGATTATGTTTTGCTGCCGTTTAGAAACCTGGTTCAAAGTATGTGTTATTATTTTTCTACATGGCAGCTAGCGATCATAATTGTTAATTGCATGTATGACGTAGTAGTTTTAGTGAACGCCTGACTGTTTGACACTGCATTAAAGGTGACGATAAAAGGAATCCAGTGCAGCCGCTGGTTTAGCTACTAGCAAAAAAGATAAAAAAACAGCCCATTTCACGGCTTATTTCAGTCATAATTCCCGAAAATTACTTCGTAAAAAGTCAAATATCGCTTTGACACCCGCAAACTTCTGACTCAAACTCATATACTTACGAACAAGGTTTCTTTGGCTTGTGTGCGATAGAAAATCTCATTACTAAGTTTGTGACAGGACCATAGAAGTTCACGTTGACTTACCAGTGCGTTTAATTATGTCACTATTTGTGACAGTAGGGGGAGGGGGATATCAAACAAATTGGACGGTTTGCTAAATTTGGTGTCCTAAAAAACGTTGTTGCTATTTGCGGTTTGATGGGAATTAATGCGAAAAGGAGAAATACCAAATACGGCCTGTAGCAGCCAGAAAGTAGTGAATCGTTGAAATTAAACATATAATTTTTAAAATGTATACATCGTTTTCGTTTCTTGATAGAGCTTCGGTGAAAGATTTTAGTTTTTAAAGATTATTGTTTTGAATAGGCTATGGTAATAGCGGATGAATGTCTTATGTTGCCAGCATTATAAATAAAATTAAGTATGGTAGGCAGAAATTGTTTTAAGGAAATAATATTTTTATTATTATATTAGAAAACAATATCTCTTATTTACTTTATAAATATATTCGTACAATGAATCAAGAAATATATAATTTATTATATATTCCATAATTATTGATCGGTAAAAATCGTTTTGTTTTTAATCCATAGTATAAATATTTTTTCAAACCATTGCAACACATTTTTTATTTGTTATGTCATTCGTGTTGCTACTACCCACAATATACTTATCTGGAGTTGATGAATGAATGTTTTGCTCTGATTTATTGGTGTTTTCGTGCGGGTTTAATTGTAATGTAGTTGAATATAAGTTCAATAATAATAATCACTACCTTCTACCCATGCTTAGAATATGCAGCGGTGTTCGTGATTGTGGTTAGTTTTTTTGGACGAGTATAGTACGAGGTTCCCTAGTACACAGGTGATAATTCACTATTATTGGCCTCTCTTTATGTAGTTTTTGTTCTATATGACACAAAGACATACCTTTATTTACTCCTAGGTATTATATTTATGTTAAAATTCAATTTTAAGGTATATTTAGTTGTGGAATAATTTCCATTTCAAATATCTCGTATCTTATTTCCACCAAAAGTTATCTAAAAAAGAATTATACAGGTTAATAGAGTAGTCATTTATCTTCAAAACACACATGGTTTCGTGTTTGTCCTTGCCAGGCCCATAATGTATGGCCAAATGGTACATCTCCTTTATTCATTGTCATTATTGGCTACCTAGACTTATGCCCGTTACGTCCAAAACTATTACACTTGGAGTACTGGTCTAACTGGATTTGACAGAATATTATTTTATCCACAAAGCGACTGTCGTCTTACCTTTACTACCCACAAGGATAGCGATATTCCATGGTGGAGATCAGATTATTCATTGTCAACATCCCAGCACTTTGCTCATTAGTACCCTGATTGTCGCTTTGAACCTTGGGTTGCGCTTTCTAGTCTCCAGATTTGACGAAATATTAGTTAAGAATACCGTTTGACTTTAGCTGCTCAAATATGTTTGTAGTGATATGCCATGACATAAACCTGCGCCAGGTATCTGGGCACCAACCGGTTCCTCACAGAGATAGCCAATACCGATGGCTTGACGTGCTTTTGAGTATTTAAAAGTACTTGTCAGGATCTAGATATAACAATTATATTCGTTTTATGAATCCACTTGTATTTGTAGTACTTTGTACAAAATATAACCATTGTTTTATTATAATACAAGGCGTTATGGAAATCTTTCTACCAAATGGTACAAATCAAATTGAAGTTGGCAACTTGAACGGAGTTCTGTCAACATTGTGTCCGGAGCCAAAACTCAGTTACAAAGTTTTTGGGACACACTGACATTTGAAACAGCGAGCCTATTCATCTTCTGAAGATAGCAGTACCACTTTCGAACAGAACCTGTTGGTCAAGTGGTTTAAGATTCTGCGTCGCTGGAGATCGCGGGTTAGATTTCTACTCAGGAAAAACCTTGGTGCGATAAGAACGATAATTTGTTCTGTGTCTAAATGTAATGAATTTATAATACATATTCATGTTTTCAAGGATACATCTCAGATAAACTAAAAATAATTGATACCTCATCCTTAACAAAGAAATGAAGCCATGTTTGTTTACGTGTCTGCGTTAACGAAGTACTGCCATATCAAATTCATAAATACTTCTAAATCGAACCAGGTTACCATAGACAACCCTAAAAAAATAACGAAAGTAGATTTTTAAAGTTATTGCAAATAATTAAAAAAAATAGTCTATTTTTTTAATAAGTTTTAAAGATTTTCATACATGTTGAAATTTGTTACTCTATGTCATCAATCAAGGTATAAATTAACATGGATGAAAACTTTGGGTTGTTTAAATGTGTCCATTTCAAACATTCAAGCGCAAGCACAATTTAAAATTTATCTGCAGAATTTGTGCTGCATTTATGTATTTACTATTTGTATCCTTAACTGGGTACTAACTTGTGTAAGTAAGGGTGTGAATTGTCTGGTTCTGTGTAAATTAATAATTCTGTGTGTCCGTCAGTTGAATAAATGGATGTCACTCAACCAGCCTTCCAATGTGTCACAACACGTACTTGAAAGGTTTTCTCAATAGAATCCTTTAAACGATGGTTTAACCCCTTAGAATTTGGTATTAATTAATCATCCAATTACAACTTGGCAGTTTAAAATCTTTAACGACCTGTACATAGTACAATTTAACGGAAACAAGCGATTTCTATTCTGTAATATTTTATTGCAATTTGCTTTGTATCGAAGTTTAATCGAAATTTGTACTTCTTTTTCCATTTTGCTTTGTAAGGTAATTAATATTCAGGTCAGCAAGAAAATTATAGCTATTAATGTTTCCTTTAGTAAATGGATAATGAAAGTAATACCGAGATGACCCAGAATAATATCATCATCGTCATTCTGGCTTTATCCCAGTTGCATCCAAGAGTTTTCGCCTTGGAGACCGACGCCCGCTTACAGGTCCGACCAGGTTTGACAGAATATTAGTTTTTCCATAGAGCGACTGCCGTTTATATATTTAAAAGTATTTACCGTACCTAGTAGTTTCTTGTTACCATATACAAATGAATAATGAGACGTAAATAATAGAAGTGATTGTGGTAATGAGATGTCACTGAAATAGTTGAACTTTCCTCGGGACTCGTGACAAAGCTCGTTGTCTTTTAAGTTCACTGCTGCTGAATCTGGCTTCTCAGGTGATACACCACAATGGTGGAAATGAGGATGTGACTGTTCACAATGAATCTATTTCATATTAATGTATTAAATACTTTCAACGTTTTGCGTATTGTGCCCATACTAAGAGGGATGGACACAGTTAAAGTCATTACATAACCACGGCTTGTGTGACCCACGCCAAAAGATCGCATCAAATACAAATTATTCACCTTCATGTCCTATAATTTAATGACAATTTCCGTTACACAAATATTTGTATTATTGTATGAACTAGTGTTGACAAATTTACATTTATATGAAAAATAGGTCACAGATATGGAGCGGACAAAATGGCAAGTGGCTATGCCCGACAGCATATTGCAGCCAAATAACTTTGTGGTGGGTTCTTGTGTGAGATATCCGACGCTCTTTTGAAAGGCTTGTCATTTACATGACTGTAGTTATTCATTTTTACTAAGTAACATGTAAATAAAATATAGGTTTCTGCATCCTTCCAGTCCACTCAAATGGGGAGCCAAGATTCGGTCTGTTATAACTTATAAGTTTTGAATCGCAAATTTGGTAGCGTCAAGGGTGGTATAGGTCGGTTCACGAAAGATGACCACTGCGCAGAAATAATTTTTTAGGTCCCCGTGGAGGTGCGGGGTGAGGCGTAGGTGGAATGCCAATGGTGTGGCCCCGTTCTTGACGCATTCCCTAAATGCGTCAAGAATGGAGCCACGCCATTGGTGCACGAATTTACAAATGCGCGACGGCCGCCATTTGTGGTCAACTTTCGTGAACCGATCTATAGCTAGTTATAAAAAGATAAATTGTCATTCGCTGACCGGTATCTAGAGTCCGTGCCACGAGAACATAGACTTTTTGTAAACAAAGAATTTTTACTAAGTGACTTAGCGATAGTTATGTCAAAAACAAATAATTTCAAATCCAATGAGCTCAACGGTACATAGATACGTGTCATTGGAAACTAATATGTCAATGGATCGGGTTTTTATCGATATTATGCGCTGCAAACAGGATCTTTTAATGTTTTGAGGTACTGACGCCTAGAGTGTCAACATTTGGCGTTAGTTCATTAAAATTATACATTCTTGGGCTTAACATATTTTTATCAGATGACAAAATTTTTAGTTATCAAGAAGGGGTTTGTGTAAAGTTAAATTCAAGTTTATAGGATCGCTCTTCCCGCTGCCGGCATCTCGAAAAAGCGCGTGCAGAATATCATATGGCAGAAAATTATTTATACCTAAAAAAGAAATGCGTTTTTAGACTACCGTAACGTTTAATGGATTTCTTTAAGTTCATTCTGACGATTTCATTCACAGACAACGTAAAATCTCTATGCCTAGAAATGTTTATGCAATGTATTAGCTAGTTATCTGTTATATTATTCATTGTTGGTCAATAATTTATTATTTTAGAATAGATATGCTACTTTGAGCAAAATTATTTATTGCGTATTGATTTTTAAAAAAATCGTGTCAATAATAAAGTAACATGTATGTACTCTATAATTAACAAACTTGGTACTCTACTTTATTTTTTATTTATTTTATTTATAGTCTCACGCCTGTATCCCCGAAGGATTAGGCAGAGGTGTAAATATTACACCCACATTTCGCCATGAATTTTTTAGGTCCCATGTAATAGGGGGCGAGCCTATTGCCGTTATCGGGCACATCACCAGACTCCGGGCTGCTACTGAGTATTCGTAAAATCCCAGTACCACTTTTGCCTGACCCGGGAATCGAACCCGGGACCTCCGATCAGCAGTCGCATATGCTATCCACCACGGAGGCGGTAAACTCTACTTTTCATTAATTTACAGATTATTACGTGTAAAACAACAAAAAAATCGGCAAATTTATGAACAATCGACCGTTAAAACACAAAATCAAATGCTTTTATGTCAGTAAAATTTAACAATATAAATTTAAAAACATAGTGGCATACTTAATTAGGCATTGAAAAAAAGACTGTTCAAAAGCATAAAATCTAAAACGCAACTGTTTGAAAAAAGGTTGTGAAGCCCTGAATGTTTGTTTACAAAAAGTCTATCTTCTCGTGGCACCAACTATATTTGTTTTTTGTTCATTTTTTCAGTACCTTCCTGTATGATTTTCTTTTAAACGAAATTATTAAATATAAAATCCAATCGATACTTAAAAGGAACTTCTCATTAAAGAAAGCTTTTTCCAGAAAAAGCTTTCTTTAATGAAAAGTTCCTTTTATTAGTCTACTGTCTTTTCCATTGTGCCACCAACTTTTTACCTCAAATTAAATCAAGGAAAATGTTAAATTGTTCTCGAAATCGATAAACAAGGCACTTGTTAAGAGTCGGGAGGCAAGCCTAGTTTAATTTGATTAAGTGATTATATCTGAATTAATCAAATTGAAATATTTGTGAAACTTCTACACAAAGAGCACTTCAAAGTGTCTAGGAATTTTAAGTTGCATCTCATATTTGAAATCGCTGAGCGATATTGGTTAACGTGAGAGATTGTTATATAAAGTACTTACTAATTTCTGCTAAAGATGTTGATTATCGCGGTTCAGTGCTATTTTGATGTATAAGTTATATTGATGCTAAGTTACGTCATAATTGGTTAGGTAGAATCACATAATTCCTGTTTGTTATAGCAGGAACCAAGTGATAGAAAGAAAAGACAACAATTTTATTTTGCCACAAATTATAACACACCATAAATTTTAGAGAAAGCATAAAAGATAAATATTTAAATAAGAGAAAACATGACAAATAAATAAATGAGGGAATAAAGATCCCTTCGTTAATATTCTAAAACATAAACGACTGATATTTCATCAATAAATCTGTAAATAACTACGGTACCTAGGCACATTTCAAATATGTCATGTAAAAATTTCGATTATCATGTAGTTGTTAACTTGTTATCTTTATAATTGTATATAATTCTTGTGTGCGTGTGTATGTCACTGAACTCCTCTTAAACGACTGGACTGATTTTGATGAATTTTTTTGTGTGTGTTCAAGGGGACTTGAGACTGGTTTGATTCACAAAAAAATTGCGAATATTAAAAAAATATGGCGGTACTAAGTTCGCCGGTTCAGCTAGTAATATATAAATATCCCGATATTTCGTTGTACATCGGTTATTAACTTGATGCCGGTAGGCAATTATTGTAACTTTGGTCCCAACTTCCATAGTCACTGAAGTTACGAAACATTTTGGCTATACCAGGATTTTCAATAATCACTTTTATCTTTATCGCAATAAGATCTAGTTTGCTGTATATGGTGTTATGTACAAGAAGATGGATTTCTAAGTATGAAACCATCAATAACATTCGTAGGTAAATACGTCTTATTATATTTTGTAATAGGCATTGTAACCGCTAATGAACAAGGGCTTATAATATTTGTTATTATAGTATTTTCGCTGTATAATGATATGCATGACAGTTCTTCACTGACAATTATAGTGATGTAACCTAAGGAAACTTAAGCGATTATTTATAAATATCGAATTAATTGGCAAATGACATGCAATGGTACGTAGTTACCGATTTTACATCTTCGAAATAAATTCATATTAAAAGTGTTTTGGCAAATACATTCACAAATAAAACGCAGTAATTTTAAAATATTTTTTTATTATTCGTCACTGTCACTCGAAATAAAACCTCATATCTGAATTGGAATCTTCTCCGACTGAGATAATTAATTGCTGATCTCAAATTCGGTCGAGATGGACATATTTATCCCAGTCTGTAAATATTGTCGATTGTGTTATTTCTACGACTGATTAATTTTATCAATGTAGGGATTTCGTATTGCCACCACATCGGAACTATCTATGTCAGTTATTGACGCTTTACGCTCACGTTTCTTTGGAGTGGACAGCTCCTTGTCTTCAAAACTAGTTTCTCCCAATTTTTCTTTGGTTATTCGAGAAACTGAAACCAGATGTCCAGAGCTGCCGCAACTCTGTACACAACACTGTCAATCGGTATTTCCGGGCCCCCGTTTGCACGCTCTCGTTCAAAGAAGGCTCTCAAACGAAGCACTAACTCACGGCTTTGAGAGTTTAAAACTATCTTTTTTGTTGTTTTTGGCATTGTACGTACCAAATAAAACACAACAGAAAATAAAAAAAATAACACGCCAAACAGGCAGAATCACAAACCGCATACAAGGCGCTCGTACTGACGTATTCGATCACAAGATGGCCGCTCCTATTCATCGATTTCATGTCGACTCAATGGTGTCAATCTCTACTGACAGGGTTCGTTTCATGCATCTGACATTTTGAGGATTATATTTTATTATATTTAAATAATTTACAGTTAATAATAATTATAAAAATAGAGAGAGACATACTAGTATCAATTTACTTTGTAATTTTTTATATATATTTTTTTTTATAATTGTTTTTTTTGACAATTTATTTTCGTAAGTTGAAAGTAGTATGCGTGATATGTAAAACGAGAACTGTCATGCATATCATCATACAGCGAAAATACTATAATGTTGGAACATTTTGTAACGTGTCCCGGATGCGTATTTACAAAGCCTATACGTACTATTTGAGTCACGAGTCAATCACTAATAGAATAGCTTTGTTTATGCATATTACTCGACAATACCTAATCAATCTCAGTAAAAAAATTGACTCAAATGGATAAGCTTTTTGCCTTGATATTTTCAAAGAAAATACACGTACAAAACCTAGTACAGTATGATTCATATTCACTCAAGTAGATAAGCCTTTGTCGAGATATTTTCAAACATGGTTTTGGTTTGTTAGGTGCGACTGTACGTAATTGAAGTAACTAAATAGGTTATGTTAGGTTCTCTTTTGACCCTTAACCCAAAAATAGGAGCCCTGAGAAGCAGGTCTCCGTCAACTTAGTTTATTAAAAACTATTTAATTGGACATAATGTCTACTTACCTACATATTATATTTGTGATTTATTTATTTTATTTAAAAACTTTATATACACGGAGCGTATAAAGGCGGACTTAATGCCGTAGGCATTCTCTCCCAGTCTACCTTAGTATTTAATATAATATAAACTAAGTTGACGGAGCCCTGCTTCGCAGGGCTCCTATTTTTGGGTTAAGGGTCAAAAGAGAACCTAACATAACCTATTTAGTTACTTGAATTAGATACAGTCGCACCTAACCAACTAGGCACTAGGCACATAGTGGTCCTAAACCTAGTCCCAAATTGAATAGCATTTGTTGCTGCAATGTTAGAATGAATTTATCTTACAAAGTCTAGCGATTTCAGTTAATTTCTGTACTAGAATAGACTAGGTGTTTGAAATAGAATTAGTTTTTATTATAAGTCAAATCGATTAGATCGATTGAGTAACATTTTGTTTATTCTATTGAAAATTTCTGACAATGGTCACACTGAACTGTCACTTCCGTCCCCGCGTTGAGAAATTACCACGTTGTCGACTCGTACGTAAAAGAATTGGTCGCCTTTTGAAAAGCACATCCTTGTAGCTACGCGAATAGTTGTGAAATCTATTAAATTGCCGCTTTTTTGACTCCCGGCACGGTTTGTGACATATTGAACATTTGTGAAAAATCTTGTGAACTTGCATCGTGCATTGAAGACGCCGCGTTGGAGTCTGGTAAAGTAAAGATAATTCACTTGCTAATATTGGCCAATTTAGTCTCGTGTATGTCTAGCTTGCCTCCAGGACTCCACTCAAGAACATCACCAGGAGATATTTGGTAAGACATTAATATTAAGATTACTTGTATTCGCTGTGCAACACAGTACAATTGTGTCTGAGATTTGTTGTGGCTGACAAGGGCTGATGAATAGAGTCACGCTTCCACAAATCTGCTGCAATTAATCCCAGCTCCTTCTAGCCAAATTCTAGACATAATTTTTGATAGCAAGAGCGTGGTTAACTGTGCCTATATTGTAAACTTGTATCTTAGCCGTTGATTGTATCTGAACTCAGATTGGTGTTGTATGAGCTATATATATATCACCTTGTAGACAGTATTGTAGTGTTTGTCAGGTCAGTTATTGTCTAAAATACATAATATTTAATTGTATAAGTTGACCTAGATAATTTGAAACACATTGTCACATAACCTCAATCAGTAATTGTTGATTTGTATTGTTGGAAAATCTAACTTAAATTTGTTGTTGCATTAATAAGTCAGTTTGTTTGGATACATAACAGCTGTATGTATCAATAAATTTAGTAAATTTAGTTTATTGCATATATTCATAAACATAACAACCAACTTGACCTTGCCACTTGGGCGGGTCACATTAATAAACTTTGTTTTGTTATAATATAAAGATAATATTGTTAGGTAACACATATTCTGTGCTTACTTCCTATTGTATATCATAAATAACACAGTTAGTCTGTCTGTTGCAAATAATTAATTAATTAAGTTGAAGTTTCAACTTTATTAATTTGTTATAAGTTATAACTTTGTTAACTTTTGTGTTTGTTTCAATATACTGAAACCTTAAATTTTGTTGGGCAGTAAATACCTGTCACTTGCCTTCACTTGCAGTAAACAGGCTAATACTTTGTTGGTTTCAAAGAATTAAGAAAAATTAAGTTTTGATTGTTAATTTTATTTAGCGATTGTCCGGGCTCTTTTAAATTTTGATTATGTCAGCTATCAAGGACTTGCGTGCGGCTGCTGGTGCTATTGCATCAGATTTGCGCTGGTTTGCCTCGGCCAATGCTTTAGTGAACCGGCCTGATCGCCAGCAGGCCTTACTTCAGAGGTACGAGCGGATTGACGATCGCCTGGCAAGTGTGGAACAGCAATTCCGCACTTTCAGCACTTGCTGTCTTGAAGTGTCAATCAATGATTTCACCGCTGACCAGCGAAATAAGGTCAGCGAAGACTATGCCCAGGTCTTAGACCTGTATGATGCTGTCTCCAATAGTGCGAGACAACTAGTTGCCGATAGGGAAGGGCAACCCGGCCTGAAGCAGGAGCTTCCTAGGTCAGCACCGTGGCTGGTGAGTAGGCTCCCTACTTTGGACCTCCCCCATTTTGATGGCTGCCTAGGAAGCTACCTGGGCTTCGTTAATTTGTTCGACAGCCTAGTCCATGATAGGGCTGACCTTCGGCCGGCACAAAAGTTGGCCTATCTAATGTCGGTTCTGGATGGGGAGGCTAAGGGCCTCATCCAGCATCTGCCCGTGTCTGACGAGGCGTACCAGACGGCTCGGGACCTAATTACCCGTAGGTACCATAATAAGCGTGGCCTCGCCGACACGCACATTGAGCAGATTTTGGGTTTGCCGACGCTCACCCGGGTCTCTGGGTTGCGCACCCAACTTTTGAACCCGCTCTTGGTGGCCATCAACGCACTTAAGTGCCTTGACCTGCCCGTGGACCAATGGTCCTATCTATTGGTGCACATTGTGCTGAAGAAGCTGCCTGCCGACCTGAGGTCGCGTTTTGAACAGCGCTTTGGTGGAGATAGCGCGACCCATTTGCCCCCCTTTGCTGACCTGGAGAGGTTCCTGGAGGATGAGTGCCGGGTCTTGGACAACTCCGGTGGTGATACGCCGGCTAAGACGCAGCCGCCCAAGGTCAAGGAGCAGGCTCGCGGTCACACCCGAGCCAATGTTGACCGGCGCCCTCCTCGCTTTGCGGTCACGCAGAGCCCAGCGGAGTGCTCCTACTGCAAGGTCACGGGGCACAGAACGGCCAGTTGTAGGGCATTCTTGGACCTACATGTCGCCTCTCGTAGGCGCATCGCGAATGCCCGTTGCCTTTGCTTCTCTTGTTTGGGGTCCCACTACCAGCGAGATTGCCCAAACTCTCGCCCCTGTCCTCACTGTGGAGGACAGCATTTGGACATTCTCTGCATGAATGCCAGAGAGGTAGGCCGCTTGTCCAACCAGCCGACGCCGCGCACGGGCGGGTGTTTTGAAGGTGGCAGCCGAGGCTCACCGGCGCGTAGCCGAGAGTCGCCTCGCTCAATTGATCGCCACTCGCCCCGCTTGGAGAACCGTAGCGTGCGCACGCCTCCTCTCTCTCGCGCACCTGAATGTGCTGTTCAGCGTCACCAGCACCATGACTGCTGCCCCAGGTATTCCCCTCCTTTGGCGGAGCGTCCCCGCCTTGACTCGCGCCCACCTCGTTTTGGGCGGGTGCGTCACTATGACCCCCCACAGATGGCGCGCGGATCGAGTCATCGCGCCTTTGAGGACTTCAAGCCGCACTCTCATTTTGACTTGCCAGGTCCTGGCCAACGGTCGCCGCCCAGGCAACAATAGGTCATTGACCCCTGCCCTATAACGCCAACCTCCCCCATTGAGACCGTTATCCTACCAACGGTTGCTGTTAGGGTCTGGGGACCCACGGGGACCTCTGTTGTTGTCCGTGCTATATTGGACACAGGTTCACAAGGTTGCATTGTTTCCACTTATTTGGTAGGGCAGGTTAAATTAAATATGGGCTCTTTTCCGAATTGTATACGGGGCATAGGTGACGTAGCCTCTAATGTTGAAGGGCAAGTTAAAGTTTTGTTTGGCCCTGTTGAATCTTCACACCCGAGGATTAAAACCTCGGCTATTGTGCTGAAGAATATTTTGGGTATGCATCCACAGAAACAGCTACCCGCTGCTGTGGTGAATTTGACATCGGGATTGGAACTGGCAGACCCCAAATTTGACACACCGGGACAAATCGATTTGTTGATTGGCTCTGATGTCCTCGGTGGAATTTTGATTGGTGGGAAACGGATCTTGGTGCCAAATGGTTTGACTGCCATCCCGACCACATTTGGACTTGCTTTGATGGGACCTGTACCTAGGGACCCCCCTCCACCCGAACTTGATAATTTGTTGGCTGTAGGCTCTGCTCTCTCTGATGCAGTTCAGAGGTTTTGGGAGGTAGAGGAGCCCCCTCGAGTTGCCCGTTTGAATCCAGAACATGAGAAGTGCGAGCTGTTCTTCCAGAACAACACTGGTCGACTCCGTTCTGGTCGGATTATCACGAGGCTGCCCTTTCTGTCTGTTCGGCCTCCGCTTGGTGAGTCACGACCTTTAGCCGAAAAGAGATTGTTGGCTATGGAGCGTCGCATGGGTCGTGATCCGGAGCTCACACAGAAGTATATTGAGTTCATGAGGGAATATGAACAGTTGGGACACATGTCTGTGTCAAATTTGGATTGGCGTTCGGTGGAGCATTACTTTCTCCCGCATCATGCGGTATTGAAGCCATCGACTGGCAAGCTACGCACAGTGTTTGATGGTTCTTCGCAGACTTCAACAGGCGTATCCTTGAACCAGTGCTTGCATTCTGGTCCCAAGTTGGTCAAGGACCTTTGTGACGTCATCACCAGCTTCCGACGACATCAGGTTGTCTTTGTGGCCGACATAAAAATGATGTTCAGGCAGACGATTATCCACCCTGATGACCGTCGCTTCCAGCTGATCCTTTGGAGAGAGTCTCCTCGCGATCCCATGGTCGTCTACGAGCTCAATACAAATACGTACGGGTTAAGGTCAAGCCCCTACTTGGCAATACGTTCTCTTTGGGAGCTCGCAGACCGCGAAGGCCTACGTTTCCCAAGAGCCTCCGCCATCTTGAAGGACGATATTTACGTCGATGACATTTGCTCGGGCGCCTCCACAGCGGACGAGGCGATCCTCCTGCGGGACGAATTGATAGGTATTTTGGCCTCCGCTGGTTATGAGTTGCGTAAATGGATTTCCAACTCACCAGCGCTTTTGGAAGACTTGCCAGAGGATCATCAGCAAGATCCACATCTATTTGAGATTGTTGACAACCCCGCCATGATGGCTGTTCTCGGCGTTCAGTACAGACCAGTCCAAGACATCTTTACGTATAACGTAGACTTGAAACTGCCTTGTTCTTGGACTAAACGTCTCGTATTGTCTACTGTCGCCAGAACCTTTGATCCGAACGGTTGGATCTGTCCAATTATATTTTGGGCAAAATGCTTCTTGCAGAAGCTTTGGACAGCAGGATTGACCTGGGACGAACCTCTGCACGGCACTCTTGTTGAGGAATGGACCTCTTTTGTATCCTCACTTCCTGCCGTCAACGAGATCTCCTTGCCTCGTCCCATCCTTCCTCCCGGGAAGTACAAGGCCACCCTTCACGGGTTTTGTGATGCCTCGGAGCGTGGGCACGCGGCCGTGGTGTACTTGCGCACAGTTAGTGCCTCAGGTCAGGTGAGGGTTTCCCTGATCATGGCGAAGAGCAAAGTTGCACCCCTTCGTACATCTTTGACCATTCCGAAATTGGAGCTCTCGGGAGCAGCCCTACTTGTACGCTTGTTGAACCACGTGTCCAGTACCTTGGGTAAAAGCATTTGCATTAATGGGACCTACGCCTGGACAGACAGCCAAATTGTTCTTTGTTGGTTGAAGGCTTCTGTCCACACTTTGGAGGTATTTGTTGCTAATCGCGTTTCCCAAATCCAGAAATCCGAAGTCAAACTTGTTTGGAGACACGTGCCAGGTGAGCTCAACCCCGCTGATTGTGTCTCGCGCGGATGCTTGACGCCTAGTTTGATAGGTCATTCGCTGTGGTGGGGTCCGGAATGGTTGAGTCGACCAGAAATTGATTGGCCTCGAACGCCAGTTTTGAATACTTCTAATTTGCCGGGTCTACGAACACTCGCTCTTGAGAAGGTGGAATGCGCCTTCGACCCCGATTTTTTGTTGAATCGTTACAGCTCCCTCGACAAGTTGTTAGGTGTCACTGCTTGGATAAAGCGTTTTGTTTTTAATTTTATGCACCCACAACAGAAACGACTGACACCGTTTCTCTCACCACAGGAACGACAGGAGTCCCTCACCTTTTGGGTTCGTTCTGTGCAATTGGCGCATTTTGAAAAGGAGATTGCTATCCTTAAATCAGGGAGATCGAAATTGTCGGGAGCTGTCTCTAAATTGAACCCCTTTTTGGACGATACGGGTCTCTTGCGCGTTGGAGGGCGTCTCAAGAACGCCAACCTCCCTTACGGGGCTCGTCACCCCCTTTTGTTACCTAAGGACGGTCATTTGGTACGCTTGTTGGTAACTGACCGTCACCTTAAAAATTCGCATGCTGGTTGTAATGCTTTGTTGGCCATTTTGCAACGCGAGTTTTGGATTTTGTCTGCCCGAAGAATTATTCGGAGTGTAGTCTTTCGCTGCATCCCTTGCTATAAGCTCAAGGCTTCTACCATGCAGCCCTTGATGGGAGACTTACCGGCAGATCGCGTAACTGAGAGCAGGCCGTTTGACGGTGTTGGCACGGACTTCGCAGGTCCTTTTTTGGTGAAAACGTCGACACTTCGAAACAGCAAGACTGTCAAGGCCTACTTGTGTGTTTTTGTTTGTCTTTCCACAAAAGCCGTACACTTAGAACTGGTCTCCTCGCTTACGACCGAGGCGTTTGTAGCCACATTTGACAGATTTGTATCCCGCAGAGGGCTGCCTTCCTTGATCCGTTCTGACTGCGGCACTAACTTCAAGGGCACTTATAATTATCTGAATGATGTTGTTAATTTTCTTGAAACCAACAAAGCTGATATAGGTGATAGGCTTGCCCGACGTGGGATAAATTGGTTGTTTTCCCCACCAAATTGTCCACACTGGGGTGGTATATTTGAGGCCGCCGTAAAATCGGCCAAAACACACTTGCTCAGGACAATCGGTGAATCTGTCCTTACATTTGAGGAACTCGCAACTGTGTTTTGTAAGATTGAGGCCGTTTTGAACTCTCGGCCATTGTGCCCGATCTCCTCAGATCCGAATGATTTGGAGGCCCTTACGCCGGGCCATTTTTTGATTGGTCGCCCACTTGTCGCCTTGCCTGAGTACCCCTATATTGATACGAGACCTGGTCGTCTCTCGCGTTTTGAATTGGTACGCCAGATTACTCAGAGCTTTTGGAAACGCTGGAACTTGGAATATTTGCACATACTCCAGCAACGCGTTAAGTGGACCGACAAGACCGATCCACCCAAGGTTGGTGACCTCGTTTTGATCAAGGAGGCTAACCTTCCGCCACTCAGATGGCGCAGGGGGCGCATCCTTCATTTGGTAACTGGGGCTGATGGAGTTCCCCGATTTGCTGAGGTCTTGGAGGACGGTTCGATTCTGAGGAGAGCGGTTGCAACATTGTCACGTCTACCAACTGATTAGCGGACCGGTAGGCCGGTCCGGGGCGGGTGGATGTTTGAAATAGAATTAGTTTTTATTATAAGTCAAATCGATTAGATCGATTGAGTAACATTTTGTTTATTCTATTGAAAATTTCTGACAATGGTCACACTGAACTGTCACTTCCGTCCCCGCGTTGAGAAATTACCACGTTGTCGACTCGTACGTAAAAGAATTGGTCGCCTTTTGAAAGGCACATCCTTGTAGCTACGCGAATAGTTGTGAAATCTATTAAATTGCCGCTTTTTTGACTCCCGGCACGGTTTGTGACATATTGAACATTTGTGAAAAATCTTGTGAACTTGCATCGTGCATTGAAGACGCCGCGTTGGAGTCTGGTAAAGTAAAGATAATTCACTTGCTAATATTGGCCAATTTAGTCTCGTGTATGTCTAGCTTGCCTCCAGGACTCCACTCAAGAACATCACCAGGAGATATTTGGTAAGACATTAATATTAAGATTACTTGTATTCGCTGTGCAACACAGTACAATTGTGTCTGAGATTTGTTGTGGCTGACAAGGGCTGATGAATAGAGTCACGCTTCCACAAATCTGCTGCAATTAATCCCAGCTCCTTCTAGCCAAATTCTAGACACTAGGGTTTCGTCAAGTTTTTGTCAAATAAAAGCTAAGCCAGTCAGTTTGCACTTTCACTCTAATGGTATAGGCTTTGTAAATACGCGTCCCGGATCGTAAAATGGACGGAAAATGCTTGATAGCTCTTGTTTACCCCGAAGGGTCGAGTTTGGTACCATATTTTACATAGGAGAATAATGACTATACAAGTATGCTCCCATGTAAAATATGACATTCCCATATGTACCCAAAAATGTAGATAATGGTGTTTTACATGTCTCTAATTATTTTGCCAGCTGTCGATCATAGCTGTGTAAAATCTTGACAATGAAATCACAAGTAAACAGCTTCTGTGGCACAGCCTTTCTACGAAACCCTGGCAAATGAAGTGTACATGTCAATACTGGCTTATAAAAAGCACCCGTTTTACGCTGAAGGCTTTTCTCCAGAGACATAGTTGGTTTTGGTAAATATATAGAATACATACATATTCTACTTACAAAAATCAACCGAAATATTTTCATCTCTACAAGGACGCACGTATTTATAAGGTACGTTAATTAATAATAGGAGATCCTATCAAATTACTACTTTAATCAAATAATTTAATACTCAAAAAATGCGGGTAGACTATCTAAAATCGACGTCGAACCTTCCCATCAATCCCTTTATTAACGAAATCAATCTCACAATAGAAAACACATTCAAGAATCATAAACAACCTTATTAATCAATCCTTCACCACGTTGACATGGGTACACCACGACCCTAGACCCCATAAATCCGAGGTCCTTGAATCTTTAATATCGTGAAACCAGTACCCAAAACTTTAGCGTGTGAAGAGTTTTTCAGGCTCAAGTTTCGAACTTCCAAACACATCTGTTCTGAACCGACTTGAAATTGAAACTAGCGCAAAACATGTCGCTGAACTTATGGGCTATTGGCTACACTGTTACAATACATACGAGTTTAGAAGCCGAAACATTTTTGCTTGACTTGAAGACTTCGTAGTGTCATATGGCGCACATGGTGTTTCGTATCTTCTGTAATAAATGATCCGGTTCGACTTGGACATTTTATATGAATTTAAAAGTTCAGTTTTAGTAGTAGTTTTGTATTTTATGAGCTCTTGACTTGGGTATACGTTGTATGTTATTCTATCACCTTGTGATGCGTATTTCATCGCCTTTACGTGACTTGAGATGTCTCATAGAAAATTTAAGTGTAAGGAGACAAATAATTTTTAAAGAAGTCGAAACGTCATTCACTCGTTTTAAAACAGAAATCATAGCTATTTATGAAGGAAAGTAGGCAATAGATTATAAGAGCAACTAGTCGGTTTTTATAGTGAGTAGAAAGAAGAATGCTACTTAGTTTCTTACATTTGTTTTCAGACCTTTTGAAATTCAGAATTATGTTACGTTTTATATACTCCAGTAGTAAACTGAGATCAAATTATTTGCTGAACATTTCGCCGCTGTAAAAAATACTCGTAAAACAAAATAATAAACCGTATCGAAAGATTTACACCAACGCCTCGGGATCCACTTATTAAAACCGTGCAACAAAATCACAAAGAAACAAAGCAGGAACCTTAATACCGGCATATAATCCGGATTTTCGCAACAGAAACGGACTTCGGTATAAATTAGACACATTTGATATATCGCCCATTGTTTAGGGCTATCAGTGTGTCTCGGTATGGGACCAAATGCGAGAATTACTGAGGATTTTATCTGACGACTTCTGGCGAAGATTATAAAATGAGTGTGTTATTTTTTCGCGTTTTCGTTTCATTCAGATGGTTTATCTTGCTCCTTATATCTTGTATTATTAATCCCGAGGAAGCAATATTTTAAGATAAGGAAGTAGATTATTTGAAGTCTTGAAACTTCGCGACAGTGGCTGTCATGTTTCCATGCGACTCATGGTAACATTTTATCGCTGAACAATGATCGTACTACTAATAAATCCTGTACCTATAGCGGGGTAATAACAGCCAAATTACCGAACGAAGGATAAATAACAATAAAACTTGAAGCCTAACTCACAACACTCAGCGGTACGGCGTATGAAGCGGTGAATCAATTGCTTAAACCACTACGCCAATCGTGAAGTTTCACGATGTCCATGCAGTCAATTCTCAAAAGATCAATCGTCTCTCCGAACTAGATAATTTTCCGGCCCGGAATTAAATTGTAAATGTTCATTAAGTTAAAATGAATCAACTTAAACTTAAAAACACGTCTTAAACATAGCTGTAGGATGTGATATACGCTTTATTTTGTCGTAAGTTCTACCTACGTCCATATAATTTAATCTTAGGCCCAATCACCACCTCTGAATAGCTCTTATCTCCCAGACAAATAAAAAATTGTAGCGTAATTGGTGTGAGTTACCTAACTGACGAAACCAACCCCTAGTGTTGCGATAGTGCTGATATTTTTGTACGTAGTTAGTCGTATTTTCGCAACCATTATGATAGGTCTTTTAGTTTTTTGCATTACTTACTAAGTACACTTAAATATATTATGTATCTGTCGACTAACCTTTTGGTCTAACTCTTGACTCTAGTGTCTAGAAACCCAGACTGCTAAGCCGTAGGTTGTGGATTCGATATCCGTCCAGAACAAATGTTCTAGACATTTGTATAAGCACATTAGGTACTAGCAGTCACCCGCGCCTTCGCCCATCCCAAATTGGAACCCATATTTTATCCCCTTTGGGCTGAATATAAAAAAAAAATTCTTCTGTGAGTGCCTACGTTGTTTAAGAAATTTACTCTCTAAATCTTGTATTTCTAGCTTTAGACTCTGCGGTGTTATGTTAGTTAGGACAAGTAATTTTATACATATGTAGATATGATTAATCCCTTCATAAGTGCAAATCTAATCACATCCATATTTTATCCTGTAATCCTAAGCTATATTTTCTGTCATTGAACCACGCACTATTTAATAACAGCGAACTCAAAGCTGCTTAGCAATAAAGCGTGCAACAATCACGCGGTGACAGGTTCGCAGCCCGGGTTGAACAAGCAGGTAATTTATGTTCCTTTGTGAACTATCCTCATGCGATGCTATGGCAAATGTTTAGTTTGCTAAACGTGTTTGCTTATCCTGCTTAGATTTTCAGTGGGAGGTGGACGTTAGTTTTTGATAGAAATTGTAATTGTTTTCTATGATTATTGATTGTACTGTGAGTAATTATATGAAGTGATTTACTACTGTTATTTTATTAACCATCTCTTTACCCGAAAATTCACGCCCATAAGTGAAGATGTCGTATGTAACAAATGACAGTCGAAGGAGAAAATGGAAGAACTGGAGTCGAAAGCCGTTGACCCTCAGTCGAAAGACTAAATATATATCTACACGATTAGGTTCGGGTTCAGCCATAGTCTACCACGGTGACCAAGAGTTCAGCCAGAGTGTACCTCATTGGCCAACATTATAAAGTCTTACTTATATGATCAATAAGTACTTACTAGTTAAATAAATTTGTTAAATAACTCATACAAATTAGTTACTTTTTTATTTATCTGGCAAATATGTGGTGAAACTCGGCCTGTAGGTCGCATATCGAGTCTAATCTCTGCAAAATAAATACCTAATAGTATTGACCTTCAGTTAGACGTCTTCATCAACCCTTTGCAAAATAAAGAACCGGTATCATACACAACCAACACAACTCTTCAAGAATCTCTTCACGCCAGTTTATGAAAACACGATTGAGTATTCCCTGAGTACAATATCGTATAACCACATACCCTAATGAACAATTAAACAACCGTACCATGTTCAAAATATACAAATTTTGCTGTTAGTTAATATAATTCAGGAGGTAGTAAATTATTTGCTAAATAATTCCGACGTTGGATGAAATATGGGGCTCGCGTTTCTCTTGATATATAGGTCTTTGTTGACAGAATGTGCTTGCTTATAATATCTCTGTTAGCCCTTACTTGAGAATAAGGGTTTAGACATCACCTTGGAAAGTTGAGAGTTGTCTGAGGAAGTTGTAGATGTAATCATGCGACGGTAGCATAATCATTATGTGGCTGGACTTCCCACTCAAACAAAAATATTGAAGGTTTATGTTTACTGCGTGAATGACAATGTTTGGGTTGCGGAGGTCAAATGGCAGTCTCTGTCGTTAAGCTATTTGCCTTCATACATATTCATTTTCTCTTCCAAACGGATACCTCTGCTTAAATTAGAAAGAAATAAATCGAATAGTTACAAAATTTAATTCAACGTTACTTTTTGAGAATATTAAGGGATTATTAATGTCGATGGATTAAAATGGAGAAACCTTCTTTAACCGATATACCAAGTAAATGTTAATATGAAAGACAATACGAAGCCTGCTGATAACAATAACGAGGTACAAAACATTAAATATTTACCTAATTCAATACCAGCTTACGAAGATTGAAGTTGGTTAACAAAATATGTATGATAGCTTTGCCTGAACAACCTTTATGAACTTAATTTTTGTTCAGCTAACACAAATTGGAAACTCTTTGCTTTTAATGTTTTCAGCCATGATTACAAGCTGATATTTTTCACCCATCATCATCCATCATACTATTACAAACATTACAAATTTTTATCACTCGAAATCTCGCAAATGATCATTTGTTGCTCCCTAAATTCTCTGGACTAACCTTTACATTTTTGTTTTATTTTGCGGCTGGATTAACTGGTCGAAAAGTAAAATTGTTGATACCAGATTTAAATTGTTTGTAGAAAGGATTAACAGTAAAATGGACTGTCTTTTCATAAAACCACACCAACTTTTTGGCCCAACTGGCGGTCTGAAAATGCAAGTAGCCTAGATAAGCAGTGGGCAAAATACCAATACATGTCAGTCTAGAGACGTCCACTGCTGGACATAGGCCTCTCCCAAGGTTCATCACACGGACCGATTTTGAGCCGCCCGCATCCAACCGCTTCCTGCGATTTTAAATAATATCTAAAATATTCTGTCTTTCTTTCGACATGACAATTCTTATGAGAGCAAGCACTATGAAAAATAGTTTCAAACATAATTTACTTACTGTTTACAAAACGAGTAATTTTTGAACATTTCGAGCACTTAAGCGCCTTTTATCAGACCCTTTTGGGCTCCACAAAAGAGTAGATAGAAAATTATTTCCCCAATAGAATTTTATTACATTAAATGAAAGAAAGCGCGAAGGGATTCATAGCCAGTGGTTTTTCTGAAAAAGCAACTCAAACGGGTGGCATTGAAGAGAGACACGCATGAACATCGCCCATAGCACACATATGGCACATATTTACATATACATATAGTTTGACGAAATGTTACATGCTTTTATAAAGGACAGCTCGGTAATGGTCGCCATTTTCTATCATTGAATTTAAGGTTTGAATTGAATATTAAGGTTTGAAAGAAATCTTATTTAAATTACACGTACAAGAGTATACCACTGCTATGTATAATAGACAAATTACGTGAAATGTATGTTTAACAATTAAAGTATAACGTAGTTCATCTTCAGAGAAAAGTCTTGTAGATCTAATTCCATTTTCTCGAAATCGAACATAATCTCTTTGGTCTTTAAGGGAGCATCTTACATGATGGAAGTGATTCTAGGCATTGTGGTTATGCTTAAGTGCTAAATAAACACCTAGTTTCGAAGAATCCTTTCATATATGCAAAAATGTTTATGTGTCTTGACTGTTCCAACTTTGCAACCACAGAGATTTGCAAAAATGTAAATACGAAGTTACCCTTAACTCAAGGAGGGTCATATATTTGTTTTTAATATATTATGTATGTACTGTAAATTGAAAGTTACTGATGTTGTGGTCCCAGTTATTATTCTATAAGCTTTTTAGCTTATCCAAAGGGACAGCATATAAATTTGTCAGAATGTCAAATTGTCATTGAACAGCCCAAAACTCCTACAGCGTTTTGACTAACTGCTCAACAATACCCCGAAGGGTTCAAGATATCCTTTTTTGTGAAATTAGATTACGACCTTTCGCATGTAAGGGACCTTTTACTTTTACACAGCCTTATTCATCCCTAAATAGTGTAACTGGACAGGCTTATTGTCCCAGTAATTAAGTCGGCCATTTGCAAAACAATGTGGATTTATTATGTGGCCAGTATTTCGGATTGTTTCACTAGCAGCTCTCGCGATGTGTTGATTTGGGTACAAGCAAAAAGGTTTCTATTCAGACTAAATTTTTGTTGCAGTGGGAAGGAAGTTAATTTAATTTTGTGTGTGTTTAAGTAGAGCTATGACTAATTATGTGGGTAGGAAAGGTTTTATAAATATTGTAAAATTGGTCTCAATTTTGGACTTATTACTTGCTTAGGTACTCTGTACATGTAAACACATCAAATGTCTTTCATTTATTTTGTATAGATATATACCCCCGGGTGCATAGTGTTCCCACCAAGAACTTAGGGTCCCAAGCCAACCTCACCTGCAAGTGATGCACCTGCCGATCAACCGACGAGGCTCTGGCAAACAAAATATCCCGATAAGCGGCAATAGGCTCGCCACCTATTACGTGGGATCAAAACACTGGCAAAAAGTGGGCGTTTAATATGCCTCTGCCTACCCCTTCGGGGAAACAGGCGTGAGTCTATGTATGTATGTATGTAGATATATACCGACGACCGGTTGGCGCCGCGGGAGTGTAAGCGACTGATATGCCGAAGGCCGCAGGTTCGATTCCCGCTCAAGTCAAACATTTGTGTGCATGAACATGGATGTTTGTCTTGGTCTGGGTGTGACTATGTATAATATGTATGCATTTATAAAAAAAGAGTATATATGTATGTTTATCCATTATCTAGTACCCATAGTACAAGCTTCTGCTTAGTTTGGGAGTAGATGGTTTTGTGTGAATGTAGTGGAATATTAAGTAGGTATAGGTATTATTTGCTACTTATTTAAGAACTGCAACACCTACTATACTTATATCCAAAATATCGTCAACCCTTATATGTAGATATTTCACGATCTTAACAATTAAAACACACACAAATTAAAATTTGCAATCTCGCATATAATTATATCTTCACATAAAGAAAAAGTGAGTATTATACGTACAGCAATGTTACAACTATTGTAAAATAATGGTATTTTTAAAGTATACTTTCTACATTATGATTCAATACACACAAAGACAACCTGCGAAGACACCATAGATTTATGTTCCGCTTACGACTACCTGCTATTTTTAAGTAGCAACCGCAGCTTTCTATGGCTTAATGCCATCTAAATTATTTTTTGTTCAAACCATATAAATTCTAAATGCTCAGTTATTTTAATTAGTTTGCACGTAATGCGCCTAAACATTAATTTAAAACCTACCGCTTAGGTTCGCTAGAAGGTATATTATTCAAGAAAACCATTAAAATACAGTTATGAATAATATTTGTCTCATAATTATGGCAACCGGTGCATTTGTATCACTCCCTGTAAACGACCAACCACGGAATATAAAATGAAACCCGCTTAAAATGATCAGCACAGTGTGCATTAACCTAGTCTCCTTTGTCACAACTTTGGTACAAAGTTCGTTCGTGGTATTGTCGGTTTACGACACCCACTGTGCAAAGGGTGCACACCTTTCTGATTGCCAGCCTTTCGAATTAAAAAATAGAGGAGGTTCTCAATTCAATTTATGCTTTTTTATCTGTGTAACATCAGAATTCTGTCATTTATAAACCGATTACAATATCATTTTTGTTTGGCAGGATATATTTGTCATAAGGCCTCATCGATGTTAGGAGAAATAAATGTAAAGTAGGATTTGTGGTGTAATTTTAATTGATGATTATTGTTATTGCCAAGACTTTTCTCTTCGTGTAGGTTTAGAGTTGATTGAAAGACGTCTGGGTTGTTAAAATAATATATTGTGGAGGTGTTAAAAGAGTACTTACGTCTAGACTTTGAACTGCTTCGATTGCTGTGGAAAATTTCTGTTCTTATTTTGATGGCCCACCACATGCCATTAGTATAACTTCGATAAAATAATAAAACAATTAAGAAAATAATATTTATAACGGGATGGATTATTTAAAACAATGGAATATTAAAGAGAAGAAAGTGTTCTTCGTCTGTCACGCAATTGCCCATAAGCAATAAAACTTTAGCATCGGTCATCTGGGCGTGCTTTGGCTTACTGTGTATCGCTGCATACTTTCTAAACACAAAAACAACTGATATGAATAATAAATCAATACTTGCAACAATTTTTTACTTCATGTTGTATGTATGGCGAAATGTGGGTGTAATATTACGCCTCTGCCTACCCCTTCGGGGATACAGGCGTGAGTCTATAAATAAATAAATAAAAATAAATGTTGTATTTCAAATCGTTGGCACTGGCCTTTTTAAATCCCGTTGTTGTTTGTCACTCTATAGTAATATTATTTTTCATTCAAAATCAGTACCTAGCATACAAAACTAACTGGATTTGTCTGTTTAGAAAATATCTACTCGCGCTCCTAGACAGTTCGTTCTCGAGAGCTGTGTCACAGTACAAGTTTCAATATGATACCTAAAATGATTCTTATTCAGAATACGCGATGCAGATCCAATATATATCGGTTAGGGGCCCTAGGTCTGAAGTGCAAATTTCGGGACATTTGCATCCGTTTGTGAATCAGGCGTCTCGCTTATATCTCTATAGTTTAGGGAGAAGTGTATTACAATTGGAATTCGACGCTTATATTTTGATCCATTCCTGTGTAAGTTATTCAAATCGCTTTGGCGCCTCCTATACAATAAATTTGCTCTTTGAGTCCATACCTACTTATCCTTCCCTTAGTGCGAAAATTTCATAAGGAAAAGTATCAAAGGCGTCAAAATGAAGGGTGTCATGTTTTGTTCAATACTATTAATGTCAACTTAAAATCAGGCAATCTACAAGAAATTTGACAGTCGGAAATTAAAAAGACTACATACTAGTCGCAATCCTGATTCCTGGAAAGCTAAGTCGTATCAAAGGCTCGAGTTATACTGGCATATCTTTCGATTCCTTTATAAGCCCTTATCATATTCTTTATAAATCTTCATTGATAAGTACCAGCAACCTGACTTTGCTTTCTTCAGTGTAGTTCTGACAAGACCATTTACAAGAAAATTATAGTTTAATGTTTTGTTATATGTTCTTGATATTCAGCCAATTAATTTTCAGAAAGATATTGGACTGGCAAATATTTGTTGAAATAATTTTCGCTATGTAACTTTTAAATTTTATACAAAAAAAATTGTAGTATTCCTGGAAATTTCGGTGAGCGCGAGTATATAAAAATTTCTGACGAAAAATTCCAACACTATTCCGTCAAAATTTGAAACTGGAGTTTCAACTGCAACGTCGAGCGTAGCTAGAAGTATTATAAAAATATTTGTTTATTAAATCCTTCAGTTGCAATCAAGCCTTTGCACACTAGCGTTCGGTATTTTAGTTTAAAATTCATTCGGTGCAGCTGTAAGGAGCATTCCGTGGGGATGGCTTCACACTGGATCGTTTTGGCGCTCCGCTGCTTTTGTGTCTCTTCTTTGTTCATTTAGGAAGATAAGTATTATCTGGCTAAATCATTGTTAAATAGCCTGCTGTCTTCTAGACGAACAAACACATGTAAAAAGAATAAGACATCTTCTGTATTTATAAAATTCTTGCATTACCGACTGACAGACAACCCACAATCAAAACGTTTGCTGAAATTTGCCACATATATTCATTATATTGCTGTATCTAATTATTTGAAAAATACCTTGCATTTATTTGTCTTGACGTTTCGGCGTGGGTATCAGGGGAAGTCACGAGATCAAAGTCAGAAACGTTATCTCTTACAATATTTTTCAAATAATTACGATTGGGAACCTTTACCTATATGCATATATATTAGCAAGAATAATTTAATTTTATAAAAAGTCTAAACTTCTATTAAAAAGTAAAAAATCTACATCATTAGTCTATAAACTATAAGTTATTGTAAAATAATATTATCCCATGCTGTGATCTTTAGTCGTATTTGTCCCAAAAGATTCCTTTTACGTAACATTTTAATGTCTAACTAATGTGTTCTTTTTGTTCCAGGTAAGAATCTTCGTTTAATCTTTTAAACTTATCAACAAAATTCTATTTCACATCATCTAATAGAGTTTTTGTGAGTATAAATATTTTGTTTTAATTATCAGAATTATTTATGTTGCTATATAAAAGAAATAGTCTGTGCAGAGGTTTTTAAGTTCACTTTCATATTTTATTTGTGACACCGAAAAGTATAGCTGCCAATAATCTTAATATAATTATGACTCCTTTATTGGAACTAGTCCCACCCTCCTTTACACTACTATATTACTATATACTACTATATACCTGTGTAGTCACTTCCAGCAGCAGTAACTAATGAAGACTTAACTCGTTAAGTTCTTACGTTAAGTTCTTATATTACGCAAAAGACACGCCAGGACGTGGAGTTGCGGAAACAGCCCGTGCTACCATATACCATACCAAGTTCTTCTATCTTTACTAGTAGGTACTACAAGTAGCATCTTTGGGAAAGGACAGTTATATAGTATCCCTTCCCAAAGATCCATGTGCTTCGTGTGTTTTTCATTCACCCTTACGACACCCTCGGAATGAAATCGGTTGTGGCACTTCGTATTCTTAACCCGTCACCACTTGCTCCAAATTCTGCGTAATACGTAACCTACTCCGGAACCTCTTTAGCATGTAAAGTACAAGACCTATATTGTAGTACAACTAGAACAAAATCTCTACAAAGCTTCTATAGATGGTCATGAAGCATGAAATTTCATACAGCACGAAAGTATTCAAAGCGAAGCCAAAAGGTAGCTCAAACAATCCCTGTACACCTGTTCGTTAATGAATGAGGAAAGCACAGCGCGCAGCTGCGATTTGTCGCGCGATTTTTTTGTCGCATGTGGTAATTTGTCGGATTTTTCATGCCTTTGTCGTATTTTGGGTAAAACTGGTTTGTTTTTGCTTTGATAGATATTATACCTCTGGCAGATAGTTGGTCCTTCATACGCTTTTTGACGTTCTTATTCTACGAGCTCTGTGGTTAGGGTCGTTTTGACGTATACGTATACTCAACATAGAATTTTGGGTTTACTGAGCAAATCTTCAACTAGTCTTCTCAAAATTCCTATGCGGTGGATATCAATGTCTTTTTGATAAAAATAAGCACTCATTGCATACAGTTTCTCATTTTAAGAAACTGTAATTTAATGCGCGCGTAACCTAAGATATATATACATGGTGTTCGTTTTCCGGTACGCTGCACTAGGTACGGAAACTATGCGACTGCAAGTACAGAATGTTGTTTTATACAGGAATGCTCTTAGTTCCGCCAACTATTTCCTGGAATGTGCTCAAAAAGCGCCCGTGCTTCGAAACTGAGGAGAATTGAGATTTGTAAAATTATTGGAATATTAGGGCAAAGTTATTATTTGCAACTGTTTCCTCACAAAAGAGAGGATTTCCGTTTGAATTCATATAGATGAATATTTGTATGCCTCTAACTACAACACTAAGCTGGCAGGAAATGTTCAATTTCTTGGTGATATTATTGCAACTACATTTTCATTAATTATTGTTTATTAGCTAATAAGTTTTAGGCAGATGCTTCATTTTTTTAATCATTCTCTATATAATCTACTAATAAAATATTTAAATTACTGTCCTTCTGCTAGTAGTTAGGACTCTGACTAGTAAACCTGTCTTCGTGGGTTCAATTTTTACCCAGTTACAAATCTTTGGGTGATAAACAAGTATAATAATTCTGTATGAATAGTTCTTTGTAAGGTATTTTACAAAATATAAGTGTGATTATCAATTGAAAACTATGTTTGGGATCAGATGGCATTATGAGAATAGACCCAAGGTAATATTATGATACATAAGATTTAAGTTGGTGACTGCCTCCGTGATCCAGATGATAGTGTATGCGTTTGCGGATCGGGAGGTCCCGGATTCGGTTTCCGGGTCGGGCAAAAGTGTTAGTGAGTTGTTCCGAATTCTGAGTACCAGCACGGAGTCTGGCAATGTGCCCGGCAACGGCAATAGGATCGTCCCCTATTACGTCGCATATAAAATTTGAATTTCTTCAGTCTGCTTAGCGGTTACCGATAAGCAGACTGAAGAACTTTAAGTGATCACAATAGTTTAAAAGAATGTCCGGCTGGCTCCTATATCTCACTAAGAAAGATGTTGTTTAACTGAGAAATATACCTATAAATTATTATGTAAACGAGGCTTCAATAGAAAAACCGATACATACATACATAGACTCACGCCTGTTTCCCGGAGGGGTAGGCAGAGACTACGGAACGCCATTTGCAACGATCCTGACATACCTCACTTGCTTCACTCACTCCCATCAAGTTTCTCATGCATGCTCTTCTGTTAAGGGTACTTCTGACTTGTCCTTTTTTCAGGATGTCTCCAATCTCCAGAGAACATTCTCCTAGGTCTTCCCCTTTGTCCTGTCCCATTCACACTAGCCTGATATATCTTCTTTGTCAGTCTATCGTCATCCATCCTCTCCATGTGCCCAAACCATCTTAACATGCCTTTCTCAATGCTTGTCACTACATCTTCTTTTACCCCACACCACTCTCGTATCACACAATTCTTTACTCTGTCGGTCAAAGACACACCACACATACTTCTCAGTGCTCTCATTTCTACAGCATTTATTCTACTTTCAAATCTCTTCTGCCATACCCAACTTTCACTACCATACAAAAATCGATAACCTCGACGTAAATAAAAACACCTTAATACATCACACCTACAAAGATCAGAATCGTAATAAAATACGACCAATTCCAATTCCTCCACTAAAGGGATTTCGTACTTTTACAAGAAAAATATATATTTTATATATACACGCCATTTAAATTGGAATATTAACTTTAAAAGCTGGAAATCTTTTGAACTCGACTGGGAGTCGATAAGGTATCGGGTTCAATTATGCCTGTCAACGGGGTGAAAGAAATTCGGGGTAGATATCACCCCTCCAAGGAAATGGAAGGGCAAACTTTTGATAAAACGCGTTTGTGGGTTAAATATTGGAATGTGCTTTGCGCTAGGATTGATACTGAAAATGTTTATAAACTTTGTAGACAAAAAAAGATATTCGTAGTGATTTTGATATAATTGTTTTCTCAAGTATGTACCTACTAATTATTATTTTATGTTATAAAGACAGCATTTTTAAATTATCTTCTGTCTATCTGTACTGTCGGGGTAATCTTTGGTTTTGCAGATGTTTAAACGGCTTTCACTGGAGTTTGTAGACTTCAGATAGGTTAAACACAAATATTTAAAATAATTTATTCGATATTTGTGATCTCGAATAATGTGCGTGAAACCGAGGTTGCTAATTTGGTGATAGTATTAAATTAGCAAAGCAAAAATAGTGCAAAGTTACTCTCGTAAGGCTAAAGAGACAGTCAAAATTTACAGCAAAATATTTAACCAGTAACAGGTCCTTTATTGTTTAACTATTAAAGCCACATTAAGCCTTCAATTGTTTTCGCTTCAGTGGCTTATGCAAGTCCCGATGACGTCACTTTTTATCAGCACAAGTGCCTTCTTTCGATCAATAGTCTAGATCCATAGTGAAGAAACTAACACACTGCTTCGCATAGGCTGTACTACTAACTCGGACTGCTACGCAGGGGATGTAGGGTTCAAACTGACACACAGCACGTACCTCAGACTTTTCGAAGTTATCTGCGTATTAAATTGTCAATTATCGCTTGCTAAGTGGTAAAGGAAGCATTGAGGGAAACCTGGATATCTGAGAGTTCTCTTCATATTCTTGACAGGCATGTGAAGTCTGCCAACCCGCACTTGGGCAGCGTGATGGACTAAGGTCTTACCTTATTAGCAAGACGAGCTCCTTAGCTAGCGGTGGGGCAGTTGATAAACAGTGCTGATATTATTTTGATAGTGGCAAAAACCTACGTTATGATGTTCATCACATGTAGTTGCGATCTTGTGTTCTGTCGTCGCAAACAGGCCTTGTTGCAAAAAAAAAAACAGTAAAACGACGGTTAGTTATTCCTGTACAGCAAACATAGGCGACAGTTGATTGCAAAACTTTTGGTATGGAGTAAAAAACGCGGCCGCACGAGCGTTTGAGGTTTTAAGGTTCTGTAGACGATGTTTGTGTTAACAGGGAGAAACGCAACTGGGTTTCATAGCAAAAAAAAAAAATACTTGAACTATCCGTATCGTTTTTTTATTCGAACCTGCACTTAGGTTAGCGTGAAGAACTAAACGACCTCTTCAGCATTATAATATAAGGAAAGACAAGAGTATTGAATAATGTTTTAAATAACCGGTACATTCCATATTTGTTGTACTATCGACAGCAGCGACGGTTTACCACTCCTAAGGTTAAAATCGCATAGCACGCCAACACTTGGTAGGCCACCCGTGACACGCCCCTTTGTTTTGTTTGAGTTTTTTTACACTTTACATTTGTTGTTGTCGTTGTCTAAATGTCTATACAACACCGTACCCATACTTTGATGACAAAGAAAGACCTCAGCCGAAACGTACCTATGTATCAACACTTTCTGTTACAATTTTTTTTAAATATTGCTCTAAGTTATGATATTTTTTATTTACTAAAACAACTTTCGAAATGTGCCTAGAATATAGTGCCATCATAATACTTCGTGAATTTCTTCGTCGCTTCTGAATCGTAATGTGCATCCAGAAATGTCTACCTGTACGATCGCCAAATATCCAATTAATCTTGCCTAGAATTGTATTCCTACGAGGTTCGTCAAAAACGCGATTGGATTTGATCTGTATATTGGAGTTTTGATGATTTTGGCGAAGCCACGATAAACAGCGCAGTCATATATTTGCTCTTTGATGTCGGCTTTTCTGACGTTACATAAATGCGTGTCTGTCTTCCCACTGAAATAAAACATCATCCTTACAAACAAACGATGTGGCAATTCCCATCCCAATCATCCATTTCGGTTTTTCGATTCTCGGCTGCTCCTTTTGATTTTCTCTTTATTTAGATTTAAAAAAATCGTTATGAACAAAAGCATGTTCAAGTCAGGGTATTTTAAATTTCTGCTATATTTCTTTATATTTTTTTTTTACGTTACGGGTTACGGGTGACTTCACGAAATTAGAGGAGAATAGACATTTCATTTCACCAAATGGATACAATGAACACTCAGACACGAAACAATAAATCAGAGAAACACACAGTTTTTACTCTCCGTTTAAAACATACATACATTTATGTTCGCCCGAACCCGAAAACATCAGCAATACAATATTTTTGTCGCTAGAAGAGGCTTTTATTTTTGGTGACTTCCCACAAACGGTTTTCTGTCTCGCGCCACTCGAAGCGGGCTATGAGTATGAAAGCCAACAAGTACTTACATACGTACTTATATAAACGTGTAGCATATTTATATTTAGGTATTTTTGAATAGGCTAAGCCTCATTAGGCGTGGATAAAAGTAAAGGATTTTCTTTGTTATATGAGAAATTTGGTTGGAAACCTTTTTATTTCAGATTCTTTAACGGTTTGTAAGCATTTTGTTCGGGAGGTGAATTCATCAATGTATATCAGTTTATTTTTGGGCATCTAACGTACACAAAGTATATAAGGAGAAGAACTTTTCAGTCGTAATAATAATAGATAAATGTTTTATACTCATAAAACATTTGAATAATACATAGTTTGCTTTTGCGTCGCAGAAGAATTCATCCTAATAGGATGAATGCCTAATACATAATTAGTCACTCAAACAACTGATTAAAAGAAAATCCAAGATTGGTATAATTTGTGGATTTATACAAAACGTAACGTATGGAAATTATACACACCAAACTGTCTGTTAGTGCTAACATTCCAATCTTAAAATTATACCATACGTGCAGTAAATTTTACATTCTGTATATGTATATGCAAGTAAACGTTAAAATATCTTTTACTTTCTTGTTCAGCTATTTAAACATACCCTTAAGTTTACTGTAAAAGCATTTTATATAGACATCATTATTATACTTTATTGCACTTATAATTCTTGTACTGTTAGTAATTGTTATTTTAGTAATTGTTACTACAAAATGTTTCAAAACCTAGAACGAACCATCAAACATAACATGTCCGCACCGTACACCGTACATAAGAAACACCTCACCATAAATAGGAACGTTTGAAACAAGCTCAAATTGATGTACCACTCAACCTCAGTTTCCCCTCAACTATTGTTGAAGTTCAGTCAAAGCGTCCGTCATAGACAAACGGTATACCTACCTATACTATAAGTATAGGTATAGCTATATGTATAGGTATATGTAGGCTCGACTTTCTGCCCGTCTAGGTGATTGTGAGTGAAGTTTTTAAGTACCTACGTATGCTTAATGGTGTCTTGTTTTGAGAATTTTATACGATTATAATAAAATCTTAGCAATCGTCTTGTGACTTAGGTAGACACAGAAAAACTTAATACAATTTTACTCAAACGAGTCTTACTCGCGATGTACCTTTAATTATTTAAACATAGCAAGTAAGACTCGTTTTAATAAAATTGTACGACGAATGCAAATTGCGAAAATTTAAAATTGATTATAGTACAACTAAATCTAAACTTATATGATGGGTGTTAAATTAAATACTTTTTAGTACCGATGGTGAAGATGATAATATGACAGTCATAAAGTTGCTTATGTAGTCCAGGCAAACATTTTTATTTATATAAATCGTAAAATGTTAATCATTAATTACCGACGATATTACAGGTAGTAAGTTTATGTGCGTGCCTCCACGGCGACGATATGTTGGTCACGGCCAAGGGCAAGACGCACCGGGCGGCGGCCATACTGGCGACGGCTGGGGTTGCATACGTAGTGAGTCGCATCCGGCAGTTGGGCCTCCAGGTGGCCCTGTCGAAATCCGAGGCTATTTCGTTTCATGGGCCTCGGAAAAGGTCACCTGAAGGGGCCAACATAATGGTAGGCGGGGACCGCATCGGCATCGGGACGAGCTTGAAGTACCTCGGGCTCGTTCTCGACAGCCGGTGGGACTTTCACCAGCATTTTGAGCGTTTGGCACCTAGACTCCTGGGGGCGGCGGCCGCCTTGTCGAGGCTGCTGACAAACCTAGGGTGGGCGAACGCCTCATTCCGGAGGCTCTATGAGGGAGTCGTGCGGTCGATGGACTTGGACTTATACGGGTGTCCCATGTGGGCCGAGACCCTGACTGCCCGCAACTTTCGGGCGCTTCGCGCACCGCAGCGCGTCATGGCCTATGGATAATTTGTGGCTACTGCGCGGTCTCCTTCGAAGCCGCGTCCCTCCTCGCCGGATGTCCGCCCTGGGACCTACAGGCCGGGCTTCTGGCGTCACTTTATAAGTGGCGCCGTGACGCCCGGTCAATAGACCGGGCGTCACGGCGGAGAACCCGCGCCTCGCGTGGTGTCTACGCACTAAGTATAATTAATCCACGTTAATAAAAATTCACTCCGCCTTTTACTTGTCAAAAATCAGTTTGAATGAATAAATCGAACAGACTAAACACAATCAACATGCGGCGATAAGTAAACATTGGTTGAGTGATAAGTGTGTGTTTGTCTGTCTGTCACCAGCCCGCGCTGTTCTCAGAAACCATTTTGTAATGCAAATAATGACAACTGGTCGTGTTATCTGAGGTATAACATCGATGGTGACAAAATTCTTTGAATTGATGTGTTTGTTCGGGTTTGACTTCGATTGAATTGTAGTTTTTGGTTTCTTTACAAGAATACGACTGGCAATTTTTTTTAAGGAAATTGGAAACCTTTATACACTGTGAATGATATTTTTGTGTCCTTTGGACGATGCGTAGCACAAATATTTGGCCTATTTAAACCTGGCTGACCAGCCGGAGGAACAAATGTTTTACCATGCTACCCCACTCGCCATAGCTTTGTAAACAACCTTCGAAATACCTGAATAGACAAGAATGTAGTTAAAATTCTATGTATCTATACAGAATCACACCTAGGACACCACAATTAGAAACTACTCGCTCAGTTTCATGCCACGACGAAGTAAAAAACACAATATTTACCACTCAAAGGTGATGCGCTCGGATAAAACTTTTATGTATTAAAATGTGCTTTTAAAGCACGTCACTGTCAGATACAAGAAAAAAATGTTGGTAAAAAATATAAAAAACAATTTCCGTGTAACAACATTAATCTTTCAGTCGACGTCGACAACTCTTTTCACCCCTCACGTGTGCACTGCTGGGGTCTTTTTAGGGTATGGGGCAAGTTGTAGCCATTCTGCACTGAATAAGGCTTCAAGGCTGTACACAGTTTCCAAAACCATTATGGAGAAAAACAATAATTTCAGTTCACTGCTAATATTGTTTGATCGAAAATTGTAGAAGAGTTATTTTGTATGTTTAGTCAAATAGGTTTCATGTGAATAAAATAAAGATCGTATTGATGATAAATCGACGATGTGAACTCTTGTTTTTTAGAACACTTTATTGTACAGAAAGCCAAACACATTTACGATTATAGCTGTATAAGAAAGGTTTTTATTTATTTTTAAATACAACTTCAGCACTTTGACCATTAGGAATATATCCTCGATCGTACACCTCACCACTGAATTACCATATACAGAGAATACCCAGACTAGTGAAACGGTTTGTAGATAAGATGTGATAAGATTCAAGTTATTTTGCCTATACGGAGTATGAGCCACTTACGAATACATAATATAATAATGAATATTGTAACATTTGTAACCAAATTTCCATCTACAGAATCAGTATCTTACTTTCTTACGGATAGTTAGAATAGTATTACAAAACTAAAATCGCCGACAAGATTCTATGCTATTCTCTCCTAACTTATACCGCGTCTAGCCAGCATGAGGCTCGTTTAAGTATTCAGCCATCTTTCCACCTGGAAGTGACTCCGACTCTCCCTGAAGGGCCTATTGTGACTCGCAGACAGACACGCCGCCTTCATTATGTATAGATCGACACGATCCTTGTAAGTAGTGAACTTGATACGCATTTCGGGATCCTTTGGATTATAGTTTGGAACGATGACGCAGGAATAGGCAGGTGAGTTGGCTAGTTTATTTATAGCTAGGGTTCCTTAAAGTACAAATGGCACCCGTATAGGATAGGTAGTCGTAGTAGATAGGTATCGTCCACCCTTGGTGTGTCGAGACCCTATCTTACTAATTCTTGGCAGTGCCGATGATTCACTTTAAAATTTGCGATCTACATATCGTTGCTTAAAATCTTGTACCTAGTACTCATTGTTTGTAACAAAATATTTGTGATATTGGCATAAGAATCGTAGATTTGTGAGAGCTTAAACGCCTACATATTTTCAGTTTTGTTTTAAAGGTTACATAAATATACAAGAGCTTATTGAAATCCATTTCATATTTATTTTACTGAAAATTCTCTAATAAATAAATATATAGACACTTTTCCAATTCCGTAATTGAAACAGGGCTCTCACAATGGTTTGAAAATTAAATATAATTCATACCATGGGACAGTTAGTTGAAGCCTTGAAACACAAAATTCAAGACATACATTCATATACTCACGCCTTTTTCCCGTCGGGGTAGGCAGAGACAACAGAACGCTACTTGCTTCTATCCTTACAAACCACAACCTCACCTTACAAACCTCAACCTCACGTATCTTATCAAAGATATCATTTTTTATGTTTATGGGAAATTATTCTATTAATAAACTATTCCAAATTATATTTATCAAGCAGAATTTATTTTAAGCCTGTCAATTGCATGTTATAATTTGTACAACTTTAAATTTGTAGTTAAACTGAATCAATCAATTCAATTTTGAATCATTCATTACATAAAACTTATTATAGTGTTATGGACAGCTGTCAATTGAACGTTTTTATACAATACTAGAGGAAGCCCGCGGCTACGCCTGCACTTTGTTATAATTTACCCGTCTTGCCCGATCCCGTGGGAATTTTGGGAAAGCCCTTCTTAGTGCACCCTTACGGTCCCCAAGGAACAAACATGCCAAATTTCAGCTTCCTGTGCCTAATAGTTTTGGCTGTAGCTTGTCTGTCAGTCAGTCAGTAACGCAAGGATTTTATATATACAGATATTAATTTAGATTTTCATATTACGCTGAAATATAATTTTGTTCGCATTGATGATGATGTTATAACATATAATTATTTTTACTTTGAATTTCAAATTTATGTAACAGATTGGTATGTTGAGTAGTTTAAGTATTTTAATAAATTGTTCGGCATATCACGCTTCCTGATGCATGCATGGTAAATCTACCATTTCTTGACTAAAGACCTTTTTCTCCTAAAATTCATAAATTCTTTAAGTCAACTCAACAAAACTTACTCCAAATAATTATCCTGACTTCAGCACAGATCCAGGCATTATTCTCATTTATAAGGTGTATTATTTAACTGGCAATGTCTATTTTGACGAATGAACTGAAATGACCGTAATACTTAATGAAGGAAATCAATTTGAAGCTCACTAATGATATGGATCATAGTTTTAAATAGATGCACCTAACTAAGACAGGAGTTTCCAAACAACGATACATTAAAAAGTTAGGAAGTGCCACATTAATAAGCTACAATATAGAGCAAACTTTGGCCTGCGACCGATAGGGACTATAAAAATAGTGAAATAATGCCAATAGCAATTAATATATACCCAGAAACAGCTCCATCTCACGTTTTAAAGCAAAACAAAGGAGAAATATCGAAAAATATATCCAATGACAGTCAATTTATCGAGCAACAACAATTAACCCAAATACCTCCAAACTTAAATATAGTTTTTGGGAAATAAGGCCAGTTACACAATATTTTCGTGGGTGATATCGTAAATTTTCAACTGGAGCTCGTCCCGGTGGCCATAACTGCATCCGTTTCTCGTTTGTAACCACCCTTATAATTGTGAATGGATTTATGTAGGCACTATGTCATTGAATATTGGTTTTTGGTTTTAAATGCGAATGAGTGGGGAATAATTGTGTTGTGATTTTTGTGTATTGGTGTTGATAGGTCTGAAGGGCTTTTGATGAAGATACTTGCAAGAATTATCGGATCGGGAAAAAAATGCACTTGCAATCTATTGATTGATTAATGGTCGCAAATTTTTACTGTCAAGATTGTTTTTGCATTTTTATATTTTAGCTATGTTCTAGATTAGACTGTAGATGTAGATCACAAAACAGTTTAATGATTGGCTGTCAAAATCAGGTACATTTGAGGACTATATAAGACTATAACATATAGTCTTGGATGAGTCGTCGAGATTTATGTCTTATCTTGTATATTGTAGGATTATGTTGTAATTGCTCCTTTGAGCCAAGTCGGGCATTTCGTATTTTCAATGTAGCGCAATGCACAGCGACAGAAACTGGGACCCCTAACAGTGTCAAGCCCTTTTCTTAAAACATTAAGTTGTCTCCTGTCCAATTACATCACCACGTAGGGAAACGGCAAAGAAAAATACCTACAAAGCGCCAATACATCAAAATTGTCAACACAAATTGTACTCATAATAATCGTTCCTTCAAATATGAAGTTCACTAATTACAAACCATACATCAAAGACCGCCGCATATATCACTACACAGTAAACTTTGGGTCTAAATATCGGAATAAAATAATGCCTATTTCGTACATATTCGTATATGCCCAAACATAGAATCAATTAAACTCCCTAAAATTAGATGAGAGCCAGCCCTACCTAGCCGACCCAAAAGAACCACAAACGCCTTGAATTTTCACACGTATTTAAATACCTATAAGGATCTTAATGGGTTGAATGTTTTGTCCAGATATAATCAAAGTAACTGCTGACTGTACGTAACGTTGTTTTACAAATAACTGATGTATTTTAGTTGTACTTTTTTTTCTAAAGCGGCTCTATACACTTTGTCAGCTTGAAGTTAATAGGAGATTGTTACAACGAAAGCGTTTTGGTCTATTAATGTTCTGCTGATTACAGAGATACCTATCAGAGATTAAAAGTATAAGGGCAGTTACAGATTAGTTTTTTTTTACCTTGTTTTGTAAATTTGTGTGTGAATGGCAATTTTGGTGGTCGATATTGTGTTTCGGTGAGAGGCTTACCTACAGAGAAATTCAGATATCGAAAAATGAAACTGTTTATTGGGTATTCTGTTTATTTGGTAGCTATAGTAATTGTTGTAATTCTGTGGTGATTTTCAGGAAGCCATGATCTATCAGCAGAAATGTGATTTCTACTTTTTGCCTGGCTTGGTTTAGAAGTAAGTGACCTTGACTGGAGGTTCTGGGTTCGATTCCCATCCAGGACAATTACCTACTTGTGTGATGAGCATGATTATTTATTCTGCATCTGGGTGTAATTTTTGTGTATGTTTTTGTTTTTAAGAATATTTCATTTGTACAGGATATGCCTAGTGTCGCATCAGATGAAAATGTGTGAGAATATTATTATTCTGGTATAATTCTCACATTGTCCATGGTAGGCAGACTTATAATCAATTTTTTTATAAGGTCTTTAACGCGTGATTGGCTACCGAGCACAAGGCATAAGTATGTCCCATACTTAGCCGACCTGCTGCTTAATCAACAAAGCCTGTATTCCTTTTTAATAAACATCAGAAAATCTCCGCAGAATAAAGTTCCGTCAAGTAATTAACGTAGCACTTACTAACTTTCCTCAATATTCATAAAGGAAAATTTAAATTTTCAACAATGCAGTCTTGAACACTGATTACAATAGGTCCGACTTACCGGACCGATTCGACGCTCTAATAGAATTTATAGATAAATTCTATTAGAGTAATAGAATTTATAGATAAATTCTATTAGAGCGTCGAATAGGAAATTTCCCAACAATGAAGGTGGAAAATTGCATTTTATTATGAAAAGGCTTCGGTGAGCACGTTGGTAAATTCACTTAAGTATTAGGTAAACATACTGCTACTATGAGTTCGAGATGTTAAGTCGGCTACTCAAGTATCTCAACTATGTTTTGCTCTTGAAAGTACTTGCAGAAACCTATGCTACTGATGTTAAGCTCTTGATATCTTAATAATATTGATGTATGCAATCTTAGTCGCGTAATTATTAAAAGATAAGGTGTATTTAGCCGACGTTTTGGCGTTGTTTACACTAGCCTCACGGAAGGACTGGTCATTGAAATATATACCCTATAGTTTCATTTCGTTCATCAAATTTAATGCACATGACTAAATATAGGCTTGTCTCAATTTTTACTGCGTGTCTGGATTTTTGTACTTTTGCATAGAGATGATTAGTAATTTACATTCAACTGTTCACCCTTACCCGTTACCGTCGTAAAATATTGTGCGAGTAAAAATATTAATAATAACATTCCAATGAGGAAAATACATAAAATACGGAAGATTCTTCATTTCTTGTTTCGAGAGTGAATTATTATAATGATAATTTAAAGCTCTCGGTCGCGTGAACATTCTAGAACTGTGCTCATATTTACTCCGTTCAAAAATGTATGTTGAGGAAAACAAATATAATGGAATATTCCCTTCAAAAACACCGAGCTAATTCTAAGAATGTTTAAATTACATACAGGCTTTACATGTGTTGGTGATTTTCCAGAATTTTGTAGTATTTTGTTTTCACGTGAGAATTACAGCCATTCATGTCTGATTTGGTAGGTAGGCAGAAGATTGTTGTAATAATATAGAAGAGATAAAATTATTGCATTTTTTTACAATAGTGATTTATCATTCGTTTTGCTAATACTTATTATTAATTATTATTTTTTTCGGTCCTCTTTAATTTATGAGTTCCTAAGTGAGAAAAATGTGAGTGCGATGGTAAAGACCCATAGTAAAGTATTTGTCTATCGAATCAAAAGTGAATTATGAAAATTTTAGTGCAAATACCGCGCAGTTAGTTTTTAAATGGAAAATCAATAGTGACGTACTAATAGCGTATTTTGCATATAAACAACCTTCTTTGTGTTCCTGCAGACATTTGCTGTCTGCAAGAAACTAGTGTCCTTTAAATATTCAGATGAATTTCGAGGGTTCTATTTGTCAAATCTTCATTAATTTGTAGATATTAATGACTCCGCTGATCTCCGCTTATATAAATAATTTCTTAAAAAAATGCTCACTACAAATTTGATCGGGTTTATGAATGAAGCAACTAGTTGGCTAAAATGCCGCACCTCGGCGGAAGTAGCAATGATTAAAAAATATAAGACAAAAAACATCGGATATAACCCTTCCGTTTGGCTTAGCCAGTAGGGTAAAAAGGGGTATCATGTATCGTGGTCACAAAGCGGTGGATCGGGACGAGCGCGGTCGCAAATCATTCCGTGTGCACCCGCCCGCTAAATTAGATCCTCCTAAATACTGAAAACGCTGAATCGCTAAACAATACCACGTGACATGCTACCCTAGATTTAGGGTGTTTTGTTTGAGGTTTGTAAACACAAATCAATAGGTAATATTTGATGTAGGTTTTTGTGTCATGATAAAATAATCTTGGGTTTGACTTATATCTATTATTACTTTCTACATACATGATTTTGACTTTGATTTTGTTTTTTTTTTTTTGTTTAAATATTGTTGTTGCTTTTGTGTGTTCATGTTTTATCTTTATATTGTTTTTGTGTGTTTTTATTTATATCCACTGTATAGTTTGGAACGTTTCAATAATCACGACCTAAATACATCAATGTGAAAACGTATAGGTAAATGGTTTATAGTTATAAAATATGTACTCAATTAGTAATAAGGAACTGTTTATTTTCCAAATAAAATAAAATAAAATTAGTTCCTGAAACAACCATTTTACGTAGCTGAGAGTAGGGCTCTAATTTCGTTTCAACACATCATTTTCATTGCCACGTCATCAGGATAGCAGCGGATCACACGAGCAAAAAGGTAAAAAAATCTTGAGAAGTAACGAAAAACGTGGACATCTCTAAGACCGGCAAATGAAGCAGAAAATTCAGTCTCTCCGCGACCACGTTCGGTGCAAGACGAGCGAAACGTCGGAAATAAATAGGTATTTATACCTTAAATAAGTTAAGTTAATGCGATTAAGACCCGCTAAACTATTTTGTATGAGATAATCTTATTTGAACATTAAAATAATTTGCTATGTTTAGCAAATTAGAGCCTGTAGTCCTACCATGAGACGACACTGAAACAGACATGGGAAGGCATTATTTTTAATATGTCGCTCCTTAGTTGCAACAATAAATTCAGCGGCGTATAACCACATACTTCTGACGATTCAAACACAAACACCTTATACTCAGCATTGCTCATTCTCCATACTTATCGTAAAGAACAAACTTAAAATAGAAAATGGTTAAAATTTATAAGAAAAGAGCGACAGTCGACACATCGTGTGTTAAGTTCTGAATAGCATTTCTGTCTAACTTTTGCAATTTACTATTGATTTACACATTAAGTTGCAACAAATTGCAAATTTTACAAATCACAATGAATGTAAATGTTACTAACTATCGCTGCAATAAATTTGACTGTTTGAATTTTAACATTCAACTCGCTTTTATGTTCACGAAAGAGAATTTTGAGTAAATTAAAAATGTTTCACTAAAAATAAAACTTTCTGTGATGATAGAATACATCGTACATAATTATGTGTTAAAGTATATAGGTATACCTTTGCGCCATGATGAACTGAAGTACTGTGGGTGGATGAATGTTACGAGCCTGTATTATAGCCATCGGTCACTGTATGAGAGTACTTAAATTCTTTTAAATACCTACATACGTATTCGATATCTGGTTTAGTAGTCACCGTCACTGACCACAAGACAAACAGACAAGTCCAAATTATATATCTTTTTTTTATGCATTTGATATAGAAGCTTATTGGCGTGAGTTATACCTCTAGACATATAGACATGCACGAGGATTATCGCCAGGTTCCAGAAGATAGTGCCAAATGTGCCTATTATACAACGTTATTCCGTTGCCAACGGTATGTAAAGGAGATATACATGCGTATTGGTGTTATCCGTAAGACGGCACTTAATTCTATATAGCTATTAAATCTAATCTCATTAGCTTGTTACAGTCCACTGCTGGGTGTAGGCGTCCCCCAGGGTACACCATGAAATCTGATCTCCTTGACTGCATAGTGCAACAAAATTACTGACTTTTCTTGCGCAGCATTAAACCGAGTCTCAATAACATCTACTTACTTGCTGAAAACAAGTTCATCATCAGCCTTTAATAGTCCACTGCTGGATTAGGCCTCTCCTTTGAAAGGAGGAATTGGCCTGCTATACCACCCTGGCCAAACGGGTTGGTATAAGGTTTGTATAAAGTTTTTCTTCTCTTACAGTGCTGTTCTCTGCATAATATGCTCCCTCTGTCGGCTCTTACGACACCCGTGGGATGATATGGGGTGGTGACATTTCGTATTCTTAATCCGTCACCACACGGAAAGAAAAAAAAAGAAAAGAGAACAAGTTATCAATACCAAAATAATGTTGGTCTGCTACGTTTCTGCATTACTTTCTGACAAGGGCAAAATGTTTGTGTATATCTTTTCGAAAACCTCAATTTATCCACAGAATGTCCCCAATACGTATATTTATGCCAGTCTAAAAGGTAACAGCGATACGGTATCATGCCTTTTCAAGGCTAACTTCATCCCCGTTTTGGTCGACACTAGTCAATTTGTGATGTATGGAAATATTTCATAGAGCACCCCTTTCTTCAATTGCCTTCATAAACGCCCTTTGTCGAGTGAAAAATTGGCATATTTTTATTTTTGTCTGAGCTTTCTTTTTGTGTTTCTGCATATCTTTATAAATTATTACCATGGAACATCATAGTCATTTTAGTTCAAAACGGTAGCAGTGAATCTGAATATCCAGGCATATACCTGCCCTTAAATTTTTGTGTAGGTTATAAGGTCTTTAGAAAACCTTAATGAATTAGTAAGAAATTGGCAGGAATTATGGAGTTATTTGAGAGAATTATATATACTTCTAGGTATTTTTATTTCGTATTTGTACAGTGTAAAAAAATAAAATAAACTTGGCTTATTTATAATTTATATTATCTAAGTCTTATTTACATTGTGATGCATGTCCAAAACTTTCATGCCTGATACTGCACCTCCTTTGTAATAAAATAAAGATCCAATAACACAATCAAACCAGTCGGTCACCTTCCAAAGCTGTACACACAAAACAGCATCTAAGATTTTCTATTAATAAAAATTACCATTGCAAAAGGTACAGCATCTCTAGAATTGCGTTGTAACGCAATTGGCGCCAGAATTGGCTATTATGGTACGTCGGTAAATCACAGGTTTCTAGCCCATCTCGATGGCGTTTACAGCGGGGCATCACGCGACTTGTATCAAATTTTCGTTCACACATAATAAAACGCATTAAGCTGGCTGAGTGTTACACCGTAGTGTAATTGCGTGTGCCTTGGTATAAGTTGTAAGGCGGTGCCGTAAGTAGAATTTATGCGATCGGTGCAAGCTTCAATAACTGTGTCCTTAAGAGATTTTATATATGACTAGAGAATATATATACACTCCCTAACGAGGTAGTTTCTTGAAAAAAAGAGTGTGGCCTATATTTGCGCACAGGTCTTAAACTATTTCTATGCTGCAAATATTATCAAAATCGTCGGCTTCTAGACACAATGTGAGTGGCTGATAAATAGTTGACCTTTAATAATTGCTGTGGTCATTGATAGGCATTGACGGGTAGTCGTAATAAGGGTCCTTATTACGACTACCCGTCAATGCCTATCAATGAAATTAATAATAATTAAAAAATTCCTTTACTTTTAATCACTTGTGGCAATAAATGTGCATAAAGCTAATATTCCACGAAAAAATAAAAAAACATCCTTTTGAATCCTTTTGACACCTTTTGTGTTGCAGACACGTGTTCATCTTATACTAATATAATAATAAAGCTGAAGAGTTTGTTTGTTTGCTTGGTTGAACGCTCTAATCTCAGGAAGTACTGGACCGATTTCAAAAACTCTTTCAGTGTTAGATAGCCCATTTATCGAGGAAGGCTATAAAATCACGCTATGAGCCACGGGAGCGGAGCAGTAGCCTTAAATAACGCGGGTGTAAGCGCGGGTTCATCTAGTAACAAAATATATGTAAGGCTACGTCTCGATCAAAGCAAAGTGCCTACTTTTGTGTTCACAACACTAGAGACTGCAATATTTTTTGGTGGAGACGCAGGTTAATGGGCACAATGTAAAACAAACTTCTACAAAATACCTCTGCTGATCATTTCGACCAAACATTAATTAATGCTCATTCCAACGTAACCATATTAAGACACAAGACACACCGCAGTTTAACCCCTTTCCACTATATTTGCTACAGAATCCTCCGGAAATTCGTACTTCCGCGATCTGTAGGCAGCTGTTAATGAATTGATACACTATCGTTTTGATGGGCATTATTGAGGAATATGTTTGTTCATGTTATTATTGTTGCCAGCCTCACAATAACAAGTATTCGAGCATGTTTTGTTCGAAGGCTTGTAATTGCGAGGGGTTGCTGGATTATCGAGCTACTATTTATTATGAATATGCGTGAGATGGATAAAGTAATATTGCTTTTGTGCTGTAGAAAGATACATACATACATACATACACTCACGCCTGTTTTCCGGAGGGGTAGGCAGAGACTACGGAACGCCATTTGCAACATCCTGACATACCTCTCTTGCTTCATTCACCTCCATCAAGTTTCTTATGCATGGGGTAAAAGAAGATGTAGTGACAAGCATTAAGAAAGGCATGTTAAGATGGCTTGGGCCCATGGAGAGGATGGATGACGATAGACTGACAAAGAAGATATATAAGGCAAGTGTGAATGGGACAGGACAAAGGGGAAGACCTAGGCGGACGCTCTCTGACCAGATTGGAGACATCCTGAAAAAAGGACAGGTTAGTACAGTAGAAGTAGACAGTAGAAAGTACCCTTAACAGAAGAGGATGTAGAAAGATATTTGAAGTGATCGAAAGTTATAAACTCCTATTAGATGAAACCCAGCTTGATTCAGTTGTGGATCTTCACTCTATATGTGACAACACTTTGTACGATCCCAAAATTCTCGTTTCGAAACTGGGTATACTTTGTGCCCTTTGGTTAAATACTTATAAAGTCAGTCGCGTTACGGTACCTACATACTTGTATTCTTAATGAAGGAGTTGTCTTTTTAAACTGAGCTAAAGTATGCATGACTGTAATGTTAGTGAAACTGGGCTGTTTGTTTCTTTTTCGTCCCTATTTTTGTAGTTTGAAGTAGTTTTTCAGCTTTAATGTATGAAAATCTATTGTTATATTGTAATCTTAATATATAAAATCCTTGCGTTACTGACTGACTGACAGACACGCTACAGCCGAAACTATTGGGCGCAGGAAGCTGAAATTTGGCATGTATGTTTCTTGGGGACCGTAGGGGTGCACTAAGAAGGGATTTCCCGAAATTCCCACGGGATCGGCCAAAACGGGTAAATTTTAAAAAAGTGCAGGCGTAGCTGCTGGCGTCCTCTAGTAAATAAATACTATTATTTAAAATTACGTTCCGGTGTTGCAGTATGACTCGCCCAGACCGCGATACACACACATATCAGTCGTTCGAAGCAATCTCTCTTCAATTTTACACGCGTTTACACGTAATACGATCGCACGTAATGTGATGGAATGTCGTGAGACCTACACTTCCATCTTATACATTGCGTATTTTGTTCCTCCCTTGCGTTACTGTGCCCCTACATACCCAGCAATTTATACCGCACGTTGCGTTTGACAGTTACAAATGCGTGTTAAATGTAGTAACGGTAATATTGCTGGAAATTAGTATTTGTAACATGTGCGGCCTTTGCAAATGTAACATATTTGGATAATAAATACATATCTTATTTGGTTTATAGTTACTCGCATGTTTGTCGCATATGTTTGTAATTTTATCCTGCCGGTATGTTTACATGAAGCACTTAAAAATGTTGATCAAAGATATCTCTCTTTTGCTAACAACACACAGCCTCTTTATGAATAGAGATAGACGCTTATACTTTATTTTTTTATTTAAGACTAGAAGATGCCCGCTCATAGCGTGATGTTATAAAGCCTATATATTAAAGTCTTCCTCGATAAATGGGCTATCTATTCTGAAATAATTTTTCAAATCGGTCCAGTGGTTCCTGAGATTAGCGCGTTCAACCAAACAAACAAACAAACTCTTCAGCTTTATATATTAAAAAGTATAAGATGGCGCTCCCACTGGTTTTAAAGACTTTATAAAGGTTCAACCAACGGACACAAATAATACTTAGGCCCGAAACAACAATTTGGCATCACACAAAGTTTTGTCTCGTATGGGGATCGAATCCACGACACTCGTCGCAGTGCTAAACGCCAAGGCTGTGCAGTCAAATGCCTACACTCATATTCTTTGATCGCTAATCTTAGTTTCAAGAGCAAGTATAATAAACAAAGCCCTGTATCAAATCCGCGCACTATCAATACATTATCCGATTGGACGGTCAAACGGGCATAGTGTTGATGCTATCATATAATTATAATAAACCCGGAGAATTTAATTACTGATGAGCATCGAGATGTTGCGGGTTCGATTTCCAGTGCAAGCTAAATGATTTATTGTTAGCTGCACGTAGCTTTCCTTAATAAGAATAGTTATTCTTATTACGGCAGCGGCCGGGTACTGGACGAGGAAAGTTGAAGACTGCACTGATTGGCGTTCCATAGGAGAGGCCTACTTCCAGCAGTGGACGTATACAGGCTGAAGGTGATGATGATACTTGCTAACCAACGGACACGTCTGTAAATAGTATAAGGGAATTGCAAAATGTTATCCAAAATGAATCAAATATCGATCATATCATTATAGTCTAGGTTTTGCAGAATTTCCAAAAAAAAAACTATTTCATTTGAAATTACAATATCACCAAATAGATATTGTAAACTTATTCACAGTATTACTAAAACTTTAATAGTACTGATAAGAAAACCATTAAATTAAATTGGAATATCAAGTCTGTCACTAAATACCTCATCATCAGCCTTGATTGTTCTCTACTGGACGTAAACTTGTCGCATTGAACGGCTACGACATAAAAGAAAAGTTAAAGCAAAACAATCAAAGCTAGTTCAATAAGAGACTTCAATAAACGATACCAATAAAAATAGCTTCAGACTAAGCTGCTACCAAAATAACTAAATCCTGATGCACATTGGCTGTTTAGTGAATTCTTGATGACGTCATGTCTGTCACATCGCTTGACATCGCTCAACATCGCACACTATATCGCTTGTCTGTGTGCACAACCTTTATGCTGAGCTAGCGTTTCATGAATTTTAGAATGTCATCAATTAATTAAGCCGAATTTCGACTGAAAATTATTGTACGGTTGATTAATTTTAAATAATAACTCTAAGGTCTCTATCGCATTCTGCGGTTTTCGATTGGATTGCTCAATTTAATTGGCGAATATTTATAATTTATTGACTTTTATATGATGTGTTGTGTTAATATTAATGCTGTAGTTGGTTTGGGAAATATGCTTAGTGGACGGTTGGTTAATAATTGAGCATGTTATTTCTGATATTTGTTAGTGATGTTTTTAATATGGATGGAAAATGGCGTTGTCATATTGCGTTAAAACTTGAAACGTAAGAGTGATTGATTCTAACTGCATCAGTGGCAAAGTTGTTGAAGTGTTAGTCGGACATCTAATCGGTCTCCGAACAGGACATAATATATTGCCTTTTGTAAATATTTTTTATAACAAAGGCTGCCCCGCGAACATTGAACCTAGAACCTTCAATACCGCAGCGGATATTACAGAATATTTTCAGATCTGTATGAGTCCACTGCTGATGAGCTCGGACTTCAGCTTTCATTAGCTTTAAAAAAGCGTTAATGTGCTCTATAAGAAGAAATTACGGCGATTTAATTCAAGCTGATACAGGCTGATGATGGCTTTATTTTAGCCCATCACCTGAATTGGTATAAAGGCACGTGTAGAATACCTATCTCTACTTCTTTGGAGTCAGACCAAAGTCTAAACAAATATACCTTGTATTTTTAAGTCCCGGTGAAAGTTTATGGCTAGGTCGCATTTGCGACAAACGTATTTCTCACAGTATCAACGAAACAAATCGCCGTTATTTCTCTTTTTAGTACACATTTAGGCTTTTTAAAGCTGAAGATATTAACATGGCAGTAGTAAATTGTGGTGTTTACAGCAGTTATATGAAAAGTTGTGAAATAATTTGAAAGTGGACTTGTTTATGCCGAATGTACTTTACGAGTGAGGTCGGTATAGGCCCGATCGTAAAGTGCGGTTTTTTCGTACGGCCGCGGGTTGCATTTACACCGTAATAGGGTTATTTGTAGTATAAAAAAATGCAGAGATATTTTGTTAAAAAAAAATAGATTGGAAAATGTATTTGGTATATTATAGTATGTCATTATTTAAATTATGTGTATTTAAATGTTTGAACTATTTTGAACAGCTACAAAGCTAAAGTTCAGAGTATATCTGTACATTTAAAAATAACTTCCCTTTCTGTCTGTATAAACGTGACAAACTTAAGAACTTGAGAGCGGATTTTCGTACGGTTTTCAATGGATAGTGTGATTCCTGAGAAAAGTTTAGTGTGTAATTGATCCGAGCAGAGCCGCGAGCAGTCCGTTAAATAGTTTTTTTTATTGTATATTTTTCGTACATTTTAGGAGCGACTCAATTGAATACTCGGGAATTCGACCCCTAAAAATGGATTTTAAGTTCAGTATACTCAAATGCACAATCCAATCCAAAGACTACAGATATGCAAATTATGGAAAACCTTTGCATGTATCGCATAAATAAAAGCTTTTACGATTCTGGAAAAGCATTTTGGTATTCATTTATTCGAAGTTTGCGAAAACAGCTCACTGACTAGAAATGTGACACAATATTTTGGCTCGATGACTTTTACCTGTGTCTTGACAATATGAAGACCAGGAGTCCCAAATGTTGATATCCTCTCTAGGCAAATTTTCTTTATTTTCGTATTTATTTTCCTCTCTCCCATCAGATTTTTTCTTATCGCGATACATACACACACTTATAGTTGCTACTCCTGTATGTAAATGCTACTCCGCGAAATTTTTCCTCTACATAAAAAAAACTGCTGAATAATAAATTAGCTATGTTATCTGATTTGCGACAATTACTGTGCACAAATAACCATTGTCACTTGTGTAACACAATATTCCATGCAACGCTAGGATGATGTATATCTATGGATTTGACAAGTAAATAATAATACCGTGACAGACCGAGATAATGACATACAGAAATACATAAGAGTAAAAGAGACAAAGATAGCATTTTTTGTCTTTGTCAGAGTTTTCGTTTTTTTTTGTTGGTCACAACCGAATATTGTGACCAACAAACGTAACGCTCTCGATAATTTCCGCGAAAAATTGTGTTATTATTGTTATTAATTGTGAATGCTTAGTGAAAATATCATTGGTTCAGATTTATTATGGTGATTTGTTACATTTTAGGCTGTAAAAGCCATAGTGAGCGGAAATGTGAGAACATAACCATTTATTCGTAAGTACGATATTTTAGTTATATTATCTATTTTTACATGAAAATATTGATAGAATGATACAAATAGCGTATCATTACATAAGGAAATAATTTCTTAATTACATCAATAAACCAAAAAATGCTATTTTATTATCACCGCGATTTTAGTATTACACAATCGAATTCAATAGGTCGTTGAATGTTGAGCTAGCCAAAAGTCATCGATACTTTTTAATTTTACAGCGTTAAATGTTTTTTAGGGATACCACAGAAGCGTTTTAGCAAATTAGCCAAATTTTGGGTAATTTGCCGTTACTTAGTTTGATATGAACCTAAGATTAATTATTTAATTTGTTTTCCGATTCTTTGAAGTAATGAAATTATTTGTTTATAGATTCCCAAAGGACTGCACGATCCAAAAATAATTGTGGATACGTGCAACAGGAGGAGAAAACTGGGATCCGAATAAATATGCAAGAGTATGCTCTAAACACTTTGAACAAAAGTGTTTTAGAAAAACTCCCCGCAATAGGTACTTATTTGGAATCATTCTCGAATGATAAAGAAGAGAAAATAAGAAATTTGTATACAAAATTAATTTTGTTCAAAGGACAGTAAAGTTGAGTGTCAAATAATATAATAAAAGATATATAACTCTGAGCCTCGTGTTTATTTGGCGAGTGAAGCCAGTCCCACATATTCGACACTTTTGTTATTCATAATAATATTAAGTATAAAAAATACTTATCACACACCTTATGGCTGGATTTTAACCTCCTTGTAAGGTTAGCTTTATTTTTATTTTTTATTGGGCTGTAAATTATATTATATAGATGTTTGTTACTATTCGTTGCAAAAATACCTAAACGGATATTGATGGAACTTCTCGAGTTAGCTCATAAATTCATCGAAATACCAAATTGATTAAAAATTATAGGAGAACGCGGTCTCAGATGTCTGGTAAGGTATTCAATTCCGGAACGACCGGTTGGCGCAGCGGGAGTGTAAACGACTGCTACGCCGAAGGTCGCGGGTTTGATTCCCACACAAGTCAAACATTTGTGTGCATGAACATGGATGTTTGTCTTGGTCTGGGTGTTTCAATGTATAATATGTATGTATTTACAAAATAAAAAGTATATAAGTATGTTTAGCCATTATCTAGTACCCATAGTACAAGCTCTGCTTAGTTTGGGACTAGATGGTGTTGTGTGAATGTGGTAGAATATTATTATTATTATTATAATTCAGGTTTGATACAATGTTACTTAAAAATTAATATGTACTTCGTAGAATTGTACTCTATGTCCGTCCTTTACGGGTGTACGCAAATGTCGAGTCCATTTGATTCTTGGTCCTAGATGCAACGAGTTGTCTCCTGTCACACGGTTTGACGGGTTGTCAGTTGTGTACTGTCATGGCCGATTACATAGTGCGTTTAATCAACATGGCGGATAATGGCGGTATTCGGTGACTATTCTGTGTGTTCGCAATTAATATCTAGGGTTCGAGGAACAGGAAGCTACGGCTTAGTTGTGATTAGGTAAATACTGAATAACAGAACAGCGATAGCCTAGTGGCGAGACTGACGGACCGCTACACAGAGGGTCTCGGGTCAGTCAGACCCACCCATGGCGCGGACCACTGACTTTTCGAGCTTAATGTAATGAAATGAAATAAATTCATTTCATTCCATTTCATTACGTTATTTTTTTATTTATGTCAGTGCTATCTTTTTACCGCGTTTATACTCGAGTTATTTTATCTATCTCACTGTTACTCATTTGTAGACGTAACAAATTCACTGCTGTTAAGGGTTTTTAAATTATCGCGTTGTATCTTCTCTCTTTCCATAAATGTTTCCGTTTTCGCTATCTCCTGGTAAAAAAACCATCACAATCGGTTTTGTCATTGCAAAAATGACCGTGGATAGACAGACACAAATTTTTTAAAGTTTATAAGTACTTGAGTTTACTAGTACATTTATATGAAGGTTTACATATTCATTTTCTGTTACAGATCGACACTTTAATTTTATTTGTTCTTATGTATAGAACAGCAAGCTTTACTTACGATTTACTGCTGTTACAATTCGGTGTAACAAATCGTCTGGACCACCAGCGCCAGTGGTGTAATTCAACTTTTATATTTTTATAATTAGGTTTATTAGCCCGGTTGACTTGGTTTTAAAAACATTTACGTGTATGCGGTTACTATTTTATTTTTTAACGAGCTTTTACGTAAAACGATTGAATAAATATTTTAAGCGAATAGCTGTAATAAAAATAAGGTCGACTGTTTTGTGTGGCCATTGGTGGCATGTTTGTGAATGAATTGCTTAGTTAATAGTTGAGGATTATGAATGAATAGATGGCCTTGGAAAGGTTGTTTAGTTATAAAATGGTTATTAGAATTTAGAATTTATTTTGAGAGATGAGATTTTGAGAATGATGATAATGTTGTTGTTTGTGGTCCTGTTTTATGAAAATCTCACATATTAGTAAAATGTGGATGTCATTATGATATTTCTTTCTTTATTTCTGATAATGGGTGCTGTGGTTTTGTAGCCGATATCGACTGCATTGCTGTGTTTTGGTATCTCCATTGATCTGACGTTTCCTAATAGTTATTTATTATTATTTTATTATTTTCAGCCTGTAGCGTCCCACTGCAGGGCAAAGGCCTCCCTCTCCTTTCTTTCTTCTCCACAGATCTCTATTTTGTGACAGCACAGGCTAGTCCATCCTGTACGAGTCCAGCTCGTCTCGCCATCGTCGTCTCGGCCTCCCACGCTGTCGCCTAGTACCTTCGAGGACTCTTATTTTTAATTAGTAGCGATTTTTCCCAAAGCTCTTCCGGCATGCGGCAAATGTGGCCTGCCAGTCCCATTTGAGTTTGCAAGCTTTGTGGGTGACCTCGGCGATTTTCGATTTTGGAGTGTAGTATTGTATTTTTAAGCGGTCTGTTAACGGACTCCTATTATACTACGCTCCATTGCTCGCTGGCAAACCTCGAGTGCAGACCTCTGTTGAGCAGTCAAAGACCATGTTTGTGCACCATACGTGAGAATGGGGAGAACGCACATGTCCATGAGTTTACGCTTGTGGCATAATGGGAGATCGCCTTTCATTATGTCTTTCATCGACCAGTAGCTCTTCCGTTTTCTATGCGACGCATAATTTATTTGTCTTGTCTCGCCTGGCAAGAGACTACTTGCCTAATAGTGGCCAGTAATTATAGCAACGTAGCAAAGGAACGTCATGCCTTCTCCGTATACTCCAGGTTAACGGATTAGCCCTAAGATATGCTATCTAACATAGTGTGGTGTGGTCTATGGAGTGGGAAGCGGATCTCGGGTTCCGTGTAACTTGTGGATCACACTTTCTTGGTTCATCGTTGACGACATTTGAATAGATGGATATAGGTACTCCCTGTACAATAAATATGTACTACTGAATATAAGACATACTTCCAGCTATTCTATAATACACAGATGCTAACTCCAATGACGCCAAAATGGATCTTCAATCTATTGAATGTGCATCATATACAAATACAAGTGTGATGTACAGTAATATCCATATTTGTGCCTATTCACTTTAAAGCTGACCTGAAATGGTTGACAAAAGACCAAAATTCATACGTTATTGGTGAGCGATGTCATCGTCCCACCCTGTACGAATCGCATTGCCAATAAAACATTATTTATTACAGGGCTAAATATATCCACGGGATTCAAAATTGACAGGCTGTCGAAACGAATTATTGGTTTTTCTGTACATCCCTGCGGTATTGTGGTATTGTTTTCTTTATTGTGGATTTTGTGTATTTACATATTTCGGCATTCGTATTATACTTTTAATAAATTGTGGTATAAATCAACTGGCCTTTATCTATAGGTACGAGTAGGCTGCATAGGCTCCTCCTAGGGTTATCTCAGTTGCGGCCCGAGGTCCGCTTGCTGGTCGTATTAGATTTAAGTGAATATTGGCTTTTCAGTAGGCGGCGTAATATATATCTGCAATAATACATACATGTAGATCATTCTAGATATATGTCCGTGTGGTGACGGATTAAGAATACGGAATGTCACCACACCATATCATCCCATGGGTGTAGTAAGAGCCGACAGAGGGAGCGCATTATGCAGAGAACAGCACTGTAAGAGAAGGCAAACTGGATACAAACCCTATGCCAACCCGTTTGGCCAGCGTGGTACAGTAGGCCAATTCCTCCTTTCAAAGCAGAGGCCCAGTCCAGCAGTGGACTGTTAAAGGCTGGTGATGATGATGAGATCATTCTAGATAATAAAAAGCCTATACCGATTTTCGTTTAGTCTTAGACTTTCGAATTTGAAATGACTGCTTGCAACTGTATACCTATATAGGTAGTAAGCAAATAAGTACCACAGCAGACAAGACTGAAGTAATATCTCTAAGAAAAACTTCTGTACCATGGAGGGTTTAACAAACATTTAAAGAAAGCGTAATGTTTCTCAATATTGTAGATAATGGTTTTTAAACATGTAACTTACGTTACGTATTGGTCTCCATTAATTTATCTCATGCTTTATACAACAACTACAATGATGAGTACTCTTATCTGACTTTCATAGTCTAAAATATCATTGATCTGTTTATTTACCTACAATTTTTAATAATATTTTATCCTTTTTGTTTCAGGTATGTACACGCATTGATCTATAATATCTTTTCACAAGTAAGTACGCTGAAGATATTATATTATCGTTGGCTTTAATACAAGTCCACAAATTTGATGGCAGTCGCATCGCATACCTAAATCTACCTTGTATTGCTAAATATATAATTCTTGAAGATGGGTAAAGTCCACCAAATTGCACTGAATCTTGGTGTTCAGTTCATCAGTCCACGTTTGAGCAGTGATCGACGGTAAATGGATTCCTCAATAAAAGGATAAGATATAATACCTTTAACACAATGTATACAAAAACAGCAAATTAAATATGATTATATTTTTTGAGTTAAGTAATCTCCAGTCGACGAAGATGCGGCAGTCCTAACCGCGAATCGCGGGACGACCTGGGTGCATTCGACAGTGACTGGCCAGACATAGCACAGGACAGGGATGCATGGTGGTCCAAGGGAGAGGCCTTTGCACAGCAATGACACTTTCATAAGCTAAATAAAATAAAAGGTGACGGGTACCAATCGCGTAATTATTTTAAAAGAAAGCTTAAACACTTATTTGTTCAGCCATTTCCGCATTGTTTACACTAGCCGTGTTCACTGCAATCGTGCCAAGAAGATGCACCGGGAATGTAACTAGGCCACCATTATCACTATTAAGCACACTATAATGAATACTATTAAGTGCCGAGCCATCGCACTCAGCATTCAAATGACCCAATAAATGATTGAATGATTTAGAAGTCCATTGTCATCAATATAAATTAACGTTTGTCATTTCATCTAAATGAGTCACCGGTAGTGAATTTGATCGTGGGATTGGTAGTAATGTTTGGTCGAAGGTCGCTTTGAATTGTTCGGTTTTGGGTCAGGTGATTATGATTTGTATAAAGGTAAACTGATCAGGTGTGTAACAGTGTGTGAACACCTTGAAAGTAAATTAAAAACTAATTACCAACTTACTTCAGGCGAATTTAATTCTTCATCATGTGGTTATAAAGACACAATTTTTCTATAGACGACTATCACTTTATTATTACTGTTATTAATAGTAGGGATGTTTATGATCTTAACGAAAACTATTTCATCATCATCATATCAGCTTATAGACATCCTCTGTTGAACATGGGATTCCTCCAAGATTTTCTGCATAGACAGATCTAGAAAACTACTTTTTAATGCATTTTTATGGTCAGTTATCTATTTGTGGATATAAAAACATCGTCACTCCAATAATAGGATACTACATATCACCCGCCACGCGGGCCTTCATTAATACATTTTACGTAAGTACGTATGTAGTTATTAGTTCTTATTACCATAAAAGCAAGTAGTTATGCCTACTTAGAAATCTCATATAAACCTACTGTAACTCTACTACTATGCATGAAAATAACTAGATATGTAATTCAAATATATTATAATATATTATCCGTGTGGTGACGGATTAAGAATACGGATTGTCACCACCCCATATCATCCCATGGGTGTCGTAAGAGCCGACAGAGGGAGCATATTATGTAGAAAACAGCACTGTTGACAACAACCCGTTTGGCCAGCGTGGTATAGTAGGCCAATTCCTCCTTTTAAAGGAGAAGCCTAGTCCAGCAGTGGACTGATAAAGGCTGATGATGATGATGATGATGAATTCAAATAACGCTATGTAATTGAAAAAGAGATTGGATTCTTAATATAAGTGCGCTATTCTCCCTATCAAACACATGTGTCCTAGTACCTACCTGGTATTCTTGCAATAAACTATGTCCATCCTAGATTATGAAAGTAGAAAATTCTTAAGCGCTCAGCAACATATTGCGTTTAAACATGGAAATATGTGAGGGCAGCGATATATGTGTATTAAGACGCGTCATAAAGCTGGCCATACGAGCAGCTTTACTTTACAGAATAGTATGTGTAAAGGAGAGCAAACATAAGTGTTATTACCCATGGAAGTAATGCCTTAAAGAATCAACGCAAACTACTGTTTTTCTATTGGTATATAAGCTCGAAGACCTCAGCCTTGGTTAACTAAATACCACCTTAAGACGAGAACCGGGACCTTTCCTTACCTTTTGAACTATGCTATAGCAAACGTACACCAATCCGGCACCCTAGGCGATCGCTTAAACTACTACGCCAACCGCATATTGTATGACCTAAATTTACCGTTCTCATGTAGCGTCATAAAATAGGCTAATTCCTCTTCCGACATCGAGATTTCTCAGTTCCGTGTCTCTAAATCAAATCTGATGGTTAGAGAGTAGCGCCTGGTACTTTAAAAACGGAGCTTGACCTCATTTCGACCATATTGCACGTCATCATTTGTCCTGGGATACGAAATTTTAGACGAGTGGTCTAAGTTTGGAGACGAAGCGATTTGGTTTTATGCAATAGCTATTCAACATTAAAATAATGTGAAACATGTTTGAAATTAAACTACAGTTTACGGATTTTATCGCGTTATATTGGTTTCACTTGTTATTTAAACCGAATGATCTAGAAACTACATTTTTATTACTAGCCGACGTTTCGAATGAAACGTCGAAACGTCGGCTAGTAAGAAAAATGTAGTTTAAATGTAGTGATAAAATCCGTAAACTGTAGTTTAATTTCAATGTGTAACATTCGCGTAAATCCAAGAAAATACTATTTTCACATGTTATTCGAAAACATTATGGATAGCTACTTATCATTAAACCGTGTGACCAAATCTGGCGTCGGAGTTAATAGGCTACTCGTCCTGATGTAAATGTCACAATTTGCCGTCGCGCATCCAAAGGTTGGCCTGCATTGACATTGCTTAACTTTGTCGATCTAATACGAACGACAAATCACGCCACACTCCTAGACATGCAGATCACCACAGGACACTTTCCATCATCTTTCAGCTATTATATAATTTTTTGAATACACAACTGGCTACGAAAAGTCACTGGTGCACGTCGTATTTGTTAATCTCTTCTATGTATAACACTGCCTCCGTGGTCCAGTGGAGACTGCCTCCGTGGTCCAGTGGATTGCGTATGCGACTGCTGATCGGAGGTCCCGGGTTTGATTCCCGGGTCGGGCAAAAGTGTTACTGGGTTTTTCCGAATTCTCAGTAGCAGCTCGGAGTCTGATGATGCGCCCGGTAACGGCAATAGGCTCGCCCCCTATTACGTGGGACCTAAAAATTCATGGCGAAATGTGGGTGTAATATTACACCTCTGCCTACCCCTTCGGGGATACAGGCGTGAGTCTATAAAATAAATATGTATATCATTATACAACCTTTCTTAGTCCACCGCTGGACGTATGCCTCTTCTTATTGCGTAACAATACCATTGTGGGTCTATATGACGATTTGGTCTCCTATACCACGCTAGCCAGACGCGTTGGTATGGAGTTTGATGTTCAGTACTTTCTCAAAGATACTATTTGCTTCATATATTTTCCTAGCGACACCTATGGAATGAAATAAGTGTGAACAATAGCTCTCTTTAAATCTTTACACCAGCGATAATTAAAAAAATATGGTAAAAGATTCGTGTGTCTGAGACTTTATGCTTAGTAGTGTGTTGGTCTTCCTTTTAAGCTATCACTGTCTCTCTATATATATAACAAAGTAATACATATTGACTATTGTATGCTTAGGCTCATACCTTGCCCCACAGGCTAGTCCGGTGCGTAGATGTTGATTAATGGACCGGCCAGCCACTCACTCGTCCTGCCACACCTAATGCGATTATCTTGTAACTTAAACAATGCCACAACATTTATATTTATGATTCAGATGTATCAATATTACCGTAAACCGCCAATACTGTTGGTGATCATATGGTTTGCGTAATATTGCCGGTTGGACAAAAGTGTCACTGCGTTTTTCCGAATTCTGTGTAATAACACGGAATCTGGCAAATTGCCTGTTAACGGCATCAAGTTCGCTCCCTATAATGTGTAACCTTCAAATTCATAATACAAACGAAATGTAGGTGTTATATAACACCTCTGCCTACGCTTCAGGGATACAGGCCTAGTCGTAAAGTTTAAGTCGTAACAAACACAGTAATTGCTTTATTATTGAGCTAGTAACAAGCTTTTATATTGCTAATTGGACAGAGAAAGCAATGTTAAATAGTGAAGTCTCTTGTTCGATTACTTGTTTCATAAAAATGATTAGTTTCAGTGAAAAAGTGCCTAGCTTTAGTGCCTAACGTAGCGGAGATCCAATAGACCATGGGATTACACTATTGAACATCGTCTCTGACTGTCCGAAAAGACAAGGAACAAGTCTAGGTAACTAACAGTTTTTATAAAGTTGACGAAACTCATGGCCTTGGCATCAAGGAATATGCTTTAAACGTTATCATATTGAGAGGAGAGCTAGAAACGCTAGCTAGGGTTGGGTCAGTATAATAATGCACCTCTTTGGTACACCTACAGTATACAGAATTACAGATATTGAGTTTTTCATTAAAAGCTGACTGTTCTTAGGACTAAAAATATCTTTATTTATCGCCCATATTTTCTATCTGCATTCTCTTTATTATTCAACTGATTCAACCACATAAGTCTTCACAACAGACAATAATGACACTTTGTTTTGACACAAATCAAACTGACATTTCGTAATGTCACTTTGACAGCAATGACAGCTGAGAAGCCCGCTGCGTCAGCTTATCTGTGCATCTATGTGTATAAAGTATCTCGACAAGTCTTGGTCTTTAATCAGACGTGTTGGCTGTCCCCCGACTCCGTCTGTCCGACTACCAAGAGAGTTGGAACCATTACTCATTCGAATTTAGTATTACTTTTGTATTTTTCTGTGATTCTTGTGAAAAGTTTATCTTTACGCTCTGTTAGACGGCGATAAGGCCTTTGTGGTTCGTTTTTTTGGAGACTCTTTAGTTCTATCCCTAGCGAGGTACTATTGCTATGCGTAATAGTCGAAATGTGCTCTTTAAGTTTTTTAAATTTCCTTTGGTACATGACTTATGATGATACACTACAGCAGGCCTCTGGACGTAACTTGATTACTGTAATGGAATTCCCTTTCGATGATTATCATACATTTTGCTGAGCGTCTTACATTATTATGTTGGTCGAGAGTTGCCCATCTATAAACCAGACGCTAACGACCATGCTTACTTCACAAATCATTTGATTTGTGTCGAGTCGGCACTATGCCACGGGCTCTTCTACGATATATACCTACCATAAATAGTAAAATACTTTGTCGTTATGAAATTCGTACCTAATCATTATCATTGAAACGACTAGACCATCGGGCTGGTCAAATAAATAGCCAACCGTAGTACTAAATAGCTCAAGCTCCTAAAGCTTGAGATTTTTCTTCACGATGATAGTTGTCTAGTATTTAAACTTAAGCCATAGACGCCTAAAAATTACAGATGTTAAACAACATTAAAATGTATTTCTAGGCGCGGTTAACTACATACTACATACCTATATCATTTTACGTCCATATATTTTACTAGCATAAATATAAACATTTGCCATGAAACATAAACAGTTTATCATAAAAAACAACATGGAATACATCAAACACGATCAAATTATTTAAGCGCAGGACACAATCAGTTCCGAACATCACTTCAAAGGGGTATTTGGGCTATGCACACACCATCGGCAAATAACTATAAACCCGAGCACACACTGTACGGCCCTTAGGTCACGTACAGACCGTTTTTTCCTTGCTTAACCGAGTATATGAGATCCAATTAATTAAAGTTCGAGTGTGGACCGTGCCTTATCTTTAGTAAGGATATGTCTCGGTAGTGTTGTAAACATTGATACATATTTTAGTTTACAATAAAAGCAGTTTTATTATTTCAGGGTTTATGGACGAAGTTTGAGGTTCCGATCTTGATATAAGAGAGGTTATTGGTTTGCTATAGTTATATCGTGAATTGCAGTTCCTTTTAGTGGAAAAGCAAGAATTCTAACTAGTTACGTGAGGTAAAAGCTCTAACTAGTATATATGTTATTGGTCTTAATCGTCTAAATATTTAAAAGTAAAGTGAGACCCCGTCTATTAGCCCCGACAATTCGAGGTATAAGAATAGTTCAAACCCACGGCATCCTTCACAGATTTTTCAAAGTTGTCATGTTAAATTTGTTAATCGTTGCTTGTCCTGTTCATCAGTGAGCGTGTTAAGCTGTCGGTGCTGGCTGACATGAAAGTCTTTGACAGTCTTTGCGAAAAATCTATACCTTCAAAATACTAACACTTTTGTGAAGCATGAAATGTCGCTCGGTCGCCTTCCCTTTGAGTTGCGCAGGTTGGACGACAATCGCTTGGGAAAAGCTGATATTCTGTCATAACTAGTTAGACCAAGCAGCCGTCAGGTTCTAAAGCGAAAGTGTTGGATTCCATGCCTTTGATAAAGACAACGTTTACCATGATAACGTTTGGTCAATGTTGACTGTGTAAAACTCATTTTCCACTTCGCCTTACATGTTTAGCCCAAGGCAAATTTATTGCATGCGACTGAGAAAACGATCAATAAGAAATGTAGACATTTATTGCATCAAAATACAAAACTGCGTCATCTGTGTACAATACAAGTATCTTCAAGTATTAAAGCAGAATATACTTTACAGAAAATGTATGCAACAAAATAATGAAAGTATATTCAAAAACTTTATTGCATTGTCAAAGAGAAACTAAATTGTGTTTCTTCATAAACACGTTTTGGTAGTTTGCGAGACACGATCGCAACTCCGACGGGACGTGTAGGTGCATCCAATAGTCTAGGAGACTGTACGTCACATTATTTAAAAAAGGCCTTTGCCTATTTTATTAATGGATAGATTTTTGGGTATGATCTTTGTATTGCACGGTAAAATGAAAGATATAGAGAATTGATATTGGAACAGGGCAGGCAGAAGAAGAATATAGAGAATTGATATCATATTGTAAATATTGTATTTTTTTGTTTAGGCCTTTGAACGTTCTAACTCAAACACGCAAAAACCATTTCAATAAAGTGATACGATATATAAACCACTCTGACGTTATCCAGACTGGCCCATTAGCTATTAGGTAGTCGAGTAGATTTACAATCAAATAATAATGTATATTGGTATTCTGCTAGTTACTGCCCGCGGCTTCGACTTAGTGGGTTTCAGTTATCCCGACATTACCTATGTGCTACACTGACGTATATGTATACAGGGTGTCACAAGACCCATCACCAAGCCGAAGTCTGCTCGTTTTGGACATCATGCCAAGTCATACTCAGCAAAAATAAAACTTGGGAAATAGTTTTTTTTCAAAAATACACATTTTATAAGCCACAATTAAATGTGTGCGCGTGCAATTTACGAAAAACCTACTTATCCATGGGTGTAAAGGACATCCATAGAACAGGTTGGCGGTGTAATTGCATCGATTTTGTACTTAATTACAATAAATTTATAGTAACTTTGAGCATCAATATCTCCTGAACCAGTAATTTCCCAGGCATGGTGCCGAAGCCAAAAATGCTCGTAATGATTGATACAATATGGGGTTTTAGTTTTCGTTAAGGGTCTTTTTACATCCCGTATTTATTTTGTTGGCGTATATCACTTCAACGTTTCATTAAAAGTTTTAGCGGGAAAGAGTAGCAAACATTAAACATCCTCATAAAATGTTCACGTTAAAGAAGAGTAGAGTATAAAACAAAGATACACCTACATATCTAGTCAGTATCACATATTTTATTCGAACTTCGGTATTTAAGTACGCCATCTCTCCGACTATCCGCTAGGGATGTTTGTCAGATTGTCAGCGCGCGTGTAAACGCCACTTGCGCTCACCTGCAATAGTTCGGCGAACTTGGTCTGAGCAACCGATGCCGTGACGTCATCGAGTGGAGCTCAGACGACGACGACGCGACGAGAGAAATTCGAATTGTTTCGGACGGTAATGGCGCGGTACCCGCTAACCGTTAAATGCTGTTAACTTTGTTACGGTTTAATAGTTTGTCCGGATTGTGGAACGGGACAATACGATTTAGGGATTATTTAAAAGTTTATTATTCTTCAAGGAATTTTGTTATTATAACTAGTAAATTACGAACTTGGTTCTTTACCTATGTAGTTTTATATTTGAACTGAACAGTGCGGAGATAATTAATGCTTATTGCGACCTTCAGGTCCTAGCGCGGCATTCGGCATTATCTTATTATAGCTGCTAGAAATTTTATTTTCTACTCATTTTGAATTGCTGCTTCAGTTTTGAATGGACGAAAAGCATCGTGGGATATGTGAGTTAGAGCCGAGATTGATGATCTTATAGCAGTGACTAAGGGGGAAAAATAATTCAAGGCAACCATCGTTTTGCCAGTTATTTAGGTTTTAATTAGCAAAGCGACCGAACTTCATAATACTAATTATTCATCATCACCATCATCAGCCCTGTATATAAATTGTCCCACTGCTGGGCACGGGCCTCTTCTCACTATGAGAAGGGTAAGGCCATAGTTCACCACGCTGGCCTAATGCGGGTTGGCACCCTTCACATGTCTTTCGAGAACATTACGGAAAACTCTCAGACACGCAGGTTTCCTCACGATGTTTTCCTTCACCGTTTAGCAAGCGATAATTAACAATTCAGAATAGAATAGAATAGAATATTCTTTATTGTACACCATAAAACATTTTATGACATTGTTATTACAAAAGTTAAAAAATTTAATACGCACATAACTCCGAAAAGTCATTGGTGCGCGCCGTGGATTCAAACCGGACCCTCCGCGTGGCAGTCTGTCGGTCTCTCCACTAGGCTATCGCTGCTTACTATTTATTATTCATCATTTAAAAAGACATAGATACAGATTTAAAAACCATCACAGCCCTGGGAATTCTCGTTATTCATTGTTCAATAAATCGCATACATGTGAGTATTTTGTTCTATAAAATCGGGCCAAACGAATGAAATAATTTGAAATTGTGGCCATTAAAAAACTCCATTTCCATCCATTCACCTGCCAACCTATGGTAGACACTCGCCAATGAAGATGAATGTGCTTATATTACTTTTTGGTTACAAAATAACCGTTTTAAATGTTGAACTGAAATGGCTGGCTCCAACTGACATCTATACATATAAACAAATATGAAAAGTCTGCCTGTATTTCTATATCTTAAAAGATTAGGTAGTTATTTTTTATATCAAGGCAGAAATAAAATATTCCTGTCTTTCTGTTTGTTCGGGATTATCTTTGGAAAGGCTGATCCTATTTTAATGGGACGTAAACTTTCAGGGTAAAGGCACTATTAACACATTAGGTACAAACGCTCATTTATTCCAGAGACATTTTGTAATTGCTATTTTAAAATTAAACAAAATTCTGTTTGTTTTATCTAAATGTAGCCCCGTGATACAGAAAATAAAACAGATGTAACTGCGGGTAAAAACTAGTTTTTTAATACAAAAGGCAGTGTGCTCGTGTGGAATATGCTTTTTATTTTAATTCGGGATTTTAACTGCATTATAAATTCATCGCTGTGTGAGTTAACTAAATTTATTTTAGTTGGAAATGTCCCAGTCTATGAATAAATCATTGCACCTCACTATTTAGCGGTGACAGCTCGTTAGGCTGTGGACGCACCGGCGACGGACGAAAAATAAAAAGGTACAAAATAAAAATAGACTTGCTTCGATTGCGGATTTTACGGATTTGGAATGGCGCAGCCTTTGTATAGACTAAAATGGTTCTGTAAAAAACGTTGCAGTTTAATTATGTGGTTGTATCTAAAAATACTTTTTATGAAATATTTATATTTTAAGTTGTGAACAGCAATGACGGTCGATTTAAGTAGGTACTTAATAAGTATTGTATTTTTCTACATAATGGAGTAGTATTCTGGTTAGTCTGGTAAGACTAGTAAGCGGTCCCCGTGCTCCATAGCGTAAGTTTAAGATGCAACCGGGATAGCGCTAGGATGATGATGATAATGAAGTACCTAGTATTCAAAGATCACAGGCTTTTCGCCCTAACACGACTAGCCTTTTTAACGTATTAAGATAGATAGATAATGCTTTATTGTACCCTATATACACAGTAATGTTACAGAGACAAGAGAGATATGCATATCTTCTTATATGCATCATTCGGTAACAAAGTAACAGCTTACCATCTCGTAGACTACTAGCTCATCTGCTTACGATAACAATACAAATAGCGTCCTTCCAAAGCGAATAAATCATAACAATAAGTACAAGTAACCACAAATCACAGTGACATAAATACGGTATACACACATTCGCAGAACGACTCGTCACATTCTAACACAATTCAGTTACCGAAAATACACAACTCATGTGCACTGCCCTAAATGCATTCAAACAAGTACAGCCGCGGACTCAATCGTTAAGGCTAGGTATATACTGAAGATAAGCGAAGCTGTGACGTGGTGAGAAATAGGGAGAGAAACAAACATTTTGCGTATGTAAGATGACGTAGAATTCTGGTAATATACTTAAAAGTTAAATACTTAAAAAATAAGAAGTATACCTAAAATTCTCTATAATCGAGATAGACTAGAAAGTTGACTATTCCGGAGAGATCGCGGGGAAGTATGCTAACGGCGATTTGCGTGACCCCGTCTCTAATGGATGTTGAAGAACATTGCGCGTGTTTTAGGATCATGTGTTGAATGACTGAGAGGAGTCACATTCACCACTGGCATCTACCAACTCGAATCTTGGAGTGGTGGCGATTATGGCTTTCAATAGTGTTTCCATAGCGAAAACTAAAAATTAGTGGCACATGTTCCCAGGGCAAAGGTATCTTAAATGAAACGTTGCTAAGAGGATAATGTACGGTGTATGGACGAGGTTTAATTATACTATGACACAATTTCTCTTCAGCTACTGCGCCATTTAACTCATTCTTTTGCCTGATGATTCTCGCGCGCACCGCTCAGTTTTGCTACACATGCAAGTGACATGCAGCCTAAATGGGCATTTAGCGGTAAAGCGTGAAGCCTAGCTTTGCTCATTTATATTTAATTTAAATGCAACGCACGCATAGGGTGTAAGTGCATGTATCACTCTCTATAATTATGCGCAAATGGGACATAGTTACGTATTAATTTTAGTAATAATACACTGAAATGTGGTCAATTCATAATAGATCTTCTAAATATGGGTAGTAATAAATTGTAATATTATCATATTTTTTTAATATTTCGTATTCTATGGAGATACTAACAAAATGTACGTCGAATTTTGATTAAATTTAATATCCGAGGCTTTAGGTAAAAGCATTAAGTAAAAATGTTTACCACATGACCTTAGAGCTAGAAATTATATAATTTTACTGGCCAAACCAGTGGCTCTGCTTTGTATCCCACAAAGCAGAGCCACTGGTTTGAAAAGTGTTTAATTATATAGAATGATAGAAACGAATAGTGTGAAAGATAAGGAAACAGAAAGATTTATTTCATTTAAGTTACTTATACTTAGGTGTATTTAAAATTCAATATTATTCGAAAAGCATTTACTTCAGGTGTCAGTATAAATTCTGTACAAATAAACTTAGCATCATTGTCAGCGACGATACTTACAACGCGAAATAATTTATTAATTTTATTATGGTGGGTAATGTATGCTTGTTACTATGTGCACGTGGCAATTAAGTTACATGGTGATATTATTTGATATATCCTAGAACCAAATTCACAATATAGCATAAATATTATTGAGTATAGATACCGCTTTAAGATATAAGCCAAAGACAATTGTTTTCATAATACCTTGGTGGGACAATTCTTTAAAGTAATAGATAACTGATATGATTTAGAGTCCCCGGGAACTGAAAAAAGTCCTGATAAATACAAATAATTTTATCAGAAATGCATAGAAATGTCTGAAAGTAGGGAGCGATTCCTTCAAAATGTATGTCACTTCAAAATCTACTTACTTACTCAGATATTATTATCTAATGTTTAAATATATTATAGCAGTAAATCCTGTTTTAAGATTTTCTCTTCATGCTAATTAGTAACAATCATAGGACATTTTCCAGACCTCATTCACTTCAAAGACTATATCTTAAACACACCCATTAACGTTATCTTTAACATCTACCTTTCCTCCATCAATGTCGCATTACATATTCAAGTTATACATCACTGAATCTATATGTGTTGCTGAAGTGTCAAACGCGCGGTTAAACTGTTCTCGCAAATATACCTGGAAGAAACTTAGCCAACTATTGACATGCCGATAAAATATATGGCTCCTTGTGGCATACAAGCGTTCTCGAATAAATCACTCGAAAACATTTAAGTTTATTGAAAAACTTAGGAACAAGTACTTGTTATTAGTTGGTTAGGTATAATTTATTTATACTAACGTGAAGGTTGTAATAAGTTGGTTGATTTTATCAAAAATACTATTGAAATTAAATCTACTATTATGATGCTAAAAACCAATCGCCCTCCCATTATCTTATTTCTTTTTTATGCAAGGGAACTTCAGCACTAGGAATAAATCCTAGGACGGGGACAGATTACCCTAAAATTCTAAGTTGGAATGATGTGAACCAAAAATAAAATCCAAGCTTCTTGTCCTCGTTTTATGATCGGGTATTCTGGATTTAAAAAATCCACTTACACTTGTTTGAATGGCTATATTGCTCTCTTTGTTTTTGTTTTTCGTGTGAGTGTGTGACCAACTCTAGTGTAGGAGTTTTCACACCGTCCGAAGGCCTCCGACATGGCCTATCGATCGTTACCCTTAGACAAGAACCGGGACTGACAGCCCTACGAAGCACGGAAGCCCTCAGATGTAAATTCCACACACACAGTCACCCATCCAAGTGGTAACCTGTGCAAGCAATGCTTAACTTTGCTGATCCGTTACGAACGGCAAGGCAAGTCTCGCTATGAGCGCTACATTATGTAAGTACTAATATAAACTAAAGATTTGACTCCGTGTACTTAAAGGAATTCTCCGCCAGTGATAAGTTTTATAAGAATTCGGTTTTATTTCCGCTACCTTAACTAATATTTTACATATTCAAGTTTAAGGAAAATAAATACGTTTTTTGTTAAGAGTTTCAGTGAATGGAACGGTTAGTCAATGTTTGTACACGATTACTCAGAGTTCGCGATGTACAGAAGTGTGTTAGTACGTATATTAGTCATTCAATGTCCGCCTTTCGTAGGGACACTCTAAGTAAAGGTTGGACTTTTTTATTGAATTAAATAAAATCGGACCATTAAACCTTTTACCTTACTACTATAATAAACGCGAAAGTTTGTAAGGATAGATGTATCGATATTTGTATGTTTGTAACGTAATTTTGTTTTACTTTTATTGAATTAAATATACCTAATTGTTTGATTAACGCGAAAATTTGTAAGGATATGCATAGATCGATGTACAGATGTTTGTTTCTCCTTCATTCAAAAATTACTGGACGGAATTTGATAAAACGTTCCAGTAATATAGCATATACATTAAAATAACACATATGCTGCCTTTTGTCGCTATAGATAACTGACATCCACACAGGCGAAGCTGCGGGCGAAGTTGAGTGTTCGTATAAGCCTATGCATTCAGAGATATTATACAGTCGTGATGTTATATGTATGTACATATATTAGACTCACGACACGCATTCTCCGGCAAGACGAGCACAAACTACTAAGCATCTGTTTAGACTATTGTTATTTTGCTGTTTGTCCCAAACTATTCGTGTTGGATATTATCATCATCGGCCTAACGGTATCCTAGTTGCGATCGAAGACCTGAAGGATGGTGTTGTAGCATAAGTTGCCGCCTTGCTTGTGAAAGCGCCGCATGTTGTGGGTTTGATTCCCACACGAGTTACTTTTGGACAGTTTTGTGTGAACAACAAATCGCTTTGCCGGTGACGGATGTTCTTTGTGCCCGTTAGTTGTATTTAGTAACATCCTCCACGATAACTTATTCCTAGAACCAATTTTCGTAGCCTGAATCACTGAACATCCACAGAGGTCTTAGTGCTAACGACAAAGATTTGTCAAGCTTAGCTTAGAAACATTAATAAGTAGGCACCAAATGTTTGTTTATGTTTTCGTGAGGAATTATTCCTAGAGCAAGAATAGTCAAAAAGTATGTATATAGGTATTTATATTTGTACCTACTAGCGGAGCCGGCGGTTACACCCGCGTTATTTAGGTCTAGTGCAGTGCTGGTAGCCGAAAGCCTGTTACGATAAATGGGTTACCCAACAAAAGACTGCCTCCGTCGTCCAGTGGATAGCGTATGCGACTGCTGATAGGAGGTCCCGGGTTCGATTCCCGGGTCGGGCAAAAAGTGTTACTCAGTTTTTCCGAATTCTCAGTAGCAGCACGGAGTCTGGTGATGTGCCCGGTAACGGCAATAGGCTCGCCCCCTATACGTGGGAGCTAAAACATTTATGGCGAAATGTGGGTGTAATATTACACCTCTGCCTACCCCTTCGGGGATACATGCGTGAGTCTATAAAAAAAAGATAACTATTCAAACAAAGCCAGTAGTTCCTGAGATTACCTCGCGCGATTAGTCGGCCAAATAAACTATTCAGCTTTTATCATTAGTATAGATATAGGTCAAGGTCACTCCCAGCTCCCCCAAGGTCACTCCTCGTAGGCAAAAGCATTTCTCCTTATAGCTCCGAATAATGTGCTTCATCGCAGGGTTATTATCACAAATTAAGTGAATATTGGTACGCACATCATGCCAGCCGTATTTACCATTATCATATTAAATTAGGCAAAAATATGCATTGTAGTCATTGCTTGCATAAAACATCAGCTGAACGCTAAGCTAGGCTTGCGATGTCATAGTTTTACTCATTATTTATGCACTCGAAATTGCCGTTAACTTAGCACTTTAGTTTTAGGTCAATAACAATGCGATTACATTTTGTCGATATTGTATTCGGATATTATCAACGCAATTGTATTTGAGCGTGGGTCATTCGTGTTGTAATACAATGTTATAATGTAATTTATTGTTGGGTTTAGTGTTTATAAAGCGGCGAAAGTTTAGTTGAGAGACTAACAGATTGCTACGCAGACAGTATCGTTTGCTGAATGGTGAAGGTAAGCATCGTGAAGCCTGCATGTCTGCTGTCTGAGGGTAATCCTTAAAATACATGTAAAGGTTGCCATCCCCCATTTGGCCCGCGTAGATCACTATGACCTAACACTCATTAGAAAAGCCCGTTCCGAGCAGTGGGACAGACATTTATCAGAGCTAAAAATTTTACATAATTATTTAATAAGTTCACGTGAAAGTTGGTTGCCTGGAAGAAATCGGTTTTAGCGATAAGGCCGCCCATTGTGCATTTTATTTGTAAACTTCTTCTTTTTCTCTTCCAACTCTATAATGTGACTTGTGATGTATAATAAAGAATTATCTTATCTCTTATGTGGCCGCTTTGCTGCTTTGGGACTTCTTATTAAAATAAACATACCATATCTTCTGTGGGCTTATATCTGCATCCTGTAAATCAATTGGAAGTAATGAGATCCCCAGTTCGATCAGGCTCGTGATCAAGTGAAATTGTGAATCGTGAAACATAGACGTCCATGGGCATGATGCGGATAGGACATTACTGTACTATACAAAAGTTCATAATAATAAATATTTCTTTTAAATGTGAAAAAACTAATGATTCTAGTTTCTTTAATCTCATAATAGATCTTTGAGCAACCTCATTAAACTTGGCTATTCGTCACGCTTTGCAGTAAAGCAAATCATAAGGTTATATAGCTTATTCGGTTTTTATGAAAGTTACTGTATAGGTATATCTTGATGGATGACTTTACTTTGAAACCTATACATAAAAGCTTAACAGCACATTCTTTAATAATACTACCTTCTTAGGTAAACGAAGGCAATGTAGTGCCCGGGCATGACAAATTGGTCAACGGCGTTCTATATAAAAAAAAAAAGTTACAATAAAAGTTCCACTAAACTGAAACTCAAATGGGTGCGTGTCCTCTATAATTACGTCCAACGATATTAGTTCGAAAATAATAAAAAAAAGAATAGAGTCACTTCCATAATTTTTCAAATCAGGAACCATAAAATTGGAAACGTCGCGCGGAGCGGCACGAAGGCTCGGCGGCCAGATTTTTATTATGAACGCACTCGTATGCGGAACACGTCGCGTTTCGAGTCGCGACCGAAGCTGGCCGATCGCTAGGGTTGACGGATGACGTGATTTGGAATTGTCCAGATTTCGTACATGGTCAGGTGCCAAGCATGACCACAGATTACTAAAAAGTTACTTCGGCATGACTGAGTTTTTAATCGAATCTCTTATTTATGTGCTCCACTTTATAAATAAATTGTTAAAATATTTTTTGGCTTTATTTGGTGTTTATTGTTTTGGTTGCTCGCAGGGTGATAATTCCCGTGACATCTGCACGTTACCAAATAAGTTTACTTATATAACTGCACTTGTCAAGGAGCTGTAGAAAATCTAAAAGGATTTGCTGACCCCAAAGCTTCATGCTGAAGTGTCAAAAGATTCCAAATATTGTTAAAAAAATAATAGAAACTTTGTTCGCCATGCTATACCTAGTAGACTTTTTAACTAGTTTGATAACTTCGAAAAGTATGACTGCGCTTATTATACCCACCATGTAAAATAACATATAATTCGTCTACGCAACGATAACCGCAATTTTGAACACGTTGATCTAGATAGAAAATTGCAAACTTGCAACCCTGATAGGAACGCATCCAATCATTATTTTTAATAAATTTGAAATTTGAATTGGAGGATTCGTTTTCCGCCATGATTTATTGGCTTCTCACCTTTGGCGGGCATTTTAAATATCGCTGCTGATAAAATGCCGCTTTATAAAAAAAATACGAGCCAGACTCGAACTATGTTGTTGTTACATAATAATTCTTCTTCACGTTGTAGAGAAAAAAGGTATGATGTATAATTCTTCTTCACGTTGTAGAGAAAAAAGGTATGATGTGTCTCCAACTAAAGAGATGATACTCTTACATGTCAAGGTGTTCATGACTGGTGAAAATACTTGAAAATGTTTGTTGCGCAGAATCTAGTTTCATCGTGTCCGTTGATGTCGCCGGTTTTGGTTGTCTTCGTTATTATATGATAGGTGGCCTCAGTTGCATATAGCCATTGCTACTATGTCTTGATTTCTGCGTTAGTTGCGTCAGCGTCTAATTAGTATTTATCACTTCAAGTGTTTGAAATGTAGCGGTGGAATCTCATCCTCGACTTTTACTTCGAATCTGGTGTACTGTACATTTTTGTAAACTTCCTCGCGATTCGGAATTAATTTCTAGTGCGGGCGTAATCCCATAAAAAGAAATATATTGTCTACAATAATTATACAAGTTGCCTTAATGTCTAGAATCATTTTATCAATTTTTTTTAGAGAAACGTATACTCCATTTTACGCAAATAAGTTGTTTTCCTCTCAAAGTAGTGCATTGAACCAGTTACCAAGTACATCTGTATCCATAATCAGTAGACGAGTAGATAATCTATGTGGGCCGTATAATGTCCTAACTGTTAGTCCGTACGTGTCAAAATTTGTCAAAAACATTCTCTTTGTATGCGCCGCCTCTGTGTCACAGACGAAATCTACTAGTAGAACTAGTATTATCTTAGTGGAGCGAATACAGACTGAACAGTAATCGTCAACAGTGGGTGAGCAGGATTCTGTGATGATGACACAATCGAAATTATGAGTAGGCTAGTTGAAATTCATGGTGTGCTCTCATTTAGTAATGTGTTCTGGTCATCGATACCTATATACTAAAGGTTGTGGTCAGCTAAATGGCAGTGTTTTTAGAATATTGTGCATATGTGTTGCATACAAACAATATTTTTGATTGTTCAAATATTACGTAGACAGGAAAATATAAATCATCGTCATCGTCTCTTCAAACATCGCGTAGAACATACACAGTAAATATATGAATCATCATCATCGTCTGACCCTTATTCCGGTTCTCAGCCGGCCCAAGACTTCGCCTTGGAGCTCGCAGTCCTCTTTCAAGTCTTAGCCGACTTAACAGAAAAGATTGAGCTTTTTTGAAAGAGCCACTGCCGAGTGCCGTCTGACCTTCACAGTCATAAGGGATTGCGATATTCTATGCCTTAGACAAGTGTCAATCCGTTCCCTATCCTCCCGTGCTCTCCGAGACACGGGACAAGTGATAATGAGGACATTCATTGGCACTTTACATCGGAGATTCGGTAGTGCGCAACGTGGATTTCTACCCGATACGCTTTGCATGCTTGTCTGTTGGTATCTGCACTTGGCTATCACTGGTTCGAAAAGAGAAGTATGTATTTAAGTATGTATCTAATAATCAATTACGCTCCCTATTACGTGGAACCTAAAAATTCATGGCGAAATGTAGGTGTAATATTACACCTCTGCCTACACCCCTTCGGGGATACAGGCGTGAGTCTATAAAAAAAATCTATTAATCAATTATATTCAAATCCAAACGCATGTACTCTCTCCGTTCTGTGTGTGCAAAAATACAAATAATCATTCAGATGAAGTGTAACTACTTGTACCTTAAGCTTCTATACTTATTACGTAGCATATCTAGTGCACAGCAACTCTAAGTACGAATTCCCACACAAGCCAGTCCATCAATGACACGCTTTGTCAGTGCGATGTTATCTACGCTAGGTACGCCTCGCCACGCCGCCCGAGTTGCGTTATTAAAAGGTCAGATGCATTAACGAACTGACTGCGAATTGTATGGACTTGGGCTTTTTATTCGGTTATGATATATTTTATGTTATTTATAATCTGGAATCTCTTCTTCTGCCTGGCGATTAATAATACCGGTCTATTCCTGGGTCCTCCTTCCTGCTAAATTTTCTTAATTTTGCCCGGTCTTTTGCATCCTCCAAAGTCAATCCGTCACCATGTCCATCACTCATGTCGCTTCTTACTTTCTTCTTACTATCTGGAATCTGTGCAATACTTACTCGTAAACACATAGTTGTGTGTTAGTTGTAATAATTTAGTTGGAATAGGTATTGTTGGGCCACAAAAAGTCACACACCGCGTCACTATAAAATAAGATCCTTAGACCTTTACAACAATCTTGCAAAAGATTATCGAAAAGAAGCAATATTCTTGATTTTGCCGTTGTTGATGCCGATGTTGTTCCGTTGGAGCCGACTCATTCATGCTGAAATCAGCATGACTCTACTTTTATCAGAATCTGTGAAACTACGCAACAATATGCATTGTTTTATTGCTCTAATTAATACTGTATAATCTTAATATTTAGTAACAACCTGTTATTTAGATAATACAAACAGAGTACTTAATATAATAATAATAATGTATTACACAGGAATATAATAATTATATGTTACTTGTGGCTGGTGCAAAGATACTTAAGCCTCATATTAACAAAAAAAATATCTAACATGTTCCTTACTTCGCAGTGTACGTACACAAATAATGTAGTAATATGTTTAAGCCCAAAACAATGCACGATTGATTGTGTACGAGAGTACAAGTGAAATTACAAGGCTGTACGCCCATGCGCCTTTTGACTCAGCCTAGCTATTACGTAACACACTTTCGATACCTCTGACTGTTTATCTGTTAGAATAGGAATATGTACGCAGGTTTGGACAAAGAAATAGCTAGTGATAGTTGTGATAAAGTATCTGATGTGTGTAAAGAGGAGAGGAAGCCTTTGCCGTGCAGTGCGACGCTACAAGCTGAAAATAAATTAATAAATTAGTCAACAGCTGTAGTGTCAGTTAACAAAACAGACGTTACTATAGCAGTGTTAGCGTAGCGATAATTATAGGATTTAAGCCACTAGAATTTGGGATACCTATGGACTTAAAAAATCACATTAAAATCAATACATATAGACTAGGTAATTAATGCATTTACACGTCGCCAACACAAATCATCTGGACCAGTACTTATCTTCTTCTTCTGCTTGACGTTTATTAATTCCGGTATATACCGGAATTAATAAACGTCCCTCCGAACCCTGGCATATGCCAGGGTCCGCCTTCCTGCTCAAATCTCTCCATTTTGCCCGGTCTTCTACATCCTCAAAAGTCAATCCGTTGGCACTCATATCGCTCCTTACGATGTCCATCCAGCGCTTTTTGGGGCGGCCCCTAGGTCGACTACCAGGTACTTCCCACTCAAGGCACCTCCGACCAACACAACCTTCCGGTCTGCGCATCAGATGGCCATACCACCTCAAGCGGCTCTCCTGGAGCTTATCTGCCACGTCACGGACGCCGAGGCTCCCACGGATATAGACGTTACGGACACGATCCGCCATTGTAACGCCGCTCATCCACCTCAGCATCTTCATTTCGGTGACGTGCAGTTCCTGAATGTGTTTGTCTAAGGTTGGCCAACTTTCGCTACCATAAAGAAGTACAGGCCGGATGATACACCTGTAAACCAGCCCCTTCAGCTTGGGGGGCATGCGAGGGTCACACACCACACCTGTAACCTCGCGCCATTTTGCCCAAGCTGCGCTAGTACGAGCACGAACATCATGGTCAATATTGCCGGACTCATGCAGCACAGATCCTAGGTACCTGAACTGGGTGGTTTTAACAGCATTTTAACAGCGTTTTAGTAGTGGAATCTACACTACCGCAGGCCTTGTATTCCGTCTTCGCCACGTTCAACTGTAGACCGCCGCTTTCCAAAGTTCCCTTCCAAAGGTTTACTCTGCGCTCTAAGTTCTCCCTACTCTCGTCAACGAGCGCTATGTCGTCGGCATACATCATCAGCCAAGGGGGCTGTTCCTGGATGTCCGCCGTTATGACATCGAGAACCACTGTAAAGAGGAAGGGACTCAGAGCAGAGCCCTGATGCACTCCAGCTGTTATGGGGAAGGAAGAGGTATCTCCAACGGCGGTCCGCACAATAGATACAGAGTTATTGTACATGTCCCTGATAATGTCTATATATGCTTTTGGTACATTTTTGAGGCCCAATGCCCACCAGATAGCATGACGAGGAACGCAGTCAAAGGCCTTCTGCAAATCTAGGAAAGCTATATGCAGAGGTCTCTTTTTTTCCCTGTAGTTTTCGATCAACGTTCTTAAGGCGAAAATGGGATCTATAGTACCAACTCCTGGACGGAAGCCATACTGACACTCAGAGACAGCACACTCGTTACGGAGCCTGAAATCAATCACACGCTCAAAAAGCTTCATGGTGTGACACATGATCTTTATACCACGATAGTTGCCGCATTCCTGTACACTCCCTTTGCCCTTGTGTACTGGCACTATATTACTAAGCCTCCACTGGTTTGGCATTTTTCCGTTCATGAGGATGCGGTTGAAAAGATTGGTTAGAAGATATACACCACAGGAGCCCAATGCTTTCCATGCTTCGATCGGTATATTATCAGGACCCACAGATTTTCTGTTTTTCATGCGGCGAAGACTGTTCTCCACTTCGTCCGGTGTTATGGGGGTAATAAGTCCTAGGTTAGGAGGAAGCTCAGCGGAAAGATTGTTGGCATGCTGCTTGTTGAATAATTCTGCAAAGTAGGCCCGCCATCTTTCCTTCACGGAAGTTTCACTATAGAGCAGCGCTCCGCAGGCATCTTTTACGCAGAGGCATTTAGTAATGTCCTGGGATGCCTTTTCTTGGGCTCGCGCCAGTTTAAATATGACCTTTTGTCCCTCCTTAGACTCAAGTTTGTCATACAATGCTGACAATCTGGAATTTCGGGCAATGGCTACAGCTCGTTTGCTAGCACGTTTTGCTGCTCTATATGCGTCACGGTCTTCTTGAAGATTGGTTCGTTGCCACTTTTTAAACAGCTCCTTCTTTTCACGTATCACCCCTTGTACCCGGTCGTCCCACCACCAAGTCTCCTTGTCAACCACATGTCCACCTTTCGAAGTACCGAGAGCACCCTTGCCCGAAGTGGTGATAGCCGTTTGGACTTTATTCCACAGATCTTCCGCGGTTTCTGAATGTGTGGTCAGGTCGTGATGGGCAAACTGTTCACGGAATTTCTCCCCCTTTGGTCCGTTCAGCAACCACCACCTGGTTCTGGGATTGCGTCTCTCCTTCACTCGCTTACGGACCAACACTGCTAGATCCATTACTAAGAGGCGGTGCTGCGGCGTTAGACTTTCTCCCGGAATCACCTTGCAGTTGGTAATTCTACCGATGTCACACCGTCGGACAAGAAGATAATCTATTTGGGTGGAATGAGAACCACTTCGGTATGTTATCAGATGTTGCAGTTTCTTTTGGAAAAAGGTGTTCACGATGGCCAGGTCCAAAGCTGTACAGGTTTTAAGAATGTTTTCTCCCTCTGCGTTAGCTCTTCCGTGTCCGAAACCTCCGTGGACACGCTGGAACTCTCCGGCTTCCTCCCCAACATGACCATTGAGGTCCCCACCCACCACGACATATTCAGACGGCGGAATGACGCCTAGTACGTTGTCAAAAGAATTCCAGAATGTCACCTTTTCCGACTCCGGGCAACCGACTTGAGGGGCGTAGGCGCTAATTAAATTGGTAACTCTACCCTCAATCAGTACCCTCGCCCGCATTAAGCGATCGCTGATGCGGTCAACCTCTAAAATACCACTCTTGAATTCCTCGGACAACACTATCGCCACCCCGTTTCAATACCACTCTGGAATTCCTCGGACAACACTATCGCCAGCAAAAGGACCAGTACTTATCATGACATAAAATTAAACCCATTACCTTTCAAATCCTGGTAACGGCAGAACCCGCGTGTAATCCTTGGTGGACATAATATGGGACATGTTATGTTGGACATGAATTTAATTATGGCAGACATAGAGGATTGCTTGAGATTAATTCCGGAGGCTGCAGTCTCACAATACATCCTGATCAGGGTTAGATCAAAGACATGTTGGATGTGGTAGTTTGATATAAGGTAAAGGTAGTAGAGCCTTGCTGATTTTAGCATGAAGGGCCGGCTTGACCGGGGAAGTACTACTTTATAATAGACAATCAACGTAAAGTAACAGTACTTAGTAATGGTTTTTGCATTTCGTTCCCTAAGTGAGAGTAACGGAGGCCCATTGCCTATTCCTCAGACAAATGCTGTCTTGTGACTGTACAATAGCACGGAAAGCCTAACTGCCTGACAGTTTGAATTAGACACTATAAGGCTACTTCAACTGTTTAGGTAGACTACGATTCCTAAGAAGAACGAATAGTTTTCACCTTACAACAACGTATTTCACCACCGATAAAACACAGTCAACATAACACCTATGTTTATCAGGAAACCATATAGTGTATACTATAATATTTTCAACGTCGTATCTTTTGCCAGTTATGGATAAACCATTATTATTTCCTGTGGTTGCTTTTATATTGTAGTTACAACATTAGGTAGCTGATTTTTACTGAACGTAGTAGTAATTTGGGATTACGTCGTTAAGCCTGATACATATTTTGTTTCCGTGGCAGTAATGTTTATAGCAGTATTTTCATCTTTTACAGTCCGAGGAGATGAGGCAAGTAGTACAATACCTGCTTATAGTAATGTTATATTTATTACGTAACTGATACTGAATAGTATTATGCATCTGCAAAAGATGGCGCCTAAAATTACATGACCTATTTACAGAAGCATGATACATAAAAATTCGTAGTCATAGTATTTTTTATAGGGAGTGCTTTAACAAAACGGACTACTAAATATTTCTGACAACATCCAGAATCAAAATCTGTGCACTTTTCTGAGGTTATCTAATTATAAAAACGAAACGAAATGTCCCGATGTTTTGCACACTCAATTGCCTCCAGCGCTCAATATATATGCCTTCTCCATAGGTCCTTGCGTCTTCGTTCGTAAGTCCCCGGATCTATCACGGTCCATAGACATCGAGCATATAGGCATCTTGGCCTCTAGTACACTTTTGACTGCGGACTACTACAAAAAATTTCGAAACGAAAAATCCTACATTAATGGTCGACTATGTCGCACAGAAACTTAACTCTTTCTTGTAGTAAAGCTCTTGTAGAACCCCTGTTACCGTGTACTAGCTTCAACCACCGTTTCGGCTTGCTGATAGCTACTAACAAGAAGCTATAACGCCTACAGCTTTATATTAGTGTCCACTTGTAACAATTACTTTGGAGAAAGAAGTAGAAAATATTTAGTGCCAACAATTTTTTATGAAATTTTAATGTACAAATTTAGAAATACAAATTACGAAAGGGTTGTTTAGAAACGATTAAAAACATAATTCTTAAAAAAAAATTTAGATAATATTCAGAAATGATAACATATAAAAAATAAAACAATCAGTATTTATATAACATGACTACTTATATATCGGTTATATTGGTGGAGGGTATGATTAAATTTAAGATGTAGTAATAAGTAATAGAATGAGTATTGATACTATTATGTAACCAGTATAAAACGGGAGCTACATTTGCCAACAAACTGTTATACAGTTTGGCAGGAGTATAGCAGTTATGTAAATTATTGTGAATAAATCTATCTATCTATATCGTACACAAGAATCATTAATAAATATATCATACATATCTACTTTGAATTGGGTCATCAAATGTACTCTTTGAAAGACTACGCAAACCTTCGGTGAATTTCTCAGCACTCACCGTTAGTATGTGTTGCCGCGAATACGATTAGCAAGACGATAAATAGTTTTACGCCTCAATGAAAAGGGGCTAAGCAGAGGGCCTTGTGTTAAAGGCGGGTGCTAATATGCAGACGGTTAAAATTTTGCTGCTAATCACTTTTTCTCACGGTTTTATCTAAGTTTTACAAATAATGTCTTGATTTGTATATTTTATCAGGCAATCGTATTAAAAAAAGATTATAACGAAAATACATGAGGCAGTTTCTGTTTTTTTTAGTAATAGACAGGGGTTATGACAATGCCTACATAAATAGTATGAATTTGCGAATAATATATCTTAATTTTACAAACTCGCCAGTCAATTGACAATATCTAACTTGCCTAATTTCATAAAATCTTGCTTACCATTAATCAAACATACAAGCATAATAAAAGTTTATAAACGAGAACAAACTATATTCAAAACAAATTATATTTCTAAACTTTTGTTTCGACTCTCAAGGTCTTTTGAGATGTATAAATTGATAAAGTTGGTCGTATTAATGAATTATCAAAAGCTTTAGCGTGCTATTAATAAATCGTTCAATCAATCGAGATAACCTTTCTTAATGCCTCTTAATAAACTCGCAATGAATTCGCTCGTATAATAAGTCGAAAACATTGCAATAGATTGTGTGTCGATATGTTGTTGGGTGTAGCGAAATTTGTATTTGAGTGAAGTTACTAGACTAGTCTGTTGGTCCAGTTGTTGACTACTAAGCTGGAAGCCATGGGTTCGATTCCCATCGAGGACCAATTTATGAGATAAATTTGAATTATTTCTGCTACTTTAGTGCTTTCCTTTAAAAATATGGTTACTTGTTAGTTTTAGCACTCTTTATGGCCAGGCATTCGACATTCTGTTGTAGTAACCACTTCACTACTTAATATACAATTGGCTAGGGAGAGTGGCAGTTCTTGTCCGTTGATTGATTTATGTTTATTTTCAACTCTCACACTAAGCATAAATCTTGTGGCGCAGAGGACTTCACAAATATTCAATCAAGAGACACAAACTACTGTAGTGTGTAGTTTGTGTTAGACTTGACAATTTGTAGATAACACAATGTATTGTCTCATGTAGAGTTAAGCATTTTAAGAGAGTCCCCGATATAGACAATATTAAACTCAAGGAGGCATTACGCATCAACACTCTACCCGTAACAGATACAAATCTGCTAAGCGCTAAGCGTCTTGTAGTTGCGCGATTGACCTTCTGAACCTTACGTGGGCATGGCGCAATACCTCGTGAGAAACGACTGGTCAGAGTATCATGTGTCTTCTTATACGTGCTACATGTATGACATGTTGTTGTAACACCTAACGCGAAGCAAATGGCGCATATCGACCTTGAATTGAAATGTAATTTTGTGTCAGTTTTTATTTGATTGCGATAGATTAAGTGTTATGTTTTTTATTGTATGTCCATCATTCATAGCCGCTGTCAACGTTATTTTTTATGCTCATGAATACAGCTAATAGACAATCTTACCTGCTATTAATATTTAATGGCATGGTTGCAAATTGACGTTACTGCAATTGTTTTAATATTTGATATAGTGGTAGTCAAAATGATACAAATAATTAAAAAAAAATAAACCGGTATCAAAACACTGATTGCTGTTACTGCCCACCCAGGTTATTTTGGTCTTCTTTTGGTAGGGCATTTGTATATTTTAATATTTGTTTTTTATATCTACATCAAAATCTGTTCAGCATTTAGTAGCTCTGGTGGTATGTTACAATTTTTTATGTGTGGTATGTTAATTATTTTTCATATACCTACTACTTACTAAAAAAAATTTACTTCCTGCGAAGATTTCTAACTGTACCCATTTCGTGTTTATAAAGGAAGTCTTAAGAACATGGCTATTTACAGACCTAAGAACCTCCACTCGAATACCATATTTCATTACCAATAACTCACATTTATTATTTCATACGGCATGATACGTGTATCAAAATTACAGTGTGTTGCACATTAAGAGTACAATGACTATAATTAAGGTCTAACTACACTCGACAGCGTTCTTCACGGCTGTCCGATTATATGCGATCGATGATGGTTGTACTGTCGGCTCTATGTTTTTTTTATTCGCGAATAATAGCAAAAAATACGATTACGTGTATTTTTTTGCTATGGTCTGTTTTGATTTGTCATGGTTGAGTAGCTAGGTATTGTTCTCATTGGATGTGTTATTTTATTTAATATGTGTGTTGAGATATGGAGTATGTTATTTTATGTATTGCAATTGCTTGGATTGATTCTTATCTCGTAACTTTTATAGAACTTTATTGGGCAACTTATACATGTAGGCAATTTAGCTAATAAATGTTCAAAGGTTTGGTCTTTCTTAGGTTTCTAAAATTCTAAAATCAAAGTTTGTATTAAGAAAGTTTATTTTGTGCATCTATTTACCAAGTGTAAGGCAAATAATATGTCTGCTGTCCCACAGATTACTAAATAGTTACTGTTGTACCTAGGTAAAGTCGCTGTCTGAAGTTTAGTATGCATACTTATGTTATAGTTGCAAAAGTTGTTTGTATGTCGTTGTTGCACGTCGCAACGGAACGTTTTATGGTTTTTTGTTGTGGAGATAAGAAGCAGGATACCTAGTGATATAGGCCACTTTTTACAACGATCCCCGACCTGCTAAAGTGATACTGGGTTTTTCCGAATTCTCAGTAGCAGCAAGGAGTCTGGCAATGTGCCCGGTAACGGCAATGGGCTCGCCTATGACGTGGGACCTAGAAACTTATGGCGAAATGTGGGTGTAATATTACGCCTATGCCTACCCCTTCGGGGATACAGGCGTGAGTCCCCGACCTGCAAGCGGTCGAAGTCTAGTAAGGCTATAGCAATAGACAGTTGACCTCAATAACATGACCCTGACTCTATCTCCTAGACTGGAGGCTAGCAATATTATTAATCTTTTGCCATTGCAATTAAAAAATACAACTGCCAATAATCATTTCTAAAAAATACAATACATTTATTTTATAATGTAATAATATCTACCATATCATTATAATTTATATTTATATTGTAAGTATTATAAACACCATATCTAATGCTCAATACTCTTACTTGAATAGCGAGTGTTGAGTAGTTACGTCGAGTGCGAGGTCTCGGGGTCGAGTCCCGACCCGCGCCTTTCACTACTTTATGTAACGCTATTGATTTGTAAGTATGGCCGTACTTATTTGTAATTTTGTATGGGTTTGTATGATAAAATTATGTTGCAATAAAGATGAAAAAGATTTAAGGTAATATAGCAACTTTCTCTTGCGAGAAATATCTAATGTAATGTGTATCCCATAAAAACAATACATGTCAAAAATACCAAGTCTCGCGACCGTAAAAAGTTGTGAGATCCATGTAATACCAAGTCGGTTAAATAAAAATATTTAATGTTTTTAATAAATAGATTGACTCGGCCATCGCACGGAAACACAATATATCTCATAAGTAATACATATATAAATTAGATTGTTTAATGCGATTGCCAAGTCAATATATTTCTTTAAAACATCAAAGATTTTTAATTAACCGACTTGGTATTACATGGATCTCACAACTTTTTACGGTCGCGAGACTTGATATTTTTGACAAGTATTCTTTTTATGGGATCTCATTTCTTTTTGTAGATAGTCTTACTTTTGTCCTTTCCGGTACCTTCTACTTCTTGTACACCAACAACGAAATTTCTTAATAAAAGCTTTAACTGCAAATGTAATTTTGTAATTCTTTATATTCATATGGGATTACAAAGTTATTTATGCAGTTGATGTATCTCGAAAACTGGACCGAATTATATATTTTAGTTTTTCCTTGGTCCATATACTAAACATTAATTGTTTCCTAAATTTGAAGCTTCTATGTTTGCTAAAAGTGCCTTAGACTTTTGATGATCGGTCAGTGAGTGACAAAATTAAGAATTTTGACTCGTTATAATTCTTAAACTACTAGTTGAAATTGAATGAAATTTGAAATACACCATCTTTATACAATGCCTGCATGGTTACTAAACAATCAGGCTTCTAGTTTTATCCACAACGAAGTTATAGGGGGTCGAAAATTGCCTGAATTGCTTTGAGAAAAGTATGGTACGGCCGTGCCGCTTTTTTGCTCGACTTGGTGGGGGCACTGCCGTGCCCCCAGATATTGTAAGTGGGTATACTAATGTTCATCTTTAGATATAAGGACTCTTGCAAAAGGTAAACAGACTAATACATATTTATGTTTAGGTAGCGATAGATTAGTGTAGATTCTGTCAGACTGCCATGCATTGGTATTGGGTTCAAAGTCACGGCACTGGTCTGGCTATACTGATACCGATCAGGGATTGAAAACCGGTTCCAAATAGCGGTACGGTTCCACTTTTCGGTACATCATTAAGGTTCCATTTATCGGTACGGTTCCGGTTCCGGTTCCTGTTCCATTACGGTTCTGGTGAACCGGTTCCAAATACCGGTTCCAGGATACCGATTCCATGTCACTAGATTAAAAACTGAATAGATACTTCGACACATAGCTGCGTAACCTTTTCTATTAAGCATTTCGTAAACGTAACATTGCCGCAGTATATTACTGTATACTGCTAGTAATTAAATAAGTTAGCCAGTATTTGTTAAGTGAATAATATTACAGTTTATATTCTACATTTAATATTGAAATGGACAACGGTGAAATTTATTGCATTTTATAATTAATTTCAGCCATTATAAGCGAATGATTATAGAATTATGTTTAATGTTTTCTTTTTGTATAAACATTATTTGCGTGCATTGTTTACCTGTAACTAGTTGTGCAGTTAGATTTAAGACATACATGTAATTATCTTCCTAACTTTATTTTACTGTAACAATTGTAGGTGAACCAACGTAAACAAAATTAAAAAATAGAAATAAGGCGGACTTAATACCTTAGGCATTTTCTAGTAGAAAATGCCTAAGGTAGAAAATTTCTACCAGTCAACCTAGAATGGTGCAGAGATATGTGGTAGGTGTATTTTAGATTTTACTGCAGCGAAATTATTGTGTTACTATTACCTATTACTAATAATTAGTTCAGATATATTTTTCGCAGAGGATGTTATTTTATCATCGAATTTAAAGAAATTGATAAAAAAATATCTACAAGATAAAAATCTGTCTAAGTAAATCCCTTATGCTCGTGGGAACGCTATGGGAACTGAAAATAATATTTCTCCAGACGGCGGCGACGCGGTTCGCAACCCGACACGTCTCGTTTCCCGCGAGGGCGAAAAGCAGCCTACAGAAAGCCGGTTTGCAACATTTAATGTTGGAGGAGGAATGGATGGCAAATTTAATGAAGTATGCCAGATGATGGATGATAGAAAGATTGATGTTCTTTGTGTGAATGAGACAAAAAGGAAAGGTTGTGGCCCCACCAAGCATGACAGCTACACGGCATATTAGTCTCGGCTACAGTACCACCAGAGCCTGCAAGGGACTTGGTTTAATACTGTCTGCGCGAATGAATGAGTGCGTTAAGGAATTTGAATGTGTAAATGCTAGACTATTGTGAATGAGAATGAAAGTAGGACTTACTCGTCTCTTTCGATATAGAAGCGGGTATGTCACAGCGAGAACAAGACGAAAGGCAGGAGTTTTGGGAGAATTTAAGAGAGATTTAAAGGAAGTGTAAAGATAACGAAAGATTGATCTTGTTAGGTGATTTCAATGGATGGGTGGGAGTAAAACGAGATGGATTTGAAAGGGTTTTAGGTGGATTTGGTGATGAGAGTGTGAATGAAAATGGAAAAGTATTGCTTGAGGTTTGTTTAGAGTGGAGTTTTTGTGTGACAAACACCATGTTTGATCACAAAAGGATACACATGTATACGTGTGAGGATAAAAATGTTAGAAGAAGTATGATTGATTTTGTAATTGTAGATGAACGTTTGAGAAAGATTGTGTTAGATACAAGGGTGTATCGAGGGATCGGCATTCACACAGACCACTTATTAGTGATGAGCCGGATAAGTGGGCTCTTTAAAGGATGGTGATACCGAGAACATAATGAAAATAGGGTCTTGGAAAGAATAAAAATTGAAAATCTGCAAGAGAAAGACGTGAAAGATGAGTATAAGCGAAGATAGATAGCAAGATTTGAGAGGTTCGATGGTATAAATGATATGGAAAAATTATGGCAATCTTTTACAGAAGAGATAGTATGTGTAGCGTCTAAAGTATGTGGTGTGATCAAGAGAAGAAAAATACGAAAGGTTAAGAATACATGGTGGGACAAGGATGTACAATCAGCAGTGTCAGAGAAGAAGAAAGCTTGGTTAGATTGGTTGGCTGCCAGAGCAAATGAAAGAATGGGAAAGGCAACAAGTGATGACATAGCTGAAGCAAAAAAGGAGTTTGTTAGGTCAAAAAGAATAGTGAAAGAAATTGTTAAAAGGAAAAAAGAGGAAAAGAAAGATGAGTTCGATAACAGACTATCTGAAGATTTCCGGAGAAACATAAAGTTTTTCTGGAAATCCGTTCGTGCAGTTCGAGGAAAAACTCAATCCTCAGAATACACGTCAATCAGAGACAAGAATGGAAAGATACTGAATGGTGAATCATGCGTGCTGAAGAGATGGATGGAGTATTTTGAAGGTTTATTTGAAAGAACGGCGATAGAGACATCGATCAACGAAATGAATGGTAATAAAAGCAATGATGAAAGTGACATTGGTGTGGATGAGATTGTGAAGGCGCTGGGAAGTATGGAATTAGGTAAGGCTGCAGGATATGATAGGATTACAGTTGAAATGCTGAAGGCAGGACAGGGAATCATAGTTGGTCAGCTGCAGCGCTTATTTAACTTGTGCTGGAGCACCAGCCGAGTACCTGATGACTGGGTCAAAGCATAGGTTGTGCCTCTTTATAAAGGAAAAGGCTCGCACCAAGACTGCAAGAACTATAGAGGCATTAGCCTTGGCAAATTGTATGCGAAGGTACTGATTTAAAGAGTTATGGAAGTAACCGACAAGAAAATATGGGATGTACAAGCAGGATTCTGAAAAGGTATGGGATGCAGGAATCAAGTCTTTTCCTTACGGTGCATAGCCGAATAATTCTTGGCCAAAGGTCAAAAGGTCTACTGCGCATTCGTGGATTTGGAAAAGGCTTACGATAAAGTGGTGAGTACTGTCGATGTATGGGGTGAACAGCACCCTCATACGAGCTCTGAAATCCCTTTGTGAAGATTCTAGAGCTTGTGTGAGGATAAATGGGTCCTACACTGATTGGTTTACCATCGTGACAGGTGTTAGACAGGGATGTGTAGCGTCACCGCGGCTGTTCAACCTCTTCATAGACGGTTGTTTGCAAGATTTGAAAAATAGTGACTGTGGATTAAGGATGAATGAGTTACTTGTCAAATGCCTCCTTTATGCTGATGATCAGGTAATACTTGCTTCTTCAGCGCAGGAGTTGCAGGAGATGGTGGCAATCATGCATGGTTCTTTAGGGAGGAAAGGAATGAAAGCGAATGTAAGCAAGACGTAAGTAATGGTTTTTGAAAAGGAGGAATGTGTTACGGCTTGCAATGTTGTGATCGATGGACAACGTGTGGAGTAAGTGAATGATTTTGTATATTTAGGTACGCTGTTTACTAGGAATGGTAAGAATGAAGAAGATATTGAAAGAAGAGTTAATGCAGGTAATAAGGTGAATAGAGCTTTGAAGGCTTTTATGAACAGTCACAACGTGTCCAAAAAAGCACGTTTGGCTGTGCATAGAGGGGTGTTAGTACCTACACTTATGTAAGGCAGTGAAAGTTAGGTATGGCAGAATAGACATGAAAGTAGAATAAATGCCGTAGAAATGAGAGCACTGAGAAATATGTGTGGAGTGTCTTTGAACGAAAGAGTAAAGAATTGTGTGAAAAGAGAGTGTTGTGACGTAAAAGAAGATGTAGTGACAACCATTGAGAAAGGTACCTATACTAAGATGGTTTGGACACATGGAGAGGATGGATGACGAAAGACTGACCAAGTTATGTAAGTCAAGCGTGAATGGGGCAGGAGAAAGGGGAAGACCTAGACGGACGTTATCTGACCAGATTGGAAACATCCTAATAAAAGGACAGGTTAGAAGTACCTTTAACCGAAGAGCATGCATGAGAAATTTGATGGGAGTGAATAAAGCAATAGAGATATGTCAGGATCGTTGCAAATGACGTTCCGTAGTCTCTGCCTACCCCTCCGGGCAACCAGGCGTGAGTCTATGTATGTATGTATGTATTAAGTTTTACACTACAATAAGTACCATTAGAATTAAAAAAAAATATCATAATGTAAGAGTAGAGGAATGTGACAGCACGCGGCAGAATGGATGAGGCGATAACGTTCCCGCGTCCTTTCTTGTTGCCTTAAATAACGTTAGGTACTAAGTGACATAAAAGGATAGAAGCATAGAAAAGTTACGTTGCAGTTACAATATTTGCGGTTAAGCTTCAAGCGAGCGGTACATCCGTTATCGTCCTGTCACCAGCGGCGAGCCGGCGAGCTTTGCATCAATTCAATCGTGTTCAAACGCGCTTCGCTCAAGAACCGGTAAAATAAAGGTTCTTAAAGGTTCTCATTTAGGTTCCGGTTCCGGTTTCGGTGCGAGTACCAGAACCGCTAAATACCGGTACCATACCGGTATTTTGGAACCCTTTTCAATCCCTGATACCGATCTAAGCCATGGAATATCTCTGTCCCTTTAGGTTGCCGAGGTCAGACGTCAGGCGCTCTCTGGAAAAGTTATTGTTCCGATATACCTACCTTGTTTAATTGATTATAGGAATATGTTAAATAGTAGATATCTGACATACTCCATATTTATACGATTGGTATTTTTACGTTTTAAGACTGAGATTGATATTCAAAACAATAAATAATGTCAAGTTTGCATATCAATTTCTATGTTTAATTTATTTACATGTTAATATACCAGGCGTTGAAACATTTATCGATTTTAAACTTTCGCGATTTGTATACATCATACAATATTATTTAGCGAGTCTTAGTCGCGATAATTTATTTATTTCAAGGCATAAATACCTCTGTTATACTCCTACATTTCTACCAGCTTGCAACGGTTGTGAAACCACAACCTTGAAATAAATCAATTATCGCTACTAAAACCCGCTTAATAATATTGTATGTTGAAACATTTGTCTCACAAATTATGCTTTATTTTGTCGATATTTTGTTACATCGAGTTTGAAACAAGTTATATTTTACGTATTATTTGATTTATGAGACTCTAATAGCTATTTTTTGTCATCCATTATGTTGGATAAAATTTCGTTACACAAATGTAATTTTGGACAGTGTCATTTTTTGTAGATTACTACAAAGTCGTAAATAAGGATCATGTCAAAATCTGATTTGCACGAAATTACTTTAAGGCGAGGTTGCAGTACAGTGCGTAGCTCGACCTCACCCCCCGCAAAAACAAAAACACGGCGGTGGCGTCAGCGAGTGAGCGGGGGGAGGGGAGGGGAGGTTTCGTGTGTGCGTGTGCCACAGCGCAGAATAAAAAAACCGTAGATGAGTTATGCGAACTTCAAAAGTGGCACATTAAAAACTGACAAATTCATGACAAACTTTTTTTTTCTAAATGTCTCATTTGGCTTTAGTCGCTCACGCGCTGCGGTCGGAAGCGCTCGCTCTTTTACTGGCGTGTATGTACGTTACATTTGAAAATGCCGTCGTGTGTAATGAGATTTTGCTAAAGTAGTTAAACTATAGTAGGAAAATGACTAAAAGTTATGGAATCACTTCTCATTCATGAGTATTACAATATTACGTTTTATTTTCAATTTATAATAAATTTAGTATCACAAATAATAGAGTGAATAAAAAATTGGCATTTTGCGAGTGTAAAAGAGAAGCAGTATTGTGCGTGTTCAAAGACTAAAAAACAAAGAATCCAGATGGGACATTCGTAATAATAAAATACTGATGTGTGTTTTTGTCAAGTAATAAAAGTGATTTGAGGCTGAATCAACACAATATATTATTATTATAGAAATACAAAATCATACGTAAGTTACAAACATTGACGGATGATCAAAGTCCATACACTTGTTCTTGTTTTTCTCGTTTTAGTATTAAACAACTAAGTAGATTGTACTGCACAGTTTTCGCTGACGACCCACCGTACCCTTGGCAGTACCCCTGGGGGTATGGTGGGTCTTTCAATGCTTAACCGTACTCCCAGATAATATTGTTGTGTAATTAGTTTATTAATTTCAGTTCGTTAATTTCAAGTTCTACTATTTTGTGGGATCATTCCCAGTATAGTAGTAGTATTGAACAATTCTATGATAGAACTGTCCTAATTCTATTAGCACAACTTGATGAGGAGAACAGAACTAATGGGATAAGTAATAGGAAATGTCCTAGTCTAGTTCTATGTATGTTTTTACAAGGGTATTCAATAGAACTACTGAGAATGATCCGTAGTGTCACGACATCGCGCTCATATATCCGAATAAATATGTTTTGTAGACGTTCATTTGTTTAATGTGTAAAACAAATGAATGTCTACAAAACAAATGAACGCCTACAAAACAAATGACTTACAGAAAGTGATCAGCTATCGATAGTGATTGCAGAAAACAGGTGCATGCGATTTTCAACCTAATTGACATTAGTCAGAATTTATAATTTTATTACCCTTATATTGCCAGAAAGCGAGAAAAAACAAAAAAAAAGTTTGTCATGAATTGTCAATAAGGTCGAAAATCGCATGCACCTGTTTTTTGCAATCACTATCGATAGCTGATCACTTTCTGGTAGTAATTTGTTTTGTAGACGTTCATTTGTTTTGTAGACGTTCATATGTTTTTTAGACGTTCAATTGTTTTGTAGACGTTCATTCGTTTAACACATTTTTATAAATACATATTTATTCGGATTTGTGAGCGCGATGTTGTGACACTACCCTTGTAAAACATACATAGAACTAGTGGTAAATTTCCTATAACTGTTTCCCATTAGTTCTATTCTTCTCATCAAGTTGTGCTAATAGAACTAGTGGGAAAAAAAGTATCACTAGTTCTATCATAGAACTGTTCAATAGAACTAGTGGGAATGATTCGACAGCGCAAGGATGATGATGATGACAGGTCTTCAACAGTACCACAGATTATACCTATAATATAGAAAGCATTATAACCATTAGCAGTAATACCTAAACGTTTTATTCTCTAATTTATCTCCTTGTTGCACTATATCATCGTACTAGCACTTGTCTTCGCTTGTCTAAAAATACAAAAACGTAAGTAGTAAGTCATTATCATACGAGAGATAACACTGTTCAGTTTAATGTCCACGTAGCACGTTGGTATAACACTACGAGCATTTCAGCCAGGAGTACGGTTAAGCTTTAAAAGACCCACCATACCCCCAGGGGTATTGCCAGGGCTACGGTGGGTCCGCAGCGCACAGTTTTTATATTAACGTACTGTTTTAGGTTTCCATTGAATGAAATGAGAACAATAAAATGTACTTTTTTAATAAATGTTATAAATAAATCACATCGACTTTTTATTTCCCTACCTTAAATGAATTAATCAAATTTACTTTGAGGCGAATTGAATTTACTCAAGACAGACAAAGTGATCATGTCGCATCTGAGTCAAATTATTGTTTGTGAAACGGTCAGCATGATGTCACAATGCGCGTCGGTCCAGAGAGTATGTTTATCTCTATTTCGCGCTTGCGATTAGATGTGCTATCTCACTTACACTTCTTATCTAATTCTTAGTGTGTCGTTTTGACATATTTATATTAGTGTGTATACGCTTTTCGCGATGCGTGCCACTCGTAAGCTGCGTCATGTTACCTTGTCAGTAACCTGTCTACGGTTTCTAAGTATGTCTATGGTTTGAACGATTGAGTTTGGAATACGAATTACTTTGTACTTTTGCGAAAACGTACATGCGGGGGTGGAGGGGGATTTTGCGGAGCAACGACGTACGTCCGCCCTCAATCACGCCTAGACAGGCACTGATGAACGGCCGGCGAGCGATATAATGCCAACATTTTGACTATTTTTTTTCTTGGAGAAAAATGATAACGAAATTACAAAATCTGTTTTTACCATTTATTTTAAAATAAAGAGCTGCTTCTATTGATAATACTTTCATATAAATTCATTATGGAATGTCTAAGCAGTACACGTTTAAAATTGTAATTTAGTGCCATGTTTGACATTTTTTTTTATCGAGCCAATCATTCCAAATCGTGTTTCTATCTTTACGATTTACTAGAAGATATGTTCAACTTTTATAATTTAATTTTTATTCATTAAAAATATCATAGTTCATGTGACTTTCAGACGTTCAAAAATCTTAAAAAGTACTGCAACCTCGCCTTAAAGCTTCGTGGAAAATATACGGATAAAAAAATTAAATACAATATCAGTACAAAAATATAAAATATCTAATAAAACCGCGATATATGTATTTACTTCTTCTAGATAAAGTTATTTTTCTTATTATTATGATTTCACACAGGTACTTTAGGAATACTGATGATATGACCATCGCCATAGCTGTCTAGTTCACAGAAGTAATTACAATCTTATATAAGAATGGTATTTTTTATATGCCGCATTACTACTACTGTTTCACCCGTTGAGCAGCATAGCTAAGTTTCGCAGCATTGAAGACTAGTTTTTGACACTCGTGAAATCCTAGGGAAAGTGGAACTGACGGGAATTGGATGATTTGTAAAAAAAAACCTTTATTCAAACCGTAAACCCCATTTACAACATCCCAATCTGTTCAGCCATTTTAGTCTAACAAACACTGGTATTAAGTTAGTGCTAAGACTTGTCTAGTTAAATGACCTAGGTTCAGCTGACTGGTAAACATTAGGAATAAGGGCTAACATAATTAAGGGTCGTTGAACTCTGTGACATTGGCGTAAGGAGTGGCTCCTCGTTAATGTTTAAGTCACAGATATATCTGTTACGCGTACCTAAGTCTTACGAAATATCTTGGTAATGACTAGAAATACTAGGTACTTAGATACTTAGTATGCAAATATTAGTATCAGTATGGCATAGTGCCTACTTGGCCAGCGATGTCAATGTTGGTTTTTGATTAGATCAATCGTTATAATGCGAACAGAGATGCAAGATTAAGAATGTACCTAAGCAAACTGTCAGTGATTCATAAAATTACACAATAAGAACATCAAAATATTTTCGCTTCGTTGACGCTTGCACTTGTAAAATCGTAGAATTAGACGACTTGTCCTTCATGCCAAACTATAGTTTATTTTTAATATTTGCGTCTACAGGTGTATATATTAACGTTAATGGTTTAACTATAAATAGATAATGCCCACAAAAGTGATCCGCGGATTAACATTAAAGTTTTATGTAGGTATTTATTATTATGTTTACAAATATTTGTGATACGATGCGTTCTAATTCCAATTTATTAAGGTACATAACCCAGCAAATTGCATTATAATTACGGAAATTATTTCCTTTTTGCATATATATTAATCCTAGAGGATAATTTAAAAAACGCAATTTGTCCCAAAAAAGGAATTATGCAAACAGTATCCATTAATATTGTTACCGCAAAAGTTTTCCCGAAATTTCGCGCGAAAATTCATCACGGGCAAACATGTTTTTTGAATTATTTTACATACCCGTAAAAAATAATGGAACAACGTGAAATGCAGAAACGGGCTGAACCCTGAAAGCTCTCATAAATACTACTCATATATAGGTACATGCCATGATGGAAATCTCGTTAATGCATTATGTTTTCTGTAGATCTTAATACAGGGACTGACCTCATGTTTATAGTTATGTTGAAAAGTGTAATTTCGCTAAAAACGAAACTGGTTTTCAACTAAATATACAAAATGCATAGCAGAGGTAGGCCTCTCGCAAGGTGGACCCGATGCACGATCTAGTTGTGATCGCGGGCAGCGCATCGATCTGGATGGCTCAAGATCGTCAGTGGACGTCTTTCGGCTGATATAATGATGATGGTACAAAAAGAATTTACGCTGTGCATCCAGGCATGATATATTGAATAAAAAATACTTACAGAAGCAACTTATTTCTAATATCATATAGCTAGAAGAATATTTATTATTTAAAAATGAAATAAGATAAGCAATGTTTTTTTTGTAATCCACTGTATGTAAAATGTAATATTTCTATAGAAATTCGGCAAACCTCCCTGTGGGACTAACATAAATGCCCAGGTAGATCGTAATCTTAGCCTTACTTTGTATGTGTGCTGTGTTTAAAAATCTGCTCTCTCTTTTATATGCTCAACATTAGAAAGAGATGTACAAATATGCGTTACTTAGACAGGTGTCCAGTCATCGATATCAATATTATAACTATTATACCTGCCGCCCCAAATAGATTGATTAAAATAAGACCATCAGATAGTCGCAGTTTGTCATAATCTGATATCTTGATAGGAGCCATTCATAGTCATAAACTATTAGTATTAGGGTCGATAAAGATGTTGGTATAGTATTTTCTGAAGCGAATTTGTTTATTTAGAAAATATACCTGCACTTGGAATAAAGTAGCGCTCTTAGCGAGACATTTCTTGTCGTTCGTAACAGGTCGGCAAAGTTAAGCAACGCTTGCACAGGTCGTCACTTGGATGGGTAACCAAGTGTGTCATTTACATCTGAGCGCTACCGTGCTCCGCAGGGCACGTAAAGCTGTGGGTCCCGGTTATTGTCTCAGGATAAGAATCGTTAGGCCATGTCGGAGGCCTTCGGGGCGGTCTGAAAACTCCGACACTAGAGTTGGCTACACACTCAAACGAAAAACAAACAACTTGGAATAAATCCTAAGTCGACATATGAATTAACACAAAAGATATCAAAATTGTAGAATATGTCCTTGACAGGTATTACGAATATTCAAATATAATCATTTTAGTAAAAGCATACTTTTTGTCGCAGGTATCATACCTGTGACAAAATAGGTACCTTTTTTGTCACAGGTATGACCCTGTGACAAAAAAGGTACCTATTTTAAAACTTATCTGTATATTTGTTAAATTAAACTTTATTATGTTAACTTAATAGATAATAAAAAAATATGAAGGCAAACCCGCGGTACAGGTAGGTACGAGCTTTAAAATATATTTGAACAACTTCCATAATAATTAGAAATTCAAAAGACAGAAGCAAATTAGACGATTTTCGCCAATAACGCTGTCATGTCAAAATTCTTGATGTTTTTACCTGTCGCTAATTTCAGAAGCCTCCGTAAACACTCGAGTTTGATATTTATCTGTCAAGTATTTTACAGTGATTTTATCTGTGTAAAGGAAAGTAAAACTAATGTAAATGACTTTAGAGTCTATTTCATCTCGTCAGAGATTGATGAATCTTGGTCCCATCTGTGTAGCGCAATTAACAATGTTAAGTCGGGAAATTATTCTCGAAATTGGCAAGAGGCAAATATAATATAGAGTATTGTTTGTATTGGTCTTTACGCTACGCATTTATAAGCATAAAAAAACAATATAAAAATTAATTAAAAATACATAAATTTGATTTTATTAATCATTAATAAAATTATTAAAAAAACCATCTGCCATGTTATTAAAAAGTCTTCTACCAGTAAAGGTTCTAAGCCCTCCAAATCAAAAAGTTTTTATCGGGAAATAATTTCCTATAAGACTAGCATCTGTACTTTCTCGACCGTCTTTATGATCATTAACATAAATCCTTGACATTCATAATCCCTACTTGCCATTGTAATATAATAATTTATTAGAATAGCATCTCATCAAAATCGTTCGACAAGTCAAAGGACATAATATCGAGTGCTTCATCAATAGTGGCTCAAGAAATGCACAACTGTACAATAGTGCGTAATTTTTCGAACCATTTGCGCTCTTCCATTGTGGGACTGCAATTAGAGGACTGAGGGCCGTTTGAGGCTGAGGGAGTTCTTAACGCTTGTCAGATCGGCTATTAATAATTATTGTTGTAATTACTTACGGTTTGTTACAGCTGCTTTGAAATCAGTTTTATTGTACGATGTGTTCGAGAATGTCGTTGGGTAAGACGTCGAACAGTTTTGATAATAAGCACCCCGTGTTTGGGCAAATAATGGTGTTTTTGTTTGACGGTCTTATATTAGATTTCAGAGATAAAATACAAAATATACTTTTTTTTTACAACAGTTAATTACTCTGGCTTATTTTAGGACTAGTACTATTTTAGTACATCACTTGTAATAAAGCCAGTTGACACTCGTAGGTTTAACCTGTCTTAGAACTTGCAACAAAAACCGCTCAAATTTATCTTTGTTTCCTTTTAAATTATGCTGTTAATTTCATTCAAGGTTTAGTTATGTCTTGCCTTTTAAAAGATAAGGTTCCTCAAGCTAGGTAGTAGTTCTAGGTAGTAGAGCCTTGCTGATTTCAGCATGAATGGGCCGGCTCGACCGGGGAAGTACTACGCTCTTACAGAAAATCGACGTAAAGTAACAGTACCTAAACTGTTGCGTTTCGTTTGGTGAGTGAGAGTGCCGGGGGCCCTATCCCCTATCCCTTCTCCCTCATCCCACTCCTCATCCTATCCCTTTTCCTTTTTACCCAAAGGGGCGGCAACTCACTTGTGACTCCTGTGGTGTTGCTTGTGTCCATGGGCGGCGGTAACTGCTTACCATCAGGCAATCCGTCTGCTCGTTTGCCGCCTTATACCATAAACAAAAAAAAGGGTTCTACGTCTATCCACGCTTCGCTACGCCTTGCGTTTATTTTCACAGTCACAGATCATATAGCATCATATCTATTTCTATGGTCACAGTGCCGTTACCGAAGAACCGAACCTAGGGACGCTCCATCTGTCATAAATTGTACCATAAGCAGTGATATAAGTAATTTACACAATATTACATCTATTTTAAAATACCAACTTACGCTTGTAATACATCGTACTTATCGAAGTTTAAAACCCGTGGGTCCATAAAACACATTTTGACAAATATTACGGCTGATCCAATGCGGTATGTCAGTATGAATATAGATAGACCTCATATCTCAGTCCTTAAGACGTTTTACTTATGACGTACGTTATAAATTTTGTATTCCACGACTTCGATTTTCCCAATGGATATTTAACTTTATTCGTGAGGTGTAGAGTTGATTTTGGGTGAGAACTTTTGGGCCGTAAATTGGACTTAATACGCACGTTATATCGCCAATATCTCAGGTTCTGAAAAGTAGTGTAATGATTAGCAGTGTGAAAATTTTTTTATACTTAAGTTATTGTTTTTGGTGGTAAAGGATTTTATTTAGATTTATTTGGTTGGATGTACTTAGATAGCTTTTACATATTACCTAAAAAAGTTTGTTTAAGCTGTCATTAAAACTTTTACATTAACTATTTTTTTGCCATTCCTAATTACCTATCTCCTATGTACTATTTTTAATATTAGTACCTAATATTAAAAAGTACGTGAATCGCATCATTTATAAAATAAAAAGATAAAATTAGTGCCAAATAAATTTAATTGCATATCTACACTGTTAATACTGTTATTAAAATGTTTCAGTTTTAGTTTCAAAAGTAAGTATTTAATACATTGTACAGTAAGTATTGAATAATTGAAAACCAACCGTCCCATTAGCCGGCGCTCAAGTAAATACCAAAAATCATAACCTAATAAACTGTGTTTGTACTAAAGTTAGAGAAAGCAAACTTTAATATATATTCAGTTTGCTCACTAAAACAAATATTATATTATAAAAGTCAACAGAACAATTGTAGTTCTTCGAAATCTCGATCAACTATCGCCAATTATAGATAGTATGCCAATCGTATACCATTGGCTTGTCAGAGTTTGATAACGTTATATATGTATTTGTGTTATTAATTTGTGGCCCCATTCGTGTTGACTTAGCAATCTGATCGTGTTTGGTTTTTATTTGATTTGATCGCCAGTTTGATCATTTGATTTCGGGATATGTTGCTTTTGTGTTGAGTGGGTAGTTCAGGTTTTAGTTTTGCGGGTAGTTCGTCAATGCCAATATGTTGATGAATGATTAATGTAGGATTTTCTGTCAATATTAGTTAGGTAATTGGGGCTTATCAAGAAGCAATATTTATACTATTGCTTTTATGTTTATTTTTTTCGTCCGCAAGATGCTTTTAGTTTACGAGGCTCTTTGCTGTCAAAAGAGGTTTAACACGTACGTTTATTGCGATGGCAGCTTTTTAAAAGGAGGTTAATTACAAACGTTCGTTGCGTGTTGTGGTTTCGGATATAAAGGACAATACTTTATATATGTAATCCACAAATTGTTTGGATGTTCTTCGTAGCCGCTTAATCATTTCATTCTAGAACGTAAGTGTGTCTCAATTATAAATATTCCACTATTTTCTAAGCCAATATAGGCCGTTGTTACTTATCAATGAATCACATACTAGATTTAGTAATATTAGTCTAGTATTAGCTCTATTTAAGCGCTTACATCGCCTAACTTTAAGCAAACACGCTTCGAGTCTTAACAGCAGTCTCGTATAACTCAATGCAAACACTTCTATTCTATTCAAATTGTGACGGCTGTAATTGGCTTGGATTCATATTTGGGCATCTACCATTGGCCTAATCACCTCAAGACTCATCTCGATTTCATTTGCATTCAGCGCTATGATTGGTTCGTTCAAAATCGTTCACCAGACAGAACGTCGAAATCCGATCGAGTGGAAAGAAGTCGAGACATGACTTAACTTCTAGTAGGTCCTATGATACGACGTTTCAAATCTTACCCATCAAGGGATACATTAGAAGGTTGTTTGTACGATTCTGTACAAACAAGCTAAATGCTGTGAGTAAATGTATGGGAAGCACCTTAGGTATATTTACTTGTATCGGATTGAAACAAGAAGTTAAAAATGACGGACTAGATCGGGTATTCGGTGCTACGCTTCAGTGGTTTTTGATTTTATACACTCAAGTTCGAAGGTAGCCAGATAAGTTTCTGGAGGACGGGTTCGAAGTATACTTATTTTTATGTTTTGGCACTATAATAAATAATGCGGTTAGAGTAGATTTTAGTGTTCCGAGTATATTTTAAATTAAACAAGTCCTACATAGAACCTTTCTATACGTAAGCTAAAAATTATGCCACGATCATAGAGCCACTGGTCGACTAGTGCTTTACATAAAAATTTACTTTCGGAATATTGAGAGACAGAACATTTAGAAATGGACAAGCCATAGTTCTGCCAAACTTTTAGTAACATTAAAGACTATCTACCTCATCCAATTCTTATAAAAAGTAGATTGGTGGCTAGAATGCTAGTTTTCTGATACGATAGATATATTCACCAATTCATCTATAACTGAGTATCTTCCGAAGAAGAATTTGCCGCATCCATATACCAACCGAACTTATACTAAGAAAATATTTTATCTCGCGTGTTAGGAATAGGAAAAACAGTTGGTAGGAAAGAAGTAACAGGAATTCGTATGCGAACCGAATCGTCGGGTTTTCCTAAAGGGTGCCTTAGGGAATAGTGGGAGTATTGGGGGGTAGGAAAAGTTACTCTACCAATATTGTATTGTTTCATTTCCCAACAAGTTATTGGATTGCGTGATTGACAAGATTTGAATTTTTCGGGACAGTTAGGATGGAGAGAATTAGATGGAAGATTCGTTTTTGGGAAAGATGGTACGCCTTATAAAGGTTATTGTGGTGCGGAAATTGACGTTGCTATTAAAAGGAATGTAAATAAGATTATCGGATGTAAACAATATGACGACAAATAACATTTAGATTTTTTTAATTAAGGTTAAAAAAATCTAAATGGAGATTAGTACGATATGTCTCTTTCACCGGAAACTCAGCAACTCCCGTTAGAAAATGTAGTCAATACCAGCGAGTATAAATATGTAGTTGCAAAAATACGGACCGAGACGATGGTCTCGGGTTCAATCCCCAGGTACCCCGGGCACACATCTCTGACTTTTCGAGGTTTTGTGTTCATTAGATTTAAACCTTACAATGATTTTTTTTTCCTTGTCTATTAGAAACAAAAAAAAAATATAACGTAAATAATTATCTTGCATAACGTAAATAAACATGACAAAAATTTGAAATTAATTATCGCTCGCTTAACGTTGTGCCCGGTAGATGGCAATAGGCTCGCCCCCTATTACATTGGGACCGAAACATAACTGGCAAAGTGTGGGTGTGTAATACACCTCTGCCTACCCCTTCGGGGATAGGCAGAGGTGTATTAGAGGTGTATTATGTTAAAAATACACAAAAAAAATACAAAATATTGTTCATGGTAGATAATATATTTTCGTATGGATCTAGTCACCTTCCAGTCTCGCATTTATTCGATAGCCACACAATGCCACGCTTTACGGTCGGATCATTGTAAGACTCTACAATGTTTGCGGTAAGCTGTTGGATGCAGGCGGCTCAAGATCGAGCATTGTAGAAAGTCTACAGTTTCCCAGAAGTGAGCCTAATTTGTTATTACGATAAATATAAAAAAGGAGATAGTTGATGATAGCGATTGAAATAACGCATACTCAAACAAAAGGACTTGTACATGATACATTTGCCGAAGTACACTATAAATTCATTTTCTACATGCAAAGCCTCAACTAATTGCTTTAATATTAACGTTAATTTGTTACCAGGATACTCTATACACTACAAATGATAAAATTACAATGTGCACTTATAAAAAACAAATAGGTAAAGACGGAAACAATGTGTGTGTACCCACATAATTTTCTCGCAAATTTTCGGTGTAAAATGGGGGAAAACCAGTCATTGAGAGTGTTTTTAATAAAGTTTATGAAGTGTCGCTGTATTATCGCGATTAAAAAATAATTGTAGTGCGTGCTCCGCCGTGGACTGAGTAGAAAGTGAAGGGTTGTTTTGTCGCGACAGACTGTGCTGTATTTATTACGTAATACGCTTTAAGTACTACGTAAAGTTGTTGTTTTTTGTATAGGGTTTTGTTGTATGTCTTTTTTTTAAAGATGATCCCTCTTCGACTACTCTACGAATAATATTATAATAACGTGGAGGACCTATAAGTACTCTCAATACGCGACATTGGTTGGTATTTCCAAGCCAAAGCTTTTGTTTACAAACATAACACACACTCGTCATTTATACATTTATGATTAAAGCTAAAGCTTCATCTTTGACCTTTTAAAACTATTTTTACCCGATCCCAAAATAGAACCCAGGCAAATACGATCGACAACAAGCACTGTCCTAAGTCGATCAGATGTCTACTCAAATATTCTCATCAATCACAAACTCTATTTATAAGCACCAATATTGTCTCTCAAAAAAATTATATCGCATAAAGCCACACGTCACTTAGTTAGAAGAAACTACTGGTTGATATTTTCATTTAATAATCCTAACCTAACCTTTCAACCTGGCCAACCCTGACCTTCGAACAAACCACATCACTCAAAACTATCCTCTATCTAACAAGAAACAAAGTCGCTTTTCAAATAAAAACCCTACACGAGAAGAATTTCAATATCCATATCTAAAAGCTATTAAAGATCTGTCAGGTATTGGATTCGATTTGATTTTTTTATCAGAAAAGAAACGGCTACATCTCGCCTGTGCCAAGTGGGTCTCGATAACAACTCGCCTTTCTTATAATTGTCGACTTTTATTTGAGTTTTTATGGTACAATATGGAAATGATTTAGGATGGTATTTTTTCAAAGTTCTGCTGTTTTTCTTTTGCGTGAGGACCTAAACATTACTTATCCAAATAATATATCAGTATCTACATTTTTACGGTTGTTGTAAGTTTACTTGTTATAATATTTATTAATTTGTATGAATAATATTTGTAGGACAGGTGCAGTCATTTTTGTAGTCATTAAATTTCATTTGTATTTAGAATTATATTATGTTACGGGTTCGACACACCCTTATGGAACACTTAAGTCTCGTGCTATTTGGTGCTCCCACAACAATATTAAACGCCAAAGCCACTGTTTAAAAATAACTATCCAAACATCATACAATTTTAGTGAAACGGGTTTTAATCGCGATATTTAATTCGTTTAAGGTATAAATATGCGCCGTGTGGTTGACGGCATAGATCAACTCGGACCGGGCCAACCCCCTGCGGCCACTGCAGGGGATGGACCTGCCAAGCCAGCCTCCGCCACCAGCGAAAAAGAGCAGCTCGCCGCCCTTCTCTCTCTGTTCGCTCAGAAGGTTAGGGCCGGCGACATAGATATAACAGGAATGCTGCAGACCATCCCCTCCAATGGATAAGCCGCTAAGGGTGGTCCATTGGAATGCCCAGTCCCTGTCTGGGAAGATAGGCCTCCTACGCCTCTTCGTCAAGGAGCAGCAAGTCGACATCATGCTGATAAGCGAGACCCACCTGAAGCCCACCGCCCCACTCAAGATCCCGGGGTACATCGTCTATAGGCAGGATGAGGTCTCGCCGGCAGGCATAGCCTACCGGGGACTTGCTGTCCTGGTGAAGAGGTCAATGGTGCATCAACTCGTCGAGCCGAAGAGACACAACACCATCTACGCCCTCGGTGTTGATGTTCAAGTCGGCGGACGGGAGATGCGCCTATACGCGGCCTATCGACCGCCAGGGACCGGCTCTATTAGCTCCTTCAACGTGGCCGAGTTGAGGAATCTTCTTCTTCCATCCACGCCCACCATCATCGCGGGAGACCTGAATGCCAAGCACCCGGCATGGCACTGCGCAAGCAGCGACCGAGCGGGAGAGCTCATCTTCCAGGATGCCAGCACCTACAATTACGAAGTCGCCGGCCCCCGAGAGCCTACCCGGCTGGATCCCTCGGGGCGTAATGACAACGTGCTGGACATCCTGATCTCCCGAGGACTGAGGGCACCTCCCACGCAAGAGGTCCTGCCAGACCTGCCCTCCGACCACCGACCGGTATTACTGGTATTCAGGGAACCCGCGACGATGGTCAACCTACCAAGACCACGTACCCAGACAAACTGGGACCAGTTCGAGGAAGAGCTGGCCGGCTACCACCAGCCGTCCACCATCCACACTTCTGAGGAAGTCGATGCAGCCGCCGAGGAGCTCTCCAGCACCATTCAGGCCGCGCTTCGAGCATCCTCGAGCACCAGGGCCAACTCCGAGAGGCGGGCACCCCTTCCCGCCTCGATACGGAAGCTGCTCGAGGAAAAGCGCGATGCCAAGAAGACCTGGATGAGAACTCGGCACCCCAGGGACAAAACCCGGTACAACCGCCTCACCAACGCGCTCAAGGCCGCTCTGTGGGAGCACAGGGGGGACGAGTGGGAGCAACACCTGTCTCACATCGAGGACAACCAGGCCTCGTTGTCACGCCTCTGCAGACAGCTATCTGTGGACCCAAACCCGACGCGCCCCCTGCTCGGAAGAGACGGCCTTTTGCGCTACAAGGCTGAAGACCGGGCGGAGATCATCGCGAGCAGCCTCGAACAACAGTTCACCCCCCACGAGGTCCAAGACGAGGCCCACTCACGAGAGGTAGAGGAGCTAGTCCGGACCTACCTCTCATTGCCCCTCGTCTCATCGGATGGAGGTGACCTGCTGGTGACCCCGCAAGAGGTTGCAGCGGTGATCCGCAAAACCAACCCCCGGAAGGCGCCTGGTGAGGACGGCATCCCGAACTCCGCGCTGCATCGACTTCCTCGGAAATCGCTGATTGCAGCGACCCAGCTCTTCAACGGCATCCTGAGAACCGGCCACTTCCCGACCAGCTGGAAGCGGGGCCGGGTCATTGTTCTCCCCAAGCCCGGCAAGGACCTCAGGAAGCCGGAGAACTACAGGCCCATCACTCTCCTCTCGACGACGTCCAAGGTGTTCGAGCGGCTGCTGCTGGCGAAGATCACCCCGCACCTCAGCCCGAGGCCCGAACAATTCGGGTTTCGCCAGGCACACTCCACCACGCTGCAGCTGACTCGCGTACTGGGCGAGATGGCCACGTGGATGAACAAGCGAGGCCACACGGTGACCGTGATGCTCGACATGGAGAAGGCGTTCGACAGGGTGTGGCATGACGGCCTCATCTACAAACTGTCGACGTCCACTATCCCACGACAACTCATCACGGTCATCGCATCATTTCTCCGAGGGAGAACCTTCCACGTGGCCGTCGAGGACGTCACGTCAGAGGAGAGGACCATCAAGGCCGGAGTCCCACAGGGGAGCTGTCTCTCCCCAGTTTTGTACGCCCACTACACGGACGACATCCCAGTAGTGGGCGACGTGAAGCTGGCGCTATTTGCGGACGACGCCGCGTACCTGTCCAGCTCACGGAACGCCAGACACGCTGCACGGAAGCTGAGCCCGACACTTGAAGCGCTCCCGGGCTGGCTGAAGAAGTGGAGGCTCAAGTGCAACGTGTCCAAGACCCAGGCTATGGTGACTGGACGGGTACAGTACCCGCCGTGCCTCAAGCTGATGGGGGAGGAAATCCCTTGGTCGCCGACGGTCAAGTACCTGGGCGTCACAATCGACCGAAACCTGACGATGTCACACCACGTCGGGACCATCGTCGCGAAGGCCCAAGTAGCCAGGGCGAAGCTGCGCCCGCTGCTGTCCTCGAGATTGCCGCTGAGGGCCAAGCTGGCCCTCTACAAGACTTACATCAGGTCGCGCCTCACCTATGCGGGGCCGGCCTGGTACAGCTTGACAGCGAGGACCACACGGCAGCGACTGCAGCGGGTGGAGAACGTGTGCCTTCGCCTGGCGGTCGACGCGCCCAGGTACCTGAGAAACGCGACCATCCATCGGGACCTCAAATGGGAGCCGATCGAGGGATTCGTGAGCGGACTGGCCCAGGGTATGTTCGAGCGAGCAGATCGCTCCGAGCATACCCACCTCGTCAACATCGCTCCCCTCCCCCATCCAGACACAACAACCCTGATCCGGAGGAGACTGAAACGCCCCGCTCGGGAACTGATACCAGTTCCCTCGGGCGGGGCGTCATCATCACCACCACCACCACCACCACACCAGCTAGACGACCAGCCGCCGCCCTCTCGCAGGCGACTAACTGGGCCTCTCCCAACGGAGACTCACCCGGTTGGTCAGCCTCGAGGGCGGCCAACCCAATGACCGGCCCATAGTAATGGGCCGCGCAGATTACCTCCTTAAGGAGTCAACCTCCCAAAGGTACCCCCACTACCCCGAAGGGGGTGGTGAGAAGAACACCTACGACGACGGCATAGAATACAAGTGTCACCACCCCCTATCTTCCCGTGGGTGTCGTAAGAGGCGACTAAGAGATAACACGATGCAAATAACATCTTTGCGTAGAGACGGAAAACTCGACATCAAACCCTATACGACTGCCTCGTTGGTCTCGCGGAATGAATGTGCGCGTGGGATCGGGAGGTCCCGGGTTCGATTGCTGGGCCGGGCAGTGTTATTGCGTTTTTTTGTCACGAAATTCTCAGTAGCAGCACGGAGTCTGGAAATGTACCCGGTACGGCAATAGGCTCGCCCCTTATTACGTGGGACTAAAGTATATCCGGCGAAAAGTGGGTGTAGAAATACACCTCTGCCTACTCCTTCGGGGATAAAAGGCGTGACGATATGTATGTATGTGTATGTAAGGTATAAATACCCACCGCGACCACGTCGGTAAAACAGAAGTATTTATACCTTAAATTAATTAATTATCGCAAATTCAAAAACCTTCGTGATTTGTATACATCATACCATTTCATTGAAACGATCCTTCGTTTCAATAAAATGTTATGATGTATACAAATCACGAAGGTTTAAAATCTATCTAGACATTTAAACATTAAAAAAATTGGATCGTTGTCATAGAGATAATGAATCGCTTAAACAAAAAGCAGGTAATTTTACCCGTGACTTTTAAATAACACTACGACCTAATGTGATAATGTGACCTAACTTCAAGATCACACAGCGAAAACAAATTGCATACAAGAATATAAACTCACCTTTCTTATAACCTCATCTTATTATAACTGACGCTCTAGACAATATGCAAGCTCAAAATATTCTAATTCCCATAGACTATTGTCAACATTAAACCTCCATGTATATTTATTTATGCCAAAGATAGTGCTGAGTCGTGCTTTAGCACAAATTTTTCCTGCATCAATGAAAATAAGCCCTATTTATGTATGTATATTCCAGGTTGTTCTTGTTATAGGCATAAACTTCAGGGTTCACTTGTATAGTAATCGCGTTTTTTATGGCCCAACTTTACCGACGTAACGAGCGGGCGGTTTGGTCCTAGTCTTTGGATTTAACGTTAGAGTCGTATTACTTTAGTGGTGTTAAACGGGTGGTTTTTAGTGAGATGGTAATTAATCGGGTTGTAAGGAATTGGGTACTTCGTTTGGGTAATGTGCCTAGAGAGTGAATGATGCTGTTATCGTGTGGGACTCTACACAATTGTTTTGGAAAGTGGATGACACTTTCTTTGTACAAGGTTGAAAAACCTGTTTGGAGCGGCACAAGCTCGCCGATGTTGATTGACATGCGCGTGTTTGCCAATGAACCTATTGTGTTTGCTCTGTAATTTGCTCAAGGGATAACTCCTACTACGATCTTGTGACTACGGCTGGTGTTACCCATGACCAAACTTCGCGGCCGAAACAATATACTTCGTCATAATAAAAAATATGTATACAATCTCGGTAGGTATATAAAAAATTAACCAATTCTTATTTTTAAATAATTGTGTCAGAGGTAAAATTATGCGACTGTCCGGCATTCGCGACATAATACGAGTATATGGCTTTTAATTGTGAATCAAATAATACCTGTTAACGAATTGGTAAAAGCTGAAGAATATCATTGTTTTGTTGTAAATATTTTTAGAAACCCGCAGGGTATTTGATTAAAAAAAATTATGACAGATTACCAATTGACTCGATTTAATTAAATAATCACACTATACAATTCGAAAATAACGCTATTCTAGCTTTATAATGAATTTAATATTTTAAACAAAGGAAACAACCGACAGCTTATAAATAAAAGTAGGTATAAATGCAATAAAATAACCACTTAGCTGAGGTACGTAACGAACACCAACGACCTTCCTGCTCGAGCGCCAACCAACAAAATGGACGTCTAAGCGTTCGCACAGGTCTTTTATACAAGTCACTGGTGACGCTACCCACCTCGCTTACAAAAATAACTAATAAAAAATATTTTGGCCTAATACGGCCTCTCCTGACTGTGCTCGTCCTCGGGCACCACTTCTACGGCGTATTCTTCGGTAGGTTTCACTGGGGCTTCAGTCGAACGTCCTGCCTCGGTTGAGGGTCCGCTGTCCGTTGAGACGCTAGCATTGGCTGGAGGTCCAACGTCGGCTGAAGTTCCAGCCTCTGTGAACTCATCGTCATCATCACCTGGAAATGTTATTGTTCACATTAGGGTTACGTCACCTAGTTGATTTTGATCTTTCATTCATCACACATACAAGGCCCTCTGTCATACACACATCTCAAAGTAAAGCAAAATCTCGTTCGAAATCATGATAACATTCATCACTTTGCAAACATCACACGTTCGTTCTGCCTTTACTGCCATGGCTTACAAAGCTACTACACATTAAGCAATGTGTCTGAAAAGGAATGCACCGCAGCGCATTTTTATATGTGCGGACAGCGATACCGCAGTACGTGTCCAACACATCCACAGGACAGCACCGCAGCGCTTTGTCCAAATGATCGGTTCGGATACCGCAGCACCGATCCGAGCTCCAGGGGTGTCACCGCAGCGAACACCCCTCCTGACAAGTACCGCAGCACAAGTCAAGACTTCTCTGGACCATGCGCAACACGCGAAGCAGCTCAGAGTCGTCCGCATAACTGAGCGCTCGCATGACGCGCTCTGTATACTCCTATATCACACAACCTCTGTAACATAGAGCACACATTACTCACACTCAAAGAAGGATGCACAAGTGTCGGGGCACCACTCTCCTTTCCAAGGCACCATATACTGGGCGGCTGCTTGTGTCGTTTTTCCGCGAGCACCAGACAATAGTTTCAGTTCGTATCTATGGCTGGGTAAGACCTTGGTCACTTGATAAGGGCCTCTCATACCAGAGTCCAGCTTTCCCGTGCTCTGTGAATACTTAATCACGAACACCAAGTCTTTTACTTTAAACAGCTTCGGAGGACGTCGGTGCCGGTTCACAAAAGAATCTTGTTGTGATTGATTCTTCTTGAGCATCTCACTGGCTCGGCTTCTGCAAATCTCGCGCCAAGCTTGACGATTAGGTTGCACATTTTCTGTAGCCACATCTCGGACCAGAGCACGAATCAGGGGAGTGGTCGCATTAGAACCAATGAGTAAATTTAAAGCGGAATATTGTGTGGTTTTATTCTTGGTAACATTTAACACTAATTGGAGTTTCCACATATAGTCTGACCAACAAGTATTCTTATTGCTAACCTCAATCCTTATCATATTTAATACGGTACGTATGTACCGTTCTGCTTGTCCATTTGCGTGATGCATTTCTGGTGTGATATAGTGTATGTCACAACCCATATCAGAAATTAATTTAACAAAGCTATTGGACTCAAACATGCGTCCGCGATCGCAAACTAGTAACTGCGGAACACCAAATAAAGAGATTGCATGATTCATTACACGCTTTAGGTCGTCTGCATCCTGTCTGTACATAGGATACAGAAGGCAAAATTTTGAAAATGAATCAACTAAAACTAGCACATATTTGTACCCCTTAGATTCGGGCAGAGGGCCCAGAGTATCCACGTGAACTGTATGGAAAGGCAGATCTGGTTTTTCCCAAGATGTTATTGGCTGATGTGGGGCTCTAGGGATACGTTTCTTTGACACACAAGCTAGACAATGAGATACATATTTTTTTACAAACGTCTTGAGCCCTGGGAACCAGAAATGTTTAAGGATCAAATCTAAAGTTTTGTAGACCCCGATATGTTCGTGCTCATCATGAAATATTCTCAATAAGCTCAATCTATGGCCCTTGGGAACATAACATAAGAGACGAGGTTCTTCGCCGATAGGTGTATAACGGTAGTAAAGCAGATCATTTTGACAGATATATCTACGTGAATCTAAGATACCGTCCTTTAACTTTTGTAATAGATCTTGGGTCTCACTATCTGCATTTTGTGCAATTTGAGCCCAATTACGCGGTCTATCGATCTGATTTACTAGTGTCGCTGGTGGATTTCTGCTCAAATAGTCTGCGTGAGGTATAAGTACGCCCTTTCTGTATTCGATGTTAAAATTGTAATCCTGCAGGTACATCCACCAGCGAGCCACTCTCGGAAGTAAGTCCTTCTTACGCTCAGTGGCCTTCAGAGCATTACAGTCGGTGACGATTTTAAATTCAATTCCAATAAGGTAATGCCGAAAATGTTGTAGTGCTCTGACGACCGCCAGAGTCTCCAACTCGTACGAGTGGTACCTACTCTCAGCCCCCTGAGTAGTTTTACTGAAATAGGCGACCACTCGCTTTTTACCCTCGTCATGTGCCTGCAATAGTACTGCTCCGTATCCAGCACTACTCGCATCCGTATGGACCTCTGTAGGCAAATTAGGATCAAAGATCGCGAGTATGGGTTCGCTCGTTAATTTTTGTATCAAATATTGACGAGCAGATTCCTGTTCGGGTCCCCATTCGAACCGTTCGTTCTTTTTAAGAAGACGCGATATGCTAAGCGTTTTTGATGCGTAGCCCTCGATATATCGACGGAAGTAACCGGCGAGTCCCAGGAACTGCCGTACTTGTTTCACGTTAGACGGGGCTGGGGTATCAATTAGAGCAGACACCTTACGCGGACTCGGCCTAACCTGACCATGTGATATGACGCGCCCGAGATATTCAACTTCAGTGACAAGAAACGCGCACTTTCGTAGATTTACTGAAAACCCGGCGTCTGTGAGCGTCTTTAAAACTTCGCGGAGTAGATGTATGCCTTCGCAGGTAGTGCTGCTCATCAATAATACGTCATCAATATACACCAGAACTTGCCCGGCTTCAATATATCTACGAAGGGTGTTATTGATTATTCGTTGGTATACTGTCGGAGAATTACATAATCCGAATGGCATTTTTAAATATTCGTAGTGACCCTCCGGGGTCACAAAGCCAGTCTTATGAATAGACCGTTCATCAATAGGAATCTGGTGGAAACCAGATGCCATATCGATACACGAGAAGAGCTTAGAGGCTCCTAAACGATCGATGTGATCGTCTATGAGCGGCAGTGGGTACCGGTCTTTGACGGTTATTCGGTTTAAAGCGCGGAAGTCGACGCAAAGTCTATCGGAGCCATCCTTTTTCTTTACCAGCAGCACCGGGCTAGCATACTCCGATTCCGATTCCCTGACTATACCCTTCTCCAACAGATCATTTATGATTTCCCTAACCTTTAGCTTCTCTTGATACGACAGGCGGTAGGGATGGTAAACTATGGGAGTTTGGCTAGTCAAGTTGATATGCATCTTTCCGGTTTTTACTGTAGTAGAGGCAGTACCGGATATTAAAAAGCCAGAAAATTCATTAATTACCGACATCAATGTATTCCAGTCATCGCCCTGAAGGGGCGTATTAACTTCGCTATGCATATCAGCCCGAGTAGTGTTAACTTTTATAAGAGTATCGGAAGAGTGTGCTAAGTACTGCTTGTGTCTAGTCCTGAGGTAAACAATACCGTCCCTATTAAGTACATCTGTCCCTATAATGACAGGAAAGTTCATGCAAGAAGAGGGCACTATGACCAAATCAACCTCGAGGGAGAGATTCTCAAACTCGATTGTCAGTGTAACATATTCCCTAGCGGTGATTTGGGTATCGCTTATACCTTTAATAACGCACTGGTTGAATTTACGAGGGCCAGAGAATAGTTTTACTACTTCCGAAGAGATCAGAGAAACATTAATAGCACCGCTGTCTATTAAAACGTCAGTTGGAATGCCCTGAATAACTGCAGTAACGACATCACTATTATGAGAACTAGGGACAACTTCATTACATAAGTTTACTTTCCGATTTTTATAATTACTCTGAGTCTCACTACGTTGTTTTGCAAAACACTCACTTTCCTTGTGGCCTATTTTTTTGCAGAAAGAGCAAGTCGGCTTTGCTTTGTTATCTGACGGTTTAGAAGTATCATCCAAATTTTTAGATTTCTTTGAACATTCGTAGCTTCTATGTCCCATCCGGCCACAAACAAAACACTTTAAATTGGATTTGGAAACATTATGCTTTTTTATCGAAGTAGAGGGTAGACGTGTATCAGTTTTTGAACGGGAGGGTTTCACATAGATGGCTAAGAATGAGACTAGGTTCTCTGTGGTAAGCTCGGCGTTCGCGGCTGCGGCTCGCACTTGAGGGTCTGTTATACCTCGCACTACAATCTGCACCATCAACTCACTACTTAAGCCTTTTACAATACGAAGACGCAATAGCGAACGGCGAGCGTATTCCGCATACGTAGTATATTTGTCCGAAGTAGTGTTCATGACGTTAAATAAAATATTAGCGTAATCTAGCTTACGAGGACATAATGGGGTAAATTCTAACCGGAAATTAGTCCAGGAGCGATCGTTAGTAACCCACTCGTTAAGCCAGGTCTTCGCGTCTCCTTTTAAGCAGTTTGAAACTCGCGATAAACATTCAGAGTCCCCCCAACCATTTGCTGTTTTAGCACGCTCCACCTCCTCGCACCAAACCTCGATATCATTGATGGCGGGATCAAAGTTGGAAACAAAGTAGGTGTGAGACTTTTTCGGAACTACTGTCTTAAAGAAATCGGATAAGGTTTGTTGTATTGAAGGTAGTTCAACATTATCTTGAGGTTGGTCAGGGCGAGGTGGAGTTTGCGGCACACTCGATGAGTTTCCTTCTATAGCGTCAAGGCGCGCGACTATAGTACTCAGCGCCTGTTTCATAGAACTATCACGACCGCGAGACCTACGGCTAGCACGGCCACGAGAGTCGTAGCGTGTTCGAATAGGTGATTCGCGTCGGTGGTATCCACGAGAGCAGTTTCGAGACCGAGAACGAGACGAACGACTACGAGTACGTTTACGACGCGATCCCCGTGACGATTTTCTACTTTTACGACGATAGTTCACTTCAGAAGAGTCGCTACGTGAACGCGACGAACGAGGCATTGTTAGCACACAATCTAGCAGTTGGTTGTTTCCTTTTTAAACTTAAAAATCACTTGTGGACAAAGGTTTACTAATCCCACTTCTGATTTTAGAAACCCGCAGGGTATTTGATTAAAAAAAATTATGACAGATTACCAATTGACTCGATTTAATTAAATAATCACACTATACAATTCGAAAATAACGCTATTCTAGCTTTATAATGAATTTAATATTTTAAACAAAGGAAACAACCGACAGCTTATAAATAAAAGTAGGTATAAATGCAATAAAATAAAATACCAACAAAATGGACGTCTAAGCGTTCGCACAGGTCTTTTATACAAGTCACTGGTGACGCTACCCACCTCGCTTACAAAAATAACTAATAAAAAATATTTTGGCCTAATAATATATAGTTTTTTTTACAACTGCCGCACTAGGTACAAATCTTGTATTGCGAGGAAATTCACAAACACCTTCTTCACGAACACAAAGTACACCCAGATCGCACTGATATCAAAGGCATAACTACACATATCTGTATAAATCCTAGAATACCATGTTTGAATTTCAGTCACTCATTCAACCATAATTATCTCCCAGCTATTTCAATGTGCCCTTACCCTAAGACAATAAACGGTATTATTCTAATTCCCACAACAATGACCTACATTGAATTCTCAGCTGTGAATCGCGTGTTTCCGAGTCGGATTTAACCCTATCGCCTCGAGCTCACTGCTTGCTCACTTTCTTACTTCACACTGATGTTTGCTGAGTACTCAGTGAGTACGTTTTTGTACCTTTTTGTACGGTTTTGTACCAGTTGATGTCCACAGGGACCACCTAGAGATCAAAGGGTATGTTATTTATTGAGTGTGAAAGTTACTCAGCTGTGTCGAATGTGATTTTGATGTCGAACTGAAATTGCGTATGTGGAAGTTTGTAAGAAGAAAGAACTTCAGTTTTAATATTTAATGGAGGCAAGGACATATGACCAATGACTGTTAGCCTTTTTACTATAAGAGTAGGGAACGGATTATGATTAATGATGATCCTTAATCTATAACGCGAATATTAAAATAACGCACGTTACTTATTTTATTTGAATAATTTCAAATTGAAATTAAAGGTGACCAAAAACCTAAATGTAGGGGACAAAATTAGAGGAAAATTCAATTATATATTACCGAAGACACCTGTTGCACTGACACATTGTTAAATTTACGATCAAGTCACGATATCATTCAAGTATCAGTTAACTTAGGAGAATCCATTAATGACATAAGTATAATAACGAGAATGTCAAAAGTGCATTTTGAATAGATAAGTATAATTTCGAGAATGGCCAATTCTCGTAATTATACTTATTCAAAATGCACTTTTGATATTCTCGTTACTCAGATGTATGGAATGTATGGATAGTAACAATTTACTAAAGGAAAATTGTGGCGCAAGTTTATTTTCAAATGTATTCGGACGCGGTTATAGAAATAAAGAAATAGCGCTTTTTAGCTTCAAACCAAAAAGAACTCAAAAATAAACATAAAATCAGATAGTTAAACTTATGCCGTGGCTTCGCTCAGTTTATCAAACATAATAATATATGTTGGAGCAAAGTAGTTATCCGGTTGAGAGTTGCGTGAATAGTCCCCATTGTACTCTGTGATAACTCACTTTGAGTGATTTGATTTTGAGTTTTATTGGTAGCCAACACGATCATCTTCTGGAAACTGGGAGTTTAATAGTTTTTTCTATTTTGAGATTACTTAAATCTATACACATTATAAGTTTTATTATAAGTCTTTATAGCCGGTATCACTTTAAAAATGTACTACTTGAGGGCATCAGTTTAAATTTTACTGAGATTTGTTGATGCTAGGACGACTTTAGTTTTTTTATAGTCTCACGCCTGTATCCCCGAAGGGGTAGACAGAGGTGTAATATTACACCCACATTTCGCCATGAATGCTAGGAGGACGAATATTTTTTCAATGTTAGCTAATACAAATTCGTGTTTATTAAACTGATAAATATAAGCTAGAAGGTGTGTGTAAAATTGTGTAATTCCAATGTATAAAATATACTAACCATTGTTTTTTTTTTCAGGTAATATTACATTTCTGCACCGCAGCGTATACGTAAAGCATGCTTCACAAGCTAAGTAACTGTTTTTCCAATTAACTTTCATTAATTAATAATAGTGGCTTGTCATTTTTTTCATTTCATTAGGTTCAATTCATTTAATATAATAACACCCTAGCGATCTTTATAACATCATGCTGCTTCAAATAACATTGTATGGCCCCCAATTTAGAACACAATACGAGTCTTCCATCGTGCAATAATATTATATTTATATAAAAACAACAGTAAGCAAAAATGAAAAATGGCAGCATTCATACCAACACACGTCACTAAACACAATTTAGGGGAAACTGGGCCAATATGGGACCTCGCTCACTCGACTAAGGTAATAAATCAATAACACGATATTAAATAAAATTCTTCCCCGTATATCATAGGGTGTGCGTATTGTATACAAAAACGACCATTTTACCTTGAACTGTCCTTTCTAAGCACCCTAGGAAATATTTCAGGTACAAGCCCGTGGCGAGGAGGCCTAGAGAAATTGGCCGAGTCATCTGTCCAAGGCGAGTAATGCTTATTTCATGCGGGAAGTTATTGCCCTTATTAGAAGTCGATTGTAAACGATTTAGCATGGTTATTTATCGAATTTATATCTCTTTTCTATATATTATATTATTATTCTTATAAAAAAATGTATTAGTATGGTTGACAAAAGAAATCTAATAACGAATACATAAAAGCCTTCATGACTGTTACTCTTTTATTTTATCATATAAATTTATTCGATTCTGAAAAGAAGAACAAATAAAATAAGTTTCGAGTTCGTTATTCTGAGAATGTTAAAGAATCTGTATATTTGAAGAAATCAAACAAAGTATATGTTTAAACACGTTTAAGTCAACAATAGACATCAAATATTACCTACTGCTTAATTTTATATAAAGCTTTTTCATGTACCTTTATCATAATTTTTCGTACTTTCATTATTTCTTTGTTGCATTTTAATTTTATTAATATTATTCTGCATGAATATTTGACATTTTATAAAATAGAGAAACATTTAACATTTTATAAAATAAGCCATTAACACCACTGCATGCAAACTATCCTAAAATATTCGGTACAAATTTTATCTTATCAATAAACAGGCTGACGAATCGACTCTTATACCTTACAAAGCATTTTCAGTTACCAAACAAAATTGGTAAGCAATTTTAAGTAATGGTTGCAATATAATATGTAATCTGGGTTCGATCTGTACAGGAAGGTGAGAAAATTTGCTCCTATTGTCGACTTGCCGTCCTAATACGACGACAAGGGGTCGCGTTTGTAACCCAATATTGTTGCTAAGGTGCAATTTATCAAGTGTGTTCCGTTTTGGCCCGACCTCCCTTATAGATTTGTAGATACAGCCCGCTCATTCGGCCAATTGGAAGTCATTTTGTTGGTGTTTATAGACGAAAGTTATACTCTGATGGGAGAGAAAATGACGGATCGGCGTATCAAGGATGTTTGGAATTGTTTTTGTTGAAAGAAGGTTATATTTAATGTTGTTCAAGGTCCGTTTTGTTTGTTTTGCTGACCTTTTACACTACTTAGGAGTGTTATAAATTAATGTTTAGAGTATCTTTAAGTGTTTGTATCAAGTGGGAGCATAGATTTGTTGAGTTATTTCTTTTGGAAAAGCGTTTTTGTTTTAGGGGAATAAACTGAGAGATAGAAAATATTATAGTTATAAGGTCAAGCATTGTTTTTTTGCACACGACGTTGTCCTAGTAGCGCAGTCCACGTCGCTGCCGGTTATCGCGACAATACGTAGCGTGTTATTTTGATGTACAAGTCATATTACTGCAGCTTTATTTAAAAAGCCATTTTTTTATTTTTGTGTGAAACAGTAACAAACATATATACTTAACTAATAACAAGCCTTTATAAATACTAGTAAGCTATTTTACTTATTCTGCGCGTTGCCATTTGTACCCGTGTGTCCCCTTCCACACAATGCCGGAACATATTACATCAAAGGACATATTTATCTCTAACTTTTGACACGAATGTACGACACTATGTTAGCTTATATAACTCTGTGTTCTGGAGATAAGTAGTAAAGCATAGCTATTTGCCTTTGTAGATAGCTTTCGTATGAAGTAATTCTATTTTTGCTGGCCACTATGAACCGTTTTGAAAGGAACTTTGTAATATTTTAACAAGGAAAAAATCCCCGGGCCGAATTGGTTCCATTTGCACTCGCAAGTAGTTGGGCATCACACCTAGTATACTTTGGCGCGATTACCGCTTAAACTACTTAGCCATAAGTGCAATCACAAGTGCAATCATAATAAGAAACATGTGTATTATAAAATTAAGTAGTTACTTAGCCTAAGGCGTTGAATTGCGTTTCTAACAATGAATTACTTTAAAAATTATTATTGTAAGTAGATTTACAACCTTGATTATTTACTCTGAGTTTTAAAAAACATTTTATCACAGATACTATATTTTCATTGGAGCTATTTTGGTTATTTTTCTTTTTTAGAAAGTCCCTGATATTAATAAATAAAATAAACATAAAGCTCTTCGAAGAAAAGACTATCGCCCACGAACGACCTATGAATAGCGAATTCGAAAACAACTCAGGGGCTTGCTAGTTAAAGCCTACACTTAATACCCAGCTACATCAAGTAAAGAGGTAGATACAGCTTGCCCTAATTAGGGCAGCGACAGCCTAATGGAGATACCAAAAGACTGCCATGCATCGCATCCACGGCGCGCACCAATGACTTGTGATTACACTTATTAACAAACAATCATGAAACGGATACAAAGAATACCCCGGATTATCGACCTCACTCGCATTATAAGGCGTCGCGAATCTATCTTTCTTTATTTGATCTGAAAATCCCCAGTCCAATAAACTGAAGAATAACTTTTTGTCCAACCCTCTTCTTGACGCTAAAAGAACCCCGTAAAACCCGCAAGGGACCTATAATCATCAACTTAAACAGATAATTTTATGATCACTCAATTTAATTCCGATTGTAATAAATTTAAAAATGGCCGGTATTTTTGTTCCGAGATAGTAATTCAATTTATAAACTTAATTAGATTCTTTACAAGTCTATTAAAGAAGTGGCCGTCAACAACTTAGTTTGTTTGAAGCGGAGCGGACAGTTGGCCTAATTTCTTTATAAAGTGGATTGAAAAAGTAAAATGTAAGTGGTATTAAAGAACTACCGCTCGCCTTGGGCTTAAGATATGCTTATAACATGACCATATTATTTATATTTCCATTAATTCAATTGTATTTTGACTTAACACGACTGATGGTCCTAAAATGGTTGAACGGCAATAAAATTGTCTATATCATAGATAGACAGCTTTATTATTCGTGTAGGTAACTTTTTCATTTGTTTTCGACGAACACAGTTACATGATTGGAATCATATTTAAAATAGTTTTGTATTTATGTAGCAGGCCTCTTTCGTTTCATCATCATCATCAGCCCGATGCAGCCCACTGCGCGATATATGCCTCTTAAAGGCACGCTACTAAGCTCTATTTTTTGCTTTGTTGTTCATTCACTTTAATATTTTAAAATAAGATCAATATATCTTCTACTTTCTCCAACGTTTCGCCAAAAGCTATAGCTATAAAAATGTTGACTATATAAACACGTGGAACATAAAATATTCCTTTAAGGATTTACTCCTTTACATACCTAGATGTTTAATCACAGTAGTATATGAAGGCGATACATATACCACTGTGATAAAACATCTAGGTTATAAAATACAAAGTATATAACAACAACTGTAGCTCTCCCGCACCCCTCGAATGCATCGATATAATAGTTCAATTAAATTCCTCGGATGGAATCACATGCGATACGTTCGTTGAGACACGATCGCTGTGTAGTTTGTTACAAATTGTTTATTGTTACTTACAATGATGTTTGCGTTTATATTTCAAAGCTCATAAAAGGCGGTGATAGCCTCGTGGAGATACCAACAAACAGCAATGCAGAGGGTGTCGGGTGACGACGTACAACCACATGAGTAAATAAACCGAACAGAGACAAAGCTTCTTAAAGAGCTTGTAAATTTGTTACCTATTTTGATAGGGTTGTCACAAGAGAACGTCAAACGAAACGTCAAATGAAACTTTTGTCAAATAATGCTAGAAACCTTGACAAATTACTTACTCTAGTAATTACTTTTTTATTTTTTTGTTTTTTAATAGTTTATTGTTTCTTTTAATGGTATCGTAAATTCTGAATCTAACATATAGTTTTTTTAGTAATGCAACGGGAAACACAAGGCATATCAAATATACAATCTTCAAAACGTTTAAGTATTTCGTTGCCAACATTGACAATATTTACTTCAAGATCGAAATATTGGCGAAACTTTTGCTCGAGCAATTTTATTCAACAAATGCGATAAAATTATCAGGAGTTATAATTAAAATGTCCGTGTGGTGACGGGTTAAGAATACGGAATGTCACCACCCCATATCATCCCATGGGTGTCGTAAGAGCCGACAGAGGGAGCATATTATGCAGAGAACAGCAATGTAAGAGAAGGAAAACTTGATACAAACCCTATACCAACCCGTTTGGTATAGTAGGCCAATTCCTCCTTTCAAAGGAGAGGCCTCGGCCAGCAGTGGACTGTTAAGGGCTGATGATGAATAAAAAAATGAAAAAATGAATGAATGAATAATTAAGAAACCCACTTACCTACTACACTACTCCTTGGGATAATTAAAGTATGATATATTTTTATTTCTTCTAGTATATTCATACACACAGTACAATAAACAACCATTATTAATAATAAAATACCACTTTTTTACATTAAAATATTAAAACTTGCAACGTACAAAACAAACAACGTGCGTCGTAATAACCCTAATATTGTCAACTGACTGTGCCTACGTAAACCGGTATTTTCCAGTCTCGCCGTGTACACGATAAGCGGCCAGTGGTCACGCACTCACACATTCGCGCTGTTGCATGAAGCTTTGTCTCTGTTCCGTTTATCTACTCATGTGGTACAACTCTGACTTTTCGAGGTTATAAGCGTATACATTGTTGTTGCTTGCCCGTGGGTCGAAGGGCACGTCAAGCCATCAGTCCCAGCTGCGATGAATATCTTTGACAGTCTTTATGAAGAGTCAATATCTTTCAATATACTGACCCTGGACTAAGTCATGGAAAATCGTTATCCTTCTATAGAAAAGCTAATATTCTTTTAAATATAGTGAGACTAGAAACTGGACGTCGGACTTCAAGGTGATAGACGATGATGATCTGCGGTCGCAGAAAACTTATAGAGCATCGAACTCTTAACACAAGATCCAGTGCTAAGATGCGAAAAACCGTTGGTTGGCTCATAGGAAATAAAGTACCCAAATCTGCCCCAAGAGCCGACAGCAAAGATACGACTATAAAGATCTGTGAAACAACGAGCCATTCAGTTTCCTATACAAATATTTATAGCCAGTCCGATACCTGTAGCTATCCATGTACAGTCGGCAGTAAATATTAATGTACAATTAGACCCGGTACAGTCGGCTGCATATTCATACGGCTATTTAGTTCGTAATAACTCTACGGAACATAGAGCTACGAATCTCATAGAGATGGCAATTTTTATGTTTATGTAGAAAAGGTCAGAATTCGCAGTTTTATGTGTCGTTCAAGAGTATAACTGTTATGTTGTACCTCAAATGCTGTTATGTAATAAAATGTGTGTATGGTGATTAAGTTTATCGTTGCGGTCAAGTACAAGTTCTAAGGTCAAATACCTAGTTAGTTCAACTGTGTGGATTTGTTTGCTAAGATTAGAGTTGGTTTCGATGAATATTTTTTTGTCTACAGATATATAGATAGAGTTGTAGGTTTTTATGATCAACGTTAGAAGTAAAAAGTAGGGATATATTATAATAAAACAGCTAAACGGAAATTAGGATAATATCGACGCAAAGTTAACTTATTTCATGTTTCAATAATCACAATATACTTAGACCAACTTGTGATTATTCAAACATCGTGGGGAAACTAAAATACTGCCATGCAAAAGGTTTCAGATTCAAACACAACCCCTGACATTTCAAATTTAAACTTTGAATAAATACACCAAGAGTAGTATATTCTTTTCTCGAAAGATATGACATGTGAGGTCTGTCAACCTGCTAGCCTTACCTTTCTCATAGTGTGTAAAAGCCTTTGCCAAGCAGTGGGCTTGTTTATAAATAGGACTAATATTATTTAGGACTATTATTCGTCAGCGACGTAGTTCCACGGAATCAACAGCTTTTTCAATTTGCTCCGTTAAAATTATTTAGAAAACCTAGTATTTTAAATTGTGACATTAAAAACCTATTATACATACAAACAAGTTGGCTAAAGGTCTAGTGCAGTGATCATTGTTATTGTACAAAGTGATATAATTGTGAATTTAACAATATAAAAACATCGAACATCAATTGAACGTTTTATACGACGATTACGCGTAAGCGACGCGCTCTCCACGGCGCATAAGCCCTTTGGATGCGACGACGCACAGGAGCACAGCTAGTTGTGTTGCGAACTACGAAGACTGGTTTGTTTCACCTACCTGCTTATTTATTATAATTATATTATTATTACTATAAAGATTGTTTGCAATGAATACACAAGATTGTGCTGGATGTCCTAATATCTTGAATGGTATTGCCTTCTTACACTGCAGTCGATGTCCCGATAAGTAACATTAAAGTTGTATGAATTTTAGTAAAAAGGACTTCAACAAGTTTGATAAAGACTTAAAGAATCTTGGGTGTGTCCGACTTGCCGCAATAAGGAGCCAAAACGGGGCGACAACACTAACACGCCCGTGCGTTCTCAAGTGGCAGCCGTGGTTTGGCGCGCAGAGCCCCAGCCAGCCACTGTACACGACAACGTTACCTTACGTTCTAAGCGATAACTAAGTGATACTTAATATCTTGCAATGGAGTGTCAAAAGTGTAAAAAGGTATTATCAAAAAAAGGAGCCCACTTCATGTGCCAAGGTTCCTGTCAAGGAACATTCCATAGAAGCTGCGTCAAAGGCCTTGCTGCAGACATGAAGGCGGGAAAAAACAGGATCTACTGTAACAACTGTGAAGATGAGGGCTCTGACGAAGAAGAAGTGGAGGAAGAGCTACAAGATGTTGATAAAATATTGAAAGACATTCAAAAAAAGGTCAGTGCCATACCCGGACTTAAAAAGCATTTAGACACAATACAGCAAAGCATTAGCGTATTATCAGATAAATATGATACACTATTATTTGAACACGAAGAATCTAAAGGGAAAATCTCGAAACTTGAAAAAACTGTGGCTAATATTAACAACAGGTGTGTATATTTAGAGAAATGCAATATCGCACTTGAGCAGAAACTACAGGATGCAGAGCAAACATCGCTTAAACAAAACCTTGAAATTGTCGGCGTCGAATACATACCTGGTGAAAAACTAAGAGAAATTGTGACCAAAATTGGAGATAAGATAGGCGTAAAGAGCAATGACATAGAATGGGTAAAACGGAACAAACATTCCAAGAAGGAAAACAAACCATCTTCAATAATGGTTGGTTTTAAGCCGTCTGGCATTGAATCAAGGGAGGAATGGTTAGCCAATCGACGCAAACTGATCGAGTTAAATAGCAGTATCTTTACCGGCGGATCGGCTACAAACAAAGTATATATCAATGAAGACTTAATTAAAGCTACGAAGACGCTGCTGTGGAACGCAAAAAGACAACTCAAAGGTATTTATAAATATATATGGGTGACTAATGGAAAAATTCTGGCAAAAAAGAAGGATGGCGACAATACAATATGGATTAGAAACGAAAATTACCTCGGCCAGTTAACAAAGTAAAATAATAATCTGGAATTGTAGGTACTTAACCGTGATTAATCATAGTTTACCAAATTCGCCGATTTTAATCATTTTAATTTGATAGCGGATAATACTGTAAACTACACCTGTACTAATGACCTAAATAATTGGATAAGTTCAATTGTACACAACAAAGGACTATGTATTCTACATGTTAACATACGTTCCCTAAAAAAACACTTTAGTGAACTACTTTTAACTATAAATTACTGTTTAGATAAACTAGACGTAATAGTTGTAACGGAACCTAATATTAGTCACGACTTAGTGTCATTATTTTCAATAAATACGTTTACGCGACCGGGTCGAAGAGGTGGAGGTGTATTGGTGTACACGCGTGAATGTCTGAATGCGCGTGTGTGTGAGTTGTCACAGTCCACAGGTATGCGTTCGGCGGAGTGTGTCTTCATAACACTCCAGTACAATAATGAGAAAATATACTTATTAGCAATATACAGACCGCCCCGAATCAATAAACAGACTAATTTAAACCGATTTATAGATGAATTTCGAAGCCTTATTGTAAAAATACCTAAATATTCTAAAGTAATTTTCTGTGGGGACATAAACATAAATTTGTTAAATTGCCATGATAAATTTGTAATATCTTACGAAAATCTATTATCTGAACACGGATTCATAAAATGCATAAATGATATTACTAGAAAGGAAATTGTTTCAGGAAAGCCAGTTCAATCTTGTCTTGATCATATTTATATTCGAGCAAATAACGCCGACATGTATTCAGCTGTAATAAAACAAAAAATAGCAGATCACTATTTCGTTTCTGCTAATGTACAGTGGAGACGCACACCGCCGAGGAGCGATGCTCAATCGTCACTGCCACGACACGTGACCTCTAAGCGCGTCCTAGACAATAACAAAGTTCGAGAGAAATTATTAAGTACTGATTTCGACCACCTTATGAAATTAGAATGTCCTATTGTATTGTATAAAGCATTTAAACAAATATTCGTTGATATCTATAATGACTGCTACGTAAATAAACGTGTTTCAAACAGTGACAGGAATAACAAAAAATGGATTGACAACAAATTGAAGTGTATGATAAAGGAAAAAGATAGGTTATTTGAGTTATGGAGCAATGAACCAAAGAATATGTTAAAGAGACTTAATTATACTAAATTTAGAAATAAATGCCAAAAAGCTATTATAAAAAGTAAAAATATATATGATAAAAAAAGTATATTAGAGTGTAATAAAAACATTAAAAAAGTATGGGAAAGGATAAATACGATGTTAGGAAACAATAAGCAATCTGTTGATGATTTAATTTTATCAAACATGAACGGACAAGACAGTATTATTGACATAAGTAATAATTTTGCGTCTACCTTCGATAGAGAAATAGAGGAAATAAAACATAAGTGTCATGAGATCTGGTTAGATAGGCAGACTTATGTAAAAGCCTCGGACATGTCCATGAGGTGGCAACCAGTAAGCCCTAAATACGTCAAAAACATAATTAAAAACATGAATGTAAATAAGTCACCGGGAAGCGATCTTGTGCGAATGTCCGACCTTAAAATAATTATTGATAAAGTAAGTCCCGTTTTAGCTAAACTAATAAATCTAACTGTCAAAAACCACAAATTTCCTAATAAGCTTAAAGAGGCAATAGTACGCCCAATTCATAAAAAGGGTGATCGCAAAAATGTTTCAAACTATAGACCTATTTCCATTTTATCTAGTATAGATAAAATCATTGAAAAGTGTATAGTCAATCAATTGAGTAACTACTTACAAAAAAATAATATTATTAACGAGTGTCACCACGGTTTTCTAAAAGGGAAAAGTACAAATACATTGCTTGCAAAATTCACAGAAGAAATAAATAGTTGCTTAGATGATAAAAAATTTGTTATTACAATATTTTTTGATTATAAAAAAGCATTCGACACTCTGCAGTTTGATACCATCCTGAAAGCAATGGAGGAGTGTGGGGTGGGAGAACCACTAAATCCTTGGTTTCGTGATTACCTCACCGCGCGCTCCTACCGTGTGAAGGTGGAGGATACTCTTAGCGACAGAGTCGAGGTGCGGAGTGGGGTGGCTCAGGGCTCTGGATGTGGACCAATTTGTTACCTTATGCATGTTAACAGCCTGTGCCGAGTGCTGCAGCATTGTTCAGCTTATATGTTTGCAGATGACCTGTGCATACTTCGCTCCGGAACTAATATAGATGATATCTGTCAGCTAGTTCAACAAGATATAGACGCTGTTGTCAAATGGTCGCATGACAATGGCATTATATTAAATGCCAGTAAAACTAAATTAATGTTAATTCATTCACCATACTTACAACCTCATGGGGTGACTCTACCCTTACTTACCCATGATTATACATGTCACCATAATAACTTACTGGACTGTAAATGTAAACCTATTGAAAGAGTTAACTGTGTTACTTACCTTGGCGTGAAAATAGATGATAACTTTTCCTGGTCACAACATGTAGACTACATTTCTAGTAAACTAAGAATATTATTGAGTAAAATGTACCACCTAAGCTTTAAAGTACCTATTAATATTTTAAGATGTATTTATATGTCATTAGTTGATTCTATTATGAGCTATGCTCTTGACAGCTATGGGTTAACATTCAAAACTAACTTAGATAGATTGGAAGCTCTTCAAATTAGATTTCTAAAACTACTTGTTACTAAAAAAACTAAAAGCAGCTGTAAAGGAGACTATAGAAAATTATTTAAAATATGCAAAATTCTACCGATTACTCTCAAACATAAATATCTTTTATTAGTTAACCACCACTGTACCCAAGAGCATAACTTAACTTACGTAAAGAACAACCATAATACACGATCTATGGCTGCTGGTAGATTCAATGTACCCAGAGTCACCAACTACTTTGGTGATAGAACATTAAAAAAGAGAATACCTTATCTATTGAATAGTCTGCCGGCAGACATAAGGAGTGAAACAAATTCAAACAGGTTTAAACGTAAATTAAAGTTATATTATTTAGAAACATTTTAAGTTATATATCGTTGTGTTTAAGTTTTGTAACGTTTATTTAGAAATAGTTTAAGTTATATATAAATTTAAGTTACAATATATATAGAATACTTAATTATAAGTTCATTTAATTGTATTGTAGACTCATTGACCCCACAGTCAAACCATTGCAACGGTTTTGTGGGGCTTAGCTAATAAGATACTTACCTTGTGATGTAAAGATAAATAAATAATAAAAAAAAATATTACAGTCGAGTCCATCGTGCGTCTAGTCAATATTCCACGCATGGATTTGCCTCGTAACTCGATGTTATTCCAACAAACGTTCAGCACAATTGTAGGCCAATAATAATTAATTCTATGATTTATACTATTCCGAGGGACTCTGTTATTGCGAGGCATTAGGCTCAGCGGGCCTCAAGGTCCAAATGTAACAATTAGTTGTTCGATTATGTAAAATAGAGATGTGTTTTGATAGGGTGTGTTTATGTGAACGTAATTGAGATATGAGGGAAGATTTAAGAGACAGATTTTGGTTGTGTCGGGAGTAGTTTTGTTCGATGGTGCAATAAATATATTGTTGTCACTTTGCTAATGTTGGCTTGAAATTCAACGTTTTGTTTTAATTACAGTTGTAGTTATTTTAATGGAGCTAATTATCTTTATTTTTAAGGCTAATTTCGGTATTTATTTAAGTTTTTATTGTTATTTTGTTGCAGTTAAATGTAACTGCAAGATAATCACAATAAAATCTGTAAAAAGCTGCGAAAGGGATAACGAATTATATCGCTTGTAATAATGCAATTCATGACTTTAGAACTTATTAAATAATATTTTAAGAACATATATCACGTATTTCCTGCTTGTTAAATACTAGCTGTTTCCCGCGGTTTCACCCGCGCCCTGAGGGAACTACTTCGTGTACCCGGCTAAATTATAGCCCAAGTTACTCCTTGGTACATCAGCTATCCGCCAGTGAAGGTCCCGTCAAATCGGTCCAGCCATTTCAGAGACTCCACAGCAGCAGTAGTTTCTGATTATACGCGAAAGAAAAGGACAGCAACGTTAAGAAATCATTTTGTGACGTATGTATGTCACAAAATGATCTCTTAGAGCGGTTTCAGATTAGCGTATTTTTCTGAGCGTACACGGTCGTTTCAGCATACGCGCTTACACGCGCGCTACATTACGAGCTTCAAAAAATCGAACGGGCATATTTCGGCGTGTTCGCTCGAAACGGTAGTGACATCTTGTCAGTGTCAACATGGATTCTGACGGCTTGCGGCTATACGAGCTTAGAAGCGCGTCAACGCTCGTACGAGTTGCGCGTGTGCCAAAAGGCGAGCCTTTACGCGCTTCCAAAAACGAGCTTATACGCGCGTATAAAACGCTAATCTGAAATCGCCCTTAACTTATTTGTCCTTGAGTGACACATGAATTTACAAGCATGATGTCAATTAATTATATTTGCATTTGTCTGTCATTTCGCTAGCTTTACTTAAGCAAAAACCAGCGGTAATTAAAATCCAGTTCTTAAATGAAAAATCCATTTAATAAATTCGTGTCTAGTAATAAAATATATAAAATACGCCAATGCGAATTCAATGTACACGACACATTAATGCTTAAAGCTTGCTCTTATGTAAAGATAAGCAGAGATAAGTTGCTCTTTGTTAAATCTTATCTTATCTCAATTTATTGTTAAGATATCTTAAAAGAATAAACTTATAACAGTTTATCTTTGAGATCTGACGCAAAGAAAGGAAATTAAGTTTCTTTATACGGTAAATTAAGGATTATGGTAAACGGGATAGATATAGCATGTTTTATTTTAAGTTCTTGTGCTCCGGTTTATTTTTGTAATAGGAGATTATCTGCCACCGTCTTTACATCAGCTATATTGATAATAAGCAACATTTGCTACAATCCATGTGATGATGGATCAAGAATACTATGTACAGTCGAACAATTTCCTGCTAGACCACCATAAAGGCGAGAATCGCTCAGCAAGACATCGTCGCTTCAAGTGCTATTTTACACGCACATTGACACTCGTATTCAAAATTTTCGTTTCTAGTGTGCCTCGACTCTATAACCCGTATTTATAAACAAGTAATTACTTGGTGCTAAGTAATTACTTTATTAAGTAATTACTTGACGTTAGAATGCTTCATTAAAAAATCTTATTCTATAGTTGAGTAATGTGCGTTACTTACTTCAGTAAATGCTTAAGTAAGTAACAGTTCTTGAGAGTTCTTGCCGACTGGTAACACTGACTTACTACGTTTTGTTTCATTAGAAGATATACGTAAAATGTAGGTAACTATAATTTAACGTCTAAAATATTACTTAAATTTTATGTTTCTTCTTAATTCCAATAAATCTACGTTTGAACCACCAATGCTAATAAGTGATTTAATTAAAAATAAGAGATGTAAATCTTGGGCAAAACAAAACGTTTGACATGACAAAACCCAACGAAATTAGAAAGTATCTTTTTACACTTGAATTAGCTACTGACACATGTTTAATTTTATATCCTTTGTTGACTTCGTCAGTTTAAGATCGCTATATTATTCTTTTGATTTGTTTGAATTTAAATTGTTTGATAAACTATAATTATGTCCGAAAAATCACATTCATCACAACACTTTTGGAAAAACGAAATCTCTTTTTAAAACTATCTTCCGAATAATCATTAAATGGATCCACATCACGAAAGTAAACTTTTCGACTTCTGGGCTCAGCAACTTAAATCTCCGATAGAATATCGACATCAATATTATCTATAACCCCAAAAATAGCTTCGATGCTTTCCATTGCTAAGACAAAATGCAACTCAATAGTCAAATTCTATTGCTCAAGTAACCAAAATGGCGACTATTACTTGGCTAAGAATTCTAACTTTTTACAGTTCTATTTTTAAGCAATTACTTAACTATAGAATAGAAATCATGACTTAAGTAACTACTTTTACTCAAGTAATTACTTTTACTTGTCTATAAATACGGGTGTATGAGCGAGCCAAGGGATTTTTTTTCAAACTGGTCTAACGCCGACTTGTTTGATTGTTCATAGGTACCCTATTTCATTCTGTGGGTGTAGTTAGAGATGACTAATGCAAATACACAAAGCAAATTGTCTTATACAAGCTCTGCTTAGTTTGGGACTCGATGGTGTTGTGTGGTATAAACTACAAATAAAACCTTTCTGACCAGTGCGGTATAATATATTATTATAGCCAAAACCTCCTCTTGCCTCACAATGATATTATGACGCAACGGTTGGCGCAGCGGTACTGTAAGCGCCGAAAGTCGCGGGTTCGATTCCCGCTCAAGTCAAACATTTGTGTGCGTGAACATGGCTGTTTGTCTTGGTCTGGCTGTTTCTATGTATAATATGTGTGTATTTACAAAAAAAATAAGTATAATATGTATGTTTATCCATTGTCTAGTCCAAGCTCTGCTTAGTTTGGGACTAGATGGTGTTGTATTTACACAACACCATCTTTTCTTTTTTTTTTACGTGGGGAAACTCTTTTGCGAGTGCCTCTCCGCGGGGCGCGCAGAGAGGGTATGTCGGACTCCCCGGGATGGAAGACAGGTTTACCGACTAAAACCACCACGATAGCCGCCTCAGCGCTCAAGAGAATGGGACACAGGGAACGCGGGTATGCTGCTCCTGGGTCCCTTACGCTTGTTCCGTAGTAGGGCTCAGTCTCTGGGAGGGCCAGGTTGGTAGTGTCCTCCCTTCGTTACCTCGTAGGTACTGTGCAAGTACAGTGGTCCCTCGACTATCCGAGACCGCTGTCTTCTCGGGGTCGTTTTTGGTCGGGCAGCCAGATTGCCATCTCTGATTGCCCACGGCCCCAAGGAGGAGTCGGGCTAGCGACTATTGCCACCGCCACGACGTCGCCTGCGTCTGCGGGCGGGATCGGCTCTCTCGCGATCCCGCTCGGCAGCCTCCTTCTGGAGCATTACCGCTTCACAGAAGGAGACTACAGCGTCCCACCTTATGTCTTCCGCCAGCATGGCCTGGACGACGGCCGGCGGAGAAAGATCCCCTCCGATAATAGAGACCAAGACTTGCCGCTCGGATTCCCATGCAGGGCAATCAGAGAGCGTATGCTGGGCAGAGTCCAGGTCACTGTCGCAGTGGTGGCATGCCGTCGTCTCCTCGCGTCCGATTCGGTTCAAAAAGGCCCAAACTAAGCAGTGGTAGAATATTATTATTATTATTAAACAAGGATTTCCATGTAGGTACAGTAGTGGACAACAAAAGCCTAATGGTGTTATTTAGGTATGCAACTTATGTGTTGCGTGAGTAAAAAAATTAAAACGTTCTTTATAAAATGGATTTATCGAGCTAAAACTGTTAAAACGATTCATGAGTTGTTATCTTTATGAAATCAAAGCACACCATTCCAAATCCACACCGCAGTAAGGTTGCTTACTTTAAGTCATCTTTGTGATGAGTAATAAAGCAATGGCCTGTTGCATATTATCCTATATGAATATATTTATTTAGTACAGCGGACCTCACGCGAAGTGATTTATTTTAATAAATGGACTATAGCAATAATTGTCCGCCACAAGATTTGTTTCATGCAAATCAATAGTAGCCTTATTAGCATAACAGTGCGGGCATCAACCGCTAGTGGTAGAGCTTATCGATGTTTAAATATCGATGGGAAATTTTGTCGATATCTTTTGGGATTTGGTGTTTTCTCTCAGACGTGTACCCTATAGATTTGTAGTAATACACCCGCCCAATGTCTCGTAAAAATAAAAGAAAAGAATATGAATTGAGATTTTAGATTATTGAGCACAATAATATAATATACTAGCTGACCCAGCGAACTCCGTATCGCCTTTTTAAGAGATTTTATTTAATTCCCTTTTTTCCAAGCCCCTTTTCCAAAGTTACCATTGACTTAGTACTTAATCTTTTATCATTTCAGAGTCTACATATACTTGATGAACAAACAAACATAGATTTTTATATAATATTGAATTCTCCATTCCTTAAAATATCGGAGACGATACCCACATCGACTTTAAAAAAGAATCCCGTCCGCCATCGTTGATTGCCTATCCGCTATCTTTGATCACGAAATAGATGTTGTATTTGGATTTACCATTCCTTAAATCATCAGAGACGATACCCATATTGATTTTTTAAATTTTTCCCATCCGCCATCTTTGATTACCCATCCACCATCTTGAATCACCAAAAAGATGTTGTATTTGGATTCCCCATCCCTTTAAACATGGGAGACGGTACCCATATTGATTCTTCAAAAAATTCCCATCCGCCATCTTTGATCATGAAATAGATGGTGTTTTTGAATTCCTCATTCCTTTAAATATCGGAGACGATACCTATATCGACTTTAAAAAAAATCCCGTTCGCCATCTTCGATTTCTTATCCGCCATCTTTGATCACGAAATTGATGTTGTATTTGGATTCTCCATCCCTTAAATTATCAGAGACGATACCCATATTGATTTTTTAAACTTTTCCCATCCGCCATCTTTGATTTCCCATCCACCATCTTGAATCACGAAACAGATGTTGTATTTGGATTCTCCATCCCTTAAATCATCAGAGACGATACCCATATTGATTTTTTAAACTTTTCCCATCCGCCATCTTTGATTTCCCATCCACCATCTTGAATCACGAAACAGATGTTGTATTTGGATTCCCCATCCCTTTTAACATCGCAGACGATACCAATATGGACTTTTTAAAATTTTCCCATCCGCCATCTTTGATCACGAAATAGATGTTGTATTTCGATTCCCCACCCCATAAAATATCGAAGGCGATACCCATATTGATTTTTTAAACTTTTCCCATCCGCCATCTTTGATTTCCCATCCACCATCTTGAATCACGAAACAGATGTTGTATTTGGATTCCCCACCCCATAAAATATCGAAGGCGATACCCATATTGATTTTTAAAATTTTCTCATCCGCTATCTTTGATTTCCCGTCCGCCATCTTGGATCAGTAAATAAATTTCATATTATTAATCAGCGTCCCGAAAATCTCGAAAACGATACCCATATAGATAGTATACTATTCGTTTAGCCTTTTTTTGTCTTTGACCCAACCTACCCCTTCTCGTTTGACCATTTTATTATTTTTGTCTGGCCCCTAAAAGTTGTGGCGTAATTTTATATAGCCTATAGCCTTTCGGAATAATTGGGCTATCATAGGCAATAACAATTTTTAAAATCCGACTGCTAGTTCCTGAGATTAGCCGACATTATCTTTTAGCCTTTTTAGCCTTTTGCCCGGCCCCAAGGGGTCAAAGCGTGATGTTATATAGCCTATAGCCTTCCGGAATAACTGAGCTATCGTATACAAAAAGAATTTTTCAAATCCGACCGGTAGATCCTGAGATTAGCGCGTTCAAACAAACAAACAAACAAACTCTTCCGCTTTATTATATTAGTATAGATGTAAGTTAACATTCATTATTTTGATATTTCGTGCTCTATCTCTCTCACTATTCGTTTTTTCTGTATTTTCTCTTTTATTTTTGTTACTGAATATCAGCGTTTTTCAAGATAAGTGTTCGTCAAGAGAAGAAATAAAAAAATGCGTGCTCTTGGCTAGCACCGACTTCAAACATTTAATTGTTGAACAAATTCACCACTTTTCATTTCACAGATTTAAAATCGGCTTAATGTTTTAAATTATTTTTGACAGCTACTTAACCAAAACAGTCCACATTTAGATTTAGAGACAAACATTATCAAATTGATTACAGTACTGATTACTTGCATAATTAAGTTAAATTATAAATTAATTATAATTAGTTTACCGATAGCGAATACAATTGCACATTATGTTAATTTGTTGTTTTAGTACAATATATTAAATTCGTTAGGTAATTATCGTGATGCTGATATTGTGAGATATATAAGCAACGCAAAAATTATATGCAGAATATTTTCTTTGATTTTACATTTCGCTTTACCAAAGAGGGTCATCTGGTAGATTATGTTTTAAAGACAACTCACAGACTTGGAATAAATTCTGAATAATTAGAAAAGGATGAATTATTTTCAAATGATCACTGTTTGCCTCCTAAACTGTCCCACTGCAGGGCAAAAGCCTCCCTACCCTCTTTCCGCCTCTCTCTATCGAAACTCTTTATTATAACGTTTGAAAACATTTTGCATACTAACCTTAAATCTGCCGCGAGGCATCTTTCGACCAGGAGACCCACAAAGCCCAAAAATCGGCAGATATACAGCAGAAATGTCAAGTTTATAGTAGTATAAAGCCTTAGCAGACCTTTCCAATATCCTTAATTACAATGGTCCCCAGTTTATAGTAAAAGGATAATGCCTCAGTATAAAGCAATTGCAATGAAGTTTACTATGCAATTTATTAAAGAGCCTTTTAAAATAGCATACGTTTTTGATACATTCATTTATTCTCTTTTAGCCAAAATGGATCTATAAGCCAAAATGAATGGATAGAGTGATTGCATTAATAATCTCACGTTTGACCTTTTCTCATAAAAATGCGCGTATGTGAGAAAATTCTGTTGTCGAGAAGGTTCTTCATTATTGATGAATTTATGATTTTTAAATATCTCAGTTATTGTAGGCTTAGAAGAAATGTAGCAAGTGGAAATATTATTGAGGTACAACGCATATCTATTATGAAAATTGGTAATTTATTTTGTGTTTGAGTCTTCTGAATTGTATCTCTTTTGTTAAAATACCTAGACAAAAAGTAGTCTTGCGCTCTAGCTTCAATTAGGGTCATAAAAAGATCTCATGGAGTCAAGAGTCTCTTCAAAAACTGCCAAAATAGACGCAAGTATCACACTAGTACCTTTTTCATCCACGGTGTTTTCTTAAAAAGCTAAGTCACCAGTCTTCACGGCGACACAGAGCTCTGTTTAAGTCACATTTTAGTCTGAAGTTAGATGTGAGTCGCAGCGCCCTTCAGACCGTAGCGTGACATAACGGACGCAACTAAGGAACCCCAATAATATATTCTGTTGTTGAATACCAAGTAATTATGTCCACGTTTATTTACATCGCGGACACCCTGCACCGTGTTAACACTCCACTTCAATTTGAATGTCAAATTCTCGTATAATTTTAAAACTGCTTGAAAATTTTGCATAAATTTCGTATGCGTGACGCGCACCCCAAGAACAGATTTTTTCATACAAAACCTTTTTCGGGTTTTAATTGAATAAAATATACAGGACCACCCGACATTACATGTAGCAGCGCGTTGTATTTTTTTATATATTTTTTTCTTTTTTTAATTAAATGGAGTTAATTAAAAACGGTCTCGAATTATTTTCGAATCGTAAGTGTGCCCGTGTTAATTTAATTTGCTTTTATTGACCTTTTTATATTTAAGATAATTGTTATTTTAGGGTGTGTTTAAAACATAGCTGTTGCAAATTTTCTCAACTTAAACTTCTATATGAATGCTGTGATCTCTGTCTTAGGGCCAATTTGGTACATGGCTGGTGGTTATATTATGGTTGCTGTCAAAAAGTATAACCTGGATATAATTTTCATTTTACAGTTCTCGAGGATTCCTCAATAGAAATTCAATAATCATAATTTCAGAAGGCCGTCCTTTTGTTGTTAGTAATTGTTTAATTGTTATCTTTTGAAGGGTAAATATAATTATTTTGAAGGACCTTTGCTTCGAGGAAAATACTACGTTCAAGTAAGGATCACGTGGTACGACTCTCCTCCTAGTTTCTATCGATATCGATAAATAAAACAATAGGCACATTCTCTGATATATTCATGATTATTATATATTCGACAGATGTATCCCAACGAACAAAAAAATATTCGATCGCCGTCTCATATTTCATTGCCGTCAATTTTTTTAAACAAAAATTATTATTGTTCAAAAAAGTGGTTTTTACCATTGTGACATTTTAAGATATAATTGATTGCTATATATCTTATTGACAATCCAATATGGCGATTGATTTTTTTACCAGTAAAATTTATTGCATGATTGTCTCGAAAGCGGTTTCTCAAGGACTTTTATTATAATAATATATTTTATAAGTAGCTGAATTTGTTTTGCTGTTTTGGTATTAAATAAATGTGTTTTTGCATCCGTCATTAGGTTGTATTGACTTTTTAGGAGTGGTGTCGTATATCAATAGAAATTATTTGGAAACTAAATTTAGATGTCGCTAGTTGTTTGATTATAAATAACATTTTAGACTGTAGGTAGTGATGAGTATATAAAATAATTAAATAGCCATCATTTTTTAATTTAAACTGTTATACAATTTCGTTTAGAAATTTTACGAAAACTAAGATATCTGAGGAATAAATATCCGCTAAATTAAGCTATAATGATGATACACGTGAAAAGTTGAAATTGTTTATTTGTAAAATTGATCATTATTCCATCCATACAATCATCCTGAACAACAGCTCATGTCTCGATTTTCTCCCATCCATAATTTTACACTACAATTCATCCATAGCATCATTAACAAACTCCTTCTCCATTCCCATCCCAACTAAAAATTTCACTTAAAACTTGTACTTACATCATTTCACAAAGGCACACTTTACTGTCTAGTCATCATTAAGAAAACAATAAGGGGTCATTGAACCCTCCTACACGGTAGAAAGTTGTTGTAAGGCTTTTAATGTCTCATAAACTATGGTTGATATTAATTACGGTACTTTGAATTAATGACATGTGATTAGAAATTGACAATAAAATTAGATTTGGTGTACTAGAGGAATATTCATGGGTTTTGTGTAGAAATTTAAGGTTCAGTGGTGTTTTATGGGTTCTAAAACGTTCCCGCTGGCATATTGGTGGCTTGGTATGTGTAAGTCGACTGCGGGGTCCCAGAATCAGTACAACGTGGGTTTTTTCAGTTTTTTTTGGCAGGAAGTATAAATTATAAAAGCGGCAGCGATAGCCGAGTGGATATACCAACAGACTGCCATGCAGAGAGTACCGGGTTCCCGTGTATTTGTCCGTGTTGTCCCGTGCCTCGGAGAGCACGTTAAGCCGTCGGTCCCGGTTGTCATGAAGATCTTTGACAGACGTTACAGGCCCGTCAGTACCTTCTAAATAAACTGACACATTATAAGACGAAACATTATAAAAGCTATTCGCTATTGCGAGTCAGACTCGCTCATGAAGGGTTCCGCAGTGGAGGTATCCACTTACCATAGCCATTATCTTCGACTAACTATTAATAGTATTTGTATAAACGACAAAGCTATATTTGCGGGTTTTAAGATGTGCTTTATTTCAAAAACGACATATCGTTCAAACCAATTTTCATTGCAAGTTTTTATAACGATCTACAGCATATTTATTTTTAGATTTGTCACTCTCTTACTTTAAAAGTTAGAGAGACACACACATCCTTTTTACTACTTTGGAACTGTATATCTTTCAAACGATTGAGTTTGAGAAAAAATGGTTTTAGGAACCTTAAAGCAATTTTTAACGACCCATTTTCCACATCAGTTCCATGTATAAAGAGACCCCTTAATATTCAATATTTTTTATTTTATACGTCGTCTAAGGTCGTAAAGCGGTTCACAGAATACATCTACCTACCAATTTTCAAATATGTAAACTGAATAGTTTCGGCATAAAGTGGCTGTGACATACGGATAGACTGACAGACATAGCGCGTTTATAAGGATTCCGTGTTTCGCCATTTTTAACTAAGGAACTCTAAAAATACTGTTTACAGAAATGTTTTAAATACTTCTTGCGGTTATATTTCATAATAGTCCCTATGAACAGAATTAAAACGAAAATTACTATCGAACGATGAAGGAGTTTTGTGTGACCCCGAATTTAACGTGAGCGAAGCCGCGGGCAAAAGCTAGTTTTATTAATATTAACATTTTAATAATAAGCAAATTATTTAATCCCAAATAGTCTGGTACAGCCGCGAGCGACCATTACATCTAACATATTACAACGAAATGAAACAAGTTTTATTTCTACTAGTTCTTGCGTTTAGCCTAAGGTTGTGGTTTCAGCAGAGATGAGCGAGAGCTGAATGAATGACAAACCGATAATTACCTAAAACACACACATTCATAGAAACGCTAGCTACAATCATACAGTTGCGTAAGTGGCGGAACATAAATTAGAGTTAAAATAATATAACCAAATAAAGCGATACCAAAAGAAATGTTTTGTGTTTATAGTACATATTTATTCTTTAACAATATTATCTTTCTAGACTTGTTTTGTGCCTTTATTCATAGCTTTTTTAAAACCCTACGGGATCATTATAAAATAAAGTAACTTCTTATTGTTAGTACTTATCGTATGTTTTGCGTGCTGCATTAGTAAGTAGTCTTCTTATAATATTTATTTTCTAGATATATTTTATTGATTAAGTATTATTGTTCTCAAGCGACGATCAACACAGATTTTTTTGTGCGACGGGAGGCATGCTATTGGTGTATGTGTTTTCCAGAACACCGCTTATTTCATCTGCGATTGGTAAGCAGTCTTAAAGATTATATGAGAGGGTTTAATTTATGTCCTAGTGTCACATACACCGATTCATTTTATACGAAAATAGCTTGTAGTCTTACCAAGTTTGGTATAAATTATACATTTTATCGCTTGAATAGCGTCGTATTCTTGTTAATAGATACACTTTTTGATTTCGAATAGTTTAGGACTTGATGACAGCTCTTATGTAATATTAGGATGCCTAGTTCGATAATTTTCTGCTTCTTTTCTTATGAGTGAGAAAAGTCGAGTTTGGTATCATCAGAGTTCTGCGCTCCCAAAGGCCTTCATAGCGTAACGATTATGTCAGTGAGACAAATACCGAATCCGATTGTTTTTCTGCCCGTTCGAAGCATGGTAACTCATCGATGTTAATGCTACTTCAAGCGGTTGACCATCCAAGCTGTGATCTGTGCAGATGTAATTTGAACGTACCGACTTTTTATAAACAGTACGTCAAATCAAACAATGTTCGCTAAGATACACACATTCTTTTAAAATAACATGTACTCATTACCACACACAAGAAAATACATTTTTTATGAAATCAATAAAGATATCGTCAAACGTTACGCTTTACTATATTTAGTCGCACGACCATAATTATTATACTGTGTAATTTTCATTCAAGTTGAGTGGAATGAGTAGTAGTTTTAGTCTACTTTATGACTTTTCTTTATTTCTATTTTTTTCTTCTTCAGTGACGTTTAAAAAATAATGATCTCGCTTTGTGTAATAATGTAGGCTCTAAATACTTCATATACCTCTACACATAACTATCGGTTTGTTACTCTGCCTTCGTTGTCACAAAATGTTGCAAACCTTTATAATATTACGGACCATAAACAGTCTCTATGCATGTATTTATAGTATAAAAATTTATCGTAATATAATATGTAAAACGCAACGATACTCAAGCAAATGGCAAGTCACATTGATCAATGGACACACAAAAGGCTGAAGAACCGTCCGATTAGTTGTGACGAGTCGGGACACGATGTCAATTCTGGCCAATCACGGCGCTACAGGCTGTTTGCTGCCCCATGACAATGGTGCTCAACCTTTTATCGATTATATTAGAAATGACAAAACATATTAATAACATATTCTATAAAATCTGTTTAGACTAGTTAGCGAATCCCGGATTCCAAGGCAAGAAGCTTGAATGCAAATAAGATAATGCTAGGATGATGGTGATGAAGAAAAACATAAAAATTGAACTTTAAATTTACTTATTTAGGATAGTTATAGTTTAGTTATGTTAAAATAATCGATACTCTAAAGATTACATTTAATGTTGACAATATTACTAGGTGATTCATATAGATAAACGATAAAAATAATCTCAGATCATCGGAATAGTCAACCTGATGTGCACATAGATACATGTAAAATATAATTTTATGTTCCACTTTTTAGGAATAAGATATCTTGTTTTTTGTAACCGACATCATAGTAAAAGGAATGGCACCAATTTAATAGTAAAGTGTTAACATCAAGAACCAAAGCTTAGAGCTTAAGGTGCTTTATGTCCTACTCATTAATCTTCGACATATTTCTTAGTGGCTTTAACTGTATCTCACAATCACACACTTTATAAAAATAAATAAACAAACACTCTATTTTCTAAAAGTTTGAGAACCAGTGCCTTCGGAGACAGCCAATTGACACAAGACGCATTCTACATCGTAGGTCGACAATTGTCACTTGGAGCACGTTCCTAAGTGGACGACGTTTTTATAGCCGATTGATTTTAATCGATATGAACGTTATGATTGCCGAACATCTTCTATTTGATTGACTCGAGTTTTGATTTTTGAACGGTGACATTTATTTTTTATTTGGACGGTTGATGTAAGGTACGTTTTCGTTTTGTATTTGGAATGTTTTTCGTTAGATCAGATGTTTTACTCAACTGATTTTATGGCGTTTGAATTTCAATGAAGAACACAATAGATTCGCGTTCGAAACGTTACATAATATTTTTAAATAAAGCTCGACGGCATTGTCTTACTTTGCAAATTATGATTTATGCATTTACATTTTACAAATAGTGTAGATTCTATACTATTTATAAAATGTAGAAAAATCACAAGTGACTGAATACTAGAAAGAGCAAAGTAATTAAATTACTTTTCTATTTATTAACTGATAAAGAGTTTAATTTACTAATGTTTTATAGACGTCGTTGCATAATAAAATCCGTCAGAAGTAAGAATTACTAGGTAGACTTTAAACGGAACAAAAGGCGCCAAGGTACTAAATCCTTTTTATTTTCAAACTATTTACTTTATCTTTCACTTAAAATATTCAAGTTAAAGTTTCAGCTCATCTTAAAGTGTCAACATCTTTAGAAGGGCGTTTTAAGCGCTTAGTTATTAAATTAAACTTAGTAAGTAGTAGCAAGTAATAACTTAAATAAGTTCGTGCTATCGGGGCTTGTCAGAAGTGATTATTTTGTAGTTAAGTCTGTGTTACGGTTTCGAAGGATGATAGGGAAGGGTTAAGTAGGTTTTTTGTTAGTTTCTGTAAGTTATCTGTTAAAGGGCTTTCTACAGTGTTGAGTACTTTAGGGTTTAAGTTTGTATGATTTTAGCTCAAGTAGATTAAAACTTTCAAGGTATCGTAATCTTAAAGAGTATATTTTAAATTATTTTAATACTGTCAAATTAATTCGAGGTCACGCTGGCTGTAGCGCCACCTAGGGTCCGATTATATTTTCAAACAATCCAGGACCCCATTAAAATATAATTACCTAGCTGAACTTTCATCCAAATTAGTTCAGCCGTTTAGGAAGATAAACGTACAGACAAAAAAGTTTAAGTTGTGCGTAATAGCTTGTAAATTGTTGCTTGTATCTCGTAATGTCAGAGTTCCTCGTAATGATCTTGAAAGGTGGTTTCCATCGCCAGCGATAACGAGAATCTAAAGCTATTTAAGTTTTGTAATACTGAGCAAATCAACTACTTTTCGTCAAGGCCTAACAAACTTCTTACGTTCCTGTAGAAGGACAAAAACGAAGACAATGAATTTTGACAACATTTTTCGATTCTATCTATCGATTTTAAGTACTTATAGTTTAAGAAGTTTTCTCAAGATATTCAACGAATAATGTCTCATCATAGCAATTAAAAGTATGGAACAATAAAATTACTTTATACCAATCAACAAACAGATCGAAATTTCCATAATTTAAATGCTCAATAGATATTTAACGCGCAATGTTATGTTATTGACGAAAATTATGAAAAATTTACACCGCATTGTCGTATTCGGTAAATTATTAACGCCCAATGTCCATTCATTGGGTAACAATTGTCTTTCAACGTAACAACAAAATTAATATGGCGCTTAATTAATTTACATTAAATCATATTGCTCATTACCTTTCTGTATCGTTCATTATTCCTGTATCGTTCATTATTCGTGCGTTTCATTCGATTATGTAATTAAGCTTGGCTTTTTCAATACAAATATTGGCAACTAATTAGTACATGGACTCGAGAGTTAAAAATGGTTTCATGTTAGTAATATTTATGACAACCGGTTGGCGCAGCAGGATTGTAAGCGACTGCCACGCCGAAGGTCGCGGGTTCGATTCCCGCTTAAGTCAAACATTTGTGTGCGTGAACATGGATGTTTGTTTTGGTCTGTGTGTTTCTATGTAGGTATCATATGTATGTATTTCCAAAAAAAAGTATATAATATGTATGTTTATCCATTGTCTAGTACCCATAGTACAAGCTCTGCTTAGTTTGGGATTAGGTGTTGTGTGAATGTGGTTGAATATTATATCGTGTAATAATTTGAAAATAAAAGTTAAAATACTTTATATGTGTCTAACTATGTCCAGCAGTGGACTGTTTTCTTGCTGATTATAATTCAAATCTTCTTGACTCGAACTGTTAAGTCACTACTATGAGCGGTGCCGCGACACTTAACTATCTTCCATAACAAGGTCAGTCGACTTATAGGGTTCGAACAAAGTTCTGAAGGGAATTTACGAGTGTAACAAGACGACAGATAAATTGGCTTATTGTCTACTAAATGTTGGATGTCTCTTTTGAGTGTCGCGAGTCAGGAGATGCGTGTGAGGGTGACGTTGTGGTTCAAAGGAAAATAAGACGATTGACTTTGATTTTAAAACCGGTTAAAAGGAAAATGGATCAAAGAATAATTTTGATATTTAATGTTAGGTTTTCAATTACATATACTAGTATGGTGCTTTTGCTTTACGAAATGTCTAACTGGATCTCACAGCACAGCATATCAGCTTTCTTACAGAGCGCTTGACCGCCGTAACTCAAACGAAAAGTTAATTATATTCTGTTAATTCAAACCATTGTCAGGATATTTGAGAGTACTGACTCTCCAAACCGACTGTCAAATTACTTTAAGATAACATACTATTCAAGACAATCAGCAAGCGACTAAAAATTGAATACACTCAAGTGCGTCGCGGATTAGGATCGTAGACTCACTGCATGGTAGTCTAATAATCTCTCCACTAGTCTATTCCTATAGGTTTTACATTTTAAGTATTGTCCAAAGTTACAAAAACATCACTTATAGTCTAAAAAAATGTAACATCCATCTTATGAATTAAACTACAACCCATGAGGGATTTTGATCCGAGCATCTCAAGCAATCTTTATCGGATTTGGGACTAATCTCCTCCAATGTAACGAGCGTTACCGTACCTATATACCCGCGATCAACGGTTCTAATATCTACGTGTTATTGTTTTAATCTAAGCACTGGAAGCATGGGTACCGCGGGTTATATTCAAACGTTGGGTGTGATGGTGCTCTGTGATGTGGGTTTACTTTTGAGAGGATAAGCAGAGATAATGAATTACGGCTTTTTATTTAAATATCACATGTTTTTATTTAAATACCACTTGTTTATCTCGCGTAAGTATTATATCTAAGTGTTAGGCAGTAGCTTTTGTGACTACTTTTAGATAACTATGATGTATTCAACATATAGAGGCGCTTTTATTCTACAGTTGCTGTCGGGCTTTAGACGGGTTACTATGTTCCTAAGCTTGCAATTTTAACCTATAAGACTTATTTTTACTTTTTTTACTTTGTCGTGTGTAAAACACGCTGTATCAATTGTGAATACAGCATGTTGACCCTAAAAAATAATGTGATAAAAATAATTTGAAGTTTGACATGACTTAAGCGACTGAATATGGCTTTACCTATAGCAGATGACTTTATTAAACTACGTTGTTTCTATGCTAGTTCTAAGTTTTTGTAAGTAATCCTTATCCATTATTCTAATTTATTATTTTATCCACTTCAATATAAAGAATACTTCAAATTATTACGTTGTTAGCTCGCCGTTAACTTTTAAATCCCAGACAACTTAGCATTAAAGTTGATTGCCTAATCATATTGAAATTAATGAACTAAATAACTGGTTTTTAACTTCATTCAGACAAAAAAATTGCTTAGTAGCAATAATTTATATTGTAAGCAAATATATCTTCATTACTATTTGAGAATTAAAGTTGCTCAAATTCGTGTGAACAGGAAATAAAACGCAAATCATTCAGTATTCATTCAATTTATTAGATTTAACTGAAATAAAGAACGGGTTGCAAGTCATTCGTTCGTTGTTTATTAATAAAAATTGTTCTTTGTTAACCCATTTTGAGTAGCGATGCTCTTAGGTCACACTTATAAATGAGAACTGTCTCTTCGTTGTAATATTCTATTCTATATTCTCAGGGTTGACATACCTATATCCTGCCAAATTTCGTCAAAAGCAGCTCATCAGTTTAGTAGTCAAAGCATGACAAACATAGCTCACTCTCTCATTTATTACCATCAATCTGTTTTGATTAAAGTTACTCCCACTGCTGGGCACAGATATGGGCGTCGCCAAGGGAGAGCAGAGGGGGGCAGCTGCCCCCCCCCAGAGATTAAAAAACCCTACAATTTAAAACTTGACCAACCCCTCCCCTCCCTAAGCCATCGGCTGGCGCCCTTGTCCCCTCCTAGGCAATCGGCTGGCGACGCTCTTGGGCACAGACCACTTCTCATTATGAGAAGGCTTAATCCAAAGTGCCACTCTGACTATGTGTGGGTTGGCAGACTTGACATGTCTCTCGATACATATACGAAAAGTATAACGATCTTTACAAAAAATAATGGCTTCCAAAATTATTATTTTAAAAACGAATTTATCTTTAAAAATATTTAGCCCACTAGTGTACGGTTCAATCTAGGTATTATATTTTATTTTGTATTGTAGCCAAAATACATTCAAATATTTAACATAATATAAAATAAAACAGTAACTTTATGGGCGTTTTCCTGAACTGCTTTATCTTTGAAATTATTTTAATCGTCGCTTTAAGTCTCTGGCGGGCAGCCAGTGGCTGGTTTACAATACCACTAGTAGCTTGTGACGTCGTTTGATATTTAGTAGCTGAAGTAAGCTGAATATCAGTTTAGTTTATAAATAGTTACAATTATTTGAAAATGTAACGCTTATTTGATCTGCCTCCGTGGTCCTGTGGATAGCGTATGCGACTGCTGATCGGTGGGCTCGATTCCCGGTTCGGGCAAAAGTGTTACTGGATTTTTCCGAATACTCAGTAGCAGCCCGGAGTCTGGTGAAGTGCTCAGTAACGGCAATGGGCTCGCCCCCTATTACGTGGGATCTAAAAATTCATGGCGAAATGTGGGAGTAATTTACACCTCTGCCTACCCCTTCGGGGATACAGGCGTGTATCTATACATAGATAGAAGAATTAATTAAATTTGAGGAGACTTGCCTCATCAGATCATCATCTTGGTCCTGGTCTTATCCCACTCTTATCATATTTAACGGATATTGGCTTTCGTTATCATATATTTACTAAAATAAATATCAAACATACTAAAATAAATATTAAACATTCAATGATACGTATCAATTTTCTTTCAAGAAGAAGACAATACATAAAAATTACAAATTCTTTTCGCAGTCTTGTCTATATTTAGACTATTTGTTTAAGTAGATTACGTCGGCAGGTATACGTAGGTACTTATACTGTATAAGCTTTGCTATTGAGCTTTGCACCGTATACTGTATAAGTAGTACTTATACAGTACACGGTGCAAAGCTCAATTGAAAGCTAGTACTTATACAGTATACGGTGCAAAGGTCAATTAAAAGCGATTTTTAAAACGAATGTATGACATGCACGAACAAAATAATGTAAGTAAAAGAATAAAAAGGGAAGCTATGATCATTGCAAGGTAAATGTCCAAATTAACCCCTTCGACTAGTACCTGACGCTTACTTACTTTGTCATATCATAATTTACAAGAACAAAACATGAATCTACGACATAAACTTGTTGGGGCATTCGAGATAACATTAACATAACATAACGTTTATTAGTTACTTAACTTACTAACATCAATAAAAGAAAAAATAACTTTACAAGTTGAAAACTTAATCAACGCGTTATCACTGAAGTAGGGGTACTTAAGACCTCAGGCTAAAAGTCGGATGGCCAAAATAACCGTGCAATTTAACAATGTCTGGCACAGTCGCAATCTTCAGTGAAAAAGCTTCACTTTAATTTGTGCTAATATTGTATGTCGTTGGAAATGACGTGGCCGGAGTTACGCCATTTGCGTTCCTCGCGTTATTTCCCCTCCGCATTTTTGGGGTTATTTTTTTGCAATGTACCGTATATATGCTACACGTTTTTATAAGGGTTACCTGAAATTGACTTCCTTATCAGAATTTGCGCAAGCGGTTAGAATTTGGTGGTGAATGCGCTTTAAACATGCCATTTTTTAAAAGCAACCCTACCATATATAATTTTGTGTATCTTTGAAGATTTTTAAAATTTAGCAGACGTCATCCTTCAGTTATAGGTATTCTTTCTTTCTTTTCTTTTTTCTTCCTTTATATAAATAAGACTTTAACTAATTATAAAATGCTCATAAAGCATAAATTCATTATTTCTGTTTATAATCCGCGAATAATATAATCCACTTCACAGCCACTTTATTTTCTATTCTTAATCTTTAAAATATATTTATTCAATACTGAACGCATATAATAATGACCAAGGCACTCACACACGTATACACAATTCTTTACAACATTCGTGACATTTGAAGCACAACTTTTTAAAACCACAGAATAAAAATGTTTTATATTACCACATAGAGTATAAAACTGGGTGTTTTTTAAATGAATGAATGTAGTACGTTAAGTTCTGAGTTGTTGTATCGCGCGAGTGCCATCTTGGTAAATAGGCTAGGAGCTGATTGCAAGATAATAATAAAAAATGGGTTAAATAACAATAAAGCTTGTAATGCTCGCAAGAAAAGAAGGTTAAAATTTTTTATGGCCTTATTGCAATAGTCTCTTCTTCTGCCTGCCCTGTTCTCAAATTACTTGGGGTCAGCGTAGAATGTCTTTCTCTTCCATTTTTCTACTATCAGCCGCCATCTGATTATTCCCTTTTCATTCATATTATCCTTCACACAATTCATCCATCTTTTATTCGGTCTTCCTCTTGCCTTATAACCCTCAACTCTTATATTCATCACCTTTCTAGTCACATGACTTTCATTCTTCCTCATCACATGCACTTATTGCAATAATCATGTGATCTTAAAGTTATGTCGGTAGCATTTAAGTCTTTTGCCTTGTAGCCCTGGGTCAGCTTTCTAGTCTTAACAGATATGATAGGATATTAGGACGTCTGACACACAAATACCTATAAAAACAGTATCAATATATTCAAGGTTTCTCCCTATACCGTCAGTCAAAGATCATGACAGCGGAATACGACGGTATTTCGTGTTTCATAATTTTCCCATAAACTTGATGATAAATATCACTCAATCTTCTACATACAAAATACCGTTCAGTATTATTTGCAATATGCCATTGATAGTAACAAACCCTTCATTTGTATTACATACTTATAACACCTATTTGCAATAAAGCATGTATGAATCGCGCGATAGTTTAATTTATATCCATTACTTAATACTATGCCTAAGTTCTACGAATGCAATAAGCACTACATGAGGACGAAAATAATAACTTTAATATTTTGTATTAAGTTTATCTCAAAGATATTACTCCTAAAACAATTTATATCGTAGGCATATTTTGGATAATGTGTTGTATATTATTATATGTATCTAACAAACTTGACAATTAATAATTCAAGCAAACCAAAACAGCCGAGACGAGACGACTCGTACATTTCACGCATAACATTAAATATTTTAACGATTCAACTTTATATTACTTTCTATTCGTAGCGTATGAGATTTCTCATAAAATGTAATAAATATAACAGTGATATCTGAACATGTACTTTTTGAGGTACAAATTTTATTTAGATTCGTTTTAACGAGATTGGTAACTAGCTCCTTGACTATAAGGCTCATAAAAGTTTATGTTTTAATGTTATAAAAAATCCCTGCCGTGTGGTTGACGGCATAGAATACAAGTGTCACCACCCTCTATCTTCACGTGGGTGTCGTAAGAGGCGACTAAGGGATAACACGATGCAAATACCATCTTTGCGTAGAGACGGAAAACTCGACATCAAACCCTATACGACTGCCTCGTTGGTCTCGCGGCATAAATGTGCGCGTGGGATCGGGAGCTCCCGGGTTCGATTCCTGGGTCGGGCAGTGTTATTGGGTTTTTCTGTCACGAAATTCTCAGTAGCCGCACGGAGTCTGGAAATGTGCCCGGTACGGCAAAAGGCTCGCCCCTTATTACGTGGGACTAAAGTATATCTGGCGAAAAGTGGGTGTAGAAATACACCTCTGCCTACCCCTTCGGGGATAAAAGGCGTGACGTTATGTCTGTATGTAAAAAATCCCTATGTAAATTCTTGTTTCGTTGATGCTGTGTTCTTGGCGTAATTTGGTTGAGGATTTGTACGCCTAATGCGTCGTGGGGCTTAATTTTTTTAATGATTATCGTTGGTGTTTGTAGGTTGCGAAGCTCAAAAGTGTGTTCAAAAGTTGGGAAATGTTAGGCATTGTCTGTCGTAATACCTAAAACTTCCTAACCTTTATAATACAAGCAAGGTAATAATCACCATATCACTTTTGCAAGAAAATCGATTGTGTATTCGAATTTGTCTTAGAATTGTTTCAGCTAGGAAGATAATTTTTCTTCGTAGAAATATCGTCACACGCTGATCCAAAACATAGTAAAGAATAATATAAATATTTATTTAACGGACCTCAATCGCATGAGTATTTGAAAAATAAAAGAGAAATACCTTTTAAACCTTCTAGTTGTTCCGAGGCATGACGTTGATACAGATTTCAGGTACTAAATTATACCAGACATGATCACCAGTTAACTGCTATTGGGATAGGTTTTGATGTGCCATAGACACAAATCTCTCCCAATATTACTTAATAGCTGAACAGTACAGTACAAAAATAGACGAGGACTACAGTAAAATAATACGGAGAAAACATCTGCTGACAGAATTGTAATTTTCCTCAAAAATATCAAGCGTTATTTACAAACATTATTATATTTATTCACACATTTCTGAGAACTTACATGTATGCTCTTATTTTCTGAATAAATTATAAATATACTTCTCAACTGTGAGTAAATATCGTATTCTTTGAAAGTCCATATTTTTTGTGGGATTTGTGCTCTGAATATAGGTACTTGATTATAATATTTATAGGTACTATTACAAGGTACTACATAGACATAGGTACATTACTTCGCCGAAACCGGGTATATATACACGGTTTCGGCGAAGTTATGTACCTATGCAAACATAATTTTCAATCAGTTAACCGTCCTCAGTTCTTTTGACTAATTAGTACACTGATTTAGAACTGTGTCGCCTCTCAACCGGTGTATCCCATTATATAATGAGTTTCATTCCCGGACGTGAAATGATTTATTACTTTGTTAGGACAATTTCAGTTTACTTCGGTAGAACTCTATTATCATTGTATAATGCCAAACATGTAAGCTAATATTCTGTTAATCCGGGCTACAATATGAGTCTTGGATGCATTCGTGATAACGCTAGGACGATGATGATGATGAATAGGTAAACATGTATTGCCACAATACTTAAAAACCCTGGAAGCTTAACACAAGGCCGATATTTTCAAGTTATAGCCTCTACAATTGTTATATGTCAGCATTCCGTTATAATACACATAAAATATTTGAAATAAAAGAGAGATTACTTGACGTCCTTTTTATACATTTAAGTGCGCCAAATCGGGATATCGTCAACCTTTTTTAAAAAGCCGTTCGACCCGGATAAAGGACTAATCAGTTCTTTACCCGCTTCTATCGTTCAGACTAAGAATAAGATTGGATGGAAATGCTACTTACTCTTTACTATTGCGATATTTTTCAACCTATCAGTTTAAAAATATCTTAAAGTCTCTGTTCCCCGCATTTTCAAAGGACTAACTCAAATATCAACAGCTGTTTAATCCAATTTTCAACCCCTATTTCATGAGGCTTGGAATATGTGAAAATCATTATTTTACCTTAGTCTTCTTCTTCGTGTCGATGGTTCCAGATGCGAGCTATATATTATTCGCATAATATTCGGCCATTTTAATTGCATTAGGATTGGCCGTGCAAAGCTCATATAGCGTACAAGTGCATGGGCAAGAAGGGCACACCAACAGATGTGCCATGGTCTGCTCCGGCTCACCATAGTCACACTGAGCAAGACCGGGATCCCTGAAACCCCACCTACACAAGTTCGTTCTGCAGCGTCCAACCTGGGTGCGAAGTCTATTAAGGGACTTCCATACAGGCCAGGGCAGAGTGTGTCCAGGTGGAAGAGACTCCTGTGGTGAGGTATAGTGTGACGGTGGGGGATGCTTTTCAGCCCACAGCCTACATCTTGCGGTTGCAGGCTCGTCGCTTAATGGCTCGGTGTGACGTTAAAAGCTTTTCCGACTTTTGAGGCGGTGTGGTGGCATATGATTTCTGTGTAGAGGGTGTCGACAATCAGACTCCTGTTTCTGCTTTTCTATAGACCTTAGTGTAAGTGTGGATACTATGAATACTTCTTTCGTGACGGGCAAACTGAGCTTCAAATCTTCTATGATTACTTAGATGGTTGGCTATGTTTTGCTAGACTTAATAATATCAAATTATATGCTCGCTCAAAATTTGATTATAATAGGTATGAATGCCGCGCAGATAGCAAGTATCAACTTTCTAACTACCCACCACACTTAACACAAGCATAAAGTGTGAAACGATCTTTAATAGGTAGTTGCTCAGCATCTTCTATGTAGAATATTCCAATACACAAATTCGTCTAAAACATATTTAGAGAAATTACATTTGGTTAGCAAAACGAACTTGTGTAAGCATATCCAGTAAGCTCTACATCATCAAGTCTTAAAACCAGGGTTACCAGACAGCCAACATAAAATCTTGAGCAAAAAACTCCGCAAATAAATCACGGAGTAGCGCAGAACTTGCGATGCGGGAGTGAGACGGAAGGTTAATTACTTTGCCTATATCTGCTTCATTATTTTGTTTGTAATTAGTTTTAGATATTGTTTCGGTGGTTTAAGTTTGTTTTGATAAGGTTCTTTTGTTAGAAATGTTATTTGTAAGTTCTATGGTGCATTTACTGGGCTTTCTCTAGTTGCGAATATTTCAGTAGTTAGTCAAAATTTACTATTAACTTTTCTGAAACTTTGGTTAGGAAGCCACTGTAGATTTTATCCACATTGAATTGAAATTCTTGCTCAGTTTGATTGATTATCATGAGTTTAGCGGCTTGGAATCTATTCTAGTCAAATAATGTTCTGAACGATACGAAAATGATACATACTACAGATTTATTTTGACTGCGAGTAGTTTTTTTAGATCCACACGTAGGACAACGTGTGAATCGTAAATATCGCGAATAAGACACGTTTCTATAAAACTATATGCTGTTGTATGTATTTTTGAAATATACTTAATTTTCTATACTTTCACGCGGTATAAGGCTTTATTCCTGATGCGGAGGTTGCTTTTTTCAAAAAAGTTCTTTAACAAGATTATTCCTCTATGAATCACAAATATAAGAACACTTTTTCATATTTTTTGTACATGTACACTAATTATTACAAATCACCGACGTCACAATCAATCACAGAACTACTACTATTCGATAAAAAATCTGACTTTTGATATCCGTAGCGGTAAGTTATCGACCTCACTTCGCTGTCAGAATTGTCACAAGGCGATTGTATTTTAGGTTATGTGCAATTATTTCAAATAAATAAATAATAACAAATAATTATTACTACGAGTAGCGGGTGAGCTGTTGCTTGCAGTGACATTATTTGTTATATTTTTACTTTTCTTTGCGCAAATATAATAACGACATGGAGGAAAGTAAAAGTGAGGAGGACATGAGTGATTCGGAGTTCCTAAACAATGTGGAACGAACGTTAGGCGGTTCATCTGATGAACTTCCAGTAGCAAGAAGGAATGTGAGTTTAGAGAAAAACGCTATAACGAAATAACGAAAGGAGAGAGACGAAAGTAGTAGCGGCAATGGTATCAATAGCGACGAAGATGGGTATATTACTATATCTCGAAGAAAAACAAAACGGTTGATGAGAAGCGATTCTTTGGAGTCATCATCAAATTTGAGGTTAGATGGTGAAAAAAGCTACAAAATATTGGATTGCGAGGAGAAATATGAGGTTTGCATGACGGCTATGGAGGCGTTGCCTAAACAGATTGCCATGGCTAAATTGCTAAGAGCACAAAACATAACAGGTATTGATGGCATTAAATATAGAAATGTAAACAAAGCAATTATAACATTTCTTACAAAGAAAGATGCCCTTGAATTGTTGCAATCTGAAAAAGTCAAAGATATGGGATACCGATGTCAATTTACTAATGAATTAAATATTATTCGTGGTGTTGTGAAAGGTATTGATCTAGACTTGAGCGAGGAAGAACTAATGGTGATTTTAAAAAGCGATGTAGAAATCTTGTCTTGTAAGAGATTGAATAGAATTAGCGCTGATGGTTCATGGGTAGCGAGTGAATCTATTAAATTATGTTTTAAGGGCAATGCTTTACCACAGTATATATATGCTTACGAGTGCCATTTTAAGGTGGATGCTTATAATTTCCCAGTATCGCAATGCACGGGTTGCTGGCAATTCGGACACATAAAACGGTTCTGCTCCCTCAAAAAGTTGTTATGCCCCAAATGGGGTAATACTGGTCATGAAAATTGTGAAACAAAGTCATTTAAATGTTTGAACTGCAAAGGTAACCACTTTGTATTAGACAGGACCTGTCCTTTTTTATAAGGGAGAAGGAACTAAGAATGATTATGTCTAAAGAGCAGGTTACTTACAGGAAAGCCCTACAAATATATGTTGAAAGTAAGAAACGTAAGGATTTAGATACTCAACCAAGTACTCTAACTTCGGCTAACTCCACTTCATTGAATACAGCAACCGGAAAAAATACCTACAGCAGTATAGTAAGCAAGAACTTGCCACGGCAACAATTGGAGGAGATTGACCAAGTCAAAGAAAATGCTGATAATAAACCCGCAAGTTGTGCTCCAATACAACCAACTAGGAAAGCAGGCAGGGCGACTGAGAAGATGGAAAATTCAGAATGTTTAGAGGCAAACATGGACGTTCAATATGCCGAATTACGAAACACAGAGGAAAGTAAGAAAACAGATGACCATTTAAAAGATAAGTTTAGCTTTAAGAAATTTTGGTTTAAGATTAAACAAATTTTTATGACGGAGAGTAGTTATGAGGAAAAAGCTTTATCGGTGATTAATATTATATGGATAGAAATAAAGATTTTTGTTGTAAGTAGCCTATTTAAGGGGGATGTTCTAGCACATATTTTTAACCTATCTAATGGATAGAATACCTAATCATATAAGACTTAATATAATACAGTGGAATGCTCAAAGTTTACGTCCAAAGTTATCAACATTTATAGATCTGTTAGCTCGTGAAACAGTACACATTGCAATAATTAGCGAAACATGGCTAGATATTGAATCCTATATTAGAATTAGCGGTTATAATATTTATAGAAAAGATAGGGATGATGCTTACGGCGGTGTTGCAATTATAGTTCACAAGTCAATTCAGTCATTTTTAGAGACATTTAGAGTAACTAATAGTGGAATAGAGGTAGTATGTGTCAAATTAATGAACTGCAAGGACTTGGTACATGTTGTTTCTCTATACTGTCCATCCAGTGTACAAACCCAAGTATCAGATTGGGAGGATATCTTTTCTTACTTCTCTAGGAAAACTTTAATAGCTGGGGACTTTAACGGGCATCACACCAACTGGTCTGATAAATTAGACTCAAAGGGTTCTCAAATTTTGGATGCTTCTTTACAAAATAATTTCATTTCGATTAATGATGGTGATTTCACACGGATTAAGTTGGTAAACGGGCATATACAACAATCTTCACCCGACATTTCATTTGTCTCGGCCGACGTGGCGATCAACTTTCATTGGAACGTGTTTAATGAACATTTAGGTAGTGATCATCTAGTGATTAAAATTTCCTTAAATATTACAGATGATTATAATCTGATAAGAAAGCGCAATTTTAAACGAGCAGATTGGAATAAATATTCGCAAGCTATATTAGAATCTTTCGGTAATGTTAATCAATGCCATGAAAATGTTCAAGAAATATATGATCACTTTTTACTTACAATTAACACTATAGCAGATAAACATATACCATTTTCTTACGTGTGTACAAACCCCGATCGAAAATTTAAACCAAAAGGCTACTGGTGTCCAGAGCTTTCAAAAGTAGTAGCGGAGAGGCGGTTGGCTTTGCGTCGTTTCAGACAAAACCCTACGCCTACTAACCTAACATATCTAGAAAACAAAACGAAAGAATCTCAGAAATTAATCCGTAAAGCAAAATCTGATAGTTGGCACAGGTTTTGTGATTCATTTAATGAAAACAGTTCAGCCTCATATATTTGGCAGGGTTTGAAATGGGTAAAAGGATATAAGCAGTCAAAGTTTTGCCCCTCTGTTGAAATGGCGCAGAATTTGCTACAGTCCCTAACAGCAGACCATGTATCTAATTTAGAACCTATATTTACATCGATAAACAACCTGTTTGAATCTGATTTTACCATCAAAGAGCTGAAAAGTGTTCTAAAGAAAAAAGATTCATCTCCAGGTGAAGACGGTATTTCGTATACGATGCTGTACTATTTACCAGATATAGCTCAACAATATTTATGTAATTTGTTTAATAATATTTTCAGACAGTGTTATTCCATATCAATGGCGTAATATCCAAATAGTCCCTATTCCTAAATGCAATAGCAATGAAAATGGAGAAATAAAATTAAGGCCCATATCCCTCATATCGTGTATATGTAAAACGTTTCACTTAATGATTTTAAAACGATTAGAGTGGTATACTGAAAAAGAAAAAATACTATCTCCATTTACAGTCGGTTTTCGAAAGTCACAATCCTGTTTAGACTGTTTGACACGTTTAGTTACAAATATTCAGATTGGTTTCTCTAAAAATATACCAACGTTGGGTTGTTTTTTGGATATAGAAAATGCCTATTACAATGTTGCCATTGACGTAGCGATAGGTATACTAGATAATCTAAAAATCGGTTCGAAATTATGTAAATATCTTTGGAGGTTCTTGAGTGAAAGACATTTAAAAATAAAGCTATCTGACAGTAATATTATAAGGAGGTATACATACAGGGGTCTTGCTCAAGGGGATCCTTTATCTCCATTATTATTTAACTTAATCACACACAAATTATGTCATAGTCTCCAGAATGTATCAGTGTTACAGTATGCGGATGATTTTGTTGTATATGTTACTAATAAAGATATTAAGCTGTGTGAAAGGTACGTTCAAAATTTTTTTAATTTGTCAGTAGAGTTACTAAATGAATTAGGTTTGTCACTTTCTATTAACAAAACATAGTATTGTCTTTTTAGTAGGGGTCGTAGAAGAATCCTGCCCGTTCTAAGACTATGTCAACCTTTAAAGTACGACGAAAATATTAAGTACTTAGGGATGTGGCTAAATAGAAGTCTAAGCTGGAGTAAACACATCAATGAGTTGGTTTGTAAATGTTCAAAGTTCCTTAACATATTGAAAGTGTTGGCGGGTAGTTCCTGGGGTGTACATATGACACATATGCGAAGATTATACGTGTCCCTCATAAGGAGCCGTATTGATTATGCTTCCTTTTTATACGACAGTGGTGCTAAAAGTTATATTACTAAATTAGATAAAATTCAGAATCAGGCGCTGAGAATCGTAGGTGGTTTTGTTAAAAGTTCTCCCATACATGTCATGGAGAGCGAGTTACACATTGCGCCTCTTTTCATTAGGAGACAATATCTAGCTTATAAATATCTATTAAAGATTAGTTCTTGGTCCACGGAGAATACTATTAATCTCATTTCAGAATTAAGTGATTTATGTCAAATGAGCTATTGGGCAAATAAATGCAAGCCTTTGCTATCACAAACATGTGAAGAAGTTAAACAGATTGATGGCATTTCAGAAGACAAACTAAGAATGTTTACTTTTGAGATTTGGTTAACAGCTATTGATTTCCAGAAACACTTAAGTACTAATATGGAATGTATTTCGTTAGCTAAATCAAATTACGAACCTAATACTTTATTACATAATGTTATAACAGAAATAAATGTAAATTATACTGGGTGGCATAAACTGTATTCAGATGGGTCGAAGTGTGATCACGGACTGGGTGTGGGATTTTATGATGAGAGTTGTAACCATAAAGCAGGTTTTAAAATAATATGTATGTCTAATTTATCTATTATGACACTGGAACTCATTGCAATTCGGCAAGCACTGTACTATGCAATAGAGAAAAAATATAGTAAAGTAGCTATCTTCACAGATAGTAAAAGTGCTTTGCAACACGTGGCTCGATGCGCCTATATGATATAAATATATGATTTGGAATTATAGCAAGAAGAATGCAGGGTTGATTTTGCAATGGGTTCCAGCACATGTTGGTTTACCAGGAAATGAGGAAGCGGACCGTTTATCCAAAAGTGCAGTTACAGATGGAGTTGGGATTTGTTTTGTGCCAGATTACAGAGAATCTATACCTAAATTTAAAATTAAATGTTTTAGTAATTGGAGCGATTATTATGACATAAGATGTTAGGAAAAGGGAATTTGGTACAAGACAATTCAAGGCAACCTTCCTCGTTTTCCCTGGTTTGATGATAGAGATTTAAGTAGAAGCTTTGTCAAGTTAGCCTTAAGGCTACGATCCGACCACTTTCCATCGGAAAAGTTTGCATTTTTAATGCAAAAAGTAAACTCACCTAACAGCAGCTCGTGCAATGTCATTGAAGATGTACAGCATTTGCTGATGGAATGTGGTAGGAACCGGAACGAGAGGGAAATTTTAATAAAAGAGTTCCAGTTGAATTTATTGCAGGTAGGGTTAGTGCAAACAATTTTAGCACAACCAAAATCAACCCTAGCAAAATGATTGTGTCAGCTCATTAACTATATTTAATTTCAAGTATTTATAATATTTTAGTTGTAAGTCCTAATGTTGTTTTTGTACAAGGCATGAGGGGGTTGGCGTATCCATATGGATAAAAACCCCAATTCAAATAAAGAATAAAAAATAAAAAAAAGTTATCGACCTGATTGTGCAAATAAGTCACTTCGGATTACCGATGTTAATATAACCGCAAGTATCATGTTACTTGTACAAATTGTAACACTAATTAATAATTAATGATATGACATATCTGGTCGTGATGATTACTGGTAGCTGGTTTGTTGATACCGCTGTGGAAGATTGTTTCTTTTTTTTTTGTTGTGGTTTAAAAAGTATAGGTCTCTATGTAACACGGCCTAGTCGCGGGAACAAGAATACATAATTTATATGAGTCCGGCAACTAGGACCGCGGTCTGAGTTAAACACCGGAAATCTTGTTTAAGGGACAGCCCTCACCGATAGTTTAGTAGTTTGTCATAGCACTGCTTTGCATGTTGAGGGTACGATTCCTATACTTTTGATTCCTTGTGCAATTCACAAATATCTGCTGCGAGTCGGCTTCTCCATTTTTATTATGTTCGTTAAGTCCCCCGCGATAAAGGATCTATTTCTAGTATGGCCGTTGTATTTGACAGAAAATAAGCCTTCCAATATAGTAAGACACTATTTGATAATCTCATCAATAGGTACTTAGTATTAAATAAAGACGACTTTTCGCCTTGTCTGTCTATATAAAAGCAATAGACTCAAAAGCTTCCGAGATAATTTTTGTAAGGTTTCACCAAGAGTGTGATTCCTAAGGAAGGAAAATTCGATTCCTAATCAAGTATATTTCTAAAAATATAAAATGAACACTGTTTCCTCTGTAAACATCTTATTTCTCCAATAAATTACGGAGTCTCCCTGACACATTTTCTCACAAAATTCTTTAAAAATAAATTAGCATGCGTAGATTGAATTGTCAGCGAAGTTCTTTCAAAGTCCGACTTATTCTAATTTAGAGGAAAAGTTATTTGTTCGGTCCGCACTGCAAGCAACATCTACAAATTTAGATTCGATCGAATGACGTATTAAGAGCGCTGTGATAATGTTGTTTTTGTGTAATGTATATTATTGCATTGCGAAATGACACAGAAGAGACTTTTAGCTAGAAAGCCTTTTAATAATTATGTATATCCTTACAACGTACACATTTTTAGCTCCGTTCGATTCCTAAGAATCTTTGTTCTAAAACAAAGACCTAAAAGATGAAATAAAATCCAAGTTTGATGATGTTGTTCTAGAAATGAAATTTGAAGAAACTCAGTGTCTGAGAGAAGTATCATTACGTTTCGTGGATGAGAAGCTTGTTTCGATAATCATATTTAACTTTTTCGGTACGCAAGATAGGCACCAAATTCATCGATTCACCATACTTTCAGCTCCCCGTGATTCAGTATCCATCCATTTAAGTACTTATCACCGTTCAGAGCATCTTGCTATATCATCATCATCAGCCCTTTATACTGTCCCACGGCTGGGCACGGGCCTCTTCTCACTATGAAAAGTATAAGGTAAGGCTATATATAGTCCACCACGCTGGTCAAGTGCGGGTTGGCAGACTTCACATGTCTTTCGAAATCATTATGGAGAACTCTCAGACATGCAGGTTTCCTCACGATGTTTTCCTTCACAGATAAGCAAGCGATAATTAACAATTTAATATGCACATAACTGCGATAATCATTGGTGCGTGCCGTAGATTCGAAACCGAGACCCTCTGCGTAGCAGTCTGTCGGTCTCTCCACTTGGCTATCGCTGCTATATTTAGATATCATCTTCATTATCTCAGCCGAAAGATATCGCTGCTGGATATAGGTTTCTCACAAGGTTCTTCACATAGACCGATGTACAATAATATAGTGCAAAAACATATTTAAGGACATCTGCGCAAAACTGCTGTTTGATTTAATTATTCGAACTACCAATAAACTCAACATTAAACTTTGAAGTAGCTTACCGTTTTCCTATTAGTTTCTACGTAAGTAAAGTTAATGGAAATCCTTCAGGACTAGATGTATCACCATTCGTCTACGTAATTTGTTCCCAATCCCGATTGTAATTTATGTAGCTAGCCCACCAACAGGGTGTTAATTCAACGAGCAGGTGATATAAAAACTGGGTGTTGCTGCTAAATGTTAGTGGAGGGTTAACTGGTATACGGCTGCAGGGACAGTGAGTGCGACTCATTTGAAGTGATGTATTGTTAAATACTTTTAAACTTTCGCGACTTGTATGCATTGCAATATTTATGTATAAACAGTGTAACAATTTTTTTAAACACTTATTATATGTAGTTTTCTCATTTTTATTATTTACTTTTTTTATTTATAGACTCACGCCTGTACTATGAAGGGGTAGGCAGAGGTGTTATGTTACACCCACATTTCGCCATATATTATTTTATATTATACATAGTTTATAGTACAGGTACTTCCTGTGTTAGTTGTGATTGCCTATAACAGAATGAGCACAAGGCATGACATGTATTATTGCAACATCTTTTATTGTGTAAGAATTGGGTATCATTTGTAGGCGATCCTTACAAATAAATAAATGTAACGGGTCTATATCGCGTTAATTTTTAAGTAAAAGGTAAAAGCCCATTTATTTGTCACGACGACGCGACGTTTCGGCATGAGTTTCACTAGCATGATCTAAAACTGAGTAGTGTATTGTTCTGCCTACACATAGTGTGTAGTGGTTTAGCCAGTTATGTAGCTGTGTAGACTACGTCGAGTGTTTTGAATTCGAACTTATTACGGAACATCACTTTGTGTAAGGCACAAATTGTTGTGTTCTTTGAGTCCCTTGATTGAATTTTTGTAAAGTCCACGCGGTGTGAGATTACTTTTTAGTGCTCTGAGGAATAGTAATATTTGAAAACAGAGATAATTATCGCAAACAAGTATTTTAAACCAACAACTGGTAAATGGTTTACATATATGTTAAATTACGCCCACGCAGCTTCCTAAAAGTTGTATAGGCGAATATACTTATAACCTTAACTTTTATTGCATTATCAGAATAAAACATGTAGTGCTAAAAATATTTATTTGCTAGGAATATGCTGATTTTATCTTAAAATATCGTATGTAGTTCAGCATATTTCATCAGAACTCTGTATCGACTTGCCACACAAAAAAGTACGGCTTCTGCTGCATCCGGGGAAAACGATACGGCTTTTATATTCCCCTGTTACTTACTAAAATTTCTCCAAACATAACAGGAATTCATATCAACCCCTGGAGTCTGAGACGTCCCCAATGAATTTTCTAAACCCTCACTCAAGCGGCGAAGGTTGAAGGGGTTAGAAAATAAAGAAAAGAAATTCACTACACAAAAATGCAATATCAATTCAATATCCATGCAAACATATCTAAAATGTAAATTGCATCGCTCCTATTGTGTCGCTTGCCGAATTACCAAAGCGGGCAAGATTGAGGTTTGCAATTCTATTGGTGATCGCTAACCCTAAATTACGGTACGGTGCCCATTATCGTTTTCCGTTTGTATGTAGCCTAGCCTAGATATTGGCGGGTTTGGGACATTCGGCTACCAATAGTTGTAAAATAGGTTTATGTTTGACTAGTTGTGCCCGGTTAGTTTTGTTGCGGCGTTTTGGAGTCAGTTGCGGTGTCTAATGTGTATGCTTTAAAGGTGGCGTTATGATGTCACACTGATCAGACGGGCTGGCGAAGGATTTAAGGTCCAGTTTTCCGTCTCTTACGTAAGAGTACTTGCTTACTATTTGCTTCGTCTATTTTCTTTAGTTACCCTCGGAATGAAATGGGTTGGTGATACTTTTAAGTCGTAATCCGTTACTATACAGGCAAAATCCCATTTTATTGACGTTCTTTCTGGATGCTGTGTTGAAGGAGGTCTTTTGGCCGACGGGAGTGGTGTTCCGTCGCTTCCGCGGACAAGTGCCACACGAACGCACAACAAGAACGTGCAAGTGAAGCGAAACTAACATAGTTTATAAGTATATTTATACTGACAACCACTGTATGTACTGACTGACTGTAAGGTGTTTATCTATGCGTCTATGCCACGCGAAATAAAAGGTTTTATTTTTTTTTATTGACCCACAATGTTACTTTCGCAAATAAGGAGAGGCCTATGTCCTACAGGGAACTACAAATGGCAGCATGAATAATATAATAATAATAATATTCTACCACATTCACACAACACCATCTAGTCCCAAACTAAGCAGAGCTTGGACCATGGATAAACATACATATATACTTTTTTTTGTAAATACATACATATTAGGTATACTACATAGGAACACCCAGACCAAGACAAACATCCGGATCAGAATCAATCGGTCAAACCGGGATAGTACCTTTTGTCGTAAAAAATCTCAGTAAAATAGCAGATTCTCACTTGTCATCACAAAATATTTCTCATATTATAATATTTTATTATATTTTTTAGGTATTTTGTCATTTATTACGCGTCTTAGTAATATAATATGATTTTAAAATCGTGCATGTGTTGTCTTTATACGTATGGTTGTGGGAATATACTGATAGTGTGCATGTTTGCATGCTTATGTGTAAGGTGGTGTGTGTTTAGGTGTACTTTTATGTGTTTTAATTCATAATATGTTTCTCATTTTTGTTACAGGTAAGAAAATATTTTCGCCAATCAATAGTTGTTTTCAAAAAGAGAACTATATAATTTATGTAAGTAGAAGCATAATTTGGTCCATTGGGTCCAATGATTTTCAGTAACGTTTAGATAAGTAGACTACGTATAACACCTACCGAATAATAAGTAATTAAGACACCTAACTTACTTACGTGTCATACGTATTTATAGGTATTACACGTAAGTAAGTAGTAGTATACTAATTAACGAAAACAGACACAGTGATAATATTTTTTTATAGACTCACGCCTGTATCCCCGAAGGGATAGGCAGAGGTGTAATATTACACCCACATTTCGCCATGATTTTTTTAGGTCCCACGTAATAGGGGGCGAGCCTTTTGCCATACCGGGCACATTACCAGACTCCGTGCTACTACTGAGAATTGCCTAACAGAAAAACCCAATAACACTTTGCCGGACCCGGGAATCGAACCCGAGACCTCCCAATCCTACGCGAACATTTATGCCGCGAGACCAACGAGGCAGATAATAAATATGTAGTATCTAGATTTCTAGTTCATATTATTAAATATTGTGTGGTTAATATGACGACCAATGCATCGGCATCGATTTTCGGGCACTCATTAGTAAAACAATAAACGAAAAAACTTGTGTACGAGAGAGTGCATACACACATATGTAAGTTCAGATAAAATTGGCTTTCGTTCCGCCTACGCTAATATTAAGAACCCCCCGGAACTAACAATACAAATCTAATACAATATTGTATGTCGGAAACATCCCGGGGCACTACACAACACTTTACCCGTATTACTATCGGTTCATTGTACACATTGTGGAGGTATCTAAGCATCTATCAAGTTACCTTCGAATATAAGACGCGTGGCGTAAACATGGACCTGTCAAAGCCTTTCGAATCAGACCTCGGAACCTGAACATGGCCCTTACGCACGAATAGATGCAGACTCTTGAGCTAGTGGTGTGCTCAAGCTTCACTCCGAGCATCCCGGGATCCAAGAAATTACCGGTATATCCCGTATCAAGGCATACAAATATTATTTATGATTTGTTACCGTTATTATTGTTAGTATTGGCGGTATAGAAAAGCTTTCTAATAACATTTAGCAACAACAATATATAATCTCCATCTGAAGTCATTCAAAATAAATTCAGTGCAACATATTATTGAGATTTTTAAAACAAAATTATACTGTATCAGTACTTTGATTAATACAAAGTACACTGTATGATGTCAATTACCTTGAAATGAAATACACATTAGATTTTTTACTTCAATGCTTTCAATTATTCTTGTCAATCCAAGTCGTATTTTATCTAAATTAGACTAGAAATAGGTACATTTAATAGCTTAGACGTTTTAATTAAGTAACAAGATAAATAAATATACATGACTGAATATTTGTGATGTATAAAATAATTTATTATTTTTTATTTATAGTCTCACGCCTGTTTCCCCGAAGGCAGGCCCCGGTAGGCAGAGGTGTAAATATTACACACGCATTTCGCCATGATTTTTTAAATAAATCTACCCTTCATTAATGCTTATTAATAAGGCGGATATTCTTGCATCACAAAGAATATGTTTTAAATCAATAATATAATTATGTTATGTGGATGATATCGGATGAAGTCAGTACATCCGTGAACTTGGCGCTTGCAACAGTGCCGAAATATCGGTTACTCGAAACAAAAATACGTGGTATATATCCCGTAGGAAAATAAAAAAGTAATGTTAACGACCACGAAAGTTCAAAGTTCAATAATAAATGATTACAAATTATATAAATAAGGTAACTGAAAATATGATTCTTGAAACAAAAATATGTGTCATAATCTGCTGCCAAAGCCAGACACAGAAAGGTAAAGATTTAATTTTATAGACGCGCTTAACTTGCAAACTACTACGCATACTTCTTGCATAAGAGGGTAAAAAGTGATAAAAAAGCCACAACACTAGTTTTACGATCGGCTCTGGGCGTCGAGTGCCCTTAGCCTGTCTGAGGAGCAGAAGTATTGTGTCAAATGAAACACATGTAACTAGGGAAGTGTTAATAATGAGCACTTTTGGGTATATTGCACACGAAATACTCGGCAGGGGTCGCATAGCGTAGATTGGGGAAGACACGGCGAAAAAATATATTTCTGTAGGTGTGTGTTGTATCTATGAAATAAGGGAATGCATGTTTCGTATACTGAAATAATAACATTACATCTACTACAACTACTTACTACCTAGACCTAAATCATTTAAAAGGTAAACTTCTAAACGAGAACTTAATATTTTTTTATTTAGTTTTACTAAGCCTCCGCTGGCTGTCTGCCCGTCTGTCTGTCTGTCGGTCACCAGGCTGTATAGTACTCATAAACCGTGATAGTAGAAAGCTGAAATTTTCACAATTTATGTGTTAGGAAATTCTCAGTAGCAGCTTGGAGTCTGGTAATGTGCCCGGTACGGCAATAGGCTCGCCCCCTATCACGTGGGACTAAAATAAAGCTGGCGAGAAGTGGGTGTAGCGATATACCTCTGCCTACCTCTTCGGGGGTATAGGCGTGAGACTATGTATTTAAATTGCCGCTATAACAACAAATAAGTACTAAAAATAAAAAAATATTAAGGAGATCCCATACAACAAACGTGTTTTTTTTTTTCGTATTTTTTGCTCAATGTTACTAACGGTAACAGGTAGACGCTTAACAATTTCACAGAATATGTGGTTGTATATTACATTTCAAAATAAATTATTAAATATAAAAAAGTAAATATTAAAGGGAGGCTCCCATACAACAAACGTATTTTTAAGCAATTTTTACTAGATCGTAATAAACAGACAGAAAATTAAAAAATATTTAAGTATACATACTACAAACGTGATTTTCTTCTATAGATGATGGTACGGAACCCTTCGTGCGCGAGTCTAACTCGCTCTTGGCCGTTTTATTTTGTTTTTGTAAAATCTCTCGCTTTTAGAGCTTTTAAGCTGCTAGAGATATTCATTGCCAAGCGCTGAACTTTACAAGCATACAATACAAGCAACTCTCAGACTATAAATAATTATTTGTGTTGTATTCGATTGAGGGCCGTTACATAATTACTTACCTATATACTGTGTATTTAAGTAGCGAACATTTGAAAGTATTATAGTATTTTCGTATGTCTTTTATTTATTATTTCGTCCTCTTCAAATCAAAAGTTCTCATTAAATTTAATAATGGCGAAAACCTTGAAGATAAGGTACCGAGGCCATACAATCACCAAATAAACTAATTATTCATACCTTTAAAAGATTCTATTGTAACGGTTACGAGTTCCAAATTTAAAGATACAGATCAGTTACGATTGATTGTTGTCGATGGTCTTTTGATCCAAATATAACATACAATTTCAATCTTGTTTTAATTCTAGAAGACATCTGGCATTATTGTATCATTTTACTTGACCAAATAATACAGGAAAAAGTTAGTCAGATACACTCACTTTTTCTTTGTCTTTTTCATGACTTAATCATTCAACCTACACATTTTTATGGAATTTGGTACAACTGCAACGTCTGTACCTTACACTTACATGCCAAAAATGTAGATATGTAACGACGTGTGGTCTCTTTTCTTTAATAGTGTATTTTCGAAAAGTACTTTATATAATTATGTAGTAAGTCCAAACAAAGTAATTTTATACCTGTAAAACAGGTGTACTAAGCAGAAATAGAACCGAACCACCATGATCAATGGTTCGGACCAACAAAGTAGGTAAATTATTATTTTCAATATTACCTATGTACTATTAAAAACTTTCCATAACAATCTAAACTATATTCAGTTTCAAAACGGATACGCTTTTCATGTTCGACAGTACAAGAGGACAAACAAAAGTAATGTATTTGTCACTATCCAGAGACTAAAACTTCTATTAACACTACATAAATCAGGGATTGCCCCGCCTTCCCCTAACGATCGCTAGGCACATAGTGACAAACTTGACAATTACATTAATCAGGAGATCTAGCGTGCTAGATCTTTTGATTATTGCTCACATACCCCGTGGGGTATGTGAGCAAATAAAATGGCTAAAATGTTATGTACTTACTCATTGATAGTTCAAAGACACACCGATATCACAGTATAAAGACTCATATTAGACTGTGCCGATATTATATTAAATGTTTATGACACTGCGTAATTATTTATTAAAAAGTGATCTTAGCGCAAGTGTTTTCCATTCCTAAATGTCCATTTGATTGGTTGCTCACATTGTAATAATAACAGAAATAACTGTACTTATGTTATGAAGCTGAAGAGTTTGTTTGTTTGCTTGGTTGAACGCGCTAAATCACTAATCTCAGGAACTGCTGATTCGAATTGAAATACTTATTTGGTGTAGGGAAACCTATATTTCAAAGAAAGCTCTCATAAATCGCGAGTGCGGTCAGTACTTAGGTACGTAAGTTGTAAACTTACAACCGCGTGTCGTAAGTTTACAAACTTAACAAAATTCAAGTCAGCAAGAATTTAGTCTGATACGCAGACACTTTGGTTTTGGAAGATCTTGAGGAATCCATTTTTTTCGGAACATACATGCAATTTTTGAGTAAATAGAACATTTATTGGATGTTCAATAAATCTACTATTTATGAACTGTCATTAACCTTATAACCCGTGCTAGGTCTGCAGACTCATAGTTCGACCACAAAGCAAGAATTCTCACTTGACCAATAAGAGCAAGCACGCGATTCGACCATTAATTCAATGCGCACAGTACTGTATGCCATAGATTAGATGAAAATTATAGATAACGTATTCTAAGAATTTATTTATTACTTTATTAGTTTACTTAGAAGTTGGCAGTGGGCTGTTGGAAATTGATGGATGCCTTTATAATGTGGAAACGTAGGTATGGGTTTTGTATTGGCCAGTCATTGCTTTTCTAAGTATTGGATATGAAAAATTGATGTGTTCAGTGGTCACCCATCTATACACCACTATTTTTTAATTAGTACAAAAAATTTAACAGGGCACTAAGTATCTTTAACTGATCATATTTATGTAGTTGAAAAATAAAAACACTAAGTCCCAAAACTGTCCACAAAAATACGTGATAATTGGTAAATGCAATACTAATACTATGACCGACCCGTGTACTATAGTAAAATTAACCATTGATAAATTACCCCCCCCCCCCGCCCCTCTGCGCCTGCGCCACGCCACGACGATGCGACAAACAGTACTAAATTGTTAGCTAAAGTGAGCGTATCTAATTTCGTTGCAAAAGTTAATTGTTTGTCTACGTTTGCCCGACGCGATGGCCTATCATATCAGTTCATATCACGGGAGTATGTAGCTATGCTTCGTGCGTACTTTTTGAGTGGAAAAATCGCGAATGCAGCTGTGTACCCATGGACATCGTATTGTGAGTGTACAAAAGTGACCGGGTCAGTGTCAAACAATTAAAACAGTGCATATTGGATGCTTTTGACAACGGTGGTGGACATTTCGAAGGACAATGTAAATACTTGTAAGTTTAGTAAATAATTCGTACTTAAGTAAATAATAATTTGATGCGGGCGGCTCAAAATCGGTCTGTGTTCTCCACACACCTTGAGGAAGGCCTATGTCCAACAGTGGACGTCTCTAGGCTGACATGATGATGATAATTTGTAAATAGCAGATAATCCTAACTTCATAAATACGCCAAAATTAATCTTTTCTTTTAGTCCAGAACACCTTCTTTTATTTGGATATTTGTTTGCTTTCTAATTACATACCTCCGTATTTAATTACTTGTTAAACGATAAATTTTACCGGTCCTAAGCCCGAATGAAGTATGAAGGAGAGGGTAGAATTAACAAAATTAAAAAATGACTACCCACATTTATTATTTTCCTTCATTTTATTTTCTATGGCTACCTACATCATAAGTGCGACAGAGAGAATGCGAATGAGCAGGATGGAATATTATCAATGAATTAGTGAATGGATTGTAAAATATGACTATGATTTAAGTGAGATTTTCTACAATAAACAAATGTTAATAACTTTGCTCTTTATTGATATTATGAAATTCTTACGTCACATATATGATAATAATATCTTCGCTAATCTGTCCTTAAAGTTTTTGTACTAATTAAAAAATAGTGGTGTAGATCAGGCGGCTAGTTTGTTATAGATAGGTTTCTCGCGAATTGATATATTTATGCGGTCACCAGTCGCCATATTGTAGATATATAAACAACATACAAATAACCAATTTAATAATAAAAATAAATAAGATAAAAGATATTTAAGAAGATCGGGCGTACTGCGCAACGATTAGCTAATGGAAATAACGTCTAAAACAAAATGGCACTTCAAATTTTAATGCCAAAAATATGAAAAGTGTGTTCTAAAATACTTTTTACAACTACTACCTTCTCAATATTGAAGATTTTACTGAGTATTTTCTGAAATTATATAGTTTACTACAGCTAACCTCGATTGTCTATCCATCAGCCCTTCTTCTTGAATTGCATTGTCATTGAGTGTCGATCTAATTTATCGTGATCATCCGAAGCCAATTCGTGACTCGTCTAATCCAATAGCGATGGAAATCACGAAGACACGAAGTCATCAAGTGAACACTGATGACTTACAATGCTGATCATGGTACTATGCCTTTGCGTAGCGAACATACATAGACTCACGCCTGTTTCCCCGAAGGGGTAGGCAGAAACATTTAACGCCCACTTTTCGCCAGTGTTTTGATCCCACGTAATAGGTGGCGGTTCACCCTTGTTTGATAGAACAACGTTTGATATAATATTACTAAATCGAACAACGTTTAAGAAAATCATCACTTTGTATAATATCGTTTGACAGAATTTAAAGTTCATCGAATATTTATTTGCTATAACAACATTTGCGCTAATGATCAAAAGGTATAATGTTCATTTGATGTAATGTTCAGATGGTATAACCATGTATTTTATCGAATATTCAATTGGTGTAATGTAATGCAGAAAAGAAAACATTGTAAATATTTGAAAAATTATTTATTTTGAACAAGAAAACAGTTAAACTAATCTTAAATTACTTGCAATTGCTTTTAGTAAATCCAGTTCTGTATACGTTTCAAAATTGCGCAATATGGTCTCAATATTATCATTTTTTTTTAGTGCAAATCTTCTTCTGCTTTGCACTAGGTTCTCCATTTAAAATACACTGTATTTTTCCTTCAACTATATTCATTTCGGCAAGCAGTATAGTAGACAGTTCATAAAATCCGGGGTTTCTTTTATCGACTATACTATTTAACCTGTGGTGCCACGCTTCCACATTATTTTGTGTGTGAATAGAGAATAAACTGAACAACTTCAGTTTATTAAACTAGTGTGAAAAATGTGGACTAAGTTGACGGAGCCCTGCTTCGCAGGGCTCCTATTTTATGGGTTAAGGGTCAAAAGAGAACCCTAACCTAACCTAACCGAGTCGGATTGCACTGAATCGGGGTGTTAACGATAATTAATTCAACTTCAGGTTATTAAACTAGTGTGAAGAATGTAGACAAAGTTGACGGAGCCCTGCTTCGCAGGGCTCCTATTTTTGGGTTAAGGCTCAAAAGAGAACCCTAACCTAACCTAACCTATCCGAGTCGGGTGTTAACGATAATTAATTTCGACCTAACAATATTATGTATTATATTCATAATTATATCAAATTTTGATTATGTCAAGAGTCGATTATGAGATGTGTTACTTATGAAAACTAATTATTATGATATATGTTGTTATAGAAAGTCATTTTATGGCAAATAAAAGTTATCACTGTTGAGTTGTTAAGGCAAACGTTATTAGTATAAATGATAATAGTGCAAGTTTATATTATGATCGGGGATGATTATGGCAAACAATATTAGTGCAAATGAATTTATGGAAAACGAGAGAATACCGAACTAAATATTCGATACGATCTTTCGACTAAATCATTATTAGTGTAGTGAAACATTAGTTTAAATAAAATTAGTGCATTTGAAAATTCGGCGAAATGAAATTAGTTCAAATGAAATTACTAATATAAATTACTAAAATGAAAATACTAATACCAATGAATTATTCGGTCAAATGAACAATTCTTCGAAATGACTTTATTGCAACTAAAATTCGATTTAGTAATATTATATCAAACGTTGTTCGATCAAACAAGGGTAACCCATAGGTGGCGAGCCTATTGCCGCTTTTCGGGATATTTTGTTTGCCAGAGCCTCGTCCGTTGATCGGCAGGTGCACCACTTGCAGGTGAGGTTGGCTTGGGATTCTAAGTTCTTGGTGGGAACCCTATGCACATGCGTAGCGAACGTGGCAATAAATGTAGAATAATGGGCGTGTAAATGTACAATTATGATGTAATGAATACTTCAATTTACGGTTCATAAGCGTCACATTGAGACCTAATTGAATAAAAGGCGCAGCGGCTTAAGTGGCTACCTCGAAGGTTAACATTGTGCTGAGTGTTGTGGGTTAGATCTCCTCACGGGATAGCACTTTGTGTTATCCAAGAATTGTTGTTTAGAGAATAGGTGTACTTTCTGTCCGTTGACTTGAATGTTTGTAGAGTCTTTCTTTAGCAGGCATTATAGCTAGTGCAGCAATTGCCCTTACAAAATATAGTGAACAATTCTATAAAAACAAAACTGGGGTAGTTTATTACACACGCTTTTGACTGCCGATGGCGACACGGGAGATGCGTTTTATTTTTAAACTAGAGGATGCCCGCGGTTACATCCGCGTTATTTAAGGCTACTGCTCCACTCAAGTCGCTCACAGCGTGATGTTATATAGCCTCGACAAATGAGCTATCTAACACTGAAAGAATTTTTCAAATCGGACCAGAAGTTCCTGAGATTAGCGCGTTCAACCAAACAAACAAACGAACAAACTCTTCAGCTTCATATATTAGTATAAGATAAGATAAAATAAATAAAACCGGTAACGCAATTGATAACTAAAGTTATTGCCTACGGAAGCTTGAATTCCTAAATCGCATTCCGTTATGTAGCCAATATAACATTACACAAAGGCGCGTCTGTATCTCACACTACTCTATCCAATACTATACAATACTGGACATATAGGCCCAAAATAGGCGGTTGACGTGTTGCGACCGCGACATTCGCGACAATAAATCGCAGTCGCAATGTCGTTCATTATTTATACGGATCCCTTGTTTTATTTGTTGCTCTTCAAATGTCACCGTTTTGTTACCAACATTTATATGATAACAGTATACGAGTGTAGATGAAATTACTGTCCATATCAGTTGGTAGATAAACCGCTATTTTCATTATTCATTTTTATTTCATTTCATTTTTAATTTGGCTTCAAATACTTATACATTAAGTACGTGATACTTAAACGCCTGTTTCATGTTATTACTAAGTAAAGGCTTAACTATCTAATAGGTATATCCTTAAAGCCTTAGGCTTTAAGTACTTACAATATATTTAGATATTATGACTATTTGACTAACTACCAAATTTAAAAATTTATTGAAATTAAACTACAGTTTACGGATTTTATCGCGTTGTATTGGTTTCACTAAGTTATTACATTTGAAACTAAAGATCTAGAAACTATATTTTTAATTTATTACTAGCCGACGTTTCGAATTCTTTACAGAATTCATGTTCACGGCAGACTGAGGTGATATTTGTCTTTTTCTTTGATGTATAAGTTATCTCAAAGTACCCGAACATTTTTCAACTACTGGTGTTACTATTTACGCAGAATGAGCTCAATAAATAGTAATACCAGTAGTTGAAAAATGTTCGGGTACTTTGAGATAACTTATACATCAAAGAAAAAGACAAATATCACCTCAGTCTGCCGTGAACATGAATTCTGTAAAGAAATCGAAACGTCGGCTAGTAATAAATTAAAAATATAGTTTCTAGATCTTTAGTTTCAAATGTAATAACTTAGTGAAACCAATACAACGCGATAAAATCCGTAAACTGTAGTTTAATTTCAATGTGTAACATTCGCGTAAACCCAAGAAGATACTATTAAAAATTTATTTCAATTCGACATTTATTTGTCACACAAACAAAAGACTGGCAATAGTTTAGCGGTAGATTATGTAGTTGTTCATATACCCGACCTGGACAAAGTTTTGAACTATGCTTACTTATGCCATGTTTTATAGAATTTTCGGAATTAGTCTGGTAATTTTTGACCTATACGCTTTAAAAAAGTTTTCATCAGGCATATAGTATTAATAATAATTTTCGTATTAGATTCGTAATAGCAACTCGGTATATAAAAATGTGTTCGGTTGGTGGTACCGATTTGGTCCAGCTTTTATTGCGTATTACATAAAAATAACTGTCGAACTATAGATGTAATACCTACACATTTACATTTCTTTGCGTATATTTGGCAGGTTAGGTTCATTTGTATTTTTGGGAATTTTAATCAAAACTTTCGATTACTCGTACTTTTCACGTAAACGCTCAAAAAGTTTGGTAGATGAAAATATCGAGTAATTTATTGCAACTTTATTCCTATGAGAATTAAATCCCAAATTAACTTACTGTGTTCATTAACGTACATATACCAATAGATATGGTATATGTCTAGATATGTATATTAGTTATTGTTTCAGTCGGTGTATTCTCGATACTTTTTGACATAATATACTGTGGCAATAGATATGGTATATGTCTAGATATGTATATTAGTTATTGTTTCAGTCGGTGTATTCTCGATACTTTTGACATAATATACTGTGGCAATAGATATGGTATATGTCTAGATATGTATATTAGTTATTGTTTCAGTCGGTGTATTCTCGATACTTTTTGACATAATATACTGTGGCCTAACTCCTGCGATACTGGCAATGTATTAGGCCTTAGCGATGAGAAGTAGGGTCTCCAGCGCTAGGAATAGGGCCTGTACCAATATCAAGAACTTTACAATCATTTAAGTAACAAACGTAAAGAACACTTAGTCTCAAAACATTGATTCGTGGAGTACACAGTGTTTCCCTTGGGCATTGAACCCACATAGCTCAATACAGTCTAAAACGGCGAGACGGCCGCTTAAACCATTATACTCGAGATATATTTCTACCAATACCTCCAATAATACATAATCCAACTCTGTATATGCTTGAATAACTTATAATCAAGTTAAACGGTTACTTATTGTAATCATCAAAGTATTTACTAAAGTGTGTTGAGGTCAGCCAGCTCTCGAGATGGAACTGATTGTAGATATCTGCGCTAAGCTCCGCAACCTTCTACACGGGATTAGCTAACCATCTGTACTTATTTATTGGCTTTGTTTAAAATAATAGTATTGATATATACCTACTTTTGAAAATATAATTTACACTTTTATTATTACCACTTATTAACAAGGGAAAGGTCCGAAGCATAAATGAAAAGAGTAATAAATGTAGAAGGGTGCGTCAGGTTTGTAAGGATAGAAGCAATTGGCGTTCGTTTCTGCCTACCCCGATTGGAAAAAGGCGCAAGTGTATGTCTATAATAGGTACTACTATTTGATTAGTAACGTAAAACAATAGCCTACACGATAGACTAACAGGCTGCTACGCAAAGCGTCTTAAGTTCTCACCAACAGCGCGCACAACTGTCTTTTTGAAGCTAAGTACGTAATAAATTGTTTACCAGCTCTTGCTAAATGGTGAAAGAAAACATTGAAAGGATACCTGTATACCCAAGAGCTCTCTGTAATGTTCTGGAAAAATATGCGAGTCTGCCGTCGGCTTCTTGTAGTGGATAAAAATTAACACCTATAAACTAAGTTGTACAAGTAGAGCAATCAGTCCTAGTGTGTAGATGCCTCTTTTATTATTACCCCTCTAACAAGCAGCCTAGAACCCACCCATCTGTCTCGGTGCCTGCTCAAACCGCACCCGATCTGTCGCCCGCTCTGCTAATGTATCAATGGCTCTGTTATCGATGCTAGGTGGGAATTTAATCAACGTTATACACGTTCTAGTATCGTAGTATAGTTGGTTCTGTATTGGAGGCTAGCGAGCTGTCATTTGTTGGTACTACCAGAAGATATTAGATAGACTTTCGGGATATATATCTACCACGTACCATTGTTTTGAGTATCCGAAGAACAATTTAATGCTAAAGACCACGGAAGATAATCTTTTCACAATACTGAAAATATATGTTTTGGCAATATAAGTATTTATCAATATATTAACAAAATATTTTTTTCTGTGTGAATCTCTAAGCCATGTATTCACTAGGGGACAAAGTCGCTCGACTTATCGCGAACAGTCGCAGGACATTTACGTGCGACTGTCCCGCGACAATGTCGACCGACATTTCGCTCGTCCACATACCGGCGTTGTGATCAAGATGTCGCCTAAGTGTTAACACAGTTTCGTTGGTAGTGTGGACTAACGAAGTGTGCTATAATCGTGGGTAGTCGCGGAACAAATAGCAACCCACGTCCTCACAAGTCAAATGCCGTCGGAAACTGTCGAGGGACACGAAGTCGCGCTAGGTCGACGTTATCGGAGCGTCGACAAGCGACTTGTTCCCCGACACGTAGATGTCGCTTGCGATGTCGGGCGATGTCCCCCGCGACGTCGCTCAACACGTAGAATTCGTGTCGGGCGACAAGGTCGCGGGACAAATGTCCCCTAATGAATACGAGGCTGAAAGCCATGTATTCACTAAGGGACAAAGTCGCTCGACTTATCGCGAACAGTCGCAGGACATTTACGTGCGACTGTCCCGCGACAATGTCGACCGACATTTCGCTCGTCCACATACCGGCATTGTGATCAAGATGTCGCCTAAGTGTTAACACAGTTTCGTTGGTAGTGTGGACCAACGAAGTGTGCTATAATCGCGGGTAGTCGCGGCATAAATAAACACACGTCCTCACAAGTCAAATGCCGTCGGAAACTGTCAAGGGACACGAAGTCGCGCAAGGTCGACGCTATCGGAGCGTCGACAAGCGACTTGTTTCCCGACACGTAGATGTCGCCTGCGATGTCGGGCGATGTCCCCCGCGCCGTCACTCAACACGTAGAATTCGTGTCGGTCGCGGGACAAATGTCCCCTAATGAATACGAGGCTTTAAGTGCTGAGGTTGTTGGTCCTGCCAAAAGACTAATATGTCGAGTGTCCGAATTTTTCACGGCTAACGAGATGGTGTGATCTTCAATTATTTGGTGTTCTTTTTGTCCAATAAATTTGATGTTTCTTGCGACACAAACTACGAAATGAATTGAATTTAATGACTGAAGATGTAGGTATTACCTACGAGAAAACTATGCAAAAAATCTGACAATCTGTAGAGACCAATAAATCCAGTCGGTTGATGAAACTCCTTTAAAAAAAGGAAATGTATCTGCTGTCTTTCAAGGATTTACAGCCGTGATATATTTAATGTATTGAAACATCCCTCAGTAGCTTGAACACAAATCTGTCCAACACCCCGTTATCTATAAAAATATTTATGTATTTCCACACCGCGAAAAATCCCAGTTTATTCAGAACAAATGTACCCTATAAGTTAAAAGCACAATAACAAGTAGTTGCCGTTTCTTTATTTACGACGAAACCCGATACAAGCCAGTGTTGGGTATTTTTATTTATTTTAAACGTGTGAATAATGTTCGCTGTATCAGCACATGAAACTGTGGTTATAGTGATGGGACTGCGCGGAGTTAGATAACCGGTACGGTTTCTAACGGAGTAGGCTATGTATTGAGTATAGCCATTCTGTCCATGTTATGTAGTAGTTCAAAATATGGTAGCCAAATACTTATGTGTAGGTAATTAAAAGGCAGCAGCTAGTTAATAATAATAATAATATTCTACCACATTCACACAACACCATCAAGTCTCAAACTAAGCAGAGCTTGTACTATGGGTACTAGATAATGGATACATACATAGACTCACACCTGTTTCCCGGAGGGGTAGGCAGAGACTACGGAGCGCCATTTGCAACGATCTTGACATATCTCTCTTGCTTTATTCACTCCCATCAGATTCCTCATGCATGCTCTTCTGTTCAGGGTGCTTCTAACCTGTCCTGTTTTTAGGATGTCTCCAATCTGGTCAGAGAACGTCCGCCTAGGTCTTCCCTTTCGTCCTGTCCTGTAGATAATGGATAAACATACATATATACTTTGGTTTTGTAAATACTTACATAAAGTACATAGAAACCCAGACCAAGACAAACATCCATGTTCATGCACACAAATGTTTGACTTGAGCGGGAATCGAACCCACGACCTTCGACGTAGCAGTCGCTTACACTCCCGCTACGCCAACCGGCCGTCATATGTGATTGTGTTGTGTGGTTGATTGCACCCAAGTCTTTTTGTCCTGGAGTCCGGCATCCGCTTACTGGTCTTACCAGAGTTGACAGAATATTAACTTAACATGCTCTCTGAAGCACGGGACAAGCTATCATTAATAATCCAAGTGAAATACTTCGGTTTAGGTACTAGGATATGATACCTTACGCATTACGTCCGCCTTCGACTATGTATTCTGCAGTAAGAGAAGTATTGTACTAAATCGTAACATACCGGCTATGTTTGGTCACATCACTACTTGTAAATTGCTTACCGATGTTGGAGAGCGAGTGATATTTGTTACGAGTGTTTGCGTCGGCGCTGTACGGTTTACGTTGCGGTCGTCAACGTTACTGTCTACACCGATAATTGCAAACACACCTAGCAGAACTGGGTTAGCTATGTTTTATTTATTTACTGCTTTTTGTGTCAACTAGATGATACGAAGGTACACCAGCGATATTTAGGGTTACTGCTGCGCATTTGTGGCTCATAGTGTGATGTTATATAGCCTGTAGCAGCCGGTTTCGATATTCGATATATGTATACATGGATTTGGATTTGATATACATATTTGACCTAAGCTTTATATTGAAATCAAACTATGGCTTACGGATTCTATCGCGACATGTTGGTTTTAGAGACATTAAGTAGGTACATTTAAACCGGGTGATCTAGAAACTACATTTTTAATTATAGGTTAATTACTAAGGTTTATCCACAGAATCCCAATCTACTGTTACAAATAAACGTCAAATGAACACATTCCCATCAAAAACAATAGTTTCTATAGACCTCCATTAAAAAGTAAATCTAATTGAATTCAGGGTAAAGATAGAAAGGATTTCTCGTGAGGTAATTTCCCCGGCAACTGAAACTTACACGGTCCAGTGTCTACTTGAAAGATCGGATTACGGGTGAAGTGGCGACGTAGATCTACCTGAGACTTAGAACTCTTCTTTAGATAAAGCCACCTGTTCGGTAAACGATTTGTTGCAAGACGTATGGGTTTTTGCGTTTGACGCAGTTAAAACATATTTTTATGGCAATCATAAGGTGTGTTGATCGTAAAGAGAAATTGACGCGTTGCACCACAGACCATAGTGTGCGGTGATCCTAAAAAGAAAGTGACGTAGTCATATTAGATATGAATAGCATATGCGTCCGATTGTCTATCTTTGAACGTAGGTACTTACTTGGTCTCGTATATTAACGTAAGGTACAGAGAGGATAGTTAAAATCGGAAGTATTTATAATAGAGTATAGATATTAAGGCAAAAGACAATTATTATAGGTATACTAATAAAAAGGCACTTTTGGCTGTGCATAGAGGGGTGTTAGTACCTACTCTTATGTATGGTAGTGATAGTTGGGTATGGCAGAAGAGTCATGATAGTATAATAAATGCTGTAGAAATGAGAGCACTGAGGAGTATGTGTGGTGTTTCTCTGACTGACAGAGTAAAGAACTGTATGATAAGAGAGTGTTGTGGGGTAAAAGAAGATGTAGTGACAAGCATCGAGAAAGGTATACTAAGATGGTTTGGGCACGTGGAGAGGATGGATGACGATAGACTGACCAAGCAGATATATGAGGCCAGTGTGGAAGGGACAGGACGAAGGTGAAGACCTAGGTGGACGTTCTTCGACCAGATTGGAGACATCCTAAAAACAGGACAGGTGAGAAGTACCCTGAACAGAAGAGCATGCATGAGGAATCTGATGGGAGTGAATGAAGCAAGAGAGATATGTCAGGATCGTTGCAAATGGCGTTCCGTAGTCTCTGTCTACTCCTCCGGGAAACAGGCGTGAGTCTATGTATGTATGTATGTACTAATAATTTCAGTCAACTTCATGATTAGTTAGAATATTATTTGTATGCATATAATTTTTTAGGTATTAGCAATATACAATCAAAAATACACATATTAACTTCAGGATCTAAATAGTAATAAACACAAATGCTGTAATTTCGAAGACGTGTGACGTCTCTAAACGACGGCAACATCTTGACCTGCCTCAATCGACCCAAATGTTTCCCATGATCGGTTTCATCAATCATTTGCGCACACGGAATAGGGTAGCAGGACACGTCTTTAGCTTTGTTGGAGCTCTGTGACTCAAATAATTATTTGAAGGCGAAAATGTAGTTTACAGACACTTGTAAGAACACAGGTTTGGTTTTAAGTTCAGAATACTTGCCTACGTACCTATCATAGTTCCTTTCCGTAAGAAATATTAAACACAGCACAATACTCTGTTCTTAGTTACCACTAATAATGGAGTTGAATTAATATGAGAGTAAAAGTTATACAAGGTAAGTTTAGTTTTCACGGATCTTATTTCTCTTACCTTGGAGTTGTAAACGTGAACTACTTACATACAAACAGTAATTCAGTAAATATCCTTGTAGTCCAGAACCATAACATCCACGGCCACCAATCACTCATAATAATTCAGTGGCGACATTATAAGTTAAACATTCCACAATCCGTGTACCGAAACGCTTAAAGCGTTAAGCTTACATTGTGTCCGAAAATGTAATTTCCAATGCGGAACTCAATTCATCTGATTTTACGCGACGTTCATACAAATAGCCTGATAAACTGAATCACATCAATTCCATAGTAATACCAACTTTAATGTTGTACTATAACTATATTTCACAAGAGCATCCGTAAACAAAAGTCGCAGTGATATGCGACAGCGGTGCTTGCGAAACTTGGCAGCGTTGTGAATAGCAAGCTTTATTGTCCCCGACTCTGTCAATAGTTACTCAATGTGATTCCTTAGAAATTGTTCGTTCACCGAGGAACATGGTAATTATATTTATTTGGATTCGTATGCTTTTTGAACGAATGTAGAAGTATTTTTATATATTGAGATTTATTAATTTTCTGTGACTTTTTTGTCTCGAATATCGTTCGGCAACTTCGTTTTGTTTCGATACTAAATTCATTACAGTCCATTCTAATATTATGACTGCGAAATATGTGTTTGTCTATAAGATTTTCACGGCCAAACCGCTTACCAATTATGGTAACTGTTTATTTGATTTCGATGAATAGTCAGTAGTGATAGAGTAGACCCCATGTTAGTGAACACCTGGTATCAAAAATAGCCAATATTTTCTCCTGTATCATTTTCTAAGAGACTACCGATTATTGGTACACCCCTATTTGTTTACTTAATTTACAAATAGTAATATCTACTTTTATGGCTCTCCGCGGGCGCAGCCATGGGCGAAAGCTTGCGACTTAAGCTTCTATAGCTTAGGACTCCATAAAACGATGTGGTAACACCCGAAGTGGTAATTATTCATACTGTTATAGATTCCGACTATTGAATCCGTAAGGCGAATCTGAATCCAGTATCTGAATAATCTGGCTGTCGAACTGGAGTATCGTATAAATTACAAGTAGATAATTTGCACCCGTACTAGGAGCAATTTTGCAGTGGTTTTGATCGACGCCTCTGGCAGCGTCGATGTATCTAACACCTTACTTAGTTAGAACTTAGGAGGTGATAAGAATACAAGCAGTGATTTATAACGCAATAGTTAAAAATAAATCTTATTTCACTTACAAACAAGCTGTTAATTTTTTTTTATGTACTCACTTTTTAGAAATACAACTGCAACACATAAAAATACTACTAGGTGTATACTATTCGCCCTCTAATCGCATCAATAATTTTTTGTCGTTTGAAAAAATCCTGGAAGACCTCACTCCTTTATATGACCACACTATTGTTATGGGTGACTTTAATACCTGCCTTCTGAAACAAGATTCACGTGCTACCAGCTTTCGACAGGCTACAGAGTCATGTAACTTGTCAATTCTAGAATTAAATGCAACCCATCACTTTCCGAACTGTACTCCTTCTTTACTTGACCTTATTTTGGTGTCTTCTCCTAGCTTTGTTTATCAGCATGGTCAATGTACGGCAGATGCATTCTTTTACCACGACCTTGTATTTTTATCGTACAAAATACGCCCCCCTAAAACAAAGCCGAAGGCAATCTTGCAGCGGAATTTCGCTGGCATGGATCACGACAAACTGCGTGAGGATGCTGTGAATATAAACTGGGAACCCCTTTATTCTGCAGAGTGTATTAATACTAAAGTGCATATACTAACAACTAAGCTGACGGAACTGTATGACGTGCATGCGCCAATCCGCGCCATTAAAATGAAGCATTTACCAGCACCTTGGTTAACAGAGGATATTAAAAAGATCATGGCAAAGAAAGCTGCTGCAAAGACAAAATTGAAGCATAAACCGACTCCCTTCAATGAAGAAAAGTACGTGGCTATTAGAAATCTCTGCAACAAGGTGTGTAGGAAAGCACAACGCCAACACATTTATACATCTGTTGAAAAGGGTGATCCAGCAAAAGTCTGGAAATTTCTTAAAACATTGGGAGTTGGCAAAACAAGTCATCCTTTTCCAAACAGTGTCAACCTTGATTCTCTAAATACTCATTTCACTACTTCGTCCAAATTCGATGGAATTACAAAAAGAAACACATTAGAATATCTTTCATCTTTGCCAACCCCAGATTATTCTCCCTTCTTCTTCACACAATTTACCGCTTGTAACGTTAAAAAGAGTATACTGTCAGTTACGTCCAATGCAGTCGGCAACGATTGTATCAGCCGCAAAATGATTCTTCCCATCCTTACTGAAATTCTTCCAGTCCTATGCCATATCCTTAATCATTCCGTTGCACGTGGCATCTTTCCATCAGATTGGAAAGAAGCACTGATAATTCCGTTACCCAAGAAACCTAAACCATCTTCCTTCTCAGATTTTCGACCCATATCCATACTACCCTTCCTGTCAAAAATCCTTGAACGCCTAGTTCACTCATAACTTAGTTCCTTTCTACAAAAAAATGTACTCCTAAATTCCTATCAATCCGGTTTTCGCCCTGGTCACAGTACTGTCACTGCATTGGTTCGTGTAACTGATGATATTAGGCTAGGTATGGATAGTGGAAATCTTACTGTCTTGTCCTTACTTGACTTCAGCAATGTCTTTAACACGGTAGATTTTCACATCATACTTGGCATTCTACGCTCTCTTAACGTATCTCCATCGGCAATTGACTGGTTTCATAGTTACCTGTTTGGTCGCCGGCGACGCATTCGCATTGACGACTCTTATTCCACGTGGTCTAATACAAGTGCTGGTGTACCACAGGGTGGCGTGCTATCTCCTTTACTCTTCGCGATATTCATTAATTCTATCTCAAATCAGTTACTTTCTTCCTACCACCTTTACGCAGATGATTTGCAGATCTATACAAGGGCTGCCTTAAATAAGTTATCAGAAGCCTGCACTGTTATTAACACAGACTTAGCGCGGATCAGTGAGTGGACCAAGAAGCACGGACTTTTAGTTAATCCTGAAAAACCCAACTAATTATTATCGGCAGTCCCAAACTGGTCTCAAGAATTAGTTGGTAAAATTTACCGCAAATCTGTTTTGATGGAAAGAGTCTCGTTTTCAGTAAAACGGTAAAAAATCTGGAGATCTACCTCGATGAAACTTTGTCGTGGAGGCGTCAAATACAAGAAGCGAGTCGCAAATTGTTTGCATCAGCAGGTTCGTTGCGTAGATTACGCAACTTCCTCCCTACTACCACGAAGATTGCGCTTGCTCAATCTCTGCTTCTGCCTATAATTGACTATGCTGACGTCAGCTATCTTGACCCCACTGAAGAGCAGCTGGATAAACTTGAGCGTCTTCAAAATTTTTGCATACGATTTATATTTGGACTGCGCAAATATGATCACGTCTCTGATTTTCGCAAAAAACTCAAGTGGCTGCCAATTCGTCTTCGCAGGAATACTCACATTCTTACATTGTTATACAATGTTCTATTTAATCCCAGTACCCCCTTTTATCTCAAAGAACGATTTAAGTTCCTTCATGACACACATATAAAGTCCTTGAGGTCGTCTGAGGATCTGACTCTGGAGATGCCGAAGCATTCAACTAATTACTACGACAAATCTTTCACTGTCCAAGCTGTGCGCTTATGGAATGCTTTGCCACTAGAGATACGAAGAGCAAACACTATGAATACAATCAAAGGTATGTTAAAAAACCATTATTTAAATCCTTAAGATTTTAGAGACATTCATTTACTTCACTAGTTATTATTACAGTATCTGCATTGTTTAGTATGTATAAAGATATTTATTGCATGTGCATACATTATGTATGTATCGTATATATGTAGGGATGTAATGTATCGTATATATGTAGGTATATTTATTTGGTTTTGTATATATATATTATGTATTGTATTATATTTTAAAATTGAATGATTCATTTAATATAATACTACACCATCACCATAATATTGCTTAAAACATTCCTGTCCATCCAAAGGTTACCTGGAAGAGATCGCCCTTGGTGATAAGGCCGCCGTTTGTACATAAATCGTAGTTTTAAGTCACTTTAATAATTTACTGTATGTTGGTGTGCAATAAAGTATATATCTATTTATCTATCTATCTATCACGCCTGTATCCCCGAAGGGGTAGGCAGAGGCGTAATAGGTATCACACCCACATTTCGCCATGAATTTTTAGATCCCACGTAATAGGAGGCGAGCCTATTGCCGTTACCGGGCACATCACCAGACTCCGTGCTGCTACTGAGGATTCGGAAAAAACCAGTAACACTTTTGCCTGACCCGGGAATCGAACCCGAGACCTCCGATCAGCAGTCGCATACGCTATCCACTGGACCACGGAGGCAGTCGCTGCTGCGAAAGCTGTTAAATTTAAGCGTCATAACCAGTAAGCAGATCCTGTGCACCAAGACTATACTACACGCAACGGGGCAATGATAGAAAGATGATCATAGATGCCTCATTACTTCCATTCAATAGGCGTTTAGCGCACTTATTGTGTTGTTTTTAGGTCAGATCATTTGGAATCTCGAAGCAAGCGAATCAATGCGCTGAACACTGCTCAAACAGAAAAGAACTAACATTATGAGACTAAACTTGTTCTAAGAACGCAGTCTCGCTTCGAGTTCTGAAGTGATCTGACCTAAAAACAGGCCAATAGGTACGACAACATTCATCTAACTTGACACTGGTCTAAATCGTGGATGGCATTTGCGCTGTGGCAAAGTCTCTCTGCCAAATCTGGTTGGACCAGTAAGCGGACTTCGAGGTCCAAGACGAAAAGCCTCGGATCCAATCGAAATGACGCTAGGATGATGATGATGATCACTCGTCTTATTTGAAAGCGCCATTGATCTACAAACAAGCAATAAATAAAAGTATGTACTACATCAGTCTAGGAGCTTCCAAAAACAAAAATACGAAATGTGTTTTTGCAAAATAAAGGACGTGGAATATTCAAGTGTGTTCTGAACTTGTGTTGGTGCATACATGATACATGCACGGCTCTTGCTGACAAGACAACATACTACTCATCGTATACCTACGACTTAGGGTTGTCTCCGATGAGAAATTGTTTTGAAGTGTTTTCTTTTATATACGTACTTTTAGATTCTCTGTGGCTCAAACCGCGCGTGTGTCGGTTATTGCAACAAAAGTTGTCCTACGTGTTGTTCTGGTGTCTAAGCTATAGTACTGTAAAGAATCCGTTTAGTAGTTTTTGGATGAAGAGTATCAATTCATATATTTTGCCGTAATCGTTTGGCAGACGGATTAACGATCACTACAGTCATATAAGGCAAAAGATGATGCCCGCGGTTACGCTCTTAATTTACACTTTTCATCCAGTCTCCGTGGGCATTTTGGACAATCATCCCATGCATCTTCGCATTTTCTTTCCCCAAGTTCTGAATAGATTGACTGCCATCTTTTTGCCGACTTTGCACTGGATGAGATACTCGTCGAAGTATCGTGGGTGGGTGGTCGTCACATCCCGACGCATATATATTAATAGAAATAGATTTAGTTTATTCTGTCACTCTGATACTGATTCATGGCTAAACTGATTATGTTACAATTGGATGACAAATCAGTATTTAAACTAAACAAAGGAGATACAAGCTAAGAACAAACTTTAACGAAGTTGCGGAGACTAACTTCTAACCTAGTTTCGACTACTTTCAACCAACGCTGGAACTATTCTTGCCTACTAATTATTTCATGAAGGTCAAGAGGTCTTTTGTTAATTGATTTAATGGATAGTCATTTTCTTTATATCATTACATTACACAAAATTATTCAACGGGTCTTAATCGCTTAAATAAAACTAACTTAATTTAGCTATGTTATTCCGACGTTTCAGCCGACTTGCAACGGCAGTGGTCGTGGAGGGACTAGTGAGAGCTTGTGGATGTGCGGATTTCGGCACCTTCCCCTAACTTGATTTTTATTTATACTGGCACTGTACCTCGACATATTTCAAATTAGTATCATTTACGCGATTAAGACCGTTTAAATAATTTTGAATGACGTATAAAAATCGAAAACTTAAAATAGATTGTTCCTTATGTCATAAATATGATTTATAATAACCACGTGGTTGCTATCGGCCGAAGTTGATCTGGTTGTAAATATACTGATGAAACTCGTAATCAGTAAGCTATGAATAAATAATATCAAACTGACAAGCATTTTATATTTTCTACACAAAATACATACTTATAGATAGCCTATAAGCTTTTCTTGTTTTGACAACCCTGCTTACCATAATTTTACAAACACGTATGCAACATCCAACTGACATGAGTTGCAATTGTCGAATTTTATGCTTAATTTAACAGAACAGCCACACTTCTGAGTGCAAGGTTGTAGGTATATAACAGGACAACCGTCCGTGAAAAATGTCTGTGCATTCGTGAACAGTTACGAGGTGGGTGTGAATACTTTATACCTAAGTTAGAGGGTGGCACGTCTGTTTGTTACGATATAGCTGAAATGAATGTTGTTCTGTTCGAGATAAACGTGTAGGTAGATAACTAACTCGGTTAAGTATGGACTGACCTGTGTGTAAATGTATCTATGACGTTTTTGTGATAATTCCGTCGCATACTGTGCTCAAGAGTAGACGTGCGTCTGTTTTTAATCTAAAATATTAATCTTAACCGAAGCGATTATAACCCTTAATCATACAGTTAAAGCACTCATAATCGGCTCAAAGTTTCGCGACTCCGATTCGTAAGCCCGTCGTGACATCCCCTCGCACTTGCAGTCTTCACCTCCGAGGGAATAGTACAGTGGTCATAATTGCTGTCTCGCTCCCACGCCGACGCAACAGCGCTTACGTTGGAGTTGACCCGCGTCGCCGCGTCGCTAACACCGATAATACTGTGAGTAGCCCATTCTTCGTAACGAAGCTAATTAATTAAGAATACCCACGCACGATGCCTCGCTCACAGCGCTCGCCGACGAACACTCCGACCGCTAATATTATGCAAACAGCGTCTGACTCTGATATACCACAGATGATATCTAGTAGCCCGTATGACGCGGATGTTAATATAACTACGCGACACAAGCGTCCTCGAACGAGTGCCAGTGTCTCACCGAGTACTGAATTACAAAACTTTAAAATGGAGATACATCAAATGTTATCAAGTTGGAAAGCCGATCAAGAAGCCTATTTCGCGAAATTTTGCACTAATCAAAGTTCAACGTTGAATAAGTTAATGTCTGAATTGGCCGAACTAAAGCTACAAAACGCAAATATTCAAAAGTCTAACATTGAAATAGAAAAAACGGTTACATTCATTAACAAGCAGTACGATGATCTAATTAAACAAGTGGAATCACTGCAAAAAGAAAAGCAAAGATATAGAGAAGGTATACTGGAGCTGGAAGAAAAAATCCAAGATTTACAGCGTTTATCTCGCCCAGCTAGCATCGAGATCCGAAACGTACCCTCTGTTGAAAACGAGACGGTCGCGGATCTAACGTCTGTTGTAGTAAAAGTTGCCTCAACGTTTGACCTACCACTCACCGCCACTGATTTACGTGATGCCTACCGCTTACCTGGTAAACAAGGTACAACCCGGCCGATCGTGGCAGAATTTACCAGGGTCCACGTTAAGAATAAATTGCTTGGAGCTGCCCGTACGTTTAATAAAACTCATAAAAATGAGGATAGTCTCAGTACTGCCACCGTTGGTTTAAAAGGTGAACGGCGGCCGATTTTTATATCAGAGTATCTTCCTGCCAGCTCAAGAAGACTATTCTTTGCAGCTAAAACATTTGCAAAACTCCACAAATATGACTTTTGCTGGAGTACCAACGGTAACATATTCTTGAGAAAAACCACGGGAGTAAAACCCGTATTGGTGAAGTCAGAGCAAACACTACGGGATCTAGAGCCTCAAACTACTCAATGACTATGCCATCCAGATGTTTTGTTTTTATTTATTTTTAATTCTTTAAACTTAAGTTTTTCATTTGTTGTAGCCCGCTATAAAGGCTTATTTGCTTATTTACCTCAGCAGATACGTAACTCTAGTGCTATCCTGCATACATATTATCTCACACAACAATATAAACACTTATTTCAACTCATAACACACGTCACCCACAAAAATTACACCAAACATAACATTGTCCACACTACACATAACGCAGCATTCCTAACAACCCCTGCCTTCATATCGACACTGAAACTCTCTCCAGAAAGATTTTATTACGCAAGTTTTGGGATTTCTTGTAATATCTCTTTTAATGATCAAATTTTAACGCAAAATATATATGAGCTCCATATAAAAATCTTTAATTAATGGCTTCTATTACAGAAATTAGTGACCAACTTGATAGGGTATCGGTCTCTGCTTCGTACGTTTGCCCGCCGGAGGAATGTGATAGGTATATTAAATCAACTGCATTTAATATCATTCATCTCAACATAAGAAGCATTAATAAAAACTTCAACGACTTTTGTTGTCTGTTGGTTGCAATGAAGATCGAATGTGATGTCCTTATTTTATCGGAATGCTGGCTGAAAACTCAACGTTTATACCAACATTGAAAGGCTATTCATCTCACAAAACTAATAACCTGACTAACCAAAATGATGGGCTTGTTATATATATTAAAGACAAACTAAGTTTCAAAATCACTGAGCCTCAATTTTCTGACGGCACCTGTATCATATGTGCAATTGAAAATAAATTAGCCATAATAGCATTATACAGATCACCATCTACAAAAAACATAGATAATTTTCTCGATAGCCTGCATAATGTACTCACTGACTTCAAACACTGCCAAACCATCGCTGAGATCGGAGACATTAATATAAATATTAGTCCAGAAGGGAATGATTCTCGCTCCTATTCTTATTTGAACCTGGCAGCTTCTCACGGGTTATTACCAGGTCACCAATCTCCTACTAGACATAATAGTTGTTTAGACCATGTGCTATTAAAAACCAATAAAAAAGCGATAACTCTGATTCTTGAAACCACTATATCTGATCATTTCACGATCTTATTAAGTCTAGTAAACCAGGATCCTAAGCCTCACCAACCACTCCATTCTTCCAGCCTTAATTTCCATGAAGCTGTCAGGGAAATCAATGGCTCTGACTACTCAAGTATTCTAAGTTTGAATGATCCAAACATGGCAACAAACAAATTAATTTATATGCTATCCTCCATTGTAATTAAACATACCATTCACAGAACTATCCCTTGTAAGGCTAGAGTCCTTAAGCCCTGGATTACCATAGGTCTATTGAGATGCATACGGAATAGAGACAAAATGCATAAAAAGTCGAACAAAGAACCTAATAATTCTATTCTCAAGATAACTTACCTGCGTTATCGCAACTTTTGCAATAACTTGTTAAAGAAACTGAAACTCGAATATGAGAGCCTAGAACTATTGAAATCCAAGAACAACCCAAAAAAAATGTGGAAGGGTATTAGGGACATAACAGACACTAAAAGGGTCTCATCTTTACCTACGGAGCTCCTTGAGGCCCACTACTCACCCCAGAAATCGGTCAACGTAGTTAACTCCTATTTCACGAAAGTTGGAAGTAATTTAGCCAGTAAAATAGACCTTTCTGAGAAATCTCCTCAGTCATTCTTTAAAACCAATGGACCGTCAGTTAACTCCTTGGTTTTACTAGAAACAGACGAGGCAGAGGTCAAGCGCATAATTACTGGACTTCGAACTGACAGTGCGGCGGGTTGGGATGGTATCTCCTCCAAACTACTCAAATATACGAGAGACATCCTAGTGCCACCAATAACACACATATGCAATCTAGCCCTATCTACAGGCATATTTCCAGATGCTTTAAAAAAAGCCCTGATACTCCCTATTCACAAGTCGGGTGATAGAGGCAGTGTCAATAATTATCGCCCAATTTCGTTACTACCAGCTATCTCTAAAATTTTGGAGAGATTGCTTTTCAATTATCTCAACGGATACGTAAATAAATACAGACTTATCTCGCAAAACCAATATGGATTCCGAAAGGGTCTTTCTACAGAAGATGCAGTTTCTAACTTGCTTGACTACATTGTGGATAAAATTGACAAGAAATTTAAGTGTCTTGGTATTTTCCTAGACCTCTCGAAGGCATTTGACACTGTCTCTATACCCATCTTGCTATCCAAGCTAGAATCGATTGGGGTTCGTGGCGCCGCCTACTCTTTATTTAAAAGTTTTCTTACCGGTCGAAGCCAATGCGTCAAGATTGGTAAATACGTTAGTAATGACGAACCGGTGGAGTTTGGTGTTCCTCAAGGTAGTCTTATCAGCCCTCTTCTCTTCTCGATCTATGTCAATGAGTTGTGTGATCTATCTCACCCCTCTGCCCAAGTAATAGCGTACGCGGATGACACTGCGATCATTACTTACGGACATGACTGGCAGACAGCAAAGAAAGTAGCAGAATCAGTGTTGAGGCAGGTGGTATATTGGTTGGCAAAAAATAGTCTTACGCTGAACGTCGAAAAAACCAACATGTTGGTATTTAGTACGCGCCCATCAACATTACCACCTGAACACTCGATCGAAATCAAAGCTCATTGTTGCAATTTATTGGACCAAAACTGTCAATGCCCAATGGTCACAAGGGTTCCGACTATAAAATACCTTGGATTACAGCTCGATGCCTGCCTTTCCTGGAAAAAACATCTTCAATCTATGTCATCCCGTATCAGAAAGCTTATATATGTTTTTAAAAAGTTAAGAATCTCAGCGCACAAAAATATCTTGGGTATGGTCTACAGTGCGCTCTGTGAATCGATACTTAGTTACTGCATCACGGCTTGGGGAGGGGCTGCGAAGACTACTATTCTTGAACTGGAGAGAGCGCAACGTGCCGTGATCAAAGTCATCTTAAATAGACCTTTCCGCTACCCTACTCGTCAAATATACCACGACTTTAAAGTCCTCACAGTAAGACAGCTTTACATTCATCGCGCAATAATACGCAAACACCGTACTCTACCACCAACCGTATCAAACAATACCAATAAAAAAAGACGCCCATTACCACTATGCCCAAAACTCCGTGTTAACACTACCTTCGCACAGCGTCACTATCCATTTTTAGGCTCATTGTTATACAATAAACTTCAATCGAAATTAAACATACACACATTAAACGCATATCAATGTAAGCGTAACACTAAAGAATTTCTCCTAGGCTTAGATTACGATAACACTGAAGACATTATTAAACCACCGAGCATTTAAAAGTATCTGCTCGCCTGCTATAATCACACACCCATGCACACACACACACACACACACACACACACACACACACACACACACACACACACACACACAAACGCACTCACACACACACACACACGCACACGCACGCACGCACGCACGCACGCGCGCGCACACACAATGATTATTATTTCTTTCCTTATTTTTGTTATTTGTCCCAATACTCTTGTGCCTACAATGTTTGATCACATATATAAACCCCTGTAAGTAACGTAATACATTTATAACGATGGACGGAAGGATGTCCCCATAACACAAGAATTTCCTAGCATGGGGTCATATTTCATTACTATGTAAACTGATTAATGCATTTATTGTAAAAACAACATTGTAATACTGATTGTGCCAATAAAATTATTATTATTATTATTATTAATGCTAAGAAAATTAGTTACATATGTATTTTTTATTATGCTGTTAATTATCTGAATATATTTACTTAATATGAATATTCGTCTGTGTCCGAAATTGCTAAAGACGATTATTTGTATTTCAAATCCTCCAATAAACTTTTGAGTTGCGTCCAAGTCAGTTTAAATTTCTCCAAAAGTTTAAGAGGCAGCCTGGCTGCACAGATAATAAAAAATTATAAAACTTATATATCAAAGCAAATATTAATAATATTTCTACTATATTTCCAAAGAAAATGTATTCAAGTAAAAAGAAACCTTAAGAGTTAATGTCTTTGCGTCAAGTCGCCGCCATCATTAATGTGCTGAACAGAATGGCATACTTAAAATTGTTGAGTTAAAAGCAACTAGAAATTATTTAACAAGTATCGGGATTCGTTCGCAGAACTGATAGTGCTTAGAATAATTAAGTGTTTTCTTCAATAATATTGTTTTCTTTGCAGCCCTTTTAAAGTTCATTCAAGGTGGTTCGTAAAATAAATTATTTACTGTGATAGTCATATATTCACGCCTTTACGCCTCAGCAGATAAATAAATTATTTATTTGATCCCATAACGTCCTACTGAAAAGCAAACAAATTCTCACTGTACTACTATTCCTTTCTGTTTACATTATTTTTCACAACACAATATCTTCTTAAAATTACCTATTACAAAAGATTCATATATGGCTAGGACATTGTGTTTCAAAACAGTTAAAAAATAAGCTTAACGCTTGTTTTGTGTTTCTGTTTTAGTAAAGCCATAACTGGGGATTAACCTCTTGTATGCCGGAATGCCAGACACAATTAAAATGCTATTGTGTCTCGCGTAGATCTGCGTTCCGGCACACAAGGGGTTAAACTCACGCCCCTTACAACTCAAATCTTATATTTGAACATGTATTAATTCCCCACTCAACGTCACAAATACAATAGACCCATATACCCTCAAACGAATAATACCACAAGGAAACCCGCACGCCGCAGCAAGTCTGAGTGAAACAGAAGTGACTGAAATGCTATGAATATTTGAGGACAAGGATAAAGAGATGTGGAATTCACCAGTCTCGGGACCAAGTGGTTGACTGGTAACTCGTGCATACATAAATTATACTGGCCGAAATTGAAATCATTCTAAAATTCCTCTCCACTTTTGCAAGGGTGTACCCTTGAAAATAAATTCAGATATGTAAATGATAATTTTGGGTGTTGAAGTTGATGATTGGATGGCTTGTGGGCCCTCTAAATCTAAGAATCTGAGGGATATTGTTAAGTGAAAGGCCTTGAATAGAGATGTTTGTTATTGTTAGTATGAATGTCGTGGTAATCAAATGTTTTTGTGTATTTGGTCAGTGAGTTGCGATATTGGGATGGTAACCAGTTTGGGTCTATTCTCTGTTCGGGTATAATGGGTTATGTAGACAAATTTGCTTTGAATTACGTATTTATTCTGTAAAGCAATGACGGTGTTTGAATTTTTTCTGCCACCAGACGGCGTTTCATATGCGTCAGGTCCAAACGTGTACAGACGCGTACACACACATGAAACAAGCAAACACACATGTGCAAAGTTATAGGCGCTTTGACAGTTTTTTGGACCTGACGTCTCTGTGCTGCCGCCTAGTGGGCATCATTTCAGTAAATCCTCAATTGAATATGCTGTTGTAGATGCTGTTTTTCTTGGAAGAAATGTTCGGCTGATATGATTGATGAACACATGTTGTCAGCAGGCGTCACCGCAAGCTTGTTGCAAGATCTTAATAATTGTTAGGGTTTTTAAGCTTACCACAAACTGCATATAAAATGTTATGTCTAGTAGTCGTGTCCTTATCTATTGTTACACAGTTTTGGCAAAGAAATTGTTAATTATTTGTAATAATAACATAAAAATCCAGATATATTTTTAAATGGTGAATCAAAATTGTTAATGTGAAACCTTCTTCACCTATAAAGTGCTTTTAACCTCAACAAAATCATATTTACACCACAAACTAAAAGCAATCGCAGACTCAATCAAATCCAAAGTACATAAATGAAGTGAACTTTTCCATACAAAAATATATCTAACAATGGGAAATTGAGAAAAATACTGAGTGCCGGTGCCAAGTCGTACTGGCGACGCACATACAGGTATTTGCACGATCTACGCGGCCAAAAGTCCAAAATGTCAAAATAACAATATCATTCTTAAACCGAGTTCCACGAATAGATTACGAACCCGGGCACAATATTCAAGGTTTATCTACCTGCTAGCCCACACCCCGTACCCGTGGGGTCAGTCGGAAGTTTACCGTGTTACCTAGTGTACGTATCTATTTTCGGCGCTTTTCTAAACATTAAACTTACAAAGTGATTTTTTATGTTATCAAGTTCTTTTTACGAACTGATAGTAATGGATTCTGATGGACAAGGTAAGAGACTTACATATTTCATAAATAAAGTCATGATCAACTATCAAACTGCATTTTTTTTTATAAATAAAAAAACCCATTTTAATACTGTGATTTTCTGCAATATTTTTTATTTGCTAGTGTTTTTGTTTATGTATCGGGGTAGATCGGGCTATTATTTTTAATATAGGTTATTATTTGATCCTTTTCCTTATAAATACTATCAAAATCGTTTCCGCATATGTCCGGTTAGATACATTTTCGAGGGATCAAAGATATTTAGCGAAATTTCGTCTAAAATTGAAAATGTTTTTAGCGACTTTTAACACAGTTTATGTTTGATTAAGGTTCACAGGAAGCATCGGGAGCAAGGATTGTGACATCTCAATACTTATTTGACCTCATGACGAACGAAAATTTGCCTAATTTAGATGCCAAATTAAAATATATAAAAGATCATCTTTTGTCATGTGAATGTTACAATGAAGACCAAATTGTTACAAGTTGTACAAAGGTGGACGAAAGCTCATTATAAAAAAGATAAATTTATAAAAAACAAGCAGTGTTGGCTGGATGGTACTTTTGAAATACCTGTTGTTGATACACAAAAACGGCCAGTGCGACCATCCAAGTTGTTCGAAGACGCAAGTGTAAGGAGCAAGAGGCGAAAGACTGAAGAACTTCGTTCTAATTTTGAATCTGGTAAAAAGGATGCATCAAATGTCCTAAAGGATATTACTAGTTCTCCAACACGAGCAACTAATTATAAAAAGGCATTTTATCATTTGAAATCAGAAAAAGGGAAGCCCTCCTTGACACCAATGCAAGCTTTGGAAATGTTTGTAGATGCCGATTTGACACAAGGACAGTACGAAATTATAAGAAAGAGTAATAAGAAGTTTTTTCCGTGGTATAGTGCCTTACAGAAAGCCAAGAAGAAATGTTACCCACTGACGAATGACGACGAACGACAATGACGAAGAAAGCCAAAAAGCTTAGAATTATTATGTTTCTTATGTTTATATTTTTTTTTTGTTTTTGAAAATAATAGTAAAAAGTAAAAAAAATAGTTTGTTTGTTTATTTACAATGTTTAGATACCAATTAAGCATTAAAATAATTTTGGCCGCGTAGATCGTGAAAATACCTGTATGTGCGACGTTCACGCTTAACCGGCTGGACGCACGTCGACGAAATATGAATGAAGCAACAAAGCAATAAGGGTTCTTCAGAGTCTAGATTTTCCTTAGTACATGTTTTGTAAATTTTGAGATCTTAAAATGGTATAATGTTCAATATATATGCGTCGTTATTCTGAGCAAGGGTAAAAACCCAGTAAAAGTCAAGAAACGTATTCTTTGCAATTTGCTTGGTTATATTTTCTGATCTTGGGCGAGTTTTATAAAACAAAAACAAGATTTATCTTCTCAGCGCGCTACCCAAGACTTTGTCCTATAAGAGTGACGATTGTATATCTGGTTTCGTCGACATCTTATTATGCATACGCAAATACACATATTATGATTGTGAAAATGGCTATCTGACCAGCGCAATCATCTAACTATATTGGTGGATGTGAAAATTCGATTAGAATTTATCATAAAAAAGGATATTTTCTTTATTGACGGGTATTTTTAATCGAATCTCACTTCGAAAAATTCGCTGACCTATTCTTACATTTAAATTCCATGTAGTCATTTTTCAACAGCCAGAATCTACTCTCTTCTAGTTCGTGGTCAGCCTTGTTTTTTAATTAGCTGTTCCAATGCTGGGTCTCTTCTCATTATGAGAAGGGGCTTGGCCATAGTCCATAATCCCTTCAAGTCAGTATTGTTATTTTCTTTACCTGCTTTATACTTCAAACCCTCGTGTATTAAGATCTCACACATAGAGACTGATTCACAATAGCCATATAGAGCATTGAACAATACAAGCTTCCCATCCATTAGAGCTGATATCAAATTTCTACTAGCATACCTACCGATGCATATAGCTCTATTGAAAAAAGTCATTTGGCCATATCGTCTTTAGATGCAAGAACGGGCTGCCAATTGAAACACCTGTGTATGTGGTATCGGCTACTGATACCTACATGTAATGGTAGGTACCTATTGGAAATCAATATGTTATAAATATTTCACTGGACAATAGCAAGAAAGAGCTATTGATCAAATTAGAGACAGTACAACATTTTTTTAGGTCATGAAGGTATTAGTTATTTGTTTCAGATTTTATCGTTAAAGCACTTGTTGAAAGAATACCATATCATTATTTTCTGTATATTATAAATGAAATAACTTGACCTACTGACATATCACCGAAGAACGCAAACCATAGTTTTCTTGTTAGAGAGATATACGTATTTTACTTCACTGAGAGAATAGTTTTGAATGCAATCTTCATCATCATCAGCATTCATCATTAACAGTCCACTGCTGGACGAGGCCATTCATTTGAAAGGAGGAACTGGCCTACTATACCGCGCTGGCCAAACGGGTTGGTATAGTTTTTGTATCAAGTTTTCCTTCTCTTACAGTGCTGTTCTCTGCATAATATGGTCCCTCTCTCGGCTCTTACGACACCCATAGGATGATATGGGGTGGTGACATTTCGTATTCTTAATCCGTCACCACACGGAATGCAATCTTAGTATAACCAATTTACATACATACATAGACTCACGTCTGTTTCCCGGAGGGGTAGGCAGAGACTACGGAACGCCATTTGCAACGATCCTAACATATCTCTCTTGCTTCATTCACTCCCATCAGATTCCTCATCCATGCTCTTCTGTTCAGGGTACTTCTCACCTGTCCTGCTTTTAGGATGTCTCCAATCTGGTCAGAGAACGTCCGCCTAGGTCTTCCCCTTCGTCCTGTCCCCTCCACACTTGCCTTATACATATATCTGCTTGGTCAGTCTTTCGTCATCCATCCTCTCCACGTGCCCAAACCATCGTAGCATACCTTTCTCGATGCTTGTCACTACATCTTCTTTTACCCCACAACACTCTCTTATCACACAATTCTTTACTCTGTCAGTCAGAGAGACACCACACATACTTCTCAGTGCTCTCATTTCTACAGCATTTATTCTACTTTCATGACTCTTCTGCTATACCCAACTATCACTACCATACATAAGAGTAGGTACTAAAACCCCTCTATGCACAGCCAAACGTGACTTTTTGGACACGTTTTGGCTATTCATAAACGCCTTCAGAGCTCCATTCACTCTATTACCTGCATTAACTCTTCTTTCAATATCTTCTACATTCTTACCATCTCTTGTAAACAGCGTACCTAAATATACAAACTCATTCACTTGCTCCACTCGCTGTCCATCGATCATAACATTACAAGCCGTAACGCATTCCTCCTTTTCAAAAACCATAACATTCGTTTTACTTACATTCACTTTCATTCCTTTCCTCTCTAACGCACCATGCTTGATTGTTACCATCTCCTGCAACTCCTCCGCTGAAGACGCAAGTATAACCTGATCATCAGCATAAAGGAGGCATTTGACAAGTAACTCATTCATCCTTAATCCACAATCACTATGTTTCAAGTCTTGCAAACAACTGTCCATGAAGAGGTTGAACAGCCATGGTGACGCTACATATCCCTGTCTAACACCTGTGTTGATGGTAAACGAGTCAGTGTATGCCCCGTTTATCCTCACACAAGCTCTAGAATCCTCATAAAGGGAATTCAGAGCTCGAATGAGGCTGCTGTTCACCCCATACATCAACAGTACCGACCACATTTCATTCCTTTGACCACCACTTTATCGTAAGCTTTTTCTAAATCCACGAATGCGCAGTAGACCTTTCGACCTTTGGCCAAAAATTTCTCGGCTATGCATCGCAAGGAAAAGACTTGATCCGTACACCCCATACCCTTTCGGAATCCCGCTTGTACATCCCATATTTTCTTGTCGGTTACTCGAACTCTTTCAACCAGTACCTTTGCATATAATTTGCCAACAATGCTGAGAAGGCTCATGCCTCTATAGTTTTTGCAGTCTTGTTGCGAGCCTTTTCCTTTATAAAGAGGCACAACTATTGCTGTGGCCCAGTCATCAGGTACTCGGCCGGTGCTCCAGCACAAGTTGAATAAACGCTGCAGCTGACTAACTATGATGCCCTGTCCAGCCTTCAGCATTTCGACTGTTATCCTGTCATACCCTGCAGCCTTACCTAATTTCATACTGGCCAGTGCCTTCAAAATCTCATCCACGCCAATATCGCTTTCATCATTGCTATCATTACCATTCATTTCACCTGTTGATGTCTCTGTCGTCGTTCTTTCAAATAATCCTTCAAAATACTCTTTCCATCTCTTCAGCACACACGATTCACCATTCAGTACCTTTCCATTCTTGTCTCTGATTGCTGTGTATTCTGAGGATTGAGTTTTTCCTCGAACTGCACGAACGGACTTCCAGAAAAACTTAATATTTCTCTGAAAGTCGTCAGATAATCTACTATCAAATTCATCTTTCTTTTCCTCGTTTTTCCTTTTAACCATTTCTTTCACTATACTTTTAGACCTAACAAACTCCTTTCTTGCTTCATATATGTCATCACTCGTTGCCTTTCCCATTCTTTCATTTGCTCTGGCAGCCAACCAATCTTGCCACGCTTTCTTCTTCTCTGATACTGCAGATTGTACATCCTTGTCCCACCATGTATTCTTAACCTTTCGTAGTTTCCTTCTCTTGATCACACCACATACTTCAGACGCTACACATACTACCTCTTTTTTTAAAGAAATGCCATAATTCTTCTATATCATTTATGCCATCGAACCTCTCAAATCTTGCTATCAATCTTCGTTTATACTCATCTTTCACATCTTTCTCTTGCAGATTTTCTACTTTTATTCTTTCCAAGACCCTTTAATTATTTTTTCGGTGTCGCCATCCTCTAAAGAGCCCACTTATCTGGCTTAACACCAAAAAGTGGTCTGTATGGATGCCGATCCCTCGAAAAACTCTCGTATGCAACACATTCTTTCTCAGTCGTTCATCTACTATTACAAAATCAATCATACTTCTTCTAACATTTTTCGCCTCACGTGTATACAAATGTATCCTTTTGTGATCAAACATAGTGTTTGTCACACAAAGGCTCCACTCCAAACAAACCTTAAGCAGTTCTTTTCCATTTTCGTTCACATTCTTATCACCGATTCCACCTAAAACCTGTAACGGGTTCTAGAATAGAAACGCAGTCGAGGTTCTAGGTGCGTTTATTGCCGAGTATTGTCTCACTTCCCTTGCACGAGTATGACCGACCAACAACACGACACTGGCCTGAAAACTAAGGGCTGCAGTCTCCCACGCTGTTTCCTCCGGTAGTGTGCAGGGCAGGCTGCTCGAAGGGCTGCGCGTAGCGGCAGATCCTCGCAGGCCGTTGGCTCAGCTGGCAGGCGCCGGCGGTCTGAGTGCGATGAGCAGGGCAGGGCCAGACTCTTCGGCAGAGGTGACGTCGAGGACGGTGCTTGGAAGTGTAGCGGTCTAGGTAGAGTAGCCCGGAGCCTTAAGGTAGACCTGAAACCCACAGCTGGGGTCCAGGATACCCGTACAACGTATACGGATAGAGTAGCGGTAGTAGATAAGTATAGATTAGCGGTCCGGCCTCTCTAGAGGAAGGGGCCGACCCCCTTTATATACCGGCCCTTCCATCAGAGTTGGAGTCACTACCTGGCCATATTTGGTCAGGCTTCGCGAGCGCGGACGATGGCCCTCTCTGATTGGCCGAGCGTATGGACGGTATTATGACGCAGACGCGGTAGGTACCGGACAAACGCTACAAACCCTTTCAAATCCATCTCGCTTTACTCCCACCCATCCATTGAAATCACCTAACAAAATCAATCTTTCGTTATCCTTACAGGTCCTCAGAATCTCTCTTAAACTCGCCCAAAACTCCTGCTTTTCGTATTCTTCTTGTTGTGACATACCCGTTACTATATTGACCTGCGCGTAAACCCCTACAATAAAAAGACGAGTAAGTCCTACTTTCATTCTCATCCATAGTAGCCTTGCATTTACACATTCAAACTCTTTTACGCACTCATTCATTAGCGCAAACAGTATTAAACCAACTCCCTTGCAGGCTCTGGTGGTACTATCTACTCCGGACCATTACGCCGTGCAGCTGCCATGCTTGGTAGTGTCACATCCTTTCTTTTTCGTTTCATTCACACACAGAACATCAATCTTTCTATCATCCATCATCTGACATACTTCATCCAATTTTCCGTACATTCCACCGCCAACGTTCAATGTTGCAAATCGGCTTTCCGTAGGCCGCTTTTCGCCCTCGCGGGAAACGTAAAGATTTTGTCGCTATAACCAATTTATAGCGATAAAATCCGTAAACAGTAGTTAAGCAAAGTTAACTGGTTATTTTAGTACAGCTTCTGACTAGTTTGGGATCGGATAAACAGATCAAATAAGTATATTATTTCACCTCAAGTATTTACAAGTTACATTGAAGCTCACAAGTTTGTTTTTCATACGAATTCTGAAACGAGCGATTAATTAAGACTTTTCTAAAGTGTAAAATAATACGATTAATCAGGTGTTATTGGTGTTATCTAATGATCTAATGAGTGGTGTACAATGAACATGTCTTGCTATTACAACGCGTCCATTACTGACCGTATCGAATTCGTTGCCTCCGACGTACATGGATTAAGAATTGGAGGAGGTAGGTGTGGATTTTAGATGAGGTTTTTTGTTTACCTGGCTGATAGTTTTATGTTGCGTTATGAAATAAAAAGTATAAGTAAATATACGTGTAAAGCAATTTGTGTTTATTCACTTTTTTTACTGTTAAGTAATTGAACACACCTTTCGAATTTGCAGTTTACAGGTTTAATTTATGAATTAACTAGACGTCGCAGCGGTTTCGCCCGCGTCAATTATACGTATAAACCTTCCTCTTAAATCATTCTATCTATTAAAAAAACGCATCAAATTACGTCGCGTAGTTTTTAAGATTTAAACATACATAGGGACAGACAGACAGAAGATAGACTTTGTTTTATACTATGTAGTGATGACACTGTAATTCTAAGCAATTTCTATTCAGCTTGGTAAAGTTTATAGTTTTACGTGCAGTTATTATTTTTTAAATAAAACAGAAAAATGTTCTGCTCATTTTCGCTATTACTATTGAACCAGATTGAACCCTAGGAAAACATTCACCTCAGAAGTGCAACGGCTAGGTAACAAATCCCCATCTATCCCGACTAAGAGTTCAATACCATGTCGCCATGCATTTTACTACAACATCTCATAAAGCAACAAGAAATTATTGCCGCATACAACTGGTATACACAACATGGCACCATGACCATACCCATTAAGGTGCACCTTTTGATGTGCTTTAGCTTCAGACTAAGATCGTGATAAGATTTGATTGAATCTGCGCCAGCGCAACTGGCCGGTAATAATACAATAACGCAGGTAATGCGTCTATATAATTACTTGTATCGCCAGTGGCCAATTGTATCAAGACACAGGTTTTGGTTGAAATATGTCTGTGAAAGTCTGCACCTGAATTACTAATTTTTTTCAATATTTGGCACTGACTTTTCGGATTTATTTGAGCGTTTGGTACTTACCCATTTTACGACTTGATTCGATCGTTCTTGGCTGTCTCGAAGGTTGAAATTACCTTAATGATTTCCAAATTGCATAAGCGGACTGCACCCTCGGAAGAAGTTATGTACGACTATTTTTGAAGGCATTTTCCGTTTCTCTTAAGGCTGAGTAAAGTGAGTTAAGATTATTCGATTTCAAACTTTAGAAATTTGCGAATTTATGTTTGTTAATCGGGTGTTACCAAGTGGCCACGAATGTTTAAATAGTCAAATACCCTCTTTTATGTAAGATTTTTACGCATAATCGCTTGTCTGATTTCAATACAATTCCGTATGAAGACTGATGTTTTGTGTAGCATATGTATGCTACACAAAACATCAGTGATCAAAGATGTGAACAAGTTCTAGAATGTATCTAAGTATTTTATTGTGGAGGCATTCCCTGGTGTGCACCACAATACTAGTTATCTATATTTCGTGTTGTTATAATGTTCCTGCGCCATAGTGGTTCGGCTATGAGATTGGATGAACCAATTGCTAGTAGGGCGACCATATTATTGGTGGCAACCAAATTCTGGTTGAGAAATTAAAGTATTTTTTACTGGACTGATTTTATAATATTCATATCTATGTAACGGATGTATATTACGTTATAAGTTTAAGATAGCGTGAAATACGCCACAAAAAAGTAACTAAAGGTCGCCATTAATGTTAAGATTGACTTTCAAGCCGTGATGTCAAACCGCAAAGCATTCTTTTATGCCACCATATTTTATCGCGTCTGCCTTAGCCATCAGCATTTATAGGTGAACTGACAGGTGCATATTCATTTTTCTGGATAATTATTTGAATCCAAGAAATGGCTAATCTGCAAAATTGACATAAATTTCAATGTGGCACACTTACTGAGCGCTCTAGGTGACTTCATTTGTCGGCTACATCACTTTTTGGTAAATTAGAAAAAGTTTTCTGTCTATCATAGCCTATATCTAGCCTTTGACCTGTGTGGTTCAACAACTATTAAATCTTTTTTTTTTGCCTTATTACATATATATACCCTTTATTGATTTCAGTGTTTTAAGGAGCGTGAGCTATACCCAAACCAAGGAATCAAATATTATTTAAAATACTTTATTTTTAAGCAGATTATTCATTCATTTTATGGTCACCTCACAGTACAGTCACGCGCGGCGGTCACGGCTCCGCTTCATTACCGCGATGTTATTTTCAATCATAACTATAAACAGGTATTGTGCGGCTAACTGTACTTCGTGTTGTGAGTTGTGACGCACTTGCGGCTCAACTGTCGTTAGTGGGATTGTATGAATTGGGATAAGGTGTTGCGCGCATTGTCGACTTTTTTGTAAGGGTATTTGTTATAAATGAATACGAGTGTGTGCAGATATACTTAGACGTATTTTTCTGCTTGCTAAACTAATTCTCATAAATATTATCTTCATTTTCGTATGAGAGTGTGGTCATCTCTGGTGTCAGCGTTTTAAACCGCCCAATGGCCGCCGACATGGCCTACGATTTTTGTCCTGAGGCAATAACCGCGATCTTCTAGATCGCGGTTATTGTCACACGCAGTTATGCATCCAAGTAGCGACCTGTGCAAGCGTTGCTTCACTTTGCCGACCTATGACGAACGGCAAGCTAAAGTTAGAATCACCAGAGAAAAGTAAGAACTATGAAATTATTGTTCCGATAATGGCTAAGGTTGTAAATTCAAGTAGTCTTGTTCAAATTGCAGTCGATACCGATCGTCCAATTCACGGGGCTAGCCTTTGGCGTACATCTTCGGTCGATCCTACCTACGGGCTGGTATTCATATTAGGTTTGTGTTAGAGTAACCAATAGCCTGATTTAGAGACACACTGCTACGCAACTAACCCACGGCCACGGCGTGTCTGGTGACTTTCGATGTCATGTGCGTATTAAATCTTTAGCTTTCGCTTGATGGGTGAAGAAAACGTCGTGCAAAAAAACCATGATTGTGATACCTGTGTCCAGCTTTGCAGTTCCGGTTTTTTGTGATAGATAAGAAAATATATATCACAAAAAACGGAACAAATATCATTATAAGAAAAACAGAGATGTATGGCAATCCAAGAGAGAGCCCTTTGCCTAGCAGTGGGACACAATAGATTAATGAAAAATGTGTAAACCACACTAAATATTATAAAATATGCGGTAATGTGTTTTTGTTTGTTTGTCATTCTTTCCCGTCCAAGCGGAGCGATGTTATGGTGTGATTCTGGTGTGTTGGCGTACGAGGCTAAAAAGTAATAAATATATGCTATTTTTAACCGCACGAATCACACGCGGGTGGAGCCGCGAACAAAGTCTAGTATACAAACGTACGACTGCACTTCGTTTAGTACGATTATCTACGTTTTAATAGAGTTCTACTTGTAGACTTAAAATGTATCAAAACCCTTAAACCACAGTAGCATAACAACATTACTTTGATTTATAATCCAACTATAATAAAGGCAGATAAGATCGTGGACACAGACAAATCGTGAGTGCGCGCGGACTCTATAGTAGCAAATAACAGTACTTCTGATTAGACATACCATCGTTGATTTATTTCACCTATTGTATCTGTTTGTGAGGCTTAAGGAAAACGATTCAATATTTCCGATTTGTCTGATGGTTATTATTGGCTATGTATTGCGACAGGGTCGTTAGAACCCGCTATGTATTTGTCGTAAGTGTGATGGATGTCTTTGAAATTGAGTTATGGCTATTTTGGGTTTTGATCGTGAAATTTTACTTTATGTAAAACAAGATGCTTTCTTTAAACGTTTAACAAGCGATAATTAACAATTTGATACGCACATAGGAAAGATCGAAATCTCATTGGTGCGCGCCCTGGATTCGAACTCGAGTCTGCACAACCATCTGTTGGACTGCACACTAGCATATCGCTGCCTTACGAGTTGTCAGTATCTACTAACTTTAAAACAATGAAGTATACTGAATTTCAAATAGCGAGTGAATACCGCGCGTAGTTGACGCAAAAATCTCAGAATTGTTATATGGTTTTCACTTGACCTTGACCGATGCAAGCCGGTGTAAATTATGTGGCAGAAAGAAGTATTTGTAACCTTAAAATAGTGAAAACCCGATAAAAGTTTGCTTCCTCTGTTCCTTTCTTTATCGTGAAAGAGTTTACACTCCAAACCTTATAAACATCTCGCGCTAAACGTTAACAATTCTTCTGCAAAATGAATCTTGGGATTTATATTCTAACGTTAGCGTTCCTGTTTTGTAGTTAAATACCTGGGAGAAGAATTGTGGGGGTCTGCAACACCAGCTTAGCTCGAAGAAATCACGATTTACCTACGTGCTTTACAATGGTTGCTGTAAGGTGGCTAGCTTAGTGGTGAGCGGGGAGAGAAGCGGTTTTAGGAATCGCTGATTGCCTTGGAGAGTATAGGAAAGAAGAGAGATTTAGCATGATGTCAACAACTAGGTGCTAGGGTGTTGTTGATGTGTCGATGGGGCAGCTACATTTTTTACTATATATTTTATTTAATTTAAAATTTAGTTTAGGTACCTTAGATATTCCATCGCCCTTGAGATATAGATATTCTATTGCACTGTTAAATTATCCAGCTTTCGACCAACACAACAACTTTTGAACCGAGACAAAAACTTTTATGGACTCCATAATAAAAATTACATGTCACAAGCACAATCGTAGAAAACGTTTTTAACTTGAGTCGGCGAAAGTATCACGAGATTCACGAGCATATGATATTGCCCTTAGTATTGTAAATGCCGCTAATCTATAAAAAGGCGACCACATAATTTTATAATATTTGTTATGTATGTCCAATGATAGCAGAAATTTAGAATGCTAGCGAATGACATTGACGCAAGGTAGAAAGTCATCTAATGCCCTGTGCATTAGATATTATACCTTGCGTCCCAACGTAAGCTTGGTTGTGTCTCCAACATGGTCAAGGTTTATAGGCGGCGGTTGGCGCTTATCTCCAGGTGGGTCGTCATCCACTCTGCCGCCTTACTGCCAAGAAACACAATTTGTGGTTTATTTGCCGCTTACTCCACGTCGCTGTGTCGCAGTCACCGTGTCGCTGTTGTCACGTAAGACGCGACGCTCGCCAGTTTGTGTCCGTTTGTTTACCCCGCCTTAATGCCGCTCTAGCCAAAGATGACCCACTTTCCACAAACTTCATCTTGTCACTCATGAAACACTGAAGTTATACTTTATTTTAAATAAATGCACTGTGTTACACAGCGTTAAAAACAGTAAACTTATTCGACAAATAGTTGCTTTATTCTGTTCTTGTATAAAAATTGAAATAAAATTAATAATTGGAGTATTATCACCAATTTGTAGTAAGTAAGGTATTGAGCCGAGGATTTCCCAAAAGGCAATATTATCTATTGTGCTTAGGTGAGTTGTATTTGTAGATTACACATATTTAAATTCTAACTTTGTGTAATTCTTTCATGCTACGGATGACTTCCGTTATCGAAGGTATTAAAGAAACTACTTTCAATTTATAACATAAATTGCTAATCATCTTAAAATAAGACTAAACATTTTCTAATTTTTTTTTATAAAATTGCTTTTGCGCACTTACCTACAATAGCGATTAACGTAGTTCTAATTAGTATAATGTACCTACCGCCGCAGCAACCTCCTAATTTGAGGGTAGTCGAGCTTTTCCACATTATCTTCAAAGAGAAGCAATAGATTCAATTAAGATATATTTTTAATGAACAAAAGAACGACCTTTCGTTTAGTTTCTCAAAGCCTTGAGAAAAGCCGCTTTGAAAAATGTGCTGCCTTTTTTTTGTACCTAAATTCTGATGTTTTTTTAAGACAGCGGTCGTTTGGGAATAGACTTTTTTATTGTTTAACGAAATTTTTCTTCAAGTTATTTCGCATTATTGAACGGATATCGAAAGTATCGTATTTATATTTATAGTATCGTATTTAATTATTAATATATAATTATCGTATTTATAGTATCGTATTTTAATCCCGAGCATTATCAAAGTGTATAATTCATTTTATTGTCCTTTATCATTTGGAAAAATCATGTTCCTTTGCTCTATCTAGGCATCCCTATGATATATTTATAGTCATGTAAACAGTCTCAATCGTATAATTATTCGAAAAAACAGGAGAATATACTTCTTTATCTACTACTTGGTTTATACTTTGGTATAACCCTCTGGGTAGTTACGGGATGATTGAAACTTACGGCTTGAGATAACAAACTGATAATTTGACTAGTTACTTATTTCATATAACTATCACATACTATACTTATCTGCCGTAGTGAAATCCACTATAGACCAACTTACGCAATCTGTTCCATATTTTATCACAATTCAACTTTATTGCCCTCCTAGAATTTTAAATTCGTCGAGACAAACCTATTAACGACTAACGAATAATACAGTAACATGTTGAAATCCGTCGTTAATAAAATTCTGTTCGGATTTTTCAAACATAAAAAATACGTAACTAGTACTTAATTTAAAATATAAATGTCAAAACAAAAGTTGCAAAGTTTGTTTGTTTAATCAGAGTAGTTCATTAGTAAGCTTCACAAAGATAAATCGAAAATTATGAATATTCATTTTTAAAAAGAATATTTTATATATTTAGTTTCAAATGTTATAATTTGATTTTTCGGTGTCTTTCAGTGTCAAGCGAATTAGTAAATGAGTTTAAATATCTGTGGAAAATGGCTCAGACGATAAAGTGGTTTAAAAAGTTACTTTATCGTTGAAATAAGTTTTACTTCGCAAATTATACCCAATTTTGTAAGAAAGAAGGATTGGTATCTGTTTTGACGACGTAGGTGAACGATAAAAGCAGCTTCGTTCCTCACAATTTTAGAAGTTTTGATTTACTTGACATTAAAATGTGAAGTTTATAAGTCTGTCGTCAGAAAGATACGTTTAGAGGTTGTTTATCTGTTGGATTGCAAATCTTTTTTCTCCTTAAGAAGTCTCCATACCCTCAGTACTAATATTGCTACAAAGAAAAATCTTTAAAAATCATCTTGTGTAAATCGTTGCACGAAATAATACGGACAACACAAGAATGGGTATTACCTCCCTGTAACGTCACGGTGCAATCTTACTGCCACACTCGCCCCCAATATTTTACTGTTATACTTTTTAAAATCCCCTTCCGCAACCGCTATTTATGAAGAAAATAACAAAAAGAGCGAGAAAAATTTTTAGTGCCCGCTTTTTTCACTTTATCACAGTGCACAGTCGAAGTAAACTGCTTAGTATTAAGAAATGGAGGCTTTTGATATTATGGAGCTCTTGTTTTAAAGGATTTCCATGCTATTGGACGGCCATAATCTATATGCTTTTTTGTCATTCGTCGATGAAACATTATTGCGCGTATGACTAATAGCGTTATTGAAGAATTTAAAATTGCATTGGAAATTATTTTCTTTAAGGAAATTATTTTCGTTAACTAATCATTTTTATCTGTGCATAACAGGCTGTCTTTTAATTATTTATTCGTTCGTAACACAACAGCGTCTAGAAGAAATGGCGAATAGTAAATTGGCTATTAATGGAATTATTGAAAGAAATCTACCTATTTGATGGGATTTTTACGATGTATAGCATTTTGTACTTTAGAAGCTACTGGTTTATCTGGCATTTCTGGTAAAACTAGAAAGTGAAGCAATGGCTCATGAGCAAAACGCTTAAATGCAACTGGTGTAAAGCCAGGATGATGATGATAACGAATCATCGTTATCAACATCAACCTGGCTTTACATGTCATCAGACTAGCAGTGTTCAGACCTGAAATTTTCTTGCAGTCAAAACGAATGCAGAATGAGGATCTCGTAAATCAAAAGTCTTGAGTGCTAGCCGGATATTCAGTGCGAGTCTTGAATGCAACCGGAATATCACTAGGATGATGTTCATTATGACTTGACCTTCTAACCTAAATTCCTAGCAATAAATTTCTAAACCGGCCCAATATTCCTACCAACTAATTTACTTAAAAACTACTGAAGGGATTTTGATAAAATTTTGCAGTTATATTTAATATATAAAATCCTTGCGTTACTTACTGACTGACAGACACGCTACAGCCGAAACTATTGGGCGCAGGAAGTTGAAATTTGGCATGTATGTTTCTTGGGGACCGTAGGGCTGCACTAAGAAGGGATTTTCCGAAATTCCCACGGGATCGGCCAAAACGTGTAAATTTTAAAAAATTGCAGGTGTAGCTGCTGGCGTCCTCTAGTATTATTTATAAATCAGACTAGCTTATGTGCTACGATTTGTACCGATAACCGACACCCACTGTACGAAGTCACGGGCAAAAACTAGTAGCCTTATAAACACATGAATATTGCTCAAATAAGTAACATATATTATATAATACATGTGTTGTGTAATATATCGCAAACACATGTTCGGGGCGGGTATTCGTGAGTTATGTCCGACGCCCCCTGTCCTGTCGATGGTTCCGGATACCTATTATGAGTTATTGCTTCTGTTAAACATGACTGGAGTCAGGTTTTTAATGTTGCTTGTTTTTTGCGACGGTCTTACGACTGTCGTAGTGGTTACGGCTCGCCATTACGCCGAGTGTTGTGTTCGATTCTCGTAACGTTTGAGTGGGTCACTATTTTAGGTATGTTGTGCCCGAATTGCTTAAAACTATTGATTGTATGCAAGTTGTCGGCCTGGATATTATTATCTTATTTTTATTTAAACGTGCCCTCTTAAACATTCTGTAACGCGAAGGAACATTCAATCAAAGTCCACAAATGATTATTTGTGTTGAGATTACGATAATATTCGAAAAAGTGTAAGGATGAGAATCAAAAAGAAAGAAGATAGAATATATACTTACTTAATTATAAAAAATATTCAGAAGTTCTATGTTACTCGCAGGCTAATGTTATCAATGTAATGAAATACATCGTTTTGTAACTGAGCCGCTAAATCAAGTCAGTATTTTATAAAATAAATGTTTGTATCTAAAGCCGTATACAGACTTTGCGAGGCATGCGCTGCGCACGGCGCACAGCGCATGCCTCGCAAGGTGTGTACCTTTATATTCGTGGCGAGGCATGTGCTACGCACACGTGCGAGGGCGAGCCAACGAATGTCGGCAAATGCTACAAGATCAAAGTGCCTCAGTGCGAGCATTACATTAGTTGTGGACGGTGCCGCGCATGCACGTTCGAGGTGTGCGCCGCGTACAATATCCACGTACGCCTCGACTGCGAAAATGAAACTGCGTTTGTTCGGGTCAAACAGCGCGCAGCGCATGCTCGGGCCGATCCAACCCACACAGCAGCAGTCAAAATGGCACCTTTGCATCGCGTGCGCGTTTCCGCTGCTGCTTTTATAATATATTTTATTTTCTCGAGATTTTTCCTTCTATAAGATCCTAGAAGATATTTTTTTTTTCAGCTCAGCGACGGTTACATTACTTCATTCGCAATTAAATGCCATATGTCTTCTCTTTTGTTTTTATTATAATAATAATAATAATGATGTTTTGGATAATCGGTTATTTTCGTATAATTCAAATTTTTCGTTCATAATGGGTGCAAACATCACAGCGATGCGGAAACAACCGTCCAAACGCAACGCACTGCTCGCAATGAGCCGGCGCACACGCGCGGCTCGCACACGCGCGTCTGTGCGTAGCACATGCCTCGCAGCAAACATGAAGACAGACAAACGAGGCGTTTGCTTCGTACGCGATGGCTCGACCCGAGCATATGTTGGTATAATTTTTCAACACGCACGCCTCAAACAGAGGCATTCGTTGTGCGCCGTTCGTAGCGCATGCCTCGCAAAGTCTGTATCCACCTTAAGATGGTATGATTCGTAAGTTAACATACCTAATTTATATAATATTTCATAACGTACCAACTTTCATTTTATAATATACTTAAGTAGGTACATTTTACTTACTACTATTACAGTATAAATTTTATTTTTAATTAATGGGATGTAACTCAAATGAAAACTTGAAATTACAAGCAAATGACATCGCGAAACGTAAATTAATTAAGATTTAACTAATCCATCAAGATTTATGAGTCTCAAAATTTTATACCTGCGAAAAAACTGAGTAGTACGATCAGCTTAATATACATTTTATTATGAAGAAAGTGCAGTATAGGTACTCGTATGCGTAAAAGTACGTAAGTATAATAAATTAAATTGGGTTCACTGTTATCGTAGTATCATAAACCTGGCTGGATACTTGCTGCCATTCTTGACATAATAAATTCGAAAGTGTCTGGCTGCTACGCTCTTACTGCTGTAGCAGTAGGCCGATGTTGATAAAATTTAGCATGAGTATAGTCTCCGACGCGATGAAGGCATTTATTAGATACATACACTCATTGCACTTGTAGGGTAAGTTTGATATATCCCATAAAAAACAATACTTGTCATAAAACCAAGTCTCGCAACTCGATTCTTCTATGGTAAAATGTTGTGAGATCCATGTAATACCAAGTCGGATATTAATTTAACCTTTTAAACAAATAGATTGACTTACTTACTTAGTTCGTATTATACACTCATTATACGCTTCTCCTAGAAAGTATGATTTCAAATGATGATTTCAAATGCGTAAACGACAGCAGCCGATACATTTGTCAAAGAAAGTTTTGAATTATTTAAGTATATTTTACATTCTTAATAATGAGTATCGCTATATATCTCTCGCAAGGTGGACCGACTATCTGATTAAAATCGCGGAAAGCGGTTGCATGCGGGCGGCGCAAGATCGGTGCGTGTGGAGAACTTTAGGGGAGATCTATGTCCAGCAGTGGACATCTCTAGGCTGAAATGATGATATGGCTTATCTGATCGGATTTTAAATATCTTTTATGTACACCCCTGAAGTTGTGCAGGCCGTAGGTCAAAGTTATAATTGAAACCGCTGATTCACCTCACTGTACATTGTATAATAAAGTATTAGCATATGAGAATATATATTACAGAGAAATTATACAAATATACTCACTTCAAATGCATCAATAATTTCGCACCAACCTTACTACATTCATCACACCGTATACGAAATTTTTTCATTACGATCAAGTTATAACTGCAACATTCGCTGTTACTCCAAAAGTACGTGATAACTGGTACGTTGGTAGCAAACTAAAACTGCTGTACCACCGTGTACCAACTTTTAGCTACAGCTAAAAGTTGTGGTCAATTAAACTTTAGGATTTGCTTACGTGATAAGTTCGATAAACCCTGGTAGTAGACTGTTTCACATCTGAATACGGGGTTCCTTATTCTATTAAAAAGATGGATGGCTGAAGGTCAAGAGATACCTACTCTATCTAAAAATCAAATCTTTTCTCTATTGCCCAGTGCCTGAGATAGCTCAGCCAGCCATCGCCACCGGCCGTCAGTTATATTTTATCCGGTCGACCGTAAGACGGTCGTTATGCGGAGTTAATGCCCTTGAATATGCTGAAACTATGCTAAGTATCAAAGCTGAAAATCTAGATCACGAAACCAATAACTCGCTTGGATATTTACTTGAGAATGGCAAGAACCGGGATTGCCATCGGTCGGTTTTTAAAGACTTCTGTAATTGTCTTAAACCTACTTTATATAGCTGCTGAGAAAAATACCGAGAACTCGGCTAGATTTTTAGCAGATAATGACTGGAACCGAGATATCGCTCTTAGATAAGAGCTTAGGTAAGTCTCACTAACTCCTTTTAATAATTATTTTATCGCCTTTCAAAAGCCTTATGCTCGCTGTACACATTGGCCCAACATGCTGGCCCAACGTATTGGCCCAATGTATAGAGAGCTACTTGGCGCTATGTTGGCTTAATGTACCGCTGTACACATTGGCCCAACATGCTGGCCCAACGTATTGGCCCAATGTGTAGAGAGCTACTTGGCGCTATATTGGCTTAATTGGTGTAGTTGGCGCCGACGTTGGCCGGCCAGCCGAATAGTGTCGGTTTTTTGTGCACACATCAAAGGATCTTGGCGCGCTCCGCCAACAGCTGTCACACGTCGGCGCCTTTTTACCCGACTGCGCGACGCAAAGGAGGGTAATGTGTTTATCAGTCTATGTATGTATGTATGTATGTTTGTTTCTATGTGGCGTTCTAGAGACCAAATGCGTAGGCCGATTTTGATGATTCTTACGTCAATCGATTCGTCTTAACCTTGCGAGTGTCACTAAAGACATGACAGTTATCAAAATTCACCACAGCGTCAACCAAACGCCATATTGTCAAAATGAAAAAAAAAATATGTCGATGAACTATGTCATGTGGGGTGTCGTTGAATAGGTATTTTAAAATCATCTTTAGGTTCCTTTTATCATTTTTCATTTAAAATAATAGTTTAGGATATATAACGATTTAAAGTTGTTTAAAAAAACAATAATTCTCGCTAATGTTGTTACTTATTGATATAAGTTTTTACTACAAGTATAGACGATAAACAAACAAAAAACGCAGTGAATAACTAAAAAGTATAAAATAAAAAAAATATTTAAAGAAAAACAAAAAACCCGACTGCGTAAAAAATAATAAAAAAAATACGTGACAAAAATAACTTAAATAAAAACTAAAAAGAAAGAAACAAGGCTAGTAGTTTAGAATTCTAATGCAGAACAGAACGACTCACAGTCGGGACCCATTCAAATTTTACCAATCAAATGTTTCCAAGGGGCCCCGACTGTGAGTCGTTCTGTTCTGCATTAGAATTCTAAACTACTAGCCTTGTTTCTTTCTTTTTAGTTTTTATTTAAGTTATTTTTGTCACGTATTTTTTTTATTATTTTTTACGCAGTCGGGTTTTTTGTTTTTCTTTAAATATTTTTTTTATTCATTTCGTTGTCGCTCTTCAGCGGAGAGAGTACCTACTGTTGCGCGCAAATATATTTACGTTCCCAATTTAATATACTTACATACATATAATAACGATACGGCAGCGATCAGACTGCCATGCAGAGGGTATCAGGTTCGAATCCACGGCGCGCACCAATGACGTTTCGGAGTTATGTGCGTATTGAATTGTTAATTATCGCTTGTCCCGTGCCTCGGAGAGCACGTTAAGCCGTCGGTCCCGGTGGTCATGAAGATCTTTGACAGTCTTTACAGGGCGTCAGTACCTACCTTCTAAATAAACTGACACTAGTCTAAACCATGGAATATCGCTATCCCTTCGGGTTGCGGAGGTCAGACAGGCAGTCGCTCCGTGGAAAAGCTAATATTCAGCCAAATTCGGTACTAGAAAGCGGACCCCAGACTGAATTTGGGATAACGCTAAGAGAAAGAAGAAGACATATATAACGATGGCGGTGGCGTGAGGCAGCAATGAATTTTACAATTTATAGTAATTGTACCGAAATGGAACAGTAATATATATCTTTTTACTAATTTTATGTTGTTTTTTACTAATTTTTATAAAATTAAAAACGAAGTAACTTGAAAAACATATTTTTATTAGGTACCACATTGTTATCGTCTAGGCTTGGTAGTTGGGGTATGTTATTTAACCAAAATAATTATTATTAATAATAAGCTACCTATTTTATATTTCAGGTTAATGAAGCGTGGAGCCGTATGGCGGATAAAATTTAATATTAATTTTATCTGCCATACGGCTCCACGCCACTATTAACAAAATCAAAAAAAAAAAAAAACATTAATGACAACATGTAGAATGCATCACATTCTACTTTAGTACATATGTAAGCGCAGGTAATAATAAAACGCACTGTATAAATAAATAGCCGTGGCTGCAAGTGCTTCTACGTCCATCTTTGTCTAAGCACCAATGCAGAATGATCTGTCAGCCAATGTGTAAATAGCAATCTTAGGGTCGCACACTGGCAAATATTACCAAAAAGATGGCCAAAATCTTTTAATAATAAAAATGCGTTAAATAAATCTATTGAAATTATATGTAACCTTTTGATCTATGAATAATTTTTATTTTATGTAAAGAGGCCGTTGTTCCGACTAGCGCGAATATAAAGACTGACTTTATGATATCGATAGTTTTAAAACAATAGAAGGATAATAGTTAGTATATATAAGATGATAGAGATTAACAAGAATTCAAGTATCGAAAATTGTATTATAATTAATAATATTCATAAATTTTAATATCTAATACTCCACTTCAGGTTCTTTCAATAGTTAAATTGCATCCAGGGCAACTGCGTTTTGGACTTTCTAGACGTTTTACGTAAACTTGAGATATATGGAACTGAAGAAACGCAAAGTCTTTGAAATAAATGACTCATTTGTAGTTTAAATACGGGGCGTTTTTTTTATAAAATCTCTGTGATATTTATTTATATCCTTACTTCTTGACTCTTGTGCATCTTCAGATAGATATCAACTTTTTAAAACCACTCATTAAAAGAATGAACTCAAGTTAAAGACCTCAAAATATTCCACGGCAAATGTACGCGTAAATACAGGAACTTACAGCTAATAAAAACTAATAATAAGGCAGATATTGGCAGCCAAATCAAAAACAAACCAAATACTAGCATTATATGCTTCAATTTAATACAGCTTATTTCTCGGAATACAGAAGAATATCGTACTATTTTTTTTATTCTTTCTGCTTACGTAAGTAAATAATACTATCAATTTCTAGGCAAGGGTATCGGTGTTAGGATTTTTTTAGAAAGTAGTATCATCTGACAGCAATTACAAATAGCTCTAGAAATATAATCCATAACAGAAAAACACCAAACATTTACAGTTGTAAAAACAATTTTGATCAAATTCTTAGGCAGATTATAGAATTTTACCATATAAAATATATCAAAGAATGCTCAAAAGTTGCGTCATTTATGTGTTCTATCGACAATATTTTAAAGTCATATTTTGGCCAGATTTTAGCTAATATTCACCAGTGTGCGTCGTATTAGTTGGCCCAACATGCTGGGCCAGCTAGTTGGGCCAATATGTACAGGGGCTTTTACACAATTTACAACAAACGATGGCCTCTTGACGGACCGACACCGATGTCAGTCGCAAGGCCTGAGATCTGACGTCTACTGTCAGATTTCAGCTGATAGTGCTGACATGTTGGACGAGACTGGGCTTGTTATTCGTCTAGTGTTATCTACGTGTGTGCAATGTTGCGTAGCATTTGTTAGCGTAATGTTTTAGAAGCGTTTATGTATTGTCTATTATTAGAATACTTATAAGATTTAGATGCGGTTTCGCACACGGATGCAAGATAAAGTTTTATAATATTAATGAACCAAATACAAAGGAGTATAATTTATACCTATCCCTAACTTACAAAATATTTTGTTTCTCGTAGAAACTTTAACACTTATTTTAACCCTTCAAGTTATATTTCGAATGACTAGGCAAGGTAGCTTATATAAGTCTCAGAAGTCAGAGCTATTTGTATTGAAGTATTAGTCAAATTCCGTTCCGTTCAGCGGTTCTCTATGTAAGACGGCACATGCATGCGTAAACATAATATTTATTTATCATATTAATCGAAGATGAATTTGTAATGAAGCATATTATGTAGATGTTGTTAACATAATAACTCAATAAATCACAAATATCTAGTATAATATTGTTAATCAATAAAATAGAAATTAATATAAAACAATATCCAATATCAAAGTACAATATTTACAATAAGTAAGTTAATAGTCTTTGCTTTCTTTTACTTAATAAACGATTGCTTACTTGCCAAAACCTTTGTAGAAAACTGCATAGTAAGCTTATAAATTATTCTTAACAGAACGTGAATAAGAACAATGCCATACAAAAACGTATTCAAAGAAAATATTGTAATTAAGCTATTTTCTTTATACGGATTTTAGACATTAATTTTATATTATTTCTTTAAACTTTCGCGACTTCTACAAATAATAATACTTGGAATGGATTTATACTCGTATCGCGTAATTAATATAGCCTTGCTGATTTCAGCAGTGATAGCCCAGTGGTGTACATAACGGACTGCCGAGACGATGGTCCCGGGCTCGATCCCCAGTTACCCCGGGCACACGCCTCTGACCTTTCGAAGTTATGTGTGTACCTATTAAAAATGTTCATTATCGCTCGCTTATAGTGTGCCCGGTAGATGGCAATAGGCTCGCCCCCTATTACATTGGGACCTAAACATAACTGGCGAAACGTGGGTGTGTAATACATCTCTGACTACCCCTTCGGGGATAAAAGACGTGAAGTTATGTTATGTTTATGTTATGCTGATTTCAGCGTGAATGAGCCGCAGTCGGCAAACTACTGCGCTGAGTGTCGTGGGTTCGATTTCCACATCAGATAACACTTTGTATGATGCACAACTTGTATTTTCGAGTCTACGCGTACTAACTTATCGTCGATTGCACATTTTTGAAGTCCTCCGCGGCACAGGCTTTATCTCTAGTGTGGAAGCTATGATAACAAATAATGTCTGAAATAAGGATAGTTCCGTTAGTCACTTCTAGTCAATCTTTTATTCCCAGATTTTCCAGAAAATCTTTTTCAATCCCTAACTCTTTCCGTCACTGATAATCAGATAAACACATGCAAAACTAGAGCAGACATATAAGTATGGAAAATAAACTTTTCGAAGTTATATTTTACATTAGTTGGCACCTTATAAATAAGATGGCAGACGTCTCGTTATATTATTACGGTTCGTAGCGTATTGCCGTGTTATTCCTATGTTTGCTCGAATGTTACTCGTACTTACAGTTTGTGAGGAATTTTAGTTTGAATAAGATACGCGAGCTTATTTGCGCCGTGCGAAGAAATAAGTTTTTAAGAATCTATTTGCTATGTATTTATTTGGTTGCGTAGGTAGGTACGGAAGAAATTTGATTGATGAAATTGAATAGGTATGAAAATAGGAGAATTTGAATTGCCTGTATACCCCAAGGGGTCGACAGAGGAGGTGCAATATTACACCCACATTTCGCCATGAATTTTAGATCCCACGTAATAGGGGCGAGCCTATTGCCGTACCGGGCACATTACCAGACTCCGTGCTGCTACTGAGAATTTCCTAACGGAAAAGCCTAATAACACTTTGCCCGACCCGGGAATCGCACCCGAGACCTCCCAATCCCACGCGCACATTTATGCCGCGAGACCACGAGGAGAATTTGACTTATTATTGTTAGCCAGACGGATTGGTATAGGGTGGATGTCAAGGTTTCTATCTTTTCCCAAAAATAATATTTGCTTCGTGTAAGTGTCTTAAGTTGCCTCTTGCCACACTCACGGAATAAAATAGGTTAGTGACACTTTACACGATATAATACACCGAGTAGGTTAAGAGGAAACACCACGGCCGTTTTTCCATACAAAAGTAGTCTCCTGTTTTCTCCCTGGATAATGCTAGTAGAGCAATTATTTTTTCTAAAAGATGTATGGCCCCGATTGGCATGTCGCTATGTTTTCCTTTTTCTCATAAATTAAATATTAAAAAAGATATGAACCTTCAAATATCTCAAAAATTGGCCAGGATTTTTCGCTGTGTTCAAACATCCAAAAACCAAATTTGGCTAGATTATTTAAAAAATGAAAACATAGGAACACGGCCAAAGCCTTTCTTTAATTTAATATGAAAAACTAGTTAAATCGATAAAGTTTTGGAGAAGGAATCAGGGGAATACGAAACGTTGATTTTTTGTACATTTAATAGGTATTTTTGGTCCAGCAGTAGCGTTGTCTCTATCGCGCTCTGCGGGGGGAGGCTTGAGGCTGCGCGACAGCAATAGATTTTACAAATACCTATTTTTCAATTCTCTCGCCCGTAGTGTTTCCTCTTAATTCCGAGAATCTTCAAAACCGTGCGCCCTATCGATAGTTATCCAATAACGGATTTTGACATGCATTATCCTATATCCGCTCCATGCAAATTACTAATCACTACGGGAAACAAAGCCGCGTTGCCATGGCAACGAGTAATCCACACTTGTTAAGACTAATTTCAAGGCAAAATTAATACAGCTTACTAGGCCAACTTTGAGGTCTTTGAACGTTGGTGCAACTTTAGAGTGATTTATTTTCGCTTACTCTTCTTCTTTCTCTTAGCGTTATCCCAGTTTCAATCTGGGGTCCGCTTACTAGTCTAACCGGATTTGGCTGAATATTAGCTTTTTCACAGAGAAACTACTTGTCTGACCTCCGCAACCCGAAGGGATAGCGATATTCCATGGTTTAGACTAGTGTCAGTTTATTTAGAAGGTACTGACGCCCTGTAACGACTGTCAAAGATCTTCATGACAACCAGGACCGACGGCTTAACGTGCTCTCCGAGGCACGGGTCAAGCGATAATTAACAATTCAATACGCACTTTACTCCGAAAAGTCATTGGTGCGCGCCATGGATTCGAACCCGATACCCTCTGCATGGCAGTCTGTTGGTATATCCACTTGGCTGTCGCTGTCTTTGATTTATTTTCGCTTACTCTTGCCCGGTTTCTGAGGTACTTTTATCGGTGGTTTATCTATCCGTTAGCGTTATTGGTTCGATAACTCAAGAAAGTGCGTTTCTGAACAACGCGTCACAACATAAACACCAGTTAACCTTAGTTTAACTTAACCGACCAATGTTCGCCGTTTATCGGTTCCATAACTTTATTTGAAGTTTGACTTTTGTCAAACGTTTTGACGCATTATGATATTACTATTTTAATAAAGTAACGAGCAACTAGTTGTTTACTCCTGAAAAAACATATACGATTTGAAAATCTAGTTTAAAAATCTAGTTTAACGGACAAATTAACATACTTAAATAAATGTTCAACACGTTTTGTATAACAGATCCATCTAGTGGCAGAAAAAGAACTACGTATTGGTTCAATAGTTATGGAACGCTCCAATGGTCATTCAGAAACGCAGTGTCAGTTAACCAACGTTTATCCTTTCCATAACTTTAATGAATCAATAACTGTTGAGAGTATATCTGGGGACTTCAGAAACCGGGCATCTATCGGGCTATTATCGTATAAGTTTGTTTAAAGGTCTAAATCGCGTTATTTAAGAATATAATGTATAAATGCGTCTGTTATTCTCCAACGTTTTGATCAGCTTACAACGGTTATGGTTGAGGAGGGACTTTCCAATTGGTATACTTTTTATACCTATGTACAAATAATGTATTTTATTTACTTTTTAATTATAGTCTCACGCCTGTCAAACGGGTAGGCAGAAGTGAAAATATTACATCCACATTTTGCCATGAATTTTTAGGCCCCACGTAATAGGCGCCGAGCCTATTGCCGTTACCGGGCACATCAGACTCCGGGCTGCTACTGAGTATTCGGAAAAACCCAGTAACACTTTTGCCCGACCCGGGACCTCCGATCAGCAGTCGCATACGCTATCCACTGGACCACGGAGGCAGTCAAATAATGTAATGGTTTATTATTATTTGTTTTGGTAATAGAATACCTACATAGTCTGTGGTAGTTTCAATTGCCTGCAGCTCGTGAATAGCAGCAGTTCATAAGCAGACACCAATTTATAAACGAGACTTATCACGATTATGAATATAAAAGTAAAATAACATTTGCATACAAAATATAAAAAAACTGTAACACGAAGAAGAAAGATTTATTTTATTTATTTTGATTGAACATTTACCTACATTTACATATTTTGAGCCGTCACCTTCATAACGGTTATGTTCCACTCATTCTGTTAAAACATAAAACCGTTTCTACGTGAGTTTTCAAAGGCTAGCAAATATAAAGAAGGTTATATGAACCGTTAAAATCAGTGAGTGTGTACGTCTGTGTCGGCGTTATCTCGTTACAAATGATTATGGAATTTATGTAAGATAAATGAGAGAGGTGCGGCTTACCGAGGGTAGGTGAGTGAAGTACGGTGCGCACAGAAATATAGTAAAATTATTGTATGTAATAAATACTTAAAATAAGATTTTTGTAAAATCTTAACATCAAATTATCAAAACATGTAGATAAGGTTTGTACTGAGAAGATTTTATTTTGATGCCCCACTAAGAGAGAAGTTCCAGTTAACCAGCAGCAAATTATCATAGCAGAATTAGGTACCTATTTTACGAAAATATTGCCTGACTGAAAGTGTATGTTTGGTTATGGTAATATCAGCGGGCATAGTAATATAATATGCCTATTAATACGAAATATCGACATCGCTGGGCATTTAAATAATTCCATCGTCTAGATGTGTATATTATAATTAACTACGCTGTAATTATATTCTTCATTCCGCTCTTTGAGTTTATGGTGATTATGGAATCACTGTTAACCCTCGTCGGTTAACGAAGGGTTTTCGAATTAATACCAAGACAATAAACGCTTAAAATATTATTGTAATTATTTTTCTGTCTGTACTTAAAGCACAGAACGCGGACATCCGTTGGAACTGACTCGAACCCACTCTTTGATACAGAGAGAAAAATATTTTTATGAGCCGCCCCTCTACTTTGGTTCCGTTTAAACCTATTTATCACTTTTGGGGGTGACGGGTAGAAATTGACTGAAAGAAGTAAAACACTGATGCCTCCGTGATTCAGTTATTTTTGTGATTTTCTGATATTTTTTTTATTAGCGAGCTATGGTTTCGATAATACAGAAATATAAGTCCTAGGATTTAGTGCATTGCAAAGCTTTTAATTAAAGCAGCGATTCGGATTATTAAGATCAGCTGGTTTCATTCACTAATACTACCTATTGAATAGGTCTGTATCCTAGAGACAAAGTATGAAGGTATAATTTAAGGGATGATGACATAGTCTTAATAAGTTATTTCACTTTTTTCGAATAGGGTGCTATACAAACAAGGGGTCCTTTCATTACCTGCGCTGCCAAATACTTTTTTGCATCTTGGCGACGCTTACCAAATCGTAAACCTGTTTTTCATTTTGTTTACACAAGACTATTTTTATCTAGGGCAACAGTAGCAATAGGTAGACACAAAACTACGCAGAATCGAAATGAATCTCATAGATTACGGTATTTTTCATGCGTGCTCGGTCTATTCCCACATTAACTCTTTGCGTAGAGAGTCATTCTCATAATAATATGTTATAGAGCCCCAATCGTGCTTCAAAATCAATTGATTGATCAATCTGTATTCTACTTAAATATAATATTTATACTTGGTGTAAGGTGAGTCAATATTGGTGTTTGAACATTTACTTTACAGCCGTAAAGTGGGTGTAGAGCTTAGTAGTATCGGCCACAAGAGCTATTCGGGAAATCACTTGAGGATAAGGACTCAGATGAAAAGCGATTTTAGCGTAAGATAATCTTTGATACGGTGAAGATCAAGTTGCTTTTAAAACTGGTTCAGTTTTTACATAAATGGCAAATATCGAATCGTTCACTTATTTTGTTCTGTGTTTTTGATTTACAATGTCCAGGTACATTATTTGTGTTGTATACTTATCCTACTCATAGATTCATTATAAATTATAAGTAAGTAATAGAAAGACAGTATCAGAAACAAAAAGTTTTGAAATTAATTTTGTGTATCACATACGTAACACAAACTTAAATATTTGTGCTGGCGTAAATAGTAGCTTGTATGACAAGGGAGCAAAATAGTATTTTTACGGCGAGGGCGCTACTTTGAAGCACGAGCGAAGCGAACGATTCTAGAATAGAATCCCGAGCGTAGCGAGGGATTCTAACGTAGAATCCTGAGCGCAGCGAGGAATTCAAAGTACATTGCCCGAGGGAAAAATAATTTGCTCTCGAGTCATATAGGTACTCTACTTTTCATCCCCTTTCTATGAGAAAATAAATAATTTTCTGTTCGTGGGTAATAAGTTTTGTACGACGTTGTTAGCTTCTGTAGTTATTGTTTCAGGAGTTAAAGCATTCGCTTTCATAACTCGACGCAGAACTCATTATTTTTGCAAAATTCAATAAAGTATATACCTACTGATTATGAGTACAGATACGTAATTCGCGCGATTTTTTTTGTTAGCGCGGGTCCCCACGCCCGTGCAGCCAACACGTACCAGCCAGTTATTCATACAATTTGCGTTCGATTTCTATGTATGATATACGTTCCAAATTCAAATCACTTTGCCGCCGCTAAAAATTTCTTAACAGAAAAGAGCTATTTTGCTCCCGCTTAAAGAGGAGCAAAGCGACACTTTTCGAATAGAAGGGATGAAAAGTTAATTGTGGTATTTTGGCTTGGTGAAGATAATAGGTATGATAAGTGAATACATCTACTGGCCTTCATGAGCAAGCTCGAGTCTGACTTGATTATTTCTTTATGATTTTCTGTACTAGTGCTCTGATATCCAAAGAAAGACTTTTTTATTTATTCTTGAGTATAAACGTACGCAATCATTTTGGACCCCGTTGGGCACAGTAAACTATGAATGCAAAAAAAATATATTGATAAAGCAATAGAAAGCCAGTCTCGTACGGTATATCGAATTACCCTTGAACGATATAACTGTCTACAGAAAGCATGGTTGATTTGTGGTGATTAACTTGATCAATACGATATTTTTATGTAAACGTGTAAATTCCTTTTTGGAAAATGTGTTAGTCGTCTGTATACCTATTTCTTTTATACTTTTTGGTTTTTCACTAGTAGGTAGGTACACACGGCTGCAGCTCAAGTTAGGCATTTTAACATTTTTACCGTTCTTATGGCGTAGAAAATAAGTATAAAAATCGTACTGCCACTAAATAACATGACTCGTAGCTGTGTAGCTATTCGGACTTTCATACTTTTGCGATTTGTATTAAAAGTGTCGTCTATGGATCTCCACAGCGTTATTATTTGCAAAATGTAGGTGATTCTTATATTTTCCCTATATTTTACTTGCATTGATTAATTATATGATACAATATTGATTAATTATGATTACAAAAAGAGTACTATATACTAAGAAAATTATCTGTCTGTTAATCTACCCTTAGGTGAAGTAAAGAGGGAAAAGAGACAAAATATGTGAAAGCTAAAGATACTGCAACGAAGATAAACAATTCGCTTCTATTATGTTTCTTTTCTATTTACTCCGTCAATTGCAAGTACTTAGCTTTGCTATCATACCCATTCTCCTCGAGGCATTACTCATATTCATTTTCTTATTACTTGGGAATCAAATTTAGCATTCGATTAATTCATTAATATTCTGTTACTGATTGTTCTGTTTTTTGTTACAGGTAATTGAATCTCAATTTCATTAGCAAGCAAGACATGGGAAGGTTTAACAAAGAATGTTGTAAGAATGGTTTTACACTTATATTTTTTTGTAATATACCTATATTACTCGCAGATCTGCCAAACGACCGAAGTGACAATGCTTATTCTACTAAAATGTTTTCGACTTTTTGATTAAGCGGCTGTTCCTTTTGGTTGCTTCCTGGTTTCCTTTTTCTACTCCTACTACTCAACATGATTGAGGCAAATAACAGAAAAGGCTTTCTAAAATAGATCCAGCTATTTTCTTGTGTTTGCAAAACTTATATTTGGTTTGTGCGTACCTACATATTCTGGCCAAACAGATATTATTAGTCACGCTCATTGCCATCTGCACCTTTTTCACCACTCTAAGGATTTTTCGATTATAATAATATTATTTGTCTGCCTACCCGTCAATATATTATAGCAAGCGGTAATAGGTACTTAACTAATTATGTACCTATAATTATCTTCACGAAACTCATACCCATTAGTTAACACTTAAACTCCGAATACTACCAGTGGTCAATGCAGAAACGATCTGTTTTTCAGTTAGACTTCGCTGCAGGATAATTGTACGATTAGTTCTAATCGACCATTAAACCTAATAGGACCGCTTCAAGAATGCACTGTAAGATTAAATGGTATTCTCTTTATTGGAATGGGTATTTCAACTTTGATTCCTTGGATATGTGGGAATTTATACACTGGGCTCATGACTTACATTCCATTCAGTGCTCTACAATCTATTTATGTATCGCAAAATAGTTCTCGTTGCATAGCTGTTTATCAAAAAATTTGCTCAGTTTTTAGAGAATCATATGCCTGTGTTCTCCCCATCCTATGGGAAAACACAGGTAGAAAAAAATATATTTGTGAAGAAACGGGAAATTAGTTGGCCAAATCCTCCTATGGATCCACAGGGGGCGTAGGCTTCTCCTACTTTAAGTCATAGTAATATGACCTAAACTCGGCGAACGCCGCCTACGACCAGCTGCAGCGGACTGCAAAAGACCGTATGAAGAAGTTCACTTATCGAAACGTGGTAATCCAAGTACGAAGATGAGTTTGAAATTGGTTTTAGGTATAAGGCTTATATAAACTAAAATTGTTGAAGTTTTGTTGTTCAGTGTGAAGTGTTATTATTTTCGCTTTTGAACAGATCGAATTTCTGCGTCACGTTCCTTACAAAATTATTTTCATTAAATTGCATTAAGGCAATTTACTTCCGTTAAATCTTGACAGCAGTAGACATAATTTGAGCACTTTCCAATCATAACGTCGACATTTGTCCTGACCTTCAAGCTGAGGGGCGGCAATTTCAACATCGCTAATTAAATATTATTTGATAAAATCAGCATCTTATTTCGTTATAAGCACAAACATAGCAATAGCCATTCCTTAAAGATATTTAGTTCTTATTTACTGTCGAATAAGGTTCATATTTACGATGAGAAACTGAATTGCTCATGTTGTATTAATGTTGATGTCAGGTACAAGTTTCCTTTGACAATAATGTCTGGTTTTGATGTCTTAATAAAACCCTTCGAATGCTATCTAAGGGTGTCAAGTACCCGAAACGTTTTGGTTCGGTCGCGTAAGGGTTAATTAGAGGTATTGTCGTTCATATCTCAATGATTTAGATTATCCTAAGTCAATAAGATTTGGGTAATGGTTGTTTAGGTGCTTCTAAGACCTCTGCTGGATTCCGAACTTAATTTGTACTGATCGTGTTTGAATGTTAAATTCAAAGCGTACTTATACATAAGCAGATATCAAAGGAACGGTTGAATAAATAGACAAAATGTAATTTTGACTAGAATAAAATTACAATAATTACAGCTCAGATTGCAGACTACCTTGCTGTTTAACCTTACACGAAAGTCAAACTGGTGACCCCACCGTGGAGATAGATATATTTATTTACTCTAAAAAAATAGATTCATCCGAATAAATCAATTTACTTCGCCCTCTAAAGGATATGTCACACATACTAGTACAATAGGAGTGTTCTTTTTGTTACAAAAAGACACAAAAATACTTTTTCTATAATGTCAATGTATGCAGATATTATCGAAGACAATGATAAGAGATTTTATTCCGCTGCTTGTTTGTAAGAAAAATAGGACAAGAATCACTAGGTCATGTTACACCAATAATAATTGATAAATCGTGGCATTCTTTCATGCATGTAAAAGGGTAACACCAAATAATTAGTCATAATAGTCATACTTTTATATTGTCCACATATTACTTTCATTTTACAATTTACTTAAGTATTCCACAATAAATAGAATATTAAACACAACTGGTATAATAAATATATATAATCAGGGCGTTCAAAATTCTCATTAGCTTTATAATATTCGTAAAATACAGTGTTAAGACAGTGCGAGTTTACAGACCTAGAGATACTTACTGTCGTATGTTTATGGTATACATAGATACAGATGGTTTCACGTTATCCCTACGGTGTACTAGTCAGCCTATACGAAGAATCGGTCATGACAATAAAAAACAAACACTTTTTCTTCAGACGAATGTCGACAGACTATTGATTTATTTACAAGTGCGCGCTCCCTATATTTTATGTTGGATAGTGAATCGTCATAAAAGTAGGAAATTTTACCTCCATAGATAGATAGATAGAAAATGCTTTATTGTACACCAGAGGCAAATAATTACAGAAAAATGACATATACATACATATAGTAACTTAGGTCTAGTTGTACATGGGCGGTCTTATCGCAGGTTGCGATTTCTTCCAGACAACCTGATGGACTATATTCAATTAAGTAAGCAAAATCGGGTAGCTAATGGTGTACCTACTACATAATAGATTTGTATACATAATCTTCGTAGTAAATAGATTTAACATAAATACTTTACACTTAATACTACATACACAATTAATACTATATTAATTATAGATACTATAAAATATGATATATATATAATTATATAATATGCATATATATTTACATAGTATATAGTAATGGTTTATTCCATCATACGGTATTAAAGTATGTATTATAGTGGATATTATATATATATATAATATCCACTATAATACATACGTTAATACCGTATGATGGAATAAACCATTACTAGAAACTATTTAACTAACATTATACATAGGTACAATAACAGTAATGATCAAAATGTCAAGTAGTGTTGAGTGATGAGGTTTTAAAAATTGGTAGGAATTTAGCCTGTCTAATATCTGGTGGCAACGTATTCCACAAGCGTACAGCTTGAACTGCAAAGGATTTATCATAAAAAACTGTAGAATGTGGAGGGACTTTTAATTTTAGATTTTCTGATGATCTCAAGAACTTCGAATGTGTTTCATGGAGATATTCAAAACGTCTTTTAAGATACATAGGAAACGAGGGATTGAATTAGATATTATAAGGAAACCAAGGATGTGAGTATTCCGTCGAAGGCGGATTGGCAGCCACTTGAGCTTGTTGCGAAATTCAGAGATGTGATCATATTTACGTAAACCAAATATGAATCTTGTACAAAAATTCTGAAGTCGCTCAAGTTTATCAAGCTGGACCTCATTGAGATCTAGATAGCTGACATCGGCATAGTCAAGAATTGGTAGGAGAATAGATTGTGAGAGACGACATGGCGCCCTCACCTTCCGGTTGACACAGGTGATAACCGGCCATGGTTGTTTCGGCCGGTTCCTGCACCGCATTGGCCGGGAGGAGACGCCCGGATGTCACCACTGCGGAGATCGCCGTGACCCAGTAGAGGACACGGCGCTGCACACCTTGGCGGAATGCCCTGTTTGGGTATCGCAGCGCCGGGACCTAGTCGCGGCGATAGGAGTGGTCGAACTCTCGCTTCGCACCTTGATTCGTTCCATGGTCCGGAGCGAGATGTGTTGGGACGCCGCCGCCTCCTTTTGTGAGACGGTGATGTCGATCAAGGAGGCGGCGGAGCGGGATAGGGAGCCCACGCGACCTGTCTCCACCCGCAGAACCGGGCGTCGTCGCCGGAGGGCGCTCAACGATCTCCGGCCACCGTGAGTACACGCCAGCGGGCGTCGGGCCTGTTTTTGACTGCCCGCCGTCCGCTAGGCCCGAGAGGCGGCGCACGTGTTCCGCGTGCGCCTCTCGTAGCGTTAGTAGACTACGTCGTTCTTTTCCGCTCGTAGTATGAAAGAGGATGTATGAGGACAAATTATGATGTATGCAGATGGATGCATGCGAGGGACGGGGCCTGCTTCGGCGGGCCAGCTCAGGTGGGGTCGCGGCAGTTATACAAACGTAGTTCCCGTGACCCTGCCATTCAATGGGATCGGATAGAGGAACACCATGGTGGTTTTAGTGGGTAGTCCCGGCGCTTCTCGTCGGGGAGTCACCACACTCTCCCTGGACTGAGCCCCTTTAGGGGCCCAGCCTAGGGGGGTAAGCCCGTAAATTGTTTGGTTTCCACCATGAGTCAAAAAAAAAAAAAAAAAAAAGGAGAATAGATTGTACAAGTGCAATTTTAGTGGTGATCGGAAGAAAGTTACGTAGTCTGCGCAGTGAACCTGCAGCAGCAAAGAGTCGGCGACTGACATTTTCTAATTGGACAGTCCACGAGAATGTGATGTCAATATATATGCCTTGGTTCTTTACTACTTTACTAAAAGCAATTGGTACACCTTCAAAGGACACCTGCGGAAGCATCGACCAATCAACCCTTGAGATAAATCTTGAACTGCCTATAATTGAAACCTGTGTTTTGCTAGGGTTAACCTTCAGTCCATGCATCTTCGTCCAATTAGATATGTGATCCAGATCATTATTAATAATAGTGATGGCAGATGACAAGTTTTCAAGTTGAGCTTGCGAATATATTTGCATGTCATCAGCATAAAGGTGATAGGAAGATGAAATGCTATTGGAGATTGAATTAATAAAAATTGAGAAGAGCAAAGGAGAAAGAACGCCGCCCTGTGGTACACCGGCAGAATTGTCGCACCAAGATGAAAACGTTTCATCCAGACGGACTCGTTGCCGGCGGCCAAACAGGTAACTACGAAACCAGTCAATAACTGATGGAGATATGTTAAGGGAGCGTAAAATGGCAAGGAGAACATCAAAATCAACAGTATTTGAGTAGCGAGTGAAAAGACGAGCTATAAGATCGTTTGTAATACGAACGAATTAAAAAATCTTTATTCTGTGGATAGACGATATGAATAGAAGACTCCTTGGTACTTTATCTCAAATATCTACTCCATATTTGTTTTTTCGCCACTGCCTATTGGAATATACCGGGTTCGATACCGACTTTGATTTAGCTGACAGACGGTTTTAAACTGTTTTTCGAGTGTAGGAATTTAATGCTATTAAAAATAAAGCCAATTTTGCGGAATGCTTTTAACGAAAAATATTTAAATTTAAATTACCATAAATAATATAAATTTAAATTACCATAAGTAATTTAAATTTAGATATTTTTCGTTTCTTGTAGACGTAATAATTACTAATCCAACACCTTTTTTAGTCTTCAATTTTGGTAGTATAAAACCCCTTTTTGCCAATTGGCTTTGCCTGTAATTCGAATATCACTTTCCCCCGTTACCTTTGCTGTAATAATATAAATTAACATTCGGTTCAGCTACTAAACTGAGCTGAACCGAATGTTAATTTATATATTTTTTAGCTTTTTATGTCGTTATAAATGAACCACAGAGCTGTGAGGGTTAATAATCTCTTTTTCACTAAAAGCACTTTCCGGTTTTTGCACACAAAAATTTTTTGCATCGTAAAAAACGAATTACGCTTCATATTTTACATGGATTCAGTTTTAAAGGATTAACTTTCAACTATTCATTAAGTTTTAATGTCCTATTAGTTTTGGTAGAATAAAGTTGACTTTTAAAATATACAATTTGTTTTCAACGCTTAGGCACAAGTCCTGTTCCGGTAATGTCATACAGTAGTTTTTAATATATATATATAGGTATGTAACACGTGTTCATCGGGTGTAAATCGGGTATAGTTCTAAAATACTTGATGCAATAATAACACTCATAGGTACTTCACATATAGGTTTAGCGGCCGCCTCACTGCGTGACAGAGTACCGAGTGTTATGGGTTCGATTCCCACACGAGACAATACTTTGTGTAATCCACAAGTTTAATTTGAATCTGAGTGTTCTTTGTAAAGGCGACGATAGCCCAGTGGTGTACGTAACGGACTGCCGAGACGATGGCCTCGGGTTCGATCCCCTGGTACCACGGGCACACACCTCTGACTTTTCAAAGTTATGTGTGTATTAAAAAATGTTAATTATCGCTCGCTTAATAATGTGCCCGTTAGATGGCAATAGGGTCGCCCCCAGTTACATTGGGACCTAAACATAACTGGCGAAATGTGGGTGTGTAATACACCTCTGCCTACCCCTTCGGGGATAAAAAAACGTGAACTTATGTTATGTTATGTTTTTTGTGTGCGCTGGTTATATGCCTGTAAAACGTATTGTCATGTTAAACTTATGCCCGGTGCAAGAATTGTCGGTAGAGAAAATATAGGTACCATAACACTATAGGTAATGATTGAAACATCTCATTCGCAAAAGGCAAGAATCAAGAAGCTCTTTATATATCTTTTAAGACATCTTCATCAATCCACAGAATTGCAATTCATTTATCAACACAAATAATATTGTCGAAGAAACCAAATAGAACTTAAAGATCTTAAAGATAACTCAATCGGGAATTGGCTAGAATTTATAGCAACGTTATAAATTCTCGCCAACTAGGGTAAAGTACAGGAAAAACGTTCTGGATGTAGTTTTTAGTGTCCCAACAAAAGGATTCCTCGAACGTACAAAGGTGTATTTTTCCTTCCATTTCTTACTGATGGAGTCTAGTTTTCATTCCAGTTTTTGAATAGCTTTGAAGCTTTGATGTTGGAAATGTTTGGTTACTGTCTACGGTTTCTTCATAAATGGGATTGAGAGGTTAAGTGAAATTGAGTGAGTGACAGGAATTTGAGTGATTTGCTGATGGATGTTTTGAGTGTTAGTGCTTTTTGGCACAATTGTATCAGTGCTTGTAAGCGCGTGTCATAGGGAATGCCTGCGTATTGTAGATCGTTGAAGCCACTACACAAAGCGCGCAGTGGTTTCAGGGGTCGCTCTGTGGTTTAGTTCTAGACTGAGTGTTCTGTGTTCGATTCCTGCACGGAAGTAAATTTTGTGTGAGGCACAAAGATTAATGCTAAATTTTGCTTCATTGTTTGATTTTTTGTAAATTCTGCTGTGATACAAATTTTATTCATAGTGTTGAAGTTGTTATCGCAAACGCAAACGAACTAGTCTTAGCAAAGTATTTTTGTCTGTTGATTGTATGTTTGTAAAGGCGGCAACTATAGCCGAGTGGATATACCAACAGACTGCCATGCAGAGGGTATCGGGTTCGAATCCACGGCGCGCACCAATGACTTTTCGGAGTTATGTGCGTATTGAATTGTTAATTATCGCTTGTCCCGTGCCTCGGAGAGCACGTTAAGCCGTCGGTCCCGGTTGTCATGAAGATCTTTGACAGTCGTTGCAGGGCGTCAGTGCCTTCTAAATAAAACTGACACTAGTCTTAATCATGGAATGTCGCTATCCCTTCGGGTTGCGGGGGTCAGACAGGCAGTCGCTCCGTGGAAAAGCTAATATTCAGTCAAATCCGGTTAGACTAGAGAGCGGACCTCAGATTGAAGCTGGGATAACGCTAAGAGAAAGAAGAAGATTGTATGTTTGTAAAGTCCTCCGTGACACAGACGTTATACCAAGTGCGGGAGTTGCCTTTTAAAAGAATACGAGCAGATTTTTTTTTTTTTCCTATTGGATTTATTTTTTTAGTCTATTCTATAGCTATATTTTATCTGATACAATTTGCTCTAGTTCCATTTCTTTAGATAGTAGCCAACCACAAATGACTATGATCTCTGCCCATCCTTATATACAGGCGTAACGTCACGTTAAACTTGACCTCATGAACTTCATCTCTGTTAAGTAGTCATAACCAGAACATGATCGTTACGGTGTGTTGTCGTGACCAACACAAACGATTTCTATAAGTCAGTCGTGATTCGTCCGCGCCAAAGAAATGGCAAATAACGTATTAAAATTAATTTATTATACCGCTATGTTACGTGTTATTATTTTTTTTTTTTTACTTTTTATTTATTAAACATCCTACAGTTGCCATTACAGGTTTCTAACCAATACGACAATTTACATTAAACATAAATACTTTAGTGTCTCAGTGTATTGATAATGTTACTATAGTAGCACTCGTAAAAAGACTAAGCTTGCTGGTCGTTATAAGAAGGAAAAGTTAAGCTACGCTTGAACATGTCCCGACTTGGATGGGTGATCTCGTCTGGCATTTACATCCAAGCACTACTAGAAGGAAAGGACAACCTTCCTTCAAGACAAGGATTGTAAGGCCATGTCGGGGCTTTTGGGCGGTCTGAATACTCCAACACCAGAGTTGGTCACACCGTTACTATTATAAAAGTAGTAGGTACTTTAGACCAGGCTGCACGGATTGTTCAATGGTTTAAGTGGACGCCACAGAGTCTGTCACTGCGCCAAGTGAGGTTTAAACGGTTGCCACACTGTGTGGCATCGCTTGAGTATTGTGAGTTCGATTCTGACACGATATAAGAAGATTTAGTTGTTTGTTTTTTTTTTGTAGCGCTCATGGCGAGACTTGGCTTGATGATGAAAAATGATGAAGATTTAGTGAGATCCATATATTGTGATTTTGATTTTGGTATTCTCTATCTGTTGATTGAATGTTTGATTATAAAATATTGTCTGAAAATAGTTTTACATTTAGGATAATATTGGTAGTTTATATTTCATAGAACCCGTTATATAAATGGGGCTCTTTGCTTGCGTTTGTTTGTTTGGTATGGTAAATATTTTTCATTGAAATTGTCTATTAAAATAATGGACAAGCTCTTTCTCAATACACTATCGAATAGTTTGTGTGGTTTAAAACGTAAGTTCTTTTTATGGCTTCGTTTAGCCGTTGAAAGCAGGAATCCAACTAGTTTATGTATGGAGGGAAGCTTGTGGTTTGGTAAAGCTTTTTTCTCTATATTTAGATGGCTTCATTGAAATAGAGAGCTATCATATACATATTGACTTTTGCAGACAACGTCCGCTACTGAGGATATTCTAATAGACTGATAAATGCAAGCATAGTTTCGAAGAGCTGCCGAACAAAAAAGGCACACCAATGACCAAAGCAATGATGCACTAGCAGTTATGTTCTTGCTTACCTTATTATTATTTTATCTGTTAGAATAAGACTAAGTAGGCAGAGGTGTAATATTAACTACACCTCTGCCTACTCCTTTGGGGGTACAGGCGTGAGGCTATAAAAAAAATAAAGACTAATTTAGGAGAGAGCTATGGCCAGCAGTGTACTGCAATAGGTTGATTGATTGATTGATTAAGGTCTAGGCGCCAGAAATGTTTAAAAAAATATGTATATGCTATAGGGAAGATTAATTATGGAATTAGTCACTTACAAATTAGATAATTAAAATCCAAATATTTTGAATATTCGTGTTGCTGAGACTTTGAAGTGTAACGCAATTTGAAGTATTACAAATCAAGAAAGTTTGAAGGTAGTTTACAACCTCTGATACGGTTTTACATTTGATAAAGCAGTAATAATCACTCTCTAACTACATACGAGTATATTTGTATACATGTGTGTCTGTATGTAAAAACTGTAACAATATGAACAAATGCAAACGCATCTAACATTAGCAAGTTTTTCTATTGATCATTCTGTCGTTTATCGCTAGTGAGTTATCGATGCGCCGGCGATACTGCATTCATTATTTGAAACGAATTAGTGGCCTCTCACACGAGCGGGTTTAGACGCCCGTTTTTCATATACTATCAGTACTACTTTCTAAGTTTTGGAGACAATATCCTTTAATAAACTGACACTGGCCTAAGCCTTCACGGACTTCAGACGGCAGTCGAACTTTGAAAACACTGATATCTATTCTGTCATAGTTGGTTTGACTAGAAAGTTGACCTCGGGATCCAGTGCGAAAGCTACCGGGATTACACTAGGAGCTACAACATTTCGTACAACCATTAAGGAGATTGGCCAATACCAACTGCTGTAGAACTACCCTTACATCCATGATACTACTCCATATTTATATCAAAGCAGAAAAGTTCATCCAATCTTAGGCATAAATGCGTATACTCGCATTCCAGTTTCATAATGTCATCAAGACAATTCACGGATAACAAGTAGAGGCGAGATTTTATTTATATAACCGAATTCAAACATTTACGACATAAATAGCAGAAGCAGCATCGTATACTTTGATATATTTATTACCCACTGTATAATTTCACACAACAATATGCGCGTTTAAAACGTAAGTATGAAACGGCGCTTGGTTATGATTTATGCGACGAACCCACAATGAAAAACAGCGTTACCACTGCCGCTAAATTGTTATTGCTTTTTGCTGAATTAGTGGAAAAGCGTTTGCCACTACGAGTTTTCACATGCCAAACATTTTCTACACAAATACATCTAGACAACATTGTTTGTAGCTTTTATTATTTGGTGCTTAGAGTCAAATTTTGCGCAGGCAGTTGTGTTAGCTTCTCATAAATCTGTATTAAAGTGATTTTGGCTTTGTTTTCGTGGACAGATTTAGGTTGGAGGAGACAATGAAGCTGGGCTGTTGGCTTCTAGTCGCCTCTATATGTTCAAGCGACGTGAAAGATGAGATCTCTACAGGAGGAGATTTACGGTGACGTCAGCGGACTGATTTAAAACAATTAATGGGAAGTTTGTAAATGTAGCAAGATTTTTCTTGTAAATAAAGGTTACCGTATGATTTTGATATTCCACTCAACCTCTTCAGCCAGGTTAAAAGCGAAATGCGTGTGACCGTGATTTCATGAAATAGAACCACGCCCGCGGGTTTGCCATGGGTGTCAGTTATGACGAAAAACAATAGTCTAAGAGTTATTTTAAGGTGTCTCTAAGCTATATTACTGCAATTTTCATCAAAATTAAGTTCATACATCTTCACAATCCTTCTCATTTATAATAGTAGAAGTATATGTTTACCTTCGTATTCAACTGCAGGCCAATTCTCGTATTTTTATATGACATTGAAATTATATTTTTGAATTGTCTCAGAAGCGGTATTCTAATAACCTAATGTCATTATCGTATAATTTGAAATAAACAGTTTGTCGTTGACACATATTTTGACACTTGTTTGAATTAAGATCTCGTTACAATTTCATTCAAATATCAGATAATTTAGAAGAATACGCTTTTTGTGACGTAAGTATGACACTGAAATTAAAATTATCGAAACTGTATTTATTTAGGAGAATTGGGCCCCAGATCGTGAAGTTCCCGCTTTGAACCCCAGCGTGGGCTTACAGTCGCAGGCATTATAAGAATTACGTCTCAAACCAACTCACCAATCTCAAACCGAATCAGAAACTCTACCTATATTCTTCCGCCATTACTTATTCACCAGCCAGATAATGTTTTCATTTAACTCGCCCCAAAAAGCAGGCATCCTGTTCCCATTTCCCCAAAAGGGAACAATCCCCACCTGGATGGTTTTTCTAAATAAAAAGGCCGTGTTCACACGATCCACGAAATTCATTTATATCGGCCCCGATACGAGATAGGTGTGTTCCCGGGGGAAATCGCACTCTTTATTCTATCTCCAATCTATCTTAGCAAACAATATCTTGTGTGTGCTAACCTTTATTTTTAGGTGTTATGATATTGTTCAAGTATATATTGTGTATCATATCGTCGGAATCAGAGCTGCCAAACTTTTAATATAATGATTTAAATAAAAAAATGTGTCTAAAAGCAGTGCAATAATACATGTGTACTGCCTTTAGACACATTTTTTATGAAATGAAAATAATCGCAGAAGTTTTTATTATTCTAGAATAGTTATATTATTCTAAAATTAAAGGAACCAAAGGCATATTACGCACATTATTGTTCAAAATGAAATCGTGCGTTCCGTATTCACAATTTTTCAAATAAACAAAGTTCTTACAGGACATACCACATGCGAAATAAACATTGCTACGTATAGTAAAAAGTATATAAGTGCATTAGTAGCCTCTATTTATAAAAGTTACCTACCTACACAAGAAAAATTCTTGAAAGGCAGTATCATGTTGACCCTGATTGTGTTGCTAGAAGAAACATACAGGTGCGATAAAATGTAAGATATAAATACCATTTACACGTGGACAAGTCCTGAAAGCGAGGATCGTGTTGTCCTTTTCTTGTAAGAAGAGAAAAACAAAGCTGACACGAAACCTTCTTTGCAATAAGTACCTACCTCCTTCGTCTAAATAAGACATAAGTAATCAATTACCAAGCGAACAATCCCCAATCTCGTAACTACACGAGTACAACTTAAACCATGCTTAAATGAAGTGATTAACTCAGTAATCCAAGTGGTTCACGGTTCGTTTGTACACAACAATGACAGTACATAATACACGTATGTATTCATGTGCTAAATAGTGTGGTGACCGTTTATACTAGTTCACTACCCAGGCAGTCATGGAACGGTTCGAAATAACGTTCACAGACTTTACCAAATCAGATTATTTGGTAGGGTTTTCTAAAGAAGGTTTTTTTATATACTCCCGCCTATCCCCGTAGGAGTAGGCTTAGGTGTGATATTACGTATTACACCGACATTTCGCCATGTTATAAACTTTTATATCCCACGTAGTAGGGCGGAGCCTATTGTCGTTACTGGGCACATTGCCAAACTCCGTGTTGCTACTGAGAATTCGGCAAACTCAGTGGCAGATTCTAAAGCTACTGCCTGTTATTAAAAAAAAAAGATATCAATGGGATGTAGATTGTTTATTAACTGAAACGGTGATACCAGACTTTATCTTTTTCCTACAGATACATCGTGTTATTGTAATAATACGTCAAATTTACGCCAAATTGGGCACATCGACGTCACGCCGTCAGCCATTGATGTTTTCAAAGGCATTGAGGGAAATAGGGCAATATCCTCGAGTAAATGAGGCTTTACATCTTACCCGTTATGAGGGCCTATTTAGTATAACATCTCCGCGATTGTCATCTAAATAACTCAGTTATGAGGAAGGTTGACTTGGGGACGAAGGAAGATATTTACTTGGTCAGTTTTTGGGTGTAAATTTTGTTGTGACGTTTATAAGCTTTTATTGTTCGTGTAGCTTCTGTTGAAGGACTTACATGGTGATTTGGGTTTTTATCCGGGTAAGCATATTCTTTTCAATCCTTTTAACCAGTACTTCAGGATTACTGCCCTTGAATGTTGTTGTTCCTGTTGTGTATCCTAGGTTCGAACCGTAAATACCGCAAATTTACTTTTAGCAATGTTTCCATTTGTTATATCATACACTTATTATTGTGGCTTTTCTTTCTTGTATCTGTTGAACAATATTTGTACTAGGTAAGACTAAGAAAATCGTTTTTTTGAAATATTTAAGTAAGGCCACCCCGCCACCGGGTATTGTTTTGACAATAGACGTATGTTGCAAAACGTGTTCAAAAGCTATGATATCTGTGCCAGGTCACGTTTTTGAATCATGGGTTTCATAACTCCCAGTTTTCCAAAGCTAATTGTGACAAATTACAATAACGTCACTAAATGCAAATCTACCTCCAATTAGTCACAAAGGCTGTAAAATGCAACGTTTACCTCCATTTTGAACAGAAACTTTAAAAAATGCTGTTATCATTCCAACAGCATCACTAAACGATATGAAGAATCGTGCACAGGTATAATGACCCGTGGTCTTACTGCAAGCGATTTTTGTAACGTAAGCGTGAACTTAATGATATGTACACAACAGGGAAACTGATTTAGAGACTTTTCAAATTGATAATTGTATAATGAGAAATGGTTTTTTCAGGCGATTTTTATCTAGAGATCCTAAATAAAGGTCAAGGATTAGAAAAATATTCACTGAGAGAACTCGATGCCAGACACAACGAGCAAAAGTATCCGCATTGCGCGAGAGAGATTTTTAAAAAGAACATCGCTTATTGTATAAGTTACAAGCGCGCACAAAAATGTCTGATGACTACGAGCCGTATAAGTAGTCTCCGTGGCCAAAATTGGTCAAGGAAGATAAACATGGTCCTTTGATAGCGGAGACATTTAAAACCGCTGAAACTATAGTTAGCGAAATCTATTAATATAAAACAATGTGATACTATAATATTACAAATAATTTTCTTATTATTAGGCCAATGTCGAAGCCAGTTATAAATAAAATATGGTATTCTCTAGTGGACTGTATTGGTAAAGCAAATCTGGTTCGTTACAAATGTGAATGCCCGACAATTCAGATAGATTTTTGAAAGTATGTTTCGTTGGCCTTCTGATCGCTGACCAATTTGAAGGCTCGCCTTCTGCCGTGCGTAGGCGCCGTAGTGCTGTGATGCGATTGTAGTGATGTGATTATTAGTAATGTGTTACTATTAGTAACGTGTATATGATGTGTCATAGACAGCCAATTATTTATACAATTATCTCGTCATCTTATTATTACCTTTCTCATTTTGTTGTCAAAATCATTTATCGCTCCTCGCTTACAGTGAGGGAGTAACCAACGCTCGTAAGCCAGTTAGCTCAGCGGCCTATTTCATGACTGTACTCAACTGTATACATGACACTATCGTACACTCCCCGGATAACTTATTGTGTTAGTTTTTGTAAAAACTTTGTTGATGATAGTACTTACGCATTTTTTTAATGTTAGTGTTGTGGTTGGGATGTATTTATAATTTGTTGATGAAAACAAACATACGGTTGTATTTCTTTCTATTGTATAGATTTTGAATACTTATGAATCAGAGGTTTCAAAGTTCCCTTATAGAGCAAATTAATGTTTCTATGGTGATGATTAAGTATACAACCGCCATTCTGTTTTTAGATTATTGTAAATTTTGTTTTGAATTACTTTTACCCTTGAGCAGTCGCGCATTTCCATGAAACATGAGTGATCGCGTGGGGAGCATTTTGCCGCCCATACTCAATCATATTATCTTTTGCTAAATTGCAATTAAAAAAAATTACCTACAATAATTTCAGAAGGACAGGATAGAACATAAACTTTCAGAAAAAAACATTTATTAAAAGTTTTTTACTTAGTATTTATGAAACAAATGCTTTGGGATATTTTAGGTATATTTTTTGAATTTTAACAATATCTTTGCCTTAACCCACATAAAAATTAAACAACTAAATGAGACTTAATAACTAAATTAAAGTTTTCAATATCTACGATATGTACTTCAGCAAATCAGTCCTTTTTTTTTTTTTTGGTGTCGGGTTGGAAAATCCTCATGGAGTCCCTCCGCCCTGGGGGAAGGGCGAAGGGGACTGTCAGACTCTTACTGACTAAAAACCAACCCGTATTCCTCACGTACCCGTATGTCGGAGGGTCGGGTATCGCTGAAGCATTCCTCGCTACCCCCCGACGGGTATTGGCCCGCCAGATGGTCAGGCGGGCCCCGAACAAAACCCCCTTGGCGGCGGATGAAGGTGTTGGGCTCCGCCGCCAAAACACTCAGCGGCCTCAGAGGATAGGGAGGACGGCAACGCAACACCGCATCTCCTCTTCCTCTGTGGCCCCACCGCGACGCAACGATGGTGCGCCTCCATTTGGTGGCGGGAGATAGGGCGCGCGGCAACGCAACACCGACACGCCTCTCCTCCCGCGACCGCACCCGACTGCGAGGGACAGAAGAACTGTCCCTCGCACCCGCCCCTTTGGACGCATCCCACGCAGGCCTCCGTCAAGCCCACGCGGAGCGTCCCCTCCTGGATCCCTCTAAGCTTCACCGCGGGTGACCAATCCACGGTTACTAAGCCCCCCGACCACGACAAGGTGGAGATCCCACGGGGGGAGCAAATCAGTCCTGACACATGAACATACAATGTTCGTTACACAGTAACTTTGCGCATCTATTGTACTCTTTTTTGGTTCTTATATTTTTTTTTTGGATGGACATATACTTTCTCTACCCGCGGGTATATTTTTTTGTTCCGGTGGCATAAATCGGGCGATTTGGTTTCTCATCTGTTTCTGCAAAGTATTTACTTTAGACCAGCTTGCACCAGCTGCTTCAAAATCCATCTCTTCTTCCAACCACAAAACTATTTGTGCGTTTTGCTTGTTAATTTTGCTTAACTTAAAAAAATACTAGTTTACTAAAGAAAAAGAAAAATAGTCCTAAAATATAAAAAAATACTACGATATTTATATTAAAACAACATTTTTAAGCAAAGAAAACTAATAATATTTTAACTAAACTAAAAACCAGTCACACGAATTTTACTTACGTGAGTACCTAGTCGCGCAGTGAGCAATTTGGCGCCAAATGCGATACACTGACAATAATCGCTTCCTCCTGCGGTCATCCAAGCACTGAAATTCTTCTAATTGCTTAAACAAGGAGCCGAAGTGCGGAGGGCAGCTACTAGGACGCTTGACCTTGACAAATGCAGCGTCTATGAAATAATACGATTTTTTGGCGCGGGCGGCATAATGCTCACAGCGCGAGCACTCTAGGGTTAATAAAAATATGAGTTTAAATCAATTCGGTTGGTTTGTCAAAACGTCTATTGTGATGGGTGGCCGGCTTATTACTCATTGCTTGCATCTCTAAGTACGAGTACCTACTTTCAGCGTAGCATCGAAACCTCTTAATCTCTATCAGTACCATACAATTTCTCAGATGCGACTTTGAGTACACCATTCCGCTCCAAAGCCGAACTATTCGAAAAATCTTTAGCTTACATCGATCGGTGGGCAATCTTACCGTTCGCAGTATGTATCGATAGCATTATACTTGCAGCACTCCACCCGGCTTGCAGCCAGTCTGGCACACGGCCAAATCTGAGATATGACTAGAAATCCAGAGTTTTACAGAATTTTGCGGCCATGTCGGTTTTTTAACAGAATTTATCTTCACACTCCGCAGTTTTGGAATTAACGGCTTTTTTTAAATCATAATTTGAGTGATTTGTTGTCTTCGAGTTTGGAGTTGTAACTGGGTTATGGAGTTTGGAGTGGGGTAAAATAAGTTTATAAGATACTAACTTTTCGTACAATATAAAACTCAACGTCTTTGAAGTATGCATAGCTTTACAAACTTGGAATCCCATTGGCACATTCGGACGAAATCACACATTTAGACTTTTTAATAGCTACAAGAGTTGTTTAGTCTAACTACTCAAAATTTTATCATAATAACCATAATAGAGGCACCTATACAATAAACAGATGTTAAGGTTCCATGTTCACATGAAGTCATGATAGATATAAAATGCAACAATAACTTCTTTCATTTCATTGCTATCTGCAAAAACTGGGTCAACTTAGCCTCTATTTAGCCTCTTTTGTGGGTCTAAATGGCTACAAAATTATACAAATACATCACCCAGTTACAGCAAAATATTTATAGGAAATATTCTACAAAAAGAAGATACCGTGAATCAAATGAAACCAAAGACTATCCCCCTCTGTACTTTTACTTTCAAATCACCGTATAAATTGTATAGAAAGTTAGGAAGAACCCCAAAAACCAATATTTATCTGTCGAGATGTTTTATGTATCACAAGATAAACATTGATATATGACGAAATTTATTCAATCAACTCGAATTTATTGTTCGCAAGTTTAAAAACATAAGGGCATGCCCTTATGTTTTAAACTGGAATGCATGATTTATTTGTATAATTTGAAAAGTAACCCACGGGATGCGGCGGTCGGTTTTATGAAGCGTATTGTCAGGACTTGGGGTTATTTTGTACTTGCGCTCTTAGTTGTTAGGTGGTTTTTGAAACAGAGATTAAAATGAGACTACGATCGCTAGCATTTTTCGCATTTCTTCATTCTTCGCACCATAACATCAGACTGATAACGTTCCTCCGAGACTTTTATTAAAACTACAAAACGCAGGGTAAATGTTAAGCGCCAAGTGTGCATAAAACGTTGAGTGAGATAATTGGAATTTCGTATACGATATCAGGTTCACAGCACATGGAAATCTGGAATCTCAGCGCATCCATGGATATACATAATTATGCTACTCCTCCAAACGAAAGGCAAACTAACTCTTTTACCTATATATTCATGAAGAATTATTGCTAAAAAGTATACAGCTTTGACTAAAAACTGCTTTCAGGTGTTATTTCCAAGATTATTTGTTTTAACTTACGACGGTAATAAAAGCCTTATATTTGACAATATCGAAAAGTAGCCCAAAAGCCAGACTGTAAGATTAGATTTGCCCGTAAATGGCCAATATACCTACTTTATAATAGCGCCGTTGATAGAAGGTTTACCTACATCGTCCTTTACCTTCACCAAACGTAATTGAAAACAAACAACCAATTTATTACCATTTATCTTGTAACGAAATTCTTCGTATAATTTTGGAAAGAATATCGGCACATGTTGCTCGAGTTTTTTTAACTCTGTTGTACCCGGGTGTGTTTGACCGTCAAACTTTGACGTCGCGCTCGGTCCTAGTAACCCACATTTGTCACTGCAGGGTTGTGTAGCGATTGGCTTTTTTTAATTTGCCAACCGGCCCAGCAGTCAAAGGAAACGTTTAGTGATCGCGTTGCGCGGTTTTGTAGAACGTAATTGGACAATTTTGGCGCGTTGATAACCCCATCCATTTTTTTTCGGCGCGCTTGACTATTCCATAATTTGAATATTTTGCCAGATTTTTGCTCGTTTTCTCTCGGCGGGATAGTTGTAAATAGTTGAATTGTTGAATCTCGCGTTGACATTTTGATGGCAGTGATTTTGTGACTAAATAAAACCGATTTGCATGTAACTGTATTGATTGACGGATTTTCAAATGGAAAGTAAAAATAATATGTATCTTCAGCTCAACCATTTTCGTTAAGGATAATGTTTCTGCCAATATGCTGTATTCAATAATTATCCATTTCTTTGCCTCAAAGGACTTCTTACTTTATAATTCGCCTCTAGAGCAGGGGTTTTAACCTGGGCTCCTTGGACCCTGAAGTGGTCTTTAAGTGAGGTAATAGGCTCCATGTGAATTGTAAAATACTGATTTAGGTAATTAAAAAAGACTTGTGCTCACACCTTAAGAGCTCACCAATGATTAAATTACCAAAAATAATTTACTTGAGTTTGTATGATGCATTAAGTTTTACAATAGGTCATCATAGTATAAAAAATAACTAAATAACTTGCTCTAGTCCACTCTACTATTAATGTAGTAACCCTATATTGTTATGTAATTTTCGTACAATACACAATAATAAAGCAACTATGAACAAATATTGCCTTCACAAATAAAAGGACATATTATAAACAATCAATTTTTTCCGACCTCGGGTGAAACGAGGACGTATGTTATATTTTTAATAGTCGGGACGGTAAGATGGGAGTGATAAGATTACAGCGGCATCCATTGTTAATCTGGTTACTTTACATTAAGAGAATTATGATTATTATGCTCTGCACAAGTAAATTAAATCTGTTGCTCTCTTGGACGTATATTTTCACTCTGAAAATTTTCTTTTTTTCCTTTCTATATGTCGAGACTTCTCAACTGGGATGCACGTCTAAGGTCGTCGAATTGGCATGTTTATTATCACCTTGCTTTTTCTTGCATTGTGTATTTGTTACAGATTAAATACTACTATTTAGGCTTTCCGTGTGGTGACGGATTAAGAATACGAATTGTCACCACCCCATATGGGTGGAGGTGTCGTAAGAGTCGACAGAGGGAGCATATTATGCAGAGAACAACACTGTAAGAGAAGGAAAACTTGATACAAACCCTATACCAACCCGTTTGGCCAGCGTGGTATAGTAGGCCAATTCCTCCTTTCAAAGGAGAGGCCTAGTCCAGCAGTGGACTGCTGAAGGCTGATGATGAATTTAGGCTTTGTAAGTCCAACAAAACAACCAGTATGCTGTTTAAAAAATAGAGGTTATTTTAATTATACAGTTGTAAAATGAATGACACTAGGAAATTCAAATTACTTCAGACATTTTGGAAAATTACCGGAAACAAACTTACGTACAAAATTGAACCTTTCTTATACCACATGATATTTTCTTTATCACATTTGACATAACGACTCTCGCAAAATTGACTTTTTTGGTACACCACCGCAAATACGAAAACTTTATTAAACTTTTACTTTTTTAAAATTACTTCTATAAAAAAGTTGACACTAGAATGTCGTATCTTCTTGGGTTTACGCGAATGTTACACATTGAAATTAAACTACAGTTTACGGATTTTATCGCGTTGTATTGGTTTCACTAAGTTATTACATTTGAAACTAAAGATCTAGAAACTATATTTTTAATTTATTACTAGCCGACGTTTCGAATTCTTTACAGAATTCATGTTCACGGCAGACTGAGGTGATATTTGTCTTGAATGTATAAGTTATCTCAAAGTACCCGAACATTTTTCAACTACTGGTGTTACTATTTACGCAGAATGAGCTCACAGTGTCCTTAGGTCTTCTGGTGACTTTGTCCTTCTTGGGTTTCATTAGCCTTATGACAGTACTCCGAGCAGATAAAGGAAATGCTACGGTAGTGATGGACACGTCCGAGTATAAACAAAAAATGGAACATCTTTTGTCGGATGAAAGTACCTACAAGTTGGTTAAGTCAGACCCTACGAACAAAATACTCAAGCAAACTTGTGATATTGTTAAAAAATACTCCGAAAAACTTAATTTGGACGTGAAATATTTAATACCATCGTGTGTAAAACCTCCTCAAATGTATGGGCTACCAAAAATACACAAGGAAAACGCTCCTCTGCGCCCGATAGTTAGTCAGATAGGCGCACCAACTTACAGACTGGCTCAACACATGGCAAAGATTCTCTCACCGCTCAGAGGCAATACGAGAGCACATGTGAAAGATTCCTACCATTTTGTCAGTGAAATCAAACACCTACATCTCTCTGACAAGGAAACTATGGTTAGTTTTGATATACAGTCATTATTCACATGCATACCAGTACATGACTGTGTAGAAATTACTAGAAGGAAGCTGAGAGAAAACAACATGCCTGAGGAATATGCAGAAATACTCAAACACTGCCTGACAACGGGCTATCTGTTATGGGACAAGAAATACTACATACAAGTAGACGGTGTAGCAATGGGCTCCCCAGTATCGCCTGTTGTCGCTGACATCTTCATGGAGGACTTCGAGGCGCGAGCCCTGCAGACTGCCACCATCACACCGAGGTTCTACAAGCGGTATGTAGATGACACTTTCACAATTTTACCAACAGATAGTATTAATGCTTTCCTAAACCATCTTAATTCTATTAATAACCAAATACAATTCACAATGGAATTAGAGGCAAACAAGTCTTTAGCTTTCTTAGATGTACTTGTCATCAGGAATAAAAACAACTCCTTAAGCCATACTGTGTATAGGAAAAAGACCCATACAAACAGGTACTTAAACGGTGAATCTCACCACCATCCTAAACAGTTAGCTACTGTAGGAATGTCTCTGTTTCAGAGAGCCCGCGGGATCTGTGACAAGAAACACCTGGACGCTGAGCTTCAACATGTCAGGCAAGTTCTGCAAGACAACAAGCTCCGACCGCCGCGCCACTGTCACAGATCCCAGAAGAAAGAAAAACCAGCCACAGTAGAAAGACAACCTGCTGTCCTCCCATACATCAAGGGCGTGACCGACAAAATTGGCTACATCTTGAAGCGAGCTTCTATCAAAACTTACTACAAGCCGCCAACGAAGATGAGTCAATTATTACCATCTGTCAAGTGTCAGTTACCCTTGCAAGAGGCCGGTGTCTACAAAATTGACTGTGAATGTGGGCTCTCATACATTGGACAAACCAAGAGAAGCATAGGCATTCGACTCAAAGAACATATAGCTGACATAAAACATAAACGCTCAACAAAGTCTGCTGTGTGTGAACATGTGGAACAAGGACCCAACCACTACCTGCGATTTGATGAACCACAGATACTCGCAAAGGAACATCGTTTTCTTCCAAGGATGATACGAGAGGCTATTGAAATTAAAAAACACCCTAATTTCAATAGGGAAGATGGTTGGAATGTTCCTCCAGCTTGGGACCCTGTCATAAGGCTAATGAAACCCAAGAAGGACAAAGTCACCAGAAGACCTAAGGACACTGTGAGCTCATTCTGCGTAAATAGTAACACCAGTAGTTGAAAAAATGTTCGGGTACTTTGAGATAACTTATACATTCAAGACAAATATCACCTCAGTCTGCCGTGAACATGAATTCTGTAAAGAATTCGAAACGTCGGCTAGTAATAAATTAAAAATATAGTTTCTAGATCTTTAGTTTCAAATGTAATAACTTAGTGAAACCAATACAACGCGATAAAATCCGTAAACTGTAGTTTAATTTCAACTAGAATGTCGGTTAATGACAAAAATCCGCTCATATCCCATGGCTTGAGACTATTTTAATGGCGAATAAGACAAATAGGGTTATTTATTTCACGCGGACAATCTGTGTCGATCATTAATACTACGAGTAAACTTGGTTCCACCTGTTTTTGTGACCGCTGATTGATATGACAGGTCCCGTGTCTTGAAATTATATCAGTTTGATTAAGGGAAGTCCATTTCGCTGTTATGATTGTTGGTTTGTTGTGGACTTAACAAATAATTACGGAAATGTAGGAACTATTTTTGATAATTATAATTGGCGGGCTTTACGGGGAGATTAAAACGCTGTTTTTACTGTCTATGGTGACTAATCAGGTGATCTGGGAGTTATACCTCACCGTCTTCTTTCCTAACCAGAATAGGAGGATCTGGAGTAAGGCGCTATTCTAACACATTAGAACAGATACCATCACTGCGATGGTAGTGATAGTTTTTGTTCCGAACTCTTCCTATTTATGTTGTGCCCTGAAATATAAAACATTTCATCAGCTTTTCACTTTTACTTTTAAACTTTACTACAGTTTTTGTTACAGTCTGCATATTTTGTAAAAAGCCTTTTTCAATTCAGTCGAGTTCAGGAAGCTAATGCAAATACGTAAAACACTTATTAAATTGTAAGCTTTTAATAAAATATATAATTATCTTATTAAAAATTATGTAACAGGTCTGAATCGTGTTAATAAACGAAAAGAAAGATGAAATACTAAGAAAGATGATATACTAATAAGATAATTATCTTAATAAGTATTTAGCTGCTAAACCACGTAAACAAGGTAAAACGTGTGTTCCAGATTGTTTCTGAGATGTTGTAACGTGATAAATAAACTCTTACAAGCCTTATAAACAGCATTAATTAAAGTAATATTAATTTACGCCGCACTATATGTACATCGCCTCAATTTAATTATTGGACAAATTGCGACAGGATGAGGAAAAATTCCATGGAAGTATGAGTGATTGTAAATTTTCGATGTTTAGTGGTGGGTAGACCATTTGTTATCAGTTTAGAGAATTTTTCTGTGTTTATAGTGATTGAGATTGGATGAATTTTGAGAATACGAAGTTTCACATTTTGAAGTAATATCTTTTACAAATGTATGTAGGTTTATGACTCTATTTAAGTCATAGCAGGCATATAAATTAAAATAAATTCACAATTTACATGATAAATAAAAGCAAACGGATAGAAAATGGTACACGAAAGAAAATAGCAAACAAAATAAAGTAGACAGACAGAAATATCCGATATTTCGGTTCCTTTAGACCAGGGTTTCTTAAACTTAGGAACGAACGAATAACTTAGGGTAAAAAAGCCTTATTTAAGTAACACCTCTTTTTCTACCATTTTTTATATAATTTTAATTGTATTACCGTCACTTTGTCTCCGTTACCCGAGGCACTGCGGACTCTTGTTACTCATGCTACGGACCCCTATCCCTGCTTTAGAGGAAACGTGGTCATGGGAACATTCAAGTAAAACTCGATACTATTACCATGCTTCTATTGTTCAAAAGAAGGTAGGTATAGCGAAATTATCATTGACAGCAGCAATTTCTGCAGTGCTTAGTAGAAGAATTTATTACTAACTAAACTTAGCCCACGAAGTTTTTGAGTTTATTGTGTTCATACAAACAGATAAAACGACGTCATGTTACAAAATGTATAGACTTTGTAAGACACCTTTACCTAGGAGAATCAATCTATTAAATTAAAACCACAGGGCGCTATCTCATATTAACTGTAGTGTAACATATGATAGCAAAAGCCACAATCCCTATAATATTTACAACAAAATTCGCGATCTACTCAGCTCCTTAATACCATGTATAGCTTAAAGGTTTATTATAATGATTACGCATATGCCACAACATAATGTGGCATTAATGCCTCAACATAACATCGAACCCACAGACCGCATCGGTGAACAGCAGTGAGACAATCGTTGCGACAATTAAGGGTGTAGTTATCTTCGCTTGAACCAAATTGCTGCTTTCTTTAGGCTGCATCTTAATGCTTCGTTCTGATGGGGTTAGCTACTGGCGCTAGTAATGATCGGTTGTAATGAGTATTGTTTGTGGTTGCCAGTGACCTTTTGTTTCGCGCTGATTATCCCATCTTCAATTATTCTCATTTTCAAGATAACCTACATCCAAAATACATAACAACAAATTCGAAAATTGATGAAACATTACGACAGTCAAGTGGTCTAATAAGGTTCAATGATAGCCACTTTATTTTCGATATGATTTCTTTATTTTCGTTCCATAAATGTAGACCAAGAGTATTTGCTGTACTTGACCTGTGTCGCTGAATCAATTCCTCATTCCGGGAAAAATCGTTCTCAGCAATTATTACTGAATATTTTGATATGGCTCATTAATCGCATGGAAAAATTCAGTGAGGAAAAGTTACATCATTTATTTTTGATATCATCGAACAATTTTTATTATTATTTATTAGTAGGTAGCAAAGGATTCGACATTATAAAATTACAAATTTATTGTATTTACATATCATCCCATGGGTGTCGTAAGAGCCGACATAGGGAGCATATTATGCAGAAAACAGCACTGATAGAGAAGTAAAACTTGATACAAACCCTATACCAACCCGTTTGGCCAGCGTGGTATAGTAGGCCAATTACTCCTTTCAAAGGAGAGGCCTAGTCCAGCAGTGGACTGATAAAGGCTGATGATGATGATTACGTTAAGAAGACCATCTCAATAATTATTGCGAGAGTGTTGCATGCACTAAGTTACATAATCCAGCCAGTCTTAATGCTAGGAATGGGCTTACATCATTGGTGCTATGCGTAGAGATCGAAACGACCTCATGCGAACTTCGAACTTTGTGGTCAAAACTAAATCCGATATTGCGATACCGAGAAAGGAGAATGACCAAATCTGTATGGAAGCTGGGCTAAGTTTGCTTCTCGATGATTTGACTAGTGAAATATAGTAAATATACTCCTAATTTAATTAGGCAAAAATTAATACGATATTCGGCGGCAGTTCTTAGCTATCGGGCATTAAAGATTTCAAATATTTTGAGGTTAAGTATTGTGATAGTTACACGATTTAATCATATAAATAGTAGTAAATTAGTTGATTATCGCCCGTGCTTCGAATAGTACTTACGTTAAGCCGTCGGTCCCAGTTGTCCTGAAGATCTTTGACCATTGGACGTCGTTACGGGGAGTCATCAGTACCCTCCAATAAACCGATACTTACTGGTCTAAACCATACAATATCGCTTTCCCTTTGGATTATGGTGGTCAGACTATGGAAAAGCTAATTTATTTTGTCATATCTGGTTAGACTAGTAAGCGGACCCAGGGCTCCTAGGCGTTGAAGTCTTGGATGCAACCGACATAACTCTAGGACGGTGATGATTTATGCTTAATAGGTAAATGAAACACAGTTTTTATGGTATTCTTAATTTTATTTGTTATTATACCTAAATCTTCTTCAAATAAATCACCTCAAAATGAAGCAGGAGCTTGTATATCGTATACGTATACCATAATGTGGTGCAGGTATGACCTCAGAAGTTACAACAGCTTCAATTAATGTGTAGCATTCTAAACATAAGACTCCGTTCAATTCCTGAAACAAACAAAGTAGTTTGAATATTCGGTGAGGAGAGCACGAGAAAATTGTAGGAATTGAGAAGAGAAGTAAATAACACTTACACAGACTGGCGCTATCCATGATGTCAAAATATTGAGCTCTGAATCAGATAGCTTGTCCAAAGAACGGACGTGTTGCTGCCGAGGTACCGCAAAGGAAGAGTTAACATAACTGCAATCCTCACCACGGCTAGTTGTTCTAAGTCCAGACGACATAATAATGTTACCAATAAAGACTGTCTCATACTTTAGTGAATCCGCGAGTCTTGATAACACGAAATAAACTTGTTTGGTCCACAAAGGATTGTTCAAGTCAATATAAACAACAGTAAATTACTTATTTTCTAATAAAGAGATATGAGCATAGGTGAAAAAGCAATTTGACTGTTTTCATGTCAAAATAACTGACGTAAGACCAGAGAGGTTGGACTAGTAATAAGGTTATATTTCTTTGCGTAAGACATTACAGATGCCAGTATAATAAAAATATGTTCCCATATTTTCGATAAGTACAAAACATTATTTCGTGGGCAATATGTTGCAAAAAGGATAAACGTATTATTTATAGAAAATATTTCACCACAATACATTTTTCAAAATATCATAAGATGTTGGTGTTATTTTGCATATTAGAACTTTTGTTATGTCACCCTATTTTCACTATGAATGTAATTTTTCCCTATTAAAAGGGGTTTGCAAGAAACTGTAAACATTTGCCTAAATATGCAAAATGAGTTTTGAATATAAAATGGCGATGTCACGACCGGAACAACGCAAATACTTTTAATTTTCAACTAAAATCTCCGTTTCGCTTTAAATTAAAATTAATATATATATAATTATAAAATAAAAGAAGATTTTCTAGATATGAATGGTTTAAAAGCAAACGTGCCACAAAATAGCCCAGTTTTGGTCATTCTCCTTTCAGTTGCAAACCAAAATAAGCTTTTTATTTAGGTTTAACTATTTTGCTCAGACAGGTATACGATAAAACAGAAAACAAACATTAGCCACCTAACTATCGCGAAATGAATTTCGCGATAGTTAGGTGTCCACCGAACTATTACTCCAGCCAACTTTGCCAGACTAATCGTCGATTCGAGGTACTATTTAGCGCTTAAACAAGCCTCATCCATTACTGGTAGCTCGTATATTAGGGGCCAACTCTAGTGCGTCGCTGGCGAGTTACTAGCGCGAGTACGTCGGCCACTCGCATGCTCCGTTGTCAGCTTAAATTACATGGCAATGTTTCACTCGCCCGTAACTGTTAGCTGTTGTAGTTATAAGTGGTAGCCATCTTTGATTTTATTTTGAGGATAGATCGGCACGAGGGTTCGGTGCATAAGTGACTTATTATTATGTGATTACCTCAATTATTTTTACGTGAAATGTTCAGGCTTATTAGTTAACTATTTGAAATGTATTTTTCATACCAACTAAAGTGATGTCATCCCTGTGAAATGTCATCCCTCCGCCTCTGAACGTGTGTAAGCCCAGCGTTGTGGTAGCTACATGCAACTAATGCTATATGACTGAGACACCAGTACTGATGATACTATCGGAACTATGAAGAGTTATTAAATCGTGATATTAGAGGATACACGCTACTTAAGGCCTGTTCAGACCTAAGCGGTATTCGCTACCGTCTGCGGCAGAGAAAACCCAGTGGGTATGCGGTAATATTACTGTTCAGACCTAAGCGGTATTCGCTATCCTTGTGGGTAGAATAACGCGCGGTAGTCGAGTTTCGCTCAGAGAGGTAAGAAATTTAGGTCGCTCTAGCCGCGGTATTTGATACCAAATACCTGAGCGAAACCCGCGCGGTATGTACCTCTACCCACAGCGGCAGCGAATATCGCTCAGGTCGCTCTAGCCGCGGTACTTGATACTAAATACCTGAGCGAAACCCGCGCGGTATGTACCTCTACCCACAGCGGCAGCGAATATCGCTCAGGTTTGAATAGGCCTTATAATAGCGTATAGGTATGTAACTTTTAATATGGGATAATTGCCATGCACATTTTCATCAATACCGTGGAGCCGTGATCAACCAGACATGATCATCTAATCTAGTCAGAGGATCCTCCGTTTAGTTTTGGCGCACTACACACCTCTTTTGTTCCACACGAGCGTACACGTTACGCTATCGCTTTGCTATCCATCCAATCCATTTACTTAACCTCCATACGTACTGTTTTAAAAAAAATTTGGGTAGCAGGTCATTCCAGAACATACACCTCTGTGTTTTACTTTTAAATATGTTTGTGCTGATATGAATAATGTATTTTAATGGTTTTCTGGAGTTCGCGAAAGCCACTAAAAGTTTTCATCATTTATGGTTTTAGGGAGCGAGATTAATCTGCCAGTCGGTATGGATGCTGGGGCATTGAAACTATGGAGCGAAGTGCTGGTAAACTTATTGAATAAACCGTGATGACGCGCTTATAACAAGTTTATTGGCTACTAGATTTCGACTGCGGCTCCGCCTGCGTTGGGCATTTTTACTGTCTTAAGAGTGGAATTTCTAAAACAAATATCTCTTATTGCCCGGCACTCCTCAATGAAAATATGTACTACAGCTTCTTGCGCCCAGTAGTTTCGTCTGTGCCTTGTCTGTCAGACAGCCAGTCAGTATCTAATGGAAGAGATTTTTACATATTGAGGATTGATATCTTATACTAATATATAAAGCTGAAGAGTCTGTTCGTTTGTTTGAACGCTCTAATCTCAGGAACTACTGGTCCGATTTTAAAAATTCTTTCAGTGTTAGTTACACCATTTATCGGGGTAGGTTATAGGCTATATAACATTAAGCTATAAGCTACGGGAGCGGAGCAGTAGCCTTAAATAACGCGGGTGTAACCGCGGGCTCATCTAGTATTATTATAAAATTATATATCCCTGAACATGGCGGTTGCAACAGTGCCGAAATATCGGTTACTCAAAACAAAGGTACGTTGTAGGTATATATCCCGTAGGAAAATGTGAAAGTTGATTACTTAAACTTTATCCAAATGCAGGACGCTAACTTAAATATTCCAAACATAAAATTAATGAGCTGAAATACTGATAAACTAATATACTTACTTAATAAAATAGCTTATTCAGCTAATTATGATAAAACGGTTTTCATTAATCTGAATTTGGCGCAAAGTACATCTAGGTTCCTTTTTTTTAAGAAACTTTTTTGCAACTGTAATAAAAACTGTAGGTACGCGGACTATTGAGTGTTTTAGTTTTAAGCTACTGTTGTAAATTTTAAATTTAACTAATTATAAAATTCATAAACGTCATCTAGTTTTATGAGATCATACTGATCGACAAGTATTTATGCTGTAAGGTGGATTATTCCAATACCCAAACCTCCATCGCTCGCTTTTGGCTTTGTACCACTTTTCAAGTGAAACAACCGCAACAGCCACGTTTATGCATAATTTATTTCCGCATAAAGTCGGTATAGTTTTGAAGGCAGCGATAGCCTAGTGGAGATACCAACAGACTGCCATGTAGAGGGTATCGGGTTCGAATCCACGGCGCGCACCAATGACTTTTCGGAGTTATGTGCGTATTGAATTGTTAATTATCGCTTGCCCCGTGCCTCGGAGAGCACGTTAAGCCCGGTTGTCATGAAGATCTTTGACAGTCGTTACAGGGCGTCAGTACCTTCTAAATAAATTGACACTAATCTAAACCATGGAATATCGCTATCCCTTCGTGTTGCGGAGGTCAGACAGGCAGTCGCTCTGTGGAAAAGCTAATATTCAGCCAAATCCGGTTAGACTAAGAAGCGGACCTCAGATTGAAACTGGGATAACGCTAAGAGGATGATGATTCTAATACCCAAACCTCCATCGCTCGCTTTTGGGCTTTGTTCCACTTTTCAAGTGAAACAATCGCAATAGCCACGTTTATGCATAATTTATAATTTATTTCCGCACCAAATCGGTATAGTTTTCATAGCGTGACTTGACTGGCCGTTCGTAATAGATCGTCAAAGTTATGCAAAGCTTACACAGCTAACCACTTGGATGGGTGACCGTCAGTTGTGACATTTACATCTGAGCGGTACCGTGCTGCCGAGATCACGTGGAGCAGTCGGTCCGGGTTTTCGTCTCAGGGCATGAATGGCTAGGCCATGTCGGAGGCCTTCGGGCGGTTTATAAACTCCAACATCAAAGTTGACCACAATCATACGAAAAGAAAGAAAAGAAGAGATCCTTGCAATTCAAGACTCACATCTGCATCCCCGAAGGGGTAGGCAGAGGTGTAATGTTACACCCACATTTCGCCATGAATTTTAGGTTCCACGTAATGGGACGAGCCTATTGCCGTACCGGGCACATTACCAGACTCCGTGCTGCTACTGAGAATTTCCTAACGGAAAAACCCAATAACACTTTGCCCGACCCGGGAATCGAACCCGAGACCTCCCAATCCCACGCGCACTTTTATGCCGCGAGACCAACGAAACTTAATCACTTTGCAATATAGTGCTAGTCGTGCTAGAACATTGAAAACAAATGTGTGCTAAAACTGCTGACATCAACCACCACGCACCGTTAGAAAATCCTTCTGAAACATCGAGAGCATAATATTGAACTCAAACTTATTCGAGTTTTATATAAAAATCATCTGATTTGTATAAATATATTCACTTAAATATTTATAAAACTATCGCCCTTCTAGTATATCATTACATAGGCAATTACTAAGGCTACACACTTATTTGTAACATGTTCAATTAAAATCCCATTTAACCCGCCATTTAGACAGCCTTACAGCAAACGTTATATGCCCTTCACGGCCTGCAAATTTTATTTAATTTCTACTACCTTTATATGCTGAAACTAAGGTGGTGACAGACTTGTACTGTTTACAAATAGATTAGTGTTATAATGTCATTGCATGAAGTCATATTACTCAAAATTGCAAAATATTCATCTTATTCATATGTACGTGGGATCTAAAAATTCATGGCGAAATGTGGGTGTAATATTACACCTCTGCCTACCCCTTCGGGGATACAGGTGTGAGTTTATAAAAACATAATATAAAATTAATATGAAATAATAATTATGAAATGCATATAAGCTATTGAGGATTGAGAATTATAAGAATTTCGGATGCCGTGATCTGTGTAATTCGTAATGCAAGTAATTGCAGAAACTATTATAATGACTATGTTATTGTCATTGGTGTAGAATACTTATAAATTGCTATGTGCCGGCAGATCGGAGCTAAAATAAATACATCCACATTTTACAAGCTATGTTAACGTAATCCGAGAAAAATGTAGTATCAATACTTTTATTAGGGACTCTATTACCAGTTTAAAGCAAGTAAAAAAATGTGTCACTTTTGCATGCAAGCTGCATTTGCAACATGTCAGTAACCGGCGTATGCCTAACAGACACGTAGGGTAGTATCTATTCGTTGTTATTACCTTTTCGTTGTAGTGTTACCGTTAGTGCACCCAGGCCGGCCATTCTGCCACGTTAGTCTCACTATAAGTTACGGGCTATCGTGTTACATATAACGTAGTAGGCTTCGGCAGGATAGGTTCTCGAAAAATGTCTTGTACTTTTAGTAAAAGTACAAGGTTTTTTTAAATTTGCTATTTGTATGCATCATACATTTTCCGAAATTTCGACCGTCTACCAGTTGCTCTGCGACCACGACCGGTGCAAGACTTTCGAAACATAGGTAAACATAGGGTATTCATAGGTATCCATACCTTAAATAAGTAAATTTTACGTGATTAAAACCCGTTAAAGAATTTTCTATAATGTCTTGAATTGTAAGATGCAGGCTTGCCATAGTGCTTGCTGCCAAATAAATTCTTAGAATTTTTCTAATCACGATATGAACTAAATGTCATTACTATCCTAACGTTATCGTCAAACCAGATTTGAGTGACTATTATCTTTTCCACAGAGCAACTGTTTCCTAACCTCAATGATTCAAAGGGATATCATTATTGCACGGTTTGGATTAGTGTCGGGATATTTGTCGGGATGTTACTAAATACCCGTAAAGACTGTTAAAAGTTACCATGATCGTAAGGGCCGTCGAATTAACATGTCCTTCAAGACACGAAGTAAGTAGCAATTAAGAATTTAATACCCATATAGCTCTCACAAGCCAGTACTGCTGGTTAAACAACCGAAAATTTCTGAATGGCGAAAAGGCGATATGTTGGTATAAAAGACCTAAATCCAAATTTTTATTTCTCATTTTTTTTTAGTGTCTATTAATTGCCTTCATCGACATTTATAGTCTACAAGGGATGACAGAGCTTCCATGCTTGTTAAAGTTAAGAAAAAAATGAGAATATCTACCAATTTGATTATCCTAGAAAAGTTCTTCTAACATTTATTTTATAAAAGAATATTTTATTTAAATATATTTCTTTAGTTACCTAGAATTTGTATCTCAGTAATTAGCAAATAAGTATCTCTTTACACTAAAGTAAAATTTACGAAAACAGTACTTACCTACTTTTTATAGCTAATTCGTTTTTTTTATTTCGTCTTTATTATCTGTGTAGTGAGTTTTAATATTTAATGCCTAACAAAACCAGAGAGATCAAAGCTTTTTGTATATACAAATGGAGTATAATTAATTTAGAGTCGTCATAATATTCATTAATTAATTATCGGATTACTCACTATGCTATTTCATGTCTGTAGAATAGCCAGAAATAAGTCAAAGGTTTTTAAAACAAAAAAAAAGAAAATCATCATTCTAATCATAAATAAATTGTCATGGACGGCAACTGCACCCCCAATAACAGGCTTAGCGATCAGCGTCACAAACCACTAAATCAACAGTTAGTTTACTACATACCTACTAACTGTTAAAATACTTACTGATTTTAAAGCTATCCTCTATAATCCTATCTTATTTAATTGAACACCCATCAAAAGGCTCTACCCTAAGACCTCTATTCAAAATGGTGGCTATTTTCTATGCAGATGACATCCCATCATCACAAGTCTCCCTACTTGTCTCTTTCAACAACAAAGTACGTCTAACCCACGTACTCACGATATCTTAATGCATAAAAAGTCAACTCGCGAATACAAATGATACAGTCAAGGTATAAGGGACTTTGCAGTAAAAATAAAAATGATGTAGTAAGAAGAAAGTGGTGATATTTCTCAAATGTTTTAGTAAATTGCGCAACGTCTGGCGGACAAAGTAATCTTGCATTTGTGATGTTTCTAAGATGAGTCATAATTTATATGTAAGTTTTTAAAAGACTCACACTCTTCAAGACATAAAACGTGATCGCCTCTTCATAACAAATTAATACTTATAAGCTGCAGTACGCTCTTGCATCTTATTCTGTAAACAAAATATTATATCAATGTTGAGTTGTGACTCCGAGCATCGAGGACATTACCTACAATAACAACTATGGAATTAGAAAAATGGTCAAGCTTTTACAGACAAATTCAAAAAGTGAAAAATATGTAGTGCAGCATTTACATGTTGTCAACAATTCAGTCTTAACGTCAGTAATTTCTTTATTTCTGCCCAGTACAATTGAAAAAGGCTTAATGGTCACAGGTCCACTGCGACTGAGGAGCTCCATCACAATCCATGGCCCATTTGCTTTCATGCCCTCTTTGCCCATCTACATGCAGTAAACGAGCCCTTAAAGTGTCCTCAAACTATGCCGTTATCGTAGCCAAGTTTTGGGAACAGAAAATCTGAACCAGTGACACGATGAAGCAGAAGATGGTACCTAGTCCTATACCTTCTACGGTTCTTTTATCACTCATTAATTGTAAAAAAATCCTATAGTACGAAACAAAGCAGTTAAATTACGAATTTAAAAGTCTGATTTGGACCAATCTGTTGAGAAAACGTGTTTACTGAATCAAACTATGCAGATGGATTCCGCCACACCACACTAAAGTGGCTGCCTAAAGTGATCAATGTACTCTGCTTAAACATTCTTATTCATCTACAACCCGGAAATATTTCCTTTCAGAATATGATTATTCTCATTATACTACTAAATGAAAAAAGTCCCACTGCGCTTACTTCCATCATCCGAAGAGGCCATAAAAATAATTGGATATTTTTCAATCCACGGCAACAATCTCATCCGAGCTATTTAAAATAAATAGAAAGTTGCCACTAATACAATCTCCAGAATAACTTTATCCAGTAGCTACTACTAAGCGAGTAATGATGTTAAATTCATTTCCTTTCTCTTTACGTAATCGGGGAGGCTACAATAACTTCTTGACTTTACTACGTTCATATAACATAAGGCCGCTACAAGCGTCGTTTCGGTCTATTTCAGAACAATCTTGTCGGCAGAAGTGGGATATCAAAATTTCCCAGTTGACTTTCGTTTTCAGTGAGGCTTTTAAAATGCAAGTCGTGTTAATAGATTTTTATGGGTTTGTGAACGGTCATGGCGCATTTGCAAGTTTAATGAGAGGAACTGGTCTGGCGTTCTTAGTGTTGAATTTTGATGGTTGTGTCTTAATAACGATGGGGTGGTTGAAGAATATTAACAACTTTCTAATTCAAGCCAATGAAGATGATTTACGGTCATTTAGTACTAAATAAGAAGAAGCATCCGGTGACTTTATGATTTCTATGTAGGTATACTATATATTGTTTGAGATATATATATATATATATATATATGAGGGTAAATCAAATCTTACTTTACACCACTGGCGCCTAAACATAAATGAGTTTGATATAATTACGATTTTCTTATTCGAGACCGAATTTTCTTAGTACCAAACTGGACTTTATTCTTAAAGCAGGCGTTATCTTTGAAAGTAAAATATAAAATGATAATATAGGCACACAAACTATAAAAAAGAACAAATGACTTTTTAAGTAAGTAAGTCGAGCAACGCAGTACAGAAATTTGGAGCCGGACAATTGAAAAATATATTTTCCAAACTCAACTTCGCGACCGAGACACTGCCAAATTAATGAGACATCCAAAGATGGCATTCGCACAATGAATCTTGTTTTTTTCCCAAATTACAGAGATTTCTCGAACAAAGAAAGAAGAGCAATTAATATTAATTATATAAAGATTATCACTTCTGTCCTGTTTATCGTAGTAGATGTAAATGTAACATTTTTCGTTAAGATGAAACGGAAAGATGATGAATATGTTTTTGAAGTTTATTTATTGTTATTCTAAGAAACTGGATTTGCTATTTAGGAATTGAGATGGAAGGTTTTTTAGATGTTGTAATCTTTTTATTTTTAGAAATATTATCATGTAAATCCGGATTATATATTCGGATCCGTAGAAATGGAGAGAATTATAGTTCGATCCTATAATAAAATTCTTTTTGTGACGAGAGCAATGATTCCTATATTTTGCGTCTATTAAAAAAAAAGATATATTATTTATATCTAATACGTTAATGAAAGCTTTGCATACGTTTTTAGAACATGAACCGTACAGAAAATATGTGATTTAGAAGAATTGATAACGATATTTCTAAAAGCGAATGAACTAAATTTGAATCAGTTACTTTATAGTATCTGGATGATCGTGAGAAAACCTGTAAGTCTGTTCTCCGTAATGTTCTCAAAAGACATGTGAAGTCTGCCAACCCGCATTTTACCAGTGTGATGTACTGTGGCCTTACCCTTCACATTGCGATAAGAGGCCCGTGCCCAGCAGTTTATATACAGGGCTCAAGATGATGGTGATTAAGATGATGAACTAACAAAATTATTTTCTTTTGATAAAGTAGATATAAGCAGTTAAATCTAAAAAGATTTTAGTTAATAACTTTGACCTTTTGCATATGGCTTCAAATTGAATAAAATAAAGTAAATATCGCAGAGGACTCTTTTGAATTTCAAGAAAAAGTACAAAATTAAATTTAAAATAGTTTCGTATTATTTTTATCGCTGTACTCTGCAAGTATAATGTCGTAGCGTTCTTTACTGACTTTTATGTAATTTAACTTGATAACGTGACCTTTGAAAGCACTTAAAATATTCGTGCCAAAAATGGAAATTACCTAACCACTTGGATGGGTGACCGTCAGTTGTGACATTTACATCTGAGCGGTACCGTGCTGCCGAGATCACGTGGAGCCGTCGGTCCGGGTTTTCGTCTCAGGGCATGAATGGCTAGGCCATGTCGGAGGCCTTCGGGCGGTTTATAAACTCCAACATCAAAGTTGACCACAATCATACGAAAAGAAAGAAAAGAAGAGATCCTTGCAATTCAAGACTCACATCTGCATCCCCGAAGGGGTAGGCAGAGGTGTAATGTTACACCCACATTTCGCCATGAATTTTAGGTTCCACGTAATGGGACGAGCCTATTTCCGTACCGGGCACATTACCAGACTCCGTGCTGCTACTGAGAATTTCCTAACGGAAAAACCCAATAACACTTTGCCCGACCCGGGAATCGAACCCGAGACCTCCCAATCCCACGCGCACTTTTATGCCGCGAGACCAACGAAACTTAATCACTTTGCAATATAGTGCTAGTCGTGCTAGAACATTGAAAACAAATGTGTGCTAAAACTGCTGACATCAACCACCACGCACCGTTAGAAAATCCTTCTGAAACATCGAGAGCATAATATTGAACTCAAACTTATTCGAGTTTTATATAAAAATCATCTGATTTGTATAAATATATTCACTTAAATATTTATAAAACTATCGCCCTTCTAGTATATCATTACATAGGCAATTACTAAGGCTACACACTTATTTGTAACATGTTCAATTAAAATCCCATTTAACCCGCCATTTAGACAGCCTTACAGCAAACGTTATATGCCCTTCACGGCCTGCAAATTTTATTTAATTTCTACTACCTTTATATGCTGAAACTAAGGTGGTGACAGACTTGTACTGTTTACAAATAGATTAGTGTTATAATGTCATTGCATGAAGTCATATTACTCAAAATTGCAAAATATTCATCTTATTCATATGTACGTGGGTGTTACTGCGTTCCATCGCGCCGGGCCGGCTAGTGAGGACCGGTTCTTCGGCCGACCCCGCCTGCGCGCCGCACTCCACTCACTCGTCGTACATCGCATCGCACACACGCCACGGCCATATATCTATTATTGTACTCACGACCTCTAGAAATACAGTCTTTCTACCAGATATCGAAGCCTTTTCATTAGCCTAGACCACCAGCATCACATCTGAAGCTAGGCACTTATACAGATGGTCCTTCGCATGGAAGAATCGCCGTCTTAAAGCTGTGTGTCTTCAAGCAAATTTTTTCCTGTGGACTTCGGATTGCCGCCGGCCGCTTGCGCAACAAATACGTTGAAGGTCACTTGGAGGACAATATACCCGAGGAATAAAACTTTTCTGAGTGAGTCCGTTCCATATCCTTTCTTTACCTTGTTTTCTCCTTTATTCCAGGAATTTAAAATAGTGCTATTGCGGATCAGGCATGTTGATCTCTTCATAATAGCCTATTCTTACAGCTATAAATAATTTTCGTTATTACTTACATTTCTTTATAATAGCAATCATACAAATATTGCCAAAATATTAAAATACGTTCATCAAGTATTCGCATTATTACTTTATTTATGCAAAAACAAATAGTTTTATGCTTAATGATTTTATTGCACTTCGTCGCTTACCTACGATCTATTGTGTCGACCGGTTTTATGACCTGTCTATTGTTCTCGCAACAGCTGTGAATCACCGTTAGCTTTACGTACCTAACTCATTAAATTATTTAAAATCATTATAACATTATTTTATGCTGCCGATTTTTCCATTCATTCTTACCTACCTACCTTACGCTTTGTTTTGCTCTTTGGACATTTACCTAGTCACTTTTACATCTTCTTAATATGTCTGATGCTAAACTGAAGGAGCTTGTAAGGAAGCGTGGCAGTTATAAAGCAAAGCTTACGTCTTTTATAACCTTTCTTAAATTTTTACCAAGTACCGACTTAGATGCTTTTCAATCATCCGAGCTTCAATGCCGGCTTGAGCAAATGGAGATACTATATAAGGAATTCGACGCGTTACAGATGGAATTGGAGACGTTGTCGGATAATGCGGACGACCAGTACATCGAGCGTGAACAGTTTGAGGGTCTGTACTACGCGCAGTTGGGCCGCGCAAAGGCAATGCTTGCGCCTTCGTGCTCCTCTGCGCCAGCTTCAGCCAACGGTGCAGACGATACCATCCAACACGACTCTGGTTGCAAGCACGATTTCGTCAGGCTACCCAAGATAGACTTGCCTCACTTCAACGGGGACTATCAGCACTGGCTTGAATTCCGAGATACGTATATTGCCTTAATTCATAACAATAACAGTATACAATCAATCAATAAATTTCATTATCTGCGTGCTGCTTTGAGAGGTAGCGCGTCTTTAGTAATCAAAAGTATCGATTTTAAATCTGACAACTATGCGATCGCTTGGCAGTTGTTATTAGAACGTTACAATAACGAAAGGTTGCTTATAAATAACCACTTACATTCATTATTTAATTTTAACTCCATTCAAAAAGAATCTTCCAGTTCTTTACGAAGCATGGTTGACACCATTAATAAAAACTTAAGGGCACTTGACACTCTGGGCCAGCCCACAGAACATTGAGACACTTTAATTATATACATGATGTCTAAGAAATTAGATTCTGTCACTAGCCGAGAGTGGGAAGAACATAAAAACATTCTAGATACATTACCAAATTTAAAACATTTTACGAAATTCTTATGTAACAGAGCAGACTTACTCGAAACCTTATATGACAATAAAAACTTAAAATCTATTTGCAACACAAACACTAAACAAAACTACGATACAAATACAAAAACAAATCACTTTACAAATACAAAACCTATTTACACTAAAACTGACAAGGTAACATTTCCTATATGTTCTCAAAGTCACTTTTTGTTCAATTGTCAATCTTTTAAAAATCTTGATGTTGACTCAAGAGTCAAAAAAGCTTCAGAATGTAATGTTTGTATGAATTGTCTACGTCCTGGTCACATAGAAAACCGTTGTAAACTATCACATTGCAAATATTGCAAACACAGACATAATACTCTTTTACATAAGGATATATCATCAAATAATGACCAAAATATTGCTTTATCTACCAACACAGAACCACAAACTAATCAGGCATTCGTACTATTATCCACAGCTTTGGCAAAGGTGGCAGACGTCAATGGGAGGCTCCATACAGTCCGACTTCTACTGGACAACGGCAGTTCTTCCAATTTTGTCACTGAAAGCCTCTGTGATAAGCTTGGCGTGGTAAAACGAAGCACTAGCTCAACCATCTCAGGTATTAACGGTCTTATTTCTAGTACCTCCGAGAGTTGTAGTCTTACTGTGCAATCTTTTTATGGTAGTTATCGGGCGAGCATAAACTGTCTTATTTTACCGATGATTACGCAAAAGCTACCTGGCTCTTATGAAGATAAAAACATTATATCTATCCCGCCAGGCCTGCAGCTAGCAGACCCAACATTCAACATACCCTCAGCAATTGATATTCTTGTTGGTGCCGAGGTCTTCTGGGACGTCTTAGGTTCCGATTCAATAAATTTAGGTAAACATAAACCTAAATTACATTCATCAAAGTTAGGTTGGCTTATTTCGGGCTGTGTATATCAGTCTCGCCTTCATCAACCTGCCTTATGTAATTTCTTAACGGTCAAGGAGTCTGAGCAATTTACTCGCTTTTGGGAGCTTGAATCTGTGTCCAGTAAGCATAGTTTTTCTACAGAAGAGCAAGCTTGCGAAAAGTTGTTTCAAGAGACGACACAACGTAATCAGCTTGGTCAATTTGTCGTCACCATCCCATTGAGGGAATCGCCTGAGAGCTTAGGTGACTCTTATGCGATGGCCAAGCGTCGATTTATATCCTTAGAGCGAAGATTTGATCGTGACCCTGTCTTTAAAAACAGATATTTACAATTTATCAAAGAATACATTGATCTTAATCACATGACACAAAATTCATCATTAAAACATTCTGAAATTAATTATTTCATGCCTCATCATGGTGTTGTGCGAGAGTCCAGTACAACTACAAAACTTCGAGTAGTTTACGACGCATCGGCATCCAGCACTTCAGGCAAATCCTTTAACGATAATTATACAGATGGTAGGTCCCACTGTTCAAGAGGATTTATTGTCCATACTCTTAAGGTACAGACAGCATCAATTTGTTGTAACAGGTGACATTGAAAAAATGTACAGAGCTATTTTAATCCATCCTTCACAGCGCTCGTTGCAGCAAATTGTCTTTAGGTTTGATTCCTCAGAGCCTTTACGGACATATACTTTGAATACAGTGACGTACGGTACGGCATCAGCACCGTACTTAGCTACCAAATGCTTAGTATCTCTTGCAGACCAATGTTCAGATCCTAAAGTAAGTGAGTCCATCAAGCGAGACTTTTACGTCGACGATTATTTAGGCGGCGGGGATTCAATTCAGTCAGTCATAGAGTTATGCCAAGGTGTCATTACTACTCTCAAATCAGCTAAGTTTCATCTCCGCAAATGGCAATCAAATAGCCCAAAAATCTTAGAGGCTATCGCCAACACTGACACAAACAATTCAAATAAAACATTGAATTTAAATGACGAATCTCCTTGTAAAACGCTTGGTCTTTATTGGGACTGCAAATCAGATCAATTATTATTTTCAGTTAACTTAGAATATTCAAAAATTAAAATTACAAAACGTAACATATTATCTTTAATCAGTCAAGTTTTTGATCCACTTGGTCTCGTCGGGCCATGTATAGTTAAAGCCAAATTATTATTGCAGCAATTATGGATTCTTAAATGTAATTGGGATGAAGACATACCTTTAAATATACAGTCACAATTTCTTGAATTTATACAATCTCTTTCATGTCTTAACTCTCTTCGTATTCCTCGTTGGATTTCCTGTAGCAATGCATCTGTAGTCGAGCTTCATACCTTCACGGACGCTTCCGAACGTTGTTACGCCGCCTGTGTCTATGTGAGGACAGTGACAGTAGACGGGGCAGTTTGTGTTCGCCTTTTAGCTTCTAAAAGCAAGATTGCTCCTATAAAGCCCTTAAGCATTCCACGTAAAGAGCTATGTGGTTGTTTGATTGGTTCACGACTTTTCATGAAAGTACGTGAATCAGTTACATTACAAATTCATAAATGCTTCTTTTGGTGTGACTCGACGATAGTTCTCGGCTGGCTCTCTATGCAAGAACCAACCCGACTTGAACAATTCGTTCGAAACAGAATATTTGAAATACAGGAGACTACAACTGGCCATAAATGGAGTTATGTACCTTCCAAGAGTAATCCCGCTGATCTCGCAACTCGGGGGGTGAAGGCTGATTCCATCAGCGCATCCGCTCTCTGGTGGTCAGGTCCAGAATTCCTTCACCAGGTCGATATACAATTTCCTATAGTACCTAACACACAACTTAATTTATTACCCGAGACATCTTTACATACAAAAGTGGATAATAGTTTGAATAAAAATAATAATATAATCTTAAATTTAATACACAATGCATCATCATTTACAAAATTAATCAGAATCGTCGCTTATATACACCGATTTATACATAATTGCAAGAAACAGAATACAAAAATACTATCATACCTTACATACATAGAATTACAAACATCACAGAACCTAATATTACAAATTTCTCAGCAGGAAATGTTCCCTGAAGAATACACAATTCTTAAAAACAAACAGACCTTACATAAGAAAAATAGACTTATTAGTTTATCACCATTTATAGATTTTGAAAATCTTATACGTGTCGGTGGGCGTCTTAAAAACTCTTATTACAGTTTTAGGGTCAAACACCCAATCTTACTGTGTAGCAAACACCACTTAACAAGAATAATATTTCAAAAAGAACACAAATCACTTTTTCATGCTGGGCCTCAATTACTTCTAGCACATATTAGGCTTACTTACTGGCCTTTAGCTGTGAGAAACCTAGCTAAGCAAACTGTGCGTAATTGTGTACGTTGTACTCGCTTTAAAGCGGAACCTGTCCAGGTCATAATGGGTAACCTGCCTGGTGACAGGACGCACTTAGAGTTTCCCTTTTTAAACACAGGTCTTGACTACGCTGGGCCAGTGCTGATAGCCGACCGCAAGGGTAGAGGTTGTAGGCTACTTAAATCATATATTTGCGTGTTTGTATGTTTCGCAGTCAAAGCTGTTCACCTCGAACTGGTTTCCGACCTTACAAAGGAGGCGTTTCTTGCAGCCTTCAGTCGGTTCATAAGCCGTCGTGGTAAACCTCAGCGCGTCTACTCCGACAACGGCACCACGTTCGTAGGCGCTTTCAACGAGCTCTCACGCTTCCTTCAAGAGTCTCGTCATTCTGTGGAGTCAGACATTGCCAACCAGGGTATCGAATTTAAATTTATTCCAGCTTACTCCCCGCATTTCGGTGGCATCTGGGAGGCAGCAGTCAAATCAACCAAATATTTATTACGTAGAGTCATGAGCTTAACTCACTTAACGTATGAAGAGCTTTCGACATGCCTGGTCCAAATAGAGGCTGTTTTAAATTCCAGGCCTTTAACACCCCTTTCAACAGATCCTTCCGACTTATCTTATCTTTCTCCTTCTCATTTCCTTATTGGGCGGACTCTCACGTCGTTTCCCCGGCCTCAAATAGATGACCGCAATATGCAGCGGCTACAACGTTTTGACCGCATCGAGAAGCTACGCCAACATTTTTGGCAACGTTACTCAAATGAATACATTTCTACACTTCAGCAGCGGACAAAATGGCAGACGTCAAGGCAAGATCTTAAGCAAGGCACGATGGTTTTGGTGAAGGACGCCAATCTGCCACCTCTTCTTTGGCTCCTGGGCAGAGTCATCGCCGTCAATGCAGGATCTGACGGACATAGTAGAGTCGCCGACATACGCACGAAAAAGGGCATCATAACTCGGGCCTTTAATAATATATGCCCTCTTCCAGTGTCCTGATGACATCATTTTGAAGTCCTCCACACTTCAACCGGGGGAATCTGTTACTGCGTTCCATCGCGCCGGGCCGGCTAGTGAGGACCGGTTCTTCGGCCGACCCCGCCTGCGCGCCGCACTCCACTCACTCGTCGTACATCGCATCGCACACACGCCACGGCCATATATCTATTATTGTACTCACGACCTCTAGAAATACAGTCTTTCTACCAGATATCGAAGCCTTTTCATTAGCCTAGACCACCAGCATCACATCTGGAGCTAGGCACTTATACAGATGATTATATGACCACCAGCATCACATCTGTATAAGTGCCTAGCTCCAGATGTGATGCTGGTGGTCTAGGCTAATGAAAAGGCTTCGATATCTGGTAGAAAGACTGTATTTCTAGAGGTCGTGAGTACAATAATAGATATATGGCCGTGGCGTGTGTGCGATGCGATGTACGACGAGTGAGTGGAGTGCGGCGCGCAGGCGGGGTCGGCCGAAGAACCGGTCCTCACTAGCCGGCCCGGCGCGATGGAACGCAGTAACAGTGGGACCTAAAAATTCATGGCGAAATGTGGGTGAAATATTACACCTCTGCCTACCCCTTCGGGGATACAGGTGTGAGTCTATAAAAACATAATATAAAATTAATATGAAATAATAATTATGAAATGCATATAAGCTATTGAGGATTGAGAATTATAAGAATTTCGGATGCCGTGATCTGTGTAATTCGTAATGCAAGTAATTGCAGAAACTATTATAATGACTATGTTATTGTCATTGGTGTAGAATACTTATAAATTGCTATGTGCCGGCAGATCGGAGCTAAAATAAATACATCCACATTTTACAAGCTATGTTAACGTAATCCGAGAAAAATGTAGTATCAATACTTTTATTAGGGACTCTATTACCAGTTTAAAGCAAGTAAAAAAATGTGTCACTTTTGCATGCAAGCTGCATTTGCAACATGTCAGTAACCGGCGTATGCCTAACAGACACGTAGGGTAGTATCTATTCGTTGTTATTACCTTTTCGTTGTAGTGTTACCGTTAGTGCACCCAGGCCGGCCATTCTGCCACGTTAGTCTCACTATAAGTTACGGGCTATCGTGTTACATATAACGTAGTAGGCTTCGGCAGGATAGGTTCTCGAAAAATGTCTTGTACTTTTAGTAAAAGTACAAGGTTTTTTTAAATTTGCTATTTGTATGCATCATACATTTTCCGAAATTTCGACCGTCTACCAGTCGCTCTGCGACCACGACCGATGCAAGACTTTCGAAACATAGGTAAACATAGGGTATTCATAGGTATCCATACCTTAAATAAGTAAATTTTACGTGATTAAAACCCGTTAAAGAATTTTCTATAATGTCTTGAATTGTAAGATGCAGGCTTGCCATAGTGCTTGCTGCCAAATAAATTCTTAGAATTTTTCTAATCACGATATGAACTAAATGTCATTACTATCCTAACGTTATCGTCAAACCAGATTTGAGTGACTATTATCTTTTCCACAGAGCAACTGTTTCCTAACCTCAATGATTCAAAGGGATATCATTATTGCACGGTTTGGATTAGTGTCGGGATATTTGTCGGGATGTTACTAAATACCCGTAAAGACTGTTAAAAGTTACCATGATCGTCAGGGCCGTCGAATTAACATGTCCTCCAAGACACGAAGTAAGTAGCAATTAAGAATTTAATACCCATATAGCTCTCACAAGCCAGTACTGCTGGTTAAACAACCGAAAATTTCTGAATGGCGAAAAGGCGATATGTTGGTATAAAAGACCTAAATCCAAATTTTTATTTCTCATTTTTTTTTAGTGTCTATTAATTGCCTTCATCGACATTTATAGTCTACAAGGGATGACAGAGCTTCCATGCTTGTTAAAGTTAAGAAAAAAATGAGAATATCTACCAATTTGATTATCCTAGAAAAGTTCTTCTAACATTTATTTTATAAAAGATATATTTTATTTAAATATATTTCTTTAGTTACCTAGAATTTGTATCTCAGTAATTAGCAAATAAGTATCTCTTTACACTAAAGTAAAATTTACGAAAACAGTACTTACCTACTTTTTATAGCTAATTCGTTTTTTTTATTTCGTCTTTATTATCTGTGTAGTGAGTTTTAATATTTAATGCCTAACAAAACCAGAGAGATCAAAGCTTTTTGTATATACAAATGGAGTATAATTAATTTAGAGTCGTCATAATATTCATTAATTAATTATCGGATTACTCACTATGCTATTTCATGTCTGTAGAATAGCCAGAAATAAGTCAAAGGTTTTTAAAACAAAAAAAAAGAAAATCATCATTCTAATCATAAATAAATTGTCATGGACGGCAACTGCACCCCCAATCACAGGCTTAGCGATCAGCGTCACAAACCACTAAATCAACAGTTAGTTTACTACATACCTACTAACTGTTAAAATACTTACTGATTTTAAAGCTATCCTCTATAATCCTATCTTATTTAATTGAACACCCATCAAAAGGCTCTACCCTAAGACCTCTATTCAAAATGGTGGCTATTTTCTATGCAGATGACATCCCATCATCACAAGTCTCCCTACTTGTCTCTTTCAACAACAAAGTACGTCTAACCCACGTACTCACGATATCTTAATGCATAAAAAGTCAACTCGCGAATACAAATGATACAGTCAAGGTATAAGGGACTTTGCAGTAAAAATAAAAATGATGTAGTAAGAAGAAAGTGGTGATATTTCTCAAATGTTTTAGTAAATTGCGCAACGTCTGGCGGACAAAGTAATCTTGCATTTGTGATGTTTCTAAGATGAGTCATAATTTATATGTAAGTTTTTAAAAGACTCACACTCTTCAAGACATAAAACGTGATCGCCTCTTCATAACAAATTAATACTTATAAGCTGCAGTACGCTCTTGCATCTTATTCTGTAAACAAAATATTATATCAATGTTGAGTTGTGACTCCGAGCATCGAGGACATTACCTACAATAACAACTATGGAATTAGAAAAATGGTCAAGCTTTTACAGACAAATTCAAAAAGTGAAAAATATGTAGTGCAGCATTTACATGTTGTCAACAATTCAGTCTTAACGTCAGTAATTTCTTTATTTCTGCCCAGTACAATTGAAAAAGGCTTAATGGTCACAGGTCCACTGCGACTGAGGAGCTCCATCACAATCCATGGTGCATTTGCTTTCATGCCCTCTTTGCCCATCTACATGCAGTAAACGAGCCCTTAAAGTGGCCTCAAACTATGCCGTTATCGTAGCCAAGTTTTGGGAACAGAAAATCTGAACCAGTGACACGATGAAGCAGAAGATGGTACCTAGTCCTATACCTTCTACGGTTCTTTTATCACTCATTAATTGTAAAAAAATCCTATAGTACGAAACAAAGCAGTTAAATTACGAATTTAAATGTCTGATTTGGACCAATCTGTTGAGAAAACGTGTTTACTGAATCAAACTATGCAGATGGATTCCGCCACACCACACTAAAGTGGCTGCCTAAAGTGATCAATGTACTCTGCTTAAACATTCTTATTCATCTACAACCCGGAAATATTTCCTTTCAGAATATGATTATTCTCATTATACTACTAAATGAAAAAAGTCCCACTGCGCTTACTTCCATCATCCGAAGAGGCCATAAAAATAATTGGATATTTTTCAATCCACGGCAACAATCTCATCCGAGCTATTTAAAATAAATAGAAAGTTGCTACTAATACAATCTCCAGAATAACTTTATCCAGTAGCTACTACTAAGCGAGTAATGATGTTAAATTCATTTCCTTTCTCTTTACGTAATCGGGGAGGCTACAATAACTTCTTGACTTTACTACGTTCATATAACATAAGGCCGCTACAAGCGTCGTTTCGGTCTATTTCAGAACAATCTTGTCGGCAGAAGTGGGATATCAAAATTTCAGTGTATTGTGAAAGTGTTTGGTACGGTAATTTCCCAGTTGACTTTCGTTTTCAGTGAGGCTTTTAAAATGCAAGTCGTGTTAATAGATTTTTATGGGTTTGTGAACGGTCATGGCGCATTTGCAAGTTTAATGAGAGGAACTGGTCTGGCGTTCTTAGTGTTGAATTTTGATGGTTGTGTCTTAATAACGATGGGGTGGTTGAAGAATATTAACAACTTTCTAATTCAAGCCAATGAAGATGATTTACGGTCATTTAGTACTAAATAAGAAGAAGCATCCGGTGACTTTATGATTTCTATGTAGGTATACTATATATTGTTTGAGATATATATATATATATATATATATATATATATATATATGAGGGTAAATCAAATCTTACTTTACACCACTGGCGCCTAAACATAAATGAGTTTGATATAATTACGATTTTCTTATTCGAGACCGAATTTTCTTAGTACCAAACTGGACTTTATTCTTAAAGCAGGCGTTATCTTTGAAAGTAAAATATAAAATGATAATATAGGCACACAAACTATAAAAAAGAACAAATGACTTTTTAAGTAAGTAAGTCGAGCAACGCAGTACAGAAATTTGGAGCCGGACAATTGAAAAATATATTTTCCAAACTCAACTTCGCGACCGAGACACTGCCAAATTAATGAGACATCCAAAGATGGCATTCGCACAATGAATCTTGTTTTTTTCCCAAATTACAGAGATTTCTCGAACAAAGAAAGAAGAGCAATTAATATTAATTATATAAAGATTATCACTTCTGTCCTGTTTATCGTAGTAGATGTAAATGTAACATTTTTCGTTAAGATGAAACGGAAAGATGATGAATATGTTTTTGAAGTTTATTTATTGTTATTCTAAGAAACTGGATTTGCTATTTTGGAATTGAGATGGAAGGTTTTTTAGATGTTGTAATCTTTTTATTTTTAGAAATATTATCATGTAAATCCGGATTATATATTCGGATCCGTAGAAATGGAGAGAATTATAGTTCGATCCTATAATAAAATTCTTTTTGTGACGAGAGCAATGATTCCTATATTTTGCGTCTATTAAAAAAAAAGATATATTATTTATATCTAATACGTTAATGAAAGCTTTGCATACGTTTTTAGAACATGAACCATACAGAAAATATGTGATTTAGAAGAATTGATAACGATATTTCTAAAAGCGAATGAACTAAATTTGAATCAGTTACTTTATAGTATCTGGATGATCGTGAGAAAACCTGTAAGTCTGTTCTCCGTAATGTTCTCAAAAGACATGTGAAGTCTGCCAACCCGCATTTTACCAGTGTGATGTACTGTGGCCTTACCCTTCACATTGCGATAAGAGGCCCGTGCCCAGCAGTTTATATACAGGGCTCAAGATGATGGTGATTAAGATGATGAACTAACAAAATTATTTTCTTTTGATAAAGTAGATATAAGCAGTTAAATCTAAAAAGATTTTAGTTAATAACTTTGACCTTTTGCATATGGCTTCAAATTGAATAAAATAAAGTAAATATCGCAGAGGACTCTTTTGAATTTCAAGAAAAAGTACAAAATTAAATTTAAAATAGTTTCGTATTATTTTTATCGCTGTACTCTGCAAGTATAATGTCGTAGCGTTCTTTACTGACTTTTATGTAATTTAACTTGATAACGTGACCTTTGAAAGCACTTAAAATATTCGTGCCAAAAATGGAAATGCTTATAAATAGGTCTTTGCCTATGAAATTTCCGTTCTGCCGTACTGGCCATTTCAAATCAAAATATTTTCTTTTTGGCTGATATTTCTAATTTCAAATTAATTTTATTTTAAAAACATGGAATTCTTTTTTCTATAAATCGTCATTTGTTTAATAGTTAGTGTTACGTTTTCATCGCATTCGAACATTTTTCGTCATCATGGATACGTTAAAAATTCGAATAATTATGGAGAATGAGTACCGTCGTGGCAGCAAAGCGGCACAAGCGGCACGCAACATCAACGACGTTCACGGAGCGAATACTACAAACGAACGCACCACCCGTTATTGGTTTGCCCGCTTCCGTTCTGAAAATTTTGACCTGAAAAATGAAATGAAACTTGGTCGTCCAAAAACTTTGGTCGACAATGAAGAATTAAAGGCGTTTGTGGAAGCTGATGATACTCAATGTACGACTGAATTAACAGCAGCTTCCGACGTTAGCATCAAAACGATATTGGTCCATTTTCGTCAAATTTGGAAGGTAAAAAAGCTTGACAAATGGGTTCCCCACGAACTCAATGATCGCCAGCACAAAGTACGCGGCAAGACGTGCCTCGCATTGCTCAACAGGCATACAAATGAAGACATGTGACGAGAAATGGATCCTGTTCGACAATCGTAAGCGCTCAGCTCAGCAAGTTGGTTGGACCCTAGTTCAGCACCCAAACAATGTCCTAAACGAAAACTTACCCCTACAAAAGTGATGGTCACTGTTTGGTGGTCTAACGCCGGTGTAATTCATCACAGCTTCTTACCAAACCGGACGAGCATCACTGCAGATGTGTACTGTGAAGAACTGAACGAAATGATGGAGAAACTCGCACGTATCCAACCAGCTTTGGTCAATCGTTCGGCTCCACTGCTCCTGCACGACAACGCGCGACCTCATACTGCACAACAGACCGTCTCCAACATACAAGAGCTAGGTTTGGAAGTTCTCCGTCATCCGCCGTACTCACCAGACCTTGCGCCTACACCTTTTCCAGAATTTGGATAACTTCTTGGCGGGGAAAAAAAAGCAATACCTGAGAGGCGAGTACAAAATGCCTTTGAAGAATTTGTAGCCTCCCGTCCAGCTCATTTCTTCAAGAAGGGCATCAATCATTTTGGTGTAACCACTGTAAGCTTATATTGTTTTAAATAAATAAATAAATAAATAAGCTACCAATGCGTTGGCAAAGATGCATTGATTGCATTGGTGATTACTTTGATTAATAAAGGGTGATTTTTTAAGAGGTATACGATTTGATTTTCAAAAAAAACACAACAAATTTGAAAAATTTGATGAATTCTTTATTGGAATCGATAGAACGATCAATATAATTTAATGTTTGAAGATGATTTCATGCAAATGCTGGCCGCGGCTCCGGTTTAGATGGCCCGTTCGCAAGGCCCAATTTCGGCACACTCTCTCCAACATATCAGCCGGTATATCACGAATAAATGCTTCAATATTGGCTCCCAGTGCGTCAATCGTTGCTGGTTTATCCCTGTAGACATGAGCCTTAACATGGGCCCACAAGAAATAGTCCAAAGGCGTTAGATCACACGATCTAGGCGGCCAATTGACGGGCCCAAAACGTGAGATAAACTGTTCAGCGAAGGCGGCTCTCAATTGGGCCATTGTTTCGCGTGCCGTGTGGCATGTGGCACCGTCTTGTTGAAACCACATGTCAGGCATGTCCAATTCTTCCATTTTGGGCAAAAAAAAAATCGCCAATCATCACACGTTAGCGCTTGCCATTCACAGTAACGTTTCGGCCATTGTCGTCTTTGAAAAAGTACGGCCCGATTATGCCACCGGCCCATAATCCACACCAAACAGTACATTTTTCGGGATGCAGTGGTAGCTCTTGCAATGCTTCTGGCTGGTCTTCACTCCAGATGCGGCAATTATGCTTATTGCCTCATATATCCATTCAACCAGAAATGAGCTTCGTCGCTGAACACAATTTTTTAGTAAAAAAGTGGATCTTCCTCCAACTTTGCCAATGGCCATTCACCAAATGTTAGACGTTGTGGGAGGTCGTGTGGCTTCAATTCTTGCACCAGCTGTATCTTGTAAGGTTTTACACCCAAATCCTTTCGCAAAATTTTCCACGTAGTGGAGTAACAGAGGCCCAATTGCTGCGAACGGCGGCGAATCGACATTTCACGGTCATCACTAACACTGGCGGATACAGCCGCAATATTTTCTTCGGTCCTCACTCTACGTATGCGTGTTGGTGGTTTAATGTCCAATAATGTAAACTGGGTTCGAAAAACGGGTATTTCATAGGTAACGACCTAATATTAGACAAAAACATAATATTAGTAGTGTGTAAACAAGCATCCCTCCTGTGGGATCTCCACCTTGTCTTGCTCAGTACCCGTGGATTGGACCACCACGGTGAAGCTAAGCGGGATCCCGGGAGTGGAAGCCCCGCGTGGGCTTGGAGGATGCGTCCAAGGGTGCGGGTGCGGGGGACAGTTCTGTCTGTCCCTCGCAGTCGGGTGTGATCGCGGGAGGAGAGGCATGTCGGTGTTGCGTTGCCGCGCGCCTTATCTCCCGCGACCAAATGGGGGCGCACCATTCGATGCGTTGCGGTGGGGCCGCAGAGGAAGAGGAGATGCGGTGTTGTTTGCGGTGCTCGGATATAAACGCGGGCTCAGCTAAATAAGAATATAGGTATCTACTTTGTCTCATGCTTTCTTCAGTGTACCCTGTGAATTGTTGGTTATTCAAAAGTTATTTTAGGGTTACTGCGGATATGCAGCGCTGTGACTTACCTCAAGTGCAATTTTATCAAGATGGTACAGTGGTTCACGCATAATTTCGTAATAGACAAACCTACATACTTAGTTATTTTTGCGTAAATATCATTATGGGTAATTTAAGCGCAGTTAAAACTTACTACCTATATAACACGCAGGCATAGTCAGATAAAAAACTAATAATATTTATCTGGGGATCAAAACTTACCGGTTAAGATAGCTTAAAGTCTTCAACTAATTTTACATCAACTAACTAGTTAAACAAGTTATTAATAACAAAGGTCGAAGTAGTGTTTTACTTTTGTTATTCGTGAAGTGATGAGCGGAAGTTTCATAACATAATGAGGAAACTTTCGTGAGTTGTATCAGATAAAATACATTGTACGATGTACTGATACTTTTAATGTTATTATTGTGTTTAGATACTTAAAACTAACAAGGCAGCGTTAGCCTAGTGGATATACCAAAATACTGCCATGCAGAGGGTATCGGATTCGAATTCATGGCGTGCACCACTGACTTTTCGGCGTTATGGCTGTATTGAACTGTTAGTTATCGTTTGCCCCGTGCCTTGGAGAGCACGTTAAGCCGTCCCGGCTGTCATAAAGATCTTTGACTGTCCTTATAGGGAGTCAGTTCCTCTGAATAAACTGACCCTAGTCGAAGTCATAGAATATTGGTATCCCTTTGGGTTGCAGAGATCATAATATGGCAGGCGCTCTGAGGAAGACCTCATATTCAGTCAATTCCAGGTTAGACTAGCAAGCGTACCCCGCGATGCATCTGAGATAACGCTTAGAGGATGACTAGATAGCTAAAGTCAACGAGACTAGAAAACTAAAACACGTATGGCGTAGTAGCTTAAGCTGTCGCCTCTTCGTTTCGAACTGTGCGCTGTCTGAGTTCGAACCCTAGATGAGACAACGCTCCGTGTTCTTTGCTTCTACATATTTATTGAATGTTTCTGTAGTCCCACCCCAGATAGCAACAAATTTGCAGCAAGTTTAAATCAAACTTGCTAGTTTCACTGTGACAAACTTGCATCAAACTTGCATGAAGTTTGCTTTTGCAAAGGTTGCACAGGTACAAGGCACAGGTTGGTAGTCCGACAACAGCTGGTCGTCGAGCACCTCCTGCTGTATCTAGGAGATCGACCGACCACCAACCTGTGCTCGTCGTCATCCAAATCCTTTGAAAAACCAACTTCATGCAAGTTTGTCACAGTGAAACTAGCAAGTTTGATTTAAACTTGCTGCAAGTTTGGCAAGTTTGCATTGTTATCTGACGCAGGATTCTTAGTGCCTGAGTTGTCTCTCAAAAGAAAAAATTCTGTGTTTGGCAACATTAACTATTTTTGTTTTTCGAATTACCTATACATTCTAATTTTTTGCCATTTTCTTAAGGTAGGTTACTTTTGAATTAGTCGATCAATTGCTTTACTGCATTCTCCTACTGGGTGTGTGTGTAATGAAAGATGTAATTATATGTTGGCCCGACAGCCATATTTTTTGCAGTGTCAAACATCATATTTATGCAATAACCACTTATAAAAGCATAAATAATTTACACAGGAATGTGTAATGAGATAAATCATCTCGCTGTTCATAAGCATTAAGATTAAACATAAACCAACGTAATTCTTGATCCTAATATGTCTTCTCCGTCACACTAGCAGGCACATAGAGCCGTGTCACGGTCTGAATAATTCATTAAGACACGAGGCGATGACGGCAAAAAGAAAAACGATAATAACATCCAGTCCGGAGTTTCGCGCATCAAAACAAAGTTGGTAGCTTAGTTATGCCTGGCTTATGTAAGGTATCGTATGAATGTACTGGGCTTGTGCGATTGATTTCGGCCGACATTTTTGACGATATAGAAATATTCCCTTCATAACTCACAAGTTTTTCAAGGGAATATATTTGCTGTTTTGGGGGTCAATTTTAATGTTCGTGCTGAATACTATTTTATGTTCCAACGTTATGTTTTAGAGCTTGATTTTAGATTGAGTACTGGTAGCTAAAGACTAAATCAAGAGATAGATGAAGAGAGTGAGAAGAGAGTGGGGAGGCCTTTGCTCTGCAGTGTGACGTTTCAGGCTTAAATAATCTTTCATATCATATCATATCAGCCGGAAAACATCCACTGCTAGACATAATCTATACATAAAATGAATTCCCCCTTTTGTCCGCCTGTTTGTATGATCGTTGATCGTGATAAACTCAAAAACTACGGAACGGATGTTTTTACGGATTTCACTAATATATAGAGAGAGCGGCGATATCCCAGTGGTATACGTAAAGGACTGCGCCGAGATGATGGTCTCGGGTTCGATCCCTAGCTACCCCGGGCACACACCAATGACTTTTCGAAGTTATGTGTGTATTAAAAATGTTAATTATCGCTCGCCTAATAATGTGCCCGGTAGATGGCAATAGGCTCGCACTCTATTACATTGGGACCTAAACATAACTGGCGAAACGTGGGTGTGTAATACACCTCTGCCTACCCCTTCGGGGATAAAAGGCGTGAAGTTATGTTATGTTATAGTGTGATTCCTGAGCTAGGTTTAGGTGTTTAATTCCCGCGGGCAGAGCCTAATGCGTAGACTAGTAATAAGTTACTTTATTACTTTCATATATACATACATCATCGTTTCTTTAATCTTTGTCCAACATTCATGGACATTTTCTCCAACTGACCGATATAGCTCAGATGTAAATTAATGAACATCAATACAATATCGGTTTATTTCACTCCACTTTGATAAGTTTGCGACTCAATGTTTGATAATCGGCAAAGGGAAGGAGGTCTGAATGCTCTGAGCTATCAATCTTAGATGCTGTTTAAACTGTGTAAAATTATGTTACCATGATCATCAAAAGTTGAAGAAAGTGTATAAACACTTGAAGATGTTGGGCGCATATACAGCTCAGTTCGAACTAAACAAAATATTCCACCGTTTGTCAGATATGTTTCTGTTAAATAAATTCGTCAGATAACATACGCAAAATATGCAAAAAAACATATTTATCCAGTGCTGAAACTGGGTCTTGATATTTTTTTCTTGAATTTAATTTTGTAGCGAATTGGTATTCCCGGGTTGGACAAAAGTGTGTTTTTCGAATTCTCAGAACAGCACGGATTTTTGCGAAGTCCCCGGTAACGGTAATAGGCTCACTCCCTATTACGTGGACAGAACAAGAGGACGACGAGGCTATAAAAAAACATAAAGAATATAAAATTTATTTGCGATCTAGCCACACAACGATTTCTTGTCCGATGTGGGAAAACTCCAAATCCCGGTATCGTGAACCCACTATTCCCCGTGTATTGAAAACTCCCAAGGACCGTAAGTAAGTAAGATGTATGTCACATAATCCAATGACCCTATCTCTTCTAAACTCCCCTTCTCTCTTTTGTAAGGCAGACAAACCTCTGACAAAAGCTAGTATAGTTAAAGTGAGGCACAGCGCTATGTCAAATACGGTCCAGAAATGTCACGCCGGTTCGACCCCAAATACAAAAGGCACCTTACCCTCCCGTGTTACTGAGGATATTAAAAAGGGTGCCAATGTTTCAGATTGCTGAAAAATATTTTGGATAGTTGATGTGGTATAGGTACTGGTAGGCTTTTAAAAGTAAGGTTGTAAAATTTTAAACCCAATGTGGTATGGATGCATTTTTTTTCTTCTCTAATAAATGATGTTCTCTTGTATCAATCGAAAGAGAATCAATGTAAATGACACCGGATTTCTGAACATTTAGCTTGAAAACAAATTACGTATCTTCCTATTCAATTTCATTGGAGAATTTACTCATAATATTATATTGTTTCTCTCTATGCTGAGGCTCATGACTCTTATTACTCTGATATCTCCATCGCTTATGTTACGTTACGTGATGTAGAGTAGCACAAAATATTGTAGACGAAGGAAATTTATATCAATTTTTGTTTTGATCCATGCACGAAACTACAAATTTTTAATCAATGAACAGGATACCTCCAACAATGACTTCGTGAATCCTCGTCCACCATAGAGTTTGCTCGGTCTGTCACAAGTAATAAACCAGTTTGAACGTCCAAAAGCAGAATTAGTTATTTACATTTTATACAAAAAAAAGGAATATTTTTTACCAAAAAGACTCTAATATTTGCTCATTTTCAACTTCAAAGGTTTTCAGACAGTTTGTCTGAGTTAATCCGTGTGATTGCATGCCGTTTGTATAAGCTGTATCAACATGAATATTTTATTTTATTATTATGTTTCGTAATTAGTATGGCTAACGTATTGAAGCGGATTGTAATGTTTGGATTTAAATTATATACATTTACATACATAATTTAGTTGAATTTTCTAAAATGTTTTTGTACAAAAAGAACTTCTCAAAATTAGGATTAATTTTTGACAGCATCAAGAAATTAAATGCGCTTTTAGCCTCAAAGAAGTGCTGCTTAGATAAAATAAAAAATATATACAGGGTGTAAAAAGACCCTTAACGAAAACTGAAATCCCATGTTGCACCAATCACTAAGAACATTTTTTACTTCGGCAACATACCTGGGAAATTACTGGTTCAGGAGATATTGAGGCTCAAAGTTAGTATGGATTTTTTCTAATTAGGTACAAAATCGATGCATTTAACCCGCCAATATGTTCTTTAGATGCCCTATGACCCCATGGATAAGTAGATATTTCGAACATTGCACGCGCGCGCTTTTAATTGCGATTTAAAAAATGTGAAAACATAAAAAAATCGTTTCCCAGGTATTATTTTTGGTTAGTATGACTTGGCGTGATGTCCACAACGAGTAGACTTCGGCTTGGTGATGGGTCTTGTGACACCTGTATACCTATTTCTATCTTCTTCTTAACAATAATAGGTTTATTTATAAACGATAGTACATAGTTATCTCTTATATTTTCTATTCTTCTGAACAAAAGCTTTGAAATTTAGGTATTGTAAGTATCGCCGAATTTGTATTTAGTATCCTCACATATTATGATACGAGCACATTTTGCGTGCGTCTTTATCTGCGCGGTTCTGATCGATAAGCTTATACGCTAGCTATTGCTGCAAAGTTTCACCAAAATTCGTTCAATATTTTTCCGTAAAAGCATAACAAGCACCCTTCCATCCTCGCAAACTTTCACGTTTATAATAGTAGTAAAGATTACCCAGCCTTATTTGTCGGTAATATTGGTCCCACGAAACAAAACAGTCACACGTCTGTGACTCTTGCCACGTTACGATCATTGATCATGCTATACGTGACCCCTGTTTCTTACGTTCCTTGCAATACACGTACGTGTGTAGACCATACATAGTTAAAGGATGATGTTATGTGAGTTCTTAAACTGTTTTATACAGAAGTGTTGCAATTCATTTTGTTTGAAAGTATCGTGAATTGAAATATCGAGTAGAGTGGTGTTTGAAGATTGTTATATGTGAATATATGAGTAAAAAATTGTCATACTTTTATAGTGTCCCACTACTGGGCATGGACCTCATCCCACTATGAGAAGGGTTAGGCCATATTCCACATCGCTGGCCATATCCCGGTTGATAGACTTCACTTGTTTTTCGAGAAAACTGTGGAGAACTCTCAGATATTCATGGCAATTTAAAAAAACACTTTCTCGACTTTTAAATAATATCTCTAAAAACATCTAATTTAGTTATATAGTCGCTGGTATTATTTTCTAGTTTGCAGGGTTGTTGCACCATTTAAACGCTTACCTCTTCCTTCAGTCTTAATTCTACAATATCACCAAACGGCTAGACCAATTTACCAAACATATCCTTAATAAATATATTTTATCGCCTCCCAAGAATCCACTGAACTCTTAACAAAAGTAACAACAATAATATCTGGAGAACAGTTTCTCATACGTCGCATATACGTAAGGGTCGGCATAGATCACCCCTAACGATTCTCGTTAAGGCGAGGTTGCAGTACTTTTTAAGATTTTTGAACGTCTGAAAGTCCCAAGAACTATGATATTTTAAATGAATAAAAATTAAATTATAAAAGTTGAACATATCTTCTAGTAAATCGTAAAGATAGAAACACGATTTGGAATGATTGGTTCGATAAAAAAAATGTCAAACATGGCACTAAATCACAATTTTAAACGTGTACTGCTTAGAGATTCCATAATGAATTTATATGAAAGTATTATCAATAGAAACAGCTCTTTATTTTAAAATAAATGGTAAAAACAGATTTCGTAATTTCGTTATCATTTTTCTCCAAGAAAAAAAATATTCAAAATGTTGGCATTATATCGCTCGCCGGCCGTTCATCAGTGCCTGTCTAGGCGTGATTGAGGGCGGACGTACGTCGTTGCTCCACAAAATCCCCCTCCACCCCCGCATGTACGTTTTCGCAAAAGTACAAAGTAATTCGTATTCCAAACTCAATCGTTCAAACCATAGACATACTAGTAAGAAACCGTAGACAGGTTACTGACAAGGTAACATGACGGAGCTTACGAGTGGCACGCATCGCGAAAAGCGTACGCACACTAATATAAATATGTCAAAACGACACACTAAGAATTAGATAAGAAGTGTAAGTGAGATAGCACATCTATCACGCTCTCTGGACCGACGCGCATTGTGACATCATGCTGACCGTTTCACAAACAATAATTTGACTCAGATGCGACATGATCACTTTGTCTGTCTTGAGTAAATTCAATTCGCCTCAAAGTAAATTTGATTAATTCATTTAAGGTAGGGAAATAAAAAGTCGATGTGATTTATTTATAACATTTATTAAAAAAGTACATTTTATTCTTCTCATTTCATTCAATGGAAACCTAAAACAGTACGTTAATATAAAAACAGTGCGCTGCGGACCCACCGTAGCCCTGGCAATACCCCTGGGGGTATGGTGGGTCTTTTAAAGCTTAACCGTACTCCTGGCTGAAATGCTCGTAGTGTTATACCAACGTGCTACGTGGACATTAAACTGAACAGTGTTATCTCTCGTATGACTTACTACTTACGTTTTTGTATTTTTAGACAAGCGAAGACAAGCGCTAGTACGATGATATAGTGCAACAAGGAGATAAATTAGAGAATAAAACGTTTAGGTATTACTGCTAATGGTTATAATGCTTTGTATATTATAGGTATAATCTGTGGTACTGTTAAAGACCCGTCATCATCATCATCCTAGCGCTGTCGGATCATTCCCACTAGTTCTATTGATCAGTTCTATGATAAAACTAGTGATACTTTTTTTTCCCACTAGTTCTATAAGCACAACTTGATGAGAAGAATAGAACTAATGGGAAACAGTTATAGGAAATTTCCCACTAGTTCTATGGATGTTTTACAAGGGTAGTGTCACAACATCGCGCTCACAAATCCGAATAAATATGTATTTATAAAAATGTGTTAAACGAATGAACGTCTACAAAATAATTGAACGTCTACAAAACAAATGAACGTCTACAAAACAAATGAACGTCTACAAAACAAATGACTACCAGAAAGTGATCAGCCATTGATAGTGATTGCAAAAAACAGGTGCATGCGATTTTCAACCTTATTGACAATTCATGACAAACTTTTTTTTTTTGTTTTTTCTCGCTTTCTGGCAATATTAGGGTAATAAAATTTTAAATTCTGACTAATGTCAATTAGGTTGAAAATCGCATGCACCTGTTTTCTGCAATCACTATCGATAGCTGATCACTTTCTGTAAGTCATTTGTTTTGTAGACGTTCATTTGTTTTGTAGGCGTTCATTTGTTTTGTAGACGTTCATTTGTTTTACACATTAAACAAATGAACGTCTACAAAACATATTTATTCGGATATATGAGCGCGATGTCGTGACACTAGGGATCATTCCCAGTAGTTCTATTGAATACCCTTGTAAAAACATACATAGAACTAGACTGGGACATTTCCTATTACTTATCCCATTAGTTCTGTTCTCCACATCAAGTTGTGCTAATAAAATTAGGACAGTTCTATCATAGAATTGTTCAATACTACTACTATACTGGGAATGATCCCACAAAATAGTAGAACTTGCAATTAACGAACTGAAATTAATAAACTAATTACACAACAATATTATCTGGGAGTACGGTTAAGCTTTGAAAGACCCACCATACCCCCAGGGGTACTGCCAGGGGTACGGTGGGTCGGCAGCGAAAACTGTGCAGTACAATCTACTTAGTTGTTTAATACTAAAAGGAGAAAAACAAGAACAAGTGAATGGACTTTGATCATCCGTCAATGTTTGTAACTTACGTATGATTTTGTATTTCTATAATAATAATATATTTTGTTGATTCAGCCTCAAATCACTTTTATTACTTGACAAAAACACACATCAGTGTTTTATTATTACGAATGTCCCATCTGGATACTTTGTTTTTTAGTCTTTAAACACGCACAATACTGCTTCTCTTTTACACTCGCTAAATGCCAATTTTTTATTCACTCTATTATTTGTGATACTGAATTGATTACAAATTGAAAATAAAACGTTGTAATATTGTAATACTCATGAATGAGAAGTGATTCCATAACTTTTAGTAATTTTCCTACTATAGTTTAACTACTTTAGCAAAATCTCATTACACACGACGGCATTTTCAAATGTAACGTACACACGCGAGAAAAAGAGCGAGCGCTTCCAACCGCAGCGCGTACGCGACTAAAGCCAAATGAGACATTTAGTAAAAAAAAGTTTGTCATGAATTTGTCAGCTTTTAATGTGCCACTTTTGAAGTTCGCATAACTCATCTACAGTTTTTTTACGCTGCGCTGTGGCACACGCACACACGAAAAGCCCCCCTCCCCTCCCCCCGCTCACTCGCTGACGCCACCGCCGTGTTTTTGTTTTTGCGGGGGGTGAGGTCGAGCTACGCACTGTACTGCAACCTCGCCTTAATGCCCAAAACGTTTTTCTTTTCAATTTACGGCTCTAGCACAGTTTAGTGGATACCCGAAAAATTCTTCAATTAAATAGCACTGAAGAATTCTCTTTTGCGTACTTTGAGGCTATTTGTGCAGCTTTCATGTTGTTAATGAGAAGGATTTTGGTGTACCATGTTAAATTGCTAATTTAGATGCTCTTCATAATTTGCGCAGAATTGTTTTCTCTACGGCGTTGTCTAAATTATGTGTTATGGTAGGTACTAATAGGGACTTTATGAGTACTGTATCTTATATCGTTTTTATATATTTTCACTGCCTAAAATTGTAAGTTGCACGCAATGAGATACTTAAATACATGTACGAAACATAAAATATCTTGTAAATTATGGAGTTGGGGTCCACCCACCCTTTTGACTAGGGAAGTTATTACGAACAGGTGCCGTATCCCATAACCAAAACGAACCCTACCAAGACGACACGTATCTTCAAGACAACCTTTATTTACTAGCCTGGAATCACTAGACCATTTGCTATCTTATTCTCACAAGTACAATTTGCCTTCAGGTGATTTGCCGTGCTTTTCGTTCAAAAGCCGTCATTAGATACTAAGCCCTCAATATGCTACTTGAGTACGTCCCCTAATTGGGGGTGCATTAAACGCTTTTGCTCATATAAAATGATTTATGTATGGTGTCGACTTATAATAGAAACCCAAGGGGTTGGTAGGAAAGCTAGAGTCTGATTTCTCGGGAGGTTTTGGGATAATTTTGGAAGAGGTCAGTTTCAGAGAGCAAACAGGTTTGTTTACCTACTTTACTCGTTACGGGCCGGGGCAAATATTGTCCAAAGCCAGATTTGTGTATAAATAATATTACTGAGGGTAGCAGTGAAAATTTCTACGTAAATTTGTGAGGAAACCGAAACAGAAACTGCATCGTCGCGTTGGTCATTTATAGAAGAAAGAGAAAAAGAATATGTTTACTTCTATTCGTCATCAGCCACACAGAGTTCACGTAAAACATAAGAAAAAAAATACAATAAGGAAGACACATAACGGGACAGATGATATTTGTATCGGTACTGCTCTGCGTGCTCCACCGATATTTCCCAATCTTAGCATTACTGGACGACTAACGCCTAAGATTCGTTTTAAGACTTTGTAGTTGTAAACCTTAAAATGACGTGCGCATATTTATCTTTAGACCGGAGAAAATTTTTTCATAATAACAAAATATGACCACTGTCATAGTTTCCTGTAGACCTTTTGCTGTACAATAACAATTACTCTTACAAAGCCATGCATCAAACAAATTGCAGAGCAAAAATCTTTTCGTTCCTGTTTGGATACATTCGTAAAATCTCTTTGTAAGGTATCGGTATCCGAGATACCGATACCTTACAGAGAGATTTTATATCTATTATATATATATCTCTCTCATAACAAAATGTAACTCTCACATATATGAAATGAAATGAAAAATGATTTATTGCTGCCACAACCTGACACAAGTACATACATATTAAAATAAAAGAACATAAAAAAATATCGTTAACATCTATACAGGTAGGTGCATATTGAAAACCTGGTATTGACTCTAGTGTGGTGTATTTAATCCAAACATTTTTGGAATTGTATCCAAATATGCTTTGCATAGAATGTTTTTTTTCAAAACTCTACTTTATTTTCAAACATTTTCTTTGTAAAATAAAAATCCGTACTGTGAAGAATATTACTTTAAATATATTACATATTACTTCAGCATCACAGTGCTTAGAATAATTTTATGTCAGATGTTCTCTTACATTTTTTATGAACAGAAGAACTAAAAAATAAATAAATATTAATTAATTTCAATTATCTTTCTTTCATAATCACTTACGCTAATGCCTCCAACTAGTCATATCAAAATGACATAATTGCTTAGATCTTTTAGTATTTTTACAGCCACGTCAAGAATCCCTAAAAAACGAACTCCGAAAGGCCATTGACAAATGGGCGCTCATTACACGGACATACGGAACCTAGCAGTTATTTTTAAACACCCTAATAGATTATAATGATGTTAATTTATTCTGCTCAGCGTTCCTGGCAGTAAGTAATACGTCCTGACGAGAAAGATGAACGTGAAATATTAACCTTTTCGTGGTTATTATCCTTGGTAGAGTGATGACCACAGATGTTGAGTATCTTATGTAATTTTGGCTACATGTTCTTTCTTTATTTTGCTAATTTGGCAGATACACACCTGATGGCAGACGTCTATAGATTCTTGGAAATTTATACTCTTTACCCTTTTAATAATACACTCTTTTCGAGGATTTCTGGTTCCGAATTAGCACTATAATAATAACTTAATGCTTTATTACTTTTTTCGTGACACTCCTTTCAAATCGAGACCACGTAACCCGTAGTAATTAAATTATCAGGGCCACACCGATGTAGCTTCTAGAATTAATTTAATTTCTAAAATAATCTCCTAAATTTGTTCTTGAAATGCCAATACTATATATTAAATACAAAGAAATTGAAAAATACAATATGGTAATTTTCTATAAAATTTGTTTTGAAATTAAATAAGCAACTTTGACCATCAATTTACGGTGATGATGTCACGTGTTTTCTTTCATTATAAGGCTTAGCTTTAGCCTACCCTCCTGCCTATACCAAAATTCGGGGCGATGGTCTACCAAGTTATAGAGCAAGTTTGAACCGAAGCGTGTCTGACTTGCCGAAGTTACGTGTATATTAAGAAGTTAATTATCGCCCGCTTTAACGGTGAAGCCAAATATCGTGGGGTTGCATGCCAAAACTTAGACTTAATATTCTCTAAGGTGTTTGGTGGGAAGTCTGCCAACCTCCTAGCATCGTTAGCTATCACCTTTATTAACGACTAGAGGATGCCCGCGGTTACACCCGCGTTATTTAAGGCTACAGCTCCGCTCCCGTCGCTCATAGCGCGATGTTATATAGCCTATAGCCTTCTTCGATAAATGGGCTATCTAAAACTGAAGAACTGAAAGAATTTTTCAAATCGGACTGGTAGTTCTTGAGATTAGCGCGTTCAACCAAACAAACAAACAAACAAACTTTTCAGCTTTATATATTAGTATAAGAGAATAAGCTATTTTTTGTGATTTTATAGTTGCAAATGTTTAAGTGATGAGTCTTATTTTCAGTGGCTACGGCTTGTGGAACCCATGTCGAAACTTCGGACAAAATATGTAGACCTCCCTTTTGTTTCAAAACAAAATTTACGTTAATCAGATCAGATCATAATCAGGCATACATCATAATCTGAGCAGAATAAAACTAGCGAATTAGAAGTACTCTTTGTCCTTTCCCATATAAAATGAAGTGTGTGTTAAATTTTATGATTGGCATTTGCGAAGTCAAGACGAGAGTAACAAAAAAATTAACTCAAATTATTTATTTATGATATTGTTTTGTGCATCTTTAAATTGAATTCAATTTTAAGAAGGTAGTAAGAATTATTCTTAATTGTTGTTATTTTTTCCTTACAGGTAAGACATCAAAGCATCAATTGGACATCAAAGCAGTAATATACAAGGTTATATAGCGGTCTTAGTCGCGATAAATCGCAATATATATCGCGAATGAGACCCGCTCCCATTTTGTGCTTGTTCTTACAAGTATTTTACTGGTAGGTCACACAGGTACCTAATCTATACGCTAATTACACACAGTAGTGGACTCAGTGGCGTGCCGTTGGAGAGGCCTATACTAAGCAGTGGACTATGGCAGGCTGATGATGATGATGATGATGATGATGTGTGTGTCGTAATGACGTATGAATACGTGGCTGTGAGCTTATCACTATTATACAGTAAGGATACAGGTCACCTTCAAGTGGGACGCGTACATAAATAGGTACTTAATGTCATATAATAAAATGGTACCAAGTAGAATAGTTTGTTCTCGAGTATTTCTTATTTTAGTGGCAATACGCTGCAAGAGTTCAGAGTTCAGAGTTTAAGATTCAAAAGACACACCTTGCTGAAAGACAGACAAACCATAAAAATACTGCAGTAAATCTCCTAAAAGATAAGAATAACAAACAACATTAAAAATCACCATAGATGCCCTAGCGATTGCTTGAAACGAACCTTAACCCCTGTTCCCGCATAATCCACCTTATATAAATGTATAAGATTTTTCACCATCTTTAATTAGTATGGAAATTCACATGAATATTCGCCACAAGCGGGCGTTATCTACGATCTACGCAACAGTCTCCGCCCCGTAGCGCCGCCCGCGATTTCCCACTGTTAAACACTGTCATTCCCTTCAACACCTTTCTGCGAATTTTTATTGGATACATTGTTACTTTGAAGGTGGAAGTTTTGGATGTGGCATCGGGTATATTTGGAGTGCTGCCGCCATTTTTGCCCTGTATATTTTTGTGGCAGATCGTAATGACTAGAAGTATCACTCGTCCTTTGCCGATTTTGAGAAAATATAGAACATGCGATGGAGGGAACAGAATTCAAAATCTGTTCTCTCCTTCGCATATGTTGTAAAACTGCATTTAACTGTACCTACCTAGTCATAAAATTCAGTAAGTGAAGTCTTTGGAAGGCTGGTGATAATTATTTATCAAATAGTAGAGTAAAGAAAGCAAGCAAGTGAAGTCGGATTCAGAGTAAGGAAAACCGTGATGCCGCTGTTAAAAAACTGCTTTTTCTTGAAGAACAATAATGTCTTTCTCTCCCCGGCCAGTTATCTTCTAACAATCAAATATACTAGAGCACACCTTCTGCAAATGTATTTTAAAAGTAAGTTCTCGAATTAATGCAATAGAGCACTTAGAACATTCACAAACATCAACACAAGGAAATAAAAGTACACATTAGCAGTACATGCCACATCCACTCGGCATTCCCACACCTACCCTTAAGGGGTGTGTGTGCAATTTAAGAGATAAGATGGGCGAGAGACGTTTGGTTTAAATTATTCAAATAAAAGCCCGCAACGATATCTGTGATTGTAAATTTCGGTACAGCTGTGTATGTACACTTGAGGCCGTAGGAAATATACCAAATGAATGAATTATTTGGATTTTGATTTGACTTGTGATGTGTGAAATGTTTTGGTCATGATGGTAGATGTTCATATGTTTGTGCAATGAATTCTAAAACACAGAGGGATTTGGTACATAAATGTTAATGTCTTATCAGCATAATTTTGCCTGATGGTAAGAGACGACTGCACGATTGGCGTTGTGGTTTAAGCGGCCGCCTCACCGGTTGACACTGCGCGAGTGTTGTGAGTTCGGATCCGAACACGAGACAACACTTTGTGTGATTCATAAATTGTTGTTTAAAGTCCCCCGCGACACAGGAAATAGCGCTAATGCGGAAGTTAAAAAAAAGAGGTGACCGTATTTCCTAGATATGCCGTGTTATCTTAATTACTTAATGTTTCTGTTTCTTATTAAAATGTTGCTTCGAATTATTTGCCATTGGTTTCTGTTGATTAAATAGTTGAAAGTTGCTCCATGATACAGGCTTTATTACTACTGCAGGCGATGAAAAAAACTAGAGCAGGGTCTTCTGAAAAATCTGCCTCCAGTATCAAATATTCCAAACAAACCCACTGGAGCTGAATGCCGAAACTCTGAAAATACGTGGTACTAACGTGGTCGAGACAATCTATTAAAGCTGTAACAAGCTAGGTTCTATTGTACAAAACTAATTGCACGATTTTGTATCGAAAATTCGAAAAGTCACAAGAATAAATCACAGCTTCACCTGAATAGTCTGTCTCGAGGCAGGCAGCTCTAATATTTCTTAGAATATTTTATATTCAAATTAATGATCTAAAACTAGATCTGTTTCCAACAAAATTCAATAAACATTAAATAAAATATTATCATAATTGATTATCAACACACTCAGAACTTAATTTTATTTCTAATGGATTCTTCTTATTTATACGGCTGCGTATTAAATACCTGTTGCCTTATACGGCAAAGAGTCGATCGTCAATTTTATAGATGTATATCTCAACAAATTTAAAACAAAATCGAAAAGCCATTACGCCCACACCATAATTATATATTTATCCCGCGAAAACATGAGTGCTAGTTCGTTTTCTTGTAACACAAATAACTGAATAAATTTTCATTAATGAGCCATCAAAATATACGTACGTAGTTACATGAGAAACAGTTACATATGAGGGTAATAAAATATGTATTTTATGGCGGTAACTTATCCCTTTTTTTCCTCGGAGTTATTCACATTTAAATAGATACCCAATTAGCCGTAGCGTTTTTATAGTACAAAGCCTACAGCCTCACTGGGGGTAAGCAGATAATTTTGTGACGCTAGCAAACGTATCAAGGTTTTCCTACTAGACTTTACCTGCGGCTTTAGGCGCATGGGTATCGGTTGTCGCTACAAAAGCCTATGTATGTGTAGTCTGGTGTATAAATAAGCTATATTACCACAAAGTTTCATCAAAATCTATTAAGTGATTTTAGCGTGTAAGTGTTACAAACATCCATTTGTCCCTGCTCACAAACTTTCGTATTTATGGTAGTATAATATTAAAATAAGACTACCCCAAACATTTCAAGTATAAAAACTCATACTTTAAACAAGTATTTTAATTGTAAAATGCGGCTTTAAATACGAAGTTCACAATCTATCCTCTGGATACTTTTAACCAGATTACAAAACATCAACGCCTATTTCAGTCACATTTTTGTATAATAAGCTGTTATATTCGTCCATTCATCCCTCATCACTTTTCGTGCGTGCTTTTCCATGTCCCCAACTGTGTGTTCCCGCAAGACAAAGGGGTGTGCTTGACATCACCTGTTTCGCGTACCGTTATAACAACATGTATTATTTCACTACATATAACATAACAGATTCTCTGACATATCACTTATGAGGAATCAGGTAAATATATGTTGGGCCATTTTTTTTGGTAGGCAGTGTACGTTCAAATGTGTGCTGCGATTTCGTGGGTCAATTTATGTGGCAAAATGTACATGGCATGCATAATGTAGTTTGCTTCTATGGTAAGAAATAAGAATTGTTGCCTAAACATAGGTTTTTATAAAGGGTAGGTTAGATTCCTGAGACACTTGCAGAAATACAACGAATATGAGCACTAATGCTAGTAGTATAATAGAAGTATAATATATAGTTGTAATAAGTACACGAGTCCTGTGAGTATACCAGCATTGCAGTATCAGCTGTCACTGTAATATCTAGTTGACGCTGGTACCTTGTTAGTTGTCCCTATTGATGCCTTATTATTTAATCTGACGTACCAAGCTGTCTAAAGTTACTTTTAATTTTTATTCTTACTTTACTAAAATAGTCTGATTGCATTGGCATTAAAGAAAAATATTAGTTTTTCATTTGACATCAAACAATTTTATTACTATCTACCGATTTTAATATTTTTATAGACTCACGCCTGTTAGGTCCGCCACGGTAGGCAGAGGTGTTATATTACACCCACATTTCGTCATGAATTTTTAGGTCCCACGTAATAGGGAGCGAGCTTATTGCCGTTACCGGGCACATCACCAGACTCCGCGTTGCTACTGAGAAATCGGAAAAACCCAGTAACACTTTTGCCCGACCCGGGAATCGAACCTGGGACCTCCGATCACTGGACCACGGAGGCATTCATACTACCGATTAATCTAAGTAATTTGTAAATAAGCAAGTTAATCCTTAGTAATACCTCGTCCTTGCGTTATTTGCCGGTGGCAATCAGTCAATCAATGCGATTATACGAATTAGTACGTCGATGCGTCTTGTCGTATATAACTTGCCGAATTCGCTCAGCCGACGGCTATTGGATCTTCAACGTAACCTATATTTAGAGATGAGGATCTTCTTTGAACAATTGGCGATACGCTGAGTAACTGATACCTTGACTTAAATATCTTATACTTAGGCCCAGTTTCACCAACACTGAATAGACCTTATCTTTCAGATAAATTTTAAATTGGAACGAAATTTGTACGAACTATCAGACATATTTATTTACCAGGAAATTATCAGACAGCGGTAAAACCAGCCTTTTAGACTTATACATTATGTGCATAAAAAAATATAGTCGCTTTTTCGCATCTACTCTCCTTAACCTTACTGGAACTCTAAAAACTTTAGGTATTCACTACTTAAAACTCTTGATAAAGATAATTATTGACTAAGTGCAAAGAAGATATTTATGTCAGCGCCAACTTATATTTATCGATTCGCTATACCAATAACAATAATCAAAAATAAAAGACGCTCTCCTCCAAGGTCAATCAAAAAAATATCCACACACGTTTATTTGCCTTAGTCAGGTCCATACTAAACCAGCGATAATCACACAGCGCTACCTATATAAACATTTATTTTATCAATACAAAACCAATCTGTCCACCTCACGACAATGCAATACACATTAGACAACAAATAAAATACGTTCTCTTCAAAGACGCAAATCCTAAACCCCATCTGTATGCAACATGCAAATCAAATTTCACCTTAGACTATCCAAACAGCGGTATTTGTCTTAGCCAGGTCCTCATTAAGCCACCGTAGCCGAGTCCACTAAACGGTGCTAACCGAGTATGGTGCAGACCAATGGGTAAACGCACAGCTATAGTATTCAGCTGTGTACGTCATAACTGGGTATGTGGTTGCAGACTTGTAGTTGATTTGGTGACGAAAATTTGAAACAGAGATGCTGTAGGTTTGAGTGAAAATGCTTTATAGGACGGCGACTTATCTGTGAAGAGCAAACGTATGTATATCATGATATCGATCGACATACAACCTTTGACCGCCCAATGCTGGACGTAGGCCTCTCTTAGTCTGCATCACAATATCAATAGGATAATTTTTACTCCCATATCACGCTGCCCTAGCCAGTCAGGTTGGTATAAGGTTATGTTGAGTTTTCTCTTGCCAAAGATACTAATATCTGCTTTATGTATTTACCTTAGTCGCCTCTTACGGCACCCACCGAATTAAATGAGGCGCTGACACAATTATTATTCTTAATCCGCCACAATATGAACATCTTAAGTATTAATATTTCAGATTGGATTTGTTCTCTTTTATTACTCTGAGGGCAGATGGCAGTTGTGTAAAACTAATATTCTGTCAAATCTGTTAAGATTAGAAAGCTAATGTCGAGCTTCAAGGTGCAGGTCAGAGGCCCAATTCTCCTAATGTATTTTTTTTTATTATTTTTTTTAGTCTCACGCCTGTATCAGGTAGGCAGAGGTGTGATATAACATCTACATTTCGCCATGAATTCTCCTAATGATATTTATTCAAAATGCGATTTCGATCTAATGTCAGTGTCATACTCGTGTCAAAAATAGTATTCTATTTGAATGATATTAAAATGGTATCGTGACTAGGTCGTAAATTGAACAATGTGTCAACGTCGAACTATAGACGTCAAATTAGACGAAAATGACATTAAATTAGCAGAATATAGGTATTCTGCTAGGGCAGAATACCAATTCTGAGTCAATTCAAAATATAATCTCATTTCGTTCAAAATATAGTTTCAATGTCATATAAAATACGAGAATTGGCATCCTGAGATAAGTAGGTATCTCTAAGTAGTAAGTCGTAAAGTAGTAAGTCCTAGTCTAACACTACTGCAACTGGACATAGTCCAGTTGCAGTAGTGTTAGACTAGCACCATGATAACTCTTATTATTCCGAATTCCTATTAGCTTTAGCTACTAAACTATACCGTGTTACTCATGAAGTATAATTTTGTATGTCCGTTACACACGCGATTGTATGTTTACCATACCTTATGATTTCTTTTCATGCCTACGCATTACCTTGTAAGTATCAAAATAAGTAGTTATTTTGTTTTTCATCCTTACTTCCTCTACGTGTAAATGAAGAGTCTATCCAATAATAGCAGACCCGGAGTCAGTATCTAATAAAATGTTATAATTTATAAATTGATTACAAAACCTTTATTATTAGATGTGAAGACGTGTACCATAGCTATTTTACAAAAACATCAGACAATCTGAAATAGAAATCTAATCGCTTTAGATCTCTAAAACAGAGTCACAAAAAAAATATATCTATATGTATTTCGAGACGATTCAAAGAAATTGTGAAATTTTCCCAATAATTGCAAAACCCTATTCACCTCTACCTTTCTCACATAATTACAAGCGGAATAAATAAGGTTATCCTACCAAGTTGAAGACACGTCTTGCTAGTTAACATGTGGTCCCAGCTGTATGACTCTTACTGTGATTAAGTTACAAATTAAGCCTTAATGCGAACAGTCCCTAGCGTAAATCCGATTCCATTGGCACGATCTAAATTGACAAATTTTCGATATAGTTACGAGAAGTTGTTATTTTTGAGCGGAATAGTAAGTTGAATTGGATGTGAAATTGAGAAGTACAGATGATTTGTTGTAAAACAGAGGTATTTACAGAGATTTTGCAGTTGAATTGATATTAAAATGCGCGATAATAAATAATTTCACGAAAGCCTTCATAAGTTCTTGTAGTTAGTGCCTCAAAGTCGAAGTGACAGTTATGTCGTGAACTATTATGGCAACTGCAATACAATATTACCTTCCGTATTATTTAAATACTGTTTTGTCGCCTAGTCAATGTTTAGACTTTAGGCAACGAAGAGAGAAATCATTTATCAACTTGCAGCTGTAAACAACCACTGTGAAATGCAACAACAACAAAAATGGCTAACTTGATAAAAAAATTAATGTGAATAAAAATCTAGGGAAAACAATACGTGTAAGCTTTACCATGGAAAGTAAATCACTTCCATTATAAACCGTTTCATAATTAACCACAGAGAATTACCATTCTTTCGCAACGCTAGCATTGTAAAAAACCGTTTCCTTTTCCCCGAATACTTCTTTGTAAGGCGTCCTACAAAAATCTGGTACCGTTTTTATCAGCCAGCTAAACCCCAGAACTATTTATCCTCGATACAATGTATGTTAGCAAATGCAAATCCTCCCGGATATCTGCTGCGGGAGTTTTAACTTTACATTTTAAGTGCTAAGCGCCTTTTCACACGAGATTCATGTTCAAGGAGAAACGAGTTGGGAAGTGTTGAGTGTGATAAAAGCTGTACGTCAGAGCACTATTGGATAAGAGGAATTATTGTGGCCTTTATTAGAATAGAATTGAATAAGTTGAATAGTATTGATTAGAACAAGATTTGCAGCGCTGATAGCGAAACTTCGCCTGCCCTAATCCACAAAGTTAGGTTACGTGCACAAAGGTCACTATTTGGATGGGTGATCGTTTGTGTGTCATTTATATTAGAACGCTATCGGTCTTAGTCCTTGATTCAGCACATATTCGTTAGTCCACGTCGGAGGCCTTCGGCGGTCTATAAAGTCCAGAGTTGGCCATACACTGACGCGACATTAATAAAATACTTGTACATGTTCATCTATATCTCATTAATTAATTATCTTTATTAGTAAGATGTAGCAAAATTATAACTGCATATTTTTGCATCAGACGTCGTTCTGATGTCCATTTATTTATTAGCCGCCGTTATTTTAAAATCAAATATTTGAACCAAGAAGCAATGACATTCACTCGTAGACACACCTTAATTTGTCTTCTCTTACCCCTCTTTGTACCACCTAATGCCTCCGCTTTTATTCTAGTTTGGACTTTATTTAAGTTCAGTGCATATCTCCATTTCACCGTATTATAATTTAAACGTCGTAATCTTAGTGGCAATGTGGTCGCAAACCGCATTATAACTTTAATCGGACATTTTCTAGACTATTCTGAAGGTGACAGACTTTATGCATTTCGTTTCCATTCATTTGTGAAGAGAAATGGAGCTACTTCATAATTGCGTTTTCTTCCTAAGTAGTCACATTAATAACTTTAGTTTCTTTGGTGTTTGCTGTTGGTATAATAGTTTATGCGGCAGTTGTGGATGCGTTTCCCAACCGAGACAAATCTTTGTGTAATGAGCACGATTATTTTTACAGTTTTTTTTAATTTATAGACTCACGCCTGTATCCTCGAAGGGGTAGGCAGAGGTGTAATATTACACCCACATTTTGCCATGAATTTTTAGGTCCCACGTAATAGGGGGCGAGCCTATTGCCGTATCGGGCATATTACCAGACTCCGTGCTGCTGCTGAGAATTTCCTAGCGGAAAAACTCAAAAGCACTTTGCCCGACCCGGGAATCGAAACCGAGACCTCCCAATCCCACGCACACATTTATGCCGAGAGACCAACGAGGCAGTTTTACACATGCGAAAGGGTGTTAGTCTGTCCTTCTTTTACGTGGTAATCACTCACGGCTATGCCCGCATAGGACTACTCTATCCCCTTAGGGTGAAAACTTTTAGTGCTCACCCAAGCTCTCCAAGAATCATACGTGACAAATTTTCGGCTGTGCGTTGTATGTCAATCAGTCAGTAACGCCAGAATTTCATATATATTGATTTGATGATTTATTATTAAGGCGCTTACAACCGCTATTGAGTTGAGCTGTTGCTATCACTGTCGGATTGTGTACATAAGGGTGCTTGTACACGGCGCATGTAGCTTGAGCATATTGAGGCACTTGCGCGGGTTATATGCACCGTAAAAATATCGTTTAAAAAAATGTGCGGGTTCAGCGATTCGAGCATGTACCAATGCGAGCCACCCGCGCAAGTAATCCGCGTGCTCTGCGGCGCGCGCGGGTCACTCGCGCATGTTACTTGTTAAAATTACATTTTTAACGTTTGATTTTAAAATAACTTTCGTTCGTCGAGATATTTTGACGCAATTCAAGTCATAAAGCTACCGCGCGAATAGCATGCACATGTACCTAGCTCATGACCACGAACAAATAACTTGTACACACAGCTTGCTCAAGTAGCCCGCGTCTTTACTTGCTCCAGTTATTTGCACCACGTACAAGTACAATCGAGTAACTTGAACAAGTAGCTTGCGCATATTACTCACGCGTATAACCCGCACCTTTACTTGCTCCAGCTACATGCACCGTGTACAAGCACCCTAAGAAAGAGAAGCGCGACGACGACGGGACGTTCAGAATTCTTTACAAACCATTAAATAAATTAATTACAGAAAATGTATTGATTGGATTAAAAAAGTAAAACAGTATTTCGTTAGTATGTTGCTTGTTGAATAATTTGTCAAAAAATCAGAATGATTGTATTTTAATGTGGTTTTTATTCGTTAAAATATTTTTTTAGAGGTATCTTTGTGATTTTTTTTCTATCGATTAAAGTTAGTTGTATTATGTTTTCAACACATTATTTAACTAGATTATATCCTGAAGAATATCATATATTTTTCTGATTGTGTTAACTGCTTTGAATCATATACTTTAAAGCATTATAAAACTCGCGTTTAGCTCTTGTAGTCCCCTTAAGACAGCAAGGATAAAGGCGTTCATTCATTATAACTCTATCAACCCTGCAGCTGACCTCAAAGGCTGCAATAATTCATGAAACGGGATCAAAGAAATAGTTTCTTGTATCAGGTGGTCTCAACATGTGTTTCGAACTAAATATTCTATGTATACCGTCTTCCTGATAAGTGAGCCACTCGTTAAGGATAGTGTTGAAGAAATCCAAGGGTCGTTCGTAAATATTATATGAGATGTGGCGACATACGCCGGCTGACCAAATGGGGCAATGTGTCATTGGGGTAAGGGGTAAAATGAAAGGTATTTGGGGTAAAGGGAAGGTGTATTATGTTGATAGTGACGCTTGACGTATATGATAGTCGGATGCTTTAGTAATAGTTCTTGATAGTGAGTAAGCAGAAGCTGAAAACTAGGTGCGGTTGATTGACCTAGCCGTAGCCTAAAAGTCTATATTTGTGGATTTTATTTATGCTCATATTTGATTAGACTAGGAAGCGGACTCTGGCCTCTAGCCTAGATGGAAGTGGGATAATGTTAGGACGACGATGATGATTATGAGATTGATGAGTTTATAACTGATCTTTAGGATATTGAAGTGTATAAAGATGCGAATATTTCTTTAAAATTCCAGCAATGTGGGATTGAATATTCAGCCAAATCCCTAAAAAAATACTCCAAATGCGAAGTTTATACACGAGCGCCCTTGGCACTGCCAGTTTTAGCAATCCGTCAACCACACGCGTAAAAACATTTATTAAAATAGAAGTCCTCATTTGCAATATCAAGTATTCACTCCGTAAATAGAGCTATGTATGTGTTTAAAATATGAAATGTGATATATTTGGAATTCTGATCTGATTCGACTAAAATAAGTCTATATAGAACTATGGCTGATTCGCCTTAAATTCGTTTGGTAACAGAATAAAATTATTCGCTTCAGACGATTAGTTAAATAAAAAGATTTGCCTATATTTTTAAGTATAAATTGTTGGAATCCAAATGAACATTAAACTGCCGTAATTTATCAATTGAGTTCTAATGCTTTTTTCTGACGAGAAAATATTTTTCAATAATTAAGGGTGATTTTTCAAGATATAATTTATTCAACAGTTAAGCTGACACCTAGTAGTCAGAAGTAAAACTATTGATTTACTATCTATTTATTTACTTTCTTAACAGCCATAGTTTTTAGTTACTACGTTTTGTATTTTGTCCTGTGAATAACTTTTATCTACAATAAAAAAAAATTGCATATATTTAATAAAATATCCTTGTCATATATTTTACGTTGAAATATTTGCATGATTTTGATTTTTTTGCCGATCATTATAATCAGAACGAATACAAATTCAGAAACGATTTTAAACTTTCGCGATTTGTATACATAATACAAGGTTATCTAGCAGGTCTTACTCGCGATAACTAAGATATTATAGCCAGGTGTTTACCCACGCTTGCGACGTGCGGTCGCGGCGGGACTGGTATGAGCCCAGCGCCGTCATTGAATGGTGCGGGTTTGGTCATTTGATTTTTAAATTGTCCGCAAATCGCAAATACTGAGGTATTTATGTCATTTATTGCCTCCGTGGTCCACTGGATAGCGTATGCGACTGCTGATCGGAGGTCCCGGATTCGATTCCCGGGCCGGGCAAAAGTGTTACTGGGTTTTTCCGAATTCTCAGTAGCAGCACGGAGTCTGGTGATGTGGCCGGTAACAGCAATAGGCTCGCCCCCTATTACGTGGGACTTAAAAATTCATGGCAAAATGCGAGTTTATTACACACACCTCTGCCTACCCCTTCGGGGATATAAGCGTGAGTCTATAAATAAAAATAAAATAAAATAAATTATGTCTCTTAAATATGTTAGTTATTTATTTATTTAAAACTTTATGTACAATACATTTATGAAGGTACAATGGCGGACTTAATGCTAAAAGTTATCACGAGTAAGACCCGCTAAATAACCTTCTATAACAGATTATTACCTTGTCAAAGACTTGTTTGATTGTTTTGGATTTTATTTGTAACCCCCAACTTTCGCTTTTGTATTCAGATTAGTAATAACCTATCTCATTTAAGTCTCTTGGTAACTCTCATAGGCACTTTACACAAATTGGACTTTAATATATTTATCAATGAAGATTATATAATAATCTGACCGTCCATTCTGGGCAAAACTTTCGTACCCGATGTTAGTTTCCATTATTCTTAACGACGTCATCTGACCAACGTAATCTAAGCTTGGAATGACGTCAGATCCTATTGTGGCCTGTGTCGTCACGGTTAGACAAGTTTGATAACTTCCGGCAAGTTAGCTAAACGTGTTATGGTCAGACAGAAAAGTTTGGGGTTTACCCCGCGGGGCAGTAATGGGACATGATAGTTATCATCGGTGTTACTTTAAGGAGGTTTGTATAATTGCAGTATAATCGTATTGTTCTGTTTCTTTGTCGTTTTGGTCTAAAGACATAATGAGCTTATCAAGATTCTATCCAGTATTCGAGTCTAGGGTGTTCTAATGAGGTGAACCAGCAACACATAATATGAAAGTCTTGCTCATTGGACAGCAATAGGTTCATAGCTACTCTTTTACGTGGGGTAATAGATAAGTGTAGAAAAGACGATGTGTATAATAAAGACGAGTACTCAGACGTAGTTACACTGTTCTCACCCGTAGACTTTTCTGGGAAAAAAACATTCACCGACTCAATTCAAAGCGCCAGCAGACTATCATAACCTTCCAATATAATCAATTTAAAACTCAGATTATTTTTGATCCTGATATATTAATTTTCCCGACTAATGTAATATGATACAGTACCAAAATCTTGCTTATACCACTTATTCTTATAAAAACTGTAGAAAAATATTTCCTCCTATAATTATTACAAAAAAATGCCTGAAAACATTCCCCTTCATTTTGCCGTCAAGTGATAAGTTTCATTTCTTACTCCTCCTTAAACGAAGCTTATTAAACGTCAGTTCTCATAAATATATTAGGAAAATCATTCTGTCATATATTACGGTAAATTCATTAATTAAATCATATGAATAACATATTATTTAAAATGCCATCTTAACGTCACATCAAATGGTATTACTATGGAAATAAGATGTTAAATCTACATTCCCGGAGCAAATGGCTCCGGCCGCCCTCTTCTGAAAAAATAACCTCAAAACTAGGGCACCCATCGTTTGGGACAATTCGGGAATATATTAGTGATTAGGTACGTTAATACTTGTATAACACAATTTGAGTGTCTTTTATTTCTTTGCGAATGAATTGCTTCTTAATTGTGTCCATTAGGAATTAATTTGAGGAATATTTTTCCTCAAATTTTGTTAACTTTTCCTGATTGACTTATGGGATGTAATGCTAGATCCCATGCTGGTACTGATAAATATAAAACTCGACGAATTAAATAAAACTGACATCTATTGAATTAAGTAAAAAAAGTCTTACACAAAATTACACACAACCAACGTTATACAGTTATAGTAGATGTTCTCGGTCAAAGTTTCGGGTTACGTAGGGTACTTCCAAAACGAACCAGGCATGCTTGACCTTTGTAAGTTTGAAACTTCTTCTTCTATATACCTATTTAACAGCAAACACTCTAGCTGTCAAACTGACAGCTAGTTAAACAAATTAATTATATTTCGGCAAACATCATGTCCTTTAGAAAATGGGAATATTCACTAAATTGCGTGTGCATGGCACCACTACTCATAACCCGGCCCCCGCATTTAATAAGTCGGGGACTAACCAAGATTTATTTTGTCTAATATTGCGAATGTGGAATATCTTATGCAATAAGTATTGACACGTGTGGGGATCAAAATCTTGGTTTTAACGTCATTTACATTCTTACAGATAGGGACTTAAGCTAAACATGGTTTTCTTTTAAGTACATTTGATACAAGCGTTAACGCCGATTTTATCCTCTTGACACAAAATATGTACTTTTCAAAGTTTGCCATCTCAGTGAGAATATATCTTACGAATCTGTAAATTACATATTATTATAGGAAATATCTTCTTCTATAGGTTTGAGATAGGATTTTTTATATTATAAAAGTATTTGTGACATACGGCCATATAAACAAACAGAGTTTTCGATTTTTCCTTGACGGAGCTAATTTTAAAGCTTTATATATTCAAAATCCCTTGTAAATTTCAAACACAAACTCGTTTATATGATTGTACATATCCTCAACAAAAAAAGCTAGTGAGGATTTATTTTTTATTTAGACCCAAACGTAAATAATCATACTATAATCAAAGTGAAATTTACGACAAAAAGCTACTGCTAAAATCGTTATTTTTACGATAATTCGTGCTTGTTTTTTTCAAAATAAAGAATTTATATATAGAAGAATATATTTTTACCGAAAATCTTCAAAAAAAAAATTTTTATTTGGTTAAATTTTATTCAAGACATGCATTTTAAAATTACTCTAAAACTACTATAAAACTGCGCGCGTAAAACGTTGCAAATCAGTACGCCGCGAGGCCCTCCAAGGTGTGGACGTATCGCTCGGAGCTCCGCAATGACCTCTATTGAACTCAGGCGTTGGGTGCAGTTATAGTGCGACCGTGACATCTTAGTGTGATTTTGGCAAGTAAAATATATTATGTTATATTTTTTTATCATATTATTAATGATAATAATTTTCGAAAAAACATTTCTTTTTTTTTCAGATTCTGTTGCAATGGAATGAAATAAATAAATGCGGTTTGTTAATTGCCAAAGATTTCGTTTTCCTAGGGCCCTCACCTGAAGGCGTGTTTGAGGGAGGTATTATTGAAATCAAGTGTCCAATTACAGCAGATGGTATAGACTAAGGCTTTCATCCCGGGAGTCTCGGTCTCGAATATTTAGAGAATCTCGATGATTTTGTTGTGCATCCCAGCTATCGAGACTTTTGAGACTTGGGTTAAATAATAACCATTATTCAAAAAATTTTGTTAAACTACTGTTTACGGATTTTATCGCAATAAATAGTTTGATTGAGAGTACATTTAAACCTAATGACCTAGAAACTACATTATTTATTACTATCCGACGTTTCGATTTCTTTACAAAAGTTTTAGTCACGGAAGACTGAGGTGATATTTCCTGTATTAAATTTATAAGTTATTTCAAAGAACCTGAACATTGTACAACTTTTGGTGTTACTATTTACGCAGAATGAAATCACTTCTGGTGTCTTTAACCTTCTTGGGTTTCATTAGCCTCACACACAGCAGACTTTGTCGAGCGTCTGCTCCGTGTGAACATATACAACAAGATGTTGATCTGTGAGGCTATTGAAATTTAAAAAGACAAGTGCGAGTCGGACTCGTTCTTGACCAAACATAACTTTGTTTTCTATAGTGTTTGTATAAACGACAAAGTTATATATGCGGTTTTTGAATATGTGTTATATCTCAAAAGCTGACTCCATCTCGTTCAAAAGAATTTTTGTTGGAAGGTTTTATTACAACGTATATATCTTTTTCAGGTTCGTCTTTCTTTTAATTTAAAAGTTAGAGGGAGGGAGACACTCGTTATCACTTTGGAGCCGTTTATCTTTTAAAAGTTTGACTTTGAGAAACAAATCTAATACCAATTAGAAACCTCAAATTATTTTTTAAACATGTATCTAAAGATACGCCGCATGTACATGAAAGACGAAACAAATATAGTGAAACTTTTTTCGAAAGAGTCTCGAAAGTCTCATTCTTCCCGGAAATTTCGAGACAGCCCGTCTCGACATTTTTGTCCCGGGACTCGAAAATGTATCGAGATTAGGGCTTTCGGCCCTAGTATACTCGTAGATGCCGCTAACGATAAAAAATACGTATTGGAATTTTGATGGTTGGTACCATCGGCCGAAAACACAACTGGTTTTATCAGTTACCAGTTCAACTACACATTGCATACAAGCATCTGTGTCCATTGGCGGTCTGGACAGGAAAATAATTGCCATGAAAGTTGCAAAAGTTACTCGAGACGATGAATATTGAGCAAATGAAATGGGGCACCATTTCATTTGCCAACAGTTCAACCTACTATTTTATTACTATAAGTGCCTTTCACCTGAAATAGTTGACCCACGTGAAGTGTAGGTCGATGCCACTTAGAAGCACTACCTTCTAAGCTAACCCTTTTTGTACCTTACAATGTGAAATTTAATAAAAAAGTATATAATTTATATGTTTTATTTTCTTAACGTACTAGAGTCACAGAATAGATACTACTTACGTACAAGCATCACTTCTCAAACCAATTTATTGAAATTGCGACTCTTGCTACTTAGCAACAAAGTGCAATTAAGCTCGCATAAACACTCAGTGCCTAACGCGATATTCACCTAACTGTTAGAAAAGAAGGGGAACCCCTCTTTTCTAACATATAACGCTGTCGTTGTCTGGCGCGGAGTGACGCGCTAGCTGTCGCGCTAGAGTTGTCGACTTCCCGCTTCTACTAAAATATATATTCATCGTCTACCTACCTACTTGACCACGTACCTATTAATAAATAATTATCCTATCCCACTATTTGAGCTCGTAGAACAAAAACCACAAAAATTCTGGTCACAGGTCACAATTTACATTTCCACTATACTAATTCTCAGTTATTTCTTAAACGCGTGGACCGATTTACATGATTCAAACAGATAAAATGGTTTTAAATAGATCTTTAATCTGACACCATAATCGTTGGGATATCTCAACAAACAAGAAATCTAATTTTCAAGTTGCTCTCGTAAAATAAATAAAATCAAATTTTCAAGTTGCTTTCGACGCGTTGTTAGTTCGCTGTCACCGCTTACGCGCAGAGCTTGCTAATAACATGAATTTTAATAGTTTTATATTTTTTTTTTTATATAGACTCACGCCTGTTTCCCCGGAGGGGTTGGCAGAGGAATATTACACCCACATTTCGCCATGATTGTTTTTAGGTCCCACGTAATAGGGGGCGAGCCTATTGCCGTACCGGGCACATTACCAGACTCCGTGCTGCTACTGAGAATTTCCAAACGGAAAAACCCAATAACACTTTGCCCGACCCGGGAATCGAACCCGAGACCTCCCAATCCCACGCGCACATTTATGCCGCGAGACTAACGAGGCAGTGAACAACAAAAATGCCTCATCACAAGTGTGGTTCAAAGTATTGCTCATTTAACGGAAGCACCTTGCAAAATTTGATTTTATTTATTTTACGAGAGCAACTTGAAAATTAGATTTTTTGTTTGTTGAGATATTCCAACGATTATGGTGTCAAATTAAATATCTAGTTCAAAAACCATTTTATCTGTTTGAATCATGTAAATCAGTTTAGGCGTTTAGGAAATAACTAAGAATTAGTATAGTGAAAATGTAAACGACCAGAATTTTTGTGGTTTTAGTTCTACGAGCTCAAATAGTTAATTATCCTATAAGTATCCTATCCAGGATACTTATAGAATAATTATTTATTATTAGGTACGTGGTCTATTAGGTAGATAGACGATGAATAAATATTATAGTAGCAGTGGCAAGTCGACAACCCTAGCGCGACGCGTCGGATGCGGGCTTGGAAGCCGCACGAAAGTGTAGGCACTTATCGCTGTAGGTACGGCCGAGTGAAAGAGGCCTGCTAGAGTAACGATGAAAAGCTGGTTCAATTTTTACTAGCGCAAAATTTTGTTTTATTATTGTCTGTTCTAATATTAACTTGATAAGCACGCACAAAATTTATTACCTATTACTGCACATTGGTAAGGAAAGCTCCTAAAAACGAATGTGATACAGGTAAAAATACTTTTCGTTAATAATAGTTTTCGGCTGTGCCCATGCAAATAATATTGATGTAAAAATATATAATATTAATTTAATTTGATTAAATACATCCAACAGATGCCTACCCTACCTAACGTCGCGCGTCGCTTATGAGTTGAACGGATCAAAATGATTTAGTTTGACTATACTGCCAAGCAACACGCTGACTCTACGCACACAGCTGCGCGTGCGTCAGTGTTAGTGAGAAAGCGCTGCATTTACCTAAACTTGGCGCCGCGGATTTGACGTTAACGCTCTTAAGCTAAACATGGTTTTCTTTTAAGTACATTTCATACCACTTTGCTCCCCTTTAAGTACATTTGATACCACTTTGAAGATTGTGACTGTCTTCGCAATCCACTGCTGAACGTAGGCTTCATGTAATTGGCATCTCAATAGCATTGTGAATGAATCGAAGGATTTAGTCCGCTATACCACGCTGGCCAGACGGGTTGGTATAAAGTTTGATGTTGAGTTTTCTATTTCTTCCCAAAGATAATGTTTTCATTCGAGTATTTTCTTTAGTAACGTCTTACGGCACCTACGGAATGGGGTAGTGAAAACTTATATTCCTAATCCTTCACCACTCGAAGAATGTTGCTTACTCTTTGATGCCATTATGTGACGACTTAGTTACAAATGCAACTGTTAATGCTCGTTTATTAATTTACTCAGTCTGTTGTACATTCCATCATCGCCTTGGTAGAAAGCATTTTAATCTACATACATACATAGTCTTACGCCTATATCCCCGGAGAGGTAGGCAGAGGTACACTGCTACACCCTCTTTTCGCCAGTTTTTTATATTAGCCCCACGTAATAGGGGGCGAGCCTATTGCCGTACCGGGCACATTACCAGATTCCGTGCTTCTACTGTGAATTTCCTAACGATGAAAAACCCAATAACACTTTGCCCGACCAGGGCATCGAACCTGAGACCCCCCATTCCCACGCGCACATTTATGGCGCGAGACAGTCAATTTTAATTTACAAATAGTTTTTCTCTACAAATTGGTTTCTCAAGTTGATAGAGACGTCAAACTACAAATACTTTTATATGAAACTAGTACAGCTTTTGCTAGAGCTTTTTCTTTTATTACGCGGCAGACCTGTATCGTAGGAAACTTTACAGGGCACAAAGAACACCCACACATAGAACAACAATGGGTAACTTAGTGCTTTTTCCATATGAGGATCGAACCTACACACTCGGTGCAGTATTAAAGGGCGAAATACTTCTTTTATGTCACGAGACAAATCAGCGGGTCGTCTGATGGTAAGCGATTGCCACCGCCATGTGCCGTCGCAAGTACGTTACCAACCTGGAGGCTTATTCACTATGACCACTGAAATACCATGTTCAAGACGGGTGTCGTCGTAACTTGCACTAGACGTAAACGTGATTCAGTGACGTGACGTACCACGACAATCAAAATATTGTATTCAGTATGCCATACGATAGCTTGTCTATGCCTAGTTATCAATTTCACAACATTCGTTCATAAATCTTAATACTGGTTTTGCCGGCTCATTTTCGATTTTATATATACTATTTTACTAACTTGTAATTTTCACTATAAGCTACAGTACAAATAAAAAGGTTAATAAAACTTAAATAATATTATTTTAGTTCAATTTCGCCAGGAACAATCTCAAAATAAAAAAAAGATCTTAAAAGTTTATTTCATCTTTTGTACTTAAGTAAATTTTTGAACGATAACATATATGACAGTTGCATTCGCGCAATATAAAAAAAAGATATGTGCGGTTAGTGCGGCAAATAGTCCAATTCAAACAGAATCTTATAAATCATAATGGATTTATTATTTATCCGTAGACGAGTGAGACGCTGGCGCCAGCGACAGGCGTAAATTTTCATTAAACATAATATTTAATTACTTAAACAACTTTGACACAGACACTGGTAAATAAAAAAGCAAATAAACTTAGTATTTAACCACTAACGGACACTGAAAATAATATAAAACAAATAAACTTAATACTTATTTAACCACTATCGTTTTACAATAAACGCGTTACGTGAGCTCTTAGCTCACGATATTTTGACAACTAAAACCTCCTCCGAAACGTGCGCCACCGTGCTTGTCAAACTTGAAATTGGCATAGTGAATACCGTTTAAGCCAGTACCGTGCTGACGTGGTAAACTAGCACGTTAAAACACGTTAAGACTTCAAAATTGTCATAGTGAATAAGCCCCCTGTATGGAAAAAGGAATAGAATAAGGAGTGGGATGTGGGAGAAGGAGAAGAGGATGGGGCCTCCGGCAATCTCACTCACCTACCGAAAAGCAACAGGATAAATAATGTTACTTTGCGTCGATATTCTGTGAGAGGGAAGTAATACCCTGGTCAAGCCGAGCCACTCATGCCCAAATCAGCAAAGCTTTACTAACTGATATAACGTCGCGTAAACAATACGCCGTGCAGACAAAATCATGCATGCTTTGTTTTAAAAGGTTTTTTAATATCCTTAAAACTATTCTAACAGAAGCAACCGTCTTTTAAATAAACAGCACCTTTCGCATACAAGCTTTACGATATTATGTTTTCTTCGCTATCCTGTGAAACACATGAGATTCGATGAATATTCAGCGATGCAAATGCAGCTTTAGCTTTTAATAGCCACCTGTCGCTACCAGTAAACATCAGCTGCTTGTGGAAGTAAAGGACAATTTTCTTAAGAACATTCTATAAGGAACAAAATTAAAGTGAAGATCTTGTGTATCTAAGCATGAGTGGGTCAACTCAACTCGAAAACTACTGACCTCTTATGGATATTTTTTGTGTTTCATATTTGATTGACCTGTTGGTCTGGTTGCAGTAATGTATGTTGGCTTAGCTCGGAAGTTGTAGGTTCGTTTCCCAAAATAAATCTTGTTTATTGAGACTAAAAACAAATTACGTTTATTTAGAACGATGATTTGTTCTATGTATGATGTTCTCTGATTATGTGAACCGAACTCAAGAATCTAGGCATTTTCATAGGTTGTTAATTATCGAATGAATCGGTGGTTTGCCTGTCGCCGAAGGCCATTAAAACAACATAATATGTGTTTATATGTATACCGTTTCCATATGTTCTATAGAATCAGTACCTACTCATCTACAAACAGGCCACACCTTTAAACAATCACAGCTGCTGTGGCAAAATTGCCATTTCTTAAATCAACAATTGCCAATCTTTTCAGTGATCTCGAATACTAATTAAAACAAGACGATGAAAGCTATTTCAATGCGATTGTGCTTACATTTGTTGCTCCGGAATCGAACCCGATATACAATCTTGGCCTCGAGTTAATTAAAAACCGCGAGCATGGGTGTATACGGGGCAATCTAGGGCCACTTATCTGACACACACACACAATTGTGTCACAGGAAACTATGCCTTATTTTTGACAAGAAAAGGTAGAGTATTGATTAGTCAAAGTAAAATTCTTCTCTGATCTTAGGGAGGTGTAATACAATAAGTACTATACGCACATTAAATATAATACTTTTCAATAAAATGGGTTTATTCTAACTGGCTCCATTTAAAGCTAAGATTATGGTGTAGGATTATTCAGATAAATAAATGCTTGACCAGAAATGCGGTCACTTATCTTAGATGTAAAGTAATGCTCCTTTTAAATGTATTTTGATAGGTTTGTTGACGATATTTGCTATGCTGTATTTAATTGACTGCACGGTTGGGGTAGTGGTTTAACCGGCCGCCTCACCGCTTGACACTGCGCCAAGTGTTGTGGGTTCGATTCCCACACGAGACAATACCTTGTGTGATCCATAATTTCTTGTTTCGTGTCTGGGTGTTCATTGTGTCCGTTGGTTGTAGGTATGTTTGTAAAGTCCCCCCCGACACAGGATTTATTGCAAGTGCGGGAGTTGCCTTTTAAAAAAAAATGTTTTATTATGAGACGGCACTGGTTCAAAATATAGGAATCAGAACACTCTAGTACCTCTAACAGACCTTACTCCAAACGTTCGTTGCCTTACTTTGTTGCAGAGTTTTTATACACCGCTATTTTTTAATTAGTACAAAAACTTTAAGGACAGATTAGCGAAGATATTATTATCATATATGTGACGTAAGAATTTCATAATCTCAATAAAGAGCAAAGTTATTATCATTTGTTTATTGTAGAAAATCTCACTTAAATCATAGTCATATTTTACAATCCATTCACTAATTCATTGATAATATTCCATCCTGCTCATTCACTTTCTCTCTGTCGCACTTATGATGTAGGTAGCCATAGAAAATAAAATGAAGAAAAATAATAAATGTCGGTAGTTTTTTATTAATTTTGTTAATTCTACCCTCTCCTTCATACTTCATTCGGGCTTAGGACTGGTAAAATTCATCGTTTAACAAGTAATTTAATTTGGAGGTATGTAATTAGAAAGCAAACAAATATCAAAATAAAATATGGTGTTCTGGACTAAAAGAAAAGAGTAATTTTGGCGTATTTATGAAGTTAGAATCATCTGCTATTTACAAATTATTTTATCATCATCATGTCAGCCCTGAGACGTCCACTGTTGGACATAGGCCTTCCTCAAGGTGTGTGGAGAACACAGACCGATTTTAAGCCGCCCGCATCAAATTATTATTTACTTAAGTACCTATTATTTACTAAACTTACAAGTATTTCCATTGTCCTTCGAAATGTCCACCACCGTTGTCAAAAGCATCCAATATGCACTGTTTTAATTGTTTGACACTGACCGGATCACTTTTGTACACTCACAATAAGATGTCCATGGGTACACAGCTGCACTCGCGATTTTTCCACTCAAAAAGTACGCACGAAGCATAGCTACATACTCCCGTGATATGAAATGATATGATAGGCCATCGCGTCGGGCAAACGTAGACAAACAATTAACTTTTGCAACGAAATTAGATACGCTTACTTTTGCTAGCAATTTAGTACTGTTTGTCACATCGTCGGGGCGTGGCGCAGGCGCAGAGGTGCGAGGGGGGAGGGGAATTTATCAATGGTTCATTTTACTATGATACTCGTAGTACTCGGGTCGGTCATAGTATTAGTATTGCATTTACCAATTATCACGTCTTTTTGTGGACAGTTTTGAGACAGTTTTGGGACTTAGTGTTTTTATTTTTTAACTACATAAATATGATCAGTTAAAGATACTTAGTGCTGTGTTAATTTTTTTGTACCAATTAAAAAATAGCGGTGTATATTTATTAAAGTACTGCCACATGATACATATTAAAAGTACAGTTAAATAATTATGTCTATAGCACATGTTCTGATATGCATCACAATAACGGCGTACATAACACTTGCAAACTTAGTAGGTAACTACAGTTTAGAACAAGATAATTTATAGGATACAAGATAAATTAGGGACAAACAAAAAGTCAATGTAAAAGAAATTAATTAAGAGTAGTTATTTTGGCCAGTTACTTCCGACCTCTCATACAATTCCTATAGCTCCCTTCGCAGGCCGCTTGTCTCTGACCTTGTGAGCTCTTCGTGTCCATGAAAATAGGTCACGATTCTTCAGCTACTAATCCTTTTGAACGCAACAGTCATGTATACAAGTTGACAATGTGTAGCCTGTATGTCAATCAATATGTAGCCAACACGTTGTGTGCTGAGTTCTTGTTGAATTGAGTACCTACGCCTAGGTACTAGATATAACAATCACATTGTTTAGATAGGCACACACATTAACATACATCTGTACGGTTTTTTATCAAAACCGGAGCTCGTATGTTCGATCCCACTTGGGAAAATTTTCGTGAGATGAGAGCAATAACTTAGTTTGTCTAGGTGTTATTGACCTATAGTCTAATAAAATCTTATATTTTAGATATAAACTGTATGATTATCAGTTATCTAGTTGCGTGATTTGGTTGCTTAATTTGGTTTTTAGTGTGTGCCTACTTTTCATAAAAGTGAGACGTATAATATTATTTGTATAGGGGAGTACTGCTGACTAACCTGTTTTTAGGTTCTTCGCACTACTACTTTATCAGGAAAAAGTTTTAAAATATTTTTGTCCTACCTACGTCAGCCACTAAGATATAGCAAACATGTCAACAGCGCAGTCACTTATATAATAGCAAAAATATATTTCCATTATTTATTGCTACATTGATTAGATATCACATAAAAATACAAAAGGCGATGTTTAATATTTTTATAGAAAAGCAATTTTAATAGAGCGTCCAGAACTCATACTCATAAATTAAATGCCGTTTCGTTTTATTTATAAGTCGTCAAAATAAATGATGACAAATGTGAGTCAAAAAAGATTTATGCATTTAATTAAATGTTGATAGCATGTTTTTTTAATAGTTCTATAAAGACATTTATCATGCTTATTTTTTATATTGTTATTGCTAAAGCTTTAACTAATGATTTTCTTGTTTATTCTGTAGTATAAATTTGCATTAGAACGAAAAAAATGTGAACGTTGGTACAACTCGCGCATCTTATGCTTGCTGGCCTGTAACTTTCACTATAAGTTCACGCATGTACCGTACAGTACCTACTCCCGCCTTCCCTGTTATCAAAAGGTTTGTAAAGCGTGCATTGCACAGCCACTATTGACTAACATCAGCCCAGCCAACACAGAATGCGCGAATTGTACTTTTAATTCAGGAGCACATAAGGCATTATCTTATTTTTATGACCGGTTTTAATATTCAATCGCTCCACTGATTTGAAGATTTAGGATATATGTATGTACATTTGACATAAGCACCATACAAAATATTAGATAAATTTGATTACCATCATGATTGTCTGGAAATGTACAAAATACTGGCCAAACAAAAGTTTAAACGTACAACACGCATAAACCATCTGAATAACGGAAATCGTCGAATGGATGAGATTTGTGGGTTAATAAAATACTTTAAAACTTTAGCAATTTACTCTCTCGGTGGATTTTATTTAGTATCTACCTCAAAATACGTAGGTATATGTACTCGAACATTTAGGACATAAAGCAACTAAATTACTAACGTAATTACTCTTAAAACACCCATAAGTATTAAAAAAAGACACAAAACACACACATAACTACTTAAAGATAAAACTAGAATTAATTAAACTCAACGGAGCTATTCTTGGCCATTCTCAAAGTAATAAATAATAGTAAATCCTATTTCACAATTACAAATTTCACTAAGACTACACAAAATTATCATTTCCAGTTTGTTTGTTCAAGAATATTATACAACGCGATTTCGCCCCGGGCGGTAAGTAGACGCGGTCCATTTGTTAAATGTAATAAGAGCCAGAGAGATAATAGATTATAGATTACTACGAATTAATAATTGTTATGCCCTACAGCCTTGAGACAACACCACAACGCTTTTTTGTATTGTTGTGCATTAAGGTTTATGCTCGGTGAAGGCGCGAATGTTGTTTGATCTAAATCTTGCAAAGTTGTGTATCGAGGCTTGAATTATAATGATTTTCAGAGTTGGTGCTTTTGCTGAATGCAATCAAACTAGAGCACAAATGTGGTGATACATTAGAGCATCACTTGTAATGAGCATTCTTGTTACATCACAGAAAAATTAATGAGGCCGTTATAGTGAGCATTATTATATAGAGCGTTCTAGCAAGCGAAAAAAATAAATAGTAAATTTATTTCGAGCTTTTTGCCGATTAGAGCGTTCGCTAGAAAGTTCGTGGAAATGCTCGTACCGATGTTCATTGTTAAGTGCGTCAAATTTAAAAACGGCGCATGCTCGATGATCTGTTACAAGTTAATTCTTATGTCTATCGGCACCGTTAGACTATCATAGAGATAATGTATCTGATACATCAATGGCAACTACACCTGCTTCAGACATTGACATCAACTGCCAAACAAATAAATAAAAATGTCTTATTAATAAAAAATGCTTATTCTTCTCTTACTCCAAAGTAACACCGGGGGTAGATAATTCTAGATTAGTTATGGAATAGCTACGTGTTAATAACGGTATTAATAAATACGAAGTAAGTTCGAAGTAACAATACTATTCTTATCCTGAGATTAAGGTATACGTTATGGCAACCCACTGATATTAAAAGTAAAAAGAATGAACAAAATGACCTGGTCGAATAAAAACTTTTTATTAAACACTTTTATTTGACAACTAGCTTTTGCCCGCGGCTTCGCGCGCGTTAAATTCGGGGTAACACAAATCTACTTTTAGTCTCAAGTTGTGGGAAGACACTCCTGATTATTCTAAAGACTTCAGAAACTATTGGGTACAGAGTAGTTCGGTCAGTAGGTATTCATGACACTATATACCTAGTATTATATCTAAATAATAACATCGCCTTGCATACAGTCAAATGTCAAAGCCATGTTCCAATACATGTCCAATATAATATCTAATAAATAATATCTATTAACACTTTCGCGTTTATAACTGTTTCAGCCGTTTAAGCGTAGTACTTATATAATTATTAGTTTATATATGCGAATAATGTAATCACCGTGCACAACATACAATATTATTTAGCGGGTCTTAGTCGCGATAATTTATTTATTTCAAGGCATAAATACCTCTGTTATTCTCCTACGTTGCTGACATCAGTCCCTCCGCGACCACAACCGTTGCAAGCCGGTAGAAACGTAGGAGAATAACAGAGGTATTTATGCCTTGAAACAAATAAATTATCGCGACTAAGACCCGCTAAATAATATTGTATGATGTATGCAAATCGCGAAAGTTTAAAATCGATCACCGTGCACAATATGACATTATATTGTATGTGCGTATATGTGTCAGTACTGACAGATATACGCACAGCGCACTCAATTATCATAGCGCATGCGTTCTTACTTCCAAGAGGTAAATTTGTGCCGTACAAACTTCTACCCTTTGCAAGGGCAAGCGTTTGTGTTGGTTGGCAATCTTCAATGAAATAATCTCTATTAATTTTAACCCACAATAATAAAATCACAAAATCTGATACTAGTAAGTACTCTAACGAACACCAAACAAATTTGAAAATATATTTGGGTTATGTATATAAATCTCAATGAAAGTTGGAAATACAATATAAATCTACGAGCTTTTGCCCGCGGCTTCGCTCGCGTAAATTCGAAGTAACACAATTCTCTCATAATAGACGGATACTTTAATAATAATCATTGTCGTTTAAACAAACTGTTTATACCAATAAGAAATATATCTAACTGCAAGAAGTATTTACACATGGTATACAAACTACATAGTAGATACTCAACATGACTGTTATTCGGTGACAGTGACTTTTCTGTCTTTTTTTATTATTATAATTTCTAATACTGTCAGAAGCATTAGAAATTAACAAAATACTCGACAATCCAAATTTTGCGGATATATGTTGTCGACTCGAAATCTTTATTTTTTTATGTTTTAGTATTCAGGTAAAGTTTCGATCTAATCTACCGTACCCCGTGACAAAAAGATGCTCACTCCTTGCTTACTCCAGCGTTAAACCATGGGTCTCCGCGGAGTAACTTTTATTCCCGGAGTAAATTATGAATAGTTAACTCCGTCCTTACTCCTAGTTTATTAATACCATAATTGCCTAATCTTGGCTTAAGTCTTGGAGTAAAGTTGTTCTGACGCTAATCCTAGTTTATTAATAAGACTGATAAAGTGGAATAACTTATACAAGAGTACGATTAAAACTGTAGCAATATTGAAATACTTGAAAACGCCCGCAAAAGTTGTTTTCGCCATTCGACATGTATGTAGTTTTAATCTTTTTTATATTGTTGTCGTAAAAACACCAGTTCACCGTCAAATAGGCAATACAGTAATTAAACGAAAAGCTAGAATAGGCCGAACAATAAACAAATATCAGATAAATTCGTAATATCATATTATATTGCTCATTCACAAGACCACACGCAGACCGAGCAATAATTATATTTATGTATTGAATCGCCATTGACTCGGGTAACTATTAATATGATCATAATTTTACGTTTTGATAAGCTCTTTGTTAAGACAGACGTTCGGAAGACATCGACCGTCTAGTCAAGTCTTTATGATTCCTTATATCTTTCTTTTTGATATTGATGCATGTTGCATTAAGTATTTTATTTATATCTGTTATGATCGCCAAAGTTTGAAAATAATTTGTAAACATTTTATATCCATATTTGGTGGTACGTGTAACTACGTGGTACGGAAAGTACCTATACAAATGTGAAATCCTTCTTCAATTTGATTTGCCGTTGTAGCGCCCATAGTGTGACGTGTATTATCCTTCGTTCCCTTCCTTATATCGGACAAGTTAAACAACGTTAATGCAGGCCATGCCTTGGATGGGTGACGGCTTTTCGTCGCATTTACAACAGGGTGCTACCGAGCTTCGTAGCGCACGTAGAAGCCGTCGGTACTGGTTCTTTTACTAAGACAAGAGTCATTAGGCCATGTCGGAGGCCTTCAGGCGGCATATAAACTCCGACACCAGTATTGGCCACACGCTCATACGATCAGAAAAAGAATTTAATTTGCCTGCATAGGTCGAAGCCTGTAACATATTCCCAGTATTAGTAATTCCTTTGTTCCGATACCAATCAGTAGGTATTATGACCGTATACGGATAGCTCGATATCATTATTCGACACGTGAGGCTATTATTAATTTATTTTTCCCTTTAATCAACGGGGTTTCTCCGGGGCCGGTCAAGATCAGCCCTTGGAGGGTTCTGTACGAACTACGCTTAGGGTTGGCACTTGCTTTGAAGTAGGTTGCTTTTGAATTGGGGAGCTTAGGGTAATTCTGAATTTACTCATCTGTGGGCTATCCAGGCATTAATTGGCCGTTTGCTATAGGCAAGGATAGAAGCAAGCGACTTCCGGATCTCTCTGGCTACCCCGAAAGCAAAATGTACTCGTACGTATGCTGTTATAGACGATCGGTGAGTTCCATGTTCGATTTTCGTGATGTTTGATGCCGAGTTTACAAGGTTCTTTTTAGTAAAATAAAATAATGTAAAATTGCCTTATTAAATACTGGTCCATCGAGGCATAAAATTTTTCTGTTCGCAAAATATGTAACTCTAAACTACTAAAATATGTAAAATAAGTTGTAACGTATAGTTTATGCATGTTTATTTTAGGCTTCGAATAAACACGATTTGTCTATTGGAATTATTAACAGATACCTAATTTACACGCAATTAACATAAATAGGTAGGTACGTAAGCTTTTTACGGTCACATTTTCATATGAAAGTATATGAAACGTATTTTTTTATCGATCGGGACAGCCCTACGGAACACTACCCTCATCAAATATGAAGAGCACAGGAAATTTCTACAAAACTAAGTTGTTAGTTAATTGAAACCTTCGGTCAGTTACAAGAGAAAAGGGACTATTCATTAATAAGTTCAGAAAGTAATTAAATGGTTTCGGTTCAGTTTATTGTTTTTAAATTCAGTCTTTCCAGTTTTATGTATTCTACAACTATTTTTCTTTAAAAAACATACGTATAATAATACTTGTAAATTCAGCTTCCCAATGTTTTTGAACGCGGAAGACCAAAGTACTGAGGTTAAACTTTTTTAATAGTCCATACCTATGGCTGCCATATTAAGTCACTTTAAAGTCATTTATTCTAGAGTTATAAGATTTATCTACTACTGCTCTAGGAACAAATCACGTTTTGCGTGGGACTTTACAAACATTACACGGGGGACTTTTCATGTAATGGGGATAAAGAACGCCTAAACTCAGACAATGAATGACTCACACAAATTATTGCACAGTTGACGCAAGTTATTCGCAGTTAAAAAGGTTGTATCTAGTTTGGGCAAGTGTTTTATACGTCGACCCTCTCTGAAGACGCTTTCATTGGTTACGTACTTTTGATTTAGTAGTACAGTAAATATTCTTACATATTATAAGTATTATTTGCCATTCCACTTCTGATTACTCGGCCACCATATCATAACGATGCTAACGTCAACTATTATAAAGATAATGACCATACCAACTGCTCTCGCACCTGAGAACTTTAAGAAATTGAATCGTAATCTTCAAGAGAACGGGATGGCGATATAGAAGATACATAGCTGCACCTCTTTCTTGAGAGACAAATTTTAGTTTAAGCTCGGGTTTGTATAAGTGTGTGCTTTATTAAGTCGTAGTGGCGGACACAAGTTATGTTTAATGTGAGTAGCCGCTGGCTACGCATAGGTTTAGTATGGCAATAAGAACATATGGAAATTGTTTTTCTCGTTTCACGTGCCTTATAAGATCTTTTGTAGTAAGAAGGATTTTTATATATTTATAGTCTCACGCCTGTATCCCCGCAGGGGTAGGCAGAGGTCTAAATATTACACCCACATTTCGCCATGACTTTTTAGGTCTCACGTAATAAAGGGCGAGCCTATTGCCCTTACCGGGCACATCACCAGACTCCGTGCTGCTACTGAGAATTCGGAAAAACCCAGTAACACTTTTGCCCGGCCCGGGACCTCCGATCAGCAGTCGCATATGCTATCCACTGGACCACGGAGGTAGAGTAAGAAGTTACATGTTATATTAAAAGCTAGTTTAATTCTATTGGTAAAGACTCTTTTAGGCGAAGCCCTCATGCAAAATGGATCAACGATGTGGTTAAGATAGCGAGAAGCGGTTGTATGCGGGCGACTCTGTGTGGAGAGGCGACGACGAAGACCATTTTGTATATGAAATATTAAGGCCTTTGCTATCACGCCAACACGAAAATGCGCCTTGACTACGCAGTATAAATATAATAAAGATCAACAATTACGACGGTGACCGATAACAACACAGAATTCTTTATAATATTGAGCTAGCTATAAAAAAAAATATTTCGCTAATTAGACGAAGCATGACGTGAAGTCCCTTCCTCTAATCTTTGTAATAAACTGGAGCTGTCCCATAACATGCATATTTTATTATTTTTAAGGCAATATCTATTTAATACTGCGTTATACAGGGTTCCGTGGCCGAAAATGGCAAAATACTAAACCCTAGAGTTGGCATGTCTGTCTATCTGTCCTTATATCACAGCCACTTTATTGACTGGTAATTCAAGATAATTGTTAACATACACGTCTATTAATAGGAAATATATATTGCAATTCAATATCTTGAAAGTAGACAAACATACGGCTTTGATAAAAACATCTTTCCCATCGATAAACCTTTCAAGTATCACAGTACGGTATTTTAAGGTAATAATACCCGTGCAAAAACCTTTTAGCCATGCGACAAACACATGATGAGTGTCTCAAATTGAATATTTGCATCGCACACGGGCCTCATGTATCCTGGTTACATACTTTTTCATAAATTTTCAGATAAATCAACACCATGCCCCGGAATATTCAATTTTAGGCCGCGTTAAAGAGATTTACTGTACAATCCTTTTTGTATGAAAAGAGTATGGCGGGGTTATTGCACTTTTGTTCTTAATAACTAGAGTAAAGAAAAACTAGGCATGGGCCTCTTCTCACTATGAGAAAGGCCAGGTTATGTTCTAACCTTTCTAGGTACAGACAATGGTTCACCACGCTGGTCAAGTGAGGGTTGGCAGACTTCACAAGGCGTTTAATCATGTTATGAAGCACCCTCAGTTATACAGGCTTTCTCACATTGTTTATCTCTATCGTTTGCCAATCGATAATATAATTAATAAGTAAATGGCAAAACATTTCTAAAAGTGGTGTACAATCATGAATTTGGATGATTAAACTGTTATATAAATTTACTAATGTAATTTATTTATTTTTGTTACAGGTAAGACAATCATTTTACTCCGCTGCAAGTTCATACAAGACTTAAAAGTAAGTTATCAAAACATTACACAAAAAGCCATCTACAATTAGAGAATCTACATAGACTCAGGCCTGTTTCCCGAAGGGGTAGGCAGAGACTATGGAACGCCGTTTGCAACGATCCTGACATATCTCTCTTGCTTCATTCACTGCTATGAAATTCCTCATGCATGCTTCGATGCACTATGTTACTGAAATGACTGGTGTTTAAACATGAGGGTTGCGGAGGTCAAACACGTCAGTGGATTTGTGGAAAAGCTATTATTCTGTCAAACCTAGTTAGACCAGTAAGCGAACTCTGGACTCCAAGACGATAAGACTTGGATGAACCGAGATATTTGATCAGATATGTTTGCAGTAGGTACTATAAACATCGTTGTCTTGAAGATAAATTAGAAAATTTATTTCCTAGCTATAAAGGCACGGACAAACATACAGTAGGTTTGGTTTTTAATTCACTTTTAATTGGAAAACGTGTTTCTCTGAAGAGAAAGAAGAATACACAGTGTTGTGTGTAGGTCCCTACTATGGAATGATAATGATAATGAATTAATTGTGAAATGTAGCATAAGATACGAGAATGGTTAAGGTGTACTTAACCTAAACTAATGAACTATTTAAAGTAATCCATGTTATTTAAAGAGCTACTATTTACAAATGTCAACGCTATTTATTTAGGTTTCATAGTATGCAGGTAAAATAAAAATAAAAATATATGTGAACACTTGCAGTGAACACTATACACCCAACAAATAAGATCGCTGGCTTTTAACGTAAAACATATATTTTTGTTGAAAAGACACAAAACAGTACCTAACATAACTACTTCTTTTGCGACTTTACATTTTTTTCACATTACTTTTTATTCATGAAATATAAAACATGGAAAATTTAAAAATAATCTTGATAATTTGTAACAGGTTTTGTCAACAGATTTATCTACTATAATTTCTAGAATGCAAACAAAATATTCCTTTACGAGCGGTAAAGGTATATAATATAGGTAGAAAATTACCTTTACAGACAACACAAGGGCCAATACATATACATGTAGGTAGAAGTTTTAAATATCACGCATGTTCGGTAAATATTGGATCCGCTTGCGTATTTTTTTTCGAGTAGGACACCAATCACACTGCCAAAAAGCGAATGACGAAAGCTGAAACGTGTTCAATTTGAGTTTCGTTCGAAAACCAATAGTAGTGCTAAAATTATTTAATAATATTTTCAAGAACTCGCGTGTCGAGTTCTCGTTAAATATCACAAAATTCCAACTGAAAAAATGTTAGGATAATTTTGTATTATATACTTAATACTAATATAATAATGCTGAAGTTTTTGTTTGTTTAACACGGCCATCTTTGGAACTACACAACTTGAAACATTGTACTTGTATTCTATATCTACCTTTCGCTAGCGACTTCGCTCACCGCAATTTTATTAATTAGTGAAGACCGCAGGAAAATCCATCATGTCAGCCTAGAGACGTCCACTGTTGGACATAGGCCTCCCCCAAGGTTCTCCACACAAGGTTCTTTTTTTTTGGTTTATCATTGTTTGTAAGCTTATATTATTTGCATTAGCTATAGGCTATGTCATGTGACGCTACGTAGGAACTAAACAAAACGAAAAAGAAAGCGATAACAATGAAAGCAAGAGACGGAAATCCGTACGAGTGAAATAGCGAGGCAAGGCTAGTCATTTTATATACCTTTCTCATATTTAAACAGCCAAGTAAATTAAGGCCTGTTCAGACCTTAGTGCTATTCGCTACCGTCTGCGGCAGAGAAAACCCAGTGGGTATGCGGTAATATTACTGTTCAGACCTAAGCGGTATTCGCTGTCCTTGTGGGTAGAATAACGCGCGGTAGTCGAGTTTCGCTCAGAGAGGTAAGAACTAGCCGCGGTACTTGATACCAAATACCTGAGCGAAACCCGCGCGGTATGTACCTCTACCCACAGCGGCAGCGAATATCGCTCAGGTTGCTCTAGCCGCGGAACTTGATACTAAATACCTGAGCGAAACCCGCGCGGTATGTACCTTTACCCACAGCGGCAGCGAATATCGCTCAGGTTTGAATAGGCCTTAAATTAGGTAAACTTTTTACGCATTACTGCCCGTAAAATTGACGCGTGTAGAGGTCAGTGACCTTTCAGGTCCTTGACTTCAGCTATTTAGTTAATACGTTGCGTTCCTACTTTATATTATTATAATAATATTCTAATAATAATATTCTACCACATTCACACAACACCAAACTAAGCAGAGCTTGTACTATGGGTACTAGACAATGGATAAACATACATAGGTATATACTTCTTTTTTGTAAATACATACTTATTATACATAGAAACACCCAGAGCAAGACAAACATCCATGTTCATGCACACAAATGTTTGGATTGAGCGGGAATCGAACCCGCGACCTTTGGCGTAGCAGTCGCTTACACTCCCCCCTTTGCCAACCGGTCGTCATAATAGAGGCAAGTATTAAAATGCCTAAAAAATCTAGGTTCTTATGGTTTGCTGTGAGACTAACTTTGGGGAGAAACTAGCGATCCGATTTGGCATTACTATATTATCGGAAAGCGTTGTTAATAGCTTTAATATTCGGTATTTAACATTTGAGGGTGACAAATCGGTTTTACCTAGTACCTGCTAGTCTTTGTCCGTGATGTAAAACATTCGTGGGTCGCACAACTCAAGTTTGGGACCATTTTTGCCGACGATTACGATTGTCAGATTTATAAATATATTCAATTTAAGATCTAGTTGGTCATAGATCCCTACAGTGGAGTACTTGAAAATCAGTGAATTTGTGATTTCCCGATAAAGTCAACATGTATTGTTAAAATGCTGAAAAGGTGGCCTCGAAAAAGGCTTGCCTTATGGCAAGCAGCTTATAGCCCTAAACACTAATGTCACTGTAGAAACAGGTAAAGGAATGTGACTGTTAGGAAATCTTTATAATGATTTCTACTCCGGGGTCCTCTTGATTCAAAACTCTGGTGTGGGAGTTTATTTGAACTTACCATAGCGATAGACATATTTGCTTTCAGTTATTTTATTTCATTCGAAATGTTTATTAATACCATTAAATAGAAACTGTATGTTGCCACTATTTTATGACTTTAAAAACGAACCAAGTACAACTAGCTTTTAAACACGTTCTGAAATTTCAAAATCTATCTTCCAAGCATACTTTACACATTCAAATAGTTAACATAAATCTCTTTCTTAATTACAATAGTCATACACTTGCACATAAATTTCGCCGAAAAAAACGTTCTACCACCATAGATACAGCCTTAAAGTTTTAGAATCGAACAATTGCGCCGGTTCTCTCGAAAACCCCGCGATCATTTCATTAGTCGATCATTTAAATATCAAAAGAATACATTTGGACCTGATTCACCTCAGCATTCATTATGTATACCTGTTTTATTATATTTTTATTTCTCGTAACGTTGGAAGTTGGATCTTTGCTAGGTTTTGTTTGAATCGATGTTTTTAAAAGATAGTATGTTATACTCGCTGTTCATATAGTACTAACATTCTAATTACGAATTTCTGTCTCTTAGGGTTACACGGCCTAACTGATCGACACATTTTGATGAAATACGGTACAGATATTCAAAGACTTGGCGTCAAAGTCTCATGTCATGTCAGCCTAGAGACGTCCACTGCTAGACATAGGCCTCCCCCAAGGACACTCCACACAGACCGATCTTGAACCGCCCGCATCCAACCGCTTCCCGCGATCTTAACCAGACCGTCGCGCGTCGGTCCACCTTGCGGGAGGACTACCCCTGTTGCGTCGTCCGGTACGTGGTCGCCACTCCAAAACCCGCCTGCCCCAGCGGCCATCGGTTCTTCGCGCTATGTGATCTGCCTATTGCCACTTCAGCCTGGCTATTCAGAGAGCTATGTCGGTTACTTTGGTTCTCCTGCGGATCTCCTCATTTCTACATTATTTTATATTATCTTTAAGTGCTAACAAGTTTGTATGAAATTTGAAACACGCCAATTTTTACTGGATTTTACAAATAGTGGGCATAATTTTTATCAACTTAGCACGTGAACGAAGCCCTGAGCAAAAGCTAGTCTTGTCATTGGACGTCTGCACGATAAAAACGGAATTAATAACGAAGTAAGTCTACATACAGTACCTACATCGATAGGAGCCGAAAATGCTAATCTGAGTACGGATTTTCTCTTTTATATCGCCATCACAACTCGTACAAGCATTAAGCCGAAGGGATTAAGAAGAATGCCCGTATTTTTGTCGATGGATAAATAAAATTCTTTATTTTACTGATTCATTGGGTATAGGTAAGTAAGTGTGTGCTGAAGTTTTTCACGAGGGATATCAGAGTATTAGACCGTGATTGTCTCTTGTCCTATTATTTTGTTATCTAGATTTATGTATATTGATGGAATTATAACTTATATTACCTATTCTTTGACACTTCATGTGGGTCCTCATGGGATAATACTTTTCGTGATTCTTTATTAAATTTCTTTATCATTTCGTTGTTTCGAGTCTGGGTGGTTTTATATGTCTGTTGGTTAAACGACTGTGAAGTCTCCCGTAAAACAGATTTTTTTAAGAGTGGAAGCTGTCTTTGAAAATGTTCTCCAAACTATTTACTCCCTCAATATTTGGCTTCAATTCTATCAACATTTAATGCCTTTCAGTACATATTTGATACTTGTGTTTGTACACAAATCAATACAACAACCACGCTGTCGTAATATTATTGTTTATAAGCGATAAGCGACGCCAACTTTTGATGCGGCACAATCGTCCCGCGATCATTATTATTACGTGATTCCACTTCACAACTTATCCCAATAATTCATACAAAATATCGTCACTAAAACTCAAACGAATATAAACCTTAAAGAACAATGCCCATTTTTCTTAGAGACGCCGGCCCAGATGTGAACAGTAAAAAATTGTAGTAGTTGTTATTGCATTCGATAAAAGAGTGTTAAACTAGAATTTTAAGATTGATTAGAGGTCCATCACATTCATAGATTTATTACAAGAAGGACTTTTATTTGCTCACAAAACATTAGGTGTGTACCCACTTTTATTAGGATAGTTAAAGTATTTCGTAGTTTTGCGTAGAAAGGAATGAGTTTATCACTTGTTAAGTGTAGAAATCTGAAAGAAAAAGCCAGAAGTAGTAAAAGATCCAAAAACATAAAAAGCATTCACAATATGCACGAGCAACACAAATAGGTAACAAACAAAATAAACTGAATATGACATTATTGACATTTACTTAAGTGTCAAAAAAGTGTTGCCATTTTACAGTTTTAAATGATATCGATTAATCGATATGGATTTCGGACATTTTCGCATATATACCTTAAAAATACACACATTTTAAATGTTTAAGGACCAAGTAGGGATTTGCTATTGACTCAAATCATTTTGAGTAGAGAAAACGTAAAATCGATAAAGAAGAAGTGATAATCGATTTAATATTATGATTTCTTTACTGGCAATTTCTGATCTATTACGTGTTGGCTATATAGACGTTAACACATATTTTTAAACCTATTTATTGAATAAGTTTCTCGGCACACCTTTAGTAATGCCTATAAATTAAGTTATAAATAAAAAAGATTATTCAACAACTAATTGAAACTTTATTGTGCTGTTCATGAATTCCAAACTGGGCCAAAAATGGGCATTGTTCTTTGTGAAAATAAAGCTCTCGATTTTGAAGGGTGTAGAAACAATTTGGTGTGCCTAAATATTATTTAAACAAGGAGGATTTTATGATTCGATGTAAATATGGTATTTAATAACGTATGTGTGTATGACACACGTCACACAAGTCCGGCAAAAATTTAGTAAATCGAAATTTGCCTCAGGAAATCTATTTATCTTATACAATTTCATTGAGATTGGATAATTGAAAACTTTATGTAGGCGGTATATGGTATTGAGGAAATTAGGTCATTCGTAGATTTAGAACAAAGAGTAATTAGTAGTTAAGTTTACTTAGAATTTATGATTATATATTTCAGGGTTCAGATTCAAGGGTACTTTTGGAAAAGTCTCTTCCAGCTTTCAAATGGGGTGAGTCGTGATATGTGGTCGTTGTAAGAAGTAGTTTCACTTAGCACTCACTACATCAAACTACGCAACTACGCAAACAATATGACGACACTAGTGACTATTTCATACAAAATCAGTACAGAGAGATTGTTTTAGATATTACATTAGTGTCTGATTTGACTAGTTGGAATTCCGTCCCGCTCTAAGCGATTCGGTGCCTTTTACCTTTGCCGAACCATTAAGATGTAGAACTCATTACCTGCCAACGTGTTCCCTTCATCCTATGATCCCAGGCCTTTTAAGCGGGGCGTGAAAAAGCTTTTCTCTAGGCCATCAAAGTAGGGGCCATCATGCCATTATGATTAATATTTTATTGGCATGTTGACTTTTGCTATGGGACTCCATGTACGCTTAAGATCAGATGGCATGAGGTACTTTTAATAGGCAACAATAAAAAAAAAATCTACTAGAACTGTAACCAGTGAACGTCTCTAAGCTGAGATGAGTGAGTATTGGTAGCTCAAAATTATCTACCGTACCTACCTAGATAAATAAACTAAGCGCAACAATTAGTTTCACACTATTTTTAAGTACACCTCACTAAATACCACAGGGCTTGAAGGGGTTCAAAGTTGTGCAAGTAAAAGTTTTAAGTTAGCTTTTGCTTTGTTAAGCTCAACCGAATAATGAACAAGATACTTCTTAGTTACTAAAAATGTGGGTAGTTGTTGAAATAGTTGTTTTTATAATAAATCTTTAAATATTTTAAGACTTAGGTATTACTCATGAGTTGAAGCTTAAACTACGATAAATTTTCTGGGCGGATGGTATTTCGTATGTATGTCAATGGTGGAGCTTAATTTCGTCTATCATCATGAAAATTTATCTTAAAAATACAGATCAAATCATGAAATCAAATCCCTAGCCACTATGTACTATGGTATATTTGACAATTTGTATTCGGTCTTGCTGATAATTAAAGTAACCTTTGTTAAGTACCTCTATTGTAGCTGGTATTTTTGCATTAATTGTTTTAGCAATGTAAAGTTTCTGCTACAGACTGGCCAGCGAAACATTAATATAAAATTAAATACGAAACCAAAAACTTTCCATTTCAAAAGGTCAAAGCAAATGCTTAATCACTATATTACTTAGTATTAAATTTCGAGCAAAAATATGTAATAAAACAAAAACCTAAGTAAGCCTATAAATTAGTACTAAGTGACCTAGTTTCGAGCAAAAAATTTCGCCGTGCTGAATCAGCAGATTTTCGTTGCCCTTTAAAAGTCCTTTCCGATCAGTCCCCTCAGATGTCCATTAGAGAATGACTCTGCTAAACGTTGGCAAATCAAGTGGAAACCGAGATGAAGATAATATGACGGCCATGACGACCTTCTTAGGAATAATTCAGAACGGAGTTGGCATGTGCGAAATATATATCTACTTTCAAACTTTTCTATTTGTATACATACTATATTTCTTTGAAAGTGCGAAATAAATACATACTTACATACATAGAATCACGCCTGTTTCCCCGAAGGGGTAGGCAGAGGCATATTAAACGCCCACTTTTTGCCAGTGTTTTGATCCCACGTAATAGGTGGCGAGCCTATTGCCACTTATCGGGATATTTTGTTTGCCAGTGCCTCGTACGTTGATCGGCAGGTGCACCACTTGCAGGTGAGGTTGGCTTGGGACCCTAAGTTCTTGGTATGAACCCTATGCACCCTATGCGAAATAAATACTTAAAAAATTTGCGATTTGTATACTTATATATGATGTAGGTATCTCAATCGTGTTACTATACGAAAAGAAAACGTGAAGAAATCCTTCATTTCGTCGCGATGTTTTGATATAAGTACCTACCTAATACCAGCCACCGGACAACTAAAAGTTTCTGCAGCGTCAGCAAAAAGTGCGACTTTCGCTACTTAGCTTCACTTGGTCTCCGTTTACTTCGGCACTGTATTGCGTAGTATCTCATGTTTACCGGTAACGTAGTCAATAATCTAACTCGTATTTTCTAATCAACAGCAACCATAAGTTGAAGACTCAACTTCACTTTATCGCCAACGTCACGAGCACACGCACACATAAACAACTACACTATTACCGTACAGCAAACAACGGTAAACCATTCTCCTAAATTGCTGTACCTTAACTGCGAACCATATACATTAGATTCCCCATAAACCTCCGAAACATATCTTATAACGTCGACGTAAGGGCGTAATATTGCAGTACCATAGTGATATGGCCATAATCTCTGTTTGCAATCACCATTCGTGTTAAGCAAGTTAAATTTCGACTTCATTAGAGAGATATCAGAACTGGCGGTGTCAAGGTTAGACGGACAGGCTACGAAATGAGGTGCTGGAAAAAACATACGCGATCATATTTGTGGAGATTCTGTTGCGTTTTTGATCGCAATGGAACCTTGCTCATGGATTGATAGTAAGCCTCCGGATACACTCACTTAAGTCATGAGTCGAGTGTTATCTATATATATAAATAAAATTGGAGTGTCTGTTTGTAATATTAAAATAACCGCTTCTTACTAAATGCATATGGATGTATACACGGTACATATACCGAAATTATATTTTTTACTATTTTTGTCTGTCTGTCTGTTTGTTCCCCCCCTAATCTCTGGAACGGCTGAACCGATTTTGACGGGACTTTCACTGGCGGATAGCTGATGTACCAAGGAGTAACTTAGGCTATAAATTAATTGGGTACGCGAAGAAGTTCCGTCAGGACGCGGGTGAAACCGCGGGAAACAGTTAGTGTGTTCTATAATCTTCTGTGTTACAAATACTTGCAGATGATAAATTAATAATTGTAGAGCCAAGTGAGTGCCTTCTATTGCTTCATGTTTGAAAGGTGTCAATTTACGGAGCATCTTTAAAATTATTCCAAATCATTCATTTAATAGAAAAGAAGTCTATCATAAAGTAAGAATGAGGACAAAAATAGCAACAAAAAATATGATATGATTAGGACTATTATACACTAGGTCTTTGAAACACACATTGCTGGTGCTTTTTTCAGTCAAACGCAAGCATCAAGTCAATCCTCAATTCGCATTGAAAACTGTTAAGCTATACAAATTATTATATAATACACGATGATTATCGAAAGGGTATATGACTTTAATACCAAAACCTTTACGTAATAGCCCTGCACTTCAACATCCGTCTCCTAACGAATTGAACCGCCGTATATTTCAAAAAGCCTCATCTATCTAGCCGTCCAATTCTAGCAGGCCCCTCGCATCACTCGTCCTCTGTGGTTTTGTAGCTAGCTCTTCCATTTGATGGGTCTACTTACACTGGTCACGGGTTCTCGTGAAAGATATTACCTGAATGCCAGGAAGACGCCCTTAATGTCCCTCTAATGTAGGCGAACATTCTGAAGCACTATGTATGTATAGGGTGAGGTCTATTCTGTCCCAAAACTTGTAGATAGTTGAAATTAATAACAAGATAAGATAACAAGTTAATATCAGTTTTTGTACTAGTTGTCCCACAAATACCGACCGATCTTTGTTCATAGCGTAATCATTTTAAATTTTCTTCTATAATGCCACCCATTAAAGTGCACGTTATTTAAGAGTACCTACTCCACAAAGGTAAAAAAAAAAGTTTATTCTCCTCCATCCGCGGCATTTTCGTAAATGTTTTTGTTTCATGTGTTTATATATTGAGATTTGTCAATTATTATTTGATTCGATACTATACAACGAATCATAATATCAGTGGCCGAGCAAAAATATGTCAGATCCAAAATATTTATCAATATATATTTACATTCTTCCTATGATCGTTATTAGAAGGTAGTAATCATATAAAAATATGATTATTTATAATATTAAAATACTGAGTAAATTGACAGTCAATTTAATGAGATGTCTTATAAATTACTGTGAACATAACTGATCAAACAAATTAATTACTTCTTAGAATAATAGGAGGAAAAAAAATTAAGATCTAAGGGAATATACCGGGAAAACGAAAACCTTGTAATCTAGTGAAAGCCCTTGAAATTAAATTTCAATTTGAAAATTACAACATTCTGTACATAACTTGACACAAAAGAGGGTAGTACAGAAATGTTATCTTAACATAACGTCATTGTTATATTCGTTATGTTGTTTTGTTATAATATATTCGCTAATGTTATTATTTATAGTTTCCTGTTTGTTATTTACAAACTTAATTTGATATCCGGGTGTATTTTGTAACATTGTTAAAAGAGTATTAGGTCTAGGGTCACAGGCAATAAATTTCGGTGCTAAATTGAATCTACTACTAAACAGAAATTGCTTATTAAATTCTTGTAGATTGTTTCTTTTTTTATTTACTTTATATAAACAATAGGCGATACCCCAATTGTTTGGCAGGGGCTGGACCTGATAAGCCGAAAATCGAGCTTACTGGCGTATCATCAGAGAGGCATAATATATACCTATATATAGCGGTAGGCTACGGTGTGCTGATGATGATGATTGCGGAGTATACAATTCATTACGCAAACCTCGACCCGTACCTACAGGACTGTGGTAAATTCCTTGCCTGATAGATTTGACTTTGTCAAAGAGGAAGAAGAATTATTTCTTTTCTCGAATTTTCGCGTGTTAATGTTTCCATGTCTTTCTTTTCTTTACTAGAACTAAATCCTGTGTCGCGGGGGACTTTACAAACATACAACTAACGTACTCAATGAACATCCAGACTCGAAACAACAATTTATGAATCACTCAAAGTGTTGTCTCGTGTGGGAATCGCACCTACTACACTCGGCGCAGTGTTAAGCGGCGAGGCGGCCGTTTAAACCATTACGCCAACCGTGTAGTCAAAAAGTATAGACGTTTGTCAAAAAAGTAGACTCCGCTAAAAAGTCTTAGTAGGTATGTATTTCTAACTAGCGTATTTTGTCTGCGCGTAAAAAGTCGTTTTGGCATACCTACGCCCTTATAGGCGCGCTACATTACATGCTTCAGTAAACTGGACTATCTATTTTTTGGTTGTCTGTGTCTACTACACGCGCTTCCAAGAACAAACTCATACGCGCGTATGAAACGCCAGTCTAAAACCGATCTAAGGTTCTAAATTCAAATTCAAATTCTTTATTTGTGTGATTTTGGGTGGGTACATAGATCTTAACATAGTTTTAATGTGCTCCAGAATCTGCCTTGTGGCTTACACAATTGTTACATTTCCTATATTAAGTACATATTCAATTATAATACATTTTATAATAATTAGGTAGTCAAATAATAATGTCACAACTCACATGTTTGAAATTAATGTCATAAATGTCAAAATAAAAATTGGTAATGTCATAGAAATAATATTAGTAATAATACGTACATAACAATGAACAATAAAAATAATTTGCCATAATAATATTATTTTATATTTTTATATTTGTTTTTTCTAAATAACATAGAAATGTAAAATATCATTATGAGAAAAGGTTGAAATAAAGAGAATAATAATAATAAAATTGCTTACACTAATTTATCATTCATATATTCATTTACGGAGTAATAACATTTACTTAACAGAATTCCTTTTACTTTATTCTTAAATACATTAATGTTAGTTATTTCTAGTATATTTTTTGGCAAATGATTGTATATACGTGCACTCATACATAATACGCTTTTGTTTAATAAAGCTGTCCTGTTTTCTGGAATACTAATATGGAAGTGACGCCTTTTACTATTAAAAGCTTTAAATAAATGCATATTTTTTCGTAGAAACAATATGACTTCTAGTAGATAAATACATGGCAGCGTTAAAATATTTAATGTTATAAAATACGGTTTACAGCGGTCTGTTTGTTTTAAGCGACAAAAAGCTCGTATACATTTTTTCTGCGCCCTAAATGCAGCCTCTTTATCAGTGGAGTTACCCCAGAACACAACACCGTATCTCAAAAGAGGTGTGACATACCCATGATATGCAGTTAGGACTGCGGTGGTACTTGCAGTCTTGCTAATCATGTATAGAGCATAGGAGTACGTGCTTAGTTTTGAACATAGTGACTCAATGTGTTGTTTCCAATTTAGATTATTGTCTATAACCATTCCTAAAAATTTTGTCGTCTCTACTTCCTTAATTACAGTATTTAAATAATGAATGTCCATATTACTTAATTTATTATCTCTACTTCGAAATGTCATGATATGTGTCTTTGCCAGATTAATATTTAAATTATTTAAAGTCAACCAATTAATAATATTTTCCAAAGTCATATTAATTTCATGTTCTATTTCTGATCTTTCTTGTCCGGTAAATATAATTGTGCTATCATCAGCAAATAGAATGGTCTTATGTTTTGTAATTTTAGGTAAATCATTAATGTAAATAATGAAAAGCAGTGGCCCCAACACACTTCCCTGCGGCACTCCAGTTGTGACTTGCCTGTTTTCAGATGTATAATTTATAACCTTTTTTGCAATAGCATATATATTCGTGATTTGTGTTATTTGTGTTCGATTACTTAAGAAAGATTTTACTAAATTATAAACGTTGCCTCGAATCCCATACGCATACAGTTTATTCAGTAATATGTCATGGTTAACATAATCAAAGGCTTTAGATAAATCCATAAAAACAGCACATGCTTGACGACCAATGTCTCTATTCACCAATACCGTGTGCAAGAAATTGTATACGGCTAGGTCAATAGACCTATTTTTCCGAAACCCAGTTTGTTCTTCACAGAAAAGACTATTTTTTTCAAAGTAATTATAAATACTGGCATGAACCACCTTCTCAAATATTTTGGAGATTACTGATACAAGTGCTATTGGACGGTAACAACGTATGTCATTTTTGTCACCCTTCTTAAATAGAGGCTTAATTACGGTCAATTTTAACTTATCTGGAAATACACCATCTGCGATACACAAATTGATAATATGACTAAGAATATGTGACAGTTTAATGGAAACACACTTCAAAATTTTAGTAGTGATATTGTCGTAACCTGTGCTATTGGTATTTTTTAGGGAATGGATAATATCAAAAATATCCTTAGGTGTAGTTGGAGGCATAAAAATTGACTTAAGTTCATAAGGGTATTGATATCGTAAATCGCGTATTGTAGACTTGCTTGACTGGTCAATAAAATAATCATTAAAATTGTTGGCTATTTGTGTGGGATTAGTTATAGTCTTGTCGTCAATGATTATTTGATGTATTTGATCTCTGGGTATATTTAATTTATTGTTATTGATTACCTTCCAAGTAGCCTTTGATTTATTTTTAGATATATTTATATAGTTATAATTTCGTGCTTTCTGGGTCAATTTAATAATGCGGTTTAATCGTGAAGACAATGTTTTGAACTTACTTTTATTGTGTATCGAAGGGTTTTTCCTATACTCCCATAAAAGCTGTTGTTCTTACGAAATAGTTAAAGGAAATAAATTTTATTTTACATTGTTTAAATAGGGCTATCATTTTATACTATATTTATGTCTAGACATATCCAATATCACGACCGAATTAAATTATTCATTTTATTGGGTAGTTCTTTTCTATCTACGGCTGCCGAGTAACATAAAGACATAAAAGACATATTTATTTCTGCATTTTGGTTGTTTACAACACTTATACATTTCAAAACCCTATTCTAGATGATGCCGACTTTTCCTAGCTAAATGACTTCTTGAGAAGAAAGGCCGAAACAAAGTTTAGGAATAGGGTATCGGACTGCTTAGCCAAATCAGTTACTTTTTGTCATCTGTCGAAACGCTAGTTTTGTATGTAATCATTTTTCATACTCAACTGCTGTACTTTTTTGATGGTTTTATTTATATAAAATTTGCTGTAAGAGCAAAATTAAAATTTAATGATATTTATAGGAGTGCTTTGAGACAATCTTTTTGATAAATGATAATTTGCAATTTACTTTTAATACAGTCCGATCATAGTAACATCTCAGGCCCCCAGACCTTACCTATTCATTATTTTGCTCCTTTTTGGATTTCATTGGATTGACGATGATTTATCATACATGAATGTTGATGAATATGAGAATTAAAAATAAATGTTTTTTTTTTGTTTGCCAGAGCCTCGTCCGTTGATCGGCAGGTGCACCACTTGCAGGTGAAGTTGGCTTGGGAACCCTATGCACTAATTATTTTATAAAGTTGATTAGGCAAAAAAATAAGAATTATTTACAGCGTATTTTTGTTCATATTCTTTGCCTGGCTAAATACATAATACTAATACTATTCAATAAAAAATTGTGGCCCATTTTACCGACGACGTTATACATAATATCAAATAGGTATTTTATTTTTTATAAATTGTAGGGATGTCAGATATTATTGCCACCTAGTTGATGTCACATATTTATGGTTTTTGGGTGGAATCAGCAAATTACAGAAATAGAAAACGTAACATATATTTGCTCTCCACAAGGGATCATAAAATTTTGCCACCTGTCACATCACATAAATATGCTTCAACATTTTCGTCACGTAATTTTGATGTCACTTCATTATGCTGCCCGATAATATCAGATATTTTTGTTGCGTACCTGCAGACAGATATTATTGAACTTATTCTTGGGTCAGATATTTTTGCTAATCTGCCCAAAGTAATATATTTATGCTCGTGACTGTACATGGCGCGTTTACTCTGAGGCGACATCGGTCGCCGTGGCGTAGCAAAGCGCGCCATGTACATCGAAAACGCTTGGCGCTAGCTACAAGTCGCGCTCTACTCCGCCGCGGTCGATATCGCGTCAGATTAGAACGCGCCATGTACATTTAAATCTATGCCGCTGCCCCCTGCCGCTGCTGCTTATCGACCCGTTCAGCAACAACAGCTTCGGGCGGCACCAATAGCATTTTTGATGTCCATAGAGCGTTCTACTCTGACACGACATCAACCACGGCGGAGTAGTGCGCGACATGTACAACCTCGCCACTGCTGTTTGTGAATAGGCCGTAATCCGTAACCGATGTTCCAGCTGTGTGCTAGTTTTGTTTACAAGTCGTCAAGCGCCAGCTAATGCTATCAAATAGCTACAAAGGTCGTTTTTATAGATCGTTCTGCCTCTAATCCATCAATGTTTGGCTAGAAATATATTGATGTTTCAACTGTACTATGTACTTGAAATTTATAGTTTCGGTGAGCTGTGGGTGTTTAAGGTCTATTGGCAAAACAAAATGAAGAAAGTGTAGTCGCGTTTCGAATGACGATGATAAATATTTCGGTGATTCTGATGACAATTTTTGATGAAGAATAATAATGGTACTTCGCCAATCAGCTAAAGTACCATTAAGAATGTCATCAGCAGTCGCGTAAATGAATAAACAAAAATACGGGTAGATAGGTTTGTAATCTTAGTTCGTTCGTAATAAGCGTTCTTTTGAATATCCACGTTTATTGTAATTGTAAGCTGTAAAATACATGGAGTACCTAGTAGATACCTATGTCCATTCATAGAGTCGCAAGATCCAGAATCACACTAAAATCTTATCCTAGACACATCACATCCACGATCAATAACCCGAGCCATTATGCGTTGTTTCCTTCCAAACAAAAATGCTCACTACATTATATCGGAACAAAGATAAGTGTGGAGTAGCTCCAGACAATAAAAGGGATGAAAACATAAGCATTGTCCAAACTAAAATATAATAACAGATAGAAGTGCGAACAAGAAAGGCGCAGTTGGACTATCATGTGCGGAGCTCGAGGCCAATAAAGGCCTACGGATGGGCCCGCATACTGCGGACGAAAAGGTGAGGGCACTGGAATTGGCAAGAGTATAATTTGTGATTTCTTGATAAAAAAAGTAATTTACTGTATACTCTTCCAACGGGATATATAATTTAAAAAGAAATATGTATTTCTGCCACTCTATATACCATACATTAATGATTAGGAATGTAAAAAATTTGACGCGTGTATAATTACCAAAAACCCAAAGTATGTAATATGATTACAGTTAAAGAATATTTATTTCATCAAAAAGAATATACAAAAACGTTTATATTTCGATTATTGGGACACTGTAATTAATTGTAATTTAATTCATGGAATAAAACAACCTAATTGGCGTATGAATCACAAGACAAAGTGAGCTGGACACTTAAGCCATTGCGCCGTTCGCAGTTGCAGTCTAATAGATTTTGCTTCATGCTGTAATATTGTAGTATAACTAAGAGATTGTAATATCAAAGCTTTGTCTGTCATACAACTTATTGTTTAGTTGTGTTTTAGTTATTTCTAAAAAATCCGTAGTTCCGAACTATACACAACAACGCAAAACATTTACATGTTATGCCTACGTCCAAGCCAGTTCCGTTCTCGACACATCCCTGTCAATACCAGAGAGGTTGTTATTAAAAAACGCCCAGAACAATCACAGTGCGGCCCAGTTCGCTCATTTTATCCACGTATCCAATTACGATTTTTTCTAGTCGTAATAAACTTAAACGTTACATTAAAATTACTAAATTAATAAAAAATATCATAAATCTATTAGGAAATATAATGTGCATAGAGTTAATTTTAATCTTAGAAAGGAGCGCATAAACTTAGTTAATCAACTTTCTGAGTACTCTAGAAATTTGGAACATAGCAGATCAGTGTATGATATGGAAACTCATCGCTTAAGGGAAGAGATATTACTTAGGGAAAGAACCTTAAATGAGATCTTCAACAAATACCAAGCTTCTCAACAAGAACTGAGCAAGCGTATAGTGGAGGCAGGTGAGCTTGTAGACTTGGTAAGGTGTAATGCAGAAATGTATGAGTCTCTGACCAATAAGCTCTCGTGTTCTTGTACTCATGCTCTTGTACCAGCAGAGCCATTGAGTACCGTACTACCTGAGAATTTTTCTAACAATCCACAAAACTCACACCCATTACAATCAAATTTAAATAAATCTAGGCTTCCAACATCTATTAATAAAACTTTTATTTTTTCTGATAGGCTAGGTCACAATTTTGGTAGTCTTCTCAGTGAATATACAAATCAGTGTGTTATAAATTATTGTAGGCCAGGCGATAGTTACTGTATAGTCCGTGCCACGAGAACATAGACTTTTTGTAAACAAAGAATTTCTACTAAGTGACTTAGCGATAGTTCTGCCAAAAACAAATAATGTGAAATGCAATGAGCGCCACGGTACATAGATACGTGTCATTGGAAACTAATATGTCAATGGATCGGGCTTTTATCGATATTATGCGCTGTCAACAGGATCTTTAAAGGTTTTGAGCAAGGGTTTTGAGGTACTGACGCCTAGAATGTCAACATTTGGCGTTAGTTCATTGAAATGTTATATTCTTGGGCTTAACATGCATTTATCAGAGGACAAAATTATTTTTTTTATTTCAAGAATGGGTAAATGTAGAGTTTATAGGATCGCAACCCTCTTTCAGATTAGCAGATGGCAAAGAATTAGTTACGCAAAAAATATTTATACCTTAAAAAGAAATTGCGTTTTCAGACTACCGTAACTTTTAATGGATTTTAAGTTCATTCTGACGATTTCATTTACAGATAACGTAAAATGTCCATGCCTATAAAATTTTATGCAATATACTAGCTAGTTATCTGTAATATTATTCATTGTTAGTCAATAATTTAATATTTTAGGATAGGTAGGCTATTTTGAGCCATAATTTCGCATTAAATTCTCAGTAGCAGCACGGAGTCTGGAAATGTGCCCGGTACGGCAATAGGCTCGCCCCTTATTACGTGGGACTAAAGCATATCTGGCGAAAAGTGGGTGTAGAAATACACCTCTGCCTACCCCTTCGGGGATAAAAGGCGTGACGATATGTATGTATGTATCTAATTTCGCATTAAAAAATAAGACTGTTCAAAAAGTATACAATCTAAAACACAACTGTTTCAAAAAAGGTTGTGAAGCCCTGAATGTTTGTTTACAAAAAGTCTATCTTCTCGTGGCACCAACTATAGTTTAGTTAATCAGATTAAGTTACACCCCTTAGATGAGAGTAGTACTGCAATATTATTGTTTGGTAACAGTTTAACTGTACAGGATATCATAGAATGTGTTGAATTGTTGATAGAACTTAATTCTAAATTTAGTTGTAAATTTATTTTAGGTGCTTTACCTTACTCAAACAACTTAACACACACACAAAATATGCACATACACTCATTAAACATGTTATTGTATAACATAACTTGTCGTCATAGTGACGCAATATTGTTTTTTGACGCTAATAAATTTATTAGTAAATTTATTTTAACTAAAGATACAATGTATCTGCCATTTTATATTAAGCGACAAATTGCTAAGTTATTAGCATACAATTTACAGCAAGGCAGTGAGCCTTGTGTTGACAATTTATTTGATAGGGTTAGTACATGTACTAACAACGTTTTTATTGACGCATCTTGTGATTTAAACTCCAAGATAGGACAACAGTTAGGCTGCAGTATTTGAATATATTACATCAAAACATGCAGGGCCTATCTGGCAAAGAGTTAGAGTTAAGTTTATTTCTAGAAAAATATGACGTTAAGGTTTTGTGCTTAACTGAACATTGGTTAAGCACCCATGAGGTTATTGTTATAAATGAATATTACAAAGTGCAGAGTTCGTATATAAGAAAGCAGGCTATAAGAGGCGGTTCTCTCATAATGACTTCAAATTTATTAAAATGCAAAGAACGTAAGGATATTGTAAATTTATCTATTGAGCGCACTATTGAGTTGTCCTGTGTGGAACTAGACTTATATATTATAATTTGTGTATATCGACCCCCTTCTGGTGATTATAATCTATTTGAGACTGTTATGGAAGATGCTCTTAATAAAATTATAGGTAGTCATAAGAATATTATAGTATGTGGTGATTTTAATATTAATATTTTAGAGAATTCTTCACAGTGTACTAGATTTCTGAATCTTTTTAAGTCATTTAATTTAAGTAATTTATTCTGTGAACCTACTAGAGTCTCTGAAACATCTTCTACTTGTTTGGATAACATATTTAGTTCTTGTGTTGCTAAAAACCCAGTAGTTATTAGTTCTCTTCCTTCTGATCACCGTGGACAGATAGCTAGTTTTTCATGTACAACATATGATAAATCACATACAGTAGAATGTAGGCCTCAAACTACCAATTGTCGTATTCGTTTTAAAAACAATATTATCGCTAAACTCAATCCCTCAATTTTGAACTCAGAAAATCCAAATACAATTTATAATTCACTTTTTGGAATAGTAAATAATGAGTTTCAAGATACTTTCAAGAGTAAAACTGTCACATTAAAGGGTACTACCGGATCTTTTAACCAGTGGGCCACTATAGGTATATACAGAAGTAGAGCCAAATTGTTTGAATTATATGGTATGAAACAACATAGATTTGACACACCTTTTCTAAATTATGTAAAAAACTACTCAAAAATTTTTAAACAAGTTTGTGTTATGGCAAAATCTAAATTTATTAGTAGCAAAATTAAGCATTCAACAAATGTAATTAAAGAAACTTGGAGAATTATAAATAATGAAACAGGAAGAGCACGACCACGGGAAAACCAATTTGAACTAAAAGAAAACAATTTATTAGTCACCAATCAAACTCAAGTAGCGCATATGTTCAATAGTTTCTTTGCGAGCATACCTTTAACAACTACTAGCTCTTTACAATCATCATCCTTAGACGCTGGAAATTTTTTGCTTAGCAGTGTACCTGAATGCAAGAGCGTGTTTAGATTCGAGCACGTTACCCCGCGAGATATATTGATCGCATATAATTCAATTAATATTAAAAATACCGGCGACTTTTGGGGCATTTCAATTAAAATTTTAGGTACTATAGTTGAGACTGTTGCGCCTTACCTCTCTATAATTTTTAACCAATGTTTTGACTTAGGCGTATTTCCGGATTTGATGAAATTAAGTAAAATCATACCTTTATTCAAATCTGGCAGTAAAAATGACGTAAATAACTTCAGGCCCATCTCTATCTTGCCGGCATTTAGTAAAATATTTGAAAAGATTTTATTAAAGCAGCTACTAAGACACTTTAATTTAAATAGTCTGCTTCATAAAGATCAATACGGATTTACTAAAGGTAGATCCACTACTGATGCGGGTGTTGCTCTCATAAAACACGTTTATAATGCTTGGGAGTCATCTAAAAATGCTATCGGAGTATTCTGTGACCTCTCAAAAGCATTTGATTGCGTTCATCACGACACACTATTGCGTAAGCTCCGCCACTACGGCGTAGAGGAAACCGCACTTTGTGTTGTCGAGTCGTACCTGCGGCAAAGATTTCAGTGCGTCGATGTAAATGGGACTACATCCTCTAAATTACCTATACAGTTAGGCGTTCCACAAGGCTCTTTTTTAGGTCCTTTTCTATTCCTTGTATATATTAATGACTTACCTTTTTATTTAAAAAATATCTGTGATGTCGTACTTTTTGCAGATGATACGTCACTTATTTTTAAAGTATATAGGAATAGGAATCAATTTGATGATGTAAATAATGCACTTATACAGGTTACACAATGGTTTACAGCAAACAACCTAGTGCTTAATTCTAAAAAGACTAAATGCGTTAAATTTGCTTTACCTAACGTTAGACAACTGGGACCTAATATAAGGCTAGATAGGGAGGAACTTGACACAGTTGACTCGACAGTGTTTCTAGGCATTACACTAGATAATAAGTTACAATGGGGTGCACATATAGCATGTCTTGCAGGTAAGCTCAGTTCTGCTGCGTATGCTGTCAAAAAAGTTAGACAACTTACTGATGTTGACACAGCTCGTCTAGTTTATTTTAGCTATTTTCATAGTGTCATGTCCTACGGTATTTTGTTATGGGGCAAAGCTGCGGATATTCAGAATATCTTCGTTCTACAGAAACGAGCGGTACGAGCAATATACATGTTAGGTGCAAAACATACTCTTAGGGAACGCTTTAAGTCTATAGGAATTCTTACAGTAGCCTCGCAATTCTTATTTGCTAATATATTGTATATTAGGCAAAATATAGGTTTATTTACTACAAAAAGTGATGTACATAACATAAATACTCGAAACAGGCATAAGTTATATGCCCCTTATCATCGTTTACATAAAGTTAATAATTCTTTTGTAGGGCTAGGTATTCGTATATACAATAAAATACCAATTAGTCTTTTAGAATTGCCATTTAGTACGTTCAAAAGTAAAATAAAAGACTGCCTTATTAGGAAAGGTTATTATACCATTAATGATTATTTCAGTGATAAGGATAGGTGGTCACTTACACTAGCCAACTCTTGATTTTTTTAATTTATATAGATACCTTACTTTTCAGTTTTTTTTTATATAAAATCTCTAGTTCTATTAATTTTATATTCATGCATTATTAGGTCATTCAACTTACTACATTTACATTTTCATTGTTGTTCCACAAATTTTATTAAAATTTGCTACAGTGTTAGATGAAGGTAACTCGTTATCATGGGCTGGATACTAACGTTTTTGTAATTTTCGTGTATTCATATACCGTCACTTTCTGTAACATACTTTTCCACCATAGTTCTGAACATGATCGCGAGTTGCCTACATTATAAAGCCTAAGTGGATGCTCCTGTTACACAAGATTCCCATTTGAGGACTACTACAGCACTTAATTTAATAACTACATATTTTGTATATAATATGTATGTTCTTATTTACTATTTACAAGTAATTAATTACAATGTGAAACAGTTGCAGCTCCTTACACAAACAAAATATGTACCATAACACTGGCGATTAAAAAGAGTGGCCACGAGTTTTATTGCCCGTTCTTTCTCGTGGTTCTACCTATTGCTTTGCGAATGGGCAGTAAATGTAAATGTAGAAGCATTATTAATTTACTTTAAAAAATTGACGTTCATAAGCGTCACGTTGTGACCTAGATGAATAAATGATTTTTGACTTTGACTTTGACGAGAACTCTGCACACTCGTATTGAGTAGAGCCTTGTGCAGGTGTTGGGCTAAGGAACTTCTGAGCCGTTTAAAAGTGACGGTGCGTAATTTTGTGGCGAATCGTTGCGATGTTTAGGGGTTAGGGGGTTTTAATTTTTTGTGGTTGTGCTTTTATGTCAAATTTAGCAAATATTTAACTTGACTATTATGCTAATCTGCAGTGCTCAAGATAATATGGCCAAAATCGCGTGTTGAAGTTTGTCAATGGACGTTCTTGATGTAAGATGGGATGGAATAGTTTATGGACAAGTCGTAACAAAACGGGTCATGATTGGTACAGGTCACATTTTAATTTTGTGGACAGGGTTTGATGTCGAATTTGCTATCTCATCACAAATATACTACTACGACTGCACGGTTGGCGTAGTGGTTTAAGCGGCCGCCTCGCTTGACTGTTGTGCGAGTGTTGTGGGGATTCCCATACGAGACAACATTTTGTATGATTTACAAATTGTTGTTTGGAGTCTGGGTGTTCATTGTGTCCGCTAGATTGCGCGACACAGGATTTAGTCCTAGTGCGGGAGTTGTCTTTTATAAAACTAAACTAAAAATAAAAACACATTTTGCTCCGTGTATTTTCGTTAGTCGCCTCTTACTCATGGAATGAAAAAGGATAGGTACTGAATATTTTTATTCAGAAAATTAATCTTAATCTTAATATATAAAATCCTTGCGTTACTGACTGACTGACAGACACGCTACAGCCGAAACTATTGGGCGCAGGAAGCTGAAATTTGGCATGTATGTTCCTTCGGGACCGTAGGGACCGTTTTGGCTGCGCGTTGTCTGTCAGTCAGTCAGTTACGCAAGAATTTCATATAATTATACAGAAAATATACTTCGAAAATCATTTAAAAGCTTCCTATACCAAAAGAAACAATAATATACTCTCGATACAATCCATTGCCGAGAAATCGTGTGTGTACTGGCACGTGTGTGCAAATATTGTCGCAGAGAAATGGGCTATTTTGTCGGGACGACAATGAGATAGAAAGTTTAGTAGGTCATCGTGAATTATAACATTAACTGCGTGACGGGGCTTTTTAACATAACATAACTTCACGCCTTTTATCCCCGAAGGTGTAGGTAGAGGTGTATTACAAACCCACACTTCGCCAGTTATGTTTCGGTCCCAATGTAATAGGGGGCGAGCCTATGGCCATCTACCGGGCACATTGTTAAACGAGCGATAATTAACAGTTTTAATACACACATAACTTTGAAAACTCAGAGGTGTGTGCCCGGGGTAACTGGGGATCGAACCCGAGACCATCGTCTCGGCAGTCCGTTACGTACACCACTGGGCTATCGCCGCTTTTTTGTATGCGATGGAATATATTATGGACTAGGCTAATTAATACTAGGTAGATATTTATCTGTGCGTGCAAAATAACATGACTAAACGTCAAGAAGATAGGAAAGAGAGAAGTGTTCTTTTACTACACAGTAGCGCTCATTTAACTTGATGATTTGTCATTATTCGATCGTCAAAGTTAAGCAACGTTTGTACAGGTCAGCTTTTGGATTGGTGACCGCCTGTTGTGGCTTTTACTTCTGGGCATTGGTTTAGTTCGTAGAAAAGTTTACTCAATACTCATTTTAAGGGTGGTCAAGGCTGATGTAGGTTAACAGAAAAATCAGGCCATATAGGTAAGTATTTCTATCTACCCTCGAAATATTTATCTATCCGATTGAGATACGTAAAATACTATATGCTAGCTCCAGCCGCATAAATTATACATACCTATACATTCCTCAGGAATCACAACACCTATTGGTGAAAGCCATACAAAATTCCGTTCAGTCATTTTTGAGGTTACAGCGTTCATGTAGGGTCTATAGACAGACACACGCAGCCGAGGGATCATCCATTTTATAATAGCTATGTATAGATAGAAGTCCCATCGTAGTACAGGCATGACTCACGCCCCAACTGTTCAGTGACACCTTGTTTCTATTACTATGTTATGTAAAAATGCTGTACAATCGTGTGACATGTGTAATGTGCGCTATTGTTTATGTTGATACTGTTGAAGCACGCATGGTTTTATGTTTTTAATTAATTACTATGTCATTGTTATGGGGGACAGTATGAGGGATGTCTGCCTACGAATTTAATGAAATAAAAGGTGTATTCGTACAAGTGTATTATAGTATTGCTAGTGTAGGTATGGTTTTACCCTTATCATAGTGAGAAGAAATCCGTGCCTAGCAGTGGGACAGTTTATATGCAGGGCTGAGGATGGTGATAGTGTAGTCAGATTTGACAGAATATTGGCGTTTTTACAGCTTGGCGTCTGAACTCCGCATCCCACAGGGTTTACTATATTCTGTAGTCTAGACTAGTGACAGGATAGATATTAGGTATTTCAGACGGAGATCTTCATGATAACCGAGACCGACGGCATAGATTCTCCGAGGCAAAAATTAACTATATCTATTATATGTATCTACATAACTTATAACATAGCCTAAGACCCTGTGCGAAGCAGTCTATTGGTCTTCTTTAACAGTGTCTTCTATACATTTATTTCCTTTTCAATGACACTTTTACATTACTGATAAAAATTAGGTGTAATACACATTTGCACAACTCTAAGACTTAAGTGCCTACCGCTCACATCACCATCAGAATATTACAAAGACCATCACAACTTTTAGTTACACCCTCTATAAAACCATAGAAATTTTAAACAGGTGCTACAAAGGGCGGTTTTAATAATAGTTTCAAAAATGTATAACACAGTCGCTCTGCATTAGCAAGTATTATAAAATACCCGGGAACTAAATAAAGCAGTCACGTCGAATATATATTTTTAAAGCTTAAATTTCACAACTGCAGCTTTGCATTTGAAATAATAGATTGTGAAATTTTAATCTGGGTATTTTAGGGCGTCATTTATTCTATTTTATGTGGAACTAGACGTCGCCAGCGGCTTCACCCGCGTCAATTATACATAATAATATAAACTTTCCTCTTGAACCATTCTATTAAAAAAACCGCATTAAAATCCGTTGCGTAGTTTTTAAGATTTAAGCATACATATGGACACACAGACAGAAGACAGACTTTGTGTTATACTATGTAGTGATAAAGCGGCAAATTTCTAACTTTGAATATATAACACCAGTACTTATTCATCATATCATCATATCAGCCGAAAATCGTCCACTGCTGGACATAGGCCTCCCCCGAGGCTCTCCACATGGACCGATCCCTAGCCCTTGAGTACTTATTTAGTTTTATTTATTTTTATTTAACAACGCTCCTTAGGAACCGAAGATAGGACCTACACGATCTCAATCTGTCGACAAGTGTATACAGTTCTAAGTTCATAAATGTCGAATGGCTTACAGCTATGTAAATGAGAAGCGCTTGTGAATGTTTTTTTTCTGCTTACTATATCTGCCTGACATCCTAAAGTAAAACAAATTTAGAACTGAAATTGTGCTGTTACTAGAAAGCCATAATCTTAACAACGTGAATCTCATTTGCCGTCATACCATCTTTTCTATTCACCTAAAACTCACCAAAGCACGAAAGCCATTCATACGCTCTGTCCAAAAATATCACAAAAATTATTTAATTGTCTCATATATTATTTTGACCTCAATAAAAGAGTATCAATAAAACTTAAGATATATCAAATTCTTATATAACAAAAGATCTTAACTAACCTTACAAGATTCATACAAAATTTATCTTTTATTGTACGGTTATTACTTATTTAGTTGATATCTGCTCTTTTAGATAACTTACATGAATTCCCTTTGCCAAGATTTTTTGGGTAAAAATATAATTTTTCATACGAAAGGTTAATATTTTGTATATATTACGAGGATAGGTAATTTTCTTAGATTGGAAATGTAACAAACGTTAGATGCTAAAACGTACAGGATTGGTATAAGATATTCCCAATTTGTTAGATGGAATTATATGTTTATGTATCTGATTCCCTTATGAAAAGGTTATTTTTATAAACCACGTAGTATTGGTGGAATTAGATACGTTTACATCTTAAGAATAACTTGGGACTGGTAGATTTTTGAGTACAAATCTGTATTCATAAATCTATTAGTTGAAACGAGGGTTTCAAAATGAAGCATGTTAAACATCATCTCACCTATTTTAGTTTCAATCTATGACTCCACACTTCCTAGCCACTGTCCATCGTTAAGTCATCTTCATTTAACACGATTTTTAGCATTCTTAGTTGTGCGCCAATAAGCTGAATAAACCATTGTAGTATGTACCTATGTGTGTACATATTGTACATACATCGTCAATGTTACTACTCAATCGGTGTAAGGCGCTGAATTTCTCCCCACTCGCTTAGGTAAAGGTCTCGACGAATAAATGAACCCTACAAAGTGACTACAATTTTAAACGTACAATAAACACTGAATAATGTTCCTTACAATACATCGTAACCCTAAAACACCGTTTCACTAGACAGCCCGAAACTACCGAGGTAATATTTTTGCCCCATCAACCCTCCGTGCGACCAAAACAATGTCAAAAACGGCAAAATGATTAGACAATTTGGAGCGCTGTAAATAACTCCAGTGCCAACGAAATTTAATTAAAACCAGTATAGTTTACGGAACATAAAACTATATAGGTTTTTGCCCTGGAGCCGCTCGAGATGTACCATTGCCGGGCCTTAGAATAGTCCCTTAGCGAAAGGGAAAATTAAGATTGGGGACTCCTTTGATACTAGGGATGAAAATGTTGGTATTGAAGCTACCTTTATATTTTTGTAATATGAATAGGTATTTTGTAGATAAGGGTGCGTAGGCCGTGGTATATTTTATACTTGCCCTGGATTTAGTAAAATTGCAATATTGAACATGTTTCGAACACAGATTTGATGACGTGCTTATTTGTGCCTTTGGATTTCGTGTAAGTATTATTAAGTAACTGAAATTGAAATATATTTAATAATTAGGTAATTACTGCTTTAACGTAGTCTATAGCTGAACGAATTGTATAGGTATTGAAATCAAGTATATAGTTTTGGACAATCTATACCAATTATTTAACAGTCGAGGCTATCTTTTCGTGTACATTTAAATCATCATCATTGTCGTAGAGTTGGTTGCATCCAAGATATTCCACTTTGAGTCCAAGTCCACGCATTAAAGAAGCATGACTAAATGAGTGCTTAGGTCCAATTTAACATAATAAAGAGTTTTCTTTATACTCAATAAAGAAACTCGTAGACAGGATCAAAATTATACTGTTATCTCGGTGACAGAAGATGTCTTCTTTAATCTTAGACTTTTATAAAGCGTCCTCAGAACCATAACACAAGATCATTTGCGTAGAATATGACGTAGCCGTGTACACTTATTTCCCACCTTACAGTTATAAAAAACGCGCACGTTTTTAATACCACGTATATATTAAGACATAAAGTCTGTTTACAGCGTACTGGACAGTTTAATAACATGATATTAGACAAGTTTCATGCAAACATTTGGCAAAGTATTACTCCAAAAACTTGTGGAACTTTGTTCAGTTTTGTTTTGAGATGAAAAGGGTAGGTACCCTAGTCTTATTAGATGAGAGCTTGTAAGACTTGTCTAACAGAGTTATCTGCTATGGCCTCTGCAGTACAATTTGACAGGATTTTCAAAATTGCAATAATATTTATTGTCAGTCGTCTTGGTTCCAAGGTCATTGAAGTTAGTATCTTCAGCAGCATGATGTTCATATTTTTTTAATAAAACTGATTCATTTTTGACTAAAGTCTAAGCTGCCTGGTAGCTCATTTCCATACAGGCATAAAGGCGAAATATGCAAGATTTATTTATTTTTATTTGTAAAGGAGACTATTGAAAGGCGTGATTGCTGAGTAAATACTGATCTTTATTATAAGAATACATCGCTTATATATTATATGGGGCCATCTCTACACTACACCTCCGCCCCTGGGAAAAATAAAATAAATTACACATATTTATTTTATTTTTTAACCTATCAATAAACATGCCAAGAGTAAACATAATTATAAAATAAGATGTTTATATAATTTTTAAGTAAATATGTATAATAAAGGTTACAATGGCATATTCACGATTACATAATTGATTACATTGATTGTTATTACAAAAATATAGAATAAAACGTTACAAAATAAAAAAAAATCACAAAAAACAATGTAAAACATGGAATTACAAAAGTATAAAAGGTTAAAATAAAATAGTTATGATTTTTCTCTGTATTCCATAATTTTATGAATCAAAATATTTTAACCATAACATAAAATTACATTATAATTCAGGAGAAATCGAAAAGTGATTAAAATTAAAATAAAGTTTTTTTTTTAATGTATACAGTAAGGAAATATTATTTGTGTTGCGCACTGTTTAAATGGATAAACAATATTATAAAACACCATATTACACATTAAAAAAATAAACAATAAAACTGGTAAACCGTTATTAATGACAACTGATAAAATACATATAACACAAACATGAAACACCTTGATAATATTTAATATGTAAAAGCAATATAACATTTATTAGAAACATTTATTTGATAACAATTTAAATTCACTTTTCTCATTTTTATGAAAATATTTCTCTCATTTTAATAAAATCTTGCACAATTTCCTATTTAACACTTCAATCTCTTTGTACATTATATTTTAATGCATATACTTATCCTTCATTTGTTATATATAGGTACACATCGTATTAATTATTTACTATCGTTTTAACCACATTTAAATTGTAAGGTACATAAATCATATCATACAGGACTACTCGGTACCTGTTACATTTTCTTAGCGCACATTATTATTTTCGTCATCATTATTTATTTATCATCATCATATTTATTTAATATATTCTCTTATAATATCTCATGGCGCATAATATTTTATAACATAATAAATCTAGTTTAGAGTCAATATTTAAGACATACATGGTCACCAACAAATCTCACGGAGAAACTTCATTTACACCATGATCGAATATGAAGGTCATTACCCTAAACCTGTACCTTACCATGTGTACCTATTATATATTTAATACAATATCCTACATTTCAAAATCATGACACATTTCCATTCCAATTAAATTATTAGGTCAATAAAAAATTGCATTGCATTTGGTTGATCAGACCAATTCATACAACAAATTTTATGTACCAAATAATTTCCAACTAACAAAATCTAAACAAAACATTCAATATTATATTTTAAATCGTAATCCCATGTCACTTAACACACTATACAATCAATTTATTTTGTTGGACCATACTAACATCTATATTTAATATCAAAGTTCTATTTTTAGCAACATAAAATTTATAAACCACTGTCCAGATATTACCTAGGTGCATAATTCTTTAGCTTACGCGCGGGTGGCAACAGTTCCAGTAATTCGTAACTCTACACTCGTTGACGCCATAGCGACTATCCGATATGTTTACTTTACCTCATGCCATATACATCTAAAGGAATTTGCTACCAAACTGCTCCAAGTTCTATGTTCAAATATAATAATATTTTATGTAATTCTATTTCTGTAATTTAACAATACATATTTATAGATAATACGCAACAGGCGCAACATAAGTAGGTACATAGCTACCTGTATAGCAAAAAAAAAGATTATATTTTAGGGCATATTAAAATTGGTGCTCTATCTATAATGAACACCTGAAATAACTCAATACTGTACTTAATAATACGCATAATATTATTTTATCTAAAAAAAACTGATTTCGCTGTAAAAAAACACACACTTATCCGAAAAAAAACGTCACGTCACCATCACATAGCACGGCGAGGCGTAATAGTCTTTCGTAATACGGTCTTCTTCATCTTGGTCATCACTGGGCCGGGGGTAGCGCGGCGGTATGAGACCGCCTGCAGTTCTCATCATCCATCCTCAGTATCATCACTACAACTCTACCAGGTTGATTTGATCTAGCTGCTATATTTTGCAGATTGCACAGATATCAATCTAGGGCCACAACGCAGGTTCTGGGCTTGATCATTATCAAAGCACACAGTTCGTAGTACGGAAACTAAAACACCAGCACTACCGCACATTTCTTTCTCTTCTTTTTCTTCATTGTGCTAGTTTTATTTTAGACTCTGTATTCACTAATAATATTTCGTACGGTACAAAGTTCGCTTGCGCGTCTTTAGTCCATATTTGGAAATGGAATTTTAAAACAAAGCCCGAACTGGCACGGTCGCCATGTAAAGGAGACTATTGAAAGGCGTGATTGCTGAGTAAATACTGATCTTTATTATAAGAATACATCGCTTATATATTATATGGGGCCATCTCTACACTACAATTGATATTTAAGTTTTGTTACCGAAATACATTGTTTTTCATTCACTCTCATAGCTTATCAAAGCTACGCTTATCCGGTAAAAAATGCAACATAAATTACTAGTAATCATGAAAGTTATTTTACAAACAATTTACAGTTGTGAGTCTACCATTACGATTTCTTTACATCCTATGATTGTTTAGAAGACAATGCTTTTAGCATTAAGTTTTCCGCTCTTCTTACCTTTTATGTTTCTACATAAGGTTTAAATAAATAAGTAAAATGTAGGTACCATATTTGTTCGTGTTTCGTCGTGAAATAAAAAATAAGTGGTCTTTTCGTCTTTATGTATTTTTCCTTCCCTTTCCTTGTACGTATATGATTAAGTGACATACATACTGATGATCCACACATATTCCATGAGGGTACAGCAAATTAAGGAGTGTTTACGACGCAACTGGAATGCGTGAAGAAATTCCATTCTCTGTCATTCTAGAGATTCCATTCTTTCCAGCTATAAACTGGGTGTATTAGAGGAAAAAAATCACTGTTTTTACACGTTACTCGTACAGACAAACTGTGCAATTTTATGTGAGTATAAACTGCGTTGTTACTTTTTTACACAAGGTAGATTAGAGGAGTTGCTTGAGTTTTTATGCTTTTGTACAAGTTTGAGTGCCTTTTAAATACAAGTACTACTGTTTCCTTAACATTTGATACATTTTCATAGTCTCCGACCAATGGTAATCAAATTAAGGAGAATACAAGTGCTACACAAAATGATGAATGTCTAAAAGTAGATATGATTGCTTTTAATTTTATGCTATCTAGAATGAAAAACTACTTTGGTAACAGATCGGTTTGGAGACTATGTGTAGATTACAAACACATTTTAATTCATACATGTTAGAACGTAAAACATAAAGACATATTGATGTCTGCATTTCGGTTGTTTTCAACACTTATACAAGTCAATTTCTAGATGATGCCGGCGTTTCCTAGCTAAATGACTTCTTGAGCAGACAGATCGAAACAACCACAGAGTCATAGTCGTAAAAGAAGTATATGGTCGATTAAATTTATTGTGCCCAAAAACAATATATTTAAATTAACGACACACACACAGACAAGCCCAAATATTCTTGTAAGATAGTGATAAAGCTAGGAGGTGTCGACAGTGCTTATTTTATTACGAAATATAAACGTGTGGTTGACGGCATAGAATACAAGTGTCACCACCCCCTATCTTCCCGTGGGTGTCGTAAGAGGCGACTAAGGGATAACACGGTGCAAATACCATCTTTGCGTAGAGACGGAAAACTCGACATCAAACCCTATACGACTGCCTCGTTGGTCTCGCGGCATAAATGTGCGCGTGGGATCGGGAGGTCCCGGGTTCGATTCCTGGGTCGGACAATGTTATTGGGTTTTTCTGTCACGAAATTCTCAGTAGCAGCACGGAGTCTGGAAATGTGCCCGGTACGACAATAGGCTCGCCCCTTATTACGTGGGACTTAAGTATATCTGGCGAAAAGTGGGTGTAGAAATATACCTCTGCCTACCCCTTCGGGGATAAAAGGCGTGACGATATGTATGTATGTATGTATATAAACTGAATTAAGGTTGCTCGGTGTAAGTTTTACAAATCGTCACCTTTGCTTGCCGCGTAATTTGGTAGAGATTCGACCAAATTTGCGTGTTAGGAATCTACATACATATCGTGACCGACGGTAAATTGAATACGATATTTATTATTTTTATACGTAGTTATGGGATTTGGGATGGTGAATATTCTAAGCAGGCAATATAGGTTAGTCGGAGGTTCTTAGTGAAGCTTGGCTTGTCGTTCGTCATAAGTCGGCAAATTAAAGCAACGCTTGCACAGATAACTTAGATGGGTGACCGCGTGTGGCACTTACATACGTTATTGCTCTACCGTGCTTTGGAGTGTTCTAAAAGAAAAGGTCGAAGCGAACAATTGACCAACTCTCTATCGTCACTCACATTCAGTTCACCACAAATCTGCCTCGTGGTTTGTATTCTTTCTAGTCAACTTCTAATAGATCTTTCGTCGATAACACAAGATTATACAATTAAAAAGTTATATTAAAATATCTGAGATGACATGTACTGTATGTTCTGAGTGTTCGTAAGTATAACGATCTGCCCAAAGAGTTCATCACCGTAATCAATACTTATTATAAAATGAAGTCTCATTTTCTTCCTGTCTGTCTGTATGAACGCGATAATCTCAATAATTACCAAACGGATTTTTGTACAGTTTTCACCAATAGATAGAGTGATTCCTGAGGATGGTTTAGGTGTATAATTCACGCGGGCGGCGCCTAGTAATCTTATACTTATATGTAAAGCTGAAGAGTTGTTTGTTTGGTTGAACGCGCTAATCTCAGGAGCTACTGGTCTGATTTGAAAAATTATTTCAGTGTTAGATAGCCCATTTATCGAGGAAGGCTATAGGCTATATAACATCACACTATGAGCCACGGGAGCCGAGCAGTAGCCTTAAATAATGCGGGTGTAACCGCGGGCTCACCTACGGCCATTTTCAATATTCGAACTATGGATAGATCTGTAGATTTTAGATTCGTGTTTGACATATTTTGTATGGAGCTTATGTCAAAAACTGTCATAAACGAATCTAAAATCTACAGATCTATCTATAATTCGAATATTGATTTCCGTAGCTAATAGATTATAAGATTAATTTGTGTCAATGTGGAAATCTGCAAGCCTGTTCTACACATTTTCAGGTTTATAAAGGTTGTTCACATACTGTGCCTCTTTTAATTGGACACGGTTGATTCTCTTCATGCATACTCGGCTGTTTTTGTCGGTTATTCAATTATACCGGATATATTTAACGGTTTTTGTGGTTGAAAAAAATTGGGGTAGGTTGACCTTTTTCGAGTAGACAGAGGTAACTGAAATATTAATTGAGGTCGGGGTTGATTCTTGCGTGTGGTAAATATACGTTGTTATGTTTATACTGTATTTTTTTGTGATATCCGTGAAAGAAAATTGATATTAAGTAAACTTAAAATAGTGTTGTAAAAACGCGAATTGACTTGATCATACTTTTTGGTAATTAATACCCACCAGATCAAAAAGCCAGTCCGGCCTTTGTATTTATGATCGCTTTTAATAATTGGAATTCCTATTATGCTTATATTTTTTAGCTAGCTTTATGATGCCAAGGCATGTTTGCTCAACGGAACATTCTTAAATGCGCTACTAAGCGACAATCTATTGACAAATAAAATAAATTCGATAACTAAGAATCTCACAAACTTGCGGGCTGCACCTATTGACCACACGATTGTGGAATATCCTGAGAACCATCTAAAAATAAACGTAAGTATATAAAACCGTTGATGGTGTGTACTATGGGTTCAGTAAAACTAACTGACGCTATTTTAGGGGTTGGCGGCGGCTTTTATTCGTGTTCAGGTTAATGAGGAAACGTTTTATTGTTGAGACGCACTCACACAGAAGTCATTGCGCGATTTTTTTCTTGGTTTCAAATAAAAGTTTTACTATAGCATTGCTATTTACAAGTGTGAAACTATCAGATTAACTAAAATACGAATAGGTACATAGTGTAATTCATGACTTGTTCATACATTTAGTTTATTTACCTAAAAAAACTTGAACATTATTATCTGATTCTAAACTTTGCAGGGCCTATCCTACGGTATTCCAATAGTTGTTAACTCCTTCGGGGATACAGGCATAAGGTTAAAACAAAAGATATTATATTCAAGTACCTATATAATCCGTCATACAATAATCATGCTAATAAAAATATTTGTATCTTTATCGATTGTTACCTAACAATCCGTAATTTAACACTATTTTGCGATGTTACAACTCTTAAAGTAATACACTACGGTGTAATAGAAGGTCTGGACCGTTTGAACTAGTGTTTTATTCTGTCTATTAAATGGCTAGCAATAGCCCCTAACGTTGTCTTCGTATTAATATATAATTGTACTTCATGAGTATTGGCAAATTGATTTTTAATTTACTTTGAAATCGTTGCCAGCGCTACCGTTTTACTGGGCTTTGGTGAAAGACAAAATATGCGACAATAATATTGCGAGGGAAGAAACTGTACTAATAATGTTGAATCTTAACGTCTTCTGCATTTTAAACGATGTTTATTGAGAGGTAAAATCTTATTTTATTAATCTAAATATAAACTGATGGTGTTGGGGAAGGAAGGCTCTGGAGGGGCGGCAACGTACCAGACGACGCATAAGAGGTTGGATGCATATGGCTTAAAGTCGGTCTGTATGGATCCAGCAGTGGACATGTCTAGGCTGATATGATGATGATGATGTTATACACATCTCTTTTTTGCACCGACATTTCAAACGGCATCATTTTCTGTCTGAAGAACAATTAGTAGATTACACAAAATGTGGTCCCAGTCGGGTACTGAGTCCACAGTTTTCGACGTAATGTTTAGTGTTGCGGCTACTCAAACCACTACGCCATCCGTTCACTCTTAATTAACGTAAGGTAGTAGAGCCTTGCTGATTTCAGCATGAATGGGCCGGCTCGACCGGGGAAGTACTACCCTCTCACAGAAAATCGACGTCAAGTAACAGTACCTAAACTGTTGCGTTTCGTTCGGTGAGTGAGAGTACCGGAGGCCCTATCCCCTATTCCTTCTCCCTCATCCCACTCCTCATCCTATCCCTTTTCCCAACCCCAAGGGGCGGCAACGCACTTGTAACTCCTGTGGTGTTGCTTGTGTCCATAGGCGGCGGTAATTGCTTACCATCAGGCGATCCGTCTGCTCGTTTGCCGCCTATTACCATAAAAAAAAATTGACAACACAATTGCATATTTGCTTCTAAATAACACCACCAATATAGTCTGTTAACCAAACAAAATTTATGACATCCTATTGTTTTTTTTTTATTTAACCTATGTTTGAAATAGAATTAGTTTTTATTATAAGTCAAATCGATTAGATCGATTGAGTAACATTTTGTTTAGTCCATTGAAAATTTCTGACAATGGTCACACTGAACTGTCATTCACTCTCTTTGGTTCTTTGTCGTTTCCCGCGGTCAGCGAAAAAACCTAGCTCTGGATAGATTTCGTTTTGTGAGCGTTTTGATCTTGTATTTAGAACCCGTTTGATTGCCACTTCCTTGATCAATAACTGGCACCGGTTAATTGTGATAAAATTGGTATTTTAACGAACATTGTAAAACTTGAGTGAATCCGATGCACGTGGTTGGTGCCGGACGAATTTGCTGATTGAAAACGCTGCGTTGGAGTCTGGTAAAGTAAAGATAATTCACTTGCTAATATTGGCCAATTTAGTCTCGTGTGTGTCTAGCTTGCCTCCAGGACTCCACTCAAGAACATCACCAGGGGATATTTGGTAAGACTTTCTATTAATATTAGAATTTATATTCATTCGCTGTGCTACCGCAGTGTATGTTGGACCTTTGCCTTGGGCTGAGACTGGATGAATTAATCGCTTCCACTGATCTCTGTAAACCTTACCCGATCTCAGCTCAAACTCTAGACATATTTTTGGTGCAGAGCTGTAGTTGAAATGTAGCCGCTGTTGCATTACTGAGTATAAACTCAGATTGGTATGAGCTTGTATCTTATCACCTTGTAGACAGTATTGTAGTGTTTTTCAGGTCAGTTATTGACTAAAATACATAATATTTAATTGTATAAGTTGACCTAGATAATTTGAAACACATTGTCACATAACCTCAATCAGTAATTGTTGATTTGTATTGTTGAAAAATCTAACTTAAATTTGTTGTTGCATTAATAAGTCAGTTTGTTTGGATACATAACAGCTGTACGTATCAATAAATTTAGTAAATTTAGTTTATTGCATATATTCATAAACATAACAACCAACTTGACCTTGCCACTTGGGCGGGTCACATTAATAAACTTTGTTTTGTTATAATATAAAGATAATATTGTTAGGTAACACATATTCTGTGCTTACTTCCTATTGTATATCATAAATAACACAGTTAGTCTGTCTGTTGCAAATAATTAATTAATTAAGTTGAAGTTTCAACTTTATTAATTTGTTATAAGTTATAACTTTGATAACTTTTGTGTTTGTTTCAATAAACTGAAACCTTTAATTTTGTTGGGCAGTAAATACCTGTCACTTGCCTGCACTTGCAGTAAACAGGCTAATACTTTGTTGGTTTCAAAGAATTGAGAAAAATTAAGTTTTGATTGTTAATATTGCTTAACGCTTGTCCGGGCTCTTTTGAAATTTTGATTATGTCAGCTATCAAGGACTTGCGTGCGGCTGCTGGTGCCATTGCATCAGATTTGCGCTGGTTTGCCTCGGCCAGTGCCTTAGTGAACCGGCCTGATCGCCAGCAGGCCTTACTACAAAGGTACGAGCGGATTGACGATCGCCTGGCAAGTGTGGAACAGCAATTCCGCACTTTCAGCACTTGCTGTCTTGAAGTGTCAATCAATGATTTCACCGCTGACCAGCGAAATAAGGTCAGCGAAGACTATGCCCAGGTCTTAGACCTGTATGATGCTGTCTCCAATACTGCGAGACAACTAGTTGCCGATAGGGAAGGGCAACCCGGCCTGAAGCAGGAGCTTCCTAGGTCAGCACCATGGCTGGTGAGTAGGCTCCCTACCTTGGACCTCCCCCATTTTGATGGCTGCCTAGGAAGCTACCTGGGCTTCGTTAATTTGTTCGACAGCCTGGTCAATGATAGGGCTGACCTTCGGCCGGCACAAAAGTTGGCCTATCTAATGTCGGTTCTGGATGGGGAGGCTAAGGGCCTCATCCAGCATCTGCCCGTGTCTGACGAGGCGTACCAGACGGCTCGGGACCTAATCACCCGTAGGTACCATAATAAGCGTGGCCTCGCCGACACGCACATCGAGCAGATTTTGGGTTTGCCGACGCTCACCCGGGTCTCTGGGTTGCGCACCCAACTTTTGAACCCGCTCTTGGTGGCCATCAACGCACTTAAGTGCCTTGACCTGCCCGTGGACCAATGGTCCTATCTATTGGTGCACATTGTACTGAAAAAGCTGCCTGCCGACCTGAGGTCGCGTTTTGAGCAGCGCTTTGGTGGGGATAGCGCGACCCATCTGCCCCCCTTTGCTGACCTGGAGAAGTTCCTGGAGGATGAGTGCCGGGTCTTGGACAACTCCGGTGGTGACACGCCGGCTAAGTCGCAACCGCCCAAGGTCAAGGAGCAGGCTCGCGTTCACACTCGAGCCAATGTTGACCGGCGCCCTCCTCGCTTTGCAGTCACGCAGAGCCCAGTGGAGTGCTCCTACTGCAAGGTCACGGGGCACAGAACGACCAGTTGTAGGGCATTCTTGGACCTTCATGTCGCCTCTCGTAGGCGCATCGCGAATGCCCGCCGCCTTTGCTTCTCTTGTTTGGGGTCCCACTACCAGCGAGACTGCCCAAACTCTCGCCCCTGTCCTCACTGTGGAGGACAGCATTTGGACATTCTCTGTATGAATGCCAGAGAGGTTGGCCGCTTGTCCAACCAGCCGACGCCGCGCACGGGCGGGTGTTTTGAAGGTGGCAGCCGAGGCTCACCGGCGCGTAGCCGAGAGTCGCCTCGCTCAATTGATCGCCACTCACCCCGCATGGAGAACCGTAGCGTGCGCACGCCTCCTCTCTCTCGCGCACCTGAATGTGCCGCGCAACGTCACCAGCACCATGACTGCTGCCCCAGGTATTCCCCTCCTTTGGCGGAGCGTCCCCGCCTTGACTCGCGCCCACCTCGTTTTGGGCGGGTGCGTCACTATGACCCCCCACAGATGGCGCGCGGATCGAGTCATCGCGCTTTTGAGGACTTCAAGCCGCACCCTCGTTTTGACTTGCCTGGTCCTGGCCAACGGTAGCCGCCCAGGCAACAATAGGTCATTGACCCCTGCCCTATAACGCCAACCTCCCCCATTAAGACCGTTATCCTGCCAACGGTTGCTGTTGGGGTCTGGGGACCCACGGGGACCTCTGTTGTTGTCCGTGCTATATTGGACACAGGTTCGCAGGGTTGCATTGTTTCCACTTATTTGGTAGGGCAGGTTAAATTAAATATGGGTTTATTTCCAAATTGTATACGGGGCATAGGTGACGTAGCCTCTAATGTTGAAGGACAAGTTAAGGTTTTGTTTGGCCCTGTTGAATCTTCACACCCGAGGATTAGAACCTCGGCTATTGTGCTGAAGAATATTTTGGGTATGCACCCACAGAAACAGCTACCCGCTGCTGTGGTGAATTTGACATCGGGATTGGAACTGGCAGACCCCAAATTTGACACACCGGGACAAATCGATTTGTTGATTGGCTCTGATGTCCTCGGTGGAATTTTGATTGGTGGGAAACGGGTCTTGGTGCCAAATGGTTTGACTGCCATCCCGACCATATTTGGATTTGCTTTGATGGGACCTGTACCTAGGGACCCCCCTCCACCCGAACTTGATGATTTGTTGGCTGTAGGCTCCGCTCTCTCTGATGCGGTTCAGAGGTTTTGGGAGGTAGAGGAGCCCCCTCAAGCTGCCCGTTTGAATCCAGAACATGAGGAGTGCGAGCTGTTCTTCCAGAGCAGCACGGGTCGGCTCCGTTCTGGTCGGATCATTACGAGGCTGCCCTTCCTGTCTGTTCGGCCTCTGCTTGGTGAGTCACGACCTTTAGCCGAAAAGAGATTGTTGGCTATGGAGCGTCGCATGGGTCGTGATCCGGAGCTCAGACAGAAGTATATTGAGTTCATGAGAGAATATGAACAATTGGGACACATGTCAGTGTCAAATTTGGATCGGCGTTCGGTGGAGCATTGCTTTCTCCCGCATCATGCGGTATTGAAGCCATCGACTGGCAAGCTGCGCACAGTATTTGATGGTTCTGCGCAGACTTCAACAGGCGTATCCTTGAACCAGTGCTTGCATTCTGGTCCCAAGTTGGTCAAGGACCTTTGTGTCTTTGTGGCCGATATAAAAATGATGTTTAGGCAGACGATTATCCACCTTGATGACCGTCGCTTCCAGCTGATCCTTTGGAGAGAGTCTCCTCGTGATCCCATGGTCGTCTACGAGCTCAACACTAATACGTACGGGTTAAGGTCAAGCCCCTACTTGGCAATACGTTCTCTTTGGGAGCTCGCAGACCGCGAGGGCCTACGTTTCCCACGAGCCATTGCCATCTTGAAGGACGATATTTACGTCGATGGCATTTGCTCGGGCGCCTCCGCAGTGGACGGGGCGATCCTCCTGCGGGACGAATTGATAGGTATTTTGGCCTCCGCTGGTTATGGGTTGCGCAAGTGGATTTCCAACTCACCAGCGCTTTTGGAGGGCTTGCCAGAGGATCATCAGCAGGATCCGCATTTGTTTGAGATTGTAGACAACCCCGCCATGGTGGCTGTTCTCGGCGTCCAGTGCAGACCAGTCCAAGACATCTTTACGTATAACGTAGACTTGAAACTGCCTTGTTCTTGGACTAAGCGTCTCGTGTTGTCTACTGTCGCCGGAGCCTTTGATCCGAACGGTTGGATTTGTCCTGTCATATTTTGGGCGGAATGCTTCTTGCAGAGCTCTCTTTTGTATCCTCACTTCGTGCCGTCAACGAGATCTCCTTGCCTCGTTCCATCCTTCCTCCCGGGAAGTGCAAGGCCACCCTTCACGGGTTTTGTGATGCCTCGGAGCGTGGGCACGCGGCCGTGGTGTACTTGCGCACAGTTAGTGCCTCGGGTGGGATGAGGGTTTCCCTGATCATGGCGGGGAGCGGGGTTGCACCCCTTCGTACATCTTTGACCATCCCAAAATTGGGGCTCTCGGGAGCAGCCCTACTTGTACGTTTATTGAACCACGTGTCTAACACTTTGGGTAAAAGCATTTGTATTAATGGGACTTACGCCTGGACAGACAGCCAAATTGTTCTTTGTTGGTTGAAGGCTTCTGTCCACACCTTGGAGGTATTTGTCGCTAACCGTGTTTCCCAAATCCAGAAATCCGAAGTCAAACTTGTTTGGAGACACGTGCCAGGTGAGCTCAACCCCGCTGATTGTGCCTCGCGCGGATGCTTGACGCCTAGTTTGATAGGTCATTCGCTGTGGTGGGGTCCGGAATGGTTGAGTCAACCAGAAATTGATTGGCCTCGAACGCCAGTTTTGAATACTTCTAATTTGCCGGGTCTACGAACACTCGCTCTTGAGAAGGTGGAATGCGCCTTCGACCCCGATTTTTTGTTGAATCGTTACAGCTCCCTCGACAAGTTGTTAGGTGTCACTGCTTGGATAAAGCGTTTTGTTTTTAATTTTAGGCACCCAGAACAGAAACGACTGACACCGTTTCTCTCACCACAGGAACGACAGGAGTCCCTCACCTTTTGGGTTCGTTCTGTGCAATTGGCGCATTTTGAAAAGGAGATTGCTATCCTTAAATCAGGGAAATCGAAATTGTCAGGAGCTGTCTCTAAATTGAACCCCTTTTTGGACGATACGGGTCTCTTGCGCGTTGGAGGGCGTCTCAAGAACGCGAACCTCCCTTACGGAGCACGTCACCCCCTTTTGTTACCTAAGGACGGTCATTTGGTACGCTTGTTGGTAACTGACCGTCACCTTAAAAATTCGCATGCTGGTTGTAATGCGCTCTTGGCCATTTTGCAACGCGAATTTTGGATCTTGTCTGCCCGAAGAATTATTCGGAGTGTAGTCTTTCGCTGCATCCCTTGCTATAAGCTCAAGGCTTCTACCATGCAGCCGTTGATGGGGGACTTACCGGCAGATCGCGTAACTGAGAGCAGGACATTTGACGGTGTTGGCACGGACTTCGCTGGTCCCTTTTTGGTAAAAACGTCGACACTTCGAAACAGCAAGACTGTCAAGGCCTACTTGTGTGTTTTTGTTTGTCTTTCCACAAAGGCCGTACATTTGGAACTGGTCTCCTCGCTTACGACCGAGGCGTTTGTAGCCACATTTGACAGATTTGTATCCCGCAGGGGGCTGCCTTCCTTGATCCGTTCTGACTGCGGCACTAACTTCAAGGGCACCTATAATTATTTGAATGATGTTGTTAATTTCCTTGAAACCAACAAGCTGATATAGGTGATAGGCTTGCCCGACGTGGGATAAATTGGTTGTTTTCCCCACCAAATTGTCCACACTGGGGTGGTATATTTGAGGCCGCCGTAAAATCGGCCAAAACACACTTGCGCAGGACAATCGGTGAATCTGTCCTTACATTTGAGGAACTCGCAACTGTGTTTTGTAAGATTGAGGCCGTTTTGAACTCTCGGCCATTGTGCCCGATCTCCTCAGATCCGAATGATTTGGAGGCCCTTACGCCGGGCCATTTTTTGATTGGTCGCCCACTTGTCGCCTTGCCTGAGTACCCCTATATTGATACGAGACCTGGTCGTCTCTCGCGTTTTGAATTGGTACGCCAGATTACTCAGAGCTTTTGGAAACGCTGGAACTTGGAATATTTGCACATACTCCAGCAACGCGTTAAGTGGACCGACAAGACCGATCCACCCAAGATTGGTGACCTCGTTTTGATCAAGGACGCTAACCTTCCGCCACTCAGATGGCGCAGGGGGCGCATCCTTCATTTGGTAACTGGGGCTGATGGAGTTCCCCGATTTGCTGAGGTCTTGGTGGACGGTTCGATTCTGAGGAGAGCGGTTGCAACATTGTCACGTCTACCAACCGATTAGCGGACCGGTAGGCCGGTCCGGGGCGGGTGGATGTTTGAAATAGAATTAGTTTTTATTATAAGTCAAATCGATTAGATCGATTGAGTAACATTTTGTTTAGTCCATTGAAAATTTCTGACAATGGTCACACTGAACTGTCATTCACTCTCTTTGGTTCTTTGTCGTTTCCCGCGGTCAGCGAAAAAACCTAGCTCTGGATAGATTTCGTTTTGTGAGCGTTTTGATCTTGTATTTAGAACCCGTTTGATTGCCACTTCCTTGATCAATAACTGGCACCGGTTAATTGTGATAAAATTGGTATTTTAACGAACATTGTAAAACTTGAGTGAATCCGATGCACGTGGTTGGTGCCGGACGAATTTGCTGATTGAAAACGCTGCGTTGGAGTCTGGTAAAGTAAAGATAATTCACTTGCTAATATTGGCCAATTTAGTCTCGTGTGTGTCTAGCTTGCCTCCAGGACTCCACTCAAGAACATCACCAGGGGATATTTGGTAAGACTTTCTATTAATATTAGAATTTATATTCATTCGCTGTGCTACCGCAGTGTATGTTGGACCTTTGCCTTGGGCTGAGACTGGATGAATTAATCGCTTCCACTGATCTCTGTAAACCTTATCCGATCTCAGCTCAAACTCTAGACAACCTATGTTGTCCCACTGCTTGGCAAAGGTCTCCCTTACACTCTTCCAAGCATCCCTATCTTCTGCCAAATTGGGCCAGTTTCTGTCAAAATTGTCTAGATCGTCACGCCATCGTTTTCGGGCTCTGCCTCTGTTCCGCCGCCCGTCTTGCGACCCCCATTGCGCGACGATCTTCGCCCATCGGCTAGGATGGATCACGTGACCCGCCCAATCCCACTTAAGGTTGGCAGTCTTCCGTCCCACATCAGCAACACCTGTACCTAAGTGATCGCAGAACGGCATTTTGCACTCTCTTATATCCGAGAATGCTGCGCTCCATTGCTCTTTGACAAACCTTGAGGCTGGACTTTTGAAGTTCGGTCAAGAACCAGGTCTGAGCACCGTAGGTTAGGATGGGCAGAATGCACATATCGACGAGTTTGCGTTTTAGTCCTATTGGAAGGTTGTCCTTCATGAACTCTTTCATGGACCTGTCGGCTTTCCAGGCATTCTCGATTCGACGATCGATTTCTCGACCCATCCTATTAATAATTTATTAATATATGATAACTATTGAATGTCCTACATTTTCCATTAAAAAATCACCAATAGTAATTTCCCTTTGCGATTTGAGTCAATAGTCCGTTTTCAAATCAAGTCTCATCTGCAGCACTCGATAGTTTTTCATAGCATTCATTTGTTAAATTGGAGAAGAAAATATCTCATTAAAAACTGTAGAGAAGAGCGAAGCACAAAACAGAGCGCTAAGTAAGAGGGTCTGATGCGACTGAGTCTAAGTTAGCGTATTAAGGAATTGTGCACGGTTGCAATTTGTCGGTGCGACTTGGATAGTGATAGGATAGTGAGGCATGTCGCATAATTATACAATATAGTTGATTTTTTAAATGAAAGATTACAAAAAAACATAACCTTTAGTGAGTTATTTTTTCATGTATTTGTATTCAGTTATAGTAAGTACACTAGTACATTAACCCTGAAAATATTTTGCAAATGCATATCTACAGGATACAAATACTTGAATCGGATATATTCGGAATTCGGTATTTCTAACTATTTATGCCTATTTACTTCTGGTGTTATGTATATGTACATAAATATAAATATATTTTAAAAATAATGTGCTTAAGGGTACGCATACTTGATTCTTTATTTGTTTAGATTTTTACCGTCCGACCACGTATTATTTCCAATTTCAGAAATAAAATTTTTGGTATACAAGTTCAATAGGCTGATTTGAACTATAATAATAATAATAATAATAAAACCCCTCTGGGGCAGCCGTTATCTCATCATGAGACTAACGCAATCTCAGAGGGCAGAGTAACAGCTTTCAAACATCACCTTCATTGTGTTATATAAACAAAAAATGTATTACAAGATGAAAAGAAAGCTTACAACCGCAGGGCAGCTTTGTGGCGAGCTGAATGTGTGTGGCGACATTGCGGTCCCGAATGCTTCAGAGAGTCGGTCAGGGCCTCGTCTCCGGCTTGCCTTTATTGGCTGGCCGGAGTGGATTTCCAAGAGTGCCCGCAGGACTCTCAACTCTGGCTTGCCTTGGTCGGCCGGCCAGAGGGAAGCCGCAAGAGCTATTAGCTCGGGGGTGGAAGTGTCATTCTCAAGGGCGTAACTACGGGGAAACCCGCTCTGGGCCTCCGTTGTCACGAGGCCCGCGATGGCGAAACCGGTGCCGCACCGCTCGACACCCCTAGCCACTCGCACCGGTGTTGCCCTCTGGCTACCTTTATGGCAGAGTTTGTTTGCTTTGGGCGGCTGTTTAGAGAGGGCCCATCTAGTGAGTTGGCGAGTCACCACCTGCCACGCGGACGGATGCTATAAGAGTATCACTGGCAGGTGCCGTTTTTCATCCATAGCATTAATTACCAGTTCACTAAACACCCATCCCCATAACCCGTATTCATTAGATCCACTACTATAAACAATAGCCCTACACGTGATGCGGCTAGTCCATAGCTGTACTCAATAGTGCAGTTGTGGAGGCTCCGTGTCATGTGTCCCATCCCATTTTAGATTAAAACTCTCTACGGGCCTCTGCACGTTGGATCCATATCCCCGTGTAAGCCTCCCAAAGGACCGGTTATTCTTCTAACACCAAATGTTAGAAGAATAGCCGTGAAGAAGAGAAACATAATAATAATAATTTATTTATTTTCTCTCATAAAGGTACATATTGTATATAAAAACAATAAAATTTGTTGTCATTACAGCTGTTGAACAAGACCTTTGTGAGAGAACTGGAGTCTGTAGTAGGTTCGAGACCTGTATGACAAATCTCCAGGCCCCTCTCTAACAAATTTACATCATAATCTGCTGATGTTTACATTAATTTGAAAATAGACATAACTGTCTCATAAAATAAGGGTTGCAAGAGAACATGGTACAAGATATTATGATAAACTGGGACATAACTAACTTTTCCTTTGATGGATAGAGGCATATTGCTTACCAAATAAAGTATTATTTAGAAATGAAACAAACGTCAGTTTGTATTTTAGACGAGCCAGTCTCTTTTTCTTCTATGAGTACGTTTTCAAGCTTTCGAAAAATCGCTGTAGGTATTTATTTCTTGGTTTGACTGGGCGAACTATTTACAAGAATGATTGTAACCGATCGTGCGATGATTCCTATTGAGATATGGGCAAACCTTATATTTTTCTTTTTTTTTCTATAGGTAGGTACAGCAATTTCCAGTAAGCATTGAAAAACGTTTCGGGTTTCATTGAATATGTATGTCATGTGATATTAAAGTTTTATTTTATCGTCAACGTTTTTGATTTACATATATTTTTTTGTTAAAAAAATCCGTGCCATGCTGAATTTGAGCAAACTTTTAATGTACAGAACATTTTATACGACCATTCAAACCAAACTATACACTCAAACCGCAAACCTGCTTGATTATTGAAATAGATCCTACACAAAGTGAGACCAACTCCAGGCCAGCATTAAGTAGAATATTCCAATTAATACGAAACCCTGTCACCAATTAGTTTCTGATTTAAAAGTTGTCATGACTTTGAGCAAGATTTATTTGGAAACATTATCCAAGTTCTAAGATATATTTTTACAACAACTAAATATCACCAATTCAAACTAGGCAGTCCATACCCTGATTGATCGATGATAGCGGTTAGGTTTTGACGTGTTAAACATTTACCGGGAAACGTGGTTCATAAATCATTTCAGATCTAAACTGCTATGAAAAATGATAGTTCGCTAGATTTGCCAGGAAAAAATATTGTCTGGGAGATTGGAAGTTGTCGGTTAAATACTGTTGGTACTGGACGCAGGGTTTCTTAATTAAATCCAACGTATGTGATAAATGGAGAATCAATAATCTCAAAATTAAGGCTAGTTACAAGTAGTCTTGATTGGTGACAATCAGGGATAGAATATTTTCGTTAGGAAATAAATTCAACATACACTGTAGAACCTACCTACCTACTACCTACTGTAGAAGACAGCTAATATAATCTGTTAGTAGGATAGCTCATTGCTTGGCTTGGTTCTCTAGCTTTTGCTTGAATGTTGTGACAGAAGAGGGAAGGTAAATTGTTCTTATACAAAGTAGCAAATGTAAAATAACCACTGCTACAATTTTCAACTGAAATAGAAGGTCGATAAAGTAACCTTAGTTTTAACTTGACCAAAACAGTATTTGCATTACATACAAAAATAATAACACTGCAGTAGGTACACAAAATATATCTTACAAGCCAAATTCAATTTTCCATCTGATCAATCGAATTTGAAATATGTAGTTTCAACATATTTCTACTTCTTAAACTCTCTAGCTGAAACAAATATAAGTGCATTTTCTGTACAAAATTCCTTCATCTTTTGTTCACGTGTGCCCTAAAAATTCAATACGGAATGTAGCAAGTTTGCGAGCAGCTTTATGACTTTATAACGGCATTGTGCTGGTACAATATCATTTGTTGCACTCAAAGTGCTCTGGATAATAATGCTCTATACATGGATCTAAGGTCTGGATAGAAGAGGAAGATATCAGAGATCTTAAATGTCGAGGGCTATCATTTGCAGTTATACTTATATACTAGTGGTAACCGTTTGTCCATGTGGAATCCGGTTTATTTTCTCGAGGTGTAAAAAGCATACTGTATTTAAGTTCAGTAATTCTTCGGTTTAAGTTAGGTTATGTTCTTTGCGGGAAGTTGTTTACGCTAACGCAGGTTTATAATCGTTTCTCATTATTTTGATCAATAATAATTCTGATCTGGAAACACATAAAACTTAGCGGCAATTGCATATATTGCCGCTAAGTTTTAAAAATAATGAAGTTGATATTTCTAATAATAAAAATAATTTGTAACAAAATTGTTACAAGTTAACTCGTGTGGCTTTTGAGTACTTCCGACTTTTAACCTTCTTTTTGTTAAGTAACATAGTTATAAACTAAAATAAACAATTCTAAGCAAAGTTACTCCTGCATTTGCACTTTTAGTACAAACTCAATCTTTAGTAAGACTCGGTAATAAGCTGCTTCAGTGTCTTACAGAAAATGGACTCAGAATCTTCGTGTTAAATTCGAGTTGAATAATCCTTTATAGGAAACGGTTTTATTTTGCTATGTTTTGTACTTCGCTGTAGTTCATTTTGTTGTATAGTCTTTTTAATAGAATTAGGTTACAAACAAACTTATAGCTCGCATAATAGGACGCAGTCCATCGTAACTTTCGCACATAATATTGTAAGTTGATATTAAAATTTATCGTACTATACCTCGCTGGCCTGACGGGTTTGCATGTACTTAGTTATATTGAGATTGACATGTTTTATCAGAAAGCAAGCTTGCCTTAACTTCGCAATTGCCAGTAAAGTCTTCATTACAAGATTTTTTGTCATTTAGCCAATCAGGCTTACCTACTCAATAGATTCAATTTCCATACCAGTGTGCTATGAAATATTAACAAACGTACAAAATGTCTGCCGCATCTATTCGTACCTAATAACATAGTATATATTATTTAGTACAAAACTATTATACGACTAAATATAATTTCCATATTGTATTACGTTGGCGAGGAGCCGAATTGTTCAATATTTTATGTCACATTACCATATTCGGGCTCGGTAGCTTTGTTTTATGAAATAGATAATTACGTTTAAAGTGCTTCTATTATGTCGTCCTTTTGTTAGTGTATTTGACAATTTGCATACGATCAATGTTTAGATAGGGGAAATATAAGAATGTTAGGTGGTTTTTGAGAAACCATCACACCGGCCGAGTCTCGTGTTATACTGTCCAAATTTTGACTAGTAGATTTCATATACTAAAAAACTTTCCTAAATTAGCGCCTACGTTATAAAAGAAATCCTCTGTTCACATCTCAATCAAGTCTGTTCTGTTCAAGGCTCTGCAATAATTTGAACATGTGAGCCGAAACAACGCTCAGTCTACGATCCTTATACCTATAACCTAACTGTGTGTGAAATGTTATACACAATATCATATCTAGCGATTATTCTACATCCATAAACAATGTTGTTTTTGGTAAATCCACAATCGTTCGGTATCCACTTCTTACACAGCCCGTTTCCAGTTTTGCCAGTGCAAAATTTTGAATGAAATTAAGATATTGCTTGCAACATTTATCATAGAGCTTATCTCTTTGCGTTTGGTTTTTGCTCAGAAGCCATTTATAACTTTTTAGGGTTGTTATTAGTATTGTACTTGGAGAGTTTTTGGAGAGTGTGAGGGTGATGACGTAACAGTTGTGACGTCATCGCGAACTTTAGGGCTCCGTTTTCCCGTGGCCTACTTTTTGTAATGTCACCTGTCGTGTGGAAACGACGACGGTGTGAGAGTCGGGTGCGAAATGGTTACTAAACTTAGGAATTGATTGTCATTGTAATATTTTTTTTTAGAAGTTGTAGAGCTTTATCTCTACGGCAATATGGTGACGTAATGGATGTCAAAACATAAACATCATGTTAGTATTACAAAAGGACTGAATTAATTAATTTATCTGCCTTACATATTTGGAATGTTCAGTGCTTTCAGTACCAATTTCAATATACAATGTCGATAATATAACAACTAAATAGAAAGAAGAAAGAAAGAATACACACATGTTCGTTTCAAGTTAACATTAGTCTTTAAGCTTTGTAATTGAATGCTACTTGAAACGAACATGTGTGTATTCTTCCTTTCTTCTTTCTATTCTACCTGTGTAGTTTAAGTAACCAGATTTGGCGTCTGCCATCTGACCTCCGCTACAAAGGGATAGATAACAATATAATGACAATGTTTGTAAACTCTCATACAGCTCTCCCTCATCTAAAAACCGCCGATTTTGTCCGGGTCTGCAGATTTGACACGCAGTTCATTTAGCAGCATACCCACAGTTCCCACACCGATAGTCGAGCCTAAACAGATAATTTCCTAATCACTTAACAATGAAATCAAAGCTCACTGAACAATTGAACCCCATAGTTCCACTTCCAGCTCATATAAGTGAATTAATCTTACGCGCTGGCGAGCCGAAAACCAATTTTTGGGGCACATCCTGGCTCCGCTGCGGTTCTGGCTTGACACGTGACGAGGGGCAACAGTTACTTAGTTGTGCTTACATACAGACTAGTAGTGCGTAGGATTTTCTAGTAAATAGGTAGCGAATGATATTATATTTGAAGGCTTTTTGTGACTGTTTTAGAAAAAAATATCTATTGGTTATGTACTTTTGGAGTTTAACTTAGATGTCTTTTTAATCATGTTTTAATATTCGTATTAGCATTAGTCATACAGCTATCGCTGTCTTATGAGAGATGTCAAAATGTAGTTAAGATTCTAAAACATTTCTTTGAACACTGAACATCTAACTATTCTCTAAATCAAATAGTTTTCAAAAGATTGGAGAATAAGAAATTGCATAATTCCAACCAAACGATGCCCAATGCTGACTTTAGGCCTCTCCAAAGATTGATCTACTGATTTAAGACTAACCACTAGCGATGATGGGACCATGCGAAGTGGAAGGATTATAGCAGGAGGGCGGCCCTGGTCTCTAAGATGAAAGTCTTGTATCACAAACTGGACGATGATGATGATGAGGATGACTGATTTTGCGACCTCCGCCTTTTACAAGATTTAGTATAGATTCTCATAATGATATTGGTTTGTTTTGGAGGACTATTTGCAAACTGTGCTTTCTCGTCACTCTGTCCGTATGTCAGTTCGTTAGTTGAACTTGTAACCGCGGCCTCCGCTTTTTGCCAGCGATATAATAAATTATGTAAGGTTGTTATTGTCTCTAGATGGTATCTTAACTTGGTGGTCCATTTGCTCAAGTCCCCACGTTTTGTGCTGTTATTTATAAATGCTCCCGCTCTTATGCCGTGAATAACGTAGCCTCTGGATGTTTTAATTACGCTGTTTTGGATGTTAATGGAAATCTGCTATTGTTTATTTGGGTAGAATTTCTTTTTTTGGTTTAAATAGCTTCGTTATGGGCTGCTTTGAGTAGTAATATTATATGTAAAATCAGGGCCATTATCTAGAACAGTGTTTGATCTATCGCTTTGTAAAATGGCCGAATATTTTACTCTGTGATGAACAATTATTGACCAATTATTTTAGTAGTTGTATCTAGGGCAAGCTACTGAAGTTTTTGTAGATCACTGTTGAACATAGGCCACTTCTAATTTGCGTCACACTAGCATTGTGCGGCAAAACGGGGATTTGATCTACTAAACCACGGGTAGGCATAGTCGAGTTTTATACGTCTTTCGCAAGATACTACATATTTGGTTTCTGTGTCTTCCTTAATCGTTTGTTGCGACAGCCACGGAATGCAGTGAGGGTCATTTCGTATTCTTATTATAAAACATTTAATTATTATAAAACAGAAAAAATCTACGCTAGCTATATAACATCTATCGAGTAACTTTTTCAGTTTCGTTCTCATGTTGGTGACGTTTAAAGTGGCAATGACGGAAGACAGAGCCGGTGACAACGTGCGAATGGAAAAACTTTTACTTGTTCCCAAACTTGTGTGTTTGACAACTACTGTTCAATCGTTATAGTGTTTTCTTACTTATAATGCTATAGGGATGATGTTGGAGTAAAAATCTCTAAGAAACGTAGAATATTTACGTTATTAATTTGTAACTTGTAAACGATCGGAAAACGGGAGGCGGTCTGATGCGGGTGGCTTAAGAGCGATGTTTGTGGAAACCTTGAAATAAGCCAATGTCCTGCATTAGTCGTCTCTAGGCTAGGCAGAAGCGATCAGAATGCTTCAGTCATTGTGACCTCAGTAATTGATAATTGTAATAATAAATAGTTTCTTTTTCTGTAACAAAAAGGTACTTAAACATAATTTTGAGACCTTCTAGTAAGTGTTAAAGACCTAAATTATGACTAACTTTAGCTCTTCTTAAAATATGCCATTGACGGTGGTAAGCAGAGTAGAGTTCTGTGAGAGCGATTCTAGCTATAGATAATAATAAAAATATAAATAATAGGTCATTGTAGGTCTTTAAATTACATCCAAATATAATAACAGCTACCAGACCGGACATACAATCTGAACTTTCAAAAAACCTTTTTCATTTTTCTTTAAAATTAAACACCTATATTAATGGCGGTAAAATATTTTTGCAGCAATATTGCAAATATATCAAGATCATCGGGGGCTTCGAAGTTTTCTGGTCCATATCTTAGCCTACTACATGAACTACGCAAACAAAGCTTGTAATATAATAACCATTTCTCCTCAGATTTCATCTTCCCTAGTATTTACTTAAGCTTAAATTATCACATGTAGGAAACCAGTGTCCACAAGCATGGCAATTATCAGTACAATTTAGCGCTATGCCTTCCCTTCTGAACGGTGCGACATAAAGTTGCGACTTTATTACAACTTGCGATTATGCGCGAGGCCTTTTTGAATGTAATTTAGCGGGGACGCACGCTGAATTTTAATTGTCTTAGTTATCAGGTGCGTTGTCAAGTGATTATGTATTTTTATTTGGTTTTTGGGTGGGCGTTTAATGTAAGTACCTATGTGAAAATGTTTTTTGAGAAACGCTGCGCTAAAACATTCCAATGTTTATATTCGAGGATTACAAGAGATGATTCGACATGAAATTATGAGTTTTATTTTAATAACATGATATCATTATTTTTTATTTTACATTAAAGCCGTACAGCCTATTTAAATGAATGTTATGATTGTTGTCTGTTGTTTGTTTTAAGAGTTATAATTTTATTCTACTTTAGAGGTTATAGATTGTTTTATCGAATAGTAGGTATTTAATATGGTTGACTATACCCATAAAGAACAATGGCCAAATATCTATAGGAGCTGTACCTGAACTTTTTTTCTATGTACATTAACAAACTATAGTGCGATTTGTTTGTATTTATGTCTTCAACACTATTCCGTCAGAAAATGGCACGTAAGAAGCCAGAATAATTTAATATTTATAAAAATACTTTGAAGGTTAGAATTTACAAATAAGTTACCAAATAGGTTTCAACAGTTTTAAGCTCATCAAAATTATTTAATAATGTTTTTAGGTATTTCGTTTGTGAATAAATATAACTCTTAATGTATTTTATCACAAAAAATGCAATAACAACCATAGAACGTGTACCTACCTGTTATAAAAGACATTAAATACTACCTACTGATATCTATTTTGCAAATAATTTACCTACTGTAACCAAATATGATGGGATTAGGTAGGGTCTTGTTTATATATGAGTAGTAAAGATCTAAAATCGCATAAAAGAACGTATCACAATTCACAACCTCACAACAAACCATCAACAAGCGCAGTGGATCGCAACTGTCATTAGTGTCAATCGATATCAAGGAACCGTCAATCAATAACAAATCACGTTTCGTTATACGCTTATTAGCAAAATGTTGATGCAATTTTTACTTTTGTCAAGTTTTCTATTTTATATAATGAAATTATTTAAATTATTGTGATATTTACTTATTAAGTGAAATATTTTACCGCTACTTAACTATTCAAAATGAAAAAAGGTACATTCTGATTGCAACAAAATGTACGATCATAAAAAAATGAATATCTTTATTTCTATGCTTTTTTATGAGATATTTTTAACTGTTTATATAACTCTGCAAAATTACGATTTTTTTCATGTATATAACATATGTGTACACGCGCAGGTACGATTTGGCCAATGTTCTTTACTTACTCCGTTGACTCTGTGACATTACCCTCGAACAATTTTCACCATATATTACTAGTAAATAATTAACTTAAACCTACAGGCACAGAGTCATTGAATGAGATTGATATCAAGTATATAGTCATGCTTCGCCTTGTCGCAGTTTAATGTTTACGACATCTTAATCTTACAATTTAGTCGCAACAAAAAGTCGTTAGTCTGCAATCACTTGAGCGATAACGAGTCGGAGACGCTTCGTCATCTCCGGCCACTCGCGGCTTGGAGCGTCGCCAGGGCACGAAGTGCTCAGATTTTAAACTGTGATCCCATTAATACTGTAGTGCGATTTGTCGCAAGTTACTTGCAACTGATCGAGTTACGTAGACTTACGTCTTTATCAGAAATGTAACCAAGGGTATATTATGGATGGATATAAATTGTATAGCCATTTATTGTACATATTTAGAGATTCTAGAGAATTATTGCTACAATTTTAAATAGGAAAGACTCAAAACTCCCAGTATATTTTCGTTTAAATTAAAATTAAACTAATATAGAATATCAACAAGTTTCCCACACACAAACATATGCAGGCATTAGAATTCAGACAACCCTCTTTGTAAACCAAGTGCGTACTATGATTGAGGACAGCAATAACTGAGACAAGCTTGCTCGTAAATTTCTAAGAAAAATATCACTGAAACTGCATTATGCATGTTGCGTTTATGGAGTGCGAGCGTGCACGTTATCACACGATTTTACACGAACCCCTTCCTTCCCTAACATTTACGACGTAGGCCTGAACGCAGAAAGAACAGCCCGATAGGGCAGCAGCGAATAACTTTAATAGCAAAGTATTTTCGACCTTATTTCTAGTTGATGAAGGTCATAAATCGCTTGAGAGCTTCCAAAAAGTTGCATGCTTAACTGCATGGGGTTGTATGCATTTTGTTTTATATGATAAGGTTCAAAATCCTTTGACACTGAAATTTCTCGCCTCTGTTGCCGCTGCGTTCTATGTGAGTTGCGTATCGCAAAGATTAGGGACGATAGCAATGCTATCTCCCCATGGGTGTCGTATGAAGCTATTAAGGGCTCATCTTGTAGATAAACAACACCTTTCAGCTTGGTAGTTTTGAAAGTTGGTGTAAAGGTGATAATCGAGGACTTGGTCCCTCGAGACGGACTTGTCTTGCGGGTTAAGTTTGATAAATAAGGGTGCATTTGCACGCAGCCTTTTCTATCGGATGAGGGCGAGATCAGAAAGTCTTGAAGAGCATAAATCGGCTGGTATATCCTACGAGCGACAGATGAAACGTTGGTAGACTAATCTTGATCTAAAAAGAAAAGTATTTACGTATGACGTAGTGGTGTAAGCGGTCGCCTTGCCGTTCAGCAATACGCCGTGTGTTTAAGATTTGATCCCTACGCTCATAGCGAGACTTGGCTTACCGTTCGTAACAGATCGGAAAAGTTATGCAATGCTTGCACAGGTCACCACTTGGATAGGTGACGGAGTGTAGCATTTACATCTGAGCGCTACCGTGCTTCGGAGGGCACGTAACGCTCTCAGTCCCGGTTCTTGCCTAAGGATCGTTAGGCCATGTCGGAGGCTCACGGGCGGTCTGAAAACTCCAACACCAGAGTTGGCCACACACTCTCACGAAAAACAATACAGACAACACGAAACTACACATTGTGTTATCAACAAAAGTACTTCGTGTCCAATGATTGAATGTTTGTACAGACCTCCGCGACACATCTTCTCATCTCACACGATCTGTTTTAGTGAAAGAGTAGGTATCTTTAAAAACATGCTTCAGGCACTGGGCTCCCGTTACGAGTTCGTGGATTTGATCTCTGCTATATTCTCTTGCTATACTACCTTCGTAAATCTATTCATTTTATTTAGCTAGAGGGGTTGCTACTGTTGCTAGCAATTTGCAAGCAAAATTGCTCAAAGGCAGCGGGTGCATAGGTACTAACATCAAAATATATTGTTATTTTTTCAAATATCATGAACATCAAGGGTAGGGTACTTTATTGTATACTTACTTTAAATTCTGCCACAGCTTTAAATAATTGCTTGTAGATAGATACTATGATAATATTGAAGATAAAAGAGACCTCTGAGTTTGTTTTGACTGTTTCTTCTCAGAGTAAGTAGGAAACACCGGCCTCATCTAGCTCTAAAATATGACTTTGTTCAATAGCTTTTTTGTAAAACCTATGAACAAATAAATAATTTTACTTTGACTAGTACATATAGAAAAACAATCAGCTTTATTAGGAAACTTCAAGTTTCAAAGTTAAAAAAATTAAACACATTATAATTTATTTTAAAAATTTAAAAAAGAAACAACATTAGCAAATTGTCTGAACCACATTTTCGCAATAATCGCATCAGCGGAACAGTACCTTAAGCAGTGTCAACGTGTAATGGATACATTTAACAGGAACTTGCAATTTATGCAAGAGTTTCAGCATAAATTTCGTCAGATGGCACTGAATACTCGGCGGTTTGGTCGTTTCTCTAACTTTAATATCTAACAGATTTTACAAGTGACAGTTTTTGGATACCTTCCATTTAGACTTATGAATCTGTGACAAGAATTACGGGTTCAACGTACCAACGTTGAACCCATAATTCTAGATCCCAAAGAGCTAAAATTTAAGTCAAAGTAAAGCACCAGCTTTACTTTGATTTAAATTTTAGCTCTGTATTGTTCGAAGTTTATTTCTAGCCTTATCATTGTTAAATGTATCATATAGTTTATATGTCGTAAATAAAACATTGAAAGCATGTCATGAAAATTGTATTAAACTAATCAAGACCAGCGTTGGCAAAACCATTGGTCGGCGACTCAAGGAACGTTTTCATAACGAGCATAATTATTATATTCGAACATGGATCGCGTTACTGACTGTCTGACAGACAAGCAACAGCCAAATCTATTAGGCGCAGGAAGCTGAAATTTAGCACTCAGGGATCCTAAGGGCGCCTTCAAATTAGCCGCAAAGAGCCGCGCGGCAGCAGCGCGTCTGCAGCGCTGCGGCCGCGCTGCATTGTAAATCTATGTAAATAAAAAACGCGCGATTGCAGCGCTACACCCCCGCTGCGGCCACGCATCATTTCATCGAATGACCAGTGACTGCGCGGGTATTTTTTCTACAAGTCTAAACATGAACGAAAATCAGGTTGAAGAGTTTATCGATGAGGTTGAACGTCGTCTAGCGATATGGGATTTGAGGTCCGACACGTACAGTAATAAAATTGAAAAGAAAAAGGCATCGGAAGAAATATGTCATAAATTTATTGAGAATTTCACAAACAAAACCGCAAGTGAAAAAAAATAAACATGTAAGTATATTGTTAAGAGTCCCTATCAATTATTCGGCCAAAAAATGGGAAAATAGACTTTTTACAGTGCTTCATCAGAATAACTAGACGTAATTTAATATTTCTACTGATGCACCACTTATAAGTCGTGTCTTCATCTAGTAAACCGACAAAAATAAATTATCATTTAGGAATATAAAATAAAAAAACCTAAATGAACACAACGCTTTCACGAAAGCACGAAGCACTTGATTTTTGTATTCCTTATTTAGCTCATTAATTATAGCGAAAAGGAATGAAATGAAATGAATTTATTTGCATAAATGTAGTAACAATAGGATATTATAGAAAATTGGTGCTGCACATTTACCATTTATATGGCATACAAATATATAAGGTAATTTTATATCTACATAATATATGTTAGGTATAACTTAGAAGCAATTTACATTACAATACACATTATTTATTCATCTAGAAATTATTAGATATGTCAAATGAAACACACATTTAATAACAACAACACGTAATGTTACCAAAAGTCTCTCTTCAGCACAAATAGTATTTTTGAAGGTTGTATTTTGTTTTCCAATATAAGTTTCTAAACGGTGAAGTAATTCGTAGAATAATTGTTTTCTTGACAATCTAAAGTAATTCTAAAATTGTTTGTCATTGTTGCTTTTACTTAATAAAATTCAGTTTGTTGAGTTAGGTATACAAAATAACGGCAAGGTTTTATTAAGTTTCTTTTTTTATTTTTGCATAGGGTTCCCACCAAGAACTTAGGGTCCCAAGCCAACCTCACCTGCAAGTGGTGCACCTGCCGATAAACGGACGAGGCTCTGGCAAACAAAATGTCCCAATAAGCGGCAATAGGCTCGCCACCTATTACGTGGGATCAAAACACTGGCGAAAAGTGGGCGTTTAATATGCCTCTGCCTACCCGTTCGGGTAAACAGGCGTGAGTCTATGTATGTATGTATGTTTTTATTTTTTAGCCAAAATCCTTTTTCGTTTTAATAGTAATACTAAGAAAAGTGTTTCTTCGTCGGAGTTCATCGTGAAACTAAATGTACAACACTACAAATCACAAACCTAGCGACAGCAGCGCGGCTGCAGTGCGGCCGCAGCGCTGCAGCCGCGCTGCCGTCGCGCGTCACGTTGCGGCAAATTTGAAGGCGCCCTAAGGCTGCACTAAGAAGGATTGTCCCGAAAATTTCACGAGAGCGGTCAGAAACAAATAAATAAGAAAAATGTGTGGCCGTAGCTGCGGCCTTACTTTAGTATTTATTATAAACCCAAACGCACACTAGTCTTGCAGTAGAAACCAATGTGAAAACAAGACGCGATCGATGTAGTTGAGGCTGGCCGAGGTTTGCAAGAATCTCCTATAATGCGGTTCAGGACCGACTTACTAAGCCACCACACCACATCGTCCAGTTTTGCAGCAGCAGGGCGTCTCCAAACTTCTTGCTCTAACCTGCATTCGAGCTGTGCGTCAGTAAATCAACTTTATACATAGGTAATTCTTCACTACCGCTAATAACATAATAAACCTTTAAAAATCGTCTTTACAAGATTAGTATGATTAATTGTTACAGAGTGTAATTCACAACTTTTTTAAGCCCGTCTGTAGCTCGGTGGCTTGTAACAATCTTAATTAGTTTTTACCCTAAAAATTCCGTAATTTAGTGACTTCGGAGTAATTAATCCGCGGAGTTACGGAGTTATTTTGCAGTTCGTTTCTTACTCAATGAATTATATTGAACGTAATGTAGACATCAAATTGAAGAAGAAAGGTATGGTCATTTTTGAGGAATGGTTTCACGTTTACATTGCATGAATGAGCAATGGTTTAGCTAGTTATGTTGCTATTGCTTGTACTGAGATTAACCTAAATATTCTTCTCATATTCGGATAACAAAACATGGAAGCATCTATCTCTAAATTGTTGAAATTGTAGCAATGCCTTCGATCTACAGAAAGTCACTTTCCAAACCAGAAATGTTAGCTCCCTGTGTATGCCAGCGAGTCTATATTATTTTTTTCAATTTTGTGCTATGTATGGAGAAACCTGTTCATATTTTTTTTTGTATAAAAATCGTGAAGCGGTTCACAGAATTCATCTAACTACCAAGTTTTAACTGTATAGTGCCGCAGTAGATCAAGTAGTTTCGGAATAAAGTGGGTATGATATACAGTCCGACACACAGACATACATGGATGAATCTACAAGGGTTCCACTTTCTTTTTGACATTGAAAAGGGGAGAAAGTTTTGCGCCACATAAATAGATGTATGCTGTTTGTTTATATCTCGCCTAAACAACAAATCACAAATTGTTTCTCTGAGGGTATTGAACTCAATTACGCTCAATCCACGGGGACTAAAACCAGCAATAAAATCTTTCAAACTAAATTTAATCTTGACCATATTAATTGTCTAACCGAACTTTAACCTTTTGGGTGGCACTCCACAAAGTTGCCAGTTATTTGGCTTTCGTAAACACTTGTTTAAGTTTCTTAGTTAAAAAGCGTCAGGAATGTTGTTAAAAATTTACACCGCACTTCGGTCGTGAAGTTTTTAATTAGGTGGTGGTAAGTTTCAGAATCAGGTTTTGGACTTGAATGCGTCGCCGCTTCAATGAATTTGCGGAAATCTTTGTGCGAGTGCCTTGAGTGGTTTTATTTGAGTTGTGGAATTAGTTGCTGCCTTTAATGTAGGGTCTGATCACCGTAGTACAAATGGTTTGAAGTACTTTGAATGTGTGATGATGTCAAGTGCAATATAGATTAGGACACGCTATGTAAATAGAGTAATACCATTGCAGTAGCGATTTGAGAGTTGAATGAAATTGTTAGCTGTACCTACTGTGTGTTTTTACTAAGAGATCCTTCTCGTGTAGTTCTATTTTTTTTGCTCAGATTTCTGTTTCCTTGTGGTCGTAACGTGACGTTACGAAGTCTATAAATTTTCTTAATAATTGTGGAAAAACAATATTTCAACGCAGATGGGTAAGTGAGATTATGAGCATTAGCAAAGAAATAAAATAATTTCTTAGCTACTCATAATCGTATTATGTATTTAGCTTTATAATTTAATGTTTTATCAGTTAGATTCATCGTATCTATCAAATTACTAAAGTGCCGGGTCCTGGAACATTGGCTTTAGAACGAGGCAAACATTCATAAGATCCCTGACTAGATAAGTTTCAATCTTACTTACCAAACAAAATCATCTCAGTTTCTGATTAATCTTTATATTTTATAACATTATAATATTATATGCATATAATGAGCAAACGTCAAAACCGAAAAAAGATCTCTGAAAATAGTAATTACCTCGGTAAATTAAAATCCGCATATAATAAGTTCAATCAAAGTCTATCTGTTGAACTATGAAAATAGCATACGTATTTACCTGTTTAGAAGGTACAACTAAGTCATCATAGGTTAGTAAGTAAAAACACAAAACTTACTCATAATATGTTAATATCGGTACAAAATCGTCCCGAAAGCACTCATATTTAGTGAACATCTTTATAGTAGCTCGTATATTTTTCCGATCTTTTTCACTTTTACGATAACACAAACATAATAAAGAGATTGACCAATCTCGTGGAAAATTAAATGGTGTCCATTCTCAAATAACCAGAAGGATATCGCGATAGGGTCCCGTAGGGTCATCGGGTTTAAGGGCCCTTTCCGTGGGAAACTCTTGCGGAATTTATCTTTTCTATTCGATTAATTATTTATGGTCTGATATCTATATTATGAAGCCTTTAAGACGCTGCCGAAATATTCGCTTTTATGGATATGGACTGCATGGATGGCGTAGCAGTGTAAGTGGTCGCAAAGCCGCCGCCGCTTAGCACGGTCGAATGTTGTGATTTCGAATCTTACAGGGAACAAGTCTCCAGCGCATTCTCAGCCAAGGTATCTCCATTCCTTCCCCATCCCTCTCTTCTGGACACTCCACTACCGATTCAAGACAGCCTCAATATCCTGGGTATAGACATAGGCAGAAATCTCAACCAGAAGAACTACATCGAGGGTGTCATCAAATCCGCATCTCGGAAACTCGGAGTCCTGAACAAGGTGAGGAGGTTTTTCACGCCGGAGCAGTTGTGTCTGTTATACAAGACCCATGTTCGCTCCTGCGTGGAATACTGCTCTCACCTTTGAAATGGCTCCGCTCAGTACTTATTGGACGCCCTCGATAGGTTGCAGCGGCGTGCTGTCCGTATCATTGGGGATCCAGAGGCCACTAAGACTCTTGAGTCACTGTAATTACGCAGAGACGTGGTCTCAATGGCTGTCTTCTACCGCATTTATCACGGTGAGTGCTCCGAAGAGCTCTTTCAACTAATCCCACCCTCTCCTTTCCTATCCCGATTGACACGTACTGGTTTAAGGTGCCACTCTTACACGGTAGAACAGATACCGTCACGCACCAAACGGTTCGGCGCCTCTTTATCACTGCCGTACCATTAAGATGTGGAACTCTTTATCAGCCCACGTGTTTCCCTCCAGTTATGATCCTGGGTCCTTTAAGCGGGGCGTGAAAAAGCTTTTCTCAAGGCCGTCAAGGTGAGGGCCATCATGCCATAATGCCATGCTGGCTGCTGGGATGATGTCCATCACTATGGGACTTCACTGACTGCTTAACATCAGGCAGCATGGAGTCAATTTGTTCGGCAGAAAAAAAAAACAACTCTTTGTTGCTCGATCTATCAATTATTTCGGATTTGGGTGTGCGTTAGTCTGTGTCCATTGGTACAATGTTTGTAAAGTCCCCCGCTAATCAAAATTTATTCCTATCGGCGGATTGCGAGGGTGACTAAAAAAGCATATTTCTATTTGCCAATAACGGTAGATTAGTATATTTGTTGACTACTACGTGGTTAATTAATGGTCCCGGATTCGGTGTCCGGCTGGCTTGATTGGTTTCCAGTTTTGAATTATCAAATTCTCGGTAACGACCTTCTCGGAAAGTGGAGGAAGTTTTCCAAGAAAGTTTTATTGGTTTTTATTAGGCTTCCGTACCCAAAGTAATGCTGATTGTCCGCTGACCACCAATATGTCTGTTTGACAACGGACAACGTCATGACACTCATGAACCATTATGAGAGAAAAGTTGCAATTTGCACATAGTGTATATTTGTCTATTGCCGCAACAAATAATAAAAAAACAAGATTGCTGAATATCTAAGGATCTACTGTAACATGAATATTGAAATGTACAAGATATGTATTTCAGAGAGGCATAATGTAGAATATAACAACACGCCATACTTACTTATCAGTAGTAAATACTTAGTCCTCCTCTCTGCTCCTGTTGACGAGAGAGGAAAACATCGCGAGAAAATCTACATAGATAAAAAATATGTTTGATGATACATCCTTATCTATTTTATTAGGGTTTTCAAGTAAATATGATACCCGAACCTAGCAGTACACCAGCCGCTTATAAAACCCTTAATAACATTAATATTTATAAAAAATAAACCTACACTATTACGCCGCACCGCAATGCTATAAAATTCACTAAAGCATTTTGTAAATTATTCTCAAAGAGAAAATGGCGGTCCATAAAAATAATAAAAAAGTATTAAGTTAAAAAACGTAAGCCGAGAAGAGCATAAAAAAGGAAGAATCGTAAATAAAGTCGCAAGACAATACTATGCAAATACGCTCGCTGGTCGAATGGTCGAATATAGTGCGAAATATTAAGAGTATTGACTGTCAACGGCTGTGTTCACGTTGGTGAAAATAACATAACATAATTTTACACCTTTATCCCCGAAGGCAGAGGTGTATTACACACCCACACTTTGCCAGTTATGTTTCGGTCCCGATGTACGAGCCTATTACCATCTACCGGGCACATTATAAAGCGAGCAACAATTAAATTTTTTTTAATACATACGTAACTTCGAAAAGTCAGATGTGTGTGCCCGGGGTACCTGGGGATCGAAACCCGACCCCATGGTCTCAGCAGTCCTGTATGTACACTACTGGGGTATTGCCGCTTCTGGTGAGAATAATTGTCAATATAATTGTTTCTACCTGCTCCATAGACCAGTTGAAAGACAAACAGACTGTTTCTTAAGGGATCTCGGGATTCGGGCCTATGGCACATACCACTGGGTCTTCGCTGTCATTTGTGGCTTTAATTATTAAGCCGTCGATCCTGACTGTCATGCATGACGTTCAAATAGACATCCCCTAGGCTTCCGGTAGTCGTTTTGTATACCCAAGGTCTTGGTTACAGTGTACACGTGATGGGATCGTGATAATATTTGTCACAGACCGCTATATTTCACAATCGTTTCAATAATGAATTGTAATTTCACTCTATCGGGTCAAGCTAAGGTCAATATTTCTTATTAGCACTCCAGTTGGAGTACTTAAGATACTTTAAATTTTAGTTAGTAAATTGTAAACGATACTACAATCTGCATTTTGCTAACTTCAGCTGTGAAATGGCGCATATTCATATATGAATACTTTATTACGCGTTGGAAATAAAAGTTGCAGTATCAGTTCATACATTTTTATAGACCTCTATATTTGTTACGTTTATGCAGCATTTTACCGACGCAACAACGAATTTTAATATTTGTTTCTAACACATCACTTTCTGTACTTTAATATCCTCTTTGTTACTTACCTCACACAAAGAACAAAAGCACTCCACCAGATCGCAGCTTCACTAAATTTGTCAAAGATTAAACTTCCCTATTCATCGCCATACTATACTGGCAACACTACAGGGGAACACAAAGGAATTTCAAGCGAAACTTTTAAAAAGTCGTCCGCGTGAACCCGGCCTAACATAAAGCGAGAAAAGCCAAAACATTTCGCAAGTCGGCGACATAAACACGAAGAGCAATTGATCGAGTCGACAAAACGACTTATTTATGCACCATACTCTGCCCATAAACAGACCACACTTAAAGACGATTGTATTGCGATTTTAAAGGTTTTGGACAATTTTTCGGCTGATGCAGAAGCGCTATTACTTATGACTCTGAGACCAAACCCATTCCATTGATGAGTCGTTTGACTTTCTTCAATAATTTCAGTGTTACTTATTTGTTGATAGCAGTGACGTGTTAGCTATGTTAATTTTTTTTAGGATTGAGTCATATGCGTTAGTACTTGCAAATTAGAATGTGATACCGTTCGTGTGGGAGATAAGATGACAGAGGCAGTGAAATCGTAGCTCCTTAAAAAATAAAATGGAACATTTTTCCCGATCCCGTGAGAATTTCGAAAAGTTCCTTCCTAGTGCACGCTTACGATCCCTACGGAGCTCATATTGTAAAGTTCAACATCTTGCACCGAATGGTTTAGTCAGTAACGCAAGATTTTTATGTATACGAATAATTGCATTATGATCGGTCCATGCGTTAATAAAAAGTGAGGGCAGAGCTGCGTGCAGCCTCTAGTTTTATTTTAAAGTAGAATCTTGATGACTCTTAGCTACAATACATAAAAATCTTATAATTTCATTGTATTTTACGTCTTTTTATAGCCATATTCAATAGATTACCTCTTAAGAAAGAGTCCTTACAAAAAGGTCCAAAACTATTATTTAGCGATCGAAAGAAAATAGATTTCTAAAGCACTACAATATCCACTTTACTTAAAAATCGAGTGATATGGAGCGAAGACCCTTATGAGCTTACATCATTAACTCTCAACATATAAGACATAATTCTATTTTAAGATACAGGTTGATCCAGAAAATAAATAACCTGGTGAATGCGTGTGGGCAGTATTTATCGTCGGCACTTCGTCTGGGGACGAGCAATGAATCACGCTGTATAAGGCACGCGATCCTACGTTTTGGTGTTGATGGATTTATCCATGTTCATACTGCCGAATGGAAGCCTGTTTTGATTTATCAAAGCCCCGAGCAAGACCGATGGTTGCCGCAGATTTCGGGTAGATTAGATACTGCGGTCAGCCGAGCATAACCACTTAAAGCCTCTAACACTTACCAGAACTGAATCTCATAGAGTCTTCTAAAATATAAACCATACATTTCATGTAATATGTTTTTATTACTTTTCGAAAACAAACTGCTATTTAGTCCTTTATTTTAGATTGTTAAGTTAAACTACAACCAAGGTTTCATAATTACATTTTTCCTAACTTCAGGCAGTCCTTCCCTGAACACGGGACCACGTTCTTCTAAAGCGACCGAAACGACGGCTAATAGTGAAAATATCATATTGAATCCTAAGTGTCGTAATAACTTGGATATCTAATAACTCAGGGGCTTCGAATATGACTGACCCTTAGGGCATAAAAATATATTAAGCTAGTGATAAAGCAAATAAAAATACATTTAAATACTGATCATAATTGGGTCTGCGAAAAGAAACCATAAGTCATATACATAACTAAAATAAACTTTTTAAATTCATATTTGTATATGATTTGGTCTTGATTGCGTTACATGTCTCACTTGTCAGTGTAACATGTTCTGTGTTGTATGAGCTAGGTATATATATATATATTGACTGAAGTCGTCCGTATATGGGACTACTAGACCGCACGCAGCGAAGATCGATTGAGAGATAAATAACTATCTACTAGCACTAATGGTACAACTGTTTGATTCGACATTAAGATGTTACGTTGTACAATCATTGAATTATGCAATAGCTATTGCAAATTTTCGTGATATTCTTAATAAATATCCTTCTTAGAAACATAGTTGCAATCTACCTTAGATTGCAACTATGTGTCTGATATTTTCATTCTCACATATTATTATGTCTCTTGCTTCTTCTAATCTCATCCTTGGTTTGTCTTAAAATTCCTATCATCTGGCCAAAAATGACAGACAGTCAGACTATTTAATTGAATTCTGGACTTTTTTTCAGAAAAACCGCTGAAATATAATATTTGCCCAAAAAGTTTATAATTTTACAAGTATTTTTCGAAGTGCAGGATTTTTGCAAGGTATTTCGATGAGCACTGTGTATGAAGGAATATCATAATACAACCTTTTATAAGTTCCCAAAAAAACCTGCATATACATTTCTTCAGACTCCAATCACGGGAAGCTTGGCAGGCGCAACGGAGCACGATTTTTCCGTCCCAACGGTGACAGTTTCATTAAAGTCAGCCAACCATGTTCTACATTTAGAAGTTAAATAGTCTGACGAACTGGTCGAGATAAATCTACTAAAATATAGCCTTACACAAAATTGGACGGCAAGTGATGTTGTAATTTTTTTGGTAGCAAGGGTAGTACTAACTGAAGATTTATGAATGAAGTCTGAGGTAAACGCCCGTACCATTTGGTTAGTGTCATAATAGTGTCTGCTTCAGTGACTACTGGACCAGTGCGTAAATGTGGCAAGATAAAGTTGTGTGTACCCGCAGCTAGGAAAATTTGTGCATTTTGACCACCTCTGATCATCAGAAGTCTTACGAATTCCTGACAGGATTTGACTGTAAGAAGTGCTCAAGTGTACCTTCTTGTTTTTATTTGCCAACTGAGATGAGTTATTTTGCAGAACATGCTATTTCTTCAATCATCTTAGTTGTGTTGTAGAGTATTATTATAATAAAGCAATATTTACAGCAGACTGCCTCCGTGGTCCAGTGGAGTCCGTATGCGACTGCTGATCGGAGGTTCCGGATTCGATTCCCGTGTCGGGCAAAAGTGTTACTGGGTTTTTCCGAATACTCAGTAGCAGCCCGGAGTCTGGTGATGTGCCCGGTAACGGCAATAGGCTCGCCTTTTATTACGTGGGACCTAAAAATTCATGGCGAAATGTGGGTGTAACATTAACACTTCTGCCTACTCCTTCGGAGATACAGGCGTGAGACAATAAATAAAAAATATATATTTACAGCATTTTTTGTGATAGGTAATTAGGTATAATATGCCTTAATTTATGTAAACTACTATTTATCGTTGTAAACGATAAATAGTAGTTGTAAACGCTTGCACAGGTTACCACTTGGATGGGTGACCGTGTGTGGCATTTACATCTGAGCGCTACCGTGCTTCGGAGGGCACGTAAAGCTGTCGGTCCCGGTTCTTGTCCAAGGATAAGGATCGTTAGGCCATGGCGGAGGCCTTCGGGCGGTCTGAAAACTCCGACACTAGAGTTGGCCACACGCTCACACGAAAAACAAACAACAATCGTTGTAAATCTTGTAAATACCTATTCCTGTGTTTTTCATAGCAGACAATAATAATTTAACTATTTTCAGGCACTCTGCATTGTCAAATCTTGCCAAATAATAAAAAATAAACTTTTCTTTTGTAACTCGATTGAACAATACGTACGATGAGTATGCAACACCAAGTATTATATTCAAAACTAACAAAATGAATAGTATAGTCTCTTGCACAACATTTGAAATCAATTAAATAAATAAATTTAGAAATGTGGCAACAATATCCATTAGACTAGTTTCCTATTTTTTGTGGCTTTGAAACAGATATAGATGGAACAGTAATATTTACAACAAATATTTTTCTGGATGTTCTCTGTTCATAAACTGATTTATATCAAAATTTTCTATTGGAAAGGGGTGACAGTAAGGTTGGTCACATCTAAGGCTTAAGACGTCCCCCCGCCGCGCCATGGCATCTCCACGTTGTCGTGGTGGGGGTCTCAGTAACCGTGGCTTGGACACCCGCGGTGAAGCTAAGAGGGATCCCGGGAGTGGACGCTTCACGTGGGCTTGGCTGAAGCTTGCGTGGGATGCGTCCATAGGTGCGGGTGCGGGGGACAGTTCTGTCTGTCCCTCGCAGTCGGGCGCGGTCACGGGAGGTAAGGCGTGTCGGTGTTGCGTTGCCGCGCGCCCTATCTGCCGCGACCAAATGGGGGCGCACCATTGTTGCGTTTCGGTGGGGCCGCAGAGGAAGAGGAGATGCGGTGTTGCCAGGTTGCCGTCCTCCCTATCCTCAGCGGCCGCTAGGTGTTTTGGCGGCGGAGCCGAACACTTTCATCCGCCGCCAAGGGGGTTTTGTTCGGGGCCCGCCTGACCATCTGGCGGGCCAATACCCGTCGCAGGGTAGGGACGAATGCTTCGGCGATACCCGACCCTCCGACACACGGGTACATGAGGAACACGGGTTTGTTTTTAGTCAGTAAGAGTCTGACAGTCCCCTTCGCCCTTCCTCCAGGACGGAGGGACTCCATGAGGATTTTCCAACCCGACACCAAAAAATAAAAGGCCTAAAGACGTCCACTACTGAACAAAGGCCTCAGGCACTTCATATAGGCCGATCTTTTAATAAAATAATTTATTCGTAAGTTCAGCAAAAAATAATAAAAGATTACTCAGTAATCTTATCATCATTCTTTTGGCGAATTCATTAATTTTGTATCGTTCGATGGATGTTGAATTTTTGGAACTCTTAAATAAAGTATTATTGTTTGAAGTATTCCTGGAACACTTAATGGGATGAACCCCTGCTGTTTGCAATAATTTTATTTAAATACATTTTTATAAATCTCTGTAGGTACTGAGAAAAATGGGGCAAATCGATTATTAAGTTCTTGTGATAAGCTTATATAAAATTCATGTCCCAATAGGAAGATTTAATGAATTTTCGTAAAACTGCACATTGTTTCCAGAGTGAAGAAATCTCATTGCTTTCCAGAATATTCACCTGTTATATTGTTCCATCACCGATTAGCAACCAATAATTTCCAAGTCAATTTATCACACGAAATATTGTTAACATAATAATATTTTGCTGTTCTGGTTTACAACATTTACTTGACTAACACCAATATCTACCTTCTGAACGTTCCAAGGCCCCTGAAGGCAGTAGATTCACCTTATCGAATTTCAAAGGTTTAAATGACAACTGGATGTGAGGGTTTAAGAGCTTCCCAACGGTTACGTTATATGACCTTTCGAAGACCGAGGTGTCATTCAGTATGATATGAGGAACATCCAGTGTAATTTTGAAAGACTATATAACTAAACTTACAAATTTAGAGGCTATGTCATGATATATTTAAAAAATGTGACAGTAAAACAAGTTTATCTTTCACGATTTGTAATTATTATATAAGGAATAACGTATTTATTTTAAAAGTATAGGTGAAATAGTTTTATTTCTCCCAAAGTTTCGGCGTCAGTGTCATATAGGCGATACAGAAGATAAATTATGTTTATCTTTTCATTGATAAGTAAAATGAAGTCTTCACAAAATTTGGCCACTGCTTCGAAAAAGCCTTGGCCGTGTAAAAATAAATTTTAGGTCCAAGACAAAAACACTATACAGTTATCTCTAAAACTCTAAAGTATTCATGGAAACTTAAGTTATGCTAATACTCTCAGAAACAAGATTTCTAAGCATGGCTTAAGTTTTCGAATCATTTTATCCAACAGAATACAGGTCTTGCCTACAATTTATTCTAAGTAGAGAGATTTATATTCACAACTACTGTTGGTGTTCTGCCTGCTACAATATCAAAGGGCAACTTTTTTATTAGCGGAAAAATAAAAAGAGTTCCTTTCGTACAGTTTTTAACTCAAGATTTTTGGGCGCTTGAAGAAGTTGTTCAAGAATTTGGAATTATAAAAATGTTTTTATCTACTCTAAAGTATCTTTGGATATCTTGTTTATTTTGAGCATATTTTACGAGATTTCTTGTTGAAGTTTTACTAGGTCAAAGTATTGTGTTTTGACGGTGTTGTCCTAATGTATGTATTTTTGTCTTTCAGGTAAGTTGGTTTACTTCTTGGCCCTGGTTACTTAGCCGTACCACGTAAGTAGTATTAAAAAAATTATTACTTTAAAAAATATGGTAAGTACTAAGTCATCTCTCTACCTGCCATGACAAACTAAATTCGATTCCCTAATGGGAGAACAATTTGTGCGATCCAAAAGAGTTACCATAATAAGAAAGGTAGTTTGCATTCTTTTGCAACTCGCTAAAAGTGATAGTATAAAATGTATAAAAGATTTAGTAGTAGAACTATGAAATTGCTTTAATCTTATCTTCTACACGATCGATCCAATCACAATTCACGTGAAACTGGTCCTTTTTCTGTTCATTAGCAAATGTATTTGTTCTCCTAATACATAAAAGAGGCATTTTTCTTTATTTCTATGTTAAATGTCTTTATCCAGTTCAGTTGTCACATTACCATTTCCTTTCCAACGCATTGTGCTAACATATTTTTTTGATTTTTATCCAATTCTTATTATACGAGCCTTAAATGATCCTATAATTTTAACACGTACTAAATCCAATATTATTACTTACAGTAAACATTTCATAATCCACCTTAACAGCAGAATTTAAGGTCTATTATTGCCCGGCTTTATGACCCCATGGAAGGCTGTAAGGAGTATCATTACGTATTCAAATTTCGTCATAAGTACAATAATATTCCATAAACATAACAATTTTATTATATGATACATGATGTCATGAGAATGCTCTATTATGTGTATGGGTACAGTAAAATTTATGGTAAACTTACACAGTCGTTTTGGATATATTTTTTAAGATACTTACCTACTTCGATAGTTTGTGGAAGAGGCTGACATCATGCTTTTGCAGGTTACTATTATGTCAAAAACTGTGTTTTGAAATTTTTTCTACAAATATTTACTGGTAACGTTGGCAATCTTTCACAAATATTTAGTTAACGACGTAAATCAACTATCAGTACCTAAACTGTTGCGTTTCGTTCTGTGAGTGAGAGTGCCAGAGGCCCTTATCCCATATTCCTTCTCCCTCATTCCAATCCTCATTCTATCCCTTTTCCCGATCCTATGGGGCGGCAACGCACTTGTGACTCCTGTGGTGTTGCTTATGTCCATGGGCGGCTGTAATTGCTTACTATCAGGCGTTCCGTCAGTTCGTTTGCCGCCTATTACCATAAAAAAGTTAAACTCGAAGGGAACAATACGGTTACTTAACAGATTGTTTGGAGTAATAAATAAAGATTGTTGCTTCTGCGAAACAGAGGTAAACTTCGATGTTGTTTTGATTACAATTGCTGGGATACCCTATTGGGTATCTCAGCAATGGTAATCAAAACAACAGTTGTAATTGTAAAATCAAGAGCGTAAGTATTGGCGTACATTTTTTCGTCGTCATCTTAGTCCCTAATGCGTCACGTGTCAATAAATACTCCATTATTTCTTGTAAATTTTAACATAAAATAATCGTATGTTGGCGGTTTTATACAATTTTCTGAATTTGAAGAAAACAAAGAAAAAGGAACTCAAGATTTTCTTGGAAGCTTTCTTGGAGATTTCAGAAAAGTTTTCTTGAAAATTTCCAGTTTTCTGTAGAGTTATTCTCTGAATTCCATTATGTTTTTAGATTGTAGCTTAGATACGAATTGTTTCATATAAAATATAATATTTTCAGACATAACTCGCCGGTAGCAAACTGAATCAAGAATGTGAAATATCGTCCTAGTTTCCAAATTTTGTTTCCAATTATTTTATGTATTTTCTGTGGCTGTAGAAACGGAGTGATTTAGTACATCAGTGATTCCATCAGCCCTTAATACCATAAAAAGGCCTATATTTTAGGGATACATTGAAGTGCGTTGTCTGCAGATAGTAATGTAAGCCCAATAGCCAGCCTGAAAATTGTAAAGAAATTATACTTTTAGTAATAGTAAGTAAAATTCCCTGCTTGTAACTGGCATTGCCAATTAAGCTCTAGGATTCTCAAATAACTCAATCGTTCTAAACTTGCTTGTTTTTCGAACTTCGACATAAGTACCTGTCATTAATATACATAGCAAGTACGATAGTTTGACATTTCTAAAAAGTGTAGATGAATAAGGTGTGATGTTCCTTCAACTCGAGGGAAGATTCTCTGACTTGGCTTGTGGTCCAGTATCTGACAGTCCTCTCATATCATCATCATTGTCCTAGATAGCGTTACGCTGGTTTTTTGTTTGGAGAGCCTGCGTCCCATGCAATAGTATATTCCGATATGACAGAATGTCAACTGTACTACAGAGTGACTGTCGACGAATCTCCGCAGCTCAGGGATAGCGATATGCCATGGTTTAGACCAGAATCAGTTTATTCGAAGGTACTAATGGTAGTCCTGTCGTATGTATCCTAATAAACGATTCAACTCATTCCTGTCCATCAATAGACACAATAGAAAATCAATAAGTATGAGGCATGTGGGACAGAGGACGGATTACTTATAGTTTAGATGACCACTCAAGTTTTATACAAACAATAGCATTGTTCAATAGAAAAGTGCAATCTATCTTAAAAGACGGATTGTCCCAATTCACAGTCCAAGTTAGGTCTCAAGGAAGCCAATCACGTCGCGTTTATCCTGTTACCCTAGTTGGGTGTTCGTTTTAAAACTGCGAACGACACTGCAGCCACACTTGAAATTCCCACACATTGTGCTCACCTTTACTTATTAAATCTTCTGTGCGATTCACACATGCTATCCATCATTCTGATCGATATACATCGCTGGTTTCACACGTAGACTTTTGTCGTACTTGTACGTTTCGGGAAAATTTTCGCGCAATGGATGCAGTGTTAAGCGAAACTATCGTATGTGAGTCTTTTGGTAAATTGGTGTTGGTGCAGAGGCATCCTTCCGCCGTTGATTGTGTTTGCATTGTACAGTCAATAGGACTTAATTTTTTCCGAGCTACGTTCTTCAAGTATTTTATTTGTAGTTTGTCTCATTGTATTGAATCCTATATTTATTTGGATGGGTACCAGTGTGAGAGTTTTGTTGAGTTCTTCGGGATTCTGCACAGTGTAATGTATTTTGTCTGGACGTCTTAAAAGGTTTTGGATGAGTTGTAGACGCCGTTGGTGTTAATTGTACAGGTAAATATGATATTTAGGAATTCACAATATATACATATGCATGCTACCTATTCTTTTACATATTTATTCCTATTAAAGAATCAGTTTATAAGGGCTTGACTCTTATTTTTTCATGCTCAACAGTAAATGATTTTAATAAGTATAAGGATAAAAAATATGATTTGTCCGATCTGCGATCAGACTTTTTGTTTCAGTATCAAAGCAAAGCAACCTAACGCCTAACACTAGGATTATTGGGTGGCGGATTATTTCCAATACTATTTATCAAAAACCTTGCGGTCTTGGGTTCAATTTCCAAATTACACAATATGTATTTTAGGAAATTAAACCAGAACCGAACTCGCATTACCGGATTCCGTAGTGACCACTTACACTGATGCACTATAGTTGTTTTCAATTTTATCTGTGCGCAAACTGCAGCTTTTTCTTAAGTTACGAAAGTATAAAGTTTTCTTGTTGAACTAAGAATCCTAGAAAAACATTTGCATAATGTATTTTAATGCTTAGCTATCTTAAAGTTGCGGAAGGAATATTTTCTTAGTAAGAGAGTAAAGATACGTTTACACTGGAATTCCGTGTACGCTGCGAGTGAAACCAAGAAAATAAACTACATAGACTTGCTTCGCTCACAATATAGAGCTGTTTCTATTTTTTTTTTTAGTTAATCTGGGGTTCTAGACAAATATAAAAAATACTTTTCCGTTACTGACTGCGACAACTCACAACCGAAACTATTTGGCGCAAGAAACTGACAACATATATGTTCCTTGGGAAGTGTTGTTAACACGAGAGGATTTTTTGGAAATTTTCCACCCAAGGGCCTGTTTCCAACATAGGGTCCCAGTTTATTAGTTGTATGAACATACACGCAAGCACAGTAACGGCCAAAAGCTAGTACTCTAAGAAAAGCCATATATTTATTTCATATTTGCGTACAATATATGAATCGCAGTGGACAACGCGATTCTATCCTGCATAAAAATTACTTAACCAAGAGTTGTAGAATCTTTTGTGTGCGAATGTGAAAAGGTACCTATGCCGAATTATTACCATTTGAATGTAAGGAAAGATGACAACAAATACTTTACACGCTGTGTTTTATTTCGAGATTTTTGCATTGTATTACTTCCAAATGTTATTTCGTAACATAAGGGCAATGTAAATGTTCTGTTAGATAACTTTCTCTTATTTATTTAAAATGGCATTGTTAAATGTTGTGAAGTAATTCTATCTAGTTACCGTTTGCTTACAAACAATTTCTTTTCAAGACATACTTATCTTTGACGGTTGTGAGTAAGAGATATCTTTAAATGATGGTGTTAAACGTGCATAATTTACCAGTTTTATACAGCTATGAGCTATAAGTTTCTGTTCCATTACTTTGCATGCAAAGAAAAAGCAGGTAGAGTCTGCATGGCAGGCTGTTGGTATCCTCACTAGGCTATCGTTGCCTTTCCATAAAATCAGAAGGTTGTCTTTATGCGAGTTATCCATTATACCAGATGGCTAGTTGAGTTGCTTCTATTCTTTTCGGTATAGCCTTTTTGTCTTATAAATAGTGCATATTCGCATAAGCAGTTGCTGTTAGAAGTTAGTAAGTAATTCGAAAAAACTCCAACAAATATAACTACAAATAGTTTCTAAATAAAAATCACACGACTCGTATTCTCACAATTCCCGTTTCTACATCTCTGACAGAACAGAAAACAACATCAATACATCAACCTTTAAACGTAAACTCTTGATATATTTATAGTCCAAACAAAGGCCAATTGATACCGTAGCAACGAACACCGATCCCAAGAAATCCCCGATACGGCAGAGCCGAGCGAATCTTGGACGCATGACTAGTTTACTCCACCAATATAAGATGCCCTTTTAAACTATTCAATTTTAACTAACAACAAGCTCGATCCAAACTGGACAGCTCACGTGTCTCGTTGCATTGCCCGACCCAGCTTGATACCTTTGTACTATCAAATAGAAGCACCACCCAGGTCAATTTATATTGGCCATCAATAGAGTTGGACCAACTAGATTCCCAGCAACATTCGAAGGTAATAATTACCTCTAGGGTCGGCAGACTAAAGAACATAAGTCAAATTTTTCGTATTTTTTTTAATTACATATTCGGTGTTCCTTTTATTCCACTCGCAGTCTGACTAAAGCACATAAGTCAAGCTGAATTATTTAATGGCGTATTCAAGTGGTGGACCGTATCAACCTTATCCTATTCTAATATAGGTCGGACGCACAAAAAAACATAACTTGACTTATGTTATAAGGACTCACTCTTAAGTGTGAAGTTTTGGAGGCAAGAGGTCTGACTTATGTTATAAGGAACATCACTTGTGATGTGTGTTTAAAGAATGTGGGTACTTAAATAATATTTATGATCTAAACAAAAATTAGAACGGTGTTTTAATTTACCAATGGCATCAATTGTAAGCATTTCGTTGAAGGGTTAGCTTGTTGTTACTGGTGTGTGCTCAAATATTTTAATTATTAATATGAATACCCAGAGAAGCAAAAAGTTAGTTGAAATGGCGTTATCAACTCACCAAGAAGGCGATGGAGGTATGTTTTCAATATTTTTACATCTCGAAATGCAAATTATGTATAAATGGTAGATAGGTATATTTTAAACTAGCTACCTATTGTCTTATCCTATTTCAGAAAATTTACAAACATCGATGTTGAATACAGACAACCTAGTAGACGATCCTACACCATCGACATCAACCGGGCATGTCAGTAGTTCTACATATTATCCTGAACTGGACTTTTCTAGTGATGACTCCGTGCAAGATCCGTCTTTTTTAGTACCTAGAATTCCATCTTCATCAAGTTCTTGTGATGAGTCGACTGATCCTGTACCACCAAAAATGAGTTTACGTGCTGTAAAGAGTGAGAAAAAATTAAAGCGTAACTTAGGACAGGCGTACAAAACTCTGAAAGGAAAGGGTATACCAGATCGTGCCATGAAAGAGTTACCTTTATGCAGAATGAAGTGTAAAGAACGTTTATCATTCACTGATAGGCATGCCATATTTACGGAATATTGGAAAATGGGTTCCTACTCAAAAAGGTCTGCATACATGGCGTCTTTAATGGAAATTGCAGATAAATCTACGCAAAGAATACGCACTGATGATCCAGAAAAGCAAAAGTTTAGAATGAAAACGTACAAATATTTTTTTACTGTGCATGGTAAACGTGAACCTGTTTGTCGAGGGTGTTTATTGAAAACATTAGACGAGAGTGACAATTTTATAAAGACAGTTGCCATGAAAAAGAGGTCTTCTATAGGTGGTACTCAAACCGATGATAACCGTGGTAAAACTATACCTAAACACAAGATTTCAGACGAAAAACGTCTCGAAATTAGGACGCACATCATGTCATTTCCATCATATGAAAGTCACTATACGAGAAAAAGTACGTCGAAGAAATACTTACCATCTCACTTAACAATGCAGCAAATGTACGAGTTATTTTGCCAGAATCGTAATAGACCACCTTCAATCAAAATCTATAGTCAGGAATTTCATAAATTAGGACTTTCATTTAAAAAACCGCGTGTCGATACTTGTTACACCTGTGACAAGTTTAAGATGCAGATACAGTTGTGTCAAGAGGAATCACATAAAAACAATCTCATGGATCAACATGACACTCACAAATTTCTAGCTGATCAAGCCTATGAAATGAAGCGAGCTGACACTCAAATGTGTAAAAATGATGACACGTTGCAGGTGTACACATTTGATTTACAACAGTGTTTACCCACACCAGTGCTAAGTTCTTCTGTAGCATTTTATAAGCGGCAGTTGTGGACATTCAACCTAACTATCCATGACAACAAAACTGGTGAAGCTGTTTGCTACGTGTGGCACGAGGCGGTTGCTGCTCGTGGAGCTAACCAAATTGCTTCTTGTATTTACAAGCATTTACAGACTTCCATATCAGATAATACAAAACATGTCATCTTTTATTCAGATACATGCGGCGGCCAGAATAGGAATTCTCATGTCAGTTGTATGTTTAGCTGGGCATTGCAAAAACATCGATCAATCAAAATAATTGACCATAAGTTTATGATTCCTGGGCACAGCCACTTAGAAGTGGATACAGATCATGGCATCATTGAAAAAAAAAAGAAGAAAACTGAATTACAAATATTTCACCCCCATGATTGGATCCAGTTGATTCGATCTAGCAGTAAAAAGTTTAAGGTTGTAGAAATGAAAAGTACAGATTTTTATGACTTTTCATCCCTGCTGAAAAGTGCTTTAGTTTTAAGAAACAAAGATTCTGATGGGCGGCAGTTTAAATGGCTCGATAAAAGGTGGCTAAGATATGAACAAGAATTTGGAATCCTTTCTTATAAAGATACGTTGGATACAGATTCACCATTTTTCATCTTTAACTATAAAAGAAGAGGGTCCAATGTTCCTGATAATATTCCTATAATATCTATTCAGCCATTGCCCATATCTATAGAAAAAAAAAATGATTTAATTTCACTGCTGCCTTTAATACCAGATATTTTCCATCAGTTTTATTTAAGTCTTCCTACTCTGGAAAGTGTACGAAATACTGATCCAGATATACTAGAACCGGAAGAAGATCAAGAATTTTAAGTGACACCTACTAGCTAACAAGTTTACTTACTTTTTTTTATTAGTTTAACGTTTTTTTTATTTTTCATGATTTTTTAATTGTTCACATAAGTCATACTACTAACCTACCACATAATGTTCCTTATAACTTAAGTCATCTAAATATTAAACAACTAAAAATTTCCCCTAAAATATTGTATCTTAGTAATAAGTCATTGTAATACACATAAAGTTAATAAAAACATTTAAAACTATCCAAATCTATGATTTTATAAACAGTTTTTTTTAATTCCTGTAAAGTAGGGTTTTTTGACTTATGTACTTTAGTCTGCTGACCCTAGTTATTGTGATCATGAATCAATCCTATCTCGAAATCCTTTCAAGGCACGCTATTCAAACGACATCTCCTTACTGTTTAGTATACATTGCTGGTTATGTTGCCCATTGTTGTCTGCCGTTTGTTACGCAAATGGCGATGAACGTCGGAATTTTGGATTTTTCATGAGTTGTATATGGTGCTGGTGAGGGAAATAAAGTCGAATGGATGTATAAGGGCAAACGATAGTTTAGGGAGCTAATATAAGGAAATTCCGCTCGATTTTGTTCGGCTCCTTATTGGTTGCAAATGCGATTGCTGACAGTATTCTTGGATTTACAATACGACCGTCAATAGTGACACGACTTTGTCGCCTAACTACAATTTATTGAAGAATAATCACAGCCTAGCACTCCGGGTTTCAATATTGTATCCGTGAATCTAATATATTCTATGAGCATTTCAATAGTTACGCATAAATCGAATGGGCAATTTGAGCGGGAAAGTGGAAGAAATCTTATAACTTTACTGTAACTGTACTGCTTGTTGTCTATTCGATATTCTACACTTATTGACAATTTCACGGCAATATCGGTAACGGCCCTAATAAAATGTACATACATATTATGGTATTTTTCAGCTTCGTTATGTTTAAATTCTATTTATAAAAACTTACCTTCAAATTTTTGCACTACTTATGGTGTAGCCAAGCCCGACAACCTCCCGTGGGTAACATTTGAAAATGAAAATGAAATTTAAAAACACGGTAACATTCAATAACCTTTAGCAACAGGTAAACACAAAAACAGTTTGCCCACACTGGCAATCGAACCCTATACCTTTCAACCAATTTCAAAAACAGAGGTATACCACGAGAGCGATTTCGTCAATTGAACAGCTCACGTAATATACTATATTGCTACTGATCAAAGGCTACATTATCCAATTTAACCAAAACCTATAAAGGTAACCAGTACATGTAAATTGTTGCCAGAGGAAAATTTTAAAATATATCGCTCGTTGATTGGCGGATGCTGCATCATTTTTAAACTTTTTACTCCATGTTAGTGGTCAGTTTCAAAATATTTTTCAACTACGTATTTTAGTTTCTAAAAAAGCTCCGCTTCAGCTGTTATTCATTAGGTACTCATGATGTCTCAGCTCGTCAAATGAAATAATATGCAGTAACTGAAACTAGTTAAGAAAACTGAGACACTTATAATAATGAAAAGGCAAAATAAATAATATAATAAGAGAATAGAGATACAATAGAAGTTTTTCAAATTACCCAGAAAACTATTTAAAATAACATTTTCAAACAAAACAAAAACTACCCTCGCCATAATAAATCCATTCGAAGACCAAGAATTGTCATTTATAAACAGAACAACATTTACCCGCCATATTTTCCGCTTTACGGACAATGAATCCTTTTACGTATTCGAAATTCGAATCGCGCTTGACGCGTACTTTTTTCGAAGGCAGAGGCACAGATAACACAATTAAGTCCGCACGGAAAGGTTCTTTTTAGTGTCCAGTTTTTACAGTTTCGAGAGTTCAAATAGTGTCGGGACGTTCATTACGTAACGACAAGTTGATACTGTAGCAATTTCTTCTGATGCACTGCGGACGGGTATTTTTGTTTTTGATTTATTTATCGTTAATGATGTGTCGTTCCGGAGACGGACGGTTGGAAAATAGTTAATAACTGAGAAACAAATGTGACACAGGGTATGGAGGCTCCATTTTAAAAATTGCATTTGCCACTATTATTCTTTGTACGGTATTTCCATTATCTGACGAGGATTTCTTCAGTTCATTTGAAAACTATGCACTAGAAGAGAAGCGCAATAACTATCACTTTTCGGAGTATGTGTGAAGCTTCAGAAAATTTTCAGTTCCCTTGGTGTTTTTGTTTTGATATACTAGAAGGCTTTTAGTAACTTATAAGTCGATCATCTGATATACTTCAAAACAATCACTTCTCGAAGCGTAAGCACTGCTATAAATATTTACCTCTCATAAAATATTGGAAATTTTATCAAATTACTTTTGAAAACAATGATCCGTCAAAAACTTAGAAACCCTGGCGTTCTCATAAAGCGACGTAATGTATTTGTTTACGGCAGAAACTTTAAGTTTTAACTATAAGTTAAATCACCCGGGACTCGGCTGTCGAAGTGTTGAAGAGCGGCGATAAATTTTAAACAATGAGAGCTGGCAACACCTTCGTAAATACTCGTATTTGAGTTTATTACTTTAGCCCAGTTTTGGGAGTTTTTGAAATTAACCTTTCAAATACCGCGCCCTCTAAAACGTCAATTCGGCTATACGACCGCGCCGTACGACATCATCGCGCGCGGTACTAGACATTGAATGTTATCGCTCTGAGAGGTCTTTGTTTATGTTTTCAAGAGTTCGAGTTATAATTTCTTGAAACCCACTTATATAGCCAATATTAAAAAAATATAATAATAACATTTGAGTGTATATTTAGTTTTGTATAGCTCTCTGTTTTGAACGGATCTTAGAATACCGGTTCTATCGACAATTGTAGCGTATTATAATCGAGAATAAAATAATTTTTTGTTTATTTTTGTATTTTTATATTCTGTATAATATGGGTTTTCCAATTAAAACTAAAAATATGCATGTTTCCATTATAATAATTCCCCCTTTTCAATAGCAAACATTTGCTAAAATTCACAGTTTCACGCGCATTGAAATGAAATGTCCTTTTACTTTTTAATTTGACATCAAATTGGATCAGAAGGTTTCATAGCTGTCTATGATTCGTAAAAATGCAATGCCATTTGAAATAATTGATAAAATGTACTAGGCCAGTGTAAAAAACGTCATAGATTGAAGGACGGAATCTGGACATGAATTCATGTCGTCGGTAAACAAGGGGACTTTTTTGTAGGACATGAATTCATGTCCTCGGTCGTCGAAAGGTTAAGCACTGTTTTGATGCTGTGTACTTCTGCATGGCATGGTATGTTTAGGATGTTATTACCGAGTTTTGAAAAATATATAAAAAAATCACCGTGTGAGGCCACAAACAGGAAAAAGGGACAATTATTATTTCATAATTTGGGTGCCACGTGTAATCTAAAGAGGTGTAGGTATGAGTTGTATTCTGACCGGAAGCAGGGTTTCTTAAGCTTTTCTTCTTTATTACGTGCATATGCCAACAGGAAAACCAAACAAGTCTTTTTCATTGACAATACATCACAGTAATTGTTTCCTTGTCCTCCTTTCGCCTTTACTGCTGTACCGATATAAAAGACATCTATCCCAAAAGCTTTATTCAAATCCGAATCGAAAATCAATTCGTGCAGCGATGCGATATTTGCAACACAACAACACACATCGCTTGATATCCTCCTTCTTAGCCACGACCGGACAGCACAAATCGAGTGTTGTCATATTTATAACCCTGAAACTGGAACTAGTGGTCTCCATTTTCTGGCAGCACCGAACAAAGTGCAAACATACGACGACAAACACGTCATTATTCTTCGAAACTGTCACTGCGATGTTCGAAAACTTGAAAAGATGCATGCCCAGCGGAATTCTGTTGTTTACTTACTCGGAAGTTTCTGAACAGGTGTGGTCTAAATTTGAATGCGCGTTCTACGTTTGAATTTTTGAAATTTAGAATTTTACCGTTAGGTTGCTAGTTTTATAATTTTTTATTTGAAGGTAGAAGCAGTAAATCACTTTGATCTTAGTTTGACAAAATCTGCTACACAAAAAAAGAAAATACATTGTTTTAAGTATTAGAAATTATCTTTCTTTACATACATACATACATAGTCTCACGCCTATAACCCCGAAGAGGTAGGCAGAGGTGTATTTCTACACCCACTTTTCGCCAGATATACTTTTAGTCCCACGTAATAAGGGGCTATTGCCGTACCGGGCACATTTTCAGACTCCGTGCTGCTACTGAGAATTTCGTGACAGAAAAACCCAATAACATCGCCCGACCCAGGAATCGAACCCAGGACCTCCCGATCGCACGCGCACATTTATGCCGCGAGGCCAACGAGGCAGTCTTTCTTTATTAGTTATATAATTTTATTAATGTTGATTGGTCAATAAACCATTACTGCGTATGTGTGGCTGGATGTGTTTTCCAAGAAGTACCTAACAAAATCAATTTAGCAATTTAGCCCCAAAAACGTAATAAACATGCAGGATTACTCCCACTATAATATAGTATGGACATTTGTTCTAATAAAGTGAATCTTTTTATACTTTTGTTTACGAAAAATTTGAGTAATTGAAGCAAAAAAGAGAGAAGATCCCATTATTTTCCGCTCGTTAAGACTAGCGGCGCTGTTTCTAGGTCAGACGTTTTTCTAGAATTACCCTAATTCTTCCTTTAAAACTAGGACCAATTATTTAATTTAAGGCCCAAAGTTTTGTTGTGAGAAAAGTTAGGAATTTACCTGGCTTTGAAAACGGTATACGCTTTGCTGAATACGAGATTTGAGAGCTTGAGTATCGAGATTCTTAATAATATTGGAAATGCCTAGGTTTATAGCTTAGGTCTTGTATGTTTCTTACCTTCTCACGACTAAAATCACTGGACCGATTGACGGAACTTGACAAAGAGATAGATTTTAATCCTGGAGTTATCATACTTATTTGCCTAATACAATGTTAGGCACATTTCATAGTGTTATCAGATGTGTTTTGGTACTTTTACCATTCAATATAAAGTATATGTAGCTACATATACTTTATATTCAATAAATCAATTTTGAATACAGCTGTATTCAAAATTGAATTACTACTTGCTAACTGTTGTATACTGATGGCCACATATCGGACGACGCAGCAGGGATAGGTCACCCGCAAGGTGGGCCGAAGATCTGGTTAAGATCGCGGTATGCGGTCGGATGTGGGTGACTCTACATCGGTCTGTTCTGAGAACCTTGGAAGAGGCCTATGTTCAGCATTGGACGTCTCTAGATTCAGACGATGATGATGAAAAGTTGTTTATAAAACATATTTAGAAATCTTGCATAATGAGATGATGATGCATCAGGATTGTTCGTAATATTCTTGGAAGACTGGGCCGTGCAAAATCTTACAGCTCGCATTTGGCTATCGAATCTTTTATAGCTCATATCCTACAATAAAGCGTTTCGTGCTCAGCAGTGCTTCATCAATCATAGTAAAAACAGTGTCGAAAGGCTAATCTGTGTAAGGTATAATCCTTGAAGTACGTTTCATGTAACATCTTGTTTAAGAACTTGTGGTGTATCGTCGGTCCATCGGGATGTCAAGTTCCCTGTGGGAATAAAATATTTGATTAAACTTTTAATTGCGTTCGTGAAGTTTTAATTCGTGTAGCGGACCCGGAGACTTCGTCCGACTCGTTCGAAGATTACAACTTTGTAGTGGTTCAGAAATTGTCACAATTTTTATAGATTGGGGTTGGGACCTTAGGGAGGTATTTTATGCTGAAAGATGTCAATTTGCAACGCACGAAGGGATATTTCATATAAGAAACTAGTTTGTAATTAAGGTGTCTTTTTTACATTTTTTTTCTTTAGACCAGTCTTTATCAGATCAGTCTTTAATAATATCTCTCACATGGATAGATTCCGGCGGTTACCATTCTTGCTAAGAGCTAAGCATAGACACTCGAAATAAAAAATACAGATTGTATTTGACCGTCTAATAAAACTACTTCAAGAAATATTTGAATCGGTGCCCAAATGTTTTTTCATGTAGCTTACACTAAGCCCGTTTTCCCTGTAAAGAGTATTATTTGATAACATATCCAGGAACTCTAAAAGAAAAGATTTGATCGTATTCAACCACGACTCACCCTCAACTCGATGCTAATCAATCGACATGAAAGAATAAAATTATTACTACTAACTGACTGCTTGATAGAACGCACAGCCACAGCAGAATAACTACAACAGGCAAGAAATTGAAACTCGATATACATATATGTCCTATCCTATGTCGTTGCGATTTCCCGAAATGCTCTCTTTGAAAGTTCAAATAAAAATGCGGGCGTAGCTACAGGCATCCCCTAGTCAACTGTAAAACTAAATATCAGACATTTAGTTTACTGCTCTAGTCTTTAAGTATTGTCCTCTTTACTCACATTTTCATAATCCCCCAACAAACGCTAAGAAATATTAATGTTTTAGTTTTGAATACCTACTGAAATTAATTCGCCAAATATTTGTCTTCCTTATCATCTTTCGCAGGTGCCATAATTATTTTAAACTGAACACAATAGCCTGAATTATATCATGAAAGTTATATTCTAAGTTAACTTTTCATTGTGAACTTTTTTCTATCGAGATAAGTACTTGGTTTCAGTCGATTTAAGTTTCCTTATCTTAGGTCGGTTAAGAAGTTAGAGAAATCTTTTTTTTTATATTCCACTTGATAAGGAGTAGGCCGTGTGGTTGACGGCATAGAATACAAGTGTCACCACCCCCTATCTTCCCGTGGGTGTCGTAAGAGGCGACTAAGGGATAACACGATGCAAATACCATCTTTACGTACAGACGGAAAACTCGACATCAAACCCTATACGACTGCCTCGTTGGTCTCGCGGCATAAATGTGCGCGTGGGATCGGGAGGTCCCGGGTTCGATTCCTGGGTCGGGCAGTGTTATTGGGTTTTTCTGTCACGAAATTCTCAGTAGCAGCACGGAGTCTGGAAAAGTGGGTGTAGAAATACACTTCTGCCTACCCCTTCGGGGATAAAAGGCGTGACGATATGTATGTAAGGAGTAGGCTATAGAAATATATTAAGGAGTTTGTACCTGATATTTATTGGGTCATATCTGTCCCGTAGCGGATTTTGGGATCAAATATTTTTCCATTATGATACGTTAGGTTGGTCGTACCAAATGTGTTATCGGCGTTTTGGTTTATGTCAGTTTAAAGGGATTTTTTAGGAGTGTCTCTTTACATCTTTACATTTGAATGTTGCGTTCGTTTTGTGGTTAGGGTTTGGTAACATTGGTTTACTATGCGATATATCTTGTGCTGCAAGTAGATGGGGCAACATAAAAAATAAATAAACTATTTCTAATCTTTATTCTTATAATTACCGCTAAATATAATTTTCGGTCTTGCTGGCTGTGACGTCGTGCACCTCCGTCAGCATTGTGACGTCGAACGAAGGAGGGAGCGCCTCTGCCCGCGCGCTCCGCACGCCATATATAAGCGTGCGACGCTGTTCAATCTGCCCTCTGCTCCAGCTCACGGCCATCAGTCAAGTCTTCTTCCTATCAAGACCCTGGCCTTCGGAACACCAGTGAACACCAACTACACTTGTCGGACCACGCCCTGAATATACTCATGTTCTCAATTAGTAAAAGTCTTAGTTTTAAAGTAGCTGCATTGTATCTACCTATATAGGCAATTATATCGTGAAGTGTACTATTCTAAAAGTGTTTTCATTTGTAAGTAAAACCTGATTTTCTTCCTTTTTTTGATCGGCGAGTGATTGAGTCTGGCTCACCACCTACAAACTAATCACCCGTGCGACATGGCAGCATCATGCGTATCTTCAATTCTTGACCTGAATGAATCATTTTATAATACACGTTTATGAAACATTGTATTGACGACCGGTTGGCGTAGCGGTAGTGTAAGCGACTGCCACGCCGAAGGTCGCGGGTTCGATTCCCGCTCAAGTCAAACATTTGTGTGCGTGAACATGGATGTTTGACTTGGTCTGGGTGTTTCTATGTATAATATGTATGTATTTACAAAAAAAAAAGTATATATGTATGTTTATCCATTGTCTAGTACCCATAGTACAAGCTCTGCTTAGTTTGGGACTAGATGGTGTTGTGTGAATGTGGTAGAATATTATATTATTATTATTATTATTATTGTTTGGTCTGTAGCAGATAGCGTACTATAGTGTTGAGATATCCATTAAGTGGTTCAGTGCCAATGGAGAGGCCAGCAGTGGACTATGGCAGGCTGATGATGATGATGATCCATTATGAATTTCTGCGTTCTGCTTACTATGGATGGATTTTGCATGGATTTTGGAAATCACCATATTATACCATAGGTAATGATTTTACTGTTACCGGCAAAATATGAATATGTCGTATCATGGGTGGCTGAGATGCGAAGCATCAGGTCTTCACGATCCGACATAGTTTTTGAACAATGTGGGCACTATCGTGGGTACTCGAGCAAAAGATAATTTAGCTTAAATCAAAATAACTTTATTATAATTTTACACAACAATTTGAACTAGAAACAAACACGTGCGTTGGTACTGAGCTGAGCGTCCGCTAAGACTGTCCGAGCTGGAGTTGGAGTGTGTACACTCGGTCGCCCCGCCATCAGTCTTCCCGGCATCCCCTCTACCGACGATCGTGTCCAAGCGGTAGGGCACGCTTGCATTTCCGTCCACGATGCTAATGGTTTACGAAGCTTGTTACTAGATGGCGCTGCCTGTTTCATCAAAGCGCCATTAATCCACGACAAATATATTATTACTCCATCGAAAGCAAAGTACGAATCAGACACAATTTATCATTAATAAATAATATATTTTCTACTAAAATAAATACGAGGCGTACATTCACGAATCCAATATTAATTAGTCATAATAATAAATAGTGATGTGTTCGGGTACCTTTGATTCAGGAACATTTTCAGTTAATAAATTCTGCTATTGACGAACGCCGGCGGCGTTTACACCGGTGTGTTATTGTTGCAATTAGTTGAGTAGACGGCGTGAATGTTCGGCCATTTGCCTTCGGGCTTGTTGGTGTTATGACAAGTAGGCTGCTAGGGGGACAAGTGCGTAGTTGGATGCTCTGAGTACCGGCACCCATTCGATGAATGTGTAGGATGTCGACAAAACACGGACTCTAAAGTATGCAATAATAATCACGAACGACAAAATGCGTTTATGTCATCATCATCATCATCATCATCATAGCGTATTCTCGGCCGGGAAGGCTCACGTCCTGGAGACCGGAATCTTGCAAACATAAAACGAAGAGGCATAGTACATAATATATATCAAAGACCATTCTAAAATTATAGAACATTGATTTGCTTAATACCAAATTGTGGATCGCACATGTTTCTGTATTTAGGTACCAGAAATCTGGATGGTACGTAATCTTCAACTACACTTCCTACTATACTTACTAATATGCTTAGTAATATGATTAAAGATTAGTATGTTTGTCGCTCAGATTAGAGAAGAGGTATTTGTCGCTTTATTTTGGTGTGACATCGTTTCGGCATTAGAACCATTTGCCTAATTTCGATTTTGGTTAATCCATGGCATGCCAATTTGTTAGCTGGTTCGTAAATTCTGTACCGTGTACACTAACGTATATGTTGGCGCGATCGACTGAACGGATTATTGTTGGGCATGCATTGTATATGATTTGATTTATAATGTCGTTCCAGTGTTCACACTGTATATAGGGCAAAATTTAATACCGGATTATATCAATGATTTTACGGGAATAGGAGTTAGTTTGATTGGTGGCATTTCGTGTAGAAGTTAGAGGGCAATTTATATTGGTTTACGGCATTACATAAGGTCTAAAATGTTCTTTAAATAAATTATGCTGTTAGTATAAGCTCAGATAGAGCAGTGTGTGTTTAGGTTTCGTGATCTATTTTAATTGCTTTTTATGATTTCTACTCTATACCTACCAATTCTACTTGTAATTCTTTACACAATAGCTATGAGTTAAGCCAATTTCATTCCATAAAGCCAATTCTACTGCTACTACCACTGGAAAATAAAAACGAGTTGTGAAATTTCGACTCTCGCACGTAAAGTACTAATATTTTATTAATCAAGAATTTGCCAGCACAAAACTCGTGTCAGATGATATCAAATAAAAATATTCGAATACTTCGTATGCATTAGCAATTCTAATATTACACTCCAAAAGTGATACTGCAATTAAGGCAAATAACATAAAATAAATATTCGTTATATTTTTCAATTCGTTAAGCTAAAACTCTTCAATTTAGCGAAATGAAAATTGAAATGCTAAATAAGTCGTTTGGTCTGTAAATTAGATTATGTACTTAATCAGATTATTATTAAACTTCTTCTATGGCACTAGAGATAACGTCTCCAAGACTCGGGCTGTTTCTTTTTAATTCTACCATATTAGAAAATTAAAAATTAGAAACACATATCAGTTGAATTCTCGACACTCACTGATTTGGTCGATGCAAGGTACCTGTTTCAACCTTTGCGCCAAAACCCGGATCGGACAAGGATCTCCAGGGCAAATCTCTTAAATGCATTTACAGTACACATTCAGCTACTTTTCGTCAATACCGGAAGTCAGACATTTAGATTGCAAAAGACCTTACGAGGAAGGCTTTAGTATAACTATAAGGAAGCTTTATAAAATTAGGCTCTATCGTAAGTTTCTTGGAAGGGCGGAAATGAGAAGGATTGCTGAATCAATCTCGCTGCTCGATTGCCAGCCATTGGAAACTACCCTTAGACAGTCCATGAGGATCTAGCCCATTCCCAATAAAAAATAAGTCCCACTCCGACCAGGACAATGCAATATCAATGCAAGCCAGTTAAAACGTAAAAAACCCAGACATCTCAAATATCTCAGTTAACGCGATGAAGACTCGATAAATTAACTTGTACAAAAAACCAAGATTCCATACCCGGTCAAATATATCGGAGTATTTTATAAGACATTTTAGTGTGATATTTAGTGTCAGTGCCATTTGTACTGTTTTTATGTAAGTGTTAAGAAGGAACGAAATAGCCGCGAGCGACGCAACTTATTCGCATCCATTGACATATTATAGTACTTTCGTACACATATGTATATCGATGTTCGCATCCATTTGATATTAAAATCTAGGGTCGTGGAACTATGGTTGTCAACTATGAACTTTTTTATGATATCAGATACTCAATATAAATGTACGTACGTGGTAAGTATATGTATATCACTAATACACGTATATGTATGTCAATAATGACTTCGAAGGTTTCATATAAGTATTTTCAATCGACTTAAAAATATACATATAAATAACAGATTTGGAATGTATTTTTATTTTGTTTAGAAATATGTAGCCCGTTTAGTGCCATCCATAATTAAGAGCATGGATAATTATATTAAGTAAGATTTTAATTGATAATTGTAGATATGGTAAAGAATAAACTGCATTTATGGAAATCCATGGTTTAAGTAGCCGCCTTGCTGTTTGTGCAGAGACAAGTATATTTACCTAAAATCTTCTTGAAAATAAACGATAAAAGTCTTTCCTTTCCTTGGAGCTTTTCCAGATTTGAGCAGACGTTTCATTGCATTAACAAACGATGCATATTTTTGGAACATTCAACTACCAATATACGATACTAATAAAATGGACTGCCCAAACAAGGAGAGTTTATTCCCGCCATACAAAAGGATGGAGGATTATCGTACTGAATATTGCATTGTTTCGTAAATTAAAATACGCCTTTATACCTCAAATATTATTAAAGGATCATGGTTATTTATTTTATTTTCTTAAGAAAACCAATTATTGATAGTGATTAAGTGTTAAAGAAAGACATAGATAGGTTTTCGCAAATACATGAAATGGTACATTTCTAGCAGACTACATTTTTTTTAAATAATATACATGTAAACTTTAGAATAAAATCTTTACTCCGATAAATAAAACTAAGAATATTTTGACATAAATAGTATAAAATTTTCGTGATTTGCACCCAATCACCATAATGAGGTATGTCTTTGAAGACCCGACATTTCGCCTGCCCTCTACCACGACCGATGCAACCAGATCGAAACTAGCTAGCAGAAAATGTACCTAAATAGACATTTAGGACCTTTTAAACAAACTTTTATACTTTAAATACAATGTATGTTACTTTACTATGAATACAATGATTGATGATTTAAAAACAGCCAGAACAATTCCAAGTTACATTTCTACTCCAACATGTCTGTTGATTGACAACCCTAGCTTCCCGTACTTACGAGTTAGCAGTTTTCCCAGCACGAGCCGGTTTTCGTCCGGAGCCTTGCTTAGATTTGTTTTTATTTAGTATTCTTAGTTTTATTGTATTGCCGTCACAATGTTGTAACGTACGCTCTGTATGTGTGATCATGAACTTGCGCTATTTTTCCAATGGTTTTGTACAAATATTTAATACTAGTTGAGCGCGCGGTTACTCGGTTATTTAGGGCTACTGCTCTGCACTCGGGGGTCATAGCGTGATGTTATATAGCCGATGGCCTTCCTCGTCAAATAAGCTATCAATCAATAATTCAGATCGAGCCACTAGTTTCAATGACAAGAGCGTCCAATCAAACAGACAAACTCTTCAGCTTTAGAATGTTACAAAACAAAGATTTATCAGACTACACATAAAAATAGCTTCATAAATCCGATACAAAAGCCATCGATATCTAAAATAAGAATACGAAGAAAGTCAAACAATATCTCAACATATCGTCACAATAAGCCAAATATGGACACATCTCAAAAATCTTCGAAACCTATGCTAAGAACACGTTACTTATAGTTTATTCAAATACAATTTTCTTGGCCAAATACTTGGCCCCAGTATACGCCGTCTACGTATCGATGTTGCCAACTCTCATTGAAATCTGTTCGTTGTATTGTAGTAGTCAGATAGTATTGCCAAAATATAATTTGGCCGTTTTAGCTTCGTTGATTTTTATCACGGCTATCCCTTTTGTATTTCGACGCTCACGTTGCCTGACTTTGTTACGTTTTGTTTATTAAGCATTTGCTCCATTAAAGAACTGGTACAGCTTCAAATGGGGATGTATTGGACTGGGTTTTCTTTGTGAAACAATGTTGCTTGGGATTGGTAGTAGATGGTAAGTTTTGAGGTTTTAAGTTGAAGATATTTGTATTGTTATTGTTTTACAGGCTTTTTGTTTATTTCGGACCAGTCGCTATACATAGTTTATGACATGTGTAGCCAGCAGCAGTGACTATTAATGATTGTTGATGAACTTTTGAAGACATGAGAAAAATGAAATTGTCTTTGATTCCACAACAAATATAATGAAGTACATTAGTGAGTTAGAAAGGCTTCTGTAGTCTATTGACATAAAGTGTATCTACTTATTTATACATAACTATATCAATTTATATCCAAAAATAAATGGGATTAAATCTCCATAATATTCGTTGAAAGCTTATTTTCGTTGTGGCAATTGAGACAACTGTCTCATATTTAGTCAATATATTTGTATTTCAAGAATAAAGTTATACCATATTATGGAAATAACTGTTTTAAATATATTTGTATTTCAAGAATAAAGTTATTCCATATTATGGAAATAAGTGTTTTAAGTTATATCTACTTTCAACATGAATTTTACGTCAAACTTCGGACAACACCTACAAATATAGCGATCAAATAAGCAATCCTAGAATACTATTTAGCTTAACTAGTATTCAATTGCATCTTAAGCTTTTCAATTCCAAGTCTCCTTGCGGTCTCTGGAGATGCCGATGTTTGGAAGGAATAGATGTTTCAGCTGTAGATTTAATTAAGGTGCGCTAAAATGGACTTGGATTTGCCAGCTATGCCAACCAGATAATCCACGTCGAATGACAGAACAATAACGAGAGAAAGGTAGAAAATAACTTGCTATTGAAGGATCAAAGCTTTTGGGTTCGCTAAAAGCGCACCCGGTTTCGGGAGCAATCTAAGCATTGTTTAAAATTGCATGTTTTGATTTGTTGTGTGATTTAATTTGTTGTTATTAGGCTTATTTATTAAGTTTAGCGTGGTGTAGATGAAATTAAAACCTTCAGTTAATCTCTCTAGTGCTGTGTAATTTTTTTAAATTCTAAAAGTGTTCAGCCAATGTGTTTGAAATAGAATTAGTTTTTATTATAAGTCAAATCGATTAGATCGATTGAGTAGCATTTTGTTTAGTCTATTGAAAATTTCTGACAATGGTCACACTGAACTGACACTTCCGCTCTTCCGCTTGAAAAAATTATCTCGCCGGGTGTCGTCTCGTACGTAAAATATCGCCTTTTGAATTAACGCGAATTGAATTAAATTGAGTAAACCGCTTTGAACGCCGCCTAATCTAGTGCTGGCAACGGTAAATTGATTGTGAACTATTGATTGATATTTGTGAAAATTGTGAATCTGGTATCGACATCCACGTGCCAACGTGTCCTGAAAACGTCGCGTTTGAAGCTTAATAGCTAAGTATAAGATACTTCATTCATTTATTTTGGCCAATATACTTGTATGAATGTGTCTAATTTAGCTCAAGCCTGACATCAGCAAGGATAGTGGGTAAGTGAAACACAATATTGATATTGATTGATTTCAATTCATCACTGTGCAACGCAGTGCATTGTGTCTGGATCATTGTCTATCGTGGTCAGGTAGATGTATTACATCTTCCACTGCGCACTTCTGATACACCTTCCTGCCTGGCTACGGTAATTCTAGACATAATTTTGGTGCAGAGCTGTAGTTGAAATTTAGCCGCTGTTGCATTACTGAGTATAAACTCAGATTGGTATGAGCTTGTATCTTATCACCTTGTAGACAGTTTTGTAGTGTTTGTCAGGTCAGTTATTGTCTAAAATACATAATATTTAATTGTATAAGTTGACCTAGATAATTTGAAACACATTGTCACATAACCTCAATCAGTAATTGTTGATTTGTATTGTTGGAAAATCTAACTTAAATTTGTTGTTGCATTAATAAGTCAGTTTGTTTGGATACATAACAGCTGTATGTATCAATAAATTTAGTAAATTTAGTTTATTGCATATATTCATAAACATTGTAATAATCCAACTTGACCTTGCCACTTGGGCGGGTCACATTAATAAACTTTGTTTTGTTATAATATAAAGATAATATTGTTAGGTAACACATATTCTGTGCTTACTTCCTATTGTATATCATAAATAACACAGTTAGTCTGTCTGTTGCAAATAATTAATTAATTAAGTTGAAGTTTCAACTTTATTAATTTGTTATAAGTTATAACTTTGATAACTTTTGTGTTTGTTTCAATATACTGAAACCTTTAATTTTGTTGGGCAGTAAATACCTGTCACTTGCCTTCACTTGCAGTAAACAGGCTAATACTTTGTTGGTTTCAAAGAATTAAGAAAAATTAAGTTTTGATTGTTAATTTTATTTAGCGCTTGTCCGGGCTCTTTTGAATTTTGATTATGTCAGCTATCAAGGACTTGCGTGCGGCTGCTGGTGCTATTGCATCAGATTTGCGCTGGTTTGCCTCGGCCAATGCTTTAGTGAACCGGCCTGATCGCCAGCAGGCCTTACTTCAGAGGTACGAGCGGATTGACGATCGCCTGGCAAGTGTGGAACAGCAATTCCGCACTTTCAGCACTTGCTGTCTTGAAGTGTCAATCAATGATTTCACCGCTGACCAGCGAAATAAGGTCAGCGAAGACTATGCCCAGGTCTTAGACCTGTATGATGCTGTCTCCAATAGTGCGAGACAACTAGTTGCCGATAGGGAAGGGCAACCCGGCCTGAAGCAGGAGCTTCCTAGGTCAGCACCGGGGCTGGTGAGTAGGCTCCCTACTTTGGACCTCCCCCATTTTGATGGCTGCCTAGGAAGCTACCTGGGCTTCGTTAATTTGTTCGACAGCCTAGTCAATGATAGGGCTGACCTTCGGCCGGCACAAAAGTTGGCCTATCTAATGTCGGTTTTGGATGGGGAGGCTAAGGGCCTCATCCAGCATCTGCCCGTGTCTGACGAGGCGTACCAGACGGCTCGGGACCTAATTACCCGTAGGTACCATAATAAGCGTGGCCTCGCCGACACGCACATCGAGCAGATTTTGGGTTTGCCGACGCTCACCCGGGTCTCTGGGTTGCGCACCCAACTTTTGAACCCGCTATTGGTGGCCATCAACGCACTTAAGTGCCTTGACCTGCCCGTGGACTAATGGTCCTATCTATTGGTGCACATTGTGCTGAAGAAGCTGCCTGCCGACCTGAGGTCGCATTTTGAGCAGCGCTTTGGTGGGGATAGCGCGACCCATCTGCCCCCCTTTGCTGACCTGGAGAAGTTCCTGGAGGATGAGTGCCGGGTCTTGGACAACTCCGGTGGTGACACGCCGGCTAAGTCGCAGCCGCCCAAGGTTAAGGAGCAGGCTCGCGTTCACACCCGAGCCAATGTTGACCGGCGCCCTCCTCGCTTTGCGGTCACGCAGAGCCCAGCGGAGTGCTCCTACTGCAAGGTCACGGGGCACAGAACGGCCAGTTGTAGGGCATTCTTGGACCTACATGTCGCCTCTCGTAGGCGCATCGCGAATGCCCGCCGCCTTTGCTTCTCTTGTTTGGGGTCCCACTACCAGCGAGACTGCCCAAACTCTCGCCCCTGTCCTCACTGTGGAGGACAGCATTTGGACATTCTCTGTATGAATGCCAGAGAGGTTGGCCGCTTGTCCAACCAGCCGACGCCGCGCACGGGCGGGTGTTTTGAAGGTGGCAGCCGAGGCTCACCGGCGCGTAGCCGAGAGTCGCCTCGCTCAATTGATCGCCACTCGCTCCATTTGGAGAACCGTAGCGTACGCACGCCTCCTCTCTCTCGCGCACCTGAATGTGCTGTTCAGCGTCACCAGCACCATGACTGCTGCCCAGGTATTCCCCTCCTTTGGCGGAGCGTCCCCGCCTTGACTCGCGCCCACCCCGTTTTGGGCGGGTGCGTCACTATGACCCCCCACAGATGGCGCGCGGATCGAGTCATCGCGCCTTTGAGGACTTCAAGCCGCACCCCCATTTTGATTTGCCTGGTCCTGGCCAACGGTCGCCGCCCAGGCAACAATAGGTCATTGACCCCTGCCCTATAACGCCAACCTCCCCCATTGAGACCGTTATCCTACCAACGGTTGCTGTTAGGGTCTGGGGACCCACGGGGACCTCTGTTGTTGTCCGTGCTATATTGGACACAGGTTCACAAGGTTGCATTGTTTCCACTTATTTGGTAGGGCAGGTTAAATTAAATATGGGCTCTTTTCCGAATTGTATACGGGGCATAGGTGACGTAGCCTCTAATGTTGAAGGGCAAGTTAAAGTTTTGTTTGGCCCTGTTGAATCTTCACACCCGAGGATTAGAACCTCGGCTATTGTGCTGAAGAATATTTTGGGCATGCACCCACAGAAGCAGCTACCTGCTGCTGTGGTGAATTTGACATCGGGATTGGAACTGGCAGACCCCAAATTTGACACACCGGGACAAATCGACTTGTTGATTGGCTCTGATGTCCTCGATGGAATTTTGATGGGTGGGAAACGGGTCTTGGTGCCAAATGGTTTGACTGCCATCCCGACCATATTTGGATTTTCTTTGATGGGACCTGTACCTAGGGACCCCCCTCCACCCGAACTTGATAATTTGTTGGCTGTAGGCTCTGCTCTCTCTGATGCAGTTCAGAGGTTTTGGGAGGTAGAGGAGCCCCCTCAAGCTGCCCGTTTGAATCCAGACTATGAGGAGTGCGAGCTGTTCTTCCAGAACAACACTGGTCGACTCCGTTCTGGTCGGATTATTACGAGGCTACCCTTCTTGTCTGTTCGGCCTCCGCTTGGTGAGTCACGACCTTTAGCCGAAAAGAGATTGTTGGCCATGGAGCGCCGCATGGGTCGTGATCCGGAGCTCAGACAGAAGTATATTGAGTTCATGAGAGAATATGAACAATTGGGACACATGTCAGTGTCAAATTTGGATTGGCGTTCGGTGGAGCATTACTTTCTCCCGCATCATGCGGTATTGAAGCCATCGACTGGCAAGCTGCGCACAGTGTTTGATGGTTCTGCGCAGACTTCAACAGGTGTATCCTTGAACCAGTGCTTGCATTCTGGTCCCAAGTTGGTCAAGGACCTTTGTGACGTCATCACCAGCTTCCGACGACATCAGGTTGTCTTTGTGGCCGACATAAAAATGATGTTCAGGCAGACTATTATCCACCCTGATGACCGTCGCTTCCAGCTGATCCTTTGGAGAGAGTCTCCTCACGATCCCATGGTCGTCGACGAGCTCAATACGAATACGTACGGGTTAAGATCAAGCCCCTACTTGGCAATACGTTCTCTTTGGGAGCTCGCAGACCGAGAAGGCTTACCTTTCCCACGAGCCTCCGCCATCTTGAAAGACGATATTTACGTCGATGACATTTGCTCGGGCGCCTCCACAGTGGACGAGGCGATCCTCCTGCGGGACGAATTGATAGGTATTTTGGCCTCCGCTGGTTATGAGTTGCGCAAATGGATTTCCAACTCACCAGCGCTTTTGGAAGGCTTGCCAGAGGATCATCAGCAAGATCCACATCTATTTGAGATTGTTGACAACCTCGCCATGATGGCTGTTCTCGGCGTTCAGTACAGACCAGTCCAAGACATCTTTACATATAACGTAGACTTGAAACTGCCTTGTTCTTGGACTAAACGTCTCGTATTGTCTACTGTCGCCAGAACCTTTGATCCGAACGGTTGGATCTGTCCAATTATATTTTGGGCAAAATGCTTCTTGCAGAAGCTTTGGACAGCAGGATTGATCTGGGACGAACCTCTGCACGGCACTCTTGTTGAGGAATGGACCTCCTTTGTATCCTCACTTCCTGCCGTCAACGAGATCTCTTTGCCTCGTCCCATCCTTCCTCCCGGGAAGTACAAGGCCACCCTTCACGGGTTTTGTGATGCCTCGGAACGTGGTCACGCGGCCGTGGTGTACTTGCGCACAGTTAGTGCATCAGGTCAGGTGAGGGTTTCCCTGATCATGGCGAAGAGCAAGGTTGCACCCCTTCGGACATCTCTGACCATTCCGAAATTGGAGCTCTCGGGAGCAGCACTACTTGTACGCTTATTGAACCACGTGTCTAACACTTTGGGTAAAAGCATTTGTATTAATGGGACCTACGCCTGGACAGACAGCCAAATTGTTCTTTGTTGGTTGAAGGCTTCTGTTCACACTTTGGAGGTATTTGTTGCTAATCGCGTTTCCCAAATCCAGAAATCCGAAGTCAAGCTTGTTTGGAGACACGTGCCAGGTGAGCTCAACCCCGCTGATTGTGCCTCGCGCGGATGCTTGACGCCTAGTTTGATAGGTCATTCGCTGTGGTGGGGTCCGAATGGTTGAGTCGAACAGAAATTGATTGGCCTCGAACGCCAGTTTTGAATACTTCTAACTTGCCGGGTCTACGAACACTCGCTCTTGAGAAGGTGGAATGCGCCTTCGACCCCGATTTCCTGTTGAATCGTTACAGCTCCCTCGACAAGTTGTTAGGTGTCACTGCTTAGATAAAGCGTATTGTTTTTAATTTTAGGCACCCACAACAGAAACGACTGACACCGTTTCTCTCACCACAGGAACGACAGGAATCCCTCACCTTTTGGGTTCGTTCTGTGCAATTGGCGCACTTTGAGAAGGAGATTGCTATCCTCAAGTCGGGGAAATTGCAATTATCGGGCGCTGTATCTAAATTGAACCCCTTTTTGGACGATACGGGTCTCTTGCGCGTTGGAGGGCGTCTCAAGAACGCCAACCTCCCTTACGGGGCACGTCACCCCCTTTTGTTACCTGAGGACGGTCATTTGGTACGCTTGTTGGTAACTGACCGTCACCTTAAAAACTCGCATGCTGGTTGTAATGCTTTGTTGGCTATTTTGCAACGCGAATTTTGGATTTTGTCTGCCCGAAGAATTATTCGGAGTGTAGTCTTTCGCTGCATCCCTTGCTATAAGCTCAAGGCTTCTACCATGCAGCCCTTGATGGGAGACTTACCGGCAGATCGCGTAACTGAAAGCAGGACGTTTGACGGTGTTGGCACGGACTTCGCTGGTCCTTTTTTGGTGAAAACGTCGACACTTCGAAACAGCAAGACTGTCAAGGCCTACTTGTGTGTTTTTGTTTGTCTTTCCACAAAGGCCGTACACTTAGAACTGGTCTCCTCGCTTACGACCGAGGCGTTTGTAGCCACATTTGACAGATTTGTATCCCGTAGAGGGCTACCTTCCTTGATCCGTTCTGACTGCGGCACTAACTTCAAGGGCACTTATAATTATTTGAATGATGTTGTTAATTTCCTTGAAACCAACAAGGCTGATATAGGTGATAGGCTTGCCCGACGTGGGATAAATTGGTTGTTTTCCCCACCAAATTGTCCACACTGGGGTGGTATATTTGAGGCCGCCGTAAAATCGGCCAAAACACACTTGCGCAGGACAATCGGTGAATCTGTCCTTACATTTGAGGAACTCGCAACTGTGTTTTGTAAGATTGAGGCCGTTTTGAACTCTCGGCCATTGTGCCCGATCTCCTCAGATCCGAATGATTTGGAGGCCCTTACGCCGGGCCATTTTTTGATTGGTCGCCCACTTGTCGCCTTGCCTGAGTACCCCTATATTGATACGAGACCTGGTCGTCTCTCGCGTTTTGAATTGGTACGCCAGATTACTCAGAGCTTTTGGAAACGCTGGAATTTGGAATATTTGCACATACTCCAGCAACGCGTTAAGTGGACCGACAAGACCGATCCACCCAAGATTGGAGACCTCGTTTTGATCAAGGAGGCTAACCTTCCGCCACTCAGATGGCGCAGGGGGCGCATCCTTCATTTGGTAACTGGGGCTGATGGAGTTCCCCGATTTGCTGAGGTCTTGGTGGACGGTTCGATTCTGAGGAGAGCGGTTGCAACATTGTCACGTCTACCAACCGATTAGCGGACCGGTAGGCCGGTCCGGGGCGGGTGGATGTTTGAAATAGAATTAGTTTTTATTATAAGTCAAATCGATTAGATCGATTGAGTAGCATTTTGTTTAGTCTATTGAAAATTTCTGACAATGGTCACACTGAACTGACACTTCCGCTCTTCCGCTTGAAAAAATTATCTCGCCGGGTGTCGTCTCGTACGTAAAATATCGCCTTTTGAATTAACGCGAATTGAATTAAATTGAGTAAACCGCTTTGAACGCCGCCTAATCTAGTGCTGGCAACGGTAAATTGATTGTGAACTATTGATTGATATTTGTGAAAATTGTGAATCTGGTATCGACATCCACGTGCCAACGTGTCCTGAAAACGTCGCGTTTGAAGCTTAATAGCTAAGTATAAGATACTTCATTCATTTATTTTGGCCAATATACTTGTATGAATGTGTCTAATTTAGCTCAAGCCTGACATCAGCAAGGATAGCGGGTAAGTGAAACACAATATTGATATTGATTGATTTCAATTCATCACTGTGCAACGCAGTGCATTGTGTCTGGATCATTGTCTATCGTGGTCAGGTAGATGTATTACATCTTCCACTGCGCACTTCTGATACACCTTCCTGCCTGGCTACGGTAATTCTAGACACAATGGTTGAACAGCTCTGAACACTTAGTATGTGTACTACTTAGTAGCGTAGTGCTATGAGACGAGTCAGCCGACGCCTGCGCTATCTACACAGTCAATACTGATAGAAAATGCCAATGTCTGATAAAGATTTTCTTGAATCACGATACGACGCCTAATATATTATCCCTCTGTAAACATTGCCGCAGCGCCTTAGCAAATCTACTTATGCAACAACAAGATTTACTAAACAACTGAGCAACATCAACAAAACCCTTATTTGACTATCACTCTGTAGTGTTGTGGATTCGCTGTCATAAGGTCAACCACCCTAAAACAACACGTCCTCCTTGGTTGGCATAATATGCAAATTTAACTAAATACTGAAACAGCACTAATCAGTTATTCATAGAGTAAGTTTGTGAGGAAAACGCTAGCGTTTGTTTTAACAGGTGTTCGGAAAGATTGCATTTTTCATATATTAATCTAGTAATCGATTCAGCTGAGTCAGCAAAAAAGCAGCAGATTCTGAGTTATAATTTGGTAAGGAAAGAATTTTTAAACAGATTCATGAAGAGGAGCGTGCTGAACACGCCTAGCGGTTTTCCACGATTAAAGAAGATATATAGTAGAATATTTAATATAGGTATATTTACTAGTTCGGTTACCAAACTCTACTGACGATGAATTCAAATTAAAAAAATATCCGATTTGCAGAAACTTAGATAACTCTCCTTTATCGGTTATTGTCACTTATTGTCACTAATATCGTAACGTTCAATAATTGCCATTGTGAAATGTTATTACAACTTAACTTCAATTATTCTTCAGAAAAGATTGTCACTATTCTACAACGAAACAAAGAGCTAGCATCCTTTTTCTACAATACAATACAGATTTGTAGATTTTTGCAGAGTTATTGCTGCAATACATTGGATAGGACAGATGCAATTCGGACATCCCGAATACATTCCTTCCCAAACCATCGGTTTCCACAACGCAAACCCATCCGACCGTGTATTTTTGTTACTCCAAAAATACAGAATTTATTTTATAAAAATCCTGCACTTTTGATCCGATAAATATAAAAGAAAAGAGCATTCCATGCGGGTGCAACCGCTACGTAAAATTGTTCCATTCGACTGCAGTTCGGTTTTCTCAAACGACAATCCGGTTTCATAAGATTTCAAAATCCCGGTGCAAAGCGAAGGATCACATATTTGATATGGTTTTACAAGGATAAATCATCAGCTGGTTGTCTAACATCTCAATAAAAGTTGTCGAAAGATGCTTCAAAGCTTCATCGTAATCGATTCAGGAATTCCGTATTTAAAACAGTGCAATTTGTCTCATCTGTACATTTTACTCTACGCCAATCACGCGGACTAATAAGGCCCGAAATTATGGAGGCTTCAATATTAGGTTACGATAATACGTAACTAACATAATGTGGGCTGCAATGAATTGGTCGAGAGCCGTAATTTCTCACAATTATGTTAATTTATTGAGTGAATTATTATTAATTTTCGCTCACAGAAGCTGAGAGCAGACAACCCTGTTATTACGTCAAGTCATTCGTAAGAAAGTTACATTGTTGTAGGGAATTAAGTGGCACGAACGCTTGAACGAAACACAGTATTTTTTTATTTTTGATATTTACGTTAAAATATTCTCCGGCTGTAGAGTATGTGAAATACACGTGTATATACATATAATAAACATGTATCCTATATTCACTGCTTGTATTTTTGTCGGGTTAATCTTAAGCTAACGGTCTCGAAAAGGACATCAGTGTAACTTTAAGATTTTGAAAACTTTTTTAAAATAAAACTGAAAAGCCCAATAAAGTTATCAGTAGCAAAAAGCGGTACCAGTGACTTTTTAAGATAAATCTTCAGGTATTACATGATATTTTCCATCGTTATCTTTGATAAATAATTACAATTTAGGAGTTCCAACGGTAAAAGTGTTCAGTATGAGCCAGTAAGCCATAAAACACCGAACCGAACAGCCATTTAATAATAGCTATATACTCGTTGAGTGCCTATCAAATGTGCATACTCTACATTGAATTTAAATGGATTACGACGCCATAGTGGCCAGGGTTTGAAAACCATATTTTATACCAAAAAAAGTATAATACACTATTTTGTCGTGTAGGCAGATACAAATCTTATACAAATATATAAAGTTGAAGAGTTTATTTGTTTGTTTAGTTGAACGCGCTAATCTCAGGAACAACTGGGCCGATTAGAAAAATTATTTCAGTGTTAGATAGCCCATTTATCGAGAAAGGCTATAGGCTATATAACATCGCGCTTTGAGCGACGGGAGCGGAGCAGTAACCTTAAATAACGCTGGTGTAACCGCGGGCATCCTCTAGTTTTATAATATTTTGTAGTGTACATAAATTTAAACACAAAATATTTCAAAACCATTTAAAGTCACTAACTATATCTACATATAATTGTGACGCACATATTTATCTCTAACCGAATTATATTAGATTTTTCACAAAGCGGTCGTCTGTCTGGCCTCCGCAATCCAAAGGGACAGTACTTATAGGTTAATAAAAATAGATAAACCATACTCTACCCAAACAAGGCTGGTGACAGCCGTAAATCAAAACGCACAATCCCCTTAATAGCGAAGCGATCGGATAACAATCCGTTTTAATTTATACGACGAGTCGCGTGCGTATACATATGTAACGTTTTTATTTTAGCAGCTTTATTGAAATATCAGCTATGATAACTGTTGATTTTATATAGCTTTATTCTGTTGCACGGAATAAGCGTTAGTGAAACGACTGCGACAAAGTAACGTAAACCGTGTAGGTAAAACGTGCATTTTTATTTCATATACATTGTTTTAGAATTCAGTACGATTTTTATTGTGCCGATCTAACTCGTCCATGGTTAAAAGTTTGGGGAATTATTGAGAGAGGTTGTAGTCGTTTGGGTAGAGATGCTCACTAAAATCTCTTTCACTTTTTTGAAAAATGCTAAGATGTGTATCATTTTCAGGAGCACTTAAATTGTTGCTGTAGACAGAGCGACTACCGTCTGACCGCCAAACCTAAAAAAGTTTGCCATATATTATAGCTTAGACCAATGTAAGGATATTTAAGGGTACTTCCCGTTAGGACTCTCATAACTGTACATAACAGACTAGACCCCCATAGTTTTAGTTGCTCTCCGAAGACGGGAAAAAGAACCGGCTGTTGATAACAAATTACCCATCTATAAATCAGACAATGACAACTGCACTTAACCTCACAAATTTATTCATTCGAACGCTTACCACTTAGGTAGGTAGAAATGTGGAGGATTCCCATATCTACCGACCATAATAGTAATATACAAACATATTTACAAACTTCATGCAGTCTTTTCAAGTTTTGATACAGAAAACTCATATAACAATTACCCCAATTACCCGTAATCGAACCTACGACCTTATGTCCCATAATAAATGAAATCGCGTCGTGACAACTCCGACGAGTATTAAATCGTGTAAAAACAATAAACTTAGAAATGGCTTCGACAATAACGTTTAATTTTTCACTTAGCGCTTTTAACAACTCAATTATCGAATTAAAGAGTCGTATCCATTTACATAACATGTAAAATAATGTTGTAGGTACAGCTTGTCTGTCCGTTTGGTTATTTTTTAGTAAAATTATTTGTATTTTTTTAAAATAATGTGGTACAGGATACTTGAAAATCTCTGTAAATGTATCGATGGAATATATCTACAGAAAGTTCAAGTTCTGCCGGTTCATAGACTAAAATAATATTTCTTTTTTGTACCGCTTCGATACATATTTGTACTCTTAACATCACAAACGACATAATTATACACTGGATATAAAACCAAACTCGCAAAACTAGCTGAATTTAAATATAGTTTTTTATTTCAAACAACTCAGATGAAAACTAAATAACCCAGGACTAGTAAGCCGTAGGCTAAACGTAAATTTTATTGCAGAACCGAACAAGTGCCCGCAAAAGCAATTTTAGAACAAAAATGTTTTAACTATAAGCTCGAATTGTTTGAAACGTCGGACATCGCCGCGTCATAACACTAGAGTCGTTTAATCCTCCAATCAATAAGAGGATTATACGCTTTTATTTCCAATCCAATTTAAAATCATCACATTGTATTGTCGTAATGGTTTCATACAACCACGTGGTCAACTAATGGAGATTCAATCTATTTTCCGATTCAAAACACAAACGTTTCATAATTGCTTTTTAAAAATAGCACGCTTAATAAGCCTTTGACTCTTACATTTAAGTTCATCTAAAAATAACACTGCTATCTGCTAAATAGCAGTTTGTCTTCATGACGTTTTTAACGGACCATTAATACACTTCTACTTTGATCAAAATGAATGCCATTTAGTTAAAAAACATTAGCTGGTAAAACGTTTTTTCTATCTCGTTGGATCGGATTTCGCGGATCCTAGGTATTTAGGCAACCGCAAAAATTCTCTCCGTATTTACTCTCGCGTTCAAACAAAATAGTGAATATAAAATGGTAATACATTTTTCTCGCCTATGAAACAATAGCTGGTAAAAAAATCGTGGAACTAAGGCAGACATTATAGTCCCGGTCGGACTATTTATTCATGTTAAGGATACATGGGAAGCCACTCAAACGATTACGCACGCGTCAAGTGGAGGGCAACGGTGATTTTTCTTATTTTTTTTATTCGGATTTTCACGGAGACACTAAGGAAATAATCAAATTTATCACTATGTTATCCTCTTTATTGTTCTCGAATATGAGTAAGATTTATTCGAGTTTGTCGTGCGTGTGAGCAAATATAGTTTTGACCTTGTTTGACCTTGACGTAATACTCTATTTAGGTAAATAATTAGATTTGTGTTAGGTATCTGATATTTTGTTAGACCTGAAAGCAATCAGAGCTCACAGAATATCCTTAAGGTTTGTATTAATAGAATGTTCAAATAAGGGCTTAAAAAGCCTAAGACCATGATCATATTGATATTTGGTTATTGTTCAGCTAGATAAAAGAAATTAATCTTGTATAGAAATGAAATAAACGATGAATAAAAATAAACGATGTACACAATATAATCTAGTTATGTATAAACTCAAAAAAACTCATTAATCATTTGTCAGATTGCAAAAAGTGTACATACAGACCTGAGTAAAAATCAAATAAAATGAACATTCGCTTTGAAGTTACTATCCGAATAGTTGTTACAATAAAATTTAAAAGCCACAATTCCATAACAGCAATCGTTTCCACGAACAATTTAAAATCTATATGCGGTTCAATTTCGATTATATTATAAAAGCTGAAATCCTGTGCATTTTAAGGTTATAAAAATCCCGACAAATCCCGGATTCTTACAGTCGGAGAAATAATGCCTCATATTAGTTTTCGCTCAAAACTGGATCATGACGAAAATTGAACGATCCACAAGGATTGAACAAAAACATCGGCGTCGGTTTTCGGGTAGATGTTATTTTTGTTCTGCGGGGTACTGCCGACCGTTGGCGGGAAATTGCGTCCGGACAGAAGTGACGTTGAGTTTCTCGTTCAGAAACAACCTTAGAATATGAATATCGTTATATTTGAATACGTGATATTGTGGCCGTTCGTATGTACCGAGTTTCAGAACGATATCACTGCTATTGCAGTACTCGAACTTTGTGTTTCTTTTTCTGGTCCGTTTGTGTGGATGGCCTTTTATTAAGTTTGCGTATTTCGGGAATCGTTGCCAAAATGGTAATGAATATGTGTGAGTCATGGCTTTCGACGGGAAACGAACTTGAGTCTCACAATAGGGAAATGATAACAATGAAATCTATTGGTTTATCGCAAATACTAGCTTTGGTTCCGATTTGATTGGCCAACAAGATAATCTATAATATATCTATCTTTACGACGCCAGTAACTTGAAATGATTATTACATGATAATAAATATGATAGCAGGTGTACAGGGGTATATAAACTGCCTCTTTGGTCTCGGCATAAATGTGCGCGTGGGATCGGGAGGTCTCGGGTTCGATTCCCGGGTCGGGCAAAGTGTTATTGGGTTTTTCCGTTAGGAAATTCTCAGTAGCAGCACGGAGTCTGGTAATGTGCCCGGTACGGCAATAGGCTCGCCCCCTATTACGTGGGACCTAAAAATTCATGGCGAAATGTGGGTGTAATATTACACCTCAGCCTACCCCTTCGGGGATACAGGCGTGAGTCTATAAATTAAATAAATAAATAAAGAAACTGCGCCATTGTTGGGCACAGACCTCTTGTCACTACGAGAAGCGTTGAGCTATAGCCCACCACGCTGGCCAGGCCAGTGGCAGATATCAAATATCTTGCGAGAATTTTAGTTACCTCACGATGCTTTTCTTCAAGGTTTAGCCTTTGATAATTTACAAATAAAACGCAAATAACTTCGAAAATGCAGATGTGCGCGCCGAGTGTCTCAACCCAAGACCCTCTACTTAGCACTCCGTTACTTTATCCTCTAGGGTGCTTTATAAAACAGTTAGTCCGACTTCAGGTATTTTTATGACACATAATCAACATTAAAAGCACCTGATTCACGTATGCCAAATAGATTTTTACCACCGAACGAGCATATTTGGGCAGATGTAAGTCTACATCGATTAGAGTTCCATGTCATCAGTCACACGTGCCTTTTGATTTACAGTATGAACGAGCCGAATACTTCCGAATATATACGAACTTTCACGATTGAAAACCAAAGGAAAAACGTATTTGCTCTTGGTAATTAGGGTTCTTCCATTTTTGGTGTTGTATTTCAATCTCTTTATTGCTCTTTATGCCGTGTATTGTATTGGAAAGGTGCTTTTTTTTAACGTGAACGTGTTCAGAATGTTTTTAATATGAATTTGATCGGTTGTTGGCCTTTTGACGTTTAGTTCGTCAAATTGGTCATATTTCTTAAAGCTTATGTCTTCAGGTATTTTCAGTTCAGCTCTCATAGTATTCTGATTCCTTTGAAAAGTGCAAAAGTTTGACCATTTGTCAAGAGAGAAGTCAAAAATCCTTTCAAGACGAAGATTGAAGAAGTGTCTCTCACACTTTCAACCGTTTTCTAGGATCTAGCAAATTCCTTTGTGTTGCATTTAACTGAAGTGCGTAAGCTTCAATTTGGGTATTTCTTGTTGTATTTTATACGAATTAAACAATATTATATTCATTTAGATCAACTTATGACTCAAAGGTATGCGAGTTTTACATGCCCATTATCGTCCATGTTGTCAATTCAAAATTAAGGCTATTTGGTTTTTAATGATACCTGTATATAGTATTAAGGCATATCAGTATCTTTCTAGTAATCTAATGCTAAGGTTTGGCCTTTGTACGGAGATCCCTTTGAAACTTTCATCACTCAGATGACCAGCCAAAAACGTAATACGTTAGTTCCGAAATCAATATAAAAGTTAGATATTGTTTTCCTTCTCTACTCATCGCTTAGCAAAAGAGAGTTCGCTATTAAATAATGTTTTTGTGCTATTGTATGTTTTTGTAGGAACGTGTATTCTAAAAGTTCTGAGCAAAACTTGTGGCAGTTTTCTAGCATTGACATGGGATACAAGTTGTGGTTTTAATTGTTGATGTGTGTTGAGGTTTTAATGAAGTCACGTTTTGAAGCGCTTTATCAGGCGATGGCGATTCATGTGAGGAATTTACTTCTGCAGCGACTATATAAGAAAAATATATTTCTGGAAATTTGTGTTTGTATTGAACTTAAACATTCTGTTTGCAACCAGTTCAGCTAGGTCGATGTATATGATCAGCATTGGGTTAATGTTCACTCTATATACGTATGATTCGTTAAAATTTAACAGATTTTCTCTACTTAACCAAAGCCTGAATCACAACTTTATTCGTACAATTACTTGTCATGTGTCCACATAAAAAGCCATTTAAGGAGTGAAACCACAACACAAGACATTGTTCGCTCAACTAAGTCACAAGTGAAATGGGTCAGAACGGTTCTTGCAACCTATATCCTTTGCCATTTCTTAATGCACAGTGCATTAGGCGTGATATATAAGGTGACCGCTGGTCGTGTGGTGCTTCGCTTTTATACAAGCTTTTGCGCCTGTTTGTCCGTAAGAATTATTTTTAAGATATTTTTAAAAAACTAATCATGAACTACCTATTATCCTGTATCTCGTGAGTCAAAAACATTCCACCAATGAATACCTACAATCAGATATACATTTTGTGGATCAGTCTAAGTGCTTTTTCATGTGGAGATTGAAACCACGACAACTGACTCAGTGCTAAGCAGCGAAGCGACCGCTTAAACCACTATGGTATCCGTTCAGCCTAAACTTCCATTTCTATTAAATAAGTCTGTGACTTGTTCTCAGAAGGCAACAAAGAAGATATTTACATCTTTCTGTGAAGATGCCCTAATAAGCAATACGCAAAAGTTTATTTAGTTTCATTACTGCTCTGACCACTCTTGCCTGTCTATCTGACTATCGGGTCGGTTTCTATATTCGATCCATCCATGGATTTTGAAATTCGGGATGCGTGTTTGACATATTTTGTATGGAGTTTATGTCAAAAACGAATCGAAAATCTCAAAAAAAAAAAATGGATAGATCGAATATTGAATTCCGTAGTATGTCAGTTGTCAGCCACTTTGCCTAGCAATGGTCTCTAAAAGGGCGGTGAGACAGATACGTTTCTTAAAACATCTCAAGAAATAATGGTCATAGGTACATTAGGTACAGACCTATTAATTTATAAATGTACTCACTGAAGAATGTCTTTGTTTGCATATACAACAAAAATAACTTTGATATTTCTATACAGACTTTTGCTAGTGAAACGAAAATTGGCTTACATATTTTATATTGTTTCTCTAAATTAGGTACAAGGCATACGTCTTCGACACAGCAGTAATAAATATTTTCTTTGCCTTTATTATTTACATTACGAAATAGGCCATCTGGTTCTTACATGGTTCACGATGTTATGCCAATTTATTATGTCAATTAGGACATGAAGAGCCTAATAAGTTTATAGGTAAAGAGTACACAACTATATTAAAGATATAGACTAAAAATAAATCGTGTATTGCGAGGCCTCTATGGTCGTTCAAGTAACGGACGCAAACGACACCCAGACTCGACACAATAGTTTGTGGATCTCGCATGTCCCATGTATGGATCGAAATCGCGCTACCTTACGCAGTTTCGAAAAGCGAGGCGACCATTCATCCCATTACATCATCTTTGCAGTCAAGCTATATTGCATTTTTACCGTTAAGATTGTGGTATGTTAGGCTTTGAGGCAATACATACGTACAATCAAACAAGTCGGCGCTGGACCAGTTTGACCCTTGGCTCGCTCATAGAGTTGAGGCACACCAGAAACTGGTTTTGAAGTGTCAATGTGCGTGTAAAATAGCACTGGAAGCAACGATGTCTTGCTGAGCGATTCTTGCCCTTATGGTTGTCTAGGGGGAAGTTGTTCGACTGTACATGCATAAATATGAGGACACGAAAGATTTATAACCGAAATTATCAGTAACTTTATTTCTTCGTTATTGGCTAATTACCTTAGATATACTTAATAGAGAAACTATAAGATTTACACTTTTTTCTATTAGGTCTCTTCCCAACTTCATTAACACTACTGTATAATGTGTAGCAAGGTTAAGTAGCAGTGACGATAGATTACACTCGTGAAAACTTAAAAGTCTTGGAACCAGCAAGTTTTGGATTTTCTGCCTTTCTTAATGAAAGCTTCCATTAATATAGACCACAGATCCCCGTTGCCATTGAAACAATTAGCAAGTCACCGCTTTGGTTGGACCCGTATCATGAAAAGTTATTCTGTCTCTAGTTTCTGAATGGTCAGAATAACCAACTTTTGCACATAGATAAGGAAACAAATATGCGCATACTTATAAACAGTTTGATCTATCTGCACAACAAATATGTAAATCATTATAAAATAATTTTAAATATTTATAAAATACGTTTAGATTTATCATATCAGCCAAACGACGTCCACTGCTGGACATAGGCCTCCCCCAAGGTTCTCCACACAGACCGGTCTTGAGCCGCCCGCATCCAATCGCCTCCCGCGATCTTGACGAGATCGTAGGTCCACCTTGCGGGGGCCTACCTCTGCTGCGTCGTCCGGTACGTGGTCGCCACTCCAGAACCTTTTAGATTAAGTTATTTACCGTTTAGATAGATTACCGTTAGGTTAAGCACCTTTTATTAGAATTATAGTGTGTTAACGATTTTGTTATCGAATAGCACGAAATAGAATTACATACAACGCTAATTAATATCGGTTGTAATATAATGAATGAAAAAAATGTATTTATATTTCTAGATAATATAATATTGCTTAACATCTAAGTTGAATAAAAATAATAAGATAAGAAAGAATTAATGAAATAATAAATATTCATGTAGGATGGTCTATTTCTGATAATCTTCGATTATATTTATTAGGCACCTATTTCTATTGTGTGTCGAAGAATTTTATGAAGAATAATATGAGGTACAGCTATTACTGTAATATGTCACGTAAATGTTTAGTTATTTTCCTGTCTATCTTTTCCTTATTTGTCACTTCGCATTAAAAATATTATTCAATTTAAGCTTCCAGGTGTCAATATCGGAATTCCAACACACCTGCAAATTTATAAAGTTTGTTCAATCATCTGAATATATTAATTCTTGCATTACTGACTAATTGACAGACAAAGCACAGCTGAAACTATTGGGCGCAAGAAGCTGAAATTTGGCATGTATGTTCCTTGGGGAGTGTAGGTAAGCACTAAGAGACGATTTTCGATATTCTCGCCCTAAGGGGGTAAAACAGTCCCACTGCGGTAAACAGAGGTGTAATATTAGATTGCCGGTACCGGGCACGTCACCAAACTCCGTGCTGCTACTGAGAATTCGGAAAAAGCCACTAACACTTTTGCCCGACCCGGGACTCGAACCCGGGGACCTCCGATCAGCAGTCGCATACGCTGTCAACTAGACCACGGAAAAAAGTCTAGTTTATGATAAATAAGTATTATTGTGTAATGGAGTAAACTTAAATATTATGAATTGGTAGTCATACACTACTGTGTATGACTACCAATTCATAATATTACTATGTATATATACATTACTAATACTATGTATATATAATATGTTATACATTACTATGTATGAACATAAATCGTGATGAATGTGTTATTGACAACCTCATAGTATGTGCAATGGCTTTGAAAATTTTCAATTACAGTAAATAAATCATAGAATCGAAATATATCCAAATGATTATGATTAATTATAATCAGATCTCATGTTAGATTTCGTTGTACGTTTGCGTTTGATTAGAATATTATTTCAGAATTATATTTGTCATTACTAAAAGGGAATAAAGTCACCCTTTATTTCAATGAAATTAAATCTAATAGAGTAGATATATAGTAGGATAGTATGTAGATTCCTGACAGCAGCCGAGGTCCTCTTTGGCATTCTCTCTTTGTTCCTTCTGAGTGAAGAGAAGCCGAAAGAAGTTTAGCAGTTGATAGCACATTTTATCATGTCTGATATATTGTGTATATTACTAAGGACAATGAGTCACTGTTTATTTATCTCCCTTTTTTAACATTTCAGACATGCGAGTTATTTCTAGTTGGTATTACTGGCGTACCTTTGAATATACTGAAACTGGTGTAGGCTATGGGATAACGTTATACCTTTGGGTTGCTTAGGTCAGTCGCAGTCGCTCTGTGGAAAAGTTAAATATTCTGTCAAATCTGGTAAGACTAGAAATCTGATCGTGGGTTTTAACGCGAAAATCTTGGATGAAACTGGGATAACGTTAGGATGATTTATTTATTTATTTATTTATTTAACACTTTATTGTACACTAAGTTGGACATTAAAAATTGATCATTTTACAAACATAGTACAATGGGCGGCCTTATCGCTAACAGCGATTTCTACCAGGCAACCTTTGGATGGATATTATTGGTAGGAAAGAAATGGTAGTTGTCAGTGTACCAGTAAATTATGATTTACTTTAAATATATAAATATATAAAATAAATAGTACAATAATATATAATAAATAACTATACATATATATATATATACACATACATAAATAATATTTAATACATACTTATAATTTTATTTAAGGAATGTTATAATGATAGATAGTGATCTTTGACTAGAGATTTGAACCTTGTTACCGTCTGAGCCTGCCTTATGTGAAACGGTAATGCATTCCATAGCCGAACAGCAGTCACAGAAAAAGATTTATCATAAAAAGCTGTTGAATGTACTGGCATCGTCAGTTTCAAATTTTCTGATGACCTTAAATAACGGTTGTGCGTATCATGAAGGAATTCGAATCGTCCTTTAAGATAGGAGGGAGTTGAAGGGTTAAACAGTATATTGTACAGCAAAGAAAGAATGTGAGCATTCCGGCGATATCGTATTGGTAACCACTTGAGTTGTGTTCGAAATTGTGAGATATGATCGTATTTGCGTAATCCAAATATGAATCGTATACAGAGATTTTGAAGGCGCTCAAGTTTTTCAAGCTGGTTTTCGGCAAGATCTGGATAGCTGACATCTGCGTAATCAATAATGGGTAATAGAAGAGAGTTTGCAAGTGCAATTTTGGTGGCAGTAGGAAGAAAATTCCTAAGTCTTCTTAGTGAACCTGCCGATGCAAACACCTTACGACTCACTTCTTGGATCTGCGAGCGCCAGGAGAGGGTGGAATCGATAGTTAGGCCCAGATTCTTTATAAATAATAATAATATATATATAATATAATAATATATATAATAATAATATAATAATAATAATATAATAATAATAATAATAAAACATTTATTTGTCAGAATATGGGTATTACAAAAGATCTGGGTGTACATATTATAGTGCTAGCCATATTCTACCATAATATGGCGTACAAATGTTAATTGTAGTGAGATATCGGTCTTTTCAAACAAGTCATATCACATTAATTATTATAATTCAAATTCAACTTGTTTAATTCACAATATTATGTTTGCATGCTTTTATGTCAATAATACTTAATATGTCACAATGTTTTGTCATCTAAAAAGTCCTTTATGCTATAATAACATTTGTCAATTAGTAATTTATATAAATTAGATTTAAAAACATTCAAAGTATTAATCTCCTTAAAACTATTAGGTAATTTATTATAAATGTGTATTGACATGCAGTATGCATTCTTACTAAATACATTTACCCTTTGTTTTGGTATTAACAATTTGTAAACATGTCTACCAGGTCTTTTTACGGCATTATTGTGCTTAGGGAATAAATATGGATGACTACGCACAAAAACACAAATTTCAAAAATGTACAGGCTAGGTAGTGGTAATATATTATGCCTTTTAAAATAGGTGGCGCAACTCTCTGTTTGGTGTATGCCAAAGATTGCTCGGATACATTTTTTCTGCACAAGAAATGCTCTATTTGCGTCTACCGAGTTTCCCCATATTATAAGAGCATATCTTAATTTTGACGAGACATATCCGTGATATGCACTAAGTGCCGTTTCTAAAGTTGATACTTGCCTTAAGCGATACAAAGCGTAAACAAATTTGTCTAGACTCAAACAAAGGTTTTCGATATGTTGTTTCCAATTACAGTATTTGTCAATGGTAATGCCTAGAAAGGATGTAGACTTATCTTCTTCAACTTTGTTATTATTATATTTTATGTCAAGCTTTATAGGTTTGCTGTTGTAAGTTTGAAATTGAATCATTTTAGTTTTATTAATATTTATTTGTAAATAATTGCATTCTAACCAATTTATTACTCTATCTAATGTCATATTTGTCTCTTTTTCTAAATTATCATTATTCTTATCATTTATAATTAAAGTTGTGTCGTCAGCGTAAAGTACACATTTATGGTTAGTTATGTTGGGCAAGTCATTTATATATAATATAAACATCAGTGGCCCAAGGATGCTTCCTTGCGGAACTCCAGATGTACTTTGTAGCTTAAATTTTGATCTCATAATTGAATTATATTTGCCAGACGAGCATTGTATTTCGACGCATTGGTAACGATTTTCTAAATAACTCTTAAGCCAATCTAGAGCTATTCCTCTAATTCCATATTTTTCAAGCTTATACAGCAATAATTTATGGTTCACAAAATCGAAAGCCTTGGACATGTCTAGAAATATTGAGACTATCTTATCTTTGTTGTTGAGACTCTCAGTTATCATTTTAGTTAGCGTAAAACATGCTAGTGTAGTAGAGTAGTTCTTCCTAAAACCATTTTGTTCGGGTTTAAGAATACTATGTTTTTCTAAAAATCCATATAATTTGCCATACATTACTTTTTCAAAGATTTTTGACAGTATCGGAATTAGCGTAATGGGTCTATAATTACTCATATTTTTGCCATCGCCCTTTTTGTGCAGCGGTTTGACGACAGATAGTTTCAATCTTGCCGGAAAGTGTCCTTGCAAAAGTGACAGATTAATAATGTGACACAATGGAGGAGATAATATTTTAGCACATAATTTTAAGATGTCAGTTCTAATATGGTCATATCCCGTAGAATTAGTGTTATTTAATGATTTAATAATTGTCAAAATGTCATAATTACTTACAGGCGTCAAAAATATTGAGTCAGAATTATTAGGGATTATAAACGGGTAGTTAGTCATGTTTAGATTAAAATTGTCATTGCTAATAGAGGATGTCAAGTTTATAAAAAAATTGTTGAAATGCTCAGTGATTTCTATTGGATTTGTGTATTCAGTGTCATGCACTTTTATAATTTCAATATAATTAGTGTTTCGTTTTTCTGATATATTATTTTTTATTACGTTCCAAACCGCTCTGCATTTATTATTCGCTTTGCTGATATATTTAGAGCTTTCGATTTTTTGAGCTTGGTTCATACATTTTTTGAAGATCTTGTTATAATCAACATATGTCTGTTTAGTTTTGTTTGTACGAGAAACTTTATACCGCAAATATAACAAACGTTTATGCTTGCTTGATTTAATTAAGCCTTTAGAAATCCACTTGCATTTTGTCGGTTTTTTTTATTACTTTAACTGTTATTATTGGAAAACATAAGCCATAAAATAAGGTAACAATATCATGTAATATATTAAAAGCCGTCTCGGTGTCTGCACATTCAAATACATCATTAAACGAGAGAGCAGATAGACACGATATAAATTTTTTGATGTTAGTTTTAGCAAAGTCTCTTTTTTTCTCAAACCAATATTTCCTTTTAAGAGAGGTATATGTTCTGTCGAAGGATATGGTTTGAGCTGTTTCGTGGTCCGATAGTGCTAATATGTATAAATTTGACGTGACATTGTGTAAGTTGCTAGCAATTATATCAATGCATGATTTTTGACGAGTTGGACTGTAGATGTGATGTTTCATATTGTAATTACATAAAATTGATTGTAATTCTCTTGCATTTTCATTATTTTTTAGAATGTCAATATTCCAGTCTCCACACAAAACTATGTTCTTCGCTATCCGTTTGCATACTATACTAAGAAGAAGCGATAAGTTTTCAAGAAATATCTTGGCATTGTGGTTTGGTATCCTATATATGCAGATTATTATAAGCTTAAGTGATATAATTTCAACCATACAGTATTCAAAATGATAGGGTATAGGTTGTATGGATAAATTAAGGATTTTATACTCTAAATATTTCTTAACCAATATGCAAGAACCACCTCTACGTTGATTCGCCCTAGAGTAAAAAGCAGCCAATTTATATTGATTTAAAATTAAATTAGATTCTGTTCCTCTTTTCATGAATGTTTCAGTGAGGCAAATTATATCTACGTTACAATCAAGTTGCTGTAGAGTAATTTCAAATAAATCTTTTTTGCTAAGAATACCTGCAATATTTTGGTGTAAAAGAGTGAAGGTCTTTTTATTAGCAACGAAAAAGATTTAGAGAGTCCACTGAATTATATTCGGTTTGGCCCGCATCAGTCATGCTGTTATCATTATAATTTGTCGTGTGTGATATTTGTGATTTAATATGAGTAGGTACATAGTACATTAGATCTCTGAATATGATAGTCATGCCATAGTTATTAATGCGGCCATTAAATTTTGAAAATGCACTATAATCATTCGGTAAATTTAAGTTTGAGTCAATTAATATTGCATAATTATATATTTGAATGTCATGATATAGCAAATGATTAAACATTTCCACACGCCAGTTATACATTGCACAAAAGTCAGTACATTTATACGTTGGTAGACTTTACTTTGACTTGACTTGACTTTACTTTATCCTGTATAGGAATAACTGTGCCATTAAAAATAATGTCAGGAAGTTGTGACCAGTCGATTTTCGCTATCATTCTCGAACTACCAACAACAATAACCTGGGTTTTCGAGGGATTCACTTTAAGTCCATAGGATTTACTCCAGCTGCTAATCTGTGCCAGATCATTGTTGATGGTATCTATAGAATCTGATAACTGTGCGAATGGCGACTGCGTATAGATCTGGAGATCATCTGCATAAAGGTGATAGGAAGAGCGAAGATTGTTAGATATAGAATTTATAAACATTGCGAAGAGTAAAGGAGATAACATGCCACCCTGGGGCACACCAACAGTAGTGTTACACCAAGACGAAAGTGAATTTTCAATGCGTATACGTTGTCGGCGGCCACACAGGTAACTACGAAACTAATCAATCACAGTAGGAGATATGTTAAGAGAGCAAAGACGGCTAAGTAGAACGTCATGATCCACTGTATTGAAGGCGTTGCTAAAATCTAGCAGAGCTAGGATTGTGAGCTGTCCGCCTTCCATACCAGCCCTTATGTCATCCGTAATATTGACAAGGGTTGTAGCGGTACTATGACCCGAACGGAAACCGGATTGGAAAGGATTAAGGAGATTATTTTTAGATAGGAACAAGTTGATTTGACTGTGGACGAGACGTTCGAGGACTTTGGAGAGGAATGGTAAGATGGAGATAGGACGATAGTCAGAAAAGGATGAAGGATGAGGGGTTTTTGGGATGGGAGTTATTAGGGCATCTTTCCACATTGATGGGAATTGACCACTGGATAGGGAGTAATTAAGAATGTGGGTAATTATGGGCAGGATTAAATCGAGGATTGGAAGGAGCATATTACGGCTGACACAGTCGCTACCAACTGCGTTGGAAGTGATTGACATTATGTTCTTCTTAACATCACTATCGGTGAAATGATTAAAGACAAATGATGAATAACTAGGGGTTGGCAAGGATGAAAGATAATTTATAGTGCTTTCTTTAGTAGTCCTATCAATATTGGACAAGGCAGAGAAATGTTGAATAAGCATATCAAAATTGAAGTCATTAGGAAAAGTGTGTTGACGTGGTTTGCCGACCCCCAGGGTTTTAAGAAATTTCCAGACCTTCGCTGGATCTCCGTTATTCACAGAATTATGGATTATGGATATGTTGGCGTTGTGCGTCCCTACACAGGCCTAATTTTGTATTTAAATTTTGCTGCAGCTTTTTTGTGTATGAGCTGTTTGATGCTATCAGTGAGCCACGGTGAGGGAGGGTGTTTTATTTTTATAGGTCGAATTGGTGCATGCTTATCATATAGATCTGTGATATTAGATGTAAAGATGCTGACCTTTTCATCAACAGATTCAACATTAAAAAGTGGAGTCCAGTCAATATCACTGACATCTTTACAAAGAGCATCGGTGTTCATGCCACCAAAATTACGCTGCATTAGGACGTTACGCTTCATTTTAGGTGGACGGATTTTGTAAGATATGTAGATCAAATCATGGTAAGAGAACATGTCTGCTGGATATTGCCCGTGCATGGTGACATGTTCCTTAGAGGAAACCATGATTATATCAAGGAGAGAAGGTGTAGAGTTAGGGAAGTGATGAGTTGCGCTTAAGGGTAGTATAGACAAGTTACAGGCTATAGAAGTAGAAAGAAGGGAAGAAGAGCGAGAATCATTTTTTAGCAGACAAGTATTAAAATCACCCATTATGATAACATGACTGTAAGAAGGCACAAGATTAACCAATACGGTTTCAAAGGTCGAAAAATAATCAATACGTAGGGAAGGACAGTAGAAAACGCTGAGAAGGACTTTAGTGTGGTTTAGTGCAACTTCCAGAAATAAATGCTCACCGGCATTTGGTGGCGGTGGTTGTGCAGACATACTTACAATTGTATATGGGATATGTGAGCGAAGATATATGGCAACACCCCCACCGCCCCCGACCGCTCGATCATTTCTGATAAGTTGAAAACCAGGTAGGGAGTATAATGAAGAAGGCAGACAGGGCTTAAGCCATGACTCAGAAACAAGGATAGCATGAAGGTTCCCACAGTCTAGATTGGCCAGCATATCAGGGAAATGTGCCGGAATGCTTTGGGCATTGATATGAACGGCATTGAAATTTTTAGGTACATCAGAAAATTGTGAATGAAGACTGTCGGCAAGTGACGGTATACTGGTGAAGCTGTCATCTATACTACATATTGAGTAGAAGCTTTCATCATCACTAATGCTATCAATGTCAATGGCTGCAAATATACTTAATTAATATAATAATATTATCTAAAATTTAAATATATATAATCAGAAGATAAACAAATAAAATACCTACCTAGTTTATATAGACTACTACTACTAAAAACTGAATATTAATTCAAAACTACCAATAATACACCACCTGCCAGTAGTGCCAAGAATAGAAAACGACGACGTTCATGACATACATATTATGTTACAAAAAACAAAAAAAAACAGAATTCGAATTGGTCCGGGAAGTAACAAGAACATTGCAAGAGTTTATTAATAAAAGCTAGTATGAAATAAAATTATATAGATGGAAATAAGAAACAAAGATAAAGAAAATAAGAATAAAAGGAAGTATATGTAAACAGTCCAAAAAGCCCTGTACCCATACACGTTACAATTTGACAGACATTAGATGACAGATGACGGATATGACAGCTGACGGCTGACAGACAGCTAAAGAGAAACAAAATAATATGTCAGACACCCTCAGTAAATACTTATTTAATTATAAATTTATTACGATAGAGAGAAAAAGGAAATATATTAGTAAAGTGGAGCATAAAGTGGGTACAAAGCAAGAAAGAATATAAAGATAGATACTTATTACTTACTACCCGGACCAGAAATCGACCAAAACAAAGAAAGTTACTTCTTTTGGGCTATAGTCCGTTTGGATTTTGCGGCTGGCTTCGCTGGTGTGGGCTGCTTCTCCACGTCCTTTTGCTCAATTTTGTGCAGCTCCGTGAGGTTGACCACTCGATGACGGGAACCATCAGGCGCAAGAACATGGATAATGCCCTCCCTAGTCCAGCATTGAGTTATTCCAAACTTGTGACGAGCGGCCATGAAAGCTTCGTGTCGCTGTTTGGTTAAGAATTCCGAAACCGTAATACCAGTGCCCTTGAATTTGGTTTTACTGAACCATACACTGTCCCGCACCAAGGAGTTGTTGAATTTCACAGCGATGGGCCTGGCCTTGCTACTTGATGTGCGACCCATTCTGTGACAGCGTCGAATATCAGCTGTAGTAATGTCCGATTTGAGGTGCTCCTTTATAACATTTACTACTACTTTGGCTGTATCCTCTTTGCCATCCTCTGTCACACCATGCAGCAGCAACATTTTTCTTCGAGTCCTCATCTCCATGGAATCCAGCGTATGAGAAAGGAGCTCTATTTGCTGTTGGAAACCTTTCAGTGCATCCATTACAAAGGCCTTGAAGGAGGTGTATTCGGAGGCCAAGCCGGGCATGGATGGAGTACCTTGGGATCTGGGCAACTCAGCTTCGAAATCAGCCAGTCGCTTAAGAAACATTTCCTTTAAGCTGTTGATAGACTCTTGCAGTGGTTGTGTCATAGTGCAGTGAAGTACGTGATATGTATGTAGGATAGAGAAAACACTTTACTGGCAGGTACTGCTTGTTATTATTGAAGTATTTTCATAAAAATCAATTAAAAATATAAACTTGAACTATTTATTTTAAATTTTATAAGTGGAGCTAAAAATTTTAGGTGTTAATGCTACAACTACCCACGTAGTAATCCCCTACCCTATCCCACGTGATAATGATTACTCATGTATAAGTTTATTTTTATGGCGTCGGGACGTGACGACCCCACCGCCCACTGGGGGAGTTACTCTGACGAGTAGATACTCGTCATAATATCTCCCCCAGCGCAAGCAGTCAACCGAAAGATGGCGGTCAAACCATCCGAACCTGGCGGAAGGAAATCCCGAGATGCTAGATGGGCAGCAGCGTCCAGCACTAAGAACTTCCGCCACTGCGATCGCCAATACGCCTGCCAAGCGTGGCGATTATGGCCTATCCCCCCAATTATGAATCACACCATTAAAAACCGGCCCCTAGTCCCCGGCGGCCCCGCTAGTCCTGGTTATGGTAGCGGCCATGGTAAAGGCGGGGCAAGGGGTGCGAAGAATCTCCGGAAGAGATCGGGCTACCACCACCAACGACAATTGGCCCTGGCAACACTGAACACGCGCACACTGCGGACCGACGAGAAGATTGTCGAGCTGGAAGAAGAATTGAGCAAGTTGCGATGGGATATCATAGGCCTATCTGAAGTCCGAAGACAGGGGGAGGACTCGATAGTTCTCAATTCCGGCAACTTGCTCTTCTACCGGGAGGGCGACCAACAGTCCCAAGGTGGTGTCGGGTTCATCGTCCACAAATCTCTCGTGACCAACGTGGTAAATATCGGGAGTGTGTCGAGCAGGGTAGCGTACCTTATACTCAGAATATCCAAGCGGTATTCGCTGAAGGTCATACAGGTATACGCTCCGACCTCGTCGTACCCCGATGAGGAGGTGGAAGCCATGTACGAGGACATATCTCGGGCTATACATGGCTACAAAACCCAATACACCGTGGTCATGGGAGATTTTAACGCGAAACTGGGCAAACGCGACGGTGATGAGCTGAGAGTGGGGCCATTTGGTTAAGGGCATCGGAATTCCCGGGGTCACTTGCTGGCTAGCTTTATGGAGAAGGAAGGACTCTATATGATGAATTCCTTCTTCAAGAAGCGAGAATGCCGCAAGTGGACCTGGGTAAGTCCAGACGGTGCAACCAAAAATGAGATCGACTTTATCATGTCGACGAAGAGGCAGATATTCAATGATGTCTCCGTGATCAATTCACTTAAAGTGGGGAGCGATCACCGAATGGTAAGAGGCACATTGAATATCTGTACAAGCCTCGAACGGTCGAGGTTGATAAAGTCCACGCTCCGACCGGCACCGGTTCATATACAAAACCCCGAGAGCTTTCAGCTCGAACTCAAGAACCGTTTCGAATGCCTGGGTGAATGCGTAGATGTGGACGTGTACAGTAACGGGTTCGTGGATGCTGTCCATACAACAGGGGCTAAATTTTTTTTTTTAAGCCCCAGAAAAGCCAGAACCAAAAAGATCTCGGATCCGACCCTCGAGCTGTTAGAGGAAAGGCGCAAGATGGTTCTGCTATCCTCCGACGACATGCCGAAATATCGGCACCTCAACAGACAGATCTCTAAGTCTCTGACTCGCGATCTCCGCCAATACAACACAAAATGTGTTCGTGAGGCGATCGAGCGGAATAAGGGATCCAAAGTGTTCCAGAGGGATCTGTCTGTTGGGCAGAGTCAGCTGACAAAGCTGAAGACGGAGGATGGCAGAATCGTATCGTCCAAGCCTGAGCTCTTGGAGGAGATCGAAAGGTTCTATGGACAGCTATACACGACAACGCAACAACCCGCAAGCACTCCAGCGTCAGACCCTAGAGCTGGATTGACCCGACACTATACCGAAGATATCCCGGACGTCAGCATGCACGAGATTAGTGTGGCTCTCAAACAGCTTAAAAACAACAAGGCGCCGGGAGATGACGGAATTACGAGTGAGCTTCTGAAGGCCGGCGGTGCACCCGCTAGAGAAGCCCTCCGGAAGCTATTTAATTCCGTCATTCTCGAGGGTAAAACGCCACAGGCGTGGCACAGAGGTGTGGTGGTGCTTTTCTTTAAGAAAGGGGATAAAACCCTCTTGAAGAACTACAGACCCATCACACTTCTGAGCCACGTCTACAAGCTGTTTTCGAGGGTCATCACGAATCGTCTCGAGAGCAAGCTAGACGACTTCCAGCCTCCCGAACAAGCCGGTTTCCGTAAAGGCTATAGTACCATAGACCACATACATACGCTGCGGCAGGTTATACAAAAGTCCGAGGAGTATAACCAGCCCCTATGCTTGGCGTTTGTGGACTATGAGAAAGCCTTCGATTCGATCGAAACCTGGGCGGTGCTACAGTCTCTCCAACGGTGCCGTATTGACTACCGATATATCGAAGTGCTGAAGTGTTTGTATGAAAACGCCACTATGTCAGTCCGCCTCCAGGACCAGAGTTCAAAACCTATTCAACTCCAGCGAGGGGTGAGACAGGGGGATGTCATATCCCCGAAACTGTTTACCACTGCGCTGGAGGATGTTTTCAAGCTTCTGGACTGGAATGGACTCGGCATCAACATCAACGGCGAGTACATCACTCACCTTCGATTCGCAGACGATATCGTAGTCATGGCTGAGACCATGGAAGACCTAGGCACAATGCTCGATGGCCTCTGTAGAGTCTCCCAACAAGTAGGTCTTAAGATGAACATGGACAAGACGAAAATCATGTCGAACGTCCATGTTGTACCTGCTCCTATTCAGGTTGGGAACTCTACGCTCGAAGTTGTCGACAAGTATATCTACCTGGGACAAGTAGTCCAATTAGGTAGGTACAACTTCGAGAAGGAGGTCAATCGTCGAATCCAACTCGGTTGGGCAGCGTTCGGGAAGCTACGACATATCTTCTCGTCCGATATCCCGCAGTGTCTCAAGACGAAAGTCTTTGACCAGTGTGTGTTGCCAGTGATGACTTACGGATCAGAGACGTGGTCGCTCACTATGGGCCTTATCAGAAGGCTCAAGGTCACTCAGAGGGCGATGGAGAGAGCTATGCTTGGAGTTTCCCTGCGAGATCGAATCAGAAATGAGGAGATCCGCAGTAGAACCAAAGTCGCCGACATAGCTCTCCGGATAGCCAAGCTGAAGTGGCAGTGGGCAGGGCACATAGCTCGAAGAACCGATGGCCATTGGGGCAGAAAAGTTCTGGAGTGGCGGCCACGTACCGGACGACGCAGCAGAGGTAGGCGCCCCGCAAGGTGGACCGACGATCTTGTCAAGATCGCGGGAGGAGGTTGGATGCGGGCGGCTCAAGACCGGTCTGTGTGGAGAACCTTGGGGGAGGCCTATGTCCAGCAGTGGACGTCGTTTGGCTGATATGATGAGTTTATTTTATTAGCAAAATGTTCGTAACATTTTACTGTATTTCATATTTTATTATCTAGTAATCGAATCCTTAGTATTAAAATTCAAATTCAAATTCAAAATTCTTTATTCATTTGGGTCACAATGTGACGCTTATGAACGTCAAAATAATAAATTTATAAAATAATTACTTAAAGACTCTACATTTACATTTACTGCCACGTTCGCAACGCAATAGGTAGAACCATGAGAAAGAACGGACAATAAAACTCACGGTCACTCTTTTTCATCATCATATTACTATTTCTAGTGAAGTAGATCGCTGGCTTATCTTCCTTTGTATATTAAATATGAACGACAGTTGATTTCCCCGAATTTCTTCGTATTAATTTCTAAGCGAACAGTTTTACACGTGTTCCTTAAATCAAGGTATTTTAGTAGCTCTTACATATCCAAAATAAGTGCTGCTTATCTTAAGGAAAGTAGTACTTCCCCGTACATAAGTACAAAGAAAAAGCTTTTATCCGTAAGAAAAGTATAAAGAAGCGATATAAAAGTATCCGGAGTCCATAAAATAATGATTTTCTGTGTTGCCGAGTGTCTGGTGAGCCGAACCGCCATTGCGATGATTGAAAAAGTTTAATTTGACACTTCGGAATATCTCGCGAATGATTATAATTATGTATAAGACTGAATGATACTCCTGAAACTCGAATTTGGAAATAGAATTTGACTAGGCGCATTCTTCTGGTAATGAAGTGTCAATCAAGTGGATTTTTTTGACGTTTGTCAAAACGTAAGTTTTGTTTGATTGTCGTTGTTAAACGATTTTTACTTTATGTTTATTGTTCTTGTATAGCACGTTTTTGAGGGTATTAAAAATTATGTACTTACACCAGAAATTTATGCCTTAAATATAACGCGTAAATAAATATATCCGTGAAATGATCAATTTCATATTTTTTTACACTACACATAGTACCTTCAACTAAACTGCTTAGCTTTAAATATTTGAATCATAATAAGTTGGTACCGTAATTGGTACATCATCAGATTTTTATTCAAACCCGTATTTATTTCCATGCTAACGGCAAATAGTAATGAACTTTACCGTTATTTTTCATAAAACATTTTTAATATTTAAAAACTTACTCAATACTCTTTTTGTTCAACGCTCGAACTCGGAAAGGTTTATAATCGTTTATTTATTCTTAAGTAAATTGAAATAATGTTTTAAGGCGAGGTTGCAGTACTTTTTAAGATTTTTGAACGTCTGAAAGTCCCATGAACTATGATATTTTTAATGAATAAAAATTAAAGTATAAAAGTTGAACATATCTTCTAGTAAATCGTAAAGATAGAAACACGATTTGGAATGATTGACTCGATAAAAAAAAATGTCAAACATGGCACTAAATCACAATTTTAAACGTGTACTGCTTAGAGATTCCATAATGAATTTATATGAAAGTATTATCAATAGAAACAGCTCTTTATTTTAAAATAAATGGTAAAAACAGATTTCGTAATTTCGTTATCATTTTTCTCCAATAAAAAAAATAGTCAAAATGTTGGCATTATATCGCTCGCCGGCCGTTCATCAGTGCCTGTCTAGGCGTGATTGAGGGCGGACGTACGTCGTTGCTCCGCAAAATCCCCCTCCACCCCCGCATGTACGTTTTCGCAAAAGTACAAAGTAATTCGTATTCCAAACTCAATCGTTCAAACCATAGACATACTAGTAAGAAACCGTAGACAGGTTACTGACAAGGTAACATGACGGAGCTTACGAGTGGCACGCATCGCGAAAAGCGTACGCACACTAATATAAATATGTCAAAACGACACACTAAGAATTAGATAAGAAGTGTAAGTGAGATAGCACATCTAATCGCAAGCGCAAAATAGAGATAAACATATACTCTCTGGACCGACGCGCATTGTGACATCATGCTGACCGTTTCACAAACAATAATTTGACTCAGATGCGACATGATCATTTTGTCTGTCTTGAACTCTTGAGTAAATTCAATTCGCCTCAAAGTAAATTTGAATTCATTTAAGGTAGGGAAATAAAAAAACGATGTGATTAATTTATAACATTTATTATAAAAGTACATTTTATTCTTCTCATTTCATTCAATGGAAACCTAAAACAGTACGTTAATATAAAAACTGTGCGCTGCGGACCCACCGTAGCCCTGGCAATACCCCTGGGGGTATGGTGAATCTTTTAAAGCTTAACCGTACTCCTGGCTGAAATGCTCGTAGTGTTATACCAACGTGCTACGTGGACAATATACTGAACAGTGTTATCTCTCGTATGATAATGACTTAATACTTACTTTTTTGTATTTTTAGACAAGCGAAGACAAGCGCTAGTACGATGATAAAGTGCAACAAGGAGATAAATTAGAGAATAAAACGTTTAGGTATTACTGCTAATGGTTATAATGCTTTGTATATTATAGGTATAATCTGTGGTACTGTTGAAGACCCGTCATCATCATCATCCTTGCGCTGTCGGATCATTCCCACTAGTTCTATTGAACAGTTCTATGATAGAACTAGTGATACTTTTTTTCCCACTAGTTCTATTAGCACAACTTGATGAGAAGAATAGAACTAATAGGAAACAGTTATAGGAAATTTACCACTAGTTCTATGTATGTTTTACAAGGGTAGTGTCACAACATCGCGCTCACATATCCGAATAAATATGTATGTATAAAAATGTGTTAAACGAATGCACGTCTACAAAACAATTTAACGTCTACAAAACAAATGAACGTCTACAAAACAAATTAACGTCTACAAAACAAATGACTACCAAAAAGTGATCAGCTATCGATAGTGATTGCAAAAAACAGGTGCATGCGATTTTATTGAATTGTCAATAAGGTTATTGACAATTCATGACAAACTTTTTTTTTGTTTTTCTCGCTTTCTGGCAATATTAGGGTAATAAAATTATAAATTCTGACTAATGTCAATTAAGTTGAAAATCGCATACACCTGTTTTCTGCAATCACTATCGATAGCTGATCACTTTCTGTAAGTCATTTGTTTTGTAGACGTTCATTTGTTTTGTAGACGTTCATTTGTTTTACACATTAAATAAATGTACGTCTACAAAACATATTCATTCGGATATATGAGCGCGATGTCGTAACACTACGGATAATTCCCAGTAGTTCTATTGAATACCCTTGTAAAAACATACACAGAACTAGACTGGGACATTTCCTATTACTTATCCCATTAGTTCTGTTCTCCTCATCAAGTTGTGCTAATAGAATTAGGACAGTTCTATCTTAGAATTGTTCAATACTACTACTATACTGGGAATCACAGACATAGATCTACATAGATAACGCAAATGCATGCACTTCGCGTGTCTGAACTCCGACCAAGCGTCGAGCTTGGTCGCCACTAACTTCAGTCCCCGCGCGTCCGTTTTACCGTTAAGTAAACTTTATTCACATTACGTTGCCGCGTTTGCTTCGGACGGTTGATCTGACGTTGTGTATTAGGAGACGATGAATATCGCACAAGCGATACTGTCGCGCATCGCTTCGACTTCGTGATACAGGCAACGTCACAGTAGGTATTAAAAAGTCGGCACGCTTGGTTTCAATACAAATCGTGATAATTGCGTTATCTATGTAGATATAGATCTGTGCTGGGAATGATCCCACAAAATAGTAGAGCTTGAAATGAACGAACTGAAATTAATAAACTAATTACACAACAATATTATCTGGGAGTACGGTTAAGCTTTGAAAGATCCACCATACCCCCAGGGGTACTGCCAGGGGTACGGTGGGTCGGCAGCGAAAACTGTGCAGTACAATAATCTACTTAGTTGTTTAATACTAAAAGGAGAAAAACAAGAACAAGTGAATGGACTTTGATCATCCGTCAATGTTTGTTACTTACGTATGATTTTGTATTTCTATAATAATAATATATTGTGTTGATTCAGCCTCAAATCACTTTTATTACTTGACAAAAACACACATCAGTATTTTATTATTACGAATGTCCCATCTGGATACTTTGTTTTTTAGTCTTTGAACACGCACAATACTGCTTCTCTTTTACACTCTCTAAATGCCAATTTTTTTATTCACTCTATTATTTGTGATACTGAATTTATTATAAATTGTAAATAAAAATTCCAGGTAGTAGAAGCCTTGCTGATTTCCACATGAATGGGCCGGCTCGACCGGGGAAGTACTACCCTCTCACAGAAAATCGACGTAAAGTAACAGTACCTAAACTGTTGCGTTTCGTTCGGTGAGCGAGAGTGCCGGAGGCCCTATCCCCTATTCCTTCTCCCTCATCCCACTCCTCATCCTATCCCTTTTCCCAACCTAAAGGGGCGGCAACGCACTTGTGACTCCTGTGGTGTTGCTTGTGTCCATGGCCGGCGGTAATTGCTTACCATCAGGCAATCCGTCTGCTCGTTTGCCGCCTAATACCATAAAAAAAAAACGTTGTAATATTGTAATACTCATGAATGAGAAGTGATTCCATAACTTTTAGTCATTTTCCTACTATAGTTTGTGCAAAATCTCATTACACACGACGGCATTTTCAAATGTAACATACACATAATACGTCATTGACACACACGCGAGTAAAAGAGACGACGCGACTAAAGCCAAATGAGACATTTAGCCTGTTTTTAATGTGCCACTTTTGAAGTTCGCATAACTCATCTACGGTTTTTTTTACGCTGCGCTGTAGCACACGCTCACACGAAACCTTCCCCTGCTCACTCGCTGACGCCACCGCCGTGTTTTTGTTTTTGCGGGGGGTGAGGTCGAGCTACGCACTGTACTGCAACCTCGCCTTAATAGAAATACTGCAGTCTTAAATTCACAATGACACAGAAATCGAACAACCGAAACGTCAGGAAAAGTGTATCGAAAATATCGATTAACAAACCAATAAAATCATAACGTAAACTGCGATAAAATCTGTAAAGAATATTTCAATGTGAATCTTCCTACTATTTATACCTACATGCAAAATATTTTAAGGTTGTGTGAATGTTTGTCGCAGACTATTGAACGGATCTGAACGAAACTTTTCAGTAATATACTAAGCTTATATATTGTTATTACACATAGGTTACATTTTGTCGCGACAGTTAACACCCACGAGCGAAACCAAGGACGTAGTCTACTTGCTCATAAAAATCAAACTTTTCTTCCGAAGTCGAAGATAATTAATAATGATTTCTCATAAAAAATCTGGTCGAGTTTTTCACATAGTTGGGCCCAAATCGCGCCCGGCGAACAGACAATAGATGGAAGATTCGACCGAGTTATTTCATTAGCACTTGATCTTCCAAATTCTATTAGGCCGGTGGTGTCGCTTTTGAAATATTTAACACACCCTATATATAACTATACAGAGGATTGTTTTTGTTCTAAGGATTTAATTTAGTGATTGTTGAGTAGATTAAATTGGCTCTATAGGACCTTCGTTTAAGGGATAGGATATTTAATGGCGATTAGGCCAGAGGGTGTTTAATAAACTTGAACATAATGTCCTAAAATACTGTCTTGTTTTAGGTGTTGTTTCAAAATGTATTGCAGAAGATAACGATTTGTAATTAGTAATGATGATTAGGAAATTAGTGTTGTCAGGTTCCGCGGATGTAAATCTTTATCAGTATAAAACAAATTACTTGTCAGCTTACCTATAATTTATGTTTGTTTTGGTTAAAAGTCAGGTGCGTGCTGTTCTTTCAGTTTTAGATTCTTTAAGCTGGCTTGACATGAAATCCGAAAATCGGGCTCAGTGGTGTGGCATTGGAGATGCCTATATGCAGCAGTGGAACATAGCAGGCTGATGATGATGATACTGATTGAACTTTTTTTTTGGTTCAAAGGACGTTATGTAGTAGTCGTCTAATATTCACGGTTGAAATAATATTATCTAGTGCTAGTCTAGATACTTTTCCATAAACCTATTCAGTCATTTATTAATTAGGTCACAGAACAGTCCTCAATCTGTGCATTTCACCAGAAGTGGAAACAATTTCGATTACTATTACTTAGAAGCATATAATTTGAAGGAGCATAATACTTGGAAAACACAGTGCTGCGACGTCTGGGTGGATTAATTGAAGTCCGCAAGCGAACGGCATATCGGAATAATATTATGATGGAGTTAAATTTAGTGGATTTATACAAATGCAAGGAAAAGTTTCAGAGTGACTCCGAGTGGTGACGGATTAGAAATACAATGTGCCACTACCTCACTGTTTTCTGTGGGAGTCGTAAGCAAAACCACATAAAACAAGCGTAAGGGCGGCTTCAGATTAGCGTTTTATACGCGCGTATAAGCTCGTTTTGGAAGCGCATGTGGAAGCGCATGTGTGTGTGAAGGCGTGTATAGGCGCGCCTTTTTGGCACACGCGCAACTCGTACGAGCGTAGATGCGCTTCTAAGCTCGTATAAGCTTGAGCCGTCAGAGTCTATGTTGACACTGACACGATGTCACTACCATTTCGAGCGAACATGCCGAAAGATGCCGGTTTACGAGAGTTCGGTTTTTTGAAGCGCGTAATGTAGCGCGTGTGTAAGCGCGTATGCTGAAATGACCATATACACGCAGAAAAATACGCTAATCTGAAACCACCCTAACATCTTTTTAAAGGTACGGCAAACTCGACATCAAATGCTATATCAACTTTTCCTTCTTGTTCAGTGTGGCTATCATATACAAATGATTTCTTGAAATCGTACTTTTCCTTCTAGAGATAACCTCCAGCTAAACTAATTCTTCAGTTTCATTTTATCAGTATGATACAAATCTCAGACGAAGCATTCCTGGAAGAATGGATTATAAATAATTAACGATAAGACGAAGAAACAGTTGACAAAGAATTTATTTACCGCAACAAAAGATATGCTCTGAGTTGAAAATTCTTGAAGGAATACGAAAGGACTAATGGGAGTAGCGCGATAACTTTTTAATAAAGTATGAACTCTTTAGGTTGTGCGATTATGTATATGATTCTATTATGGTGCAGAGGTTTATTTGCAACTGAACTTTCTCGAGGTATGCGGGTTCATAACTGATATTGGACAAATTTATTTTATTTTAGGTTGTCGGGCGACTGGTTCTTCCTATTTCAATAGCTTTAATTAATTTATTTTACTTATTGTAGGTCCGTATTCTCACTGTAGTTCAATGTGGCATTTCTCTATGTAAGATATATTGTATGCTCTACTAATGGTAGCTGGGGGTGGTCGTTCCCAAATTACTCCGAATACAGGCACCTTTTATTAGTTGATTATAGACATAGTGATCTGAATATAATTTGATATTCATTGATACAAAGAACTATTGAGATTTATGTCAGTAAATAGATAGTAAGAAGTCAGATATCTTTTATGGGCCATTGAACTCACCCAAACTAATATTGTAAGTAGCAAAAAGTAGTAGCCATAATATCAAAAACGAACTAGGTAAAAATTCAATATCTGAATGATATACAAACCTATCTCGAATCTCATTACCAAACTGTCATTTGATAAACAGTCAATCTTCAAAATCAATTCTTCCCATAAAATTATTTCCTTTTTACATTGTTTAACATACGCCTCGAAGTTTTATCCAAAATAATAATTGAATTCTCCGGATACTTAATCGTTCCGCGGACCCCTGAAATTCAAAAGATTTCGTTGGACCAAGATTGGCAATTATAAAAAAATGGTCCCAAATTTGGTACGATAAAGGGCACCGGATTGTCCGCCTCTCATGGGAATGTGCGTTCACTTTACATGTACTCCGATGTGTTGTGAATCATCGAGTATTATATATGTAGATGTAGGATTTAAATATAACCTAACTTAATAAAATAATTCCGTGTCTGTTACCGAACAATTCCGAAACGGCTTAACTGTTTTTTATGATCATTTTTGTGTTTGGTAAGTTTTAGAACAAGTATAGGCGTAGGCTGCTTTTGTAATTTTTTTTTCCTTCTGATTTGACATAAAATGATAAAGATGTACGGACATAAGGTAAAACAGCGTTTGCCAGGTCAGCTAGTATTTGAAATTGGTATTGACTATATTTAAGGTGGATGAAACTGAAAGGTTTTCCAATGTTGAATTATTAATTATAAAATAATGCAAAGGCATTTGTGTGTTACGCTTTCACAAAGAACTAGCAATCGAATCAAAGGGCTTTATTACGACTGTACTCAGTTTTCAGCCAATTTACATCTTAGCTCTATTCCATTTGTGTGGTGCACAGATTGGTTCGTTGTGAATTCTACTAGGATCTGATCCACCGGCGAGATCCAATCAGCGTGATGAGTTTTTTTTCATCCGAACGAACAGAAACAGAACAAACGTTTTGTTTTAATTATTTTCTCGAGGGCCAAACCGAATTGGTCATTTCAACTAGCCTTATAACCACTTCGATTAATGGAACTCGTAATTGTATTAATCTATTCTAATCTGCAATGTGTCAACAAGATGACCACAGATCCATCACGCTTCACCCTTGCTATATTATTAAACTAGACTTTGCTTGCGGCTTCGCTTAAGTGCCACTTTAGAGAGGGAATTATCAAAAATCCTCTCTTAGTGCACCTTTAAACTCCCAAAAAATAAAATATTAAATTTAAGTTTCCTACGCCCAGTAGTTTCGGCTGTGTTGTCTGTCAGTCAGTCAATAACATAAGAGTTTTATAAGTATACTAGCTGTTTCCCGCGGTTTCACCCGCGTCCTGAGGGAACTACTTCGCTTACCCGGTTAATTTATTACTCCTTGGTACATCAGCTATCTGCCAGCCAAAGTCCCGTCAAAATCAGTCTAACTGTTCCCGAGATTAGCGAGAACAAACAGATAGACAAACAAAAATTGGAAAAAAATGTAATTTCGGTATATGTACCGGTTATTTTAATATTACAAACAGACACTCAAATTTTATTTATGTGTATATACTAGACCTCTCCTGCGTGGAAGTATTAAACCCCGTAGGGTGTGTCTTTCTAAAGTGTAGGTACCTTTAAAACTCCCAAGAAACATTTATGCTAAAGGGAAATGCCCACTTCCCATAGTGATTTTGGCCATAAGTTGCCCATGTTTAAAACCATATTTAAAAGATAGTATGTGATGTCAGTAAATGATTAATCAAGGCAGTTATTAAATAAAAGATGGCATAATTGATATAAAATACTTTTTATTTGTACCGAGGACAAAATTATACTACACTGTCACTCGAAATATGCACCTAGTAAATATATCAAACAATTAGAAATTGATATTACTTTTCTAGCTATTGAGATATAAAAAGTAATTTTTATGGCGAAATCAAACTGATGATATTTTGTTACTGTCAGGTACAACTATATTTAATTATTATAGTTAATTCCAACATTTACTTCCTAGGACAATAAATAAGTTCTACAAAGATGACGTTACACGTAATATTTAATTAATTACGATAAAAAAAACTTGTATTTAGGTACCTCTTGTTGTCGAACCCATCGTTGTGCAATATTATGTCGCACTTCTGCAATTTCCAAAATGTGTCGTCGAATTCTTGCAACATTTAAACCGCAATTTACGCAGCGTAAATGTCCTCTTGAGACAGCAGATAAATCTTGAGAAGAACTCGGTCCAGAGTGAATGCCGGGGTCACCAGAAACTGCAGATATCGAGTCCAAGTTCGCGCTGGGGTTGTCGCGAAAAGCGGGTTCGGAATCCATGTTCAGGCGGTGGTCGTAAGGGTTAGAAGAATCTTCGGAGTCCATTATCAAGCTTGTTCGTAAATAAAATAGCAAAGTCGCAAAAGAAACGATCACGCAAACCGAGTTTATAAACAAGATAGGTTGGTAGTCGACTTGTGTCATGACTCATGACAGTCAAATATGGGGTTGCAAATAAAAAAAGCATAGACCTTTATCGAATCGTTATGATTATTTTGCTTATTATTGGCTTAACTATATAAAATAATACGTTTTCTTTATAATTATCTCTTAATTAACATTAAAATCACCACTTTATTATTTATTTTTCACTTCTTATATTTTTATTTAATTTTAAAATCTCTTGTTCCGTTGAAGTTATTTATAACGTGGCAACACTGGAATTACAACATGGCGATTATCTCCGTTAAGATACTTTTTTTATTAAAAAGATTTTACTATCTTCTTTCGTTAAATGAATGACATGAAGAATTATTACAAATAACTATATATTTTTTCGTCATACGCATAATCTTGGGCGGCTGATAGCCAAATATAAACATTTGCCTTTCAGCTTTATACGTCCAGTAGTTTCGTCTTTGTGTTGTCAGCCAGTCAGTAACAGACGTTTTATAAGTATAAATTGTGACAACTTATGTTTCTTTTAACCCCATTAAAAGCTAGTAGAGTAACAGCCCTATCACATGAGTAGATACACGGAACAGAGAGACAGCTTCTTAAGAGCTTGTAAATTTGTTACCTATTTTGGTAGGGTTGTCAGTTTGTCACAATAGGTTAAGACAAATCGCTTGTTCGGTATATAACGACAGATTCTGGATTGGCCAGATTCGTGATTTGGCAGATTCCCAACTCGACAGATTCGTGGATTGGGCAGATTCTTGGACTCGACGAATTCGCTCAGTTGTAAATAAAATAGCGAGTGGAACCAAAAAAGGCAGGCACCTGAAACTTTTAAAAGCACGGAATAAAAATTTACATTTGTTACCAAGTACACGACGTGACGACGTGATTTATTTGACATTCCCAACGATACCACTAATAGTGTTGAATATTTTCTGGTAATATGATCTATTTTGCTAATAAACATAGGAATCTCCTTTAGCTATTATGTGCCACGGGGATAGGTATCTAAAATAAGTTTAAAAAGAAATTGTGTAAGACAAATGAACGTCTACAAAACAAATGACTATAATATGATCAACCATCGATAGGGCTTACAAAAAACAGGTGCATGCGATTTTCGACCTTATTGACAATTCATGACAGACTTTTTTTTGTATTTTCTTGCTTTCTGACATTGATACGTTAGTAAAATTATAAATTCTGAGTTACGTCAATAAGGTCGAAAATCGCATGCACCTGTTTTTTGTAATCCCTATCGATAGCTGATCACTTTCTGATCGTCATTGGTTTTGTAAACATTAATTGCTTTTACACAATTTCACAACTAATGAGTTCATGAGGATCCTTTGGGGGATCGGGCTAGGAGATTCTGGTGGACACCATGCAAACATGTTAAGTTAATACGCCAACATTGACAATATTTATTTCAAGATCGAAATATTCGCGAAACTTGCTCGAGCAATTCAACAAATGCGACAAAATTATCAGGCGGTATACCTAATTAAAAAACCCAATTGTACGTTACCATCGTTAAAATCTTTATAATGACTAATTATTTCATCTAGTATTATTCATACACACAGTACAATAAACAACCATTATTAATAATAAAACATCACGTTTTTACATTAAAATATTAAAACTTGCAACGTACAAAACAAACAACGTGCCTCGTAATAACCCTAAGATTGTCAACTGCCTGTGCCTACGTAAACCGGTTTGTTCCAGTCTCGCCGCGTACACGTCAAGCGGCCAGTGGTCACGCACACATAAGCCGCGTGCTTGTAGTAGTGCAACCAATTCGCGCTGTTGTATGAAGCTCTGTCTCTGTTCCGTTTATCTACTCATGTGGCCCTATTACAAAAAATGGCCTCCAAATTGTTCACATTACAGTGGGCTGACAGTTCCTTGGGGATTGTACATTCACCTCATGTAAACTTTCGTGTGTAGCTACCATGAAATTGACAATATCTCTCATGTGTGGCACTTTGATTAAACTGGTTTTTAGGATACACTTTAATTTTCTAGTCGCGTTCAACTTTTTCCTTGTAAGTGATATATTTCGGGGAAAGAGAATTTGCTGTTTATTTTATGTTGCTAGGAAAACCTGCTAGGCACGCCTATGAGGTGTGGTTATATTAGAATAAGCCTGTGATTCTAGAGTATTGTTACTAATAAAGTGCCTTTTTTAAAGACAGCTCTTACAATAAACGACGGGTTTTATGCAATGAGAGATCGCTGTCATATTGCGACAATTTATGAATATCAAACCACCAGGAAAAGAGAACTCCGAGCCGTAAATGTTTTTTGGGTCACAAAAAATTTTGTCCCACGCGGGATTTAACACACAACACTTGTGACTTGACACACTGTTAAGCGATGAAGTGGTCTCTTGAAACACTACACCATCCAAGCATTTATTTAGACATTAACTTACCTACAGAATAAGCTCACAAGTAACTTCAAATATAATACTGCTCGCAAGTAGTTAAGAACAATATTAACTTCTCAGTTTTCATTTAAGTGCTTTCATAATTACTATTATTTCAAGACTAATAACTGCTTCAAAGTAAATACGTCTTGGCAAATGAATTGTCCAAGATATATGATATTTAATGAACAAGATACACGGCTTAACACAAATAGTCTTTTTCTTGCCAAGTCAGTACCTACTCATTTATAAACTCAATTCTCTTAACCTAATGGAAGGAAAGAGGAACCCACCACGCACCCTCGGATTGACTACCCCAACTATTGCAATAGAAAAAGGTTGACAATACCGAACTCCTCTAAAAGGATAAGGGATATAGGAATGGTATGGGTTCCAGGAAGATACCTGACTTGCAGTATCCCGCTGTATGCGCCGACTATTCTTCGACACGTGTTTCGCCTCTGCACGAGGCATCCTCAGGAGCGATGGGCAACGACTGAGCCAATCAACTATATCAATTCTCTTATTTGAATGCTTCAAGTAATGAATAGAAGAGTAGATATTTATTTTGTACTGCTTCCGGCATATGCTTCAGCATTGCCGAAAGGGGTTTTCCAACTCTAAGTACAGTGTTATAATAACTTCTAACGGAAAAGATGATGATGTGCTGAATGGAAGGAAGATTTAATCAGTACTAATATCGTGAGATATTAGTACAGAATAGCAGCAACGTAGCAGTTTCTATACTATTACGTTTCCTTCGGTGTGTGAAAGCGCCCGAGACTTCATCTTCTTAGCTTTCTTCCTCTTCCCAATCATCTCCTATTCCTTTTCTCACCTAGGCACGCAACAGACGTGCGATTTCTTTCTTTTGCCGGGTCAATGGGTGTCAATGGGCGATCCGTCTGCACGTTTGATTCCTACCTCTTTAAAACAAGAATGACAACGATCTGACCAAATAAAGAACAATCAAAACGCTGTTGATCGAATCGTGATAACACCTCATATTACAAAACTACCGCAAAGACCGTTAGTAAAATGGTCATCAAGGCACTTCAATATGTTTTTTTAACGGACGCGCAATTCCTGAGGTTAGCGCATTCAAACAAACTAACAACAACTTAAAAAAATATTAGATATTCAAGTAACTACCTTCACCGTGTGGCGTACGCTCAGTTATGCCTAGCTTATTAATTTATAACGTTAGTTATGCTTATTACCCGTAAAGCATTAAATAAATAGCTATTATTTTCATAAAGCAGTTTGCATGGTGATTTATTTTATCAACCGTAGCATATTATTTTTGTTACTGCTACTCTATTTCTATTTCGTGGTTATTTTTTTAAATTCCTATATTATTTGAAAATCTTTCGAGTAGGTAGGTCTTGGGATCCGAAAGAATGCAAAAATATACAAAGCGACTTACATTAAGAACATCATCATCAGCCCTGTATATATAAACGGTCCAACTGTTTGACACGGGATTCTATCTATTATAAGAATAGTAAGGCCACAGTCTACCACGCTAGGGTTAGCAAACTTCACATTACTTTTGGGACTATTATGGAGAATATGAAACATCCTTCTTCTTCTGAAATTTGCGATTTTTATCACGATGTTTTCCGGCGCCGTTTAACAAGCAAAAATTAACAATTTCATACGCACTTCTAAAAGTTAGTACCTACCTACTGCGCGCCGTAGGTTCGACCCCGAGACCCTCTAAAGAGCAGTATGTTAGTCTCTCCCTACGCTATTCCCGCCATTCCAGAATCTATAAATCCTAGTCTCCTATTACGTACTCTCATCGTATAAAAAAAGTAAATCTATTTCAGGTACGGTCCAACGTAAAAGTTTAAATGAATATTACGCATTTTCGTGTAACTTGTAAATTGTGTTTCTCCGTAATAAGATGACTTTTAAACTTAATCCCAACTTGAATAGCTTATTTTTAAGGTCAACGCTCATTAGAGCCACCCGGCACCCACTCCGCACCGCCTCGCCTCGTGCGGTTAGTATTCTTTATATGGATTTGTATGGGTTGATGTAGTGAGCGCATCACTACATCAACTCCGTAGCGTCAGCGGATCGCCTCTGTCGTAAGTAGGGTTGCCAGTTCGCCGGGATTTCCGAGATTGTCCCGGAATTAGGCGTGTTGTCCCGTGTCCAGCAATTTTACGTTGCTGTCCCGGCATTCGAAAATATTAGTTTTTCACAAAGTTATGATCAATATCAAATAATAAATATCAAACCAATCATTTCCAAGTATTAAAAAATCCCGAAAGTCCGCATTATTATCTATGTATAAAAGATCTATTTCTAAGTTACTTTTTTAAACACTAGCCAAAGCAGGGGGGGGGGTTAAATTGTCCCGGAAATGATACGGCCGTATCTGGCAACCCTAGTCGTAAGCCGTCCACGCGCGGGCGGCGGGTGGTCCACCCGCCGTCCGCGCGTGGACGGCTCGGTGGCAACTCGCTGCTCGCATGCTTGCCGCGCGTCGACGGCTCGTCGCCAACGCGCGGGTCCGAAGCGGACCGAGCGCTGCCCGCGAATGATTCACGTCTGAGTGTTACCAGATACACGGTAAATACCGTAGATGCACGGTAATTTTGAGCAAGACACGGTCTACGGTAATAAGCTATTACCGTGTTATTTTCTAAGGTATTTTTAATTATTAATTAACGTGTAAATTATACGTGTGGCGACGGATTAAGAATACGGAATATCACCAACCCATATCATCCCATGGGTGTCGTAAGAGCCGACAGAGGGAGCATATTTAGCAGATAACAGCACTGTAAGAGAAGGAAAACTTGATACAAATCCTATACCAACCCGTTTGGCCAGCGTGGTATAGTAGGCCAATTCCTCCTTTTAAAGGAGAGGCCTAGTCCAGCAGTGGACTGTTAAAGGTTGATGATGATGAAATTATACTCTTATTTTTACTCAAAAATATATTATGTTCTTACGAGTAATCCTTTATTGGCAAAACTGGCTGTCGCAGTTGGTGATGTCGGGGAAATCATTAACGATTTCATTACTTGGCAGGTAATATAATCCGGCAGAATTAAAAATATTTTAGGTAGTGTTTTTCATGAGCATACCTTATGATAAAATTTGTAGTTAGTAGGTGTATTCATAGACGAAAGTTTAGTATCTAGTTGTGTGTGGTCATTGCATTACTTGAAAAAATTAAATAAATTAAACTAGAAAAAGAAATAAATTAATTACGAAGACCTTATAGGGAAATAATTTTTTGACTCACATTTTGACAACAATCCTTTCGGAGAAATGGAAACTGTATTTATTTACTCTCACCAAAAGATAAATTAATAAAATGACTTCGTCGATTTATGAGCAAGAACTTTAGGACGAATAATTTTTGAATAAAAGTATTAAATAATTATAAAAACCGTTTAATTTAATCGACGCCGTAATATACACTATAATTTGAAAATAAGTTTAAGGTAATTTTACTTAAAACACGGTAATTTTAGTCAGCAAACAAGGTAATTTATAAATGTCATCTGGTAACACCGGCCGTGAATCATTCGTGAATTTCGTTGACCGCGCGGCGTTGGAATATTCCGATCTGTCACCCCGCTTTGTCCCCTTAGGGGGACAGATCGGAAAAAAATTTTTGATCTGTCCCCCTGTTAGCAATGAGGGGACAGTTCGAACTTTATTCACTCCTTAACGGTTTCATCTGTCCCCCTATCACTGATGAGGGGACAGTTCGAACTTTATTCACTCCTTAACTGTTTCATCCGTCCCCCTATCACTGATAGGGGGACAGATAAAACTTTTAATTCCTGTTTGTCCCCCATAGAATTTAATATATTAATTGTTAAAAGTAATGCTACACGTTATAAGCTTACTTTCAAGAATTAAATAAAAGATTAGTCGTTTGGATTTATAACGACCTGTATTTAAATAAATTATAAATAAGTACATATTTCTTTTGTTTCTGTATCGATCAGTCACAGTCCCATAAATCACGTAGTAGGTATTCCAGGTATAATAAGTATAATAACAATCAGTCCTCTGATTTGGCTTCATATTACAAATGTTAATTTTTACTAACAATATGTTAACTTTTAGATGAGGAAATGTTCCTAATAAGAAAATTTTCCGTGTTTAGATAAAATTGCAGCTTCTATTAAGGCAATAATTATGTATTATTCAGAAATGAAGTAAATAAATTCAAGTTTTGACGTTTTCATTCCTGTAAGAGTTATCAAACAAAATAAAATTTCTGTCTGTGCTCTGTATGTCAGTCAGTACTATAGTTAATATCAAAACTTATTTTGCGAATAACAACTTAAAGATTTATAATATATGGTTGATAATTAGTTGCACTCCATTATTGTTTCCTAAAAAGCCGGCTCTTCCGGGAATTTACTCGGTGCAAATAAACAATAGATTCAAAAAATTGGTTGCCTGTAAAGTCGGTATACGGGCGAAAGTTTTACGTGACAACGACTTTGAGTGGTAAAATAATTTTAATGTGAATATTCATTCGTATAGTAGGAAGAAGGATGAAAGACGCGTGCCTTTCACTTTTTATGTCTGTCTCTCTCGCTCTTAGGCGGGACGCGTGCCTCTCACTCGCTCTCATTGTGAGCGCATAACGTGAGCGGAGCGTAACGCAGTTTCTTGAAGTGTCACCCGGCAAACCAATTTATAAGACGTTGTCACGTCAAAAACAAGCAAACAAATTTCGGTTCTCTCTCTCTTTTTTACTCATGGGGCTTTATGGGCAACCGCAATGATGCGCATTACTAAGAGAACTAGTGCAAATTTACCATTTTTGAAGGCGAGACGTCAGTGTTAAATTGTTCGTAATAATTAAATTTGAGTGAAGTGTTTATATTACTAAGTACGTAGTTTTCAAGCGAACTATTGCTCAGTATCATTAAACTGAGAGGAAATTCCAGACAGAGGTAAGTTCATATAGAATGTACACTACACACAATACGACTTTTGGAAATTCTTCGCAAGTTTTAATGCAAATTTTTAGAAAACATAGAACAAAAATTATTGAGCACCAATATTTATTTTTCAGATTATAATAAAATGTCGGAATTAAAAAACATACCTGGTACTTCTGCTACAGTAGACAACCAATGGTCTTTTATAAAAAAGGGGTGGCCAGGTGCTTTTTTGAATTCCACTGATACCCGATAATGAAATTTTAAATGGATGGTCATACATCGCATCAGAAAGTCCAGATGATGATCAAAGCAAGAATTTTTCGTTTTTATATGATCAAACAATGGATTAGACCGCATGATGCTGAGTTTTAAAAGATATGGTGTGTTTTTAATGAACGTCATCGTACTACAAATTTTCTAGAAGGCTGGCACCATGGATTAAATAATGCAATTGGAAAAAAATCCCAACTTAAATATGCTTTTATTTATTCTAGAAAAGGATGCAGCTTTTTATAGAGTCATATCACAACAGATCCAAAACTTACCTCCGATGTCAAATTGTCGCACAAAGAGAAATTTTATGAAAGACGAATATAAACATAATTGTCAAATGCTGATGAAAATCAGCATTTGACAAGGACAAGGCACACTTTGGGTCGATGAGCCATTGGAATGCAGTTTAGGTGGTGGAATTACTATTGGTCATTTGTTGGAGAAGTTGCGATAGATATTTTATTTATATAGTGATTTTCGTTTATTTAGGTATGTTTTCAGATTATTTACAACTTTAAGTTTATTATAAGTTTATTTAAAAGTTTTCATTTGTAACAAGGCTACATGAATTCATATGTACAAGTAATATGTACAAAACATACTGTGATTTATCAGATTGTGACTGATTCTATCAATCAATAACAAAACAAAATATTCTTATTATTAGTATATTTTTTATTGTAATTAAGTTGAATTATATCAAATCAGAAGACTGATTGTAATTGTATCTACTATACGTACTGTGATTTATGGGACTGTGGCTGATTAATAGAAAAACAAAATAAATATTTGTAACTTATTTAAATACAGATGATTATAATTATAAACCTAAACCACTAGTCTTTAATTTAATGTAATGTTGCAGAATGTGTGACATTACTTTTAAGAATTAATATATTAAAATCTAAGTAAAAATTAACGTTTGTTATATGAAGTCAAATCAGAGGACTGATTGTTATTATACTTATTATACCTGGAATACCTACTACGTGATTTATGCGACTGTGACTGACCGATACAGAAACAAAAGAAATATGAACTTATTTATAATTTATTTAAATACAGGTCGTTATAAATCCAAACCACTAATCTTTTATTTAATTCTTGAAAGTAAGCTCATAACGTGTAGCATTACTTTTAAGAATTAATATATTTAATTCTATAGGGGACAAACAGGAATAAAAAGTTTTATCTGTCTCCCTATCAGTTATATGGGGACAGATGAAACCTTTAAGGAGTGAATAAAGTTCGAACTGTCCCCTCATCAGTGATAGGGGGACAGATGAAACCGTTAAGGAGTGAATAAAGTTCGAACTGTCCCCTTATTGCTAACAGGGGGACAGATCAAACTTTTTTTTCCGATCTGTCCCCCTAAGGGGACAAAGCGGGGTGACAGATCGGAATATTCCGCGGCGTTCACTCGTTGACGGCGCGCGGTCCGCTGGTTGACCGCGCGACGTCCACTCGTGGTCGCCGTGCGGAGTAGGTGCCGGGTGGCTCTAATGAGCGTTGACCTTTAAACGGGATGGTCTGTAGTTGTGTAAGTTTGACGCTTTGACGTGTGTTATACGACTAAAGGCCAGCGCAGATTCAGCAAAGAGTATTTTTCACTGTCAAACTATTATAGTTATTGTTTTCATATTGCAATAGTACAAATTCAATTATCACATAATAGTAGTTGGTGTGCGAGCGTGTTGTTAACCTTGTTTATTTGTTAATTGATACCGGCCATTGTTTAAAATCAGATCAATGTTGACATCAAGTTAGACAGCAAAATGTGCGCCGGCCCTTAGATACTGTCGATTTAGTTAAGTAACTTTGTTATTAAGGTAAGCAGAGGTTGTTTTGTTAATAAAGCTTTGTATAAAACTGTCTGGACATTCGTCATAGTGGTGACTGACTTTTAGGGACTACTTTGTTTTAATGAAGTGGGCTAAAAGTTTTAGGCGTTATAGTGCCTAAGTAATGCTGTATACGTCGCGACTAGTAGTCTATAGTCACATAAAACTATGGTCAGAGATTGTTGACATTATTCACTGTCGGCCGACGACAAAGTCTGTGTACCGTGAACTTGATTGATCAGTAAGGGATCAGTATTTCTGTATAAGTATGCGAAGATAACTTGTTTTCAATAGCTTATAGTCAAATCTGTTTAGATCAGTTAGGGGATGCTAGGTTTTAAGGCGCAATTCTTGCATGTTACTGGCTATATGGCGTTACTGTCCCAGCCTGGACAATAAAAAGCTTTTGATGCATTTAAGAATTGCGGCAAATATATTATAAAATGAGTTGGTTCAGAGACAATTTGGTCAATAGTGCTATAGTTTAAAAAGTCTGCGAATTATTTCGCCTTAGAATTAAGAGTATCAAGGAAATTGACGTTAAAATCTGCGAGAAGAATCACGTTATCATATGGAGACAATGCGCACATGCTCTTTGTAATAGCGTCGAGAAATGTGTCTAACTACGGAATTCAATACTCGGACGATAGGTATAGATAGATCAGTAGATTTTAGATACGTGTTTGACATATATTGTATGCAGTTTATGTCAAAAACTGTCAAAAACGAATCTAAAATCTACAGATCTATCTATAGTTCGAATATTGAATTCCGTAGTTAGTCATCCACATTTGCTCCATCAAAGGATTATGAGGATGGGATCTTATACGCGTATGAATACCGGATTTGATATAAAATGCGACACCCCCACCACGCCCACTACGCGTGGTCGTAGGGCGCGGGACGTGATGAAGTCTATAGCTCGATGTGGTCGGGGCTCGCGCTTCCTCACCCTCTCGCAGACACGTCTCATTCATAGCCATGATATCAACTGAGTGCTTATTCATGGCGATGAGAAATTCATCACGGTTTGTTGCCAGAGAACCAGCGTTAAGCAGACCGAACCTTAAGTTTTTATTTTCGTATTTTTTATTTATACAACACGAATACTCTCTGTTTAGTTATTTGATGCCATTGCTTAAATCATATATAAAATATTTTGCAATAGACCCGTTTGAAAATGAAAGGATAATAAGATATTACATGGTTTGATAATTGTACCTATTAAGATATAGTAATGAAGTAAATTGTAAATATTTAATCTATATAGTTGAGCTGATATACTATAAAACAAATTGATAAAGATAATTGATAGTATTGAGTAAGTGTAGCTATTACATTTCTCAAAAGTATTCTTATCCTTAGTAATACAAAAACTGTGCTCACACCCGTAAAGCAACCGCACTATACACATTAAAGCTAATATTGAACAATGTTCTAATAAACTACAAAAGTTAAGAAGCGTGACTAATTGATTCGTTTGTGTTTGTTTCAGCCTCCGGTCCAAAGAGTCGCCGCAAGTCAGACTCCGCACGATTATGGCAGGCTTGATCTCCCGGCTTGCATCGTGCCAGGATCTTACCATGTTTCGTCCAAACGAACTTCCAGCCGAGACGATGCCCAGCATCTCGCGCGCGACGGAACAGCTGTCAGTTCGTCTTGGTAAGGCACTCGTTAACATAAAAACGCCTCGGAGCGCCCGGCATGTTGAGGTCAGCAGTGGTGGCTCCGCTGCGAACTCGTGCTGTTACAGGCCACTCTAACCACTGAACCTGCTATCCCTAACAGTTAAATCCCTTACTCAGCATGCCTGTTAGTTATCGTTATAGACGCTACCATAATCCCCATCAGTCCGTTCCTATCCTCCACGGTGCGCGGTAGTCCCAAATCATTCTCACCATTATAAGTATTGTATTAAATTGTCAAGGACAAAATAAATCATCTTCAAATCTAAAAACTGTTTTTTAAAAACGCTTTCTCAAGTCGCATCGTAACATTGGTGGCAGCGTAAAGGGATAACAAAATCCCAGGTATCCTCCGAGTGCATAAAACCGTACCGTTAAACAAGCTACATTCCAGTGCAGTGAGAAAAGTGATAATAATTCTAAATCCATACTTACCATTTCCAAATCAAAACCGCGACATACTCGTAAAGTGTATTCGAGCTGATTGTGAGAGTTAAATTCGAGTAAGGAAACAATAGTACTATACCGCGGAACGTGACTCGCGTTCTTCTTACATACAAACCAACTTCGTATCCAGAGTGCTATCCTATATATCTCGTCCTGCTAGACGAGAGAAGTACTGCTAGAAGATGCTGTATAATATGTTCCTGCTGGGTGTGTTCCTGACTTCAATGTGAGTAACTGTTCACCATTTATACTTACCAGTGCAAACCATATTCAGTGCAGTGCAATTTCCAGTGTTACAGTGATCCAAAACATACGTTTTATAATAAACTAGACTAACTAACTTAATATCCGATACTATAATTTCGACTCATTCGTCGGATGTAATTTAGACGACTTATTCGAGATAAGAATAGCGCCGTCCACTCGCAGTCATAACAAAGCGATAAGGCTCGCTTAAGTTCGTAGAATTCGTGTCTGACTATTCTTTGTTACTTACCATTCTATTGTAACGAATACTGCCAATACTTATAACCTTGATTTTATTTAGCCTGTTTTGATTATTAAACTACAATGTCACAGGAAGAACTCAAGAAGCCTATTGCAGTGCAATCTGACTCTGTTGATTTAAATGTTTTAATTAAGTTCATAAAACCTTATGACGGTTCCAGGGACAAACTCACACCTTTTGTAACTAACTGTTCAAATGCATACAATCTTGCTTCTACGAACCAAAAACCCATATTGTTCAGGTATATTTTAAGCCAACTCCAAGGACGAGCGGAAACTGCATGTTCCATTAAAGATTTTAATAATTGGGATCAACTTAAAGACTTTTTAAATACTCAATTTGGCGAACGAAAATGCTATTCACATTTACTAACCGACCTTCAAGAGTGTCGGCAAATGAACACAGAAACGGTTACACAATATTCCCTGCGTTTAGAGACATGTTTATCCCAGTTGTTAACTGAAATTAATCTAAGCAATTCCAAGAAATCAGAGCTTCCTGGCAAAACTAGTGCAATGGAGGAAGTAGCCCTTCACACCTTTGTCCTTGGTCTACACCCAAGAATATCAAACAATGTTCGGGTTCGATCCCCGAAAACACTGAATGAGGCGATTAACGCAGCCGTTTCAGAGGAAAAAATTCTGCAATTCGTCAACAGGAAATCACACCCTAACGCCGACTCAGGACCTTCACGACCAAGGTCATTTCCAAAACCTGAAAGTAAGTCACAGGAGTTTAGACCTAATAACGCTTTCCAAAACAAGCCGCGAGCTTACCCACTTTATTGCCGATACTGCAAGTTTCCTGGTCACGTCATTGAAAACTGCCGTAAACGGGAATACAATAATAAAAGGTTCGGTAATTTACAGAGCAATCAAACTCAAAATCGAACCAATTTCGTGGATCAAGGAGAAGACGTTGTTGACACTAATACTGATTCTTTAAACTAAATCGAGGCCCGCGTTGGTGTCGGTCGGGCCACCGCATCCCAAAATCCGACATTGCTTGCTATATCCAAAATAATAATTCTAATTCCTTAAATAATAAATACTTACCAAATCCAAGGTCAATGGCAACCGTAACAAGGCTATGCCATGACTATTCTAGTACTAAATCCTTGCTATATCCTAGAAATGTCGATAAAATAAATAATTACTCTAATAAATACTTACCAAATCCAAGGTCAACGGCATCCGCAACAAGGACACGCCATGACAATTTTAATGCTAAATCCTTACTATATCCTTTGAATACAAATAAATCTTCGTTAACCATGAAGAATAACCTTTCGGGTCAACAATCAGTTACGCGTTCGAGCCCCCTTCCTGAAAAAAATAAAATTAATCATTCAAATAAAAGTATTGTAGAAAATAAAATAAATTCGGAATCAATTCAAGATCCTAAAATCTATAACTACACAACAAATATTTCCCGTAAGTTCTTACCTTATATAAAAATACTTACCTCTGTATCCTCGAAGCCGTTATCTTTACTAGTTGACACAGGTGCATCATTCAGCCTTATATCAAAGTCCTGTATTGAAAAGATGCCTGAAATTACTAAATCCATTATTAAATTTAAAGGCATTGACTCCTCGGGTACTAAGTCTACACTAGGTCACATCCCTATAGAATTCGGTTCATTAAAACATAATTTTCACGTCGTCGAAGGCGTTGATCTACCCTATGACGGTATAATCGGCAGCGATATTTTTGATTCCATGAACGGTAATATTGACTATCCCAAACAATGCTTATTACTGAATAACTCAGCATTCAAACTTCATTTCAACGAGCCTGTTTGTGTAATACCTGCTAGATGCGAAACTGTAATAGAATGCAGTGTCTCGAATCCGGAAGTCGATGAAGGCTTTATATTAGACCAGAATCCTATAAAAAACCTGCTTATAGCTAATTGTGTAGTGAAAGTAAAAAACAATTCTCGTATTAATATTTCCGTAGTAAATGTTTCAGAACATCCCTTATCTTTCAACCCTGACCTAAAATTAGAAATAACACCTTACGACCCCAAAGAAGTTCGACGAATCTGCAATTTTCAGACTGACAATATGCAGTGTGGCCGCGATGATTCCTATTCCCGCACGAAAAAAGTACTTGATCAAATTCGCGTATCTCATTTAAATACCGAAGAGAGTTCTGCACTCCTAAATCTTTGTAGCGAATTCTCAGACATTTTCCACCTCCCAGGTGACCAATTGACTTACACGAATGCCATCCAACATGAAATTAAAACTTCTACTTCAGTCCCAATCCATGTTAAATCATACCGTTTCCCAGAGTGTCATAAAAAAGAGGTTAACTCTCAAATTGAAAAAATGCTTAACCAAGGTATTATTAAACCATCCGTATCGCCCTGGTCATCACCCATCTGGGTGGTGCCTAAAAAATTAGACGCTTCCGGTGAAAGAAAGTGGCGAGTAGTGATAGATTACCGAAAGCTAAACGATGTAACTATCGGCGACTCATATCCCATCCCGAACATATCCGAAATCCTAGATCAACTTGGCAGAAGCAAATACTTTAGTACTTTAGATCTTGCTTCCGGTTTTCACCAAATTAAAATGAAACCGGAAGACGCCGCTAAAACAGCATTCTCCGTACCTCAAGGCCATTATGAATTCACTCGTATGCCATTTGGTTTAAAAAATGCCCCTTCTACGTTTCAACGTTTAATGAATTCGGCTCTCTCCGGCTTACAAGGCATGCAATGCTTTGTTTACTTAGATGACATTGTGATCCATGGATTTGACCTTGACTCTAACATCGAAAACCTTTCTAACGTTTTTAAACGTCTCCGTAGTTTTAATTTGAAGTTGCAACCAGACAAATGCGAATTCTTGCGCAAAGAAGTCTCCTACCTAGGACATATCATCACAGACGAAGGAGTCAAACCAAACCCAGATAAAATAAAGGCAGTCCACCAATTCCCTACTCCAAAATCCCCGAAAGATATAAAATCATTTTTGGGCTTCGTTTCGTATTATCGTAGATTCATCCATGATTTTTCTAAAATAGCCAAACCTTTGACTAATCTCCTCAAGAAAGATATTCCATTTAAATGGGAACACGAACATCAACTTGCATTCGATACCCTAAAACACAGACTGACGTCAGCACCATTATTGATTTACCCCGATTTCTCTAAACCATTCATATTAACTACTGATGCCTCCAATTACGCCATAGGCGCGATACTATCCCAGGGTGAATTGGGTAAAGATAGACCTATCGCCTATGCATCCCGCACTTTAAATAAAAGTGAGTGTAACTATAACACCACCGAAAAGGAATTGCTTGCTATATTGTTTGGATGCAAAACATTCCGTCCGTACCTATACGGCAGGACCTTCCAAATTGTCACTGACCATCGACCCCTAAAATGGCTCTTCAACCATAAAGACCCTGGTAGCAAACTACAAAGATGGCGGTTGAAACTCGAAGAGTACGAGTATGAGATAGTGTACCGAAAGGGCAAATTCAATGCTGCTGACGCTCTCTCTAGATACCCTTATGAAGATACTAAGCTTATAAATCCAATTGCTCCACAACCAGTTCCAGGCCCTTCATGGGCTGATGATAACAATCCTATATTTCCTGATTCGGATGATGATGTGCGTGATCTTGACGACCTCCTAGATCCAAATGCTATTCCAGCATTATCCCCTACTCCTCAAGACTTAGTGGAATTACCCGATGACCTTAGAGACATAAATCTCGACGACCTAGAAATCTCAGAGCGTCCAAATAGTAATAATAATTCAAATGATGACTTACCTTTAGTGAATCAGCCTCAGCCGCAACGTCCTCCTCTCGCCGATCCAATAGACAGCCCAAACGCTAGATCTGAAACATACACTGAATTTCTTAAAGTCATTAGTAGCAAAAATTTCCAATCTAATGTAGCGATCATAGAACATAACGAAAGCTTACTCAAAACTACATGCCAGAATATCATTGTACCTACCTCAGTGGATATGGATGAGTCCATCCCTTATGTAGAAAACATAATATCCAATCTTGCCGACAAGGATACCTTTCTTGCACGCGATAGAAACCTTTATTCGTCCTTAATTCACCAAGATCATAATAAAAAATATTACTTCCTATTTACAAAAATTAATCATTTCGATACAACCTCTTATTCAGATATATTTGAAAGCCTTAAAAACCTTAGAAATGAACTAATAGTTTGCCATAGCGACGAAGTCAAATCTATAGCAATTACTGATTTCAAAAATCCATTCGATAAGCACTATTTCACCAAAATCTATAATATTATTCTGTATTTATTTAATAACACTGGCATAGAAATACATATTTACCATAATAACATTCAATACCCGTCACTAAGCGAAATCAAACAAATTCTTAGAGACAATCACGACTTACCTGTTGCTGGTCATGTAGGATCGACTAGAATGTATAGTAGAATAGCCGAACGCTACTACTGGAAGGGCATGCGATCAGACATACAGGACTATGTAAAATCGTGTCAACTATGCCAAACTAATAAAGCGCTTCGTCAAACGAATAGAGCTCCCATGCAGATCACTAGTACCGCAAACACAGCCTTCGAAAAGGTATTTCTTGACATAGTAGGTCCATTACCAGAGTCTGGTAGTGCTAAGCTAAAATACATCCTTACATTACAAGATGACCTTACGAAATACTCAGCAGCGTATCCCATTAGGAGCACTACAGCAGAAGAAACCAGCGAATGTCTTATACATTTCATATCCGTATTCGGTATCCCTAAATATATAGTATCAGACCAAGGAACCAACTTTACTGCCGAACTCTTTAAACAAACATGCTCTTTCCTCAGAATAAAACAAATTTGGTCGACTCCTTACCATCCTCAGACACAAGGTGCCTTAGAGAGAAGCCACTCCACTTTGAAGGAGTATCTTAAGTCATACATTAATCAAAGCCCAGAATCCTGGTCAAAATATGTATATACCGCTATGTTAGCCTACAATACCAATATTCATTGCACAACAAACTTTACACCCCACGAGCTTGTTTTTGGAAAAAAGCCATATATACCTAATTCAATTTATGAGAATAATGTTGATGCAACTTACCCTGAGTATGTGAGAATACTTCAACAGCGATTACAGTATTCGCAGCAAAAGGCTATTGAGAACATCCAGAGATCAAAAGAAAGATCTAAGAACTACTATGATAGTCAGACACGTCCCGTCAACTACAGAATAGGTGACTATGTTTATTTAAAAAACCACTTGAGAATGGGCAAAGCGTTATCTCCCGTTTGGAAAGGCCCGTTCAAGATAGTTAAATTGCATGGCAACAATAATGCATCCCTATTAATAAATAAGAAACATGTAAAACACCACTTTGACGAGCTAAAATTAGCTCATATAGGTCCTAGATCAGTTTAGTCTTAATTAAAGAAACTTAAGTATTGTATAATATAATAGTTGTAATCTTTTACAGTACCATTGCTAAGAGCTTTCCGGATATAATACGTCCAGTAGAGAATGGTCCCGGAATCTATTTCGACCCGATTGGTTCCGTGAAAATAATTAATGGACATTTAAGTGTAGTGGTACCCATAGATGTATCTTTTATTAGCCCTCACCTCAATAATATAAATGATATTTTACATTCAATTGACAATATATGTATTCAAAGTAATGTATTCGATACTTCAGTATGTAATCAAATTATTCAACCACTCCGAGTCAGATATACTGATATGACTAGAGACTTTAATGCCATTTCTCACCTGCTCACTCAGAGAGTAAAACGATCCTCATGGTTTGGCGGCGTCGGTACCGTTATGAAACATCTCTTTGGCACAATGGACGAGGACGACGCTATTCAATATAATAACGCTATTCAAGAACTTAACAATAATCAAAAACAATTAGCTACTTATATGAAAGAAAATATATTATTAACAACTTCAACGCTTATTGCATTTAATGAAACAATTAATCAACTCGTTGAAAATGAAAAGTCCTTGAATAACGCTATCAACTTCTTATCGGATAATCTTGTAAATTTGACTAATATATCTGAAAATTTAACTATTAAGGTTAAAATAATGGAGATTATAACCATGTTAGAGAATAGTATACTTACCTTATCTTTTAAGTTAGAAGATATATGTAATGGGTTAATGTTTAGTAAAGATAATGTACTATATCCCGCTATATGTTCTCCTGAAGAACTGTATAACGATTTAGTTGCTAACTTTCGTTTATTGCCTAGCTCTAAGGAATTGCCTATTGTCCTAAGTATAAGTAACATTCATGTACTTATGCAAATGTCTAGAATAAGTTCATACTATTCCGAGAATAAGATCATTTTTGTAATTAAGATCCCATTAGTTAACCCTTTAGAATTTAACTTGTATAATACATTACCCTTACCTATACCACAGTATAATGATACTTATATAACTATTATTCCCACTACGTCACACATAGGGTTCTCTAGAGATAAGAATCAATATTGTCTTGTAAATAACCCTAAAGAATGTCAATCTATGAACCAATACTATATTTGTGATAAGATAAATATTCTATCCAGTGTAGCTCAGCCTATTTGTGAGAGCGAAATAGTATCTAAAACTCTGTTTATGTATCCCAAAGAATGTGAAACGAAATATGTGAAAGGTAACATCGAAATCTGGCAAGAACTGTACGATAGTAATTATATATTTGTTATGTCAAAAATTACAAAATTCACACTTGATTGTTCAAATGATCATGTTTACGAAACAAATATAAATGGCACAGGTATAATTAATATTCCAGATGGCTGTATTGGCTACTGTAAAAACACACAGTTACCATCGAAACAAAATATTAAAATAAATTTAAGACATATAGATTTAGATTACAATACGATTAAACTAAATAATATAAGTACACCAAAATTGCTAGACCTTAAGTATTCTGAAGTAAACATTAAACACACAAGTTTCCAACCTTTAATTAATTATAAAGAAAATTTTGATTTACTAAAACAAAAATTTGAGAAGATCATTGAACAACCAAGCGTCCAAACTTATGGACATTACTATGTCCCATTCATATCCTATTTTGTTTTAGCTTGTATTTCTATTTTATGCTATAAATTGTATAGATGCTACTATGTAAACCGTTGCACTCCTCCCTCTCAATCACTCAATATCACCAATCCTAATTCTCCTACCGAAATTGAACTTACCACTCCTGAAGAACTCCCTCGGCTCCGCATCTTAACATAAACTTCACCTTAGGGTGTAAGTTTAGTCTTAAACGGGGGGCTGTTACAGGCCACTCTAACCACTGAACCTGCTATCCCTAACAGTTAAATCCCTTACTCAGCATGCCTGTTAGTTATCGTTATAGACGCTACCATAATCCCCATCAGTCCGTTCCTATCCTCCACGGTGCGCGGTAGTCCCAAATCATTCTCACCATTATAAGTATTGTATTAAATTGTCAAGGACAAAATAAATCATCTTCAAATCTAAAAACTGTTTTTTAAAAACGCTTTCTCAAGTCGCATCGTAACAGTGCGCTCTGTAGTATCTCGCGCTGCAAGCTCCTCCTTGCGAAGCGTATGGCAATGGCATGTGACCTCTGCAGTCCACCCACTGCGTTCGTGGCGTCAACATGTCGGCCGCCGACTCTCTTTAGGTTCGAAACGTCAACTTCCCAAAATGTTCACTCACCCTAAACGTCCACTTCCCAAAATGGTAATTCCCAAAATGTCAATTTCGCATTTTGTCCACTTTCCCAAAACGACCACAAATGTACAATTCTCCAAAAGTCCACTTCCCATAACGTCTACTTCACAAATTCGAATTTCATTGAAATATAAAAAGGACCATATCATATAATCTGCATGCATCTATAATGCATAGTTTTGGTTTGTTAGGTACGACTGTATGTAATTCAAGTAACTGCCGGGAGCCCTGCAGGGCTCCGTCAGCCCGGGCCTTCCAGCAGGACCCAGCCCAGATATACATACCTACTCCTGGAAAATTTCAAAGGCTTCATCTTCAATATAAATTGGTTCGGGGACAATGTGTCCATTAATCATGAGCTTGATCTTGTCCAGATTTATCCCCAGCCCAACACGTCTTGTGGCAGTATTGAGACTGGACAGCATTTTTGCAAGCCTTGCAGCAAATCTGCCATAATTACCAGGTCATCGGCAAAGCATGATCTGGAATAACCTTCTAGGCTCCTCAAAGGAGAAAAACCTCTACGTTTCTCCTCCAGCCTTAAGGGGCTCAGAGGCCACTCCATCTTCCTTGTGCGCCTTACCAGAATTAAGCTGTCTGAGAGCCGCATCGATTTCATCGACATCTATGTGAGGAAGAGCCAATGCAAAGTGGCGGGTAAGTGGGGCTCTAGGATCGCTCGTGTCTGGTGCAGGCTTCGGTGTATGGGAGACATACAGAGTGCCATACATAGAAGTCTTTAAGTTCAGAATGGTTTAGATTCTAAACCATTCTCAAGTCCCTTGACCACACACAAAAAAAATCATCAAAATCGGTACAGTCGTTTAGGAGGAGTTCAGTGACATACACACGCATTTCATAAACTGAGCAGCTCATTTGTATTCTATTTAACTTAACTTATATAAAAAAATGCTACACAATTTTTTGAAGAGTGTCACTAATAAGTATTAATTATTTATCTACTATTCTAGACTCCTTGACGTGTTTTGTATTGAAGCAGAAACCGTATTGATTTGTATGATAGCCGGTACACTGGTTGTTGTGTGTTGGCATGTATCTAGTATGAATGCGAGGTATGATGGATTATTTTTTTTATTATTAAAAGGCGTCCATTGTATGCGTGATGTATGAAAGGTTGGGGGGTTATACATAACCAAATTTCTTTTAGGTGGTGTTTAACACTTAAGACTGACACCACTTCTCCTTCTCTGTTCCAGAGCTGCCGATTTTGCCGCTTTTTCGAACCCCGGATATCGCCGCTGCAGTTAAGTGCTCCTTCTGCCTTGGAGCACCGAAGTCGCGTCAACCTGCCTGTCTATACCCTGAGTCTGTCTTAGCTCTTACTACTTGCTACCGGGTATATACTGTTGTAACGCTTGCTAATAAATAATATTTTGTAACCAACAAAGCAATATTTAATTTATCTCCAGTACACATACCTACTAGGTAACTCATTAGGCATATACCAACATCACTTCTTTAACGTTACATATATTAGTGTTAGATTAGTACATATTATGTTATTCATGACGAAACGTAGTGATAAAAAAAAGTTATTACAATGTGTGCGATGTCGTGTCCAAGTTAATAAACAAGTAAATAAAAATAGACTGCGGTTTACCTATTTGGCCTAATTATACCTAGCAAGTGATTCTGGTGACCCTATACATACCTACACAATTAGTAAGGGAAATTATTACCAACGCAGGTACTATTAATTATTATTAATAGCTCTATATGTGTCTAAAGAACTAGGAATGAATATTGGACTTCGAAACTGTAGCAGTAACGACACGATGTAACAATGGTTAAGTAACTTAACTACTACTTCATTAATGAATATAACGAATAGTATCTTTATTTTGGCCGGTATCAACGCTTCACAGTTCTAGGTGGGCACAGCTGGGTCTCTTCGCAATGAATACACACAGTGCAACACACTGTTTATTCGAGGACACAAAATACAGTATCTTCACAATCTTAATATGCACACGTGGCTTGGATGGATAACTTTTGGAAACGCGGCGAAGTTGGACGTAGGTAGGCCACACTTGTTTTCTCCGCTGTGTCTGTCGCCAAAGTGTTGGTGAAAAACAGCTCCACGTTCGCTTATAAAACATCAAATGACATTGACAGCTGTCAACTGCCGACCTCAGTGTTGCTAAACATCTTATCCAAATACGCCCAAATCTATTAAGATTTGACGTTCCGTTTTCCAATCTCCGACACGGCCATCTTGACACGTCACACGTCCCTGTGTGATGCTCCTGCAAAAGAGAAAACGTTCTGCAATATCTCAAGCTCTTAGCTCGGCCCATCGTGATCATCGTTTAGTTAAAGAATAGGGCTCATTACGTAAAAGGTAAACCACAACACTAAGGGTTAACATCAAGTTTATTTCATAATATCATGAAAGCAACTCTCTCATTCATCATCACCAGCCTTTAATAGTCCATTGCTGGACTAGGCCTCTCCTTTGAAAGGAGGAATTGGCCAATTATACCACGCTGGCCAAACGGGTTGGTATAGGGTTTGTATCAAGTTTTCTTCTCTTACAGTGCTGTTCTCTGCATAATATGGTCCCCCAGTCGGCTCTTACGACATCCATGAGATGATACGTGTTGGGGCATTAGTGAACAGTATCTTAGTAGGTAGTAAAAAGTATGTTAGCAGAGAATAATATCACAAACGTTAATCAGCGAGAAGTCGTTCACCGTTCACGGGCTCCTTCTCACTATGAGAAGGGTACGCTGGCTGATCACGGCGATAAGGTTGTTAATTGCTTGTATGGGTTTGGCACAGTAAAACGAACGTGTTGACACATTGACAGTTTATTATTTTGCTACTAAAAAAATACAAAGGACAGTGGACTGTAACACTAGGTATAGGTTAATCATAAGTAAGTACATATAGGTATCACACAACTAGGCATCGCTGCTGCGCTATACCACGGTAATATAATCTAACAGTATTGTAACTCGGCCGTCTTCGTGAGTTATATACCTACCAGACGCGCCGCATGCGAGCTGCGGCACGATAGCGGCTGCGGGTACTGTAGGCACATTCCGCCCAGTCTAATGGGTACTCTACTCGAGGCGCGTAGGTATAACTCGAGTTTCGTGCGTTTGTATGGAGTTACAATACTGTTAGATATTATTACCGTGGCTATACGCTTAAACATTTCGCCCACCAAAGGATCTATCCTTTAAGTGATAAGTACAACAAAAACAACAATAACAAAGTTAGTTGGCTAGGAAATAATGTAAACAAAAAAAATCAACGTCGCATCATAACAACAAGCATACGATATGGTAAGTACCATCACGTACCATTAAGTCTACATAAGTGGTAAGTATAAAATATATCTGTAGGTTTAATAACACGATACCTACGCACATGAATACAGATAGGTAGGCAAATACCGTCGGCGACAGATCAAGATGTCACTGCCAAAGAAAAATAATCCGTAACACAACCACATAAGACGCAATGTCCAACTTAATGTGTTGCCACGTGTCCAATATAAAAATAGGTAAAGATTGCATTCATTCACAAAATCACAAGTCTAGGGAATGCAATCTCGATCTCGCGAGATCTCGGCCTTTTTTAGCGAGATTAATCTCGGTCGAAAAATGGGCGGGATCTCGCGAGATTTACGAGATTGCACTCGAGCCTAAAAACGTCTTATTCGAAGCGCGAACTGACACGGACGGATCGCAATCTGTCGGTATCGGCGTTAATAAAAAATGAAATAAATTTATACGAGTACGGGGGGTCAAAAGGCAAAATTTTGCAGTTCGTGGATGTCTGCTTGAGAACTGCGGTTCCAATTTGCGTTGAATCCGAAAGGGCCTTCTCAGCGGCTGGTTATCTGGCCAAAGAAAGGAAGCTGTTAGCAGGCGATTCTTTGGACATTTTGTGCTTCTTAAGGAGCTCCTTTGAAAATAATTCGTAATAATGGCTTGTGATTTAAACTGAACCAATCGTCTCTTTGATTGGTATATTTTGTTAATTAGGTTCTGTAATTTCTAATAGTCAACCTTATTGGTATATTTTGTTAATTAATCTGTAATATCTAAAAAGTCTACACAGTAGATATAGTTTTATTTACCTAATTGATAATAATACCTCAGTTTAGCAACATAGATGATAAGTAAATTTTTTTTTGACCTCTCGTTGTTTTGTTTATCATAAAAGAAATGATTTATTACTAAAAGATTTTTGTTTGATATTAGAAGCTAAGACTTGTTGTTTCTTTCATTTCTTATTTGACAGATCCGTCCGTAAAAGTTTACTTCATAAAAGTTTACGTCTTATTAAAAAAATATAGACGTCAAACAATTTTTGAAGCATAAAAGTCTATTGAAAAGTTCGTGTAAAGTAATGTTTATCTTATAATACTTAAAATGGTTATTATTTATGTCCTAATTTATTCAAATATTGCGATTATTTACAAAAAAATATACAAAACTGTCAATCTCGCGAGATCTCGAAATTGGCGAGATTATGAAGTCAATCTCGCGAGGTCTCGCTTAAACCCAAATCTCGCGAGATTTGCATTCCCTAATCACAACTCCTAGCCACCGTGCGATATTATGTTATTAGTTAAGTACCTATGTATAGGTAGGCTATTATGAAACTAGGAATGCTCACTCACTACATTAAACATGAAAAAGGTAAGTAATAATTAACATAAATTAACATAATTTAGGTAGGTACATTATTTGAAATGAATTCAGTAATTCAAGTAGGTAGGTATATTAGTTGACTAAAGTAGGTAAACATAATATTTATAAATTACGATCGAATTATTTGGAGTGTCTGTGTTGTGGCACAGCCGCTTCATACAATTATTGGAGACACTTTATTATCAACAAGTTTTATCGCATGAGCAATGCGTAACACAAAATTAATACGTAAATAGTGATGGCGCTCACGCTATGGACCCGGGTTCGAATCCCGGCTAAACTTATCTATACACATTTTTATTCAAAAGTATACAGTTTACACAGTTTTAAGAAATAAGTACACAGTTTATACAATGAAATTAAAATTAATTTTGTTTAGGACACCGTTCGTTCGTTTATAGACACCGTTATTACGTTTAATTGTTACAACACGAGTAATGCCATCGAGGCCCGCATGCTTTTGAATAATTTTGGCTACTATCCATTTACTAGGGGAAATATTATCTTCCTTTAAAATTACTATGGCATCGATTTCTGGTTCAGAAGCCTTTGTATTCCATTTATATCTTTGGTTCAAGTTTACGAGATATTCTTTGGACTATCTCTTCCAAAAATCGTTGACCATTTTTTGTGTTAGCCGCCATCTATTTAAAGTCGTTCAAATTGTAATATTTCTAATTCTACAATTTCAATAATTTTCATCACTTAAATTCAACATAGGTTCACCGATCAGGAAGTGACCGGGTGTTAGTAGAAGGGGGTCATTGGGGTCATCACTTAGTACAGTTATGGGCCGCGAATTTAGACATGCTTCGACTTGAGCTCGCACTGTGGTTAGCTCTTCATAAGTAAGGGTAGCATCTCCAATGACTTTTTTTAAGATGTTTCTTGGTACTACGTACGCCAGCCTCCCACAGACCGCCAAAATTGGGTACATGAGGGGGTATGAAATGCCATGTAGTACTCTCTAGGACCAACAACTCTGCTATCTCACCAGGAATAGAAGACTTGGCGTTGTTGAACATGTCTCTTAATTGTTAATCTGCATCCACGAAATTTGTACCGTTGTCACTGTAAACATCTTGACAATGACATCTTCTAGACGTAAAGCGCCGGAATGCGGCAATGAATGCCTTAGCAGTCAGTTCAGTGACGGCTTCCAGATGAATGGCACGGGCTACCATACAGATAAACAAGCATATGTATATCCCTTGTACGCTTTAGGTCCTCTTCCTGGCGAGAAACGAATATTGATGGGATCTGCGTAGTCTACACCAGCTGATTCGGTCGGTTTTCACTCTCACGTCAGGTAACTGACCCATCAGTTGCGTGGTATTCTTCTTAGAATACCTAATACAGGTAACACACGATAAATTTTCTTCGTTAAGTCTTTAGTTCGTAAGATCCAGTATTTTGACCTCAAATAATTAAGCATCACTAGAGGACCACCATGCATTGTCATTATATCATCATCATCAGCCTTTAACAGTCCACTGCTGGACTAGGCCTCTCCTTTAAAAGGAGGAATTGGCCTACTATACCACGCTGGCCAAACGGGTTGGTATAGGGTTTGTATCAAGTTTTCCTTCTCTTACAGTGCTGTTCTCTGCATAATATGCTCCCTCCATGGGATGATATGGGGTGGTGACATTCCGTATTCTTAATCCGTCACCACACGGACAATACATAATGTCATAATATGTGCATCTTTAATATCGTATGCGATTTGAGACTTTTGAACACGGCCGCTTACTCTTAGTATTCCATTGTTATCTAGAATGGGACATAGGTTGCGAAGCTTGCTTCTTTTTAAAACGTAACCGCGAGACTTTAACTGCTCTATATCCTCATTAAATTCATTAGGTTGCACTTGTTTAATACAGATATTTAAAGATTCTGTTAATCCCTTAGGCGTAATAAATTTAGAAAAAGGTTCACGTTTGGCTTTAGGTAATTTAAAATTAAGAAAACGTCTACAATACGAGATTACTCTTAACATCTTTGATAAACTAGAATATTTTGTCAAAATTAATTCTTCTTCAGGGTTATGTATAGCAGTTAAAGATCTCATACGTTCTTCCTCTCGCGTATCTTCGATATTAGGAACACTTATACTCATATTTAGGTTAGACGGCCAATCTGGGCCCGGCCACCATAGTGAATGGTTCAATAATTCTGAACCTTGTAAGCCCCGTGATGCATAGTCGGCTGGGTTCATATCTCTAGATACATGTCCCCATTGCTCAAAATCCACCGTGTTTAATATGTCTGAAACCCGGTTGCTCACAAAGGTGCTCCACCTGCTTGGTCCACCCCTTAACCAAGCTAGTACAATGGTGGAGTCTGTCCACGCAAATAACTTGTCTTTAAGTACACACAGCACTTGAGATGTTTCTAATATTAGTTTAGCTGCTAATGCCTCACCGCAGAGTTCCAATCGGGGGATTGAGATTTGTTTCTCGATTGGAGCCACCTTTGTTTTGGAAGTTATTAGATTAACATACACTCGTTCGTCATCTATGACTCGCATATACACTGCTGCTCCATATGCGACTTAAGATGCATCTGCGAAGACGTGTAACTCAATACTTGACGCGTCACTGTAGTGTAACCATCGTGGTATGCTTAGGCCTTTGATTGTGCTAAATTTTCACGATATCGGTTCCATTCTTCAAGCAAAACACCGTTAATAAATGGTAAAGTAAATGGTAATATGGCTACTAAATATTCTTCAGTGTGCCTGATAATACCATCTAACAGTTCTTCGCCATATACTTTAGCTCTAAGTAAAATATCTATTTTACCTGGTGTTGTGAATCCTGGATCTGCCAACTCCAGTTCTTGAAGTTGTAACCAATCGGGAAATCTAAGATTACTGGTGGGTAACAGTGCTGTTAGTGAACGCAGTACATACGCATCCACTTTAATTGACTCATTGGGATGGTCGCGTGATTTCACGCAGAGTGAAACCATGTGCTTGATTCTCGTTTGCCCCTCTCCCACACCGGACACCCAACAACTGACTGATTGACGGGAAAGAGTTAGTAACTGAACAGTTGCCTCGGATACAAATGACGCTTGTGACCCTTGGTCTAGCAAGGCCCTAATGATCTGGTTACAACTATTCTTACTATTAACTAACACTTTAGCAGTAACTACTCACAGAGTATTCGTTTGAATTTGCTCACATCAAAAATTAGACACAATATGCGCATCATTACACAAAGGAATGGACTTACCAACCGACGTCTCACCAACGGTACCTGTAGCCGTGTTTGTCCCCTCGTTAGACTTCTCGGCGCTTCGCTCTCTCTCGAAGTGTAGAAGGGAGTGGTGCCGACGTCCACATTGTTTGCAGCACGCTGACTGTCGACATTTATTTACCGAATGCGATGGCCCGAGGCAGTTGAAACAGAGCTTATTATTCTTTACAGTCTCCTGTCTTTCTAATAGAAACTTTTAAACACTCGCGTTGCATTGTTAAGAATATATATATGTATACGGGAATTAATGCGAACATGCATTAGGTATTTACATACCTTATTTTGCTTGACGTTTCGAGACGGTTGCACGTCCCGTGGTCGCAAGCTGAGTGGTGTAGCGACGTCACGTCTCCGAGTGCGAGGTAGAAGATTCTATTTCTACCCCCGGGTCGTTGATATTCGAAGTACAGGCGCAAAACACACTAACCGTATCTGTATATTGAACATTCGCCGACTGCGCATTAAAGTGGGGTGTTGTTAGCCGAATCACTGGATTCCACGCCGATGACAATTTGAAGCCCTCTTCCCGATTGAAATTTTTATGTTTTCTGATTTCGATCGCTTCACGCACAACTCTTGGGTAAAAGTGGCGTTCCGTGGAGAGGACTTGGGGACGATTAAATTCAATCCAGTGATCAGTGCCCGATTGAAGTAAATGTTCCGCAAACGCCGATTTGTTCGTTTGACGGTTCTTTACAGCTGCGATGTGCTCCTCTATACGACCAACCTGTTTGGCTTATGTTCGTCACGTGTGGTCCATCACATTTTGCTGGTTGCTTGTTTTATGAGCATTTGCGTGTTATAGATTTGCAATGTTATAGAAGAAAAACATTATGTTGATTCAAACCCTATGCCAACCTGTTTGGCCAGCGTGCTAAAGTAGACTAAATTGTCCTTTCAAAAGAGAGGCCTAGTCCAGCATTGTACTGTTAAAAGCTCATGATGATGATGACACCCAGACACAAAGGGTAATAATGCCGGATGGCAGATACATGAATTTGGTTTGGGGGTCTTGAACCTACTGAATGAAGATTTGATCAAGGGAATACTGACAATTCACTTGTCTCTGTGAGAAAACAGATGATTTTGTAGGGGACTTGAGCTCCTTAAAACTCTTCAATACAGCTCTGGTCGTGCCATTCATATAAATACTTGTCCTAGATGAGAATACGAATACAGCAACCAAATTAATTTGTCACTAGACCAACACCCTGGTTAAGGACTAAATTCGTCAATTTATCTTACGACATAAACGACATAATTATATAACATGGGCCTCTTTATATAATTTAAAAGAAAGAAGACTAGCAAGTGAAGTCCCTTAACATCCGTAAAATATTAGGCTTCATACCAGCCCGACGCGCGACGGCCAGTCTCAACGGGGACGAAACATCTCCGCAAGATACATTATAGTGCGCAACAGAAGTGCACTCTCAATTCCTTCACTCGTCCCGTGAGATTATATCCAATGGCATACAAACCAACACGACCGAAGAGATACTGGGAGCTATATTAACTCAACCCGATTTCCTAAACAGAAAGTATAACCTTCTTTTCCACTTCTAACTATTAATATACAATTTATCATCGTTCTTGCGATATGTAGGCTGCACAGTTGGCGTAGTGGTTCAAGCGGCCGCCTCGCTGCTTGACACTGCGCTGAGTGTTGTGGGTTCAATCCCCACACGAGACAACACTTTGTGTGATCCATAAATTGTTGTTTCGAGTCCGGGTGTTCATTGTGTCCGTTGGTTGTATGTTTGTAAACTCCCACGTGACACAGGATTAATCCCTAGTGCGGGAGGAGTCTTATATAAAAAATCTCTCTCTTCCATCCAAGACTTTTCTAAGTCTAAGCTGATATGACAAAATGTTAAGTAGCTTTTCTACGGAGTAATTACCGTCTGACCTTTGCAGCCCAAAGGGTTAGCGATATTCCACGCCTAAGATCAGTCTCAGGACATATGTACAACAGTACTAACTCAACATGACGAATCCCAAATATCCTCATGACATTCGGGATCTACGGCTTAACGTACTCGCCGAACAATTCGATACGCACATAATTTGAAGAGTCAGTGGGTTTAAATCCGAAACCCTCTGCATGTCCGTCTGTTAGTATCTGCTCTAGGTAACTATAGTAGTTGTCCTCATATTATCAACATTTTTTCACAGAAAACCTGAAAACAATCTTGTTCGTCTCAGGAATGAACCAGGGCATTTATGATACTCAGTAACTTGCAGTTTCGTTGAACACCGAGGCACTCAAATGCATAATTACACGTAACATCAGAAAACACTTAGGTAGCCATTTGGTCAAGCTTATTACAAAAGAACAAACGCGGTCTCCATTATATAGATAGGATTATCTCTCCACCCAGAAGAGCGATACATGGCTGAATAAACAATAGTGTACATAAGGCTAAAGAATTTTGGAGTTCTTTGGCCACATTGCCCGGCAAGATGGCCATAACCTCGAGCAGCTAATGGTCACTGGCAAAGTCGATGGCAGACGGCCGAGAGGTCGCAGCCCAATAAGATGGTCTGACCAAATACGCTCAACGCTGAACACCAAGCTGCATGATGCTCTTCACGTCGCCAAGGACAGACATAGATGGAGGAGCATCATAAAAGAAAAACTGATCTCCCATCGGGGGAATCACGACCCTCAGTAATGAGGAACACGACGCGCGGAGGAGGAAGGCTAAAAATAACTGTTTGCACCATTGCAATTGGCAAAAATCTAAGATTGCGTTATAATACATCGGCGACCTGCTCGAACTAGGTTATACCTGTGTTTCGAGCTGATGCTTGATTATAACATAATGATACAATGACAATCATATTTTATTGTATGCTATATTATAATGTAGTCTGTAAGTAATTAAATTTAGATTTATAGTAAATTAATATATACTAATATATTTAAAATTAATAATACAAATACGAAATACAATTCAACAATTTCAGGTCAGTTAGTAATGTAACTTATCAGTGCGAACCCACACGTAAAATTTAAAATATTATTCATAGTCTGACAATATTAATAAAGTTCATTTTAAAATTTCTATGATTTTTTATGTGTCGCCACCTTGTCGTGGTGGCTTAGTGGCTTAGTAACTGTGGCTTGGACACCCGCGGTGAAGCTAAAGGTGTGGGTGCGGGGGACAGTTCTGCCTGTCCCTCGCAGTCGGCCGCGGTCGCGGGAGGAGAGGCGTGTCGGGGTTGCGTTGCCGCCTTATCTCCCGCGACCAAATGGGGGCGCCCCATCGTTGCGTCGCGTTGGGGCCGCAGAGGAGAAGGAGATGCGGTGTCGCGTTGCCCTCCTCCCTATCATCTGCGGCCGCTGGGTGTTTTGGCGATGGAGCCCAACACCTTCATTCGCCGCCAAGGGAGTTTTGTTCGGGGCCCGCCTGACCATCTGGCGGGCCAATATTCGTCGGGGGGTAGCGAGGAATGCTTCGGCGATACCCGAGCCTCCGACACACGGGAACGAGAGGAACACAGGTTGGTTTTTAGTCAGTAAGAGTCTGACAGTCCCCTTCGCCCTTCCCCCAGGGCGGAGGGACTCCATGAGGATTTTCCAACCCGACACAAACAAAAGCAAGGTGGCGCTCCGCCAAAGGTATACCTGGGGCAGCAGTCAAGGTGCTGGTGACGCTAAACAGTCGCACATTCTGGTGCGCAAGAGAGAGGAGGCGTGCGTACGCTACGGTTCTCCAAGCGGGGTGAGTGGCGCTCAAGTGAACGAGGCGAATCTCGGTTGCGCGCCGGTAAGCCTCGGCTGCCTTCTGCTACCTTCAAAACACCCGCCCGTACGTGGCGTCGGCTGGTTGGACAAGCGGCCTACCTCTCTGGCATTCATGCAGAGAATGTCCAAATGCTGTCCTCCACAATGAGGACAGGGGCTAGAGTTTGGGCGCCGATCATCATTTCCTCGGGTGTGAACGCGAGCCCGAGAGTGAACGAAAAGTCACGTGATCTAATCAAACAAATAGAAAAGTCGTAGCCAAATACACAACGCATTCGCATCAACAGAATAAACTCATCATTTCTGCGATGTCAATAGCAAAATAGTAGCCAAGTTGCCAATTTCGGCCAAAACTAACGCTATTAGCGTCGATTGCGTACGAATAACAATCGAATGATAGAACCCTGCAAAAAACGCAAAAAAGAATGCCACAGACGGTCAGCCTGCGTCGAAGGTGTTATTCGACGTGCAGTATTCTCGCCGTAAAACTTTTAGACCGAGTCAAAAATACCATACTGCGCTCTAAAACACAAATCGCAGATGTGTCCTAAAAAGCAGCCAAGTTGACTGGGCCGGTCATATGTATCGTATGTCTGACGATCTTTGGGCTAAAACCTAAAAGTACCACCTTGTGGGTCCCAGATCGAAAGAGGCCACGCGGCAGACCCAAGATTAGGTGGCAAAATGATTTGAGACTCTATAGTGCAGAGTGGACAACAACAGCTCTCGATAGAGAGTGGTGGAAAGAGGGTAGGGAGGCCTTTTCCCAGCAGTGTGATTTTGTAAGACTTCCTTCTAAACTTTGAATCTGAATCCGCCGTGAGTTTCTTGATTGGCATTCTAAAACTCGGTCGATAATTCGAATCTACACTAGCGCTACTCTTGCGAGCGTGTTTGCGAGTTGAACTAAATTGACCTCGAGATTTTGACAGATAAAGTATGAGATGACGTAAAAAGCGCCATTCTATAAGGTAATTCTCCCGTCAGTTCGACGCTCACTTCGCACTCAAAATCAAGGTAATTTTGGACCTTATGCGAAATGAGAGCGAATAGCGAAGTGAAATGCGAGTTATTTTTTTAATTTTACAAAATCGACGTGCTGCAGTGGGACAGGTTAGGCTGTAAATAATAATTGGTTTAGACACAAATACACCAGATGTTCCAACGCATATTGTGGTTTGCGCTATCTCATGTCTATCCAATACAATTCACAATGCATATATCTTTATGTATGTGCATATCTATAATAAGTATATATATATATATATATATATATATATATATATTCCTCGTTGGTCTCGCAGCATAAATGTGCGCGTGAGATTGGGAGGTCTCGGGTTCGATTCCCGGGTCGGGCAAAGTGTTATTGGGTTTTTCCGTTAGGGAATTCTCAGTAGCAGCACGGAGTCTGGTAATGTGCCCGGTACGGCAATAGGCTCGCCCCCTATTACGTGGGACCTAAAAATTCATGGCGAAATGTGGGTGTAATATTACACCTTTGCCTACCCATTCGGGGATACAGGCGTGAGACTATAAAAAAAAAATATATATGTATATATACAGGGTGTCACAAGACCCATCACCAAGCCGAAGTCTACTCGTTGTAAACATCATGCCAAGTCATATTAATCAAAAATTTTTTTTTTTAAAAGCGCGCGTGTGCAATGCTCGAAATACCTACTTACCATGGGGTCATAGGGCATCTAAAGACTATATTGGCGGGGTAAATGCATCGATTTTGTACCTTATTAGAAAAAATCCATACTAACTTTGAGCCTCAATATCTCCTGAACCAGGAATTTCCCAGGTATGGTGCCGAAGTATAAAATGTTCGTAATGATTGGTACAATATGAAGTTTCAGTTTTTGTTAAGGGTCTTTTTACACCCTGTATATATCTTCTTTAATATATATAAATCTCCTGTCACGATGTTTGTTCGCGATGGATTCCTAAACTACTTAACCGATTTTAAATTAAATTGGCACACCGTGAGCAGTCTGGTCCAACTTGAGAGATAGGATAGCTTAAATCTTTAATTATAGTCGCAATTTTATTTTATTGCAAATTATTAATTTAATTTGTAAGCAGTTGTGGATTTTGGAATGTTTCACATTGGAACCGACGGACTGCGCTGCTATCGCAGTGTCAAATCTTATACCTAATAATTATTTCGTCAAGGAGTACATCGAAACCTTACCTGAATAATAAAACATTAAAAAATAAAGATATCGAGTCGACAACATATATCCGCAAAATTTGGATTGTCGAGTATTTTGTTAAATTGTAATGGTTCTGACAGACAAATCACAGTCGCCATATTGACCGATCTAGCGAAACGTCACAGATACCGGATAACACAGTCTTTACTAAGTAGTTTGTATGTGTAAATACTTTTTGCAGTTATTATATTTCTTAAACAGTTAAAACGACAACTATATATTTCGTATTCGCCCAATAAAGGAGATTTGTATCAAATATAAAAAAAAAATATCTTTATCTTTACTAATATAATAAAGTGGAAGAATTTGTTTGTTTGTTTGAACGCGCTAATCTCAGAAACTACCGGTCGGATTTGAAAAATTATTTTTGTATACGATAGCCCAGTTATTCCGGAAGGCTATAGGCTGTATAACATAACTCTTCGACCCTTTGGGGCCGGGCAAAAGGTTAAAAAGGCTAAAAGATAATGTCAGCTAATCTCAGGAACTAGCAATCGGATTTTAAAAATTGTTATTGCCTATGATAGCCCAATTATTCGGCTATTATAAAATTAAGCCACAACTTTTAGGGGCCAGACAAAAATAATAAAATGGTCAAACGAGAAGGGGGAGGGTTGGGTAAAAGGCAAAAAAAGGCTAAACGAATAGGATACAATCTATATGGGTATCGTTTTCAAGATTTTCGGGACGCTGATTAATAATATGAAATTTATTTAGTGATCCAAGATGGCGAATGGGAAATCAAAGATGGCGGATGAGAAAATTTTAAAAATCAATATGGCTATCGCCTTCGATATTTTAAGGGGTGGGGAATCGAAATGGGTATGGAAATTGGTAAAAGTCGATATAGGTATCGTCTCCGATATTTTAAGGAACGGGGTATTCAAATACACCATCTATTTCGTGATCAAAGATGGCGGATGGGAAAATTAAAAACAAAACAATATGGGTATCGTCTCCGATGTTTAAAGGGATGGGGAATCCAAATACAACATCTATTTCGTGATTCAAGATGGTGGATGGGAAATCAAAGATGGTGGATGGAAAAATTTAAAAAATCAATATGGGTATCGTCTCTGATGATTTAAGGGATGGTGAATCCAAATACAACATCTACTTCGTGATCAAAGATGGCGGACAGGATTTTGTTTTAAAGTCGATATGGGTATCGTCTCCGATATTTTAAGGGGTAGGGAATCGAAATGGGTATGGAAATGGGTAAAAGTCGATATGGGTATTGTCTCCGATGTTTAAAGGGATGGGGAATCCAAATACAACATCAGGTGCAGAAAATTTATTAGAATCAAGTGTACAAAAATGTGATGTAATATTTAAATTCAGCCCTATTAGTTCTACTGACATTATAAACACCTTTCAATCTCTAGAGTCTAAGAATACAGGTGATCTCTGGGGAATATCTGTTAAGATATTGAAAAGTATAATAGATATAGTAGCTCCTTATCTTAGTAACTTGTTTAAGAAGTGTATAGAATCAGGCGATTTTCCAGATTTAATGAAACATAGTAAGATAATACCTCTGTTTAAATCCGGCAGTAAGACTGATCCTAGTAATTATAGGCCAATTTCAATACTACCTACTTTTAGTAAAATCTTTGAAAAGATCATACTCAAGCAACTTCTGAAACACTTTAATTTAAACAGCCTCCTTCATACTGAGCAATATGGTTTTACTAAGGGTCACTCGACGACGGATGCAGGAGTAGCGTTACTCAAACACGTCTACAATGCATGGGAGAAATCTCAGAATGCTATTGGTGTGTTTTGCGACCTTTCGAAAGCCTTCGATTGTGTCTGCCATGATACGCTCTTGTGCAAACTTAAACATTACGGCGTCCAGACTAAAGCATTGAATGTTATTAAGGCATATTTAAATAACAGAATCCAATGTGTCGAAATAAATGGCTCAAAATCCAGTGGTTTACCAGTACAATTGGGAGTGCCGCAGGGTAGTATCCTAGGGCCTTTCTTGTTTCTTGTGTACATTAATGATTTGCCATTTTACCTGAGAAACATTTGTGACGTGGTATTGTTTGCTGACGATACTTCATTGATATTTGAAGTAGATAGAAATAAGGAAAACTTTACCAAAATAAACAGTGCTCTTACTCAGGTGACTAAATGGTTTACTGTCAACAACTTAGTACTGAACGCCAAAAAAACCAAATGTGTTAAGTTTGCTTTGCCAAACGTCAGAAACCTTGGTACTAACATCGTTTTAAATGGTGATGTACTGGAAACAACTGAATCTACGTTGTTTCTAGGAATAACACTTGATTCAAAGTTGCAATGGGGCGCACACATTACATATCTGTCAGCGAAACTTAGTTCGGCTGCTTATGCCATTAAGAAGGTGCGTAGTTTAACAGATGTCGATACGACTAGGCTGGTATATTTTGGCTATTTTCATAGTATTATGTCATATAGCATATTACTATGGGGTAGAGCTGCTGATATCGAAAGTATTTTTATATTGCAAAAAAGAGCAGTTCGGGCCATTTACCAATTACGAACAAGAGTTTCGCTCAAGGAAAGATTTAAGGACATCGGTATTTTAACTGTAGCGTCTCAGTATATTTATGCCAGTGTTTTGCATGTGCGTAGGAATATAAATTCATATTCAAAGAATAGTGATATTCACTCTATTAATACAAGAAATAGACATAAATTATATGTTCCGTATTTCCGTTTGTGTAAAACTCATAATTCTTTTATAGGACAAAGTTTACGCATCTACAACAAGATACCGATATGTATTTTAGACTTGCCGTTTAGCGCATTTAAGACAACGATTAAAAATAACCTAATTCAAAAGGCTTATTACAATTTAAATGATTACCTTAATGACAAATGCGCTTGGCAATAATCTGTTTTAGTATTCACATAATTATTGGGTAAGTAGGTAGATAATATTAAAATTTTCATGACATGTAATTAAATATATGATTCTATTCCCAATAAAATTATTTAAGTAAATGATGTTTTTTGGAATCGCCATCACATCATTAGATGTCTTTTATGTCGTTAGATACTATTTATTTATTATGTTTAATTTTATTGTCTTGTACTCAATCAGTTGGATCGGTGGTTGTATTTCAAAAGGTATCACGTCAATTAAATATGGGTACTACATTTGCATTTCTTCACACGTTTTCACAAATTTATGCTATACTTAATGATCTGGAAAATGGAGGTAGTTCGCGTTCATGGTCAGTATACCAACAGATTGTTAATTTTATTACTGCTGGTTCGTATACCGTTGTCGTCATGCTCACTAAAATGTCATTTCTTGTGGTGGCGTCGTGTGTCGGGTCATCCCTGTCCCTCTAATATGGCGAGAGGGATGATGGCTGGCACATGCGTCATACTCGTGAACGGGTGCTACTTGCGATGACTGGTCGATGGCGGTCTTATGGGCTGGTATAATTTTTTATTTATATTTAACTTCATCATTTCCATCATGGTTCTGAACATTTGCGCGGATTGCCTGCATTGTTAGGTGCATAATGTAAGTGGATGCTCCTGCTTCACCATGTCTATGTTCAGGAGGCTAACTAAATGAACATCAAAATTTAACTTGATTATGCTTGAGTATCATGTAAAGTAAATATATACAAGTAACATAGAAGGTATAACAGTTGCAGCACCTTACAAAAGTTTAATTGTTATGTATTATTAAAAACCTGGCGATGAAAAAGAGTGACCGTGAGTTTTATTGCCCGTTCTTTCTCATGGTTCTACCTATTGCATTGCGAACGTGGCAGTAAATGTAAATGTAGAAGCATACAGTAATAATGTTTAAATTTGACGTTCATAAGTGTCACTTTGTGATTTAAATGAATAAAGGATTTTGAGTTTGAGTTTGAGTTTGCATCTATTTCGTGATTCAAGATGGTGGATGGGAAATCAAAGATGGTGGATGGAAAAAATTAAAAAATCAATATGGGTATCGTCTCTGATGATTTAAGGGATGGTGAATCCAAATACAACATCTACTTCGTGATCAAAGATGGCGGACGGGATTTTATTTTAAAGTAGATATGGGTATCGTCTCCGATATTTTAAGGAATGGGGAATTCAATATTATATAAAAATCTATGTTTGTTTGTTCAGCATTTATAGACTCTGAAATGATAAGAGATTAAGTGCTAAGTCAATGGTAACTTTGGAAAAGGGGCTTGAAAAAAAGGGAATTAAATAAAAACTCTTAAAAAGGCGAAACGAAGTTCGCTGGGTCAGCTAGTATAAGTATATATATATACATATATATGTGTGTGTGTGTATATATGTATATGTGTGTATTAAGAATACTAACCTTTATTACTAGACCATTTTTAGGGTTATTCCTCTTGTCCCCCAGCTCTTCGGCCCCACTGGGGGTCAAAAGGAATTTTTGTACTGTTGTCCCCCACTACAATTTAACGGGGCCAAACGGAATCATAATTTTCTGTCGGCCCCCAATAAAATATTATTTTAAATATCGTCTTTATATCGGTATTTGACGTTTGTTAAATCATTTATTTTTTATGTTGTCATGAGACTCATAATTATTCAATAGCGTCTTTAAACTGTATTACCTGCATCTTAAATGTCTCGAGCAGGTAGTAGTCTATTGTTTACCCCTTCCCGTGACACAAAAAGGTACAGAGTGCATGTTATCAGTAGTACATACCGCGTCATGGCGGGAAGCACACCAAGTTGTAGCTCTGGTGCTAACGCTTTTGACATAATTAATAAACAGGAAAAAAAAGCCCAGTAGCTCCCCGTGGGGCTGAATCTCTGGGGGACAAAAGGAAAAATCCTTCCCATTGTCCCCACTGGGGGACAACAGGAAAAAAAATCTCATTGGCCCCCAGTGGGGACAAGAGGAATAACCCCATTTTTGGGCGTCTTCCTATCTCTTCTCGTCATCTAACAATTTGCTGAAATAATGCTCTATTTCTTCTCGTCATCTAACAATTTGCTGAAATAATGCTCTTGGTCTGTAGTTTTTCATCCTCATACCTGTCAAGGGCCCCTACGGCTAACTGATAAATGACCTGCACAAGGAAAAAAATAACATTTGTTATCCCTTCGTTTCGAATGACACCTCTTAAAGACCCACCTGGACGGTCCCATGAAAATACACCATGTTTTTTCTATATCATTTTTGGAAGATTAAGATATTGTTTGTTACGTATTTTGAAGAATATTTTACTACAGTATTTTTCTAATAAACCTCAATTTGAGGATCGTACTTAGTGTTTTTCCATGTAAGATCGGATTAATAATACAAGGAGCGGTGAAGTCGCCATTTTGACCACTACGCTATCTGTGCAATCTTAATACTAGTAGGTATAGGTATGTATAATTAGCTGAGGCCGATTAGAACCGCGTTATTTGGGGCTACTGCTTTGCTCCCGTAGCTCATAGCGTGATGTTATATAGTCCATAGCCTACCTTGAATAATAGCTATACAACACAAAAAAAATCTGATCAGTAGTTCCCGAGATTAGCCCGTTCAACCAAACAGACAAACAAACTCTTCAGCTTCATTATATTATATACTAGATAAGCCCGCGGTTACACCCGCGTTATTTAAGACCACTACCGCTCCCGTGGCTCATAGCGTGATGTTATATAGCCTTACTCGATAAATGGGCTATCTAAGACTGAAGGAATTTTCCAAATCGGACCAGTAAGTTCCTGACATTAGCGCGTTCAAGCAAACAAACAATTTCTTCAGCTTTATATATTAGTATAAGGTTAGTACATAATATATTATCTTATTCATGACGAAACATCGTGATAAAAAAAGTTATTACAATGTGTGTGATGTCGTGTCCGAGTTCATAAATGAGTAAATAAAATTAAATATAGACTGCGGTTTACCTATTTGGCCTAACTATACCTAGCAAGTGATTCTGGTGACCCTATAGATACCTACACAATTTAAATTTCATGTCCATAATAATTGAAAAGCAGGCATGTAGCATGCAGCAAGCATCGTTCTGTCACGGCTCCGCGGCGCTGCGGGTTTGGGCGGCCCACGCGAGCTAATCGTCTCAGATGGTTTCAGCAGCTTCGGCTTGCTGGCCGGCTTCGCCGGCCGGCTTCAGCCGCGGCGGTGAGCGTTGAATATACGAGCTCTTGTCAAGGACCACCAAGATCTTTTCACGGACGATGTGTTTAAACGCCTCTATAGACCTAAGACCGTTCAACCGCCGAAAATGTATGGTTTGCCCAAAATTCACAAAAATAACGTGCCTCTACGCCCGATCGTAAGTTAGATCGATTCACCCACTTACGACCTAGCGAAACACATTGCAGCGGTACTGCAACCATTAGTAGGTAAGACATCGTCGTTTGTAAAGGATTCTCGCCATTTTGTAGACGTCATCAAGAGCATGAAAGTAGAACCCGACGAAGTGATGGTGAGCTTTGATGTCGAGTCACTATTCATAAGCGTTCCAATTCAAGACTGCCTAGATGTGGTCGAGAGTAAACTGAGGTTAAACGGTCTGTCTGATAAATACATTGTTCTACTGAAACACTGCCTAGACGGGAATTATTTTCTATATCGTGGGCAATATTACCTCCAGATCGACGGAGTGGCCATGGGTAGCCCCGTCGCACCGGTAATGGCCAACATCTGGATGGAACATTTTGAAGAAAGGATCCAACTACAAGCGTTCCACGTAAAGATATGGAAAAGATACGTCGATGACGTGTTCTGTATTATAAAGGGTAACAAACATGTTGTAGAACAATTAGCAGATCACTTGAACTCCATACACCCTAATATAAGGTTCACTTATGAAATGGAGACAGACAGATCGTTAGCCTTCCTCGATGTGAAGATCAAGGTGAGAGAAAATGGAAACCTGTCACACACTGTTTACAGGAAGCCCACACACACGGACAGGTACTTACACGCAAATTCACATCATCACCCGCGACATTTGCAATCCGTTATTGCTTCATTGACAAACAGAGCATATGACATTTGCGACCCCGAACACTTAGATAGTGAGCTCACACATGTTCGGGAGGTACTCAAGCAAAACGGTTACAAACACAATATGCGAGGTTCAAGGAAAAGGTCGAGACTGACTGAAGTGAACAGAGCGCCAGCGTTCATGCCCTACATAAAAGGAGTAACGGATAAAGTTGGAACAGTACTACAAAAATACTCCATTAAGACTGTATATAGTCCGTACTCCAAAGTAGTAAATTGCCTGCGTACTCCAAAGGATGTCATCCCTTTTCAAACACCAGGCGTGTACAAGGTGGATTGCAGCTGTGGTAGTTCCTACATCGGGCAAACAAAAAGGACCATCGCCGAACGAGTTAAGGAACACATCACGGCCGTCAAAAACCGACAAACCACCAAGTCGGCCATAGCTGAGCATTTGTTGGAGTCAGGATCCAATCACTGGATTGAGCTACATCGGCCCCAGATTCTCTTCACAGACCGTCACTATTTTTCAAGAATAGCACGGGAAGCGGTTGAAATCAAAAAGCACGCAAATTTCAACTGGGAGGATGGTTACCGTTTATCTACATCTTGGAATCCTGTCATCAGCAAATGTAGACATCGACGAGGTGATATTACACGCCAGTGTGAAGATACCATTAGTGTTGTGTGTCGAAGTACCGACAGTTTCGAACATATAAATGTTAATAATTGTGAAGACCAAGTGAGGGTAGGTTCCGAAAGGTTTAGGTTCTCGGGGGCAGCGCTGACGAACATCAGTCATCCCGTGACCACGGCTGGTGTAACCCATGCCGAAACGTCGGGACAAATAGAAAGGTATTTCAACTTTCTTTTCGTTCATTAACACGATTCAAACCCGTTTCATAATCTTTAATATGACTACCGCAACATTAATATTTTGCAAAAGGCAAACACTGACTCAGGCTTGGTAAAATGAAATGAAATGAAATGAAATAAAGTTTATTTTTGCCATACATGCACTACAAGGACAAAAACGGAACAAAGATATACATAAGTATACACAACAGAGTAAAAAAACAAAACACATTAATTTTTAATATGGCAAAAATAGGTTACGGTTCAGTATACGCCTGACATAAAATTATGTCAGACACTGATTTTCAACCGTAACCTGCGGATAAGTGACTCACGAAAGTCAACCTTGGTATTCTCTGGGCTGTTATTTTCGTATTGCACAAACAATATCCTGGAAGAAGACAAATAATATTCTAATAATAATAATATTCTACCACATTCACACAACACCATCTAGTCCCAAACTAAGCAAAGCTTGTACTATGGCTACTAGATAACGGATAAACATACATATATACTTTTTTGTAAATACATACATATTATACATAGAAACACCCAAACTAAGACAAACATCCATGTTCATGCACACTAATGTTTGATTTGAGCGGAAATTGAACCCGCGACCTTCGGCGTAGCAGTCGCTTACACTCCCGCTGCGATAACCGGTTGTCGATACGTTATTCATAATGACATCTTTGTAAGATTAGATATACACGGAGTAAAAACACCCTTATCGAAATAGAAAATATTGCACCAATTGTTTCCATTTTTTTCACCTCGAAACCATACTTGGGAAATGACTGCTTCAGGAGACATTAAGACTCGAATTCACCATACATTTACTCAAATTATAATACAAAATCGATGCACTTGCCACGCTAATTTTCGTCCTATAGGCACTGCAAATTTCGGGAATCAAGGAAGTGACACAACATTACTATTTAAAAATGTATTTATTGCTTTTCAAAGTATTCTCCGCGAAATTTGACACATTTTTCCATACGATGGAACCAATCATTGAACAAACCATTCCATTCGGAAGTTGGGGTCTCCAAAACGGCCGTTTTGTAGGCGTCCACAGCTTCTTCAGGTGATGAAAATTTCTGTCCACGCAATTTATTCTTTATTTTAGGAAAAGTTTAGAAATCATTAGGGCTTAGGTCGGGGCTGTACGGCGGATGGTCTAATAATTCTATGTTTTCTTGCTCTAAAAACTGTTTTGTTCTGTGCGCGGTGTGAGAACTCGCATTGTCGTGATGGAGGATGATGCGGCGGTTGCAGTTCTCTTTACGGAGTTCAGAAACGACCTGTTGCAAACAAATGCTAGCATACTATTCTGCATTAACCGTTCTTTGTCTCTCAAGAGGAATAGTCCTAACATGGCCGGTTTTGGAGACAAATGTGGCCACCATTTTTTTTGCAACACTCCGTGAACGAAAATTTTTTGTTAGCTTTAACTCATTTTCGAACACCCAAACTCGTGACTGGTTTTTTGTTTCGGGTTCGTACGCGTATATCCAGGATTTGTCACCTGATACGATGTTGTATACAGCATTTGAACATCCTGCGTGGAATCTTTAGAGAGTTCTGACGCACCAAGCAACGCGAGCCGCTTTTTGCTCTTTACAGGGCGAATGCGGTATCCATCGGGAAAACAACTTTTTTACACCTGAGGCATACCTAAGGCACTTATAGGCAATAAAGTAGAAATTGCCATGATATATGATCGTAGTAACAAAAATACCGCTTCGGTATGCTTGAGGCTACTGCATCGGCAGCTTTAAGGATGCTTCGGGATACTTGGGGATCCTTCGGTACGCCGTCGCCCGCCACGCCGCCGCCGCTGGCGCAGAGGCAACACTCGGGGCGGCATGCTTAAGGACGCCTCGTCATCCTTAAGAACGTTGCAGCATGCCGAGTCATAGTTTCCGACTGTGTGCGCTTGCATGTAGGGATGCCGAAGGATCCCTTTCCTTGCCGATGCCGATAATGGGCGCCGGGCCTAATTGTTCATGCAAGATTATTTGTATTTGACTCATGCCAATGTCTAAAGTTGCCTGAATTTCGCGGTATGGCACATGTCAATCTTCCTCAATCAGCTTACGCACAGCATCAACGTTTTCTTGGGTGACTGCAGTTTTTGGACGGCCTTGACGGGGATCATCACTGAGCTTGACACGTCCACGTTGAAATTCAGCAAACCAGCGATAAACTGTGGTTTTGGATGGGGCTTCATCACCAAATGCAGAAATCATCCGGTCAACACACTGTTTTTGTGTTAAACCACTTCGAAAGTCATAATAAATCATCGCTCTTGAATTTTTTCGAGTCAATTCCATTTTCTCAACGACTAAACAAGTTTGACAAAACCTTGTGACAAGACCTAGAATCTTTTTTTAAATAAATAAATGGTATTCGATTTTTAAAACCAAGGAGTTTTCAATTAAAAAGATTTTAATATGACAGGAACAGTGAAAATATTCCATTCCCGATACTTTTAGTGCAGCCTATGTATATGTCACTAGAGGATGCCCGCGGTTACACCCGTGTTATTTAAGGCTACTGCTCCGCCCCCGTCGCTCACAGCGCGATGTTATTGTCAGAAGAAAGGGATAAACTTTGCCAGTTATGCCGAAGGAAGAAACTGAAGGAGTGCGTACCAGGAACCAGCGCCAGCAAGACCTGGACCAAGACGCTTCGGAGACGTTCCAGGACCACGCGGCTGCAGTGGAGCCTGTAAGCGCAACACACTCCGTGACGGTCCCCGACATCGCGGCTCTGATGGCGTTCATCCAGTAGCAGGCCCGCCGTCAAGAGGAGCAGGTCCGCCGTCAAGAGGAGCAGGCTCGCCGTCAAGAGGAGCACGCGCGCCGCCTAGAGGAACAGCTGCAGCGCGACAAGGAAAAGCACGCCCGCCGCCTGGAGGAACAGCTGGTGCTCATGAAGCACCTCAGCGCCGCTGTAGGGAAGGATCTGAAGGTGGTCAAGGAAGAATTTCAGCAGCATGAGGCCCGTATCAGCGACGCGGAGATGCTCGTACACGACAAGCTTGAGACTCGCGTCGCCTCTATAAAGAAGCGTGTACACGACCACCACGAGACCTGTGTTGCTGAAGTGGAGAAGAAATTGCGTGGGCTCGTAGTGACATCAGCGGCTGTAGCGCCCTCGCCTCGTGGGTTTAAGGTTCCACCATTTGATGGCTCGTTGTCATGGTCAGCATACAAGATCCAGTTTGAGGCTGTGATGCGATCGAATGGGCGGACCAAACAACAGGCCTTAATCGCCCAAACCTTGGGCCTTCGCGACAGGGCCTTGGCAGTGCTGGAGGCACTCGGGCAAGACGTCACCTACGAAAAGCTCCTGGAGGCCCTGGAGGCGAGATACGGTGACGCGCACCTAGAACACGTTTATCGTGCTCAGCTGAAGGACAGGACACAACGCATCGGAGAAACTCTGCAGCAGTAGGCTCTAGAGGTGGAAAAGCTGGTCAGGGCGGCATACCAGTCGTCGCCTGCGCTGATTGACGGGAACCTCGTACAGGCGTTTACGGATGGGATCCGGGACCTGGAGGTAAGAGCAGCAGTTAGGCTTGGGCACTTCAAGAACCTGAAGGACGCCGAAAGCGTAGGCAGCCTGTCTCCATCAAAGAGGTCGCCTGCTGTACGTGTCTGGTGGCGAGAGCAAGGTAGCGCAGATGCTCTGTCGCATGGACCTAGTCCCAGCCAACGCAAACACTGTGCAAGACAGTAACCGAAGAAGACAGCGTTAGTGAGAATGTTGAAGACGGACCTGAGTGACGAATGGAAAGAAGCTTTGCAGAGTGTTCAGCAAAACGACAAGGACGTACAGCCGATTTTCGATTGGAAGAAATCAGGAGCTCCAAGGCCCAAATGGAGTGATATTGCAGCAATGAGCCCTATCACCAAGAGTTATTGGGCACAGTGAGAAAGCTTGGTTGTCCAGGAAGAAGTTCTGTGCCGCAAATGGGAAAACGCTCCCGGTAACCAGTGCCATTTACAAATGGTAGTGCCCGAAACTAAGGTGCCGGAAGTCTTGCAGCTCTATCACAATGGTGCTTCAGGAGGTCACATGGGAGTTAAGAAGACCCTTACTAAGATCCGAGAGCGGTTTTATTGGCTCCACTGTCGGGATGACGTCGAGGATTGGTGCCGCAAATGCACAAGTTGTGCGGCTGTGAAGGGGCCACATACTTGTAGCAGAGGTGCATTAAAGGTGTACAATGTGGGAGCCCCATGAGAGCGCATAGCGTTGGATGTCCCTGGGCCGTTTCCTGAGAGCCAGGACGGAAACAAATACTTCTTGGTGATGGATTACTTCACGAAGTGGCCTGAGGTGTTTGCAATCCCAAATCAAGAAGCTACCACAGTGGCCGATAAGCTGGTGCATGAACTCTTTTGTCGGTTCGGGGTGCCCTTGGAAATCCACAGCGATCAAGGCCGAAACTTCGAATTGGAGGTGTTCAAGGAGACTTGTCGCGTGATGGGTGCACATAAAACCAGGACCACGACTTATCATCCGCAATCAGATGGCATGGTTGAACGGTTTAATTACTAATCACTGGAAAGGTACCTGGCGAAGGTCATGGAGAACAAACAAAGAGATTGGGCCAAGCACATCCAACCATTCCTTCTGTCATATCGCAGTGCGGTCCACGAAACCACAGAAGTAACACCAGCTTTTGCCAATTTCGGAAGAGAACTACGTTTACCTGCAGACTTAACCATCGGTATTTCGACCATAGACCGATCGGTATACCGAGCTACGCAACAAGATGAACGACGTATACGAGCACATCAGGGAAGCTGGACAACAGATGTCTGATAAGATTGGGAGGGGGGGCCTCCCACTCCTGGCCGCTCCTCGCATACGTACCTCTCCTCTTGTATATACTAAAGATCGTCCCCGAGTATGTCCCCCCGTGCATATGGGCCCGTATCCCCTCGACCGAAAATATATCTTACTATATACTAAATTGTGATCAATTTTCAGTAAACCTGAACTGCTCGAACTCGCTACGACTGGAAGGCGAACAACAAAGGCTTCCAGGAGGGATCATTGGTGTGGCTACATAACCCAATACGAAGCAATGGTAAATCGCCTAAGTTACAAGCCAGATGGTGCACCGAAGATATTATATTCATTATAGATTCATGTGGATCGGTTGGCTCGTTACTATGGGTCCAACGATGTTGGGGACGAACACGTCTAAGAGGGAGGCAGTGTTACGAAAGGTAACGCCATCTATCGGTAAATTAGAGAACTAAAATCGAATGGATATATCGGTAGTTTAAAAGTATTTCATCTATTTTCTACTATATGTCGTTGCTGTTTGTTTACTGGAAGTATCGACTCCGTTTCCGACTGTTACGAGAACATTCTAGGGAAGACTAGAATGGACTAGTTTGTTATCCGGTCGGTGTAAATAGCACGTGGACGGGCAAATCGACGCAGTTTAGTTGAATAAACTGCGATAAACATCGAGCGAAGGATTTGAAGAGGAAGTGTGTTTTCAGTGTGCTTAGTAGTGTCAAATAGTGTTTTTATTAGTGCTTAAAATTAAGTGTGTTGTGAACTAAAGTACAGTTTAGTGGCATCGTGACTTTAATTTACCACCGAACCCCAGCTCGTAACGTTATATAGCCTATAGCCTGCCTTGATAAATGGGCTATCTAACTCTGTAGTTCCTGAGATTAGCGCGTTCAACCAAACAAACAAACTCTTCAGCTTTATATATTAGTATAAGATAAGATATCTCATCATCAGCCTTTAACAGCCCACTGCTGGACTAGGCCTCTCCTTTGAATATTTTTTTTTAATTAATTATATTGTTAAATATTAGTGGTAAATATACAAAGTAACTGTAAAATAACACGAATAGTGACTACAAATGTTCGCAGCTTATAAAAAATACAAACAGCTCTAAAAACGAAGTTTTACGATCAAAACAGCTGTTTGACAGTTACAACGGACCGTATAAAGAACTTTTTGTAAACTCCAGGGAGTATATTAATTTATATTATAGACACAAACATTACACACTTTTCGTTAAGCACAACATAGAATACTTTTATTTACTAATGTACTTAGCATCAACGTTATTTTCAATAGTAAATGTTTACCTTCCTATTCCCCAATATTAAATTCGTGAAGTGATATTATAAAGAAAAACAAACCATCACTTACCATTATACACGAGATAAGAACAAGTTTATCATTAGTGACAAAATAAGGAAGTCTTCTAATAAAGTTAAGGCCACCTGGCAAGCTATTAACGAAGCAACGGGCAAGACAACCTTAAGGAACACCAATGTTAACTTGCTAGATAATAATAAAATTATTAACAATAAAGAAGAAGTTGCACACACATTCAATCATTTTTTTGCTAGCATACCTATTACTACTACTAGAGGTCTAAACTCATCAGCTTCAGGTGCAGAAAATTTATTAGAATCAAGTGTACAAAAATGTGATGTAATATTTAAATTCAGCCCTATTAGTTCTACTGACATTATAAACACCTTTCAATCTCTAGAGTCTAAGAATACAGGTGATCTCTGGGGAATATCTGTTAAGATATTGAAAAGTATAATAGATATAATAGCTCCTTATCTTAGTAACTTATTTAATAAGTGTATAGAATCAGGCGATTTTCCAGATTTAATGAAACATAGTAAGATAATACCTCTGTTTAAATCCGGCAGTAAGACTGATCCTAGTAATTATAGGCCAATTTCAATACTACCTACTTTTAGTAAAATCTTTGAAAAGATCATACTCAAGCAACTTCTAAAACACTTTAATTTAAACAGCCTCCTTCATACTGAGCAATATGGTTTTACTAAGGGTCACTCGACGACGGATGCAGGAGTAGCGTCACTCAAACACGTCTACAATGCATGGGAGAAATCTAAGAATGCTATTGGTGTGTTTTGCGACCTTTCGAAAGCATTCGATTGTGTATGCCATGATACGCTCTTGTGCAAACTTAAACATTACGGCGTCCAGACTAAAGCATTGGATGTTATTCAGGCATATTTAAATAACAGAATCCAATGTGTCGAAATAAATGGCTCAAAATCCAGTGGTTTACCAGTACAATTGGGAGTGCCGCAGGGTAGTATCCTAGGGCCTTTCTTGTTTACATTAATGATTTGCCATTTTCCCTGAGAAACATTTGTGACGTGGTATTGTTTGCTGACGATACTTCATTGATATTTGAAGTAGATAGAAATAAGGAAAACTTTACCGAAATAAACAATGCTCTTATTCAGGTGACTAAATGGTTTACTGTAAACAACGTAGTACTGAACGCCAAAAAAACCAAATGTGTTAAGTTTGCTTTGCCAAACGTCAGAAACCTTGGTACTAACATCGTTTTAAATGGTGATGTACTGGAAACAACTGAATCTACGTTGTTTCTAGGAATAACACTTGATTCGAAGTTGCAATGGGGCGCACACATTACATATCTGTCAGCGAAACTTAGTTCGGCTGCTTATGCCATTAAAAAGGTGCGTAGTTTAACAGATGTCGGTACGGCTAGGCTGGTATATTTTGGCTATTTTCATAGTGTTATGTCATATAGCATATTACTATGGGGTAGAGCTGCTGATATCGAAAGTATTTTTATATTGCAAAAAAGAGCAGTTCGGGCCATTTACCAATTACGAACAAGAGTTTCGCTCAAGGAAAGATTTAAGAACATCGGTATTTTAACTGTAGCGTCTCAGTATATTTATGGCAGTGTTTTGCATGTGCGTAAAAATATAAATTCATATTCAAATAATAGTGACTATAATGCAAGAAATAGACATAAAATATGTGTTCCGTATTTCCGTTTGTGTAAAACTCATAATTCTGTTATAGGACAAAGTTTACGTATCTACAACAGGATACCGATATGTATTTTAGACTTGCCGTTTAGCGCATTTAAGACAACGATTAAAAATAACCTAATGCAAAAGGCTTATTACAATTTAAATGATTACCTTAATGACAAATGCGCTTGGAAATAATCTGTTTCAGTATTCATATAATTATTGGGTAAATAGTTAAATAATATTAAAATTTTCATGACATAAATTATTATAATAAAAATTATATAAGTAAATGATGTTTTTTGGAATCGCCACCACATCATTAGATGTCTTTCATGTCGTTACATACTATTTATTTATTATGTTTAATTTTATTGTCTTGTACTCAATCAGTTGGATCGGTGGTTGTATTTCAAAAGGTATCACGTCAATTAAATATGGGTACTACATTTGCATTTCTTCACACGTTTTCACAAATTTATGCTAATATTAATGATCTGGAAAATGGAGGTAATTCGCGTTCATGGTCAGTATACTAACAGATTGTTAATTTTATTACTGCCGGTTCGTATACCGTTGTCGTCATGCTCACTAAAATGTCATTTCTTGTGGTGGCGTCGTGTGTCGGGTCATCCCTGTCCCTCTGATATGGCGAGAGGGATGATGGCTGGCACATGCGTCATACTCGTGAACGGGTGCTACTTGCGATGACTGGTCGATGGCGGTCTTATGGGCTGGTATATTTTTTTTATTTATATTTAACTTCATCATTACATCATGGTTCTGAACATTTGCGCGGATTGCCTGCATTGTTAGGTGCATAATGTAAGTGGATGCTCCTGTTTCACCATGTCTATGTTCAGGAGGCTAACTAAATGAACATCAAAATTTAACTTGATTATGCTTGAGTATCATTTAAAGTAAATATATACAAGTAACATAGAAGGTATAACAGTTGCAGCACCTTACAAAAGTTTAATTGTTATGTATTATTAAAAACCTGGCGATGAAAAAGAGTGACCGTGAGTTTTATTGCCCGTTCTTTCTCATGGTTCTACGCCCTTGCTTTGCGAACGTGGCAGTAAATGTAAATGTAGAAGCATACAGTAATAATGTTTAAATTTGACGTTCATAAGTGTCACTTTGTGATCTAAATGAATAAAGGATTTTGAGTTTGAGTTTGGGTTTGAAAGGAGGAATTGGCCTACCATACCACGCTGGCCAAACGGGTTGGTATAGGGTTCGTATCAAGTTTACCTTCTTTTACAGTGCTGTTCTCTGCATAATACGCTCCTTCTGTCGGCTCTCATGACACCCATGGGATGATATGGGGTAGTGACATTCCGTATTCTTAGGGTCGTAGCACACATATCAACTCAGAAAAGGATCGTCACCGTATCGCCTTTCGCCTCGCCGTCAAACAGGCGACAACCTGACGTAACCACGTAACGTAAGCGGATCAGAAGCTCCGGCACGTCGACTCGGCTACAGCTAGGCGACGCCGTGCTTACGGCTCGCCGACCGCTGGTTGCCGGCTAGGCGGCACTACTTCAATCATTTTGAATCCGATAGCAGACCGCGGGAGGGGCGTAGACGAAAAGACGTAAGCTAGGCTACGGAGAGACGTAAGCTAGGCTACGGAGATCCGTAAGCTAGGGTACGGAGAACCGTAAGCGCGGGAACTGCAAGTCGACCACGCACCGCACCATGTTTGTGAGCTTGTCCCGAGGCGAGGCGATTACGTTACGATTCCGATTAGTGTGCGTTGCAGTAGGGAGTTCCATACAAATAATACTGAACGGCTCCAGTTTAGGTATACGGTGGCGATCCCTTTCCGAGTTGATACGTGTGCTACAACCCTAAATCCGTCTCCACACGGACATATATACATACAGATAAGATATGCATCCATGGAAATTGTAGGTATCACGAGCTTTACATTGCGGCTTATAAAATTATTTCTTTGCCCAGGTAATATTTCTGTCATGATGTGCAAAACGAGTAGACTTCGGCTTTTTGATGGGTTTTTCGACAACGTGTATATTACACCCTCGTAGAAACTGCCTTTTTATCCCTTAATTGCATGATTTATTATTTTCTTGTGGAAAAAATCATATGCATATAAATATAGGCCTAGGATGTGTAAAAAATAATTTAAAAAATCTGTGACATTTTTAAGTATTTATTTTTGAAAAAAAACTGTATGGTGGAAATTTACATCATTATGCAATTAGTTACATTGAGCTTAGTACAAAATGTATATAAATAGTGCGAATTTGGTAGGTCGTCATCATCAGAGTCATCAGCTTCTAGTCCGTTTTCTGACAGCCAACCATCTTCCAGTTGTGATAGATAGTGTTCCATATCTCTCTCTTGTAACTAATTCTAAAAAAACAAAAAATCATATGTACTGAAAAATGTCATAAACAAAAATTTCTCCATACTTCAGGTGTGACCATACTGCATAATGATGTAAATTTACATCATACCAAAATTTACAACATAATTTTCGACATATTTTTCATATTTTCGTTCCAAATATTAGTATATTCTAAAACATTTACCTTATTTCCACTCATTATGAATATTTTCAACAACTCCCGTAGATCAAAGAAAGCAAAACAACATATTTCTTTTGCACTGTTACTACAAAATTGAAAGTCACTAGGTAGAACCAAGTTGTGATTGTATTTTGACATTGACGTTTGTTTTTGTTTTACGTAGGTATGTTCCGTTTTAACCATCAATATTTCTAGTAATTGTCAGACGAAAAAGTAAAAACACGGCCCCCTGATTTGTGTGTGTTTTTTAACCTGTGAAAAGTATGATGGAAATTTCCATCACGATGCAATTAAGGGTTATTAGCTTCAAATACGAGTACTCTGTACAAAATCCATGAAGTTTCAAAACTTCTTTGCGACGGAGTACAATTATTCACTAGTGCAGTCTTAACTCGTAACCGTACTTTATTTCGTGTAGTTTTAGTATAGTTCGCGAATGTGAATAAAGATCCGCTTCAGTATTTCACTACTGCATTCTAAGAGGATTTATTTTCTGAATTTAGAGAAGTTATGTACAAAGTCAACTGCTGCGAATTTATTCGTGATTTTATGAGAGTACGAGGTATTAAAAGGTACTTAAATTATTTTCTTACCTTGACTAGTAAAGCTCTACGTTTGACAACACGAAATAAGCTCAGGTAGGCCAGACAAAAGATAATGTTTTACTCGTTTGACTTGTGACTAGCTATCGAAAATCTGTGGCCCTCCGATTTTCAGAGCGGAGATAATTTTAGACTTTTACTCCGTGCATGTTAACTGACGCGTCAGTTGACATGCATGCATGTTAGTATATTCGGTGATGCCGGTGAATCCAAGGGGAACGGTTAGTTTATACATAGTTATATTCAAACTTCAAAATCGATCGTAGAAAGACATTAAAGACCAAAATCCATCATTCAATAACTGTTTCACAAAGTCTTTCGGTTGCTTTCATCCATAAATATCCGACCGATCGGTTGGGTTATAGCCGATGTTTAAATTCGAACAGTTTCAGTCCACAGGCGGCCAACGGAGGTTGCCATAAGAGAATAATTGAAAAGCCTTTTCCCGCCTGCCGCCGCCGGAAATGCTCGGGAAATTGACGCAACTTCCTGTCATACAATTTTGACCTGCACTCAATGGTACGTCTAGCTCGAACAGTTGTTATTTAGAGCTTTTGCTATTGACTCGGAATGTTATAAGCTGGCAAGCTGGCATTGTTACTCGATCGCGGAGAAATGTTTGGGCATTCAACAGTTTATGTTCGTATCGTGTGGTCCATCATGTTTTGCTGGTTGTTTTATCAGCATTTGCACCTGTGTGGTGACGAATTAATAGTATGGAATGTCACCACTATCGGGTGTTGTAAGACCCGACAGAGGGAGCATATTATGAAAAGAACAGCAATGTTATAGAAGAAAAACATTATGTTGAGTCAAACCCCATTACCGACCTGTTTGGCCAGCGTGCTATAGTAGACTAAATCTCCCTATCAAAAGACGTAGTTCAGCACTGTACTGTTAAAAGCTGATGATGACGATGACACATAGACACAAATAATGCCGGATGGTGGGTACATGAATTTGGTTTGGGGGTCTTGAACCTACTGAATGAAGATTTTATCAAGGGAACACTGACAATTCACTTGTCTCTGTAAGGAAACAGGTGATTTTGGAGGGGACTTGAAACTCCTTAAAACTCTTGAATACAGATCTGGTCGTGCCATTCATATAAATACTTGTCCTAGATGAGAATACGAATACAGCAACCAAATAATAATCATTTGTCACTAGACCAACACCCTGGTTAAGGACAAAATTCGTCAATTTACCTTACGACCTAAACACAAAGTATAACTTTCTTTTCCACTTCTAACTATTATTAGACAATTTATCATCGTCCTTGCGATATGTAGGCTGCACGGTTGGCGTAATGGTTTAAGCGGCCTTCTCACCGCTTGACACTGTGCTGAGTGTTGTGGTTCGATCCCCACACGAGACAACACTTTGTGTGATCCATAAATTGTTGTTTCGAGCCTGGGTGTTCATTGTGTCCGATGGTTGTAGGTCTGTAAAGCCCCCCGCGACACAGGATTAATCCCTAGTGCGGGATTTGTCTTTAAAAAAAATTGAAAAAAAAATATCGCCATCTTCCATCCAAGACTTTTCGCCTTAGAATAATAGTCTAAGCAGATTTGACAAAATGTTAGGTAGCTTTTCTACGAAGTGATTACCGTCTGACCTCTGCAGCCCAAAGGGATAGCGATATTCCACGCCTAAGACCAGTCTCATATCATACATATGTACAAGAGTACTGACTCAACATGAAACCCCAAAGATCCTCATGATATTCGGGATCTACGGCTTAACGTACTCGCCGAACAATTCGATACGCACATAATTGGAAGAGTCAGTGGGTTTAAATCCGAAACCCTCTGCATTTCCGTCTGTTAGTATCTGCTCTAGGTAGTAGTTGTCCTCATATTATCAATATTTTTTCACAGAAAACCTGAAAACAATCTTGTTCGTCTCAGGAATGAACCAGGGCATTTATGATACTCAGTAACTTGCAGTTTTGTTGACCACCGAGGCACTCAAATGCAAAATTACACGTAACATCAGAAAACACTTAGGTAGCCATTTTGGTCAAGCTTATTCCAAAAGAACAAGCGCGGTCTCCATTATAAAGATAGGATTATCTCTCCACCCAGACGAGAGATACATGGCTGAATAAACAATAGTGTACATAAGGCTTTGCATTGCAATTGGCAAAAATCTAAGATTGCGTTATAATACATCGGCGACCTGCTCGAACTAGGTTATACCTACCTGTGTTTCGAGCTGATGCTTGATTATAACATAATGATACAAATGACAATCTTATTTTATTGTAGGCTATATTATAATGTAGTCTGTAAGTAATTAAATTTAGATTTATAGTAAATTAATATAGACTAATTTATTTAAAATTAATAATACAAATACGAAATACAATTTAACAATTTCAGGTCAGTTAGTAATGTAACTTATCAGTGCGAAACCGCACGTAAAAATAAAAAACGATACACGTAAAAATTAAAATATTATTCATATTCTGACAATATTAATAAAGTTCATTTTAAAATTTCTAGTATAGTGGCTTAGTGGCTTAGTAACCGTGGCTTGGACACCCGCGGTGAAGCTAAAAGGTGTGGGTGCGGAAGACAGTTCTGTCTGTCCCTCGCAGTCGGGCGCGGTCGCGGGAGGAGAGGCGTGTCGGTGTTGCGTTGCCGCGCGCCCTATTTCCCACCACCAAATGGGGGCGCCCCATCGTTGCGTCGTGGTGCCCCACCACGTGCACGCTCCACGTGGGCTTGCGTGAGGCCCGCGTAGGATGCGTCCATAGGTACGGGTGCGGGGGACAGTTCTGTCTGTCCCTCGCAGTCGGGTGCGGTCGCGGGAGGAGAGGCGTGTCGGTGTAGCGTTGCCGCGCGCCCTATCTCCCGCGACCAAATGGGGGCGCACCATCGTTGCGTCGCGGTGGGGCCGCAGAGGAGGAGGAGATGCGGTGTTGTGTTGCCGTCCTCCCTATCCTCTGCGGCCGCTGGGTGTTTTGGCGGCGGAGCCCAACACCTTCATTCGCCGCCAAGGGGGTTTTGTTCGGGGCCCGCCTGACCATCTGGCAGGCCAATACCCGTCGGGGGGTAGCGAGGAATGCTTCGGCGATACCCGACCCTCCGACACACGGGTACATGAGGAACACGCGTTGGTTTTTAGTCTGTAAGAGTCTGACAGTCCCCTTCGCCCTTCCTCCCCAGGGCGAAGGGAGTCCATGAGGATTTTCCAACCCGACACAAAAAAAGCAAGGTGGTGCTCCGCCAAAGGTTGCGAATACCTGGGGCAGCAGTCAAGGTGCTGGTGACGCTGAACAGTCGCACATTCTGGTGCGTGAGAGAGAGGAGGCGTGTTTACGCTACGGTTCTCCAAGCGGGGTGAGTGGCGCTCAAGTGAGCGAGGCGAATCTCGGTTGCGCGCCGGGCGCCGGTGGCCGGCTCCAAAAACTTCTCTAGAACCGCAAAAGGGGGCAGATGTGTCGCACTATCCCCGCCAAAGGGCTGGTCAAACCACAACCTAAGGTAGGCAGGCAGCTTCTTGAGCACTATATGTACCAACAGGTAGGACCATTAGTCCACGGGCAGATCCAAGCACTTAAGGGCGTTTATGGCCACCAACAGCGGGTTCAATAATTGGGTGCGCAAACCAGTGACCCGGGTGAGCGTGGGCAATTTGTTAGGTAATCTGTCAAAAGTTGACAAACTTATGGGACTACTAGAAATTCTGTCAGATCGTTCTAATATAATTTAACATTGTAAAATAGCTTTCTGCTGGTTTAGCCAAGACGTCTTTCTGCAAACGTTAACGCAAAAGAAAATATGAAGTGAACGAAAAGTCACGTGATCTAATCAAACAAATAGAAAAGTCGTAGCCAAATACACAACGCATTCGCATCAACAGAATATACTCATCGTTTCTGCGATGTCAATCGCAAAATAGTAGCCAAGTTGCCAATTTCGGCCAAAACTAACGCTATTAGCGTCGATTGCGTACGAATAACAATCGAATGATAGAACCCTGCAGAAAACGCAAAAAAGAATGCCACAGACGGTCAGCCTGCGTCGAAGGTGTTATTCGACGTGCAGTATTCGCGACGTAAAACTATTAGACCGAGTCAAAAATACCATACTGCGCTCTAAAACACAAATCGCAGATGTGTCCCAAAAAGCAGCCAAGTTGACTGGGCCGTTCATATGTGTCGTATGTCTGACGATCTTTGGGCTAAAACCTAAAACTACCACCTTGTGGGTCCCAGATCGAAAGAGGCCACGCGGCAGACCCAAGATTAGGTGGCAAAATGATTTGAGACTCTATAATGCAGAGTGGACAACAACAGCTTTCGATAGAGAGTGGTGGAAAAGTGGTAGGGAGGCCTTTTCCCAGCAGTGTGATTCTGTAAGACTTCCTTCTAAACTTCGAATCTGAATCCGCCGTGAGTTTCTTGATTGGCATTCTAAAACTCGGTCGATAATTCGAATCTACACTAGCGCTACTCTTGCGAGCGTGTTTGCGAGTTGAACTAAATTGACCTCGAGATTTTGACTGATAAAGTATGAGATGACGTAAAAAGCGGCATTCTATAAGGTAATTACCCCGTCAGTTCGACGCTCACTTCGCACTCAAAATCAAGGTGATTTTGGACCTTATGCGAAGTGAGAGCGAATAGCGAAGTGAAATGCGAGTTGTTGTTTGAATTTTACAGAATCGACGTGCTGCTGTGGGACAGGTTAGGCTGTAAATAATAATTGGTTTAGACTCAAATACACCAGATGTTCCAACGCATATTGTGGTTTGCGCTGTCTCATGTCTATCCAATACAATTCACAATGCATATATGAATTAACATCTTTATGTATGTGCATATCTATAATATATATAAACGACTGTTTGCGGACTTGGTTGATCACGCGGTATTGCCGTTCCTTACTTGATCCACCTTTGCACTCGAATAACATTTGCTCTTTGGAATATATTTTTATTCTTTTCACAATGTTGCCATTCATGGCAAGACGTTGCCAAACATATTCAATAAAATTTTGATGTATTCGTGATAAATTTGGCTGAAGTTCCGAACAAAACAGGATCCGTAACGGCTATATATCTCAGACCGACGTCAACTTTTTGACTCCGAATTATATGCCATGCGTGCGTCCTTATTTGAATCCAGACGTGACAATTATAAATATGTGGCTCCAGGGACAAGTTACTTCAGTACTTGCTCTGTGTAATAATAATAATACATACATACATACATACATAAACTCACGCCTTTTTCCCGTTGGGGTAGGCAGAGACAACGGAACGCCAGTTGCATCTATCCTTACAAACCTCACGCGCTTCCTCTACATTCATTACTCTGTTCATAATAATAATAATATATGATATAACCATTTTATACATTCTTACCAGCACTGTATCATTACAGTGCTGGTAAGAATGTATAAAATGAAATGAATGTATAAAGTAGAAATAGGATCATTCCTATTTCTACTTGATAATTTCAATACTATTTAAGTCCGATATTTTCATTTTCTTGTATAGTATTTGGCTCCATTTGTATAATAATTATGCCAAATCATCACCATCCTCCGAGCGTTATGCCAGTTGCATCCAGGCCTTCGCCTTGGATCCCGGGCTCCACTTTCTAGTCTAACCAGATTTGACACAATATTAGCTTTTCCACAGAGCGACTGCCGTCTGACCTCGGCAACCCGAAGGGATAGCCATATTCTATGGTTTAGACCAGAGTCAGGATGTTCATGGGTACTAATTCCTCGTAACGACTGTCAAGGATCTTTTTGATGACAGCTGGGACCGACGGCTTAACGTGCTCTCCGACGCACGAAGGGTGTGACTTTTTGTGGCCGGTCACCCATCTATAAACGAGACGGTGACGAACCCGCTTAATCTTGCGAATCGATAGATTCGAGCGGTCGCCACTTTGCCACTGCTCACTTTATACGCCACATGTACGTACTTATTCGAATCCAAAACTATATATTATATTAGACTTGCTGGTTAATATTATGTGGCTCCAGGATTATGTTAGTTGAGTATTTTTGTTTGAATATTTTAGCTTACTATTTAACGCATAATTGTATACCATAATCAGTATATTTATTTGACTCTTTTAAGACATACATATACCCGTTAATCAATACTTAATGGTTTCACATTACAATTATTTAAATTTTAGTTTTCAATTCCTAAGATTAACCATTGAATTTATTGTTACGAATTGAAAATAACGCCATCTATCAGTGCATGGGAGAACTAGATGACATTAGATGTATCGGTTGTTTAAAGCTGTTTCATCCATCCTCTAATAGATGGCGTTGGTGTACCCTACCCTACCCTTCCTGTCAAAAATCCTTGAACGCCTAGTTCACTCACAACTTAGTTCCTTTCTACAAAAAAATGCACTCCTAAATTCCTATCAATCCGGTTTTCGCCCTGGTCACAGTACTGTCACTACATTGGTTCGTGTAACTGATGATATTAGGCTAGGTATGGATAGTGGAAATCTTACTGTCTTGTCCTTACTTGATTTCAGCAATGCCTTTAACACGGTAGATTTTCACATCATACTTGGCATTCTACGCTCTCTTAACGTATCTCCATCGGCAATTGACTGGTTTCATAGTTACCTGTTTGGTCGCCGGCAACGTATTCGCATTGACGACTCTTATTCCACGTGGTCTAATACAAATGCTGGTGTACCACAGGGTGGCGTGCTATCACCTTTACTCTTCGCGATATTCATTAATTCTATCTCAAATCAGTTACTTTCTTCCTACCACCTTTACGCAGATGATTTGCAGATTTATACACAGGCTCCCTTAAATAAGTTATCAGAAGTCTGCACTGTTATTAACACAGACTTGGTGCGGATCAGTGAGTGGACCAAGAAACACGGACTTTTAGTTAATCCTGAAAAAACCCAACTAATTATCATCGGCAGTCCCAAACTGGTCTCAAGAATTAGTTGGTCCAATTTACCGCAAATCTGTTTTGATGGAAAGAGTCTCGTTTTCAGTAAAACGCTAAAAAATCTGGGGATCTACCTCGATGAAACTTTGTCGTGGAGGCATCAAATACAAGAAGCGAGTCGCAAATTGTTTGCATCAGCAGGTTCGTTGCGTAGATTACGCAACTTCCTCCCTACTACCACGAAGATTGCGCTTGCTCAATCTCTGCTTCTGCCTATCATTGACTATGCTGACGTCAGCTATCTTGACCCCACTGAAGAGCAGCTGGATATACTTAAGCGTCTTCAAAATTTTTGCATACGATTTATATTTGGACTGCGCAAATATGCTCACGTCTCTGATTTTCGCAACAAACTCAAGTGGCTGCCAATTCGTCTTCGCAGGAATACTCACATTTTTACATTGTTATATAATGTTCTATTTAATCCCAGTACTCCCTTTTATCTCAAAGAACGATTTAAGTTCCTTCATGACACACATATAAGGTCCTTGAGGTCGTCTGAGGATCTGACTCTGGAGATGCCGAAGCATTCAACTAATTACTACGACAAATCTTTCACTGTCCAAGCTGTGCGCTTATGGAATGCTTTACCACTAGAGATACGAAGAGCAAACACTATGAATACATTCAAAGGTATGTTAAAAAACCATTTTTTAAATCTTTAAGATTTTAGAGACATTAATTTACTTCACTAGTTATTATTACAGTATCTGGATTGTTTAGTATGTATAAAGATATTTATTGCATGTGCATACATTATGTATGTATCGTATATATGTAGGTATATAATGTATTGTATATAATGTATTGTATATATGTAGGTATATTTATTTGGTTTTGTATGTATATATTGTGTATTGGATTGTATTTTAAAATTGAATTATTTACTTAATATAATACTACACCATCACCATAATATTGCTTAAAACATTCCTGTCCATCCAAAGGTTGCCTGGAAGAGATCGCCCTTGGTGATAAGGCCGCCGTTTGTACATAAATCGTAGTTTTAAGTCACTTTAATAATGTACTGTATTTTGGTGTGCAATAAAGTATATATCTATCTATCTATCTAAATAGAACAATTACACAAATCTAGAAACTCGTTACACGTTACCAGAAATTTCGTGAGTCGTCTCGAAAACGCTAGTTATGTGTTCCGGCCGGTATAAATACCGCGTAAACGCGCGAGACAGGACAGTAACAATTGAATATCGGAGCGATAATCATCAAGCGAAGGGAAGTAAGTCGGAGTGTTTAGTGGTGTTTCTAGTGGTGTGAAATAAGTGTGTTTTTATTAGTGTTGAGAAATAAGTGTGTTTTTATTATTGTTGAGAAATAAGTGTGTATAGTGTTTGTGTTAGTAAATAAAGTGCAGTTTTTCTGGCATAGTGTATATAATTTATCACCGAACCCCAGCTCGTAACAAATTGGTGTCAGAAGAAAGGGATAAATTATGCCGGTTATGCCGAAGGAAGAAACTGAAGGAGTTCGTACTAGGAACCAGCGCCAGCAAGACCTGGACCAAAGACGCTTCGGAGACGTTCCTTCTCCATCGTCTGGTGGACCAGGCGACTCCGCGGCTGCAGTGGAGCCTGCAAGCGCACACTCCGTGGCGGTGCCCGACATCGCGGCTCTGATGGCGTTCATGCAGGAGCAGGCCCGCCGTCAAGAGGAGCACGCGCGCTGCATGGAGGAACAGCTACAGCACGACAAGGAGGAGCAGGCTCGCCGTCAAGAGGAGCACGCGCGCCGCATGGAGGAACAGCTACAGCGCGACAAGGAGGAGCAGGCTCGCCATCAAGAGGAGCACGTGCGCCGCCTAGAGGAGCAGCTGCAGCGCGACAAGAAAGAGCACGCCCGCCGTCTGGAGGAACAGCTGGTGCTCATGAAGGACCTCAGCGCCGCAGAGGGGAAGGACTTGAAGGCGGTCAAGGAGGAACTCCAGCAGCACGAGGCCCGTATCAGCGACATTGAGAAGCGTGTACATGACCACCACGAGACCTGTGTTGCTGAAGTGGAGAAGAAATTGCGTGGGCTGGAAGTGACATCAGCGGCTGTAGCGCCCTCGCCCCGTGGGTTTAAGGTTCCACCATTTGATGGCTCGTCATCATGGTCTGCATACAAGATCCAGTTTGAAGCTGTGATGCGATCGAATAGGTGGAACAAAGAACAGGCCTTCACCGCCCTAACCTTGGGCCTTCGTGATCAGGCCTTGACGGTGTTGAAGGCGCTTGGGCAAGACGTCTCCTATGAAAAGCTGATGGAGGCGCTGGAGGGGAGATACGGTTACGCACACCTAGAACATGTGTATCGTGCTCAGCTGAAGGACAGGACACAACGCACCGGAGAAACTCTGCAGCAGTGAGCTCTAGAGGTTGAAAAGCTGGTCCGGAAGGCATACCAGTCGTCGCCTGCGCTTATTGACGGGAACTTCGTACAGGCGTTTACGGATGGGATCCGGGACCTGGAGGTAAGAGCAGCGGTAAGACTTGGGCACTTCAAGTCCCTGAAGGAAGCCTTAGCCTACGCTCTGGAGGTGGAAGCAGCGCGTCACGAGGATCGAACTTACATACGGTAAGTTCGATCCTCGTGACGCGCCGCAGGGAAGTTATTTCTTCACCACGATGCTACAACTGCGGGGAAAGAGGCCATATCCGCTTGAGCTGCCCAAAGCGTAAGCGGCACGTTGGTACCCTCTCTCCACCGAAGGGGTCACCTGACGTACCTGTCTGGCGGCAAGAGCAACGTAACGCAGATGCTCTGACGTGTAGGCCTTACCCCGACCAACGCAAACACTGTGCCCGGCAGGAAGCGAAGCAGGCAGCGTGAGTGAGGACGTTGAAGACGGACTTGAGTGACGGATGGGAAGAAGCTTTGCAGAGTGCTCAGCAAGAAGACAAGGACGTACAGCCGATTCTCGAATGGAAGAAATCAGGCGCTCCTAGGCCCAAATGGAGTGATATCGCAGCAATGAGCCCTGTCACCAAAGGTTATTGGGCACAGTGGGCAAGCTTGGTTATCCAGGATGGAGTTCTGTGCCGCAAATGGGAAAACGCTCGCGGTAACCAGTGCCATTTGCAAATGGTAGTGCCTAAAACTAAGGTGCCGGAAGTCTTGCAGCTCTATCACAATGGTGCTTCGGGAGGTCACATGGGAGTTAAGAAGACGCTTACTAAGATCCGAGAGCGGTTTTATTGGCTCCACTGTCGGGATGACGTCGAGGATTGGTGCCCCAAATGCACAAGTTGTGCGGCTGTAAAGGGGCCACACACTCGTAGCAGAGGTGCATTAAAGGTGTACAATGTGGGAGCCCCATGGGAGCGCATAGCATTGGATGTCGCTGGGCCGTTTCCTGAGAGCCAGGATGGAAACAAATACTTCTTGGTTGTGATGGATTACTTCACGAAGTGGCCTGAAGTGTTTGCAATCCCAAATCAAGAAGCTACCACAGTGGCCGATAAGCTAGCGCATGAAGTCTTTTGTCGGTTCGGGGTGCCCTTGGAAATCCACAGCGATCAAGGCCGGAACTTCGAATCTGAGGTGTTCAAGGAGACTTGTCGCGTGATGGGTGCACATAAAACCAGGACCACGGCTTATCACCCGCAATCAGATGGCATGGTTGAACGATTTAACCAATCACTGGAAAGGTACCTGGCGAAGGTTGTGGAGAGCAAACAAAGAGATTGGGACAAGCACATCCAACCATTCCTTCTGTCATATCGCAGTGCGGTTCACGAAACCACAGGAGTAACACCAGCTTTTGCCAATTTCGGCAGAGAATAACGTTTACCAGCAGACTTAATCACCGGTATTCCGCCAGAATCTCCACATAATATAACGGATTACGCGACCGAGCTACGCCACAAGATGAACGATGTATATGAGCACATCAGGGAGTCAGGACAACAGATGTCTGAGAAGATGAAGACTCGCTACGATCGGAAGGCGAACAACAAAGGCTTCGATGAGGGATCATTGGTGTGGCTTTATAACCCAGTATGAAGCAAAGGAAAATCGCCTAAGTTACAAGCCAGATGGGACGGGCCATATCCCATAATTACCAGGATGAACGACGTTACCTATCGAATCCAGAAGGGGACGCGAGGTGCACCGAAGATAGTTCATGTGGACCGGTTGGTTCGTTACTGTGGGTCCAACGATTTTCGAGACGAACACGTTTAAGAGGGAGGCCGTGTTACGAATTGAAAATAACGCCATCTATCAGTGCATGGGAGAACTAGATGAGATTAGATGTATCGGTTGTTTAAAGCTGTTTCATCTATCCTCTAATAGATGGCGTTGGTGTAAATAGAACAATTACACAAATCTAGAAACTCCTTACACGTTACCAGAAATTTCGTGAGTCGTCTCGAAAAGGCTAGTTATGTGTTCCGGCCGGTATAAATACCACGTAAACGCGCGAGACAGGACAATAATAATTGAATATTGGAGCGATAATCATCAAGCGAAGGGAAGTAAGTCGGAGTGTTTAGTGGTGTTTCTAGCGGTGTGAAATAAGTGTGTTTTTATTAGTGTTGAGAAATAAGTGTGATTTTATTAGTGTTGAGAAATAAGTGTGTATAGTGTTTGTGTTAGTAAATAAAGTGCAGTTTTTCTGGCATAGTGTATATAATTTATCACCGAACCCCAGCTCGTAACATTATATTCATTACGTCCAAACATTGTCAAATCCGAAAGCATACTATATTGATCCGCTTTAAATATTACGAACTGATACTGATAATCTTATGCGCACAAGCTTATGGATATTATGTGGTTACATTACTATACATGCCGCGCCATATCTGCGTGCTTATATGAATTTGGGTCGTTTGGCTGGTATGATGAAATATCATCAATTCATCATCATATCAGCCAAACGACGTCCACTGCTAAACATAGGCCTAACCCAAGGTTCTCCACACATACTGGTCTTGAGCCGCCCGCATCCAACCGCTTCCCGCGTTCTAAACGAGATCGTCGATCCACCTTGCGGGGGGCTTTCCTCTGCGGCGACATCCGGTATGTGGCCACCAGAGATTCAGAACCTTTCTGCCTCCACGGCCTCAACTTCGAGATATGTGCCTTGACCACTGCCACTTCAGCTTGACTACCCGGAGAGCTATGTCTTTAGTTCGCCTGCGGATCTCCTCATTTCTGATTCGATCTCGCACAGGAAACCGCCAAGAATAGCTCTCTCCATCGCCCTCTGAGTGACTTTGCGTCTTCGGATAAGGCCCATAGATATTTAATATCATTAGATGTAATCTTTATCTATTTTCCTTACATAAGTTGATCCAGAGGATTTATATTTATTATAACCATGCATTGTTAGATCCACGAGTGAAATTATAGCAGCCATGGAGTTATTTGCTAGCATTATGTTGTTGATTTACGTATAATTTAACTCTGATTACATGCTGCATCGTACGTACTTATTCGAATCCAGTAAACTTATATAAAAACAAATCAATGTGATGTGGCTCCACATTATACTTTACATGCCATATCTGTACTAACTAACCAACCGATCAATACTATGATGCTCCAGGATTAAGTTCATTAATTGCATGATTATTAGTAGTATGGTAAACTATTTTCTATCAAAAACTATTATAACAATTGTACTCTAAATTATATGCCATATTCTGTTTACTTAATTGGCTCCAGTAAAAGGTCCTACAATACATTTGCTCATGAGAACTACGCAGCTCTAGAACGATATGAATGAAGTATTCTTTTTTTATACTACAAGGGTGGCAAATGCGCCTGCCTGATGGTAAGCGGCTAACCGTTGCCCATAGAAGCCAGTGATGCCAACCAGGCATCACTTGCGCGTTGCCGACCTTAGGAAAAAGAGGAGCGGGCAAAGTTTTCTTGGCTCTCTCCCCCTTTTTTTTTTAGTGTCCGTGTCCGTTGTCCGTTATCCGTGTGGTGACGGATTAAGAATACGGATTGTCACCACCCCATATCATCCCATGGGTGTCGTAAGAGCCGACAGAGGGAGCATATTATGCAGAAAACAGCACTGTAAGAGAAGGAAAACTTGATACAAACCCTATACCAACCCGTTTGGCCAGCGTGGTATAGTAGGCCAATTCCTCCTTTCAAAGGAGAGGCCTAGTCCAGCAGTGGACTGATAAAGGCTGATGATGATGAAATGTTTCACATGTATTGTGTTTCGAAAATATTTCAGAAACATTTTCATAATAGATGCCTAGACTTGACAGAATATTAGCTTTTTCACAGAACGACTGCCGTCTGACCTCTATAACCGGAAGGCGTTAGACCAGATATTTGAGGGCACTGACTGCCCTAACGACTGTCAAAGATGATAACCGAAACCGATGGCTTTACATGCTTTATGGCTTTACGGCCGGTCACCCTATCTATGTCTAGCAGTGGACGTCGTTTGGCTGATATGATGATGATATTTCATATCAGCCAAACGACCCAAATTCATATAAGTACGCAGATATGGCGTGGCGTACATACGTAATGGAGCCACATAATATTCATATAAGCTATTGTGCATAAGATTATCAGTATCAGTTCATATTTAAAGCGGATTAATATAGTATGCTTTCGGATTTGACAATGCATGGACGCAATGAATATAAATTCACTGGATCATCCTATGTATGGCAAATTTAAATTTAAATAATTGTAATGTTAAACCATTAAGTATTGATTGGCGGGTATATGTATGTCTTAAAGGAGCCAAATAAATATACAGTTTATAGATGGGTGACCAGCCACAAAAAGTTACACCCTCCGTGGCCTAAATTAAATTGACATGTTACAGTAAGAAAACAGTCGCTCTGTGGAAAACTAATATTCAGTCAAATCCGGTAAGACTAGAAAGCGGAGCCCGGGCTCCAATAAGAGCTCCAATAAGAGAGAATAATCATTCATAAAAGTGACCAAGAACCAATGACTGCCCTCCGTGAAGAATACTGCGCTGCGATTGGCCCATTTGAATCGGATCAAGTAAATCTAAAATACCTAAAGTGTGGATTTGTATAAAAATGGCGTAATTATTATTAGCAACGACGTTGGCGTTAGTTGATCCGAACGGAGCCACATGTGTGTGTGTGTGTGTGTGTGTGTTGATCCGGCCATGATTTGTTGATCCATTGCGAGCGCCCAATTCTATATATATATATGTGTGTGTGTGTGTGTGTGTGTGTGTGTGTGTGTGTGTGTGTGTGTGTGTGTGTGTGTGTGTGTGTGTGTGTGTGTGTGTGTGTGTGTGTGTGTGTGTGTGTGTGTGTGTGTGTGTGTATTAAGAATATTAACCTCTATTACTAGACCATTTTTAGCGTCTGCCTATTTCTTCAATCTAACAATTTGCTGAAATAATGCTCTTGGTCTATAGTTTTTCATTCTCATACCTGTCAAGGGCCCCTACGGCTAACTAATAAATGACCTGTACAAGGAAAAAAATAACATTTGTTATCCCTTCGTTTCGAATGACACCTCTTAAAGACCCACCTGGACGGTCTCGTGGAAATACACCATGTTTTTTCCTGAATATATAATTTTTGGAAAAATAAGATATTGTATGTTACGTATTCTTAAGGATATTTTATTACAGTACTTTTTCTAATAAACCTCAATTTGAGGCTCGTACTTTGTGTTTTTTCATGTGAGATCGGTCTAATCATAGAAAGGAGCGGTGAAGTCGCCATTTTGACCACTACGCTATCCGTGCCATCTAACATATTAGTAGGTATAGGTATGTTTAATTAGCTGGGACCGGCTACAACCGCGTCATTTGGGGCTACTGCTCTGCTCCCGTAGCTCAAAGCATGATGTTATATAGCCTATAGCCTTTCTCGATAAATGGTCTATCTAACACTGAAATAATTTTTGAAATCGCTCCAGTACTTCCTGAGTATATAATATAACTAGATGAGCCCGCGGTTACACCCGCGTTATTTAACTCTACTGATCCGCTCCCGCAGCTCTTAGCGTGATGTTATATAGCCTATAGCCTTCCTCGATAAATGGGCTATCTAACACTGAAATAATTTTTTAAATCGGTCCAGTAGTTCCTGAGATTAGCGCGTTCAACCAAACAAACAAACAAACTCTTCAGCTTTATATATTAGTATAAGATTAGATTAGTACATATGTTATTCATGACAAAACATCGTGATAAAATATATACATCGTGATAATATCTATGGGCTCTTGTTACCTGAAAATAAATGATTATTATTATTATAAAATAGTTATTACAATGTATGTGATGTCGTGTCCAAGTATATACCTAGCAAGTGATTCTGGTGACCCTATACATACCTACACAATTTATAAGGAAAATTATTACCAACTGCTATAAATATTAATTAAAAAAATACATATTAATTATTAATAGATCTTTATTTGTATATAGAACTATAGGCAGCGATAGCCTAATGTAGATACCAACAGACTGCCATGCAGAGGGTATCGGGTTCGAATCCACGGCGCGCACCAATGACTTTTCGGAGTTATGTGCGTATTGAATTGTTAACTATCGCTTGTCCCGTGCCTCGGAGAGCACGTTAAGCTGTCGGTCCCGGTTGTCATGAAGATCTTTGACAATCGTTACAGAGCGTCAGTACCTTCTAACAAAACTGACACTAGTCTAAACCATGGAATATAGCTATCCCTTCGGGTTGCGGAGGTCAGACAGGCAGTCGCTCCGTGGAAAAGCTATTATTCAGCCAAATCCGGTTAGACTAGTAAGCGGACCCCATATTGAAACTGGGATAACGCTAAGAGGATGATGATGATGAGAACTACGTATGAATATTGGATTTTGAAACTGTAGCAGTAACGACGATGTTACAATGGAAAAGTAATTTAACTACTACTTCATTCATTAATATAATATTGTTCAATGTTCATCAGTTGGGTTGCGAAGTTCAGACGCCAGTTACTATGTAGAAAATCTTATACTGTGATATCTGTTTAGACTAGTATGCGGACCCTCGTGGATGCAACCGGGATAACGCTAAAATTATTTTGAGTGTAAATTTGAACTGACTACCTAAACATTAATAATTTTGCAAAAGGCAAACACTGATTCAGGCTAGGTGTTTTCTTGGCTGTCATTTTCGCATTGCAGTAACAATATCCAGGAAGAGGACAAATACGGATTTGGTTATTAGGTAATAATGACAGAGAGTATACACGGAGTAAAAAACTCGTAACAAAATTTAAAATCCCATATTGTACCGATCGTTACCATTTTGTTTTACCTCGGCACCATACCTGGGAAATTACTGCTTCGGGAAATATTGAGACTCAAATTTACCATACATTCACTCAAAATAACACAAAATCGATGCATTTGCCGCGCCAATTTTCGTCCTATAAGGTAAAGATTTTGACTACCTCGATATTAGGTTTCAAGCCTGAAAATACCTCGGAACTACGGAAAATCGACTAGCAAAGTCGATTTTCCCTAGTTCCTATATAAAACTATTTATTTCATGCATAAATCTTTTGAAAAGACGCATAATAATAGAAGTTATACAAAATTGAATGTCCATTTTAGCTGAAATAATATTTTTACATAGGCTAAAATATTTACAAATGCTTATTTTTCCTGCTTGCTTCCAAATGTCAGAAAAGCCTCGATATTAGGAGCCTTTGCCGTATATGTCATATGCATCCATGGATAGGTGGGTATATCGAACTTTACATTGCGGTTTATAAAATGATTTCTTTTCCCAGGTATTATTTTCGTAAGAGCCGACAGAGAGAGCATATTATGCAGAGAACAGCACTGTAAGAGAAGGAAAACTTGATACAAACCCTATACCAACCCGCTTGGCCAGCGTGGTATAGCCAATTCCTCCTTTCAAAGGAGAGGCCTAGTCCAGCAGTGGACTGTTAAAGGCTGATGATGATGATGATTTTTGTAATGATGTGCAAAACGAGTAGACTTTGGCTCGGTGTTGGTTTTTTCGACAAAGCAACGTGTATGTTACGCTCTCATAGAAACTGCCTTTTTATTAGCTTCAAATACGTGTACTCTGTACAAAATCCATGTAGTTTCAAAACTCCTTTGCGACGGAGTATAATTATTCACTAGTGCAGTCTTAAGTCGTAACCGTGCTTTATTTCGTGTACCTAGTTTTAGTATAGTTCGTGAATGTGAATAAAGATCCGTTTCAGTATTTCAGCACTACTGCATTCTAAGAGGATTTATTTTCTGAATTTAGAGAAGTTATGTACAGAGTCAGCTGCTGTGAATTTATTCGTGATTTTATGAGAGTACCTACGAGGTTTACTCGTTTGACTGGTGACTAGCTATCGAAAATCTGTGGCCCTCCGATTTTTAGAGCGGAGCCAATTCCAGACTTATGCACCGTGCCTGTTAACTGACGCGTCAGTTGACATGCACATGTCATAGACCGTCATGAAAATTTAGAGCTCTTTGTCTGTGTGAACGCCACAGAACAGATAAATTTAACTGTTCCGTGGTGAACGCACTAATCTCTATAACTATGAGTCGGATTAAAGAAATTATTATGTTTAAGTGTGATAGCCATTTTAATGAGGAAGGCGATATGTAATATCACGCTAAGACCGATAGAACTGATAGAAAATACTAAGTACGGGAAGTTTGTAATAGGACGGGCTAAGCGATGCTATACGATAATGTAATGGTCTTCCATTAAACTATCGTATACAATATCTATATACTAAAGGTGATGCCGGTGAATCCAAGGGGCACGGTTAGTGTATACATAGTTATATTCAAACTTGAAAATCAATCGAAGCAAGACATTAAAAGACACACAATTCAATAACTGTTTCACAAAGTCTTTCGTTTGCTTTCATCCATAAATATCCGACAGATCGGTTATAGCCGATGTTTAAATTCGAACAGTTTCAGTCCACAGGCGGCCAACGGAGGTTGCCATAACAGAATAATTGAAAAGCCTTTTCCCGCCTGCCGCCGCCGAAAATGCCCGGGAAATTGACGCAACTTCCTGTCATAAAATTTTGAACTGCACTCGATGGTACGTCTAGCTCAAACAGTTATTATTTAGAGCTTTTGCTGAGTGTTATAAGCTGGCATTGCTGGCATTACGTACTCGATCAGTCGAAATGTTGGTGCATTCAACAGCTTATGTTCGTAACGTGTGGTCCATCATATTTTGCTGGTTGCTTGTTTTATGAGCATTTGCCGTGTGGTGACGGATTAATAGTATGGAATGACACCACCATCGTGTGTTGTAAGACCCGACAGAGGGAGCCTATTATGAAAAGAACAGCAATGTTATAAAAGAAAAACATTATGTTGATTCAAACCCTGTAAGAACCTGTTTGGCTAGCGTGCAAAAGTGGACTAAATCGTCCTATCAAAAGAGAGGCCTAGTCCAGCATTGTACTGTTAAAAGCTCATGATGATGATGACAACCAGACACAAAGGGTAATAATGCCGGATGGCGGATACAGGAATTTGGTTTGGGGTTCTTGAACCTGCTGAATGAAGATTTTATCAAGGGAACACTGAAAATTCACTTGTCTCTGTGAGAAAACAGATGATTTTGTATTTTGTAATGGCACGACCAGAGCTGTATTCAAGAGTTTTAAGAAGCTCAAGTCCCTACTTGAGCTTCTTAAAACTCTTGAATACAGCTCTGGTCGTGCCATTCATATAAATTCTTGTTCTAGGTGAGAATAAAAATACAGCAACCAAATTAATTTGTCACTAGACCAACACCAGGGTGTTGGCCTAGTGACAAATTAAACAAACTAGGTAGGTAAATTGACGAATTTAGTCCTTAACCAGGGTTAAGGACTAAATTCGTCAATTTACCTTACGACTTATACGACATAATTATATAACATGGGCCTCTTTATATAATGTGATCTATATATATGTAGTAAAAGAAAGAAACTAACAAGTCAAGTACCTTAACCGTAGCTCAATCGCAATTGAAACTAAAATATAAAATATTAGGCTTCAAACCGGCCCGACGCGGCGACGGCCAGTCTCAACGGGGACGAAGCATCTCCGCAAGACACATTATAATGCGCAACAGAAGTGCACTCTCAATTTCTTCACTCGTCCCGTGAGATTATGGCCAATGGGATGACAAACCAACACGACCGAAGAGATAATATTAATTTCTCAACTCGATTTCCTAAACACAAAGTATAACCTACTTTTCTACTTCTAACTATTAATATGTAGACAATTTATTTTCGTCCTTGCGATAAGTCCCTCTTCCATCCAAGACTTTTCGCCTTAGAATCATAGTCTAAGCAGATTTGACAAAATGTTAGGTAGCTTTGCTACGGAGTGATTACCGTCTGACCTCTGCAGCCCTTTCGCATGCATATCGCAGCAGCGCTATTCCACGCCTAAGACCAGTCTTATTACATACATATAGACAAGAGTACTGACTCAACATGACGAGTCCCAAAAATCCTCATGATATTCGGGATCTACGGCTTAACGTACTCGCCGAACAATTTGATACGCACATTATTTGAAGAGTCAGTGGGTTTTAATCCGCAACCCACTGCATGTCCGTCTGTTAGTATCTCCGCTAGGCTATAGTAGTTGTCCTCATATTATCAACATTTTTCCAGAGAAAAACCTGAAAACAATCTTGTTCGTCTCGGGAATGAACCATGGCATTTATGATACTCAGTAACTTGCAGTTTTGTTGACCACCGAGGCACTCAAAAGCATAATTACAATTACACGTAACATTAGAAAACACTTAGGTAGCCATTTTGGCCAAGCTTATTCCAAAAGCACAAGCGCGGTCTCCATTATAAAAATAGGATTATCTCTCCACCCAGACGAGATCTGGAAATAGTGCAATACTAAGTAAATAATAATGAGTGCACGCCAAATATTCTGGACTAGACAGAACTAATACGCTGAGTGCAATCCTGTGTCGACGTCAAATAACTATAATATGATTATTGCAGAAATATCGTGGTCGATGCTAAACGTTCAAAGTGCAGTATGATAATAATATCTATATATTGTTATTATAAGCTGTTGTCCATCTTTTTACCCGTCTACGGCGAAGCCAAAAGAGGGGTAATGTTTTTGGCAGTGTATTTATTTATTAATGGGGTGTCAATTCTTATTAGGAATCATCATTAATGAGTAAATGTATTAGAATGTATGTCGTTGCTATTTTGTAAAATTGGCCATTTCATGAAATTGGTGAGCATCTCATGAAAGGGCCGCGAGCATAAACAGTTTATCAACAAATGTTGCCTAATGAATACAAAACTCCAGAGGCTTCATCCTCGTTCCTTAGCGCTAGTTCTCCGCACCCGTAGCTCATAGCGCGATGTTAAAGCCGTAGTTTACTAACTCGATAAATGGGCTATCAAATACAAATTCAAATCGAACGATTAGTTCCTGAGGTTAGAGCGTTCCACCAAGCAAACAAACTCTTCAGCTCAATAATAATATATTAGTAATATTACTAATTGGTATATTAGAATAATTGCATCGCTTGCTACACTGGATAGCGATAATTGCCGACTGCGTAGCGGATCCTACCCATTTTAGTCGAGTTTAAAGTTCCCAGATAGCAATAAACTTGCAGCAAGTTTAAGTCAACTTCCTAGTTTCACTGTGACAAACTTGCATGAAGTTTGTCACAGTGAAACTAGGAAGATATAGATACAGCAGGAGGTGCTCGACGACCAGCTGTAGTCGGACCACCAACCTGTGCTCGTCGTCATCCAAATCCTTTTGAAATCATACTTCATGCAAGTAAGTTACAGTGAAATTAGGAAGTTTGATTTAAACTTGCTGCAAGTTTGGCAAGTTTACATTGTTATCTGGAGACCTATATCTTACCAATCGTCAGTTAGTCTTAATAAAGACATTTATCAATATTCGGATTCATAACAGAAGTGAGATTTATTGTCGAATTTGAACCTATAAATCTGTTGATCCACTTGACATTGTCATTAATCACTGGAATGAGCGGTGATTACTCATTGTGGATTAAAACTGTTTCAATAATTAATCAAATTATATTGCTGGGGGTTGTCAATCGTAATAAATAGGAAGATGATTTGTAACTTTAGTCCTAAAATGCTTCGTACGATTTGTTAGTGATTGATATATTAGGTATAGTAGGTTCTGTCAACGATAGCCCAGTGTTGTACGTAACGGACTGCCGAGACGATGATCTCGGGTTCGATCCCCAGTTACCCCCAACCACGGGCACACACCTCTGACTTTTCGAAGCTATGTGCAATGTGTATTAAAATGTTAATTATCGCTCGCTTAACAATGTGCCCGGTAGATGGCTATAGGCCTGCCCCCTATTACATCGCGACCGAAACATAACTGCGAAGTGTGGGTGTGCAATACACCTCTGCCTACCCCTTCGGGGATAAAAGGCGTGAAGTTATGTCATGTTATGTTCTGCCAGCGGCTTTTCTCGGTCGCGACAAAAGTTTTGTAGTTAGTAGAGTCTTGCTGATTACAGCATGAGTAGGCCGGCTCCGCGCAAGAAGTACTCCTCTCACAGAATATCGACGTTAGGTAACAGTATCTACATCTGTTGCGTTTCGTTCGGTGAGTGAGAGAGCCCTTGCCCGCTCTTCCTCCAATTGATTTTTGCATACAGGTCGGCTTTTTGTATTTAACGCACTTGTGATTTGGGGTTGGGTGTCACCATCAGGTGATCCGTCTGTTTGTTTGCCTCCTATGACATAAAAAATACATGGAAAGCGCAGGAATTATTGCAGGTAACGACATGCGATCACAGACTAACACCCATTATTTAAGACGTTTCCTCGAAACTTTCTCGACTCTACTCAACCTAACTCGAGGAAATCGGTATTCATAGGTTAAAAAATACCTTCACTCGGCGTCCCTCGAAATTTTCCCTTACTCGAGGTGAGGAAGCAATTGTCAAACTCAAAGTACGTCCCGATTTACTTTAAGCAGCTTTCAAGGAATAATTACGCCATTTCCTTGCGCCCACGCTTGTAAATATATTTCAAAATTTATTACTTTGCAAGGAAAAATGTTTTGGATTTTCAAAAGTTTGCGAGTTAAATTCAGCATCATCATCAGCCCTGTACATAAACTATCCCTTTGCTGGGCACGGACCTCTTCTCACTATGAGAAGGGTAAGGCCATAGTCCACCACGCTGGCCTAGTGCGGGTTGGCAGACTTCACATATCTTCCGAGAACATTATGGAGAACTCTCAGACATGCAGGTTTCCTCACGATGTTTTCCTTCACCGTTTAGCAAGCGATAATTAACAATTTAATACGCCCATAACTCCGAAAAGTCATAGGTGCGCGCTGTGGATGCGAACTCGGACCCTCTGCGTAGCAGTCTGTCGGTCTTTGCACTAGGCTATAGCTGCTATTTTGTGATGGGTTGAATTATCAAGTATCATGAGTTAAATTATCTATTTATTAAATAATCCAAATTATTATCCCGAACGGCGTTAATTAAGAGATGCCGGTAACCCCATAGAATATTACGACAATGTAGCATTCCAATTTTTTTTTTAATGTTCATCTCTGTTCCATGGCCATCTGTTGCATATAACATTAAGCCACAGATTTGGCTGATATTTTTATCTGATTAAGGCTTTTAGCTTGGGAAGACACTTCTCAGATGAGTGTCTCCTTCCATCCTGACGAATCTATCTTGAAGAGTTGGTATACTATGTCTCTTCAGTCTTTGATATTGGAGACTTTGGTCTCCAGACAGTCTGACAGCAAGCTCATTTTTATGTTTTGAGAGTCTTTTCTGGTAGGCGTCGCTATATTTTGCTATCTCCTGTTTGATGGTTGGTAGTTTTATATCATGGTATATGAACTTGTTACTGATGTATTGGGGGATGTTAAAGATAGTCCTCAGAGTCTTTGTTTGAAATTTTTCCAATATCTCTATATTGCTGTTGTTGGCTGAACCCCATAGTTGTATGCCATAAGTCCATATTGGTTTCAAGATGGCTTTGTATACCAATAACTTGCTCTGTCTGCTCATTTTTGAGTGGCGTCCAATTAGCCAGTACATATTACGTAGTTTTATATCTAGTTGCTTCCTCTTTGTCCAAATGTGTTTTTGCCATGTCAGCCTTCTGTCCAAGTGCATGCCCAAGTATTTTGCATTATCGTCTGGCGGGATTTCCTCATTATTAAGTGTAACTGGTGGACATGTGTCTCTCCTCAGAGTGAAAGTTACGTGTGTTGACTTACTCTGATTAGCGTGAATTCTCCAGACCTTAAGCCAATCCTCTATTTTGTTAATGTGTTGTTGTAGATGTTCTGATGCAATTATTGGATTTGTGTGTGTAGATAGCAATGCTGTATCGTCTGCATATGTCGCGACCATTGTCTTGTTTGTTGTTGGTAGGTCAGCAGTAAATATTATGTAGAGAATTGGGCCCAGTACACTTCCCTGCGGTACTCCTGATTTGATCTCATACAAATCTGAAAGTTCATCATGCTGCTTTACTTCAAAACATCGTTTGCTGAGCTAGGATTTTATAATGCGGAAAAATGAGTGAGGGAGCCTTTTCTTAATTTTGTATACCAGGCCCTCATGCCATACCTTGTCAAAGGCCTGGCTAATATCCAAAAATACTGCTGAACAGTATTTCTTTTCTTCCAATGCTCTACTAATAACGTCGACGATTCGGTGTAGTTGCTCGATAGTTCCATGATTTTCCCGGAACCCAAATTGGTGATTTGGAATAATATCATTTAGATTCATCCTATTCATTATGATCTTCTCGAAAAGTTTACCTAGTAGAGGCAGAAGACTTATAGGTCGATATGAAGCTACATCATTGGGTGGTTTATTTGGTTTAGGGATCATTATGACCTGCGCTATCTTCCACTGTCCTGGAAAGTAGGTAAGTCTTAGACAGGCATTGAAAATGTTAGTAATTGCTAGTATACCCTTTTTAGGCAGATGTTTTAACAGAACGCTATCTATACTGTCATACCCTGGCGACTTTCCATCCTTGAGGTGTTTTATTTCATGTGCTACTTCAGTAGGACTCGTGTGTCAAGGGAAGACACATTTGCTCTGCACTTTCCAGGTATTTTTTTATTTCGTCGTTGTACTCAGGCCTTACTTCGGGAAATGGTTGAAATACACGAGTTAAGTGTTCAGCGAATATAGTAGCCTTCTCTATGTTTGATCTTGCCCAGTTCCCATTTGTATTCTTGATTGGCGGTATTTGACTACTAGGACGTTTTAATTTTTGAGTTGCCTTCCAAAGCGAATAATTTGTGTCTGAGTTGGAGGTTAAGTTAGACAGGAAAGCTTGGAGGTTATTGTTGGTAAAACTTTTGATCAGGTCTTTAAGTTCATTAGAGGATTTGTTGAACGCTGTTTTGTCTACCGGATATCTAGTTCTGTGCCATGTTTTTCTTAAGTTACGACGTTCTAGTATTTTATCTCTGATGTTTTTTTGGATATTCATTAAGTGTTTGAGGTAACTTTTTTCGCATTTTTGTGGAGATCGTAGCTGCTTTATGAATGACTTTATTAAGGTTTTCAATTGTCTCTTCTACGTCTTCAACTGTTTTTAATGTGCTTAAGAGCTTGATTCTCCTTGTGATTTCGCCCTGATACATCTTCCAGTTAGTATTTGTGTTATATATATATATATAGTGTCTTTCTACCGGTTGCACTAAGATCACTGTTGTGCTTGCGTTCAATATAACTGGGGTGTGGTGGTCAGATGACAGGTCCGTGCAGGTTTCAATTGTCATGTAATTTCGACATATATTTTTAGTAATATAGAAGTCGAGCAGATCAGGAATTTTATTTCGATCAGTTGGCCAGTATGTTGGTTCACGTGAGGTCATGCATTCGAGTCTTAAATTCTGTATTGTGCCATGTAGTTGTCTTCCACGGTATGTGATTAGACGAGAGCCCCAAAAAGTATGTTTTGCGTTCCAGTCGCCACCGCAAATAAATCTGGACCCAAGGGAAGAGAAGTACATATTGAAGTCATCTCTAGTCAACCTGTGTCTGGGCGGACAGTACACAGCAGAAAAGGTTGTCTCGACTTTCTCGTTGACGACTACTTTTATTGACGTAGCGGAATGGAAAAATATCAAATATCCATTTGATATTTTTCCATTTCGTAATGTTTAATGTTATTTTTTATAATTACTGCAAATCCACCGTGGCTATTTCCAGATGGGTGGTTTGTTGTGTATACTGAGTAATTTGTAAATTGAAGTGAGATTTTTCAGTGAATCTTGTTTCAGAAACTAATGCGATGTCATTTTTTTCTATTCGGAGAAATGTTTGAAACTCTTGACGACGTTCCGTCAAACCGTTGACGTTCCAAATGACAATTCGGAGGGTATTAATCATTTGTTTACGAGGCTTGTGATTCCAATTCCATCCAATTTTCCAATTCAATTGGCATTCCAATGAAACTTTTGTTTTAAAAAAGCAACATTATGCAACCTATGAATAGCTTGATGCCGCTAGTATTTAGTACCATTTGTACCAGTAAGTAACAGCACCTATTCCGCCTTTAATTCAAATGTCGTTAGCGTTAAAGTTCTACGCAACTCGAAATAGGGTTTGTATCAAGTTTTCCTTCTCTTACAGTGCTGTTCTCTGCATAATATACTCCCTCTGTCGGCTCTTACGACACCCATGGGATGATATGGAGTGGTGACATTCCGTCTTCTTAATCCGTCATAGAATACAATAGAATAGCGTTTATTTTCTAGAATAGGGTGTCATACAGGTGTTATAAATTTAACGTCTAACATATTCTGCCACATAAGGCGTGCAAATATTAAAAATACATTAAAATATTGCTAGTGAATGACATTTTGAATAATTAGCTTTACATTTGGAATAGTTATCATTATATAAATTAATTAATAATCATTTAGGTATACTTAAAAGTAAAAAAAAGAAACATTAAATGTCAGTGTTTCTATTGCAATAATAAGGAATATAATGTCATAGTGTAATTAATTTATCATTCAGGTATTCATTGATGTCATAATAAACTTTTTCTAACAATAACCTACAAAGTGTAGTACGGAAATGTCAGTGGTAATTTGCTGATATTATCTGGAAGATGCTTATATATTTTTATGGACATGCAATATGAGTTTCTCATATACAGTTCTAACCTAAACTGGGGAATTTTATGTCTGATTTTATGTCGCGTTTGACTATTTTCTGCATCTCCTAGTCTTGTAAATAGTGTAGGATTTGTAGACTTTTTGACGAATACACAGGTTTCTAATATATATAAACACGGCAATGACAACATTGTGTGCTTTTTAAATAGTGGTTTACAGCTATCTCCGTAGTCACAATCGAACATTGCTCTTATACATTTCTTTTGTGCTATAAATAATTTGTCTATATCTACTGAGATGCCCCAAATAATTATTCCATAACGGAGAACAGAGGCTACATATGCATGGTATGTCATAATTACAATGTCACCACACGGACATGGTAATGACAGTAAATTAGCAGAATACCGTAGCGCTCATAGCGAGACTTAGCTTGTTGTTCGTAACAGATCGACAAAGTTAAGCAACGCTTGCACAGGTCGCCACTTGGATGGGTGACCGTGTGTGGCATTTACATCTGAGCGCTACCGTGCTTCGGAGGGCACGTAAAGCTGTCGGTCCCGGTTCTTGTCTAAGGATAAGGATCGTTAGGCCATGTCGGAGGCCTACGGGCGGTCTGAAAACTCCGACACCAGAGTTGGCCACACACTCACACGAAAAGAAAGAAAGCAGAATACCGATTCTGAGTCAATTCAAAATTTAATCTCATTTCGTTGAAAATATAGTTTCGAAAATTATTATCCGTAATAAGAGAATTGGCCTTCAGACAGGCAGTTGCTCTGTAGCAAAGCTGATATACAGCCAAATCCGGTTAGACTTGTAAGCGGACCCGGGGTTGCAACTGAGATATCGCTAGGATGATGATTGCATTTTTTATGAGTATATGAGTTAGACACGTATACACATATCCGGTAAATAGCTTTCTTAATAATTATTGACTTGACAGTGATATCGGTATCTACGAGGAAAACATATCGTTGAATGGACTTTCCATATTTGATAACCCGCCATGTTTTCATGGCCCGCTGTAAATAACAGGTTAGGTTTATATTGCCTGCAATAAATTGATAATAAAGCCAAGCTCAGTGATGGATTAGCCCATAACCTAAGACTCCTATGTAACAGCCCAGTTAAGTAATTACATAGGGGTCTTAAGGCATCACGACTTACGCCAGTTTCCGATATTCTATTTGCCGATGGACTAATTAGCTACTAGAGATAGATAACTATTATAAATTTAAAATTCTTGCGTTATTAAACCGCAGCCAAAATTATTGGGCTCAAGAAGCTAAAATTTGGCATGTACAGTCGAACAACTTCCCGCTAGACCAACATAAGGGCGAGAATCGCTCACCAAGACTTTCACGCTTCCAGTGTTCCTATAGGTACAGGCACATTGACACTCGTATAGAAAACCAGTTTCTAGTGTGCCTTGACTCTATGAGCGAGCCAAGGGATTTTTTTTCAAACTGGTCCAGCGCCGACTTTATTGATTGTAAGTTCATTGGGGATCGTAGGGGTCACTAAGAAAGGAATTCTCGAAATTCCCACGGGATCGGGAAGAAGCGGTGAAACGAAATATAAATGTGTGAGCGTAGCTACAAGCATCTTCTAGTTTGACATATATTGTATGCAGTTTTTGTCAAATATCTCTCTGGTAGCCAAATTTGTAGAAAAATAGATTATTGGGAACAGACGTTAGGACTCATCAGAAACAGTACCTTTTAACAGTAGTAGAGCCTTGCTGATTTCAGCATGAATGGGCCGGCTCAAACGGGGAAGTACTACCCTCTCCCAGAAAATCGACGTAAAGTAACAGTACCTAAACTGTTGCGTTTCGTTTGGTGAGTGAGAGTGCCGGAGGCCTTATCCCCTTTTTTTTTCTCCGTCATTTCACTCCTCATCCTATCCCCTTTCCCAACGGGCGGCAACGCACTTGTGACTCCTGTCGTGTTGCTTGTGTCCATGGGCGGCGGTAATTGCTTACCATCAGGCGATCCATCTGCTCGTTTGCCGCCTATTACTGTACGCCACCCTTCCCTTCCTAGTGCTGTAGCAATATGCCTTTGGATAGGGAAACCCACAAACATGAATTGCTTAGTTTTAATGCTTTTCCTATGGAGAGGGGACACTACAAAGGTGAAATGCTTAGGATAGCAAGTAGTTTTTATCTGCCACTGGCCTGATAGGTTAACAAGAAGCGCATAACGTCGGTCCTTTCTGAAGGCTTTATATATAATAAGACCAGGTTTCCCTTTACCTGTGTGTATTTTACAGGTATAAAACTGAACTAAGCAACTAATTATTGATATATCATTCAGTTTATATATCCACATACAGATTGATCGGTGCCTAAATAACTTCGCGTGCATTGTGAACGTGAACGAGGAGAACTGAATTTCATCATAATTTGTTAATTACTTACAGGATACTAATGAAGCTTCACATTCATTTGAAGGCAGTTACTAGCTAGAAAATAAGATATAAATTAAGTCTTTAGAGCTCTTATTTAAAATGTTAGGACCTATTGAAGTGTTTTTATATGTATTTAGATAACCTTTGAACTCGGCATTATTTTAGTTTTTTTTATTGCACAACTAATTAAACTAATTTTTAAGAAGTCATGTACGAAAGATGATGATCTTTCGTACATGACTTCTTAAGAATTAGTATATATAGATATCTAGAATCCGCTTAACCCTTTTTCAAAGATCCAGCAAAACCACAAACGTTACTCCAGCAGGAACTCGAATAACTTCGCAGCCGAAGATAGAAGAACTACGAAATAAGTTGCAACATTTACCTCGTCTAGACAACTAATTATATAGCCAATATTTATTGCAATATTCCTATTAAAAAAGAAAATGTCTGGCTGCGGTAACGTTACCCCAGCAGGAAATGTTTTTGTGAAATAACTAAAAAACTACAAGTGCAACAAATTTAAAAATATTCGCAACAATTACAGAAGCTAAACAACTAGTTATCTATAACATTTAAATTACCATGTTCGACATTTTCTGGCTGGGGTAACGCACACTTTTTTTACTCAAGGAACAGCAATATACGGTATGAATAGTCACTTGGCACTTGTTTTCCTGAAGAAACATTTACCCACAACTGTTGACATCAGACTACCTAAATGAGAAGAGCGTGTTGTCAACATACAGAAATTAATTTGTTTAGCAATTTCCTCACCGTCATTGTATGACGCTACATACGATATTTTGGATGATTTATGCACTTATGTGCACTCAAACACGTTCAAAATTCACATCTGCAAGTTCAGCACAAAGTCCTTATTACCTACATTAACTAATTCAATAAAATAAAGACATTATAGCAATTCTATTAAACGACTTATTTACTCAGCCTTATTATTAAACATGGACTAAATTAAAATCGTGATTTCGTCCTTATCCGAGTAAAATTTATCATATATTTACTAAATATGTATTTTTGTAAATCTTCTGCCACTAAAATAATTTGTTGAAAAGTATCATCATCTAAGCCTAAAAATGTTCACAGCTGAACTTAAGCCTCCTCCATGGTTTTCTACACTAACAGAACTGATCCCAACAAGACCATTGGTCTAACTTGCGTGGTCGACCATGTCGCGTCGTCTATTGCGTAGCCACCAATCTAATACTTGGGAACAAAATGGAATTGAAATCAATATCTACGTTCTTTAAAAGATTTTAGGTATTCACTCTCTCTCATCTCACTAAGTTAAACCTTTGGATGTAGTAATGAAAAGCATCATTATCATCAGCCCTGTATATATACTGTCGCACTGCTGGGCACGGGCCTCTTCTCACTATGAGAAGGGTAAGGCCATACCCACCACGCTGCACTATGGTTCGTCTAGAACAAGCTAGCTAGACAAAATTATTTTATTTGATTTTTATGTCTAGATGCGGTTAATAAGCAAAGATATAAGGTTTTTGGTACTTTTTTCAAGGCAGTTTGTCATTTGAGCTGGTATCATGAAAAAAAAAACATTTATCGGGCATATGTGTATAATATATTTTTTGAACATTTTATAAAGTGATTTATCCCTCGACGTCGCTATAAAATCTAATAACAGATGCATAAAATATCTAAGAACTAAATCTATTACTCATTATCATCACTATCATCAGATGAATCATCCATTGAATAGTCATGATCGTGAGGGGCAGAACTATGAAAAGTAGAAATCATATTAACATTTTGTTCCTTACAGCTAGGTGGGACAATTAAATCTAATACTTCAGTTGGAAGCGTACCTATTTTCTTCCGAGGAACTTCTCGTAAACCGTTTATTACAGGGTCAGATGTTATCAATAACATATTAAGTAAATCTCTATTCGTAGCCTCCCGTGATCGCTTTCGTGTGTTGTGCTCACGAAATCTTCTGCAGTCCTTATTCCGAGCTTCCTGTGCTTCCTCGGAAAGCTGGCCTATAGGTAGAAGGGACGATCTAATTACTTCGCCACTGTGCAAAAGTATTTTGTGGACAGTAGCGGGCATGTAATACCATGAATAGAGATTTACATAAAGTTGTCTAGTTTCTTGAGCTAAGTTAACGAATTTTTCAATATTTATATCATATCCCGATGATAAAGTGCGAAGTAGTATGCCAAATTTTTGTATTAGTGAAACATCTAACCCTGTAATATCGGCACTAGCCTCGGGATTTCCAAAAAATCTTCGCGCGGTGTTCCCGTCATTAGTGTTACCGAACCCTGGTTTTGGTTTGTCTACAATCAAGCCCATTTCGCTTTTAAATCGTTTTTTAATGTCATCTGAACGTTGTTTCACACTAGCTTTGTCTTCGGCTGTTCTTAACTGCCATTTTTTTATATTTAGTCGATAGCTAATGTGAAGCAAGCATTCAAAGCACCTTATTCAAGCGTGCAACGTAGACAAACCAAAACCAAGATTATCTTTGTCCGCAGCAAACTCTTTTGACAGATCATTCATCATTGTTGGAGTTGCCCCACAAATAAAACATTTTTGTGAGGAAGAAGTTTCGGTCAGAGCATTGCAAACTTTTCCGTCAATCATTGTTAAAAGCATAACATGTGTGACAGATACTTCGGTCTCCATCACCTTGCAGGTTGTCGGCAATAAAGCGTTTATCTCTTCTAAAACCTTATTGGTTTCCGAAATCGTAAAATCTTTCGTTTCCTTAGAAAAGATAAACTTTATTGGCCGACAATACATTGTAGAACAGGGCCGAGGATTCTGCCACACAATATTACCACTTTCATCTTTCAATTGAAGAGGAACGAAAGAAAATACAAATAAAAACTCGTCACTATCGTCACAATTAGTGAATTTTTGTTTGTACATACTATGACCGGAACTTCCATCACAACCCCATTTACTGATTAATGTGAATGACGTGCAAGGTAACAGACTATGAACAACTTCTTGTTGTGCTGAAACTAAACGTTCGGCAGTCTTATCAAGAATTGCCTGAACTTTGATTTCAGCATGCGTTTCATTGACTGTAATTTGTTCACCTGACGGGTAGCAGGCTATTTTAGCCTTTCTAACACTGTACATTGACGGAAACACCTTATGTCCAGCTTTAATACTCCACTTCCGAGTCTGCTTATAGCTATGGCTACTTGATTTACTATCAACGTAGTACGCTAAAGCTTCCTCACTTGTTAAACTCCTGGGGGCACTTTCTTCACTCGTGGTCTTGGTTATTGAAGGATCACTAGTCACATCTTTAATTTGACGTGCTACACTTCTCTGACCCGAGATTCGAGCTGACACTTCAGCGGCGTAAATTAATTCACTAGCACTTCTGGACTGTAATAGATCGTCTACACGTCGTCTCTTCGTTTTGAGACTAGAATGTTCAAAATCTTTAGTAGGTCTTCCGGGTCCCGGTTCTCCAGATGTAGTTGGCAGAGATAAATAAACGGACACATCGAAAGATATGTCAAGACCCTCCAGCCACGTCGAATACTTTTGTAGGAATCGCTCTCGATTTCTTCCACAGCTGCTCCACTTTTCAGCAAATTTCGTTGAATATCTTGAGATTAGTACTTTAATATCTCGCAGAGACTGCTCCGTAACACCATCAAAATTATATCTCAAAGATATAAACCGAAAGAGCTCCTCATTCCGCGTTTCCTTCGGGTGTTTCAGCCATTCTTCGAAAAAATCCATTCTTGAGACGGTAAAAACTGTTGAAAGAAAAAAATAAATAAAAATTAGTTGTGCAAATATATCGCAATGAATTTTTTTACGTATAACTACTAGACACTTATGAGAATCGTATATGATAGGTTCTACGGTGGGGACAAGTGGGGACATGTTATTATTTGACCGATGAATTTGAAAAAATGAGTAAAAAAGTGGGTGAAAATTCAAACATTTCATTTTATAAGACTAAAGAATGAAGTTCCCATGTTGAAAATGAAATAAAATATAACTACTTACCCTTACGTATACAATCCATCACAAAAACACTTTCACAAATTTCTTTTAGTGACATAAACAATGCTATCAAATATGATGTAAAAATGCAAATGAATGCCCTTTAAATAGTCAACATCTTATAAACATACCTTAATGACGCTCTTAATGAGGGTAGTATTGATAATTAATAGGTGTAATCCTCAATGTATAGGGGTAATGAGTTCGTAATAGTAATTAACTTCCAGGAATTTAAGAGTTGTTTTTGTCTAGCTAGCTTGTTCTAGACGAACCATAGTGCGCTGGCCTAGTGCGGGTTGGCAGACTTCACATGTCTTTTGAGAACATTATAGAGAATTCTCAGACATGCAGGTTTCCTCACGATGTTTTCCTTCACCGTTTAGCAAGCGATCATTAACTGGTTAGACTAGAAAGCGGACCCCAGGTTAAGACTGAGATAACGCTAGGAGGATGATAACGCACATAACTCCCAAAGGTCATTGGTGCGCGCCGTGGATTCGAACCCGGACCCTCTGCGTAGCAGTCTGTCGGTTTCTCCACTGGGCTATCGCTGCCATGAAAAAGCATATTGTTATTAAATTCGTTCATTGACGTCCGTTTTTTTAAATGCAACGTTGTTTTTCAATGTGGTTTGATAAGTTTAGATAAAGGTTATCGTAGTTTTACAACGAATGGACTTATATTACGAAATTAATGGCAAGTATTGAGTGATAACATTACGTTATTTATACCTGCGTACATATATGTCAATGAATGCATCATGCATTTAATCTCTGCCCCCAGGTCCGCCTTTTAAGCTGATGGATAATCCACCGTCAGGGTAAATCCAAGATTAGTAAGACCGTCATTAAATACACACATTTAAGTAGGTAAGAAGTAACGTAAATATATTAATACCGTAAAGGTATGAAATAGAAAAACACGACAAAGCCAAAATATGAAGCCAATTCTACAATGCGATAGAAGGCGCTTAGTATCGCCTGAGATATGTGCTACGAATAGCTTAATTCAATAGAACAGTTTGACAGCTACACGCTACTTTACGCTTACCTATCTTTTTTGCAAATGTTTACTTAGTCCATTATTTATAGTAAAATCCTGCGTCGACTCAGGCGACAAAACATTCAAGTAACAACTAAGTAGAAATACACTCAGACTGCCATTTTTCACATGCGAAAATATTTAAATGTGATAAAATCTAATTTATTTTTTAAATCCGTCAAGAAATTATTTCGTGTCTAGAGAGGATATTCGTGTTTGGAACCAAATTCAAGGTAGGTACGGGTTTCTGGCTAAGAAGGCGTCATTAGCAAAACTCAATAGAGTTAATTAGACTTATAACTTCTGATTCCACGGCACTTACACATTCTAAATTCTGATAAAAACATATTGCTCCTTCGTTTAGTTTTTTATGTATTTTATTAGCTTTTAATACCTGAAATCGTTGGTTTAAAAGTCAGTTAAGTATCTTTAGGCTCAAACTGTACGAATGGCTTTGTGTTTAAAGTGGTCAAGTCTCTAGCAAGCCACGGTGACAGCTACAGACAGTAGAGCAAAAAATTACATCCTCTGTAATATCAAGTATAACAAGTATCATTGCAGAGCGTCCTTGGTCGTATATTTTCGTATCCTCAAAAATTTCGAAGTTTTAGCAAATATTTGTTCGAAACTTATCCTCAAATTTTGTTGTACAATTTATCAAAGTTATCCTAGAATATTATTATCTGTGTATACATGTGTTACTGACTGACAGACAACGTTTAGCCAAAACTAATAAGCGCAAGATCCTGACATTTGGTATGTAAGTACCTATATTTTTTGAGAACCGTAGGGGTGCACAAAGAAGGATTTTCTGAAATTCCCACGGGGTCGGGTAGAACCGATTATAATAAAATGTGCAGGCGTAGCTGCGAACATGCAATTCAATTCAAATTCATTTATTCATAGGTTCATAGGTTACAGAGTAACACTTATGAACGACACAGGCAACACACTTCGCATCACTAATTTGAAATAAATGAAAGAAAAATAAAAACAAATAACATGCGAATATTACAACAACGAAACACTTTAGCGGCAGTATTATAGATGTATCAGCAACCAACAGGTTAAAGGGTTTTGTAAAGGGGACAAGTGAAGAATGATTTGATCAGGGATAAAAAAAAGTTATATACTACATTCAACAAATCATGAAAACATCCAAATTTTGCAAACATCATGTGTTCACGAGGCACCTCCACTTAACATGCCACTTATAAAGATGAAAATTTAACAAATATACATACATACAAAGACTCACGCCTGTTTCCCCGAAGGGGTAGGCAGAGGCATATTTAACGCCCACTTTTTGCCAGTGTTTTGATCCCACGTAATAGGTGGCGAGCCTATTGCCGCTTATCGGGATATTTTGTTTGCCAGAGCCTCGTCCGTTGATCGGCAGGTGCACCACTTGCAGGTGAGGTTGGCTTGGGACCCTAAGTTGGTGGGAACCCTATGCACCCTATAACAAATATATACATAACTTTTTAATTCAGTCATAAAAAGAAAATGTACTGACATGAATCCACCTACTAACCAATTAATTATGTTATTTTATTAGTTTGACATGTATTCATTACTATAAAGTGGGATCTCTACCTAGTCGTGGTGAGGGGCTCAGTAACCGTGGGTTTCAGGTACACCCACGGTGAAGCTAAGCGGGATCCCGGGAGGGGACGCTCCACGTGGGCTTAGGTGAGGCCTGCGTAGGATGCGTCCAAAGTGCGGGTGTGAGGGACAGTTCTGTCTGTCCCTCGCAGTCGGGTGCGGTCTCCCACGACCAAATGGGGGCGCCCATTTGGTCGCGGGAGATAGCACCATTGATGCGTCGCGGTGGGGCCGCAGAGAAAGAGGAGATGCGGTGTTGCGTTGCCGTCCTCCCTATCCTCTGCGGCCGCTGGGTGTTTTGGCGGCGGAGCACAACACCTTCATCCGCCGCCAAGGGGGTTTTGTTCGGGGCCCGCCTGACCATCTGGTTAATTTAATTAATAAATTACTATTGCCATTTTGTTTCATTTTATTATATTAATTAGCCGATTATTGTTTGTTTTTTTTTAACTTTTGACTTGTTTTGAATAATTATATTGACATACTATCTTATTTCATTATTATTTAACCATTACATTTAACCTTTTGACATGTTTTGATTATTATTAGTATTAGCACATTATTCAATTTTATTTTATTTAGTAATTTTTTTATTTATTGTTTTTATAACTTTATCCTATATTTTATTGATTGTATACTATATAATTTGTACACCATTTATATGGTAAAACATAGTGGACTTGTAATATGATACCTGTAAGAACTGTATGACCTATGTTTAAACAAATAAATAATGATTATGATTATGAAAAACATATTGAATTAAACTAGAAATTATTCCCATGGTGTCGTTTCATTTAAAATCCTTTATTTATATTCATCCTTTAGTTACCTTATAAAATGGGACGTGAATATTTGAATTTCAGTAAAAGCGCAATCGCCAACGTCAAGCGAAAGTTAACGGGTTCCCTGTGTACCTGTATGGCGTCCAAAATATGAGCAACAAAACGCTTCCTGTCGGTGTTCACGGCTAACTTTTTAATTGGAAATTATTCGGGTGTCGATCGTGGTCTCGACGGATTTTACTTTTTTTATTTCGCTTCGAAACCGCCTGACCCCCTGAATGTTTGTGACGTTTGCACTTTTGATTGTACAGAAACTTTTTACGTTGACACGTCCGACGGCTTCGTGCAGTACCGAAAATAAAATCTGACTTTTGTTGCTAGACTAAGAAAATTAGATGCAGTAATAATAATGGTCAAATTACAGGTCATTTTGAATATTGCATATTTAGGTATGTTTGAATATCGAAAATCGGGCTCAGTGGCGCGATGGCGTACCATTAGAGAGGTCTCTATCCAGTAATGGGCTATGGTAGGCCGATGATGATGACGATGAAGTTTGAAAAGAGACTTTGAATGACGTTTTCGCGCCTATAATTCTAAATAGTATTGTGCTTAGGTATTGTGTTGTACATCGTATGTATCCTCGGGCATAGATTATTTCGCTAGCTATATTATTTGGTTTCACTAAAAATAATGTCAGTGCAGAGTTTTGGACATTATCTATAGTAATACTGGCTGACATCATCCTCACCATCCTCCTAGCGTTATCCTAGTAACCGGATTTGGCTGAATATTAGCTTTTCCACAGAGCGACTGCCTGTTTGACCTCCACAACACGAAGGGATAGCGATATTCCATGGTTTAGACTAGGGTCAGTTTATTTAGAGATACTGATACCCTATAACGTCTGTCAAAGATCTTCATGACAACCGGGACCAGAAACTGGGGAAAGTGGATAAAATATCAAAGAAACACCTCTGACATTGCAATTTTCTACTTTGTATTGTTTTCATTTATCAACAAGGTGATTCAATGATTGTTTTTATAACCTTTGTATTATAAACAAAATATTGGCACGAATATGATTGATGATGAGTGGCGCACGTGTCACTTATCGCTCAATTACTGACAATAAAAGCTAGAGGTCTGCTATTAATAGTAGTCGATTAACAGGTGGTAACTTCTAATAAAAACATTAGAATTTTGTATAAAAAGCGGCGATAACCCAGTGGTGTACGTAACGGACTGTCGAGACGATGGCCTCGGGTTCGATCCCCAGGTATCCCGGGCACACATCTCTGAATTTTCAAAGTTAAGTGTGTATTAAAAATGTTAATTAGGTATAGTTAGCTCTATACTGTGCCCGGTAAATGGCAATAGGCTCGCCCCCTGTTATATTGGAACCGAAACATAACTGGCGAAGTGTGGATGTATAAAGACATAAAGACATATTTATTTCTGCATTTTGGTTGTTTTTTAACACTCATACAAGTCAAAAATCTATTCTAGATGATGCCGGCTTTTCATAGCTAAATGACTTCTTGAGAAGTAAGGCCGAATCAAACTCAAGGTCATTTTTTTGCCACTTCAATTTCTTTCATCTTTTCTTGATATTTTAAAGTCCAGACAAAATGGGTTTAGTATGCAAGTACAATGCAGGATATCGTCTGACGCTTTTGACTGACTCAGCCCACTGATGGCCCGCATTCAACAGTAATCGTACGGCTCAACCTTGATTGAGGGAGCCAGCACGATCTGTATCACTATGTTTCCTCGCTATCAGAAGCTGTATTCATAAAGGCCTCAGAATACAATAGCCCATGTTGGGCCATGCTTTGCATTGCAGCACGATCACTTGGTGTTCACACAATGGCGCATTGCTCATTGCTGCCTGGCGACTCGCGATTGACGTAGAAGTAATTACGGCCGCGGCTATCTAATAATAATATATAAAGAACTAAATTCAATAACTGCTGTTCCGATTTGAAAATTATTTTACTGTTAGATAACCCATTTATTGAGGAAGGCTATATAACATCACGCTATGAGCCACGGGAGCAGAGAAATGCTTAAATAACGCGGGTGTAACCGCGGGCTCATTTAGTTTATTTATATACTGCATATTATAAGTATTATACATTACATACATCATATTGTTATGTATAATATAATGTGTAAGTGGTGCGCCCCCATTTGGTCGCTGGAAATAGGGTGCGCGGCAACGCAACACCGACACGCCTCTCCTCCCGCGACCGCACCCGACTTCGAGGGAAAGACAGAAGGGCGCACCCGCACCTATGGACGCATCCTACGCAGGCCTCACCCAAGCCCACGTGGAGTTTCCCCTCCTGGGATCCCACTTAGCTTCACCGTGGGTGTACCTGAAACCCACGGTTACTGAGCCCTCCCGCCACGACAAGGTGGAGATCCCACGGGTGGGAGGCATTTTTGTCTGCAAAATAATCTTTTACTGTGTAATAAGCTTTTGAACACAAGCCCTGTTTAATAAATACTTTGAAATTCTTAATACTTTATTCCTGAATATTGCCTGGAATTTTGATGTAAAAACGTATGCTTTGTAACTTATACGAGTGACAAATTTTTTGTAGTCTAGTTGAAGGTAGAACAAGTTTGTTTTTATGTGTTTAATTTATGAATGTCCCTGATTTTAGAAAACATTTATATTTTAACATAACCAAAGCCAACAAAGTCAGGCTCATGAGAACGCTAGTATTCCCAATATTCCTTTACGCGGCAGAGATATGGACAGTGCGTGAGTTGGAGAAGGGAAAGATAGATGCTCTAGAGATGTGGTGCTGGAGGAAGATGCTCGGCATATCGTGGACAGAGTTCCGCACCAATGTGTCCATACTTCAGGAGCTCGGCATCACAAAGCGTTTATCGACTATAGTACAGACGCGCATACTACAGTACTTTTGCCATATTTCTAGACGCGATAACAACTCAATAGAGCGGCTAGTCGTACAAGGAAAAGTAGAGGGAGCTAGATCGCGCGGCCGATCACCTTTGCGCTGGACCGATCAGGTGAAATCCGCAATGGGTAACTGCGTGTCAGACTGCGCCAGACAGTCTGCTAACAGAGAGAGATGGCGGGAGATCGTAAAAAAAGCTGTGTCCGCCTGTATCACCAATGTGGACGCCTCAACGTAACCACGACCGTTCTGCCAAGAGCGAAACGACAGAGAAGAAGATTTATATTTTATTTATTTATTTTTATTCTTCATATACACATAGCATATAGGCGGACTTAATGCCTTGGGCATTATCTACCAGTCTACCTTAGAGTGGTGCAGAGAGATAAGAAGTAGGTGTATTATATGATATAGGTTTTTAATTACTAATTATTGAAATATTGGTCATACTAAATATACATACTTACATAAATATATATTACTAGAGGACACCAGCAGCTACGCCTCCATTTTTTTTTAATTTACCCGTTTTTGCCGATCCCTTGGGAATTTCGGGAAATCCCTTCTTAGTGCACCCCTACGGTCCCCAAGGAACATACATGCCAAATTTCAGCTTCCTGCGCCCAATAGTTTCGGCTGTAGGGTGTCTGTCAGTCAGTCAGTAACGCAAGGATTTTATATATTTAGATGATAAAATAGATAAACGTAATACACACACTATAAATGTAAATATTTATTTAAATACATATATATATATATAATTACAACTAAAATCGGAGATGAGTAAAATTATAGACATACTTATACTGATACATGTAAATATACATATATATAATAACATATACCTAGTAAAGATGATACATTCAAGGACTCAGCCAACAAGAGTTCCCTTACTTTGGACTTGAATATGAATTTGGTTTTGGCCATTCTGATCTCAAAAGGCAGAGCATTCCATAGAAGAATAGATTGTACGGTGAAAGAGGAGTGTAGGAAACAAGATCTGTGAGAAGGAACCATGAGTTGGAGATTATTAGAGAAGCGAAAATTTAGCTCATGATTTGAACTTAAGTACTGAAAGTAAGTCATATACTAAGGAGAAGTAGGAGATGTGAGAATAGTGTATAGGGTAGTGAGAGCACGCAAACTACGGCGCTGACGTATAGGGAGCCACTTTTATTGGGAACGATAAGTAGACACATGGTCATACTTACGAAGATTAAAAATGAATCGAATGCAGTTATTCAGAAGACGGTCAAGTTTATTGAGGGGATCTGCATTCAGGTCAAACTAACATACATCACCATAGTCGATCAGTGGGAAAATCAAAGTTTGCACAAGCATTGTTTTGGTCTCGGAAGGGAGTAAGTTTTTAAGGCGGTAGAGAGCGCGCAGAGTGCCGGTGACATTCTGACTCACATGTGGCACCTGAGCCTCCCAATTCAGCGTAGTATCCAGGTATAGCCCGAGATTTTTAACCGTAGGGTATACAGATCGACGATAGTTCCGTTGAAAATGATGGCTGGTAGTGTTGCTAAGTTAAGTCTGCTTAGGATTCGTTGGCTGCCTACAATTATGGCCTGGGTCTTGCAGGGATTTACGGTGAGACCAAATTTGTCAGACCATGTCTTTATGGTCGTCAAATCTCTATTAACCTTGTCAATGGCTTCAACTACGCATTCTACACTAACATGGGAGTAAATCTGCAAGTCGTCGGCATACAAATGGTAAGCGCTCTGAAGATGTTGAGTAAGGAGATTTATGAAAATAGAAAATAAAAGTGGAGAGAGTATGCCGCTTTGAGGAACGCCAGATGTGACGTCGTCCCACCTCGAGGATGACTCATCGAGGCGGACAGACTGCTGACGACCTCCAGAGCTCCAGCCGAGACCTTGAGATGGGAGAGGATAGACAAAAGGACATCGTGACTGACGGTATTGAAAGCATTTGAGAAATCGATCAACACAAGAACAATGATTTTGGTGTGTTCCATAGCCTCTCGAATATCGCCAGTCAATTTGAGGAGGGCGGAGGTAGTGCTATGACCAGGCCTGAAGCCTGACTGAAATGGGCTCAACAAGTTATTGTGGTACACAAAACGAGACAATTGTTTATTCACACAGGCCTCAAGCACTTTGAATAGGAAGGGTAAGATGGAAATTGGCCGGAAGTGTTGAGGAAGAGTAGGATTGGGGATTTTGGGTAGAGGAATTATGTGAGCTTTGCGCCACAAGGAAGGAAAGGTACCAGAGGTAAGTGAAAAATTAATGATGTGGGATATTGCCGACAGGAGCTGATCTAGGATCGTTGTAATCATAAGACGGCTGATATTGTCATATCCCACAGCATTAGACCTTATGGAGAGGATTATCTTTTTGATCTCGGCCGGAGAATCTGGAGAAAAGAAAAAAGATTCAATTTATTTTTTCTTTTTCTTTTCTTTTTTTTTCTTTAAATTTTGGGCTGAGGTAACCCGGCTAAATAGTTGACAGTGAGACTCGTAATTTGGCGATCCAGCGAATCAGTAGAGGTGAAATGTTTGTTGATATCGTCCAAACTAAGAGTCCCATTGTCCGTGTGGTGACGGATTAAGAATACGGATTGTCACCACCCCATATCATCCCATGGGTGTCGTAAGAGCCGACAGAGGGAGCATATTATGCAGAGAACAGCACTGTAAGAGAAGGAAAACTTGATACAAACTCTATACCAACCCGTTTGGCCAGCGTGGTATAGTAGGCCAATTCCTCCTTTCAAAGGAGAGGCCTAGTCCAGAAGCGGACAGTTAAAGGCTGATGATGATGATGATGAAGAGTCCCATGGTAGTCAACACGCCGCTGCTTGCCAATACCTAGTGTTCCAAGGAACTTCCAGATATTGGCAGCTGATAAAGAGTTGATATTATCGAGAATATGTCGGCGTTTAGCGTTGCGTACCATCTGATTGCACCGATTCCTTGCAGACTTAAAAAGTGCCCAGTTTTCCTCACAACGGTCCCTTTTGTATCTCTGATATGCTCGGTCTCTACGGCGCATCGCCATCCGAACACCCTTTGTGATCTGTTTGAAATAGAATTAGTTTTATTATAAGTCAAATCGATTAGATCGATTGAGTAACATTTTGTTTAGTTTATTGAAAATTTCTGACAATGGTCACACTGAACTGTCTCTTCCGTTGGCGCCTTGAAAAATTAACACGCCGTTTGCACTCTCGTGTGCCTTGTACCTAATTAATAAATTGATCGCCCTTTGAATTAACGCGAATTGAATTAACTTGCAAATACGTAATTGCCGCTTTTGACTTCCGGCAAAGTTTGTTGTAAATTGATGACATATTGAACATTTGTGAAAAGTTTTGTGAACCGCAAACGTGCATCGTGGTCTGGAGAAGGACTTCGCCGAATTGTACACTGGTATCTGTTCGATTCTCTTGTTATTTTGGCCAAAATTATGAGTTAATCCTATAGGTCCACTTCAAGAACATCACCAGGAGATATAAGGTAAAATTTTCATGTACCTACTCAATACTTTACTCACTGTGCAACGCAGTGCTTTGTGTCTGGATATATTGTCTATCGTGGTCAGGTAGATGTATTACACCTTCCACTGCAACTCTGTCCTGAAAATTCCTGCCTGGCTACGGTAATTCTAGACATAATTTTTGGTAGCAGAGCGTGGTTAACTGTGCCTATATTGTAAACTTGTATCTTAGCCGTTGATTGTATCTGAACTCAGGTTGGTGTTGTATGAGCTATATATCTCACCTTGTAGACAGTATTGTAGTGTTTGTCAGGTCAGTTATTGTCTAAAATACATAATATTTAATTGTATAAGTTGACCTAGATAATTTGAAACACATTGTCACACATAACCTCAATCAGTAATTGTTGATTTGTATTGTTGAAAAATCTAACTTCAATTTGTTGTTGCATTAATAAGTCAGTTTGTTTGGATACATAACAGCTGTATGTATCAATAAATTTAGTAAATTTAGTTTATTGCATATATTCATAAACATTATAACAACCAACTTGACCTTGCCACTTGGGCGGGTCACATTAATAAACTTTGTTTTGTTATAATATAGATAATATTGTTAGGTAACACATATTCTGTGCTTACTTACTATTGTATATCTCAAATAATACAGCCAGTCTGTCTGTTGCAAGTAATTAGTTAATTTATTTGAATATTTAACTTTAATTAACTTATTGGAAGGTTCAACTTTTGATAACTTTGACTTTGTTTTGTGTCAATATATATTGAAATTATTAATTTTGTTGGACAGTAGATACCTGTCACTTGCTTGTACCAGCAGTAAACAGACTAATACTTTGTTGGTTTCAAGGAATTAAGAAAAATTAAATTTTGATTGTTAATACTCGTATTATTTAACGTTTGTCCGGGCTCTTTTGAATTTTGATTATGTCAGCTATCAAGGACTTGCGTGCGGCTGCTGGTGCTATTGCATCAGATTTGCGCTGGTTTGCCTCGGCCAGTGCCTTAGTGAACCGGCCTGATCGCCAGCAGGCCTTACTACAAAGGTACGAGCGGATTGACGATCGCCTGGCAAGTGTGGAACAGCAGTTCCGCGCTTGCTGTCTCGAAGTGTCAGTCACTGATTTCACTGCTGACCAGCGAAATAAGGTCAGCGAAGACTATGCCCAGGTCTTAGACCTGTATGATGCTGTCTCCAATACTGCGAGACAACTAGTTGCCGATAGGGAAGGGCAACCCGGCCTGAAGCAGGAGCTTCCTAGGTCAGCACCGGGGCTGGTGAGTAGGCTCCCTACTTTGGACCTCCCCCATTTTGATGGCTGCCTAGGAAGCTACCTGGGCTTCATTAATTTGTTCGACAGCCTAGTCAATGACAGGGCTGACCTTCGGCCAGCACAAAAATTGGCATATTTAATGTCGGTTCTGGATGGGGAGGCTAAGGGCCTCATCCAGCATCTGCCCGTGTCTGACGAGGCGTACCAGACGGCTCGGGACCTAATCACCCGTAGGTACCATAATAAGAGTGGCCTCGCCGACACGCACATCGAGCAGATTTTGGGTTTGCTGACGCTCACCCGGGTCTCTGGGTTGCGCACCCAACTTTTGAACCCGCTTTTGGTGGCCATCAACGCACTTAAGTGCCTTGACCTGCCCGTGGACCAATGGTCCTATCTATTGGTGCACATTGTGCTGAAGAAGCTGCCTGCCGACCTGAGGTCGCGTTTTGAACAGCGCTTTGGTGGGGATAGCGTGACCCATCTGCCCCCATTTGCTGACCTGGAGAGGTTCCTGGAGGATGAGTGCCGGGTCTTGGACAACTCCGGTGGTGACACGCCGGCTAAGACGCAGCCGCCCAAGGTCAAGGAGCAGGCTCGCGGTCACCTCCTTTGCGGTCACGCAGAGCCCAGCGGATTGCTCCTACTGCACGGTCACGGGGCACCGAACGGCCAGTTGTAGGGCATTCTTGGACCTACATGTCGCCTCTCGTAGGCGCATCGCGAATGCCCGCCGCCTTTGCTTCTCTTGTTTGGGGTCCCACTACCAGCGAGACTGCCCAAACTCTCGCCCCTGTCCTCACTGTGGAGGACAGCATTTGGACATTCTCTGTATGAATGCCAGAGAGGTTGGCCGCTTGTCCAACCAGCCGACGCCGCGCACGGGCGGGTGTTTTGAAGGTGGCAGCCGAGGCTCACCGGCGCGTAGCCGAGAATCGCCTCGCTCAATTGATCGCCACTCGCCCCGCTTGGAGAACCGTAGTGTGTGCACGCCTCCTCTCTCTCGCGCACCTGAATGTGCTGTTCAGCGTCACCAGCACCATGACTGCTGCCCCAGGTATTCCCCTCCTTTGGCGGAGCGTCCCCGCCTTGACTCGCGCCCACCTTGTTTTGGGCGGGTGCGTCATTATGACCCCCCACAGATGGCGCGCGGATCGAACCATCGCGCCTTTGAGGACTTCAAGCCGCACCCTCGTTTTGACTTGCCTGGTCCTGGCCAACGGTCGCCGCCCAGGCAACAATAGGTCATTGACCCCTGCCCTATAACGCCAACCTCCCCCATTGAGACCGTTATCCTACCAACGGTTGCTGTTCGGGTCTGGGGACCCACGGGGACCTCTGTTGTTGTCCGTGCTATATTGGACACAGGTTCACAAGTTTGCATTGTTTCCACTTATTTGGTAGGGCAGGTCAAATTAAATATGCGCTCTTTTCCGAATTGTATATGGGGCATAGGTGACGTAGCCTCTAATGTTGAAGGGCAAGTTAAGGTTTTGTTTGGCCCTGTTGAATCTTCACACCCGAGGATTAAAACCTCGGCTATTGTGTTGAAGAATATTTTGGGTATGCACCCACAGAAACAGCTACCCGCTGCTGTGGTGAATTTGACATCGGGATTGGAACTGGCAGACCCCAAATTTGACACACCGGGACAAATCGACTTGTTGATTGGCTCTGATGTCCTCGGTGGAATTTTGATTGGTGGGAAACGGGTCTTGGTGCCAAATGGTTTGACTGCCATCCCGACCATATTTGGATTTGCTTTGATGGGACCTGTACCTAGGGACCCCCCTCCACCCGAACTTGATAATTTGTTGGCTGTAGGCTCCGCTCTCTCTGATGCGGTTCAGAGGTTTTGGGAGGTAGAGGAGCCCCCGCAAGCTGCCCGTTTGAATCCAGAACATGAGGAGTGCGAGCTGTTCTTCCAGAACAACACTGGTCGACTCCATTCTGGTCGGATCATTACGAGGCTACCCTTCCTGTCTGTTCGGCCTCCGCTTGGTGAGTCACGACCTTTAGCCGAAAAGAGGTTGTTGGCCATGGAGCGCCGCATGGGTCGTGATCCGGAGCTCAGACAGAAGTATATTGAGTTCATGAGAGAATATGAACAATTGGGACACATGTCTGTGTCAAATTTGGGTTGGCGTTCGGTGGAGCACTACTTTCTCCCGCATCATGCGGTATTGAAGCCATCGACTGGCAAGCTGCGCACAGTATTTGATGGTTCTGCGCAGACTTCAACAGGCGTATCCTTGAACCAGTGCTTGCATTCTGGTCCCAAGTTGGTCAAGGACTTTTGTGACGTCATCACCAGCTTCCGACGACATCAGATTGTCTTTGTGGCCGACATAAAAATGATGTTCAGGCAGACTATTATCCACCCTGATGACCGTCGCTTCCAGCTGATCCTTTGGAGAGAGTCTCCTCGCGATCCCATGGTCGTCTACGAGCTCAATACGAATACGTACGGGTTAAGATCAAGCCCCTACTTGGCAATACGTTCTCTTTGGGAGCTCGCAGACCGCGAAGGCTTACGTTTCCCACGAGCCTCCGCCATCTTGAAAGACGATATTTACGTCGATGACATTTGTTCAGGCGCCTCCACAGCGGACGAGGCGATCCTCCTGCGGGACGAATTGATAGGTATTTTGGCCTCCGCTGGTTATGAGTTGCGCAAATGGATTTCCAACTCACCAGCGCTTTTGGAAGGCTTGCCAGAGGATCATCAGCAGGATCCACATTTGTTTGAGATTGTTGACAACCCCGCCATGATGGCTGTTCTCGGCGTTCAGTACAGACCAGTCCAAGACATCTTTACATATAACGTAGACTTGAAATTGCCGTGTTCTTGGACTAAACGTCTCCAGAACCTTTGATCCGAACGGTTGGATCTGTCCAATTATATTTTGGGCAAAATGCTTCTTGCAGAAGCTTTGGACAGCAGGATTGACCTGGGACGAACCTCTACACGGCACTCTTGTTGAGGAATGGACCTCTTTTGTATCCTCACTTCCTGCCGTCAACGAGATCTCCTTGCCTCGTCCCATCCTTCCTCCCGGGAAGTACAAGGCCACCCTTCACGGGTTTTGTGATGCCTCGGAACGTGGTCACGCGGCCGTGGTGTACTTGCGCACAGTCAGTGCCTCAGGTCAGGTGACAGTTTCCCTGATCATGGCGAAGAGCAAGGTTGCACCCCTTCGGACATCTCTGACCATTCCGAAATTGGAGCTCTCGGGAGCAGCCCTACTTGTACGCTTGTTGAACCACGTGTCTAACACTTTGGGTAAAAGCATTTGTATTAATGGGACTTACGCCTGGACAGACAGCCAAATTGTTCTTTGTTGGTTGAAGGCTTTTGTCCACACCTTGGAGGTATTTGTCGCTAATCGCGTTTCCCAAATCCAGAAATCCGAAGTCAAACTTGTTTGGAGACACGTGCCAGGTGAGCTCAACCCCGCTGATTGTGCCTCGCGCGGATGCTTGACGCCTAGTTTGATAGGTCATTCACTGTGGTGGGGTCCGGAATGGTTGAGTCGACCAGAAATTGATTGGCCTCGAACGCCAGTTTTGAATACTTCTAATTTGCCGGGTCTACGAACACTCGCTCTTGAGAAGGTAGAATGCGCCTTCGACCCCGATTTTTTGTTGAATCGTTACAGCTCCCTTGACAAGTTGTTAGGTGTTACTGCTTGGATAAAGCGTTTTGTTTTTAATTTTAGGCACCCACAACAAAAACGTCTGACACAGTTTCTTTCACCACAGGAACGACAGGAGTCCCTCACCTTTTGGGTTCGTTCTGTGCAGTTGGCGCATTTTGAGAAGGAGATTGCTATCCTTAAATCAGGGAGATCGAAATTGTCGGGAGCTGTCTCTAAATTGAACCCCTTTTTGGACAAAACGGGTCTCTTGCGCGTTGGAGGGCGTCTCAAGAACGCCAACCTCCCTTACGGGGCTCGTCACCCCCTTTTGTTACCTAAGGACGGTCATTTGGTACGCTTGTTGGTAACTGACCGTCACCTTAAGAACTCGCATGCTGGTTGTAATGCTTTGTTGGCTATTTTGCAACGCGAATTTTGGATTTTGTCTGCCCGAAGAATTATTCGGAGTGTAGTCTTTCGCTGCATCCCTTGCTATTAGCTCAAGGCTTCTACCATGCAGCCCTTGATGGGAGACTTACCGGCAGATCGCGTAACTGAGAGCAGGGCGTTTGACGGTGTTGGCACGGACTTCGCAGGTCCCTTTTTGGTGAAAACGTCGAGACTTCGAAACAGCAAGACTGTTAAGGCCTACTTGTGTTTTTTTGTTTGTCTCTCCACAAAGGCCGTACACTTAGAACTGGTCTCCTCGCTTACGACCGAGGCGTTTGTAGCCACATTTGACAGATTTGTATCCCGCAGAGGGATGCCTTCCTTGATCCGTTCTGACTGCGGCACTAACTTCAAGGGCACCTATAATTATTTGAATGATGTTGTTAATTTCCTTGAAACCAACAAAGCTGATATAGGTGATAGGCTTGCCCGACGTGGGATAAATTGGTTGTTTTCCCCACCAAATTTTCCACACTGGGGTGGTATATTTGAGGCCGCCGTAAAATCGGCCAAAACACACTTGCGCAGGACAATCGGTGAATCTGTCCTTACATTTGAGGAACTCGCAACTGTGTTTTGTAAGATTGAGGCCGTTTTGAACTCTCGGCCATTGTGCCCGATCTCCTCAGATCCGAATGATTTGGAGGCCCTTACGCCGGGCCATTTTTTGATTGGTCGCCCACTTGTCGCCTTGCCTGAGTACCCCTATATTGATACGAGACCTGGTCGTCTCTCGCGTTATGAATTGGTACGCCAGATTACTCAGAGCTTTTGGAAACGCTGGAATTTGGAATATTTGCACATACTCCAGCAACGCGTTAAGTGGACCGACAAGACCGATCCACCCAAGATTGGAGACCTCGTTTTGATCAAGGAGGCTAACCTTCCGCCACTCAGATGGCGCAGGGGGCGCATCCTTCATTTGGTAACTGGGGCTGATGGAGTTCCCCGATTTGCTGAGGTCTTGGTGGACGGTTCGATTCTGAGGAGAGCGGTTGCAACATTGTCACGTCTATCAACCGATAAGCGGACCGGTAGGCCGGTCCGGGGCGGGTGGATGTTTGAAATAGAATTAGTTTTATTATAAGTCAAATCGATTAGATCGATTGAGTAACATTTTGTTTAGTTTATTGAAAATTTCTGACAATGGTCACACTGAACTGTCTCTTCCGTTGGCGCCTTGAAAAAATTAACACGCCGTTTGCACTCTCGCGTGCCTTGTACCTAATTAATAAATTGTTCGCCCTTTGAATGAACGCAAATTGAATTAACTTGCAAATACGTAATTGCCGCTTTTGACTTCCGGCAAAGTTTGTTGTAAATTGATGACATGTTGAACATTTGTGAAAAGTTTTGTGAACCGCAAACGTGCATCGTGGTCTGGAGAAGGACTTCGCCGAATTGTACACTGGTATCTGTTCGATTCTCTTGTTATTTTGGCCAAAATTATGAGTTAATCCTATAGGTCCACTTCAAGAACATCACCAGGAGATATAAGGTAAAATTTTCATGTACCTACTCAATACTTTACTCACTGTGCAACGCAGTGCTTTGTGTCTGGATATATTGTCTATCGTAGTCAGGTAGATGTATTACACCTTCCACTGCAACTCTATCCTGAAAATTCCTGCCTGGCTACGGTAATTCCAGACATGATCCAAGGTGCAGGGGGGCGCCTTAGTTTCACTCGTCTAACTGGAGCATGTATATCGTATAGACCGCAAACCGCCTCATTGAAGAGATTAACTTCTTCATCTACCGTGGGAGCAGATAGCATTCTGTCCCAGTTCAACTCTGAAGCATCGTCACAGAGTTTATTTGCATCCATACGACCAAAACAACGCATGTGCCGAACTTTGGGCGGGGATTTGGGAGGTTTTAGACGGTATGCAAGGAAAATGAGATCATGACGGGAAAATCCAGGTGCAGAAAGTTGGCCATGGGATATGACTAAGGAAGGATCAGAGGTGAGGATTATGTCAAGCCAAGTGTCCTCGCCGTTGACATTGTGGTGAGTTGCTTGCAAAGGTAGTATATGGAGGCTGGCTGACTGGACGACGTCAAGGAATTTGCGGGAACGACTGGAATGTTGGGAAAGGAGTGGAATGTTGGGAAAGGAGACACACAACACACACAACATATAACAAGTTCTCATAAATGTATTGAGATGCGACAGTCAAAACACGATAAAGCCGTGAAGTTATGTTATTATGTTGTTATGTGTATAAAAATTAAATTGTATGTATAGAACATATATTTAGCCATACTTGAACAAGAAATAGACAAATCAATGATTAAACTTTATTCAGGAAAAAGATTTTTGTGATAAGCTACACATTATTCTAGCGTTATCCCCGTTGCAACCCGGGCTTTGTTTACTAGTCTCACCGGATTTGACTGAATAGTAGCTTTCCCACAGAGCGACTGCATGTCTGACCTCCGCAACCGCAAACGGACCTCCGCAAAAGGATAGCAATATTCCATGGTTTAGACCAGTGTCAGTTATTTCTTTACTCTTTAGGTAACTATGAGGAAAATGTTAGTAATAAATAATTTCAGAAAGTTATTAATGGGAGGAATTGCCACATTTACTTGTATCTTGTTTGTATGACCTGCTATCACTAATAGACCATTTGAAGATATCAAAATAAAAACAGAGCTGTTAATGAAAACAAACACACCTTTATATAAACAAACTGATGTTCGAAATGCATCACAGTCTTGATCTTGAATCCGGCTACAATTAACATGGCTGACAAAATGATCATTCTTCTGGGTAAGTCTCTTATGGTTATTTTTATATTGTAGAGGTGTTTAAAATAGAAGTACTAAAATATACGAAAATAATCTCGTAACTGGTCTGCTTCATATATTTTTTATTTCTGCTATTGAAATTGACTTTAAATTGTCTCGTATCACCTGTTTTTGGATTAGCAAAAGATGCTTTCAGATGCGTGTTTCACTCGGTGGTCTGATCGGCTCTGTAGTCAAAAAGTATACAAACGCTTATATTGGCACGTCTAGGACATCTACTTTAATACCTATTCCGTGGTAGGCATCGGTCTGTTGGCAATACAAAAAAAAAAATCCCTATCACTGTCAGCCTTCCAGGGTTCCATCTTTTGTCCTTGGTTCATAAGCCAGTATCAGAAAAGCACATGCGTAACCCTGTTTACGGTGACATGACATTCAAAATATTCTTCATTAAAAGACAATAACTCTCTATGTCCAATTGTCCTATCTGTATTTAAGAAGACATTTTATATTTTTATTCCATTTCCGGATATAATTTTAATTTTTAGAAACAGATCTTAGACTCATGTTGGTTAAATGAAAATTTCCTTTCTACTGTATTTTAATTAGTTTTATTATTTATTACCAGTATTGGCTCTGGCATCAATTGCTGTATCGGATCCTGGTATACCAGATATCTTCCAGGCGGCTGATGACCAATTTACAGCAAAAATGTTTACGGTGAGATTTAATTTCAATAACGCAACCAATTTCTTTATTTTTTTTTAAGTTAACTTATACGTCGTTATTTTCGAATTGATTGTCTTTTTGGTGCGAGTCATATGTTATGAATGAAAAGTAGTTCAAATCCTTTTCTGTACATATGCGCCAACGTATAGAAAGTTTTGTGACAATCTGTGAAGTAGTTTCAGCATTAAAGCTTTACAAACAAACTTAAAACTGCATTGATAATATAAATTAGGATATAATGCTGAAGACAGTTCGTATTTCGTAGGTTATTTGTTATTGAAATGTTTCTATGTTTAGGTAACAAGGAAAGTCCACCAAGACAAGAGCTTCGTACAGTCGGCGTTCTCTGCAATGTTCCCACTCGCTCAGCTGAGTCTGGCCGCGACCGGAGTGTCATATAATGAACTTGCTGGAGCGCTGGGAATGTACAATCAGACTACAGTAAGTAATTGCAATATTTGTAATTAGCAAATTAGAAACCTACTGATGTAATTTATAAGATCATTTGTCTGTAAGCCTTCCTAAAATTACTAAATAAAATAAAAATAAAAATATTACGACCCTGAATTTTATTACCATGATGATATCACATTTGCATAGTAGTTCATCATCGTCCAATGAAATGTCTTTATCGTGTTATCCTAGTTGTTGGTCTATTATCTTCGTGTTATCCTGGTTGTATCCAATAATTTTGCCTTGAAGCCGGGAGTCGACAGCATTCACATTTTGTTGTTTCAAAATTGTTCTCTTACTGCAATTTCAGAAACTGCTTTTTATATGTTGATATAAAAAGCAGTTTCCAGTTTCCTTTTAAACGGTTTATAAGCATCAGGACTCTAAAGTCTTTCTTAGGTTTATCAGAGGGTATTTATGACATTTTAATTTCATTTCAATTTAAATACTTACTTATTTCTTATAAAAAAGTAATTTAATGATTTTACGTGAGTTCGTTATCGATGTGATGCTGATGACTATATGATGACGAAAAATATCAAAAATATACATTAACATTTTTGGAACAGTTCATTTTCTATAACGAGTTTGAAAGTAATTACTTGTTGTTCTTACATGTTACATGATTTAAATAAATTATACAGTTTACGAACGACGTGTATGTTATGTCTTTTTATCTAAGTTTTGTAAAAATAATAACATTGATAAAAACAATAATATTTATACTACATATGTTGACTTTCAACTATCACTGACACTGCGAGTTTTTGCAATAACTTTATAAAATTTTGTTTACAGACAAGAGACGCATTTAGCTACATCAAGGACGAAATCGCCTCGGTAACAGGTGTCGAGTTAAAACAAGCCAACAAATTATATATTAGTATGGACTACAATATTAATGAAGAGTTTGACAATAACACAAAAAATATCTTCAACTCTGCCATCGAGCGAATTGACTTCTCAAGCCAACGAGCATCTGCCGAACTGATCAACGCACAGGTTAGTATTATTGTTTAAGATGCAATGTTGTAACAAATCATGCAGTGTGTACGCATTCACGATGCAGCCACTTTTGGGTTTAATATAAATAATTATTCTTAAGTCACGTCATAAAAGGCATATGTCCAAATTTCAATTTTCTACTCTTCAGTAGTTTGAAGTTGCAAGTCCGAGATGGGCTGCAGACCGCAAACTGCAACCGCAGACTGCAAGCGACAGCACTAGTTTCTATGAATCTCTATGAAATTGATTCCGAGCGCGGCAACACTGCGGCCTGCAGTCGCGGCACGCAGCGACCGCACGTTACAGGTCCAGTGATTTCGCGGACTGCAGACAGTTCGCACGTACAAAAATGTCCACATTTTTCAGAGGGTGATGAAGAAAAATTAATTAACTTTGTTGCTGGTCATCCAGTCATTAAGACACATCGAATCCAAAATATCGAAATAATTTGGTGAAAGATAATGGTTCTATAACTCGTGCAGTCGCAGCATGCCGCTGCGCTTGGAATAGAAGCTAACTGCGACCGCAGGCAGCACTGCAGTCGACCGCATCCACTAGCCACAATGTCGCCTGCGGTTGCAGTCTGCAGCCTAACTTGGAATTGTACCTTTAAAGCTCTCTCGCTCAATTATATGTCAAGTCAAGACAAATCTGTTTAGATTTCAAAGAAGTTGGTTCAATAACGCAATAACTTTATAGATTTGGCTATTAGATAAATTTTTTATTGTCGACGAAAAACAACATTCTACTACTGCTGTAATGTTATGTATTTTTATTGTTGCAGGTTTCACAACTTACAAGGAGTAAAATTCAGAGAATAATAGACTATCATATGATTAATAGTAAAACATCCGCTCTTCTTATCAACGCGATTTATTTTAAGGTAAATTCAATACCCATTTTATGAAACTAAGTGGCTTATTACATAGGCAGTATATACATTAAATGAAGAAGTACAATATCACGAGAAAACATGAATGTCTAAGAATCTTCAAAATGTTTTTTGAAGGATCGATAAAGTCTGCAAACCCACCAACCTGGTGGAATTTGGCCTTATACTGTTCATTGTAAGAAAGGACCCGTGCAGCAGTTACAATTCCATAATGGGAATTTTTTTTAGTACATCATCATCATCATGTCAGCCTAGAGACGTCCACTGCTGGACATAGGCCTCCCCCAAGGTTCTCCACACAGACCGATTTTGAGCCGCCCGCATCCAACTGCTTCCGCGATCTGAACCAGATCGTCGGTCTACCTTGTGGGAGCCCTACCCCTGCTGCGTCTTTTTTTTAATATAATATAATAATATCAATCACCATTCTCAAATTATTTTTATAGGGAAACTTGTTATCGCGACTAACTGCCGCAGACCAACAGACTTTCCACGTGTCTCCGACTGAAACCTACACAGTAGAGATGATGGAAAACGTGGGTACATTTAAGTTCCAAGACCATGCTGCACTGGATGCTAAGGTAAGAACCACAAATATAAATTAGTTAAGGAAATCTTTATTAATGCCTTTGTTGATGCATCGTTCTAACAACGGAGTGTGGAATTTTGTGGTTAAAAAAATGTGGTTACATGGTCGTCCGGTTCGTGGCCGCCACTTCAGAACCTTTCTGCACAATGCTACCGTGACGCAAATTAGGCTGTATGATGATTATGGGACTGACATAATGGATACAATGGATATTAGATTCGGAAACAAAGTCAAAGTCAAAATTCAATATCATTTATTCATCTAGGTCACAAGGTGACGCTTATGAACGTCATTTTTTTAAAGTAAATTACTTAATGCTTCTACATTTACATTTACTGTCTCCATTTAAACATAAAAGACCGTTCCTTAAATGCCTATAATGAAATAAAAAATGTACAATGTAAGTATACTAATAAAACCATCAAAATATTTGTTGCAGCTGGTAGAAATGCCATATAACGGAATGAAAACATCGTTAGTAATTGTATTGCCAAATCAACGCTTCGGTATTAATAATCTCTTGGACAAACTGAAAGATCCTGCGGCTTTCAGAGAAGCTCGCAAAATGATGACTGACTCACTGGTGCATGTAATGCTACCCAAATTCCAGATTGACACAACTACAGATCTGAAACAAGTTCTGCAAGAAGTAAGTGCATTCTGATTTTAATATTTGCTTTTAATTCATAAAGACGTTTCTTATTTCTTTATTTTGATCAATGAAATTTTAATGGAATTCATTGTTTTATAATTGTAATAGAACTTAATTCGTACTGAACAATTGGATGTGATAAGATTTTTGGGGTAACAGTTAAAGTACTTTTTTTAAATGTCAAATATATTTCTGAACTTAGAGTTTCGTATCGATTATGTTATTAATATAAAGAACATAATAATATAACGACAATGATTACTTTTCAGATGAATGTTAAGGCCTTATTCGATGCGAACAACGCTAATTTGGACAATCTAGTGGCAGGCGTAAACAATTTACATGCCACCTCTGCCATACAAAAGAATTTAATAAGCGTGGACGTGACGGGCACTATAGGCGGCTCAGAAAGTGGTAGTAAGTATTCTTCTTTGTCTCTTTCCTGTGAGTGTGAGGTCAAATCTAGTGTTGGAGTTTTACAGAGCGGCCGAGAGCCTCATTCGTGGCCTAACGGTTCTATGTTTTACTTTGAGTTGATTTGTAATTTTCAGTTTCTGATTGAATTACTACGCATAGCTTTATCGTTCTTTCAAACTATTATATATTCTTATTTCATATTCTTTTATTGAGTAGGTAATTATTATCTTGACACACAAGCTATGTTAAATGTTTCATAGCATAATAATAATATGATTAGACACCGATAATACAAATATCTTCATACAAACCAAGCTTAAATTGAAATCATTATAATATTTTTTTATTTCAGCCGTAATAAGTGACAGGTCTGCTCCGTCTCCAGTAGCTGTAGATAATGAATTAATTGCCCGACACCCCTTTGTCTTCTATATAATGATGAAAGACAACATTATATTTAACGGAATATACAAACATTAGGTGGGTGTACAATTTTTTTAAATATTATTTTCTTATCTATAGGTATGTGTAAAATTCGCCTTAACAATGAGGCCACGTGAATTTCTGTTAGCACTAGATAGTTTGCTGCGACTAACCACCAGGGATGCCGTGCGAAGTGGAGGAGGTACAGCTGGAAAGCAGATCACCGACTCCAAGGCAAGAATCTTGGATCACAGCTTTAACATGATGGTGATTATGCTGCGACCACGCCACAAGACTCCTCGGCAGCTTGGTGGAAAACATGGCGTCCGTGGTCCACTTGGCCGAATTTTGTTGTATTTTTTTGTCTTTAAAAAGACAACTCTCGCATTAGGACTAAATCCTGTGTCGCGGGGGACTTTATAAATATACAACTAACGGACACAATGAACACCCAGACTCGAAACAACAGTTTGTGAATTACACAAAGTGTTGCCTCGTGTGGAGATCGAACCCACAGCACTCGGCGCAGTGTCAAGTGGCCAGGTGCCGCTTAAACCACTACGCCAACCGTGCAGTCGATTAAAGGCAATCAATTAAAGAGTCAATTAAAGGCTCAGCGTAGGGAGACTTTGAGACTCCCCGACGAAATGCGTTTGTACTACTCACTAACTACTACTACCATGGCGTACTTCTATCCGATGCAATTAAATGGCCAGGTCACGGGCAAACGTTAACATTACTTCGGCGACCACCTCGGTAGCTTGGCGGATCGTTTCCGAGTCATCTCATTATGAAAAGTCTTTCTTTTATATTATAAGCAGAGCTGATATTATTTTATTTATATGGATTTATACATTTTTTTATTTTCTTTCAGGTCACACAACATCGACTCCGAAGATTTGAATAAAACTAATTAGGTACTACATTTTTTATGTATAACAATATTATAGTGTTTACGACAAACATGAGACCAATAATTTAAATTCAAAGTTAGAACTCAAACACACTTGTTTAATCGCAAATTAATTACAATTTAATTTATGTATCGGTACGCGCAACTTTTACATTTTCAAAATTATTTGTATATAAGTACATACTTTACTGACTTCGTAATCAAGCAATTAATGAACGTAGTTATACAAATGGTGTAGTTTGCCTTTTAAAATATTTATGATAAAAACAGAAGCATTTTATGTCAATAAATGCACGTTATAAATTTCAGCTTGCTTTTTATTTCTTGATAAATACAACCAAAAAGGTATAACACTGCAACAGGATTTGATGTTTTATTTACCAATATTATGGTCCCCACTGCAGCTTAGAATCTAATATACTGATTAAGAACCGGGTGTTATACACAAGTTCTAACACCCCATCCTTAACTTTTACTGAAGTGTTCACCTGTTTGACGTAAGGCATCAAAATCGAATAGATTTAGTTTTAAGTCTATTTAAAAGCAGGTTGTTAACCTTAAACCAGCAAAAACCACCTTTAGACAGCAATATTTACATTGTCCATATCAATTAATTGGCGCGTTAATTTAAATAATAATGAGGTATCATCAGCAAACAGTACTATATCGTGCTTGTCATTAACGAGGTGTGGTAAGCCATTAATATACACTAAAAATAAAAAAGGACCGTGTATTGAACCCTGTGGGACGCCTATTTTAACTACAGATCCCAGTGAACGCGTCCAGTTGACATCAACTCTCTGAATCCTATTGTTAAAATATGAAGTAAGAAGATGCAGAGCAGAACTACTTAAACAGTAGTCATGTAATTTCCTGTTCAATGTATCATGCTCTACACAATCAAAGGTCTTGGACAAATCACAGTAGAAGGCATCTTGTGAATCCTCCCAGGCATCAAAAGGTTCTGGAGCGGCGGCCACGCACCGGACGTCGTAGCAGAGGTAGGCTTCCAAGATGGACTGACGATCTTGTTGGGACCGCGAGCAGCGGATTGATGCGGGTGGCTCAAGATCGGTTCATGTGGAGAGCCTTTGGGGAGGCCTACATCCAGCAGTGGACATCCTTCGGCTGATATGAAGTATATTATTATGTTGCCACCACATACCAAATTCGAAAGAGTACGGATTTTACAAAGACTGTTGGCTGACATTCGCAATCCAAAGGGATAACTATATTCCATGGCTAAGACTAGTACCTATATTCAAGAGCATTACCAAAGCGAAGTCTTAATCTTTATGACAGCCGGGAGTATGTTTGCGGCGGCACGATGAAATGATAAAAACAATAATTTGATACGCACATAACTTCGGAAAGTCAGTGGTTCGCGCCTTGTCGTGGGTTTGAACCCAATACCCTCTGCGTAAGCAAGAGCAGTCTATTGGCATCTCCACTGAGCTGTCACTGCCACAGACACTGAGGAGGTCACGAACACCTCCTATAAAATTAAATGTCTCCTAACTCAGTAACTCATATCACCTTATTTGTAACCTACTATATATAAACTCCGACTGCCTCTGTGGTCCTGCGGTAGGGTAAGCGACTGCGGATCATGAGGTCTCGGGTTCGATTCCCGGGTCGAACAAAAAGTGATATTGGGTTTTTCTGTAAGGAATTATGCAATAGAAATTCGGAGTCAACGAGTTGGCGGTGTCACACCCCCGTGCCTCGGAAACTACGTTAAGTTGTTGGTCCTGCGCCCAATCTCTCTCCGGTCGTGTCGCTTGTGGCGTCCCATCGGACTATGAGAGTGAGGGAATAGAGAGTGTATGCGCACACACTTGTGCACTATAATATGGCCCACGCAGTTGGCAAGTCTCATATATAGGCAAGCCGCCGCGCGTGGCAGAACTCGGTCGGGAGGACATTATCATATATAAACTTACAAAAACATTATTACAAACTGTTCAATGTGATTACGACGTTTAAATTACGCATGACTAATTATATTATTAGCAATTCACGTTGTAAAAAGCAGCCTTTGGCTTACTGGTTTACACTTCACAAGGACTCCGATCAGTTCTTTACGGATAGTGGCCGATAGCTATCGTGCCTTAGAACATTAATTTCTTTTTTAAATGATAAAACGCTGAAATTGACGTACGAAGCCGTTAATATTTGTGAAATTGATTTTCAAATTTCAAATTCCGAATAGGTAACTGGATTAAAAAAATATTGGAACTGATAATAAAAAGAACTTTGCAGTTAAATAATAATAAAGTGTATGAACGAAATTAAATACTAAAATACAATCATTTGATAAAATGTTGTTATCAAGAGTCGAAACAAAAAACTAGAACGTGACATTTTAAAGTGAAAATTAAAACAAGTAGTTTTCGAAGCATCATGAGTGACATATACTTTTGGAGACAGGTGTGTTCTGTTCATGTTTTTTGGTGAATTTAATTGAAGTTGCGGTACCAGTGGTTACTAACCCTGACCACTACGGTGTGGGTTCGCTTCTTATCCTGAACGTTTTTTTGTGTCAATTAACGAAGAATTTTAGATACGCTTGTTTATCAAAATGATATAAGTACCTATTTCAGAATAATAATAATAATATAATAATAATAATATTCTACCACATTCACACAACACCTTTGCATCTAGTCCCAAACTAAGCAGAAGCTTGTACTATGGGTACTAGACAATGGATAGACACAACATACTTTTTTTTTATAAATACATACATATTATACACAGAAACACCCAGACCAAGACAAACATCCATGTTCATGCTCACAAATGATAATGTTAGAATAAGCATATTACTTAGTATGGTTGGTTGTATGGTTGTCATTGTTTGAGATCGATATAGCCATGCATGAATCGTCCTAGGAGCGCAAATATGAATGGTTTTTAGGCCAGAAATATGTTTTAGACTTCGCTTACTTCTGGCAAATTATTCAGAACTTTCATTTGAACTCGATTTTTAATTCACATAATTTCTTTAAATCACTTGATTTTCTAAATTCTGAATTCTGCTGCAGATATTAAATATGGTGACTTTTTAACTTTTGCCTGGTAAATAGTACGTACCAGTCCCAAATTAAGCATAACTTTTACTGTGTGTACGAGACAATGGAAACATATACATTATTTTGCTTTTTTTTGTAAATACATTTATATATATACACGTTTCTATGTATAATACACGCACGTGTATTATACATAGAAACAAAGACGCGTGTATTATACATAGAAACAAAGAGCTCATGTTATTTATGCACTGATTTCAACCTTTCAAACATACAGATCACCATCGCATATCACCAATTCCACCAACGCATAGAAGGTGCTGCTAAAATTGAAAAATATCATCATCCTGGCGCTATCCTGGTTACTTCCAAGAGTTTCCGAAAGTCTCCAGATTTAACAGAATATCTGAGTGTCTGACGTCTGACCACCGCAACCGCACCGCTTGCTGGCGTGGCAATCCAAAGGGGTAGTGTCAGTATATTCAAGGGCACTGGCAAAGAGCTCAGATATTTACATAGAGGCGCATTTTCTATGGGCGCTCTAGTCTGAAGACAAACTTTCTTTGACCCAAATATCCGCTTGCTGGCGTGGCAGTCGCGCTGTGGCAGCTGTCTCTACGAGAGCAAGAGAGACGAACGTTCCTCCTGTGTATCTTAACTACGAGAGCAAGAGAGATGGAGAACGACGCTAGCGCCGCCAACGGCGCCAACTACGAAATAAACTGGAGACGTTCCCCACTTGGAATCGGCACACGAAATTCTTAAGAACTGCTCCTCCATGTAAATCTGTATTCATTGGCACTGGCTCCCCATAACCTATGTCAAAGACCTTCATGACAGCCGGGCAAGCGATAATTTACAATTTAAGAGACAAGATTATGTACTACATGCGCAATTTAATTAAGTAGCCATTGGACAAACATTTGAAGAGATTTATCACCTTATTATTACAGTTTCTTAGCACGTACCTACTTACAATCAGCAAGTTTTGGGACTGCAATACAATTTATATAGGTATTTTTAAACATTTTTGATTCTTTGAATTTAAATGACGTTATTCATGATTTAAGTAGTACTTGACTGTACGGTATAATTTTGGTTTTAACGCTGTTCAATATTTAGGTACTAATCCTCATACCTACTAAGTTTTGCGCTTGCGCATATGACCTAACTGAACAATAGAATGTGCAATAAGTTCTTACACGTATGTACTAAAAATATAAAACGTACCTGTAAAAAATCATGTTATTTTTTATTATTAGTCGCGGACATCTAGGAAATGCTCTTAATTTTTCTTACATGAAAAAGTTGCACTATATTATTTCGCTCCTTTGTTTATTTGTCACACTGTTTTTTTTTTATTGGAATGGATGGAAATACAAAGCTTCACCGTTCCCCCTTGGTTCCACCCGTTTAAAATACAGCTGATGATTATTATGCATAGATCCTTGTGCTCCTTTGACTTATGGGGGCAGACCGATTATCTTCTCTCTTCTAAAAACAGCATTTTTACATAGTATTTATAACATCTCTCGTAAGTCGCTAGGTACTCGTAGTTTGCACGCTCTGACCTATCAAATTACGCAACCGATTTTAGCTATCTTATCTTGCATCAATAGAAAAAGTGGTTCAAGTGGAAGATTTATTTGAGGTCCATCTTTCTTGTCTTTTACCTTTTTTACTACACCTAAGTTCAGAAGATATCTGAGATCTATAACGGCAGCGATAGCCTAGCGGAGATACCAACAGACTGCCATGCAGAGGGTATCGGGTTCGAATCCTAGGCGCGTACCACTGACTTTTCGGAGTTATGTGCGTATTGAATTTTAATAAATTATCGCTTGCCCCGTGCCTCGGAGAGCACGTTAAGCCTTCGGTCCCGGTTGTCATGAAGATCTTTGACAGTCGTTATAGGAGTCAGTACCTATCTCTGAATAAACTGACACTAGTCTAAACCATGGAATATCGCTAACCCTTTGGGTTGCGGAGGTCAGATAGGCAGTCGCTCCGTGGAAAAGCTAATATTCAGTCAAATCCGGTTAGACTAGTAAGTGGACCCCGGGTTGAAACTGGGATAACGCTAGGAGAAAGAAGATAACGGAAGCCATGCTACACCTGATGCTATGCCCCAAATGTCCTTACAGCTGGACTAAAATTGTCTTGAGAGATTCCACCGACGCTGCAATCAATTTAGTCACCTAGATTGGGATTATTTAAGTTGTTGCCGCCGACTTCTTCGTCGGATGGTTCGTCCGTTCTGATGTCGTCGGCCGGCAGGCACTGGGTAATGCCTATCAATACAGATCCACTGCACCCATTGAGTTGGACCGGGCACAAGACCTCTCTCTTTTTATGCTTCTGAATCTTTCCATGACAAAGGTCATTGGGCATATCTGACCCGCTTTGCGAACAGTGGCGGACATTAATTCATCTTATAAAGGCATAAAAATAACATCGAAACCGTTCAACGTGGTGCATGGATGAGCTAATGTTTGTAGAATTTTTTTAAGTCATTTAATTTAAGTACCTTATTCTGTGAACCTACTAGAGTCTCTGCAACATCTTCTACTGGTGTGGATAATATATTTAGTTCTTGAGTTGCTAAAAACCCAGTAGTTATTAGTTCTCTTCCTTCTAATTACCGTGGACAGGTAGCTAGTTTTTCTTGTTCAGCATATGATAAATCACGTACAGTAGAATGTAGGCCGCAAACTACCAATCGTCTTATACGTTTTAAAAACAATACTATCGCAAATCTTAATCCCTCAATATTGAACTCAGAAAATCCAAATACAATGTATAATTCACTTTTTGGACTAATTAATAAAGAGTTTCAAAATACTTTTAAGAGTAAAACTGTAACACTAAAGGGTACTACCGGATCTTTTAACCAGTGGGCCACTAAATGTATTTACAGAAGTAGAGCCAAGTTGTCTGAATTATATAGTTTGAAACAACATAGATTTGACACACCTTTTCTAAATAATGTAAAAAAACTACAAAAAAATTTTTAAACAAGTTTTTATTATGACAAAATCAAAATTTATTAGTGGTAGAATTAAGCCATCGACAAATATAATTAAAGAAACGTGGAGAATTATAAATAATGAAATCGGTAGAGCACGACAACGGGCAAACCAATTAAAAATCAAAGATACCAATTTATTAGTCACAGACAAACCTCAAGTAGCACATATGTTCAATAGTTTCTGTGCAAGCATACCAATAACAACTACAAGCTCCTTACAATCATCGTCTTTATACTCTGGAAATTTGTTGCTTAGCAGTGTACCTGAATGCAAGATCGTGTTTAGATTCGAGCACGTTACCCCGCGAGATATATTGATCGCATATAATTCAATTACTATTAAAAATACCCGCGACTTTTGGGGCATTTCAATTAAAATTTTAGTTACTATAGTTGAGACTGTTGCGCCTTACCTCTCTATAATTTTTAACCAATGTTTTGACTTAGGCGTATTTTCAGACTTTTTTAATTAAGTAAAATCATACCTTTATTCAAATCTGGCAGTAAAAATGGCATAAATAAATTTAGGCCCATCTCTATCTTGCCGGCATTTAGTAAAATATTTGAAAAGATTTTATTAAAGCAGCTACTAAGACACTTTAATTTAAATAGTCTGCTTCACAAAGATCAATACGGATTTACTAAAGGTAGATCCACTACCGATGCGGGTGTTGCTCTCTTCAACACGTTTATAATGCTTGGGAGTCATCTAAAAATGCTATCGGAGTATTTTGTGACCTATCAAAAGCATTTCATTGCGTTCATCACGACACACTACTGCGTAAACTCCGCCACTACGGCGTAGAGGAAACCGCACTTAGTGTTGTCGAGTCGTACCTGCGGCAAAGATTTCAGTGTATCGATGTAAATGGGACTACATCCTCTAAATTACCTATACAGTTAGGCGTTCCACAAGGTTCAATTCTAGGTCCTTTTCTTTTCCTTGTATATATTAATGACTTACCTTTTTATTTAAAACACATCTGTGATTTTGTACTTTTTGCAGATGATACGTCACTTATTTTTAAAGTAGACAGGAATAGGAACCAATTTGATGATGTAAATAATGCATTTATACAAGTTACACAATGGTTTACAGCAAACAACCTAGTACTTAATTCTAAAAAAACTAAATGCGTTAAATTTGCCTTACCTAACGTTTGACAACTGGCACCTAATGTTATGCTAGATAGGGAGGAACTTGAGACAGTTGACTCTACAGTGTTTCTAGGCATTACATTAGATAATAAGGTTTTTTTTATAGTAATAGGCGGCAAACGAGCAGACGGATGGCCTGATGATAAGCAAATACCGCCGCCCGTGGACACAAGCAACACCACAGGGGTCACAAGTGCGTTGTCGCCCCTTGGGGTCGGGAAAAGGGATAGGATGAGGAGTGTGATGAGGGAGAAGGATTAGGGGATAGGGCCTCCGGCACTCTCACTCACCGCACGAGACGCAACAGTACGTAATAGTTAAGTACCGTTACTTTACGTAAATTTTCTGTGAGAGGGTAGTACTTCTCGGTCGAGCCGGCCCATTCATGCTGAAATCAGCAAGGCTCTACTACCTGATAAAAACTTACAATGGGGTGCATATATAGCATATCTTGCAGGTAAGCTCAGCTCTGCTGCGTATGCTGTTAGAAAAGTTAGACAACTTACTGATGTCGACACAGCTCGTCTTGTATATTTTAGCTATTTTCATAGTGTCATGTCCTACGGCATTTTGTTATGGGGCAAAGCTGCGGATATTCAGAATATCTTCGTTCCACAGAAACGAGCTGTACGAGCAAGCAATATACATGTTAGGTGCAAAAGATACTCTCAGGGAACGCTTTCTAACAGTAGCCTCGCAGTTCTTATTTGCTAATATATTGTATATTAGGCAAAATATAGGTTTATTTACTACAAAAAGTGATATACATAATATAAATACTCGAAACAGCCATAAGTTATATGCCCCTAATCATCGTTTACATAAAGTTATCAATTTTTTTGTAGGGCTAGGTATTCGTATTTACAATAAAATACCAATTAGTCTTTTAGAATTACCATTAAATACGTTTAAAAGTAAAATAAAAGGCTGCCTTATTAGGAAAGGTTATTATACTGTTAATGATTATTTCAGTGATAAGGATAGATCGTCACTTACTCTAGACAACTCATGACTTATTTAGAATTTATATAGATACTTAGCATTTTTCAGTTTAGTAAGTTTATCATTATATAACATTTCTAGTTCTTTTAAATTATTATTCGTTTATTATTAGGTCATTCCACTTACTACATTTACAATTGCATTGTTGTTCCACTAATTTTATTAAAAATGTCTGTACTGTAAGATGAAGATAACTCGTGATCATGGGCTGTAAACTAACGTTTTTGTAATGTTGTGTATTCATATACCGTCACTTCTGTAACATACATTTCCACCATAGTTCTGAACAAGGTCACGAGTTGTCTACATTATAAGACGTAAGTGGATGCACCTGTCACACAATATTCACATTGGAAGGCTAACTAATAAAGCACTTAATTTAGTAACTGCATTAATTGCTTAAGTATTATGTCTGTAACTAATTACTATTTACAAGTAATTAAGTACAATGTGAAACGGTTGCAGCTCCTTACAAAAATAAAAATATGTACCATATTGGCGATTTAAAAGAGTGGCCACGAGTTTTATTGCCCGTTCTTTCTCGTGGTTCTATCTACCTATTGATTTGCGAACGAGGCAGTAAATGTAAATGTAGAAGCATTAAGTAATTTAATTTTAAAATTGACGTCCATAAGCGTCACCTTGTGAGCCAGATGAATAAATGATTTTGACTTATACGATGTCTCTTTCGCACATTGAACAGGTTTTTTTTCGCACATTAAATAATTGCGCCCATATCGCTAGCATTGTTTATTATCTGTCTTGGGCCATACACCAGGAAGCAACAGACGCACCCGCTGCTTTTTTAAACGATCTTATGATTGCTTTGGATTAAATTGAATAAAAAATATTTTAATGATTTAGCATTTTATTTTTCTTACCTTTATTAATTAATTAACGGACGCCCGCGACTTCGTCGGCCTCATTCAATGATCCCGCGGGAATATCGGAAAAAAAGTAACCTCTTTCTCATGAATGTGGCTATCACACACAAAAATATTTTTTCAAATCAGATCAGTAGTTTCAGAGATAAAGAGTATGGATATATAGGTACATAGATAACACTTGAATTTTTTGAGATTCCTGTAGCTCACATTTATGCGACTAATGCCATAGTAAATGAGAGCCATAGATGAATACACTCTGCTATATTTCGTTTGTGTCCGCCATGGGTTTCCATACTAAAGTGTCCGTTTACCTTTCACCAAGAAAATCTCCCCAATAATAAATATCCTGGATCCGTGACTAAGACCTATCAATAACGTTATCATAGTCCTAGCGTTATATCGGTTTGATCCAAGAGTTGGAGCACAAGGTCCGGTTTGCGGCACGGGGCAAGCGGCAAGCATCTACTGCTACTATCTTGTCTGAAGAAGAACACCACGCGTAATTGATTGCTCATTATAAGACTGATCAGATGCCCGGTATTTAATGCAACGTTTAACCAAATCCAACAACCAATTGGTATGTGTCGAAAAATTCCTCCGCAACGCTGTCGATCGGTAGTCTGCCCAAAAAAACTGGGGGTCTAGTCCGAGCTAGCACTCGATTGTCACGTTGTCTAGTTGAGTGACTGGACGTGAAGAATTACTTCCATATATTATTTAAATGCCTCTCCTGAGAGTCTCTATTGACCTTCACTGTCCACTCCAGGCGACTGGACTCTCTGGCAACATATCCATGTTGAATGCCTTATTCTCTCCGCGAAATAAATGCCGCCCTTCTGAAAACAGGCAGCACATTTGCAATTTCTCGTTAAAATGTTTGTGCCATTTCAGATCTTCATACTGACTACGACTTTATTATATTCAATCAGCGTGGGATACATGATTTCGTTTCCCTCGGTGCTGAACCCAGCTTTATTGGCACCGAACGGCACTGACATCACAGCTACATCAGACCAGGCATCATGGATAGGTAAGCGTTCACGCCATTTGATCGTTATTTTATAAGATCGCTCTTTTCGTTATGTGCTTGAAAATATTAGCGATGCTTAAATCAATTTACTTAGGGCACTTTGTTTTATTGCAAAAAAAAATATTCGACCGAAGTTCCAAAAGATCTAACCTTCAATTTACTCTATATAAAGATATTCACTAAAATCAACGAGTATCAGTGGTTATGAAGGCCATGTATGAAGATTTGCTATAATATATATTTAGATCGAGATATGATCATATCATCGTACCTATCTACCAAATTAATAATGTGTCCATTATTATTTTACAGCCGCAAGTAATGGATTCGCCGGCATGTTCGGACTCATCATTCTATCACCAATCTTCCAAATATTCGGCAGAAAAGCTTTCCACATCATCTGCAACTTACTTCTTTTGGTTGGTTGGGTTATATTCTCATTCGCTAATAATATTACCGCCCTTTTCGCCGCTAGAATTATACAAGGTTCTGCCATAGGTGGCATTTACATCAATAGCATGCTCATCGGCGAATATTGTGATCGTAAAAGAAGGGGTTACTTTACAATACTTAAGAAAGTATCTACAGCCACTGGCACATTAATGTGCCATGCTTCTTCCTTGTTTTGGAACTGGCGACAGATTGCTATATTCGCCATCACATTACCAACTATTGCGATAGTTCTAACAGTTCTTTGGCCAGAAAGTCCTTCTTACTTAGCTCTGAAAAATAAGTTCAAGGAGAGTGAAGAATCTTTCGTCTGGCTTCACGGCTCTGCCAACATGAAAGAGTTAGAAGTCTTACTGGCATCACAGACGCAGGCTATAAAGAAACCAAACACAGAAAAGTGGTACAAGTTTTTCTTTGAAAAGGATTTTCTAAGACCGTTGTTAATTGTGTCACTTTTGACTCTGCTTCTAGATTTGTGTGGGAAATATTATTTTGTAGTTTACGTCATCGACATGATGATAACAATCATTGGTGACAAGTCTATTGCTATATACTGCTCCTTGGGTGCTGATATATTGACAATTGTTGCTCTGATATTATCATGTTTCGTCATCAGATATTGTAAAAGACGTTTTATGTTGTTTTCATTTGGTGCAGCTACGGTAGCATTAATGTTGTTAATATGTGGCGTTATAGTTTCTAAAATATCCGTGTTATGGTTGACGCCTGGCCTTATGTTGCTTCATTGTTTTCTTATAAATATCGGTCTTGTACCAGTATGTTTTGCATTTATCGGTGAAGTTTTTCCTCTTGAGTATAAAGGCAGTGGATCGTGCGTTACCGGGATTGTGTTTACATTGTTATATTCATTCATATTAAAAGTTACGCCAATTTTAATAGAATATACTGGTGTCCAAGGTGTTTTCGCGACATTCGGTATATGTACTGCAGTGTGTTTGCTTGTACTGTATTTTATACTGCCAGAAACTAAAGATAGAACGTTACAAGACATTGAAGAAGAATTCAGAGATCTTAAGTCAAAAATAATAACTTTAATGTAGATTAAGGATTTATTTCATTTTTCCATACTAAGGAAGAGATCTTTCAGTAAAAGGCCGCCATTTGTAAAAAATTGTAATTCTAAGTCACTTTAATCTATATTACCTATTTATCTATTACTTAAATTGAATTTATTTATTTATGAGCAATTACAAGCTCGTTAGTAGATATGTAAATTTTAGTGGATACCTAGAAATAACGTTGTAACTACTAACTCAATGATAGTGTTAAGAATTTTAAAATATTTTTAGTAGTTGTTTAAATAAAAATAATATATCAGCTGTATCCTTGTTTTAATTATTAGTATATTGGACAATTTTGCAAACTGAACAATGAATTCCTGATGTACACCCGCAGGTCTCGCTGGACAATGGGACAATGGATGCCCTCCGGTGTGTCATTACTTCATCAGCTGTAAATTGATACTGGTCTAAACCATGAAATGTTGCTATCCCTTTGGGTTCCAGTGGTCGAACGGCAGTCGCTGTGTAGAAAAGCTGTCATTATAGGTTTCAACAAACAGTCAACATTTTATCCGGGTGCTTGTTTTTGTCCTTAAAAGTATGTAAAAATATTCTACCTTGCCAAAATATTTTATTACTTACGCCAAGTAAATAAATACTAAAACAAGTTTCGATAAAATCTTATCAAATGGCAAAAGTTTTGTACATAAACGCATACTTGAGCAATGGAAGATAATAAATAATTCATAGAACGTCAATCAAACATGTACACACAAGAAACACATAAGGTGTTCTAACACGTTTTGCTAAAATGGGATGCAATGTTTTCACATACAATTTCCTGAGCTGTGCTGTATTTCCTATTTCTTAACTGTATTATACATTTGCAAAGTAACTAGAAAGTAAACCGAGTGTTTTGTTTACAACTTATTTATTGGTAGATTACATACATACATACATAGACTCACACCTGTTTCCCGGAGGGATAGGCAGAAACTACTGAACGCCATATGCAACGATCCTGACATATCTCTTTTGCTTAATTCACTCCCATCAGAATCCTAATGCATACTCTTCTGTTTAGGGTATTTCTAACCTTTCCTGTTTTAAGGATGTCGAAAAAACAATGCAGTTAACGTTAAAAGCAAGTCCATAGGGCCTCGATAAGTAATATTCGCTTCTCATTTCTACTATCGCTATCGTTTGGTTATATATATAGTCTAAGAGCAAATCGTTCTTCGTTGACCACGTGACACACCGAAAGCCTATGTCAGTTCCATAAATAATTGAAAGAAAGAAAGAAAAATATTTTATTGGTATCTCCAAAACAATACAGTTCGGAATATAACAATATCATACAGACAGTCGATTCGTGGAGACCAAATAAGGAATCTGTGTCAGCTCTTGTTGCAGTTGAACTGCAACACTGAGACGGAGGATCTCAGGTAGGATGTCGGGGTTCGAGAGAAACACTGCTAGGCTGAACAGGTTCTTTATTATGTCTCACTACCGCTTACATACAGTATGACCGAACTAGGTAAGCACTGGCCTGAGCTGGCTGGAGTGTAGACTCCTGCTGCTCTCCGACGCTCGCAGGGTAGCTGCTCGAAGGGTCGCCGATGAGCTGGCCAAGGTGCGCTGCGCAGGCAGCTCTGTGGTCGATGTTCAGGCTGAGCGGGTCTCAGGCGGTGCAGCCGATGTGGGTCGAGCGGTCAGGCTCAGGCGTCCGTGGCCTGGCTGTAGGAGCTCGTAGGCAGGAACGGAGGCTTGGGTGGCAGCTGGCTAGTAGCGGCACGGCGCCAGCAGCTCGTGGCTTGTAGCCCGTAGGAAGAACGTCAGCCCGTAGGAGAACGTCAGGTGCAGTGAGCTCGTAGGGTGAACCCCAGCGGGACAGTAGATAGGAAGTAGAATGTAGAATAATCGCGAGGTGTAGCGGCAGCGGCGTTCCGATGTCTAGGGAAAGTGACCATTCTACAACGCGCACCCATCTTATATAGATGTAGCCTATGACTCACAACTGCCTTTGGCTAGTGAATATGACCATATTTGGTAATATTGCGAACGATGTCTGGCTAAGCTGGCGTTAAGCGCCTGCGAGATATTATAACGCAATACGTGTAGTATTACGTTACAATACCCCGCTCTGTACAGCAGGATTTTTCGTGTCTAGACAAGAAAAATCCGTCTAACTAAGTCCTCCGAACTTCTGTAGACAGTGCTAAGTAGATAGTGACTATGAAACTCAAACTGCAGGTAGGTACAATGAAAGAATCTAGTTAGGTTAGGAATCAGTGTAGTTAATTAGTTTTAAATCTTTAATGTGCCAACTGCCAATAGATTTACCCGACGAATCCGCTAATTCGTATACTAGTGGTGACTTTTTAGCAATAATAGTACACTTGGTAAACTTGGGAGCAAGTTTTTTGCTAAATGATTTGTCCTTATCGCTTAGATAGTAGGTTCTTTTCCATACGGTATCACCTATGTTAAACTCAGCCGGTTTACGACGTAAGTTGTATGTGTGTGAGTTTCTAGCGTGAGCTTGGATTAAAAGAGACTGGACCTTATCGAAAATACTTGATAGACAGCCTATATTTTCAGCATAAGAATCCCTAGGTATATAAATAACATCATCTGACTCGGCATCAATATAGTGTGAACCGCAAGTTACTAGTTCTCTGCCGTACACTAAAAAACTCGGAGTATAACCAGTTACCTCATTAACCGCAGTATTTAGCGCGAATTGAATTTTGGGAATTAAAGTATCCCATATTCTATGGTCGTTTTCGATAAACGAAGATATAGTAGTCACGATGGTTTTGTTGTATCTCTCAACAGAATTTACGTGCGGAGTGTATTTCGGTGTAAAGTGCAAGTTAGGTATTTTATATTTTCTAATCATAGACTTTAGAGTTGCACTTACAAATTGTTTACCATTGTCTAGAATAACGGTTGAAGGTATGCCATGTATTAAGAAAACTTTTTCCTCGAGAATGTTAGTTATAATCTCGGCGGTAGCCCGCTTGATGGGAAAGAGAAGACAATATTTACTGAAGCAACAAGTAACAACAAAAATATAGCTATTTTGTTTTCTAGTTGAGGGAAGGGGTCCAACAAGGTCGATACTAATTGTTTGGAAGGGACGAGAGCACACCTTTGGTCGTCCCATAACACCTAAAGTAGCGTGGTTTTGGTGTTTATGTGCGACACAAGTATCACATGAAGATATAAATTTAACAACGTCGGCGTGCATACCGGGCCAATAATAACGCTGTGCTAAACGTTTATACGTTTTAAAAATACCTAAGTGACCCGCAGCGAGTTCCGAATGGTTTTCTTTAATAGCTGTAGATCTATCCGAGGTAGGTAGAACCTCTTTCCATTCGAATTCTTTCCGCAGTGCACATTTCGATACCATATATCGATATAACTTATCATTTTTGATGGAATAGTTAGGAAAAGATGTAGGTGAGTTTTTACAGCCATTGTAGATAGTACTATACCACTGATCCGGGGTTACGGTAGTATCATTATCAGTGTTAGTATCAATAGCCGACACGGCACTTGCCTGCGATAGTGCGTCGGGTATGACGTTATCCCCGCCGCGGCGATGTTTCACATCAAAATTAAAAGAAGACAGGCGCACCCCCCATCTCGCTAAGCGACCCGTAGGGTTACTTAAATTTAAAAACCATTTTAAGGCTGAGTGATCTGTGTAGACAGTGAATTTCAAACCGTTATCTAAGTAACATCGCCAATGTTCTACCGCGACTAAAACAGCTAGCGCCTCCCGTTCCGTAATACTATAATTACGTTCCTGTGTAGACAAGGATTTGCTCATATAAGCTATAGGATACTCCACACCGTCAGTAGTTTGTGTGAGTAAAGCCCCTACGCCATAGTCGCTAGCATCCGTGTGCACTTCGAACGGTTTGTTATAGTCCGGACAAGATAGAATAGGCGCGGTAGATAACAGGTGTTTGAGTTTAATAAATGAGTTGTTAGCTTCCTCCGACCACACAAAAGGAGCAGCCTTTTTACTGGTAGAAGTAAGTTTATTTAGAGGCCCTGCAATTGAACTAAAATTAGGTATAAATCTACGGTACCAAGACGCGGTACCCAAAAACCGTTTTACCTCCTTTTTATTTGTAGGTACAGGATAGTTCATTATTGCTTCCACCTTACTAGGATCTACGTGAAGTCCTTTAGAATTGACTACGTAACCCAAGTATTTTAATTCGTTTCTAAAGAAATGTGACTTTTCTAAATTAATAGTTAAGTTAGCTGATTTTAGTTTCGCGTATACTTTAGATAACAGCTGAATGTGATGATCAAAATCTTTTCCTATAATACAAATATCGTCTAAGAATACGAACACCGCGTTTTCGAACTCTGGACTATTTGTAAATAATTGATCGACCAATCTTTGTTGCGTAGCCGGCGCATTAGTTAAGCCGAACGGCATAGTAACAAATCGGAATGTTCCGCGGGTAGGTACGTAGAACGCGGTCTTGTCCCGATCGCTACTCCGAATAGGCGTCTGCCAAAAAGATTTAGATAGATCAATACTACTTAGAAATCTAGCATTTTTTAGGTTATCTAGGATTTCGGAAACATACGGTAGTTTGTACGCATCCTTACGTGTAACCGAGTTTAGTTTTCGGCTGTCTAAACAAAACCTTAGTTTACCATCTTTCTTAGGCGTTAATAGGATAGGCGAAGACCATGGGCTTTCACACGGTTCTACGACTCCGAGTTTAAGCATCTCGTCTAGCTCCTCAATAATAACACGCAATTTTTCTGGCGGCAGACGATAGTATCGCTGACGTATTGGCGGTGAGTCACCTGTATCAATACGATGCTCGACTAAATGGGTACGTCCAAGGCCTTTCTTCTCGGAAGATATACATTCGAATTGCTTAATCATTTTATCTGCTAAACGTTTTTGGTAGTCATTAAGCTCATTGTAGGATTGTAAGGCAGCATTAGGTTTATTAGGTAAGGAATGACTACAAGGGTCATTATTAGCTAAAGAGACAGAGTAAATATAATTTGGTAATAATTTAAATCTTTTCCAGAAGTCAATACCTAAAATTAACGAACTAGTGACTTCTGGAATTACGTACGCTTTTAAGTTATAAGTTTTATTTTCAAAAGTGGTGGGTAGGTTGATATAGCCGATCGGTGTCAAACGATGACCACCCGCCGATCGAAAAAATATAGTAGGGTTGTCACACTTATTCAAAGGGAGATTAGTTTGAGAAATAATTTTTATATGAGAATTATTGCCCAATATAGTCACGGCAGAACCTGAGTCAAGCAACCCAGTAAGGTGTAGATTCTTAATGGTTACATTAACATAGGGTCGAAAATCAGTATTAGGTTTTTGATCACGGATCGCAGCCACAGAATAACTGGAAAAATACACTTTTAGAGTGTTCAGCCAATTTTTCCAGTCTTCTTTGTCAAAATATTTAGGTTTAGAGTATGTACAAACGGTAGGGTTTGTCATCTTATTTGACGAACTACGATCCGAGTAAATTAGTTTTTTGAAAAAGATTTATTTTTACAGTTAGGACAATTTACGAACGTGACATCCCTAAGGCCACACTTAAAACATATCGGATAACGTTCACGCTTGCACGTCCCTAGCGAGTGATCAGTTGAACGACATCGCGGACAGAAAACAGACCTCTTATTAGTTATTTTTTTAGGAACAGCTGATTTAGATATCATGTTGACATTATAGTGTTGTGGGTTAGGCACAGGTGTATCGTTCGGTTCGACATTTATAGATGCGACAGAAGCGTAGTTTTTTAGTTTAGACGGTTTATAGTACTGTGAATTATTATAGTGACCGTGCGTGTCCTTTTTATTTATGTAAGCTAAATCAGGTGCTACTGTGTTAGACGTAGGGTAACTAGGTTCGTGAAATTGTGCACTTAAACACTGGAACCTCTCATAGTTTAGACATAGTGTTTTTAGAGAGTCTATAGTGTCTATAGCCGTAGTACATGAAGCTAGTACTGTAGAATAACATGGTCTAATATTGTGAAGCAATATATTTAATTTTTCATGTTCGGTTAGTACCGTGTTCGGTGACAATCGCGCAAAAAGTTGGAACATAATTGATAAGTAGATGATTATACCCTCAGTTTGCCCTTGAGTACGATTACGAATCTCGGCTAAAAGTTTATAATCATAGTCGTACGGTGTAAAATCAGCTGTGAGTTTACTAGCTAGTTCGTCCCATGTAGAAATGGAATTTTTAACACCGCGGAACCAGTGTAACGCATTACCAGTAAAAATTTCGGACGCGTAATCGAATAATCTATTGGCAGGTAGATTTCTAACCGTCCTAAATTCCGTCACGCGTTGTAGAAATTCGCGAACGCAGCCTGTTCCGTCGAATTTGAGTTTCGATAGTTCGCCAACCCTCAAATGCTCACAGTGGACAGTTACCGGAGTCGACGCTGCCTGTGCAGGGGTTGAATCCGTGCAAGTCATCGTGACTCCGACTTCCGCCGACGGAACATTCGAGTGTTCTATCTTAGATAGCTCTGCCGACAGCATCCAAAAGCGTTCAGTCAGGTCGGATATTTTCTTGCCGTATTTAGGTTCGGATTTGTCTAATCTGCCCAATCTGTGGTAGACCTGGTTGTGCAAAGCCGTAGTTCGCTTCGCCAAGTTGTGGTCGTATAATTCCTTAAGGGAAGAGATTCGCGAATCTAAATCGGTAACTGACAGGCTAGCTCCCTTGAAGTCGTCTGCTATGTCTAGGCCTGACTCTAGGATTTCGTCATTCGGAATCAGCTCGAGTAGTTTAGGTAGCTGCTTCCGTAAACCTAAAACAGAGGTAGCCGGCTCCTCTCCGCGAATAGCGACCTCGTAGGCCAATTCATTTTTATTAAGTAGAAAGTACTTGATAGGGTTAGTGCTCATGATGATATAAAATAAGTATGATAGAAAAGAACGTAAGTATATTACAGCCCTCCGTGTGCAATAGTTCTGCTTTACAAAGGAACTACGACGATTCGGTGTATAAATGTAGACAATAGATAGTGACTTGCAAAAATAAAAAACGGTTATTTCAAATTGCGAACAGTTACGTAGGGAATCGGTAGTTGAAATTTGAATTAGACAATAGTAAGATAACACATAATAGGTATACAAGAATAGAAATTAAAGATAGACAGCAATACACAGATACACACAAGTTAGATATTACGTACCAGTTCGCTGATGTCTGCACCTCCTCGTTTACAAGGACTGACCTCCTAAACAAGAACAACTGCAGTAATTGGAAGTGAGACAAATAGAGTTGGGCGCCACAGAGACGGAGGATCTCAGGTAGGATGTCGGGGTTCGAGAGAAACACTGCTAGGCTGAACAGGTTCTTTATTATGTCTCACTACCGCTTACATACAGTATGACCGAACTAGGTAAGCACTGGCCTGAGCTGGCTGGAGTGTAGACTCCTGCTGCTCTCCGACGCTCGCAGGGTAGCTGCTCGAAGGGTCGCCGATGAGCCGGCCAAGGTGCGCTGCGCAGGCAGCTCTGTGGTCGATGTTCAGGCTGAGCGGGTCTCAGGCGGTGCAGCCGATGTGGGTCGAGCGGTCAGGCTCAGGCGTCCGTGGCCTGGCTGTAGGAGCTCGTAGGCAGGAACGGAGGCTTGGGTGGCAGCTGGCTAGTAGCGGCACGGCGCCAGCAGCTCGTGGCTTGTAGCCCGTAGGAAGAACGTCAGCCCGTAGGAGAACGTCAGGTGCAGTGAGCTCGTAGGGTGAACCCCAGCGGGACAGTAGATAGGAAGTAGAATGTAGAATAATCGCGAGGTGTAGCGGCAGCGTTCCGATGTCTAGGGAAAGTGACCATTCTACAACGCGCACCCATCTTATATAGATGTAGCCTATGACTCACAACTGCCTTTGGCTAGTGAATATGACCATATTTGGTAATATTGCGAACGATGTCTGGCTAAGCTGGCGTTAAGCGCCTGCGAGATATTATAACGCAATACGTGTAGTATTACGTTACAACTGATATTCTTACATAATTGCGCTTGGTGAATTGATATCGCTAATCGACTCGCACTTGTCGCTGACTTGGAAGCAAACTATCTAGATAATTAGGTATTCCCTCAAATATGCTTACTAACGTTTGTGTTGTTTGTCTGCTAGTTTGACCTATCAATAGGCTGTTCTTACTTATAGTATAATATAACTATCTGAACTCTTCTTCCACCTTGACATTGGCAAAATCACCGATCAACGATAGAGAAATAAACAAAAATTAGGTATTCTGTCAAAAGTTGTCAAAATTATGGGACTACTAGAAATTCTGCCAGATCGTTATAATATTATTTAACACGTTCACTGCGGAACAGGCCGATTTCGGCCTGCCGCCGTACGTACAGCTGGTGCGGACGAAGAAAACTATGTCCCTCTCGCTGGTGCGGAACGATTATTTTAGGTGTTTTTAAGGTTTTGACAGAGACAAATATATATTTCGGCTTATAGTCAAAATTGTAGGTATTCCCCGTAAAAAAAATCACGGCAGGCCTTTTTCGACCTACCACGCACTAGCGGTGAAATATATCCGCTCAGTGCGGCAGTGGGTCTATTTCAGCCCGCCAACCCAACCGGCCGCCGGCGACCTGATACCGCAGAGAGCGCACGCGCTGCCAGTTTGTTTTGTGTTCTGTCGATAAAATTGACGATGGCAAACAATAAAAGAATACTACAAATTTTGGCAGATTTTTATTCGCCCTGCAACTGATAGTGACAGTAGTGGTAAAATATTTCCAATTAAGAAAAATAAAAAGTATTTAGGAACAAAACATCATGGAAAACCGAGTAAAAGCGGTAAGTTTTGCTTACTACCTACACGCATATTTATAGTAGTACTTATAATATTTGGAAATGTACGGTTACCTGTGAAAGTGCAGTGATATTCGCTTTTTAACTCCCGACGCAAACAGAGTGGTGCTAAAACGATTTCAAACTAGTTTTTTTTGCTTGAAAGATGATTTAAAAGCTTCGATCAAATATACAATAGATGCACGATCGCGGCTTGAAAAACGGCACCAATCAAACTGTGCTTAATTACAATTTTTAGCACAGCTTAAGACGCTTCACGACCGCGCTAGCAGTGTGACGTACCCATTTTCAAACGTTCACGATGCTGATGATGATGATGAATTTTATAACATTTTTATGAAATTTACTATGTAATAAAAACATATTAATTAAGTATAAATTCCCGTTTTTTAATAATTTTGTTTCTTTTCAATCGTATGAAATTGTGCAGGGTGCTATGAGAGATTGCGACCAACTTTCAGTAGCGTCAAAGCAAAAAAGAAGAGTGAAAAAAGGATTAAAAAATATTGCAGGCAATGCAACATGAATCTTTGCGTGTCATGTTTTCAAAACAGTCACAATTAAATAAAAATCTTCATTTTCTTTATGTACGATAGTTATGTTTTATTTTCGATATTCCTTTATTTTGGTATGTCCCATCACTATTAAAAATACCTTCTAGTGCGGTTTAGGTCGATATCGACCTGCCACTTTTCCTGGTTTATATCTCATTTCCTATTTGGTAGATTCCGGGGCGAATCAAACTTAAGGAAGATATCATACAATATTATTTAGCGGGTCTTAGTTGCGATAATTTATTTATTTCAAGGCATAAATACCTCTGTTATTCTTCTACGTTTCTACCGGCTTGCAACGGTTGTGGTCGCGGAAGGACTGATGTCAGCTCAGCGCCGTCCTTGTGAAGCGCGGGTTTCGGCAGCTACCCTCACTTGTTTAGTATTTTTGATATTTTTAGTTCTATCCGCACTGTCGGTACTTCGACACACTACACTTATGACGTCTACACACTGATGAGTTGTGTTACTGCGGCGTTGTTTGCATTTGTTGATAACTGGGTTCCAAGTGGTCGATAGTCTGTATCCGTCCTCCCGGTTGGAATTTCTATGTTTTTTTATTTCAACCGCTTCACGTACTATCCATTGCAAACCGGTAGAAACGTAGGAGAATAACAGAGGTATTTATGCCTTGAAATAAATAAATTATCGCGACTAAGACCCGCTAAATAATATTGTATGATGTATACAAATCGCGAAAGTTTAAAATCGATTAAGGAAGATATATTCAAGGTTATTCTAACAGAATAAAAAAATGGTATACACCATGTTTTCGCAAAGTTATAGCATTTTAAGCTACCCTAGGTCGAAAAAGGCCTGCCACGCACAGGCGGAAAAATCGTTGGGGGCACATTTCGACCTGCCGCCGCACCAGATGAAGGTTTATGATTTTACTTTCCGCAGCCAACGTGTTAACATAGTAAAATAGCTTCCTGGTGCTGTAACATTTTTTTTATTGGTAAATCACATGTTCTTGAAGGATCGTATGATCACAGATCTCCATCCTCTATGATCAATGTATACATTACGCAATCTTCAGCGCAGATGACACTGCAAACAGATCCAGGCCAACTATAATTGCAACCAGACCAGGGGACCAATTCTCCTATTTTTATATGACATTGATATTATATTTTGAATTGACTCAGAAGCGATATTCTGGAAACCTAATATCATTCTCGTATAATTTGAAATAAATAGTTCGTTGTTGACACATATTTTGACACTTGTTTCAATTTACGATCTCGTTACAACTCCTCGTTCAATTATCAGATAATTTAAATGAATACGCTTTTTGTGACGTAGGTAAGTATGACACTGACATGATATCGAAACTATATTTATTTAGGAGAATTGGGCCCCAGGTATTCTGTCAAAATCTGCTTACTTGCGCCACCATTCTCACAGGCCTATGCTATAGGAACTGACATAACGCGCCAGATAAATTGGTGTGGAGCAGGATGTTGGCGTTACGCCATCTTTATTTGGTTTGGACAAAATATAAGAAATAAAATAGTATATTTTCTATAGAGCGGAAGTAATACAAAATATCTTTACAATGATACAAAATGTGGAACGGAGATCTGTGCTTACGAAAAGCCATATTAGTACCCTTAGTGCGACTCTAAGAGTCACAGCACCCTCCACACTATCACTCACAAGTCACAGCACCCTCCAAAATACTTCTCGCTTATTTTTTATTTCATTCAGTTATTGTTTTGTGAACGACAACGATTTGATAAAAATGTACTCGGACAATTTTCAATAATACATTCATCATCATCGTCAAAGCGTTATCACACTAGCATCCAAGACTTCTTTCCTTAGAGTCCGGAGTTCGCTTACTAGTTTTAACCGGATTTGACTGAATATTAGCTTTTCCACGGAGCGACTGCCTATCTGACCTCCGCAACCCAAAGGGTTAGCGATATTCCATGGTTTAGACTAGTGTCAGTTTATTCAGAGATAGGTACTGATCCCTATAACGACTGTCAAAGATCTTCATGACAACCGGGACCGACGGTTTAACGTGCTCTCCGAGACACGGGCAAACGATAGTGAACAGTTTAATACGCACATAACTTCAAACAGTCAGTGGTGCGCGCCATGGATTCGAACCCGATACCCTCTGCATGGCAGTCTTTTGGTATCCCCACTAGCCTATCGCTGCCCTAGAATTTTCAATAATACATAGTCACCAATTGACACCGTTTACTAAGTTATTGGCTCAATACAACTTTAATCACAGGATATACCGAAATTACCTAATCTAATATTTACAAACTTGGTAAATTACACCTATTAAGAATGTACATAAATTATTAGCTTTATCATAATATTAGCAATGCTTCACTTATAAATTGTTTACCTACCTATTCAAAGATTTCTTCATCATCATCAGCTTTTAACAATCCACTGCTTGACTAGGCCTCTCCTTTGAAAGTAGGAATTGACCTACTATACCACGCTGGCCAAACGGGTTGGTATAGGGTTTGTATCAAGTTTTCCTTCTCCTACAGTGCTGTTCTCTGCATAATTTGCTCCCTCTGTCGGCTCTTACGACACCCTTGGGATGATATGGGGTGGTGACATTCCGTATTATTAATCCGTCACCACACGGAGTTTCTTGAGCCGGGATCCCATTACATTTTTTATGTAATAGGCAGCAAACGAGCATACGGGTCGTCAGATGGTAAGCAATTACCGCCGCCCATGGACAAAAGCAAAACCAGAGGAGTCACAAGTGCGTTGCCAGCCTTTGGTTTGGGAAAAGGAATAGGAGAATATGGAATGTGCCTCTGGCCCTCGCACTCATCGAACGAAACGCAACAGTACAGATACCTACTGTTATTTAATGTCTATTTTTGTAAGAGTTTACTTCTCGTAAATCGTTATGGGAAAAAAGTTCGTGCTTTCGAGAACAATGTATTTAAATTGTGTGAAGTCACTCGACCTAACTACTTAAGTTTTCGTTTAAAGTTCTCGTTAATTAATTACTGCGCAGTTCTTTGCGACGTTGATGACGGGCTATTAGCTTGACAGTCGAGAATAGAATAGAATATTTTTTTACATCCGTATAATAGTGAACATGGTGCTTGCAACAGTGCTGAAATTTCGGTTAGTCGAAACCGAGGTACGTGGTATAATCATATCCTGTAGGAAAATGTAAATATATTTATTTAACTACCATTTATGTAAAAAATCACTTGTCCCATATCATGCTCGTACATCACAAAATCTTAACAACTGAAGCCCGAAACATGAAATTTGGGCGGAAAGCTGGTCCACCTGTTGGTGACATGACGGTCACTGTTTTATTTTATTTTTTTATGTTAATAGGCAGCAAACGAGCAGACGGATTGCCTGATGGTAAGCAATTACCGCCGCCCATGGACACAAGCAACACCACAGGAGTCACAAGTGCGTTGCCGCCCCTTGGGGTTGGGAAAAGAGATAGGATGAGGAGTGGGATGAGGGAGAAGGAATAGGGGATTGGGCCTCCGGTACTCTCACTCACCGAACGAAACGCAACAGTATAGGTACTGTTACGTTACGTCGATTTTCTGTGAGAGGGTAGTACTTCCCCGGTCGAGCCGGCCCATTCATGCTGAAATCAGCAAGGCTCTACTACCTTGAAAACTTTGGTAACACCAAAGAACCGATATTACATAGAACCGCATTCCTTAAGGATTTCGTGTGCCGAATCCAAGTGGAATCCGCCCCTAGTTTAGTTTGTAGTTGGCGCCGTTGGCGGCGCTGGCGTCGCTCTCCGTCTCTCTTGCTCTCGTAGCAGCAGCGCGCTGCCACGCTGCCAACCGACAATTTGGGTCGCTGAAAGTTTGTCTTCAGAGCGCCCGTAGGAAATATGCTTCTATATGTAAATCTGAATTCTTTGATAACGCAGCGTCCACTCGTCACCACACTACATCCATCTGTTGACGGTGCTGGTCAGGTGCTGGATGGCTGAGATGTTACGAAAGTTAACTAAATGGTGGATCCAACATTTTGTTTTGGGATTCGTTTTGATTTGAGAGGTCCTCCACCTAGAAGGAGCTTGATACCTGTAGTATTCTACAAATATTTGAATGTTATTGGAATGGTATCGTGACTAGATCGTAAATTGAACAATGCATAAACAATGTGTCAACGTCGAATTATAAAAGTCAAATGAGACCATAATGACATTAAATTAGCAGATTACCGATTCTGAGTCAATTCAAAATCTAATCTCATTAGGTTCAAAATATAGTTTCAATGTCATATAAAATATGAGAATTGGCCTTCTGGTGACAGAAGATTTTGTCCAGTATAATGATACATGATGATACTTTAGAGGGGCTTAAATATCATAGCTTCCCGCCTAGATCCGCCAGTGCTTACTAGCGGATCTAGGGTCGAACTTGTACATAGTTAAACGACCATGTACGAGAGCCAAGAATACCATTTACCATCAACTTACCACCAACTGTACCACAAAAAAAACCCTATTAGTCATTGATAGACACGTTCCATCGCCACTATTCTTGCGGAGTTAATACCGTAATAAATACTAGGCCACAGCATGAATAAGGGTTGGAACGTTGAAGAGAGACGTCGGATAAGCCCGATTTGAAAGTGATGACACCTTCTGCTAATATATTTAGCTACCTAACGTGCTTCTTCTAACGTGGGACATAATGTGGAATGGATATAGCCGAACTGAATATTTTCGCCAGCCGAAGACAAATTCAAATTGAATTCTGGTCACTGGTCATTTCTGATGTCCACAGCGTCACCCAAAAAAGGTATTTTAAGCTATCTGGTAGGTACATATAATTTTCATAAAAACGGAAAACCGGTAGTACCTACCTCTTAAATACTACGAAAAAGTAAGGAGATCTTCATAAGTAACTGCAACGATTGGGGCTAAAAGAAGACTTCACCGGAACCGATTGTTCCTAGACAGTGCATTCTCTTCTCACCGGCCGAAACCTTCTACAAAAAAGAGAATTCTGGACAGTACAGTTCAGTGATTTCTCTCTCCCAAGCTATGTATCCTATATGGTGGTGAGTGCAGTTTTACTTGTTTTTCTTCACCACTTCGCTCTAACTTCGACATCATCATCAGTAACTTTGCATTCCCTCTTGCCTTTAGCACTACGTGTCTGCACCTTCCCTTGAGTCTTCCTTTTGGTCTCCGACCGTGGAGGTGAAATTGTAGTTTGCCGACGTAGTCTGGTGGTAAAATAAAGCATAGTACTAATCATACAACAAATAATCATAAGTAGTTATCGAATACATTACATATAACTTAACAGTCAGGGTTACTAAACACTGGATCACTGGGCCAACAAGCCTTGAGCCATTTCTATCAGTTACTTCCATCTTTATTTATCACGAAGTAAACAGCACACACGCCATCTAACGCTAGGAAATATATTCACCAGCTTATCCACACAACGCGAATACATGAAAGCCGCACTATCCCAGCCGTGATTTATTTGTCTTCAAGCTTATAACTCATTGTCTAATATTTCTTTTTGTTAAAAGAATATTAGAGAAGTACGCGTAATATAATATCACGCTATTTTATTTATTATTCACTGTGTGGAGGATTTTCTTACTTTATGTGCGTTTAACTGAATGCTACATTCATTTAAATGTTTATAGTTGTCGCGTGCAATTTTAGGCGCCCTGAAATTATTATGTTTTGCTGTTTTTCGGTCTAAGTACTTGGAACGTTTTGGTACGTGAGCATTGGTGTATATTTTATTATTGGTATTTTATTTTACTTATAACGCATAATTCCGGACCTGAAGTCTCAGTGCTGCCGCCCAGCGGGCTTCATGTCAAAAGAAACCCATTGATAATCGATACTTAATATTATAAATTCGAAATTGTGTATGTATGTATGTCCCGTTTTCACGCTAAAACGGCTGAACCAATTTTATTGAATGTTAATATAGAGATACATATTATATTGGACCATGGAGACGGCCATAGGCTACCATAAGTTGTAAAAATTAAACTGGGGGGATTGTAGGGACGGTAGAAGTTTGTACGGCACAAATTTACCTCTTGGAAGTAAGAACGCTTGCGCTGATATTTGAGTGCTGCGCATGTGCTATCGCATATCTGTCAGTACTGTCACGTCATACATAATGTCATATTGTGCACGTTGATTAAATTGTTCGCATATCTTATACTAATATATAAAGCTGAAGAGTATGTTTGTTTGATTGTTTGTTTGTTTCTTTGGTTGAACGCGCTAATCTCAGGAACTACTGGCCGATTTGAAAAAATTCAGTGTTAGATAGCCCATTTATCGAGGAAGGCTATAGGCTATATAACATCACGCTATGAGCGACGGGAGCGGAGCAGTAGGCTTAAATAACGCGGGTGTAACCGCGGACATCGCCTAGTCTATACTAATATAATAAAGCGGAAGGGTTTGTTTGTTTGTTTGTTTGTTTGAACGCGCTAATCTCAGGAACTACCGGTCGGATCTGAAAAATTCTTTTTATATACGATAGCCCAGTTATTTCGGAAGGCTATAGGCTATATAACATAACGCTTCAAACCTTTGGGGCCGGGCAAAAGGCAAAAAAGGGCTAAAAGATAATGTCGGCTAATCTCAGGAACTAGCAGTCGGTTTTAAAAAGATGTTTTTGTCTATGATAGCCCAATTATTCCGAAAGGCTATAGGCTATATAAAATTACGCCACAACTTTTAGGGGCCAGATAAAAATAATAAAATGGTCAAACGGGAAGGGGGAGGGTTGGATCAAAGGCAAAAAAGGCTAAACGAATAGGATATAATCTATATGGGTATCGTTTTCGAGATTTTCGGGACGCTGATTAATAATGTGAAATTTATTTAGTGATCCAAGATGGCGCACGGGAAATTAAAGATGGCGGATGAGAAAATTTAAAAAATCAATATGGATATCGCCTTCGATATTTTAAGGGAATAATCGAAATACAACATCTATTTCGTGATCAAAGATGGCGGATGGGAAATTTTTTAAAAATCAATATGGGTATTGTCTCCGATGTTTAAAGGGATGGGGAATCCAAATACAACATCTATTTCGTGATTCAAGATGGCGGATGGGAAATCAAAGATGGCAGATGGGAAAAATTTTAAAAACCAATATGGGTATCGTCTCTGATGATTTAAGGGATGGTGAATCCAAATACAACATCTATTTCGTGATCAAAGATGGCGGATAGGACATTAAAGATGGCGGACGGGTTTTTTTTTAAAGTCTATATGGGTATCATCTCCGATATATTAAGGAATGGGGAATTCAACATTATATAAAAATCTATGTTTGTTTGTTCATTATGTATAGACTCTGAAATGATAAGAGATTAAGCGCTAAGTCAATGGTAAATTTGGAAAAGGGGCATGGAAAAAAGGGAATTAAATAAAACTCTTAAAAAGGCGATACGGAGTTCGCTGGGTCAGCTAGTAATAATATAATAATATTCTACCACATCACCATCTAGTTCCAAACTAAGCACAGCTTGTACTATGTGTACTAGATAATGGATAAACATACATATATACTTGTTTTTTATAAATACATACATATTATACATAGAAACATATATGTATAGTTGTTCAAAAGATACATGAACAGAATTATATTTGTCGAAGTTATAAACAACGTAGGACGTGTCTGTTACGTTGTGTCTAGGAATGATGGTTATTTTTGTCCTAATTTATTCAAATATTGCGATTATTTACAAAAAAAAACATACTAAACTGCCAATCTCGCGAGATCTCGCCAATTTCGAGATCTCGCGAGATTGGCAGTGTAGAGATTGACTTCATAAACTCGCGAGATCTCGCTTGAGCCCAAATCTCGCGAGATTTGCATTCCCTAGTTGTGTCGATATATTAATAAGTTTAGTCAGTAATCTGTACGAAACCTGAGGCATTGGAAATTAAACTACAGTTTGCTGATTATATCGCGTTATATTAGTTTTACTGATTACCTACATTTAAGCCAAATGATCTAGAAACTATAGTCCGTGCCACGAGAACATAGACGTTTTGTAAACAAAGAATTTCTACTAAGTGACTTAGTGACAGTTCTGTCAAAAACAAATAATATCAAATCCAATGAGCGCAACGGTACATAGATAAGTGTCACTGGAAACTAATATGTCAATGAATCGGGTTTTTATCTATATTATGCGCTCACACCAGGATCTTTTAATGTTTTGTGGTACCGACGCCTAGAATCAGGGCCGGCCTTAGCCATCCAGGCGCCCCGGGCGAGACACTCATATGGCGCCCCTTGCCCAGTTTACACCCCCCGCTCCCCCTCAACCTCTAACTTTTGAAATAAGAGAGTGAAGATTCGAGAATATAATTAAATCAAGTCAATCAATCTTCACAGTTACATTAGAATCGTTAAAAGTGATTTCAAAACGCCGGGATGGCATTAAAAAATAAAAACCGGTGAAGTGCGAGTCGAACTCGCGCACCGAGGGTTCCGTACAAACCTGTAGTGTAATTTAAAAAAAAAAATGTAATGTAACAAAAAATTTAAGGTTTTCGAAATTTTTCCTATTGTGATATAAAACGTTGCTTTATGGCAAATTTCAAGATTCTAGATCGACTGGAAGTAGGTACCCTTTAGTTTTGACTTGAGCATTTGATATGAATTTCAATTTTATATCTATACGTGTTCAGGAACGGGGTAGTACCTTTAAAATTATTAAAAATACTAGCTTTTGCCCGCGGCTTCGCTCACTTTAAATTCGGGGTAACACAAAACTCCTTCATCGTTCGATAGTAATTTTCGTTTTAATTCTGTTTAATAAGAAATATAACCGCAAGAAGTATTTAAAACATTTCTGTAAACAGTATTTTTAGAGTTCCGTAGCCAAAAATGGCTAAACACGGTATCCTTATAGACGCGCTATGTCTGTCAGGCTATCCGTATATCATAGCCACTTTATGCCGAAACTATTCAGTTTACACATTTGAAAATTGGTAGGTAGGTAAATGTATTCTGTGAACCGCTTTACGACGTTATAGAAAATAAAAAATATTGAATATTAAGGGGATCTCTTCATACATGGAATTGATGTGGAAAATGGGTTATTAAAAATTACTTTGAGGTTCCTAAAACCATTGTTTCTCAAAGTCAATCGTTTGAAAGATATACGGTTCCAAAGTGGTAAAATGGGTGTGTGTGTCCCTCTAACTTTTAAAGTAAGAGAGTGACAAATCTAAAAAAAATATATGCTGTAGATCGTTATAAAAACTTCCAACGAAAATTGGTTTGAACGATATATAGTCAGCAGTTTTTGAAATAAAGCACATCTTAAAAACCGCAAATATAGCTTTATCGTTTATACAAATACTATTAATAGTTAGTCGAAGATAATGGCTATACCTCCACTATGGAACCCTTCATGAGCGAGTCTGACTCGCAATAGCGAATAGCTTTTATAATGTTTCGTCCTAGGTGTTCCTTGTAGCCGTTTGCCATTACAAAGCTTTGGTGCATTAAGATTCCGCATTAACAGGACTGGAACACCAACGTTCAGTCTCAATTTGCGTGAAGGTACTCCTTATAATAGTAGTAAAGTAAGGAGTTCAGAAACTCTATAGAGTACGAAGAAACTTGTCAGTATTCATGACATTATCTACCGAAAGGTGCTCAACAACATCACTCTGCATACAGTCAAATGTCAAAGCCATGGTCCGATACATCTCTATACACACTTACGCATTTATGAGTAGAGAATATTGATCCAGTTGGTTACCGAGAAATTGGTACATTCATACATACACATTTTCGCATTTATACCTAATATTAGTAGGGATTAGCCAAGGCTGTTACAATATTAGTTTATATAAGTAAGCGAATATAAGTAAGCGAACGAAGTAATGACAGTGCACCATACTACCGTACTGACAGCTAGCACATGCGCAGCACTCAATTATTACAGCGCATGCGTTCTTACTGTCAATAGGTAGGAGGTTTGTCCCTACAAACTTCGACCCTCTCTAAAATCCCTCCCAGGTAGGCTACTTTGAGCAAATGATTTATTGTCTAATAATTTAAAAAAATCATTTCAATAGAGTAACATGTATGTACTCTAGCATTAATATACATGGTACTCTATTTTTCCTTAATTTACAGAACAAATTACGTGTAAATTTACGTGTCCATTTAAACCCAAAATCAAATATTTTTATTTGAGTAAAATTTAACAATATACATTTTAAAACATGGGGTATAAAAGGCGTGAAGTTATGTTATGTTAGTGGCATAATTGAAAAAAAAAACTGTTCAAAAAGTATAAAATCCAAAACACAACTGTTTGAAAAAAGGTTGTGAAGCCCTGAATGTTTGTTTACAAAAATTCTATCTTCTCGTGGCACCAACTTTAGGTACATTATTTATTACTATCCGACGTTTCGATTTCTTACCAGGACCGTGGTCGCGGCAAACTAAGATGATTATTGTCCTTCAAGGCATATATTGCGCTAATTTTATTATGGAATATACGTATACAGTGTGTTTCATAACCCCCTGTCCGATCCCGAAAGGACATATTACTGACTTGTCAGGTATACCAGGTAAAATATTAAAAAAATCTAGCTCATCATAAAACATCAGAATTTATTTCCTTAGCACAGTACTAAGGAGAAACATTACCCCGAAATTTGTTATTCGTAGTCTATTAAAATATCGTCGGCTTTCGTCGCTTTTCGTGTCAAAGGGATGCCGCCTTTTTAAAATAGTGCAATTTTACCGCCAAGCAAGCCGCCGTACACAAAGGGACCGCTCTAGTGATGTTTACGATCAACAGATAATATCGATTTATTTAATTTTAACATGACATGTTACAAACTAGTAACGATAGCCTAGTGGCGATACCAACAAACTGCCATGGGGAGGGTATCGGATTCGAATCTACGGTGCGTATCAATAATAATAATAATAATAAGCCCCCTAAAACCCAACCACACGTCCTGATCGACCATCTGATCACGGGGGGGGGTGCACACACGATACAGAAATTACTGGCGTGGCTAATGTGGCACTGGTGGATGAGAAGGTAGGAGAAGGACCCAAGCTAAGGTGAAACAGGATACGCCGAGAGCTGCATGGCTAGGGGGGAGCTTAGTCGTTAGTATGCGAACTCTGAAAACGAGGGAACCTTCAGTTTTAATTTTCCCTTACCACGGTGAACGCAGGGCTCTGCCGTGGCTGACCTGTGAATCCCTAGCTACTCGTGGGAAATAGATGGAGAATAACAATTTAAAAAAGTATAATCTTAGGTCGCTACCCGGACGTCATCGAGATTCTTCAGACAATGATGATGCATCTTCGTTATTTTCATCCGTCCCTTCCACTTGACCTTCATATATGACACGGGCAAGAGCTATATCATCTACGACTAGTAGTTCCAACAGTGTTGTGCAAGACGTCAATCTAGACGCAGCACTTGCACCCACTTCGGACACAATCTCGTCAACGAGCAAAAGATGGACACCTGATTTTTTTTTTTTTATTTAAATCGATACGCTATGTACCCATGCTCTGAGCCAGTATAACGGCGTATCAAACCGCTACGGCAGGACACTAGACCTTGTCCTCTTTAATGAATTAGTCACTGTTCAAGAGTGCGATCAGCCATTAGTGCCTATAGACCCACATCACAATGCCCTCGTCATCGAATTAAATTTTTGCCAATTCTCCTGTCTGAAACCGGCTGCGCGGACTAAATATTTGTACTCTAAAGCGAACTATAATATTATTAATGAAAAAATTCAGGCAGTTGACTGGGAAAATGAATTTTACAACAAATTGATGGACAGTGCCGTAGAGAGTTTCTATTCATATTTAAATCAATTAATTATTCACCATATCCCATCTAAGTTATGCAAACATGATGATTATCCAGTGTGGTATACCCCGGCATTAAAGTGTATTATAAAAGAAAAATATAAATATTTTAATAAATATAAAAGATATAGAAACTCAGCTGATAAAATTAGCTATCAGTTGCTGAGAGAAAGAGCAAAGAGACTAGAAAGTGACTGCTATCAGAAATATATTAAATCCGTGGAAAGTTCTATAAAAACGAATCCCCAACATTTCTGGAAATTTGTCAAAAATAGGCGTAAGACAAACAGTTTTCCCAACACTATTAAGAATAACAATGATGTAGCCAGCGGAGGCAACGCAATTTGTAATCTTTTTTCTAATTACTTCTATTCGACTTTCTTACAACCTTATTCAAATCCACCCAGTGTTAATATTTCAAGCCCGCCCAACTCAGTGTCAGATATAACTAGCGTAAATATTGAATTATCCGAAGTAATAAAACTATTAAAGTCACTAGATCCCAATAAATCAGCGGGGCCTGACCATGTACCTGCTCTCTTCCTTATAAACTGTGCAGAATCTATTTCAGTACCAATAACCTTGCTTTATGAGAAATCTTTATATGAATGTACTATGCCGTCAGTATGGAAGACCGCGTTTATAACACCTGTGCACAAGAAGGGTTCGAAAACAGAAGTTCAAAATTATCGCCCTATATCTAAGCTGTGTTTAGTTGCTAAAGTATTCGAAAAAATCATTCACACACAACTGTACGCCGAACTATCGAAGTCTTTCAACGATTTTCAGCATGGTTTTGTTAGAGGGAGATCGACTGTCTCCAACCTTATACTTTTCCACGATTACGTCACTGACAGTATGAGCCAGGGGAAGCAGGTTGATGTCGTTTACACTGACTACAGTAAATGTTTTGACAGAATCGATCATTCTGTCCTATTACTCAAGCTTGAATCAGCAGGAATAAGAGGAAATCTTTTAAGATGGTTTGCATCCTATATTTCTAATAGAACACAAGCAGTAGCAATGAGTAATTACACATCAGGATGGATTACAGTGCCTAGCGGAGTCCCGCAAGGCTCTTTGTTGGGACCATTGCTGTTTGTAGTCTTTGTAAACGACATCGGTGAATGCTTCCATTCCTCGAGATTACTCTGCTTTGCAGACGACATGAAAATATTTTATTCCATTTATTGTGATGCAGACGTCAAAGCACTTCAGGCCGACTTGTCCAGGCTTGACGAATACTGTGCTAGAAATAAACTGGACTTAAATCCGTCAAAGTGTTCGGTTGTCACTTTCACCAGGAAAAAACACATTGTTTCCTCCGATTATTATCTTAGAGGGCATAAACTTTGTAAATCTAATACAATACGTGATCTAGGCGTTATCTACGATTCCAAGCTACTGTTCGAGGAACATGTGGACAGCATCATCAAAAAGGCCTCTCAAGCACTTGGTTTTGTGTTTCGTACCTCGACCTGTTTTCAAGATGCTAAAACGTTCAAAATTTTATATTGCACTTTCGTTCGGAGCATACTCGAATATGGCTCTCAGGTATGGAACCCCAGATATGAAAAATATATAAATAGAATAGAAAGCATTCAAAGAAGGTTTATTAGGTATTTGTGCTACCGTACAGGATACAATTATCAGTCTGACAATTATTTAAATATATGCGCTAAATTTCACCTTCTTCCTCTTCACATGCGACGTGAAATTGCAGACGTAACATACCTACTAAAAATTATTTCGAGTTCCGTCGACTGCACTGAATTACCCACTAAAGTTAATATTAACGTCCCTTCTAAATCTAACCGGCACTACACTCCCATTCACTTACCTCATGTGCCATCAAACTATCGGCAGAATAGCTTCATGTGGCGAGCTAGCAAGACACTAAACTTAAAGAGCAAGTTACATAATATTGATGTATTTAATGCAAGTCTAGTTTCAGTGAGACGTTTGCTAAGCCGAGATTTCTTTCTGAGCTATCGAGAGGCTATGTAATATTACAATAATAACAATATTGTATTGTATAAAATCACGTAAAATTAATAATAATTATGTTGCATAAATTATGATTAAGTTGTGCTATGGTCTTGTACCCATGGTTGTATGTCACCTTACGCTGTATCATATCTGTGAGGACCTGTAATTGGCTTTGTGTTGCAAATTTTGTTTTATTTTATTAAAATTGTATGTGCTGTTGGTCTTCCTTAGAATAAATAAATAAATAAATAAATTCATACTGCGCACATATCTACAGCTAACAACACTAGACACTGATACAAAAAATTGTCTAGATCCACTGCACGTTAAATTTGTAGAAAAAATCCCAAACATGCAAGTAAGCCGACAACGAGTGGGAGACCAACGCAGGGCTATAGTTCGTAATAAATTACTGCCACAACTAACAATAGACCAGATAAGAAACGAAGTCAAACACGAAATTGATCAACTACAGATACTTTCTTATGACACAGATTTACAAACCCTTTCTAATTACAGTCAACAGACAACCACAAGGATTGTATCCCAAATACAAAACAGATCTCATAACAAAACATCACACATACAATTTTATTTAACGGGTCTTATTCGCGATATTTAATTAATTTAAGGTATAAATACCTATGTTTTACCGACGTTTTGGCCGTCTTAGAACAGCCTTGGTCGCGGCAGGACTGATGTCATCTCAGCGTCGTCCTTGTGAAGCGCGGGTTTCGGCAGCTACCCTCACTTGTTTTTTATTTTTATTTTTATCCAAACTGTCGGTGCGTCGACACACAACACTTATGACGTCTACACACTGATGAGCTGTGTTACTGCGGCGGGGTTTGATTACTGGATTCCAAGTTGTAGACAGTCTGTATCCATCTTCCCGGTTGAAATTTTTATGCTTTTTGATTTCAACCGCTTCACGTACTATCCTGGAGTAATAGTGACGATCGGTAGGTAAGACCTTTGGTTGATGTAATTCGATCCAGTGGTTTGGTCCAGACTCCAACCGGTTTTTCACAGCTGCGATATGTTCCTTGACCCTTTCAGCGATGGTTCGTTTGGTCTGTCCGATATAGGAACTACCACAACTGCAGTCGACCTTGTAGACGCCAGGTGTTTGTAGAGGAATGACATCCTTCGGGGTGCGCAGATTGTGTGCTACCTTGGAGAGCGGTCTATATACAGTCTTTATGAAGTATTTCTGTAGTACTGTTCCAACTTTGTCCGTCACTCCCTTTATGTAAGGCATGTAAGCCGGTACTATGCTTACTTCTGGTTTACGGTCCTTCCTCTTCAGACGTTGTATCTTCTTGTTGAATCCGTTGCACCTAAGTACCTCCTGGACATGTAACAGCTCACTGTTCAAATGTTCAGGGTCACAGAGGTCATACGCTCTGTTTACTAGTGAAGTTACTACGGATTCCAAGTGTCGCGGGTGATGATGCGAGTATGCGTTGAGATACCTATCTGTGTGTGTCGGTTTTCTATAAACGGTGTGTCCCAATGTACCGTTTTCCCTCACTGTCACTTTTACGTCGAGAAAGGGTAACGACCCGTCTGCCTCCATTTCAAATGTAAACCTAATATTAGGGTGTATGGAGTTTAGGCTATTTGCGAACTGTTCTACATCTTGCTTGTCGCCCTTCATGATACAGAATACATCGTCGACATACCTCTTCCATAGCTTTACATTTGATGCCTGCATGTCTATGGATTCTTCGAAGTGCTCCATCCAGATGTTGGCCATTACCGGTGCTACTGGGCTACCCATAGCCTGCCGCTGCAGTGTGACCTCTATAAGGTTCATACCGAATGTAGTGAAGTGCTATCAAATAGTGATTTTAGTTTGTGCGATCGTGTTACTTATAACCAGGCAAGTCGCATATACGATCTGCGTACGAAACGGCACAACAAGAAGTATGACAAATTAATGAACCGCCATGACAGGCAAGCCGGCAAAAAGGTACACCCCACCCAACAAGAAACGATAATTAATTTGTCAGATTGCGTTATTGATAGCGCGACACAAAGCGTGCTAGCCAAAGGGTTAAATTATGCTTTAACACCTAATCGGATTCCGTATGAGAGTGTCATAAGTAGCATCGAGGAGGTTATAACGCGCAACAAGTTACCGTCTAACGACGCAGATACACTTAGACAGGATGTTGCCGTTATTCTACGAAAGTCAAAGCCGCCGAAACCCAATGTCTCCACAGAAGAGCGTCAAGCACTAAAAGCGTTGCGTGATAACACGAATATTTTAGTGCTGAAGGCCGACAAGGGAAACGCTACTGTAGTGATGAACTCTAGTGATTATGATAGCAAAATACGGAATCTGTTAAGTGACACACTAATTTATAAGCCGGTGTCCTATAACCCGACAGCCAGAGTTACGAAACGCATTCGAGCTTTGATTAAGGACCATAAAAACATATTCACGGAAGATGACTTTGAACGTCTACACAAACCTCAAATCGTGCTGCCGCCCAAGATATACGGCTTGCCTAAAGTCCACAAGACTAACGTACCATTGCGACCGATAGTGAGTCAAATAAACTCACCCACATATGGTTTGGCGAAACACATCAGCAAGGTACTGCAACCGTTGGTAGGTAAGACGGCATCTTTCGTGAAGGACTCTCGGCACTTTATTGACATTATCAAGAGCGTGAAAAAGGAACCAGACGAAGTGATGGTGAGTTTTGACGTGGAGTCACTTTTCACCAATGTTCCAGTTCAGGATTGCCTTGAGATCGTTGAGAGAAAACTAAGGGCAAACGGTCTGTCTGAAAAATATTCTGTTCTACTTCAAAATTGTTTGGAAGCCAACTACTTCCTATACCGTGGACAACATTACCTCCAGATCGACGGAGTGGCTATGGGTAGCCCAGTAGCACCGGTAATGGCCAACATCTGGATGGAGCACTTCGAAGAATCCATAGACATGCAGGCATCAAATGTAAAGCTATGGAAGAGGTATGTCGACGATGTATTCTGTATCATGAAGGGCGACAAGCAAGATGTAGAACAGTTCGCAAATAGCTTAAACTCCATACACCCTAATATAAGGTTTATATTTGAAATGGAGGCAGACGGGTCGTTACTCTTTCTGGACGTAAAAGTGACAGTGAGGGAAAACGGTACATTGGGACACACCGTTTATAGAAAACCGACACACACAGATAGGTATCTCAACGCATACTCGCATCATCACCCGCGACACTTGGAATCCGTAGTAACTTCACTAGTAAACAGAGCGTATGACCTCTGTGACCCTGAACATTTGAACAGTGAGCTGTTATATGTCCAGGAGGTACTTAGGTGCAACGGATTCAACAAGAAGATACAACGTCTGAAGAGGAAGGACCGTAAACCAGAAGTAAGCATAGTACCGGCTTACATGCCTTACATAAAGGGAGTGACGGACAAAGTTGGAACAGTACTACAGAAATACTTCATAAAGACTGTATATAGACCGCTCTCCAAGGTAGCACACAATCTGCGCACCCCGAAGGATGTCATTCCTCTACAAACACCTGGCGTCTACAAGGTCGACTGCAGTTGTGGTAGTTCCTATATCGGACAGACCAAACGAACCATCGCTGAAAGGGTCAAGGAACATATCGCAGCTATAAAAAACCGGCAAATAAACAAGTCTGCCATAGCTGAGCATTTGTTGGAGTCTGGACCAAACCACTGGATCAAATTACATCAACCAAAGGTCTTATCTACCAATCGTCACTATTACTCCAGGATAGTACGTGAAGCGGTTGAAATCAAAAAGCATAAAAATTTCAACCGAGAAGATGGATACAGACTGTCTACAACTTGGAATTCAGTAATCAACAAATGTAAACCCCGCCGCAGTAACACAGCTCATCAGTGTGTAGACGTCATAAATGTTGTGTGTCGACGTACCGACAGTTCGGATAAAAATAAAAATAAAAAACAAGTGAGGGTAGCTGCCGAAACCCGCGCTTCACAAGGACGACGCTGAGATGACATCAGTCCTGCCGCGACCAAGGCTGTTGTAAGACGGCCGAAACGTCAGTAAAACATAGGTATTTATACCTTAAATTAATTAAATATCGCGAATAAGACCCGTTAAATAAAATTGTATGATGTATACAAGTCGCGAAAGTTTAAAATCAATTAAAACTTCACACACCCGCATGCGATGGACAAATGAACAAAATGAAGCAATAATAAGAGCGTACTACAGAGTAACAAACCTAGATAGTAATAGGACAGCATACCGCAAACTTATTCATGAAGAGTACCCTAGTAAATTTCCATCGCTTTCACATCTAAGCGAACAAAGAATAGCAGATCAGAGAAGAGCCATTATCAATAATAAATATATCAGCGAAGACCGACTGAACGCACAACAAGCTAAAGTAGCAGCAGAAATGGCAATAAATAGCTCATACAATCAGCCCACCACCACAAACCCCGAAATAAACAAAACAACAATAGACACCAACGATACCAAACACCAACGATACCAATAGGAATGACTATGAGATGAGCGCCTTACCACAGCCCTGCGACTATACTAATTCAACGGTAGAATTGCCACACAGTTTAGATTTACAACTAGAAAGACAAACACACATAGACGAAACTTTTGAACAGGCATTCCAATTCTATAGAGAAACTGAAGCTACAAACAGGACTTATATTTCAAAACAGAAATCATCCAAAAAGTTTGCTCAAATAATTAATTACATTAATAAGATACTCTTACCGGAATACACAAACATCAACACAGACTTTCACACTTTGCAGACTGTAATTTATTGCGCAGCTTGGACTGCTGCTAAAATAAATGGGACGAAAATGCTTCTGAAGAACAAAGAAAGCTATAAAAAAGAGCGCGATGACCGGAAACCAAGCTGGCAAAGGCGACTAGAACGAAAACTGGAAGATTTAAGAAGAAAAATAGGACGTCTTACACAATTCATTAACGGCAATAGGAGCAGGACTATCGTCAAACATGTACATCAAATAATCGAACAATATAAAATGCACACCATCCATTAAGAGCTGAATACACAAACTACACAAACATTGGACACACTCAAACAAAAACTCTCAGTTGTATCGGGTCGACTGCAGAGATACAAGGCATGCACACTCAGAAAACAACAAAACACACAATTTACTCATAATGAAAAGCTCTTTTACCGCAAGATTAAGAAAACCACCACTAACACACAAAATACCACCAATCAAATACCTAACAACCCCATACCAGAGGCTGTACATACCTTCTGGGCAAAAATATGGTCAAACCCTGTTCACCATAATACTGAAGCCGAGTGGATACAAACTGAAGTAACAAACAGCAACACGCACATACAACCCATGAACTTCGAACACATATCACCACAGACACTCCCAAAGGTACTACATAACTTACACAACTGGAAATCACCAGGTTCTGATTATATCCATTGTTATTGGTATAAGAAGTTCACATACATCCACAGCTATTTACATAATTATATAAATATATTCATCCAAGATCCTACTACAACACCACCATATGTAACATCCGGCAAAACATATATGATTCCTAAAGACTCTAGAGATCTAACAAACCCAGCCAAATACAGACCAATTACTTGTTTGCAAACCCTATATAAAATTATCACAGCTTGCATATCGGAATTAATATACCAACACATTAAGCCAACAATAACTTAGCCGAACAACAGAAGGGATGTCGCAAATTTAGTCAAGGATGCAAAGAGCAGTTAATTATAGACTCAGTTATACTTAAGAAAGTTCAACAATCAAAATCCGACCTTTACAGCATGTATATTGACTACAAGAAAGCGTATGATTCAGTTTCCCACTCTTGGTTACTAAAGATTCTAGACATTTACAAAATTCATCCCACGATTATAAATTTCCTAAATACACTTATGACAACCTGGTCTACTGTACTTTCAATCACTACATCAACAGAAACAATAGAAATGACCCCGATTCGAATACAGAGAGGTATTTTTCAGGGAGACACGCTAAGCCCACTGTGGTTTTGCATTGCCCTGAACCCGCTGTCCAATATTTTGAACTCCACATCACTAGGTTACAGTTTGAAATACACAGATACCGACAGACAGAGCGAAACACTAGATTACATACTAACTCACCTTCTTTATATGGACGATATCAAACTTAATGCCCAAACCGAAAATCAACTATACGACCTAGCCTCTCTCACAGAATTGTTCACAAAAGACATACAAATGGAATTTGGGATAGATAAATGCAAGATAAATTCAATAAAGGCAGGACAAAACTACCACCATCAATACAGGACCAATACAAACGAAAACATAGAATCAATAGACGAACACGCCGCATATAAATATTTGGGATACAACCAGTCACAACAAATACATTACAAGTCAAAGGAACAAAACAAAGACTAACTCTACAATTTCAACATAGACTTAACACAATATTAAAAACACAGTTAAATTCTAAGAACACTATTAAAGCTATCAACACTTTTGCTATCCCATTATTAACCTACTCGTTTGATATAATAAACTGGACCAAAACGGAACTCAAAAATCTGCAATGTAAAATAAACACCACAAAGACCAAATTCCGTAAAAATCACCCTAGATCTTGCTTACAAAGACTGACATTACCCAGAAACGAAGGAGGCAGAGGACTCATTGACATTACAAATCTACACAATAAACAAATAACTACTCTCAGACAATATTTTCTTACCAAAGCAGCAACATCCACACTCCACAAAGCAACATGCCATAATGATAATAAGTGTACTCCTCTTAATTTGATAGATACAACCGAACAGTTAAATCAAAAATTAATTGACGACAAAACTAAGATTTCAAAATGGACTCAAAAGTCGCTTACCCTTTTTTTCCCTCCCAAAAAAAAAATCTGGTATGGTGGTTAGATAACAAGGTAAATCAAAGGTTTGGCGGTTAGCTTACAGAAGAATGACAAACAGCATCGGTTATCTCACTCTTTCGTTCGAACAAAATGTCGTTAGCGTTGCACAGCGAACATTCACCGCGGCGTAAGCACCTCCGTGCTTGCGAGTCAGTTTGACGCGAAGTTTTTCGAAGGAAATAAAACGGTAAGATTATTTTAATAGAATTTTATATTCATCTATAATTGTGTATTCTAATTAGTTATTTTAAGTTTTAAAGGTAAGAAGTCATTATTTTGCTATCTTGTTCAGACAATACTGAATGGTTAAATAAGTACCTAACTACAGAGTTTTTGTTGGCTGGCCTGGCTTAGGATCATAATCAAGGGTTCGAATCCCAGGTTGGGCCAGCAAGGAATTATTGGATTTTTTGATGAATTCTCAGTAACAGTCAAAAGTTAATCCTGCGACTGATATGACTCTGTTGTGTCGAATTGCCTATGGGACTATGAGAGTGAGAGAATAAAAACTGCACGTTTGTTTTGCTCATATATTAGCGCACGTTACATAGTAGGTCCCTCTTTTGCAAATTGTTATTCTGCCTCAAGATTTGCCACCGTGACTGATTTAACATGTGTCATCATCATTGTTTTATCGATTGGGTGAATGGATGGGTGAGTGCGAATGAATGGATACACGGCAAAAGCGATAATAAGATCCCTCTTTGTGGAGTGGCTGGAGGCCGCCACGGTGTCCTCACCTTCCGCCTGACGCATGTCTTCATCGGAGGCGGTTGTTTTGGGTAGTTCCTTTGCTGTGGAGGACTCCCCCGGCAACGGACGTCGCGAGGCGATTTACGGCAACTGTAGACGCGGACATGCGGACGACGAGGACCAAACGCCGTCATACCTAAAAGTGGCCCTTAGGTACGAAAGAACAATGGCAGAATTTGGTCTGGGTTTGTTGTGGCGACCTTAAACTTCATATGAACAAAACAAATTGTTTTTTTCTACGATTTTTCATATTTTCACTTTGTCTTGTTAAAGCTGGAGTATTTTATGATGATAAAAACATTCCAACTGATTACGAATACTTTATTATTTGATTGTTGCCAAAGACAATGGTGTGACAGAAATAGACGTGAGTGCTATAGCCGTATCGATTATTAATTAATAAGTAATCGTTACGATCGACCTTTTTAGAGTTGGTTTGGCTTAAAATGCAGTTATTTAATATTTAATCAACATTATATCAATAAGCTAATATTTTTGAAGCAAAACAACGTTTAAAGCAAATAAAAACGTCACAGCATCGTTTTAATGTTGTATCGATTTCACATAAAATCGATTTTTAAAATGTGCAGCGCTGCTTTTGTCTTTGGCTGTGACAGTTAGATGCTACAAAATACTTCTGCATTTTGATGTCAATCTGGCATATGTCATTTGATAATTCAAACGTACCTACCTACATTGCTTAACTTTCATACTATAACTTTCCTTTTACCTACATTGTTCATTCTTAATTAAAAATTTAAACACCGATATCTCCTTTTCCCGCCTTTCCTGAGTGAAAATAGAATCATTTATAGACTCTGTTACTTACGCCAACTCTCTCACAACAAATCTGGTATACACGAAGTCAGAGTATACACAGACGGTTCAAAAACGAAGCATGGGACAGGTGCGGGCGTATTCTCCCATGACTTAAATATCAACATCTCAACATCCCTTGGCACTCTTAACATGATATTCCAAGCCAAGTGTGTTGGGATAACAAGAGCCGCAACAGCAATCGCGTCTAGGAACGTAAGTGACCTGTCTATACGCATTATCACGGACAGTGTCTCTGTACTACAAGCTCTCGGCAGCAACTGCTTTAACAGCGGCCTCATCATGGAATGCCACCTAGAGCTGCAAAAGATTGCAGAGAAGAATCGGGTTACGCTACAATGGATTAAAGGCCACAGCAACTCCGCAGGCAATGACGCCGCAGACCAACTGGCACGGCAAGGATCGGACACAATGATAATGGGACCCGAGCCGATTGTACCGATACCGGCAAGCCAACTCAAAACGTGGCTTCGCGAGAGAACCGCTCATGAATATGAAAAACAGTGGGCAGACATAAAAAAATGCAGACAAACAAAAGATGCTATCCCCTGCTTGAACAAGCGACTCTCGCACAAGTTGCTGCATTCTAATAGAAAAACTCTTAAGCATCTGACAGGCATAATAACCGGCCACTGTCCACTCAACAAGCACATATTAAACATAGGCGTTACGGACAGCCCACTGTGCAGGGGCTGCATGGAAACCGAAGAAACACCCTGTATACTCCATATACAAGTAAACTATGAGATACTGTGCAAAGCGGACTGTATTTCGCGTAAATGTGGTATGGTTCGTTACAAAACTGTAAATTCCGACAAGCCTGGGCGCGCCCTTCAAAAAGTGTGTCTTGCTGTTTGTCAACTCACTGTCAGTGCATCCGTGCGTGCGCCGGCGCCCGTGCGTCGCGGGAGGGCGCCTAGTGCTGTGCGCAGCGTGTCATAGACATTCTGCCGGGCCGCCAGTGAGATATAGGGCATATCCGGTTAAATGCTCTTCTGATAGTGCCGCCGCTGGTCTTGATGTCGGCCACTCTTGTGACTCCGTCGGGCCCCGGATGGAGCTGTGTTACTCGCCCGAGTACCCAGCGGGCTGGTGGGAGAGCGTCATCTTTCACGACGACCAGGGTGCCTTCCGTCAGCTGTCCGGACGACTTCTTCCATTTTGTTCTGATTTGAAGTTGTGAAATGTACTCCTTGTAGAATCGAGTCCAAAAGTGTTGACGCAGGAGCTCCACGCGTTTGTATCTGGGTATATGCAGCGGATTACAGTCAGCCAGTGGTGGCTGAGGTAGTACAGATAATGATCGACCGATTAAGAAGTGAAATGGAGTGAGATCAGACGGGTCAGACGATAGAGGCGTTAAGGGCCTTGAATTTAAAATGCCTTCAATTTGACATAAGACTGTGTACATTTCTTCATAAGTGAGATGTGCCAAGCCTAAGACTCGCCTAAGGTGATGTTTTGTTGACTTCACTGTGCCTTCCCATATCCCACCAAAGTGTGGGGAGTACGGAGGAATGAAATGAAAAGTGATGCCTTGTTCTGCCACATGGTTGCTTATCAAATTCTGATTCCTCGCCAAAAACCCCGTGATAACATTTGACGCCCCTACAAATGATATTTGATATTTGATAGATGGCGCTACTGCCACAGTGTAGATCGACTCCGTATACATTATTTTATAAAAATACTAAACTTAATTAATTACCTATTCTGAAGAAAGAATATTGTTACTCGTACTATAAATCATATCATCAAACGTTTGTGACAAGAATTATTTACAACTACTTGTGATAAGCACAAAAACATCAAGTGAAGGATTTCTTGGAATATTAATACAATCTGAAGACTAAATAACACCAAAAAGGATAGCAACACACCCAAACAACATTCCTACAAGAAATCAGAACAAAACAATAACAGTAAGTCAATTAATTTTCAAATATTGCACTAATATAAACCGTTGAATAAAATTTTATTCAAGTGCACAACGTTGTTATAAGCAAAAATTTACCTTTGGACTCGGAACAAAACAAGTAATTATATGAGAACGCAAGACGAAACAAATGTAACTCATGCAATAAGCTATTTGGAAACAGTTACTACTATCAATTTTGGTCTGGTCGACCAACCGTCTACCTGTGAATGTAAAAGAGGCACCGGATCAAATCCACGCGACGCTGTTGTCTTTTTGAGCATTATCATTGCTAATTATAGTATAAGTTAATAAGTTAAAGTTCACATAAAACGAAACAAACTGATAAATAAAATAGTAAGAAATTTCTAAAAAAAGACAAATATCTCCATAACTCATCCGACGCACATACATATTATACGTACGAGTATGGATTCGACGAACATTACGTTTCGAAATAGTCAACGCAGAATAAGTTCACTAGAAAATATATCTGTTACTGGTAATGAGTCAGAATTGTTTGACGCCACTATGATGAGTATACCGAATGAGAGCTTGCATAACGACAGTGAACACGACAGTGAAATTAAGTCACTTACCAGTGAAATTATGAGCGCTCATCAAGAAATTGAGAACTTGAACGTTGAGAACATGCGCCTAAAAAAAGATTTGGAAAAAGCCTTACAATTAATTGAGACTTACAAAAAAATCTGTATGACACCGGAACGAAAGCATAAGACACCTAAATCGTTACGTAAGCGTGAACCGGTTTTATCATCTGATCCTGCTCCATCTACAACCCTCAATCAAACTGCGTCAGCTGAATACAACATATTGAAGTCTGCTACAGAATTAAATAAATTATCTCCAACTTACCTTTCTGAAGAAGACAATAAAACCTCTACTGTCATTGATACTGATACAAAGAAGTTAAGCTTGTCTCAATCCGTAAGCAATGAAAGTTTACCTAAACAAAGAAAGATTATTATACTGGCAGATCAACAAGGCCACAGCATTTGCAAGACTCTTCAGACGCTAGTAGGAGAAAAATATCAAGTAAAAGCATATTGGAAATCGGGTGCACAACTACAAGAAGTTTTGAATACAGTAAGCCAGGATGAGATAGAATCGATGGATTGTAATGACTTTGTTATCATACTGGGTGGTATTAATGATAAAGAACCTTATAGTTTACTGTTTAATTTACAAAGTTTCTTAAGAAAAGCTTGTAATACTAATGTTTTTATCTCTGAAATATCGAATAACAAATTCTTGAATGAAAGAAAGCTAAATTACGAACTTAAATTTATGTGTTCTAACTACAGCCATTGTATATACATTGACATGAATTATTCGAGATATTTGCCCTCACGACGATCTTTTGCGCTTCATAAATGCCGTTTGCTCTTAAAAGAAATACTCCATGTTGAATATAAAATAAGATACAAACTGTATAGTCGCAGTGTTTGCAACAAACCGGAATATACCTTACCTTTATTGATAGATAAATGTACTCAGACTGACACACTCGAACAATATGTTGATGTCTTGTGCATAACTGAGCACAACATGATTAACAGCGACAATGACATGTTAAATATTCCTAACTATAAAATGGTATCCTATTTCTGCAGGAAAAACCGTCGTGGTGGATCATGTATTCTTGTCAGGAATATACATGAATGTGTTCAAATAAATAGCATTAATCAATATTGCATAGAAAACATTATGGAGTGCTCAGGGATTGAGTTAGTGCAGCATAAAATATTCATAGTATGCATATATAGACCGCCGAAATTAAACGTAGAAGACATTAATAGATTTTTTCTAGCAATCAATTTACTTTTGAGGCGTATCTGTTCGGGCAGAAAGAAGGTAATAATTTGTGGTGATTTTAATATTAACCTACTTAAAAACAACTACAGCTCAACAGAATTCAGACATATTTTGCAAAGTTTTAATCTTAGGCTAGGTAAATGAGCCCACCCGACTGATAAGTGGAACGTGCATCGACAACATAATTTTTAATATCAGAGGATGTAAAGCAAAAGTTCTCGAATTCGCGCTCTCAGACCATACCGCGCAGCTATTAAAATGTCCTGTGCAATCTATTATCCCTATCAAATCATGGATAGTTGAAGCACGCGATTACAGCAAAGAAAACTTAACGAAATTTAAGAATTGCATTGAGTCCCTTAGTTTTAACGACGTCTTTACGAGTTGTAACCCCAATACTGCGTTTAATAACTTTTATGAAAATTTTCAGCTGTTCTATAATTTATGCCTTCCGATGAAACAAGTTAGAAAATCAATAAATGTACGGCCAATGTGGATTATTATATATTAAGGTATTCGAGTATGCTGTAAGCGTAAGAGACAACTTTTGTGGGAGTTTCGTAAAAATCGAACGACGCGTAATAAAACCCTGTTTCTAGCTTTGTCATCACGACTTAACAAGATAATTAAATTAACACAGATATCTCGAAATGATAAATATATAAATACTGCACCTAATAAATCGAAGGCTACCTGGGCAATAATCAATAGAACTAAATTAAATGTACCGAAAGACGAAATTCAATACTTAAAAATAAATGGTGCTATTATTAACAAACCGTTATCGATAGCGAACAATTTTAATAACTTTTTTATTGACCAAGTTAAGAATTCAATGCCTAGCAATGTAAGAACCAATATAGCTTATGAACAAAAATCTATATTTATACAACCGTGCATTCCGAATGATGTATTAAAAATTATCAAGGGCTTGAAAAACACTAGAAGCGCTGGCTACGATGATATAACTACAAAAGTCCTCAAACATGTAGCTCTGAAATTATCGATAATATTAAGCTACATAATAAATCTATGTATCACGCAGGGCATTTTTCCCAATAAACTTAAATTAACGATAATTAAACCATTATTTAAGAAAAAATATAAAGATGACATGAGTTGCTACCGCCCGATAGCCCTGATGCCAGTACACTCAAAAATATTTGAGAAACTAATATATGATAGTATCTACAACTACTTTGAAGTCAATAATTTATTTTGCGAGGAACAAGTGGGCTTCAGGAAAAACAAATCTATTGACATGGCAATTTACAGATTTCTTCAAACGGTATTGAGTAACATGGATAGTGGTAAACTAGCATGCGCTATGTTCATGGATTTAACAAAAGCGTTTGATTGTGTAGATCATAACCTACTATTAAAAAAGCTCTATGCATACGGTGTACGAGGAAATGCCTATGAATTAATTAAATCTTACCTAGATGACAGAACACAATTAACGCAAATAACTAGACTTTGCCCTACCACCCATAAATATAAAATATACTCTTCTGCAAGCAGAAAAGTAAAATTCGGTGTACCATAAGGTAGTGTCCTCGGTCCGTTACTTTTTAATATATATATATAAATGATCTGCCAAAAGTAACCACATACCAGACAATACTATTTGCTGATGATAGTACAATTATATTTACGAGTAATGACAAACAGCACATAGAGCAGGAAATAAATTTGACATTAAAAATATAATAAATTGGTTGACATTGAATAATTTGAAAATTAATATAACAAAGACTCATTTTATGACATTTAGAAATAGAGTAAACAAATTGACTAATATAGCTGTTTCATATTTAGATGAAAAAATTGAAGAAGTTGAGGTAACAAAGTTTTTAGGCCTAAACATTGACAATCATTTGAATTGGAAGGAACACGTAGAATCGGTATGTGCCAAACTCAATACATATTCATTTGCGCTGTATAGGTTAAAGAAAACAACAAGTATTGCGGCTGTCCTGACGGCATATCATGGGTATGTTACGTCTCAGCTGAGGTACGGTATTCTGTTCTGGGGTAATTCTACAGACAGGAACGCTGCATTTAGGGCGCAAAAGAGGTGTATACGAGCAATGTTTAATATCAAACTTAGAGATAGCTGTAAACCATATTTTATTAATTTCAAAATTCTAACTTTACCATGTACGTATATTTTAGAAACTGTACTATTTGTGCGTAAAAATTTTAATATGTTCAAAAAACTGAACAGCCGGAGACGGTGCTTAGATATAGGTATGCCAGGAAACAAAACGGCTTTACTCAATAAGAGCGTATTTTGTATGGCTGTCCGACTATATAATCATTTGCCTAGACTAATACGCGAAATTGATACCATGCAACTATTTAAGAATAAAATTAAAGCAATGTTAATAACAAAATGCTATTACTCAGTAAATGACTATTTAGATGACAAATTTATGCAATAATTAATTATAGTATAAGTTATATTTACTGACATTTTTATGTATTGAATTTTGAATTGAATTATTAATTATTTATTGCATTGTAAATTATTATTTAGGTGACAAATTTATAGACATATTATAAATGGTATAGGTTATAATCATTGTCATTTTTATCTTTTTGATTATGGTAATTATTCATTAAATTTTAAAATCAGTGATTAGAATGCGTACAACTATATACATCAATACATTTTGCATGCTGCTGTGACAGCAAAACATGATGAAACTATCTGACTCTGTAACATCTTTTTTTGTATACCTACTCATGTTTTGCAAAATAAATATTGAAAAAAAAAAAAATTAGTGCCATTGTCTGAATATATGTGAGCAGGTTTTCCTCGGCGGCTGATGAATCTATTTAGTGACGCTAAGTAAGATTCCTTTGTCAAATCGGTAACCAATTCCAGGTGTATAGCTTTAACTGCAAGGCATACGAATATGCATATGTATGACTTTATCAACTGACTACCACGCCCCTTACGATTACTAATCATGATTGGCCCGGCGTAATCTACACCGACGTTATTAAATGCGAAATCAGAATGCATGCGTGGCTCAGGTAAATTACCCATGATTGGTGTAATTGTTTTTCCTTGAAAGCGTCTACATGTGATGCATGATTGTACTGTCTTTCTGGCTAGATTGCGACCACTGATAGGCCAATATGTTTCACGTATGTGAGCGAGTAACAGCTGTGGACCAGCATGGAGAAGTTTTTTATGTTGAGTGGAAAAAATGAGTTTGCAAATGTGATGATTAGCGTGTAAAAGCATTGGAAACTTTTTATCATATTGAAATCGCGAATTAGCGAGCCTGCCGCCCACGCGAATAACCGCGCCGGCCTGATCAAAAAATGGATGTAATGAAATTAATCTGTTTTTTATTGGTAATGTTTTATTTGTTTAAAGTAACTCATATTCAATAGAAAATGAATTTAACTGTGATATTTTTACTTAATTTAATTTGGCCTGATAAAGTTCTTTTGATGTTAATGAAATAAAGGTGTTTGAAGCTGAATTACTTGTTTGTGTTTTTGTTCTACAATTATGTATAAATCGCAATATGTATGCAGTTATGCGTGTTAATTTTGTGAAGTTAGAGTAATTGTAAATGAATGAATTGTTGTCTGTCTGTGAGTAACATTGAATAGTGTTTTTGTGGCTCTGGGGTTTTGTTTCTGGAAGGTCAGAACAACTGCTGTGCCCAGGTGATGTTGGCCAGCTGCTATCATCATCCCTAAGAAAGTCTGGCCCAGAGAACCACAAATCTGAATGTATGAGTGTTGATGCTGTGACACCCCTAGATATGAGATCTGCGGGGTTCTGTTTTGTAGGTACATATCGCCATGTTTGTTTATGTGTTATTGTTTGTATTTCATTAATTCTGTGACTTACAAATGCATTTAGTTTGTGTGGTGGCAACTTTATCCAGGACAGCACAATCATGGAATCACTCCAAAAGAAACAGTTTGAAATTATGTGTGAATTGCGGAGAGAGTCAATGACCTTTTTGTAAAGGCGAACAGCTGTGAGGGCTGCACATAGTTCTAGTCGTGGAATTGTTAATGATTTTAGTGGTGCCACTCTGCACTTGGCTGTTAGTAGCCGTACGTACACTTCACCATCTGTGGTGTGTGTGCGCACATATACACAGGCGCCATAGGCGTGCTGAGAGGCGTCACAGAAAGTGTGTAGCTGTATATGTTTGGGTGAATCATAGAAAACTCGTCTCGGTATGACTAATTGTTTTAAAGCTGATAGTGATTGTATGAACTTTTCCATAGTATTTCTATGTCATGAGGGACACTGCTGTCCCACTTTAAGTTTTGTGACCACAACTTTTGCATTATTATTTTGGCTTCTAAGAGTGAAGGACTTAAAAGGCCCAAAGGGTCAAATATTTTGCCAATGATTGACAATATTTTCCCTTTTGTAATATTGTAATCAACCGAGTCTTCTATGTCTGTTAAGTATGTTATTGTATCTTGATTTTGGTTCCAGTATATACCTAATGTTTTTGATGGGTCTTTATTACCTAAATTTGGGGTACTGTGAAGTGAATGTGATGATAGGTTTGCTTTTTGTAAAATATCAGGACTGATGGACTGCCACTTTCTGAGATAGAATTGTGCTGATTTTAGAGCGTTGGTTTTCTACGATGGATATTTGCCTGAACATTTTTTCAATATCAGCTGATATTATGTATTTGTGTTGGCTGAACCTAATAAGTATAGAAATCAAATCATCTTGTACTACTGGTCCTATTGTCTGTATATCATTAAGTGATATTTTGTTAGATGTGCGTGCCGATGCATCAAAAACCACCCTGAACTTTGTTGTGGTGCTGGTGTTTTGTATTATACCATGATGTGGTATATAATATGAAGGTGTCAGAGTGTTACTGTTTGTGTTTTTAGTCATGTGACCTAGGTCAAGGTATTTTTGCATAAAAGTTAGATATTGTTGTTTGTATGTAGGATCTGATTTGAATCGATTTTCTATGTTAAGGAAACGAATCTTTGCCTGACTATATGACTGGCCTAAGCACTCTGGTGATTGTTTGAACGGTATAGTGACCACAAATCTACCATCAGCTTTGCGAGTTGTAGTTGATGTAAATATTTTTTCACATGATAGCTGAGTAATGTGAGGTATGTCTGAAGGAGTAGATATGTTTTCTAATGCCCAAAATTTGTTTATCTGAGATCACATTGAATTTTATTTTGAATATGAGTATTTGAAATGCAGCCTGATATCAACCAGCCTAAATCTGTTTGTTGTAGAACTGGTTGCTGTTTTCCTAATTCCAATCTTCCAGTACCCATGACTTCCCAGAATATGTCTGCACCCAATAATAAATCAATAGGGGCTGGAATGTTAAAGTCAGGGTCTGCCAGTTGTATACAACTAGGTATTTGAATGGTATCTTTGTTTATGTATGTATGTGGGACTGTATTGTAAATTTGGTTAATCACAAGACATAAAATGTCCATCCTGTAATTTTTATTGTGTGCTGATTGAATGTGAATGTTAGTATTTTTTGTTATGTTTGTGCACTGATTATTAATACTAGTGACCATGGTGTCTATAGTTTGAATGGGTAAGCCTAGTTTTGAGCACAAGTGCCTAGTTATATAGCTTGAGGTGCTGCCATTATCTAGTAGTGCTCGTACCATATGTGGTTTTCCTTGTTTGTCATATATTTTGACTTGTGCAGTTGACAGTAATATTGTTTTGTTCTGCGTGCAACTAGTTAATGTGACAGATGATGGTTTTGGTGCATCTAAGTGTAAAAGTATATTATGTTTTTTGTTGCAGTACTTACATGTCCCTCTTCTGCATAATTTGTTGTCATGACCAGGTTTTAAACAGTTGGAGCAGATTTTTAATCTCTGTACCTCCCTGATTCTTTGTTCAATGGACATCTGTCTAAACTTTTAACAAGAAAATAATAGATGATGCTGTTTACACAAAGGACATGTGGGTACTTTTTGTGTGTTCATTTTTGTAAATGACTTTGTGTTTTGTCCCACTTGAGTATCTGATTAGCTATTGTTGTTAATAATTGATTGTTCTAAAACTTCTAATACATCAGCACGACCTCTTAAAAATTTATTCAGGCACTCAAGTGTGGGCATGTCTGTGAGTGTATTTTTGTGTTCTTCCCAATATCTTAATGTGTTTGACTCTTTACTTGACACTAAATATATTATTAATGTATCCCAGTATTCTGTTTTTTCACCTAATGTGGCTAATACGCTGAGGTTTTTCTGAACTGTGTCAATTAATTGTCTCAAACACACCGAGGATTCTTTTTCAATATTATTTAAGTTGTATAATGCATGAATGTGATTTCCTATCAGCTGTCGTTTGTTATCATATCTTTCACACAACAATTTCCACGCTACCTCAAAGTTGTCACCTGTAATTTCTAGTGATTTTATAACTAATGATGCACTGCCCGATAGTGAGGAACGCAAGTAGTGAAACTTTTGAATGTTATCTAATGTTCTATGCGTAATAAGTGATTGAAATGTGTCTCTGTACTCAAGCCAATCCTGATGATCACCCGAGAAGTGTGGCAAGTCAATAGTGGGTAGTTTAATAAATGATTTGGTCCCACCTGAATGATCCTTGTCTGACTCTGGATTAGTTACCAGCTTGTCATTTAACTGAATAAGCCGGGAAGCCTGTGCCACCAACAGCTGGTAATCATTTTCAAATTGTTCACTTTCTGGGTCTGGTTCATCGGTGAACTCTGAGATGTCAGCGTTCAATTCAATAAGTGACTGAACGTCCTGGAAAGTTTTATGTATTGTTTTAAACTCCAAAAGTCTGTTTTTTAGCTACATAACTTGGATATCTGTTAATTTATTATTGGGCAGAATGAGGTTAATATATTTTTTAAATAATGTGAGTTTCCTTTTAACAATGCCACGTTGTTTGATTAATTTTGTATCATCAGGCTTATTACCTTTAATGGCCATTGCTGTGAATAAAGAAATAAGAAAAATATGAGCAGGAAACGTTATCACAGAATTTGTGTAAATAGTTGTGCAATACTTAAATTATAGCAGCAAGCGGCAGAAAGCAAGGCTGTGCAAAGCTTGAGTGCACAGCTAACACGTGGTGGGCGAAGCCCTAGGCCGCATGCGCGTGGGATGACCACGTGGGGGCTTCTTATTGAGGCAGGCGGCTGGCAATTTAGGCTTGGCAAGCTATCCAGATGCTGGGGAATGTTATTTTGGTTTTAGTATTATGAAAAATGGGCTAATTTGATGAGAAGGATTGACATGAGAGGTTATGAAATGCTGATATTTTCTGAATATTTTTGCTTATTTTTGATTGAAATAAATTTGTACTGAGTTTGATAATATAATTATCATGAAAATATGAGTCTGAAAAGTCTGATTCAGTAATTGCTGTTGCAATTTGAAAAAATCTTTTGAAAAGTTAATAAAGGAAAAAATAATTGGTCTGATTATCTGTTATCCTGATGCTGTGCTGCGCTGAGACCGTCGTGGCTGTCTTCGACTGTCGTTGTCCTCGCCGTGATGATTTTTCTAGAAGTGTCCACGTTGCTTCTTGTAAAGATGGTGATTATTGCGACGGTCTTCAATCACGAATGGATGGCTTCGAATGGACCAATGTATACTCCATATACAAGTAAACTATGAGATACTGTGCAAAGCGGACTGTATTTCGCGTAAATGTGGTATGGTTCGTTACAAAACTGTAAATTCCGACAAGCCTGGGCGCGCCCTTCAAAAAGTGTGTCTTACTGTTTCTGTCAACTCACTGTCAGTGCATCCGTGCGTGCGCCGGCGCCCGTACGGCGCAGGGGGGGGCGCCTAGTGCTGTGCGCAGCGTGTTATAGACACACCCGCTCACGTCATTCTGCACTGCACAAGTGTGAGCGACCAACGGGCAAAGCTGCTGAACAACCTCAGAACCATGTGTGAGGCTTTGAACAACATCAGCCAACTAATGGCTTTCTGGAAGGAGCTAAGGTGGTATGAGTAGTCGGCGTCAATCAAGTCGCCACAATAGAGTAGAGACCTAATCAAAAACTATATGGTTAAATTTTTAAACTTTTGGAACGTACAGAAAATTTTCTATGATTGTTTTTTCAATTATTTTGAACTTTAAACTACTCTCCTGTAAAGTTTGTTAAGTGGCGGTTAGCCTCTTTTGGCCGTAAGGCATCGATATGTATAATTGTCGCTTAAACGGACAAGTCAAGCAAGTCACGCATGCGCGTTACGATTTGTTCGCGATAGACTGAGGATGTCACGTCGAAAAACGAATTCATCTGTCATTTTAAAAGTTGCTCGAGAGTTATTAGTTACTTAAATTTACAGTGCCATAGTTTCGTGAAAATACCAAGGATCTTTCACAGTGCAATAAAAAAAGGTCATTTATACATAATTTCTTACCAATTCTTATTAATTTTGTAAATAAAAACCTAAAGGGTACTTTTTGTGGACTTAGAGCACTGTAATTTAGCAAGAAGCAAGGTCTTACAGTATGAAGACAAGAATAACTCCAAGAACGGTTTTGTAGATAGGAATGTACTTCAATATTTTCGCGATTACTGTTAAAGTTAAGGAGGTCATTCATGTTAATAGTAGAAAAACTTTTCTTATACTTATTTTAGCAATATTCTATAACGGCACTCGACATAAAAAGCGGGCAAAATTCGTCTTGATACACGATGCAATGCGTACGGAACCCTCGGTGCGCGGGTCAGACTCGCACTTGCACGAATTTTTTTCAAATGTATCTTTGTTGAAATTCCAAATAAATGTATTAGTTAAATATCAATTTTATACTATTAGTTAGACTTATTTTTATTAAAATCCAGTAATAAATTAAACATATAAACAATAACATAAAAAAAAAACGTAATTTGTTTATTACAAATATTAGGATATTACGCGTTTCTGAACGTGTTTTCTTTGAGGACGAATTCCAAAATCGAATTTCGAAGTGTTTGTCTTTTGCACTCGCTTTTTTATATGCATGTGAAAGAATCAGAGCACAGTAAAATTCGAATATTTCAAATTTATGGCTGAACAATGTCAATTCGTGGCACTGAAGATTGAAAAATTAAAAAGCTACTTTGACCCACGCTCGAATCAAAATCGCGTTTTGTTCACTGTTGTCTCGCAGTAAAAGCGGCATGTTTGAGCTGTTGAGGTGAAAATTAAATTGTATCGAATAAGATATGTTGCTGAATTCGTAGGTACCTACCGATAGGATCACCTTAAAAAATAAAGTCAAGGGTGTACTATCGAAAATATTAAAAGACGTTGGTAAGCTGACTTTTTAAATCAATAATTTGATTGGAAAGTATACAATAAGTATATATAATATATGTATATTGGAATTTAAACTTTCGTGGTCGTTTAAACTTAATTTAAATTGTTTTTCGGGATATATACCACGTACCTTTGTTTGGAGTAACCGATATTTCGGCACTGTTGCAAGCGCCATGTTCACGGATGTACTGATGGTATTGCGGGTGGATGAATGTTACGAGCAAGTATAACGGTCTACCCGCTTTCTTACTCGTTTTTTGCGTTCAACACCACTAGCACTGTTATTTTTTTTTATTTTATAACTTTATGCACAAAAATAGTACAAGGCGGGCTTAATGCCGTAGGCATTATCTACCAGCCAACCTTTGGGTGATGCAGAGAAACATGTAATAGGTGCAGTTCTTAAATTAAAATGAAAGAAAAAGACAGAAACCTACTTATTAATATAAAATGATATACATATATATTATTATATGCCCAATATACATACTTACATATCATAAATATATATTCATTATAAAATACACAAATATATATTTATTATAAACTACATAAATATACATACATTTTATAATTCCAGTACATATATACATTAATATATAAAATCAATAAAGGATAAAAACCTATGTCGATTCAGTTAGTGCGTCTAAATAATACTGCCGAACTCTAGTTTTGAACGTAAAACGGTTAGTGGACATCCTGACCTCAAGAGGGAGAGCATTCCAGAGAAGGATAGATTGTATATTAAAGGATGAATGTACCAGGCTAGAACTGTGAGAAGGACAAAGAAGCAGAAGATTATTAGAGGAACGAAGATTTTTCTCATGAGTATTACAGAGAAATTGAAAGCAGGAACTTAAATAGACGGGCGCACAAGGAGAGTGCAGTAATGAATGAAGAGTACACAAAGTACGCAAGCTACGCCGTTGACGAATGGGTAGCCATCGTAACTTTGATCGGTACTCAGAAATATGATCAAATTTGCGAAGATTGAAAACGAATCTAATGCAATTATTGAGAAGACGATCAAGCTTATTGAGAAGATCTGCATTAAGGTCGAGATAGCACACATCACCATAGTCGATGATGGGAAATATTAAAGACTGTACTAGCATTGTCTTAGTCCTGAATGGCAGAAAGTTCTTCAGGCGATAAAGCGACCGCAAGGCGCCAGTGACTTTACGACTCACATTCGCTACCTGCGTCCGCCAGTTAAGGTTGGCGTCAATAAATAAGCCAAGATCCTTGACACTTGAACTGAACGGAATGATAGATCCATCAAAAATGACAGCAGGCAGCGATTGCAAGTCAACCCTGTTTAAAATACGCGAACTACCAAGGAGTATAGCCTGACATTTAGCAGGGTTCACAGATAGGCCAAACCGTTCCGACCAGACCTTTATAGAGTTCAAATCTTGGTTAATTTCTGCTATTGCTGTATTTAGATTTTCTAAATTGGACTGTGAATAAAGCTGTAGGTCATCAGCATACAGATGATACGCACAATGAAGTTCATGAGTAAGAAAATTAATAAATAATGCAAACAGAAGAGGAGAAAGTATTCCGCCTTGAGGAACACCAGAGTTTAAATCACGCCATGTTGATGTAGTTTCATCGACACGTACCGACTGCTGGCGTCCTCGAAGATAAGAGGAGAACCATTCCAGTGCCATAGGTGAGATCATTAGACAGGATAGGACTGAAAGGAGAAGGTCGTGACTGACGTTGTTAAAGGCGTTTGAGAAGTCCACCAAGACCAAAAGTGTAAGTCTGGTGTCCTCCACCCCCGCCCTCACATCGCCAGTCACCTTGAGCAATGCGGTGACAGTACTATGTCCAGGTCTGAATCCAGATTGAAAGGGTGACAGGATGTTGTTTTGGTAAACAAACCCAGACAACTGTCTCTGAACGCATGACTCAAGTACCTTGGATAGAAAGGGAAGAATGGATATGGGGCGGTAATGTGTCAGGAGAGTGGGATTCGAAGTTTTGGGTAAAGGACGCACATAGGCTTTACGCCATATGTAGGGAAATTGACCAGTGTCAAGGGAAAAGTTTAGGATATGGGTGATGACAGGTAGAATTTGTTCAAGGATAACCGTGATCATGCGGCGACTAATGTCATCGCATCCCACGGCTTTGGACTTAATTGATAGGATAATCTTTTTAATCGCACCTGATGATAAAGGAGAAAAAGAGAAAGAATTAATGTTCAGGCGAGGTAAGCCCGCCAAATAGGCTGTGGTTTGACTTTTAGTTTGGTCGTCCATAGTGAGTGTAGTTGTAAAATGACGATTAATGTCATCCAAACTAATAGTCACCGGTAGAACCACTTGGCCATGAGGTTTCCCAATGCCAAGTGTCCTTAAAAACTGCCATATATTAGCAGGGGATGAGTTGGTAACATTTTCGGAGATATGTCGGCGTTTAGCGTTGCGTACCATCTGGTTGCATCTGTTCCTAGCCGTCTTGAAAAGAGACCAATTGTCGTCGCACCGATCCTTTTTATATTTGCGGAAAGCCCGGTCCCTACGTCGCATCGCCATCCGAATACCCTCAGTCATCCAAGGTGCAGGTGGACGTTTCAATTTAACTTTTTTGATGGGAGCATGCACGTCGAACAACCTCGTAACCGTGTTGTTAAAAAGATTCACTTTGTCGTCGATAGAGATGGCTGACATCAGCGGTTCCCAGTCAATATTCGCAGCATCTGTCCTCAACTTTTCAACGTCCATTCCACCATAACAACGCAAATACAGTACTTTAGGACAAGGTTTAGGAGGCTTCAGGAAATACGACAGGAAGACAAGGTCATGACGGGAGAAGCCAGGAGCAGGATGCTGACCATGAGAGCGGACTAAGGTGGGGTTAGAGGTGACGATTAAGTCTAACCAGGTGTCCTCCCCGTTAGGGTTGTGGTGAGTGGAATTAAGAGGCAAAACATGGAGGCTGGCAGACTCGATGATATGGATAAGTTTGAGGGGGCGAGGTGAATGAGGGGATAAAAGGTCAGTGTTAAAATCGCCCATGATGATATGATGTGCATACTCAGAACCCAACGATTATAAAACCGACTCCAAATCAGTGAAGTAGTTGACCGAAGGAGGACAGTATACTACTCCGAGAACCAATTTGGTTCCCCTGACCCAAACCTCAAGAAAAAGATACTCCGCAGAAGTAGAGTGTTGGGAGGAGGAAGATAGAATTTTATAAGGTAAATTGCTTCGGAGATAAATAGCAACGCCTCCGCCGCGTCTGTCAACCCGATCGTTGCGGATTAGGACGAAGCCAGCAAGAGGGTATGAAGTAGAAAGTAGGTGAGGTTTGAGCCAGCTCTCAGAGATCAGGATGGCATGAACGTTGGTGTCGGTAAATGTTTCTACAAGTTCGCCAAAATGACTTGGCACGCTTTGCGCATTTATATGGCATACATTGAGGAAATTATTCATTCTTAGATTAAACTGCTCGTGTAGAATGTCACTTAGAGACTGACTGTCATTAATTGAGCAGAAACTGTCATCGGCAGACAAAATAACTGAATCGTTCGCTGAAAGAAAATAATTATCATCGGAAATAGACATATATAAATAAAAAATACAAAAATAAACGTACTAATAATAAATAAATAATAATACTATAATATGCACAATATTGACTGTCAATTAAATGTTTAACTCTGCACCACCCGCCAACTGACAGCACTAGAAAATAATAAATTATGTTATTTTAATGTAACTGTTACAGTCTAAAACAAATACACATAAATTAAAAGTTAAAATCACTAAAATTAATAACTCACAAGATTAATTATATATTACTTTTAAAATAAATCCTGAATCGTTTCTGAACGCATCCTAAGGGTCAAGCGTCATATTATGTCAGTTTGACAGAATTGACAGAAACATTGAAAACACCTACATTATGAATAAACATTTGCACTGTTTTATATAATTGTGAAAGAGAAAAGTGGGTGATCAATTACATATAATACATCGTAATGTTATGAAAACATACTGGTGGCTCGATAAGAATAATAAAAAATACTAAGTAAACATACCCAAAATGTAACATGATGATAAATAGAAAACGCAAGACACTTCGGGATGCGCAAGCAATGGAAATTATGCATTACAAAGATCAGCTAGAAGAACCTGATGAAGTTATCTTTGGATGCTTCTGTAGTAACGGCATCAACTCATCTTCGGATGTAACTTTGACACGACTTCCATCTGGGCACTTAACGATCACAATGCCGTCTTGGGTCCAGCATCCACGCATGCCGAATTGTTGCCTCGCCTTACTAAAAACAGCCTGCCGCGCCTTGGTCAAGAACTCCCTGACGGATATAGAAGTGCCTTTTAACTTGGTCTTCGCTCTCCAAGCTGCGGCCTTTACCTCCAAGCTAGTAAACTTCACCACAATGGGCCGGTGATGTTCTTTGCCATTGCTCCCAAGACGATGGCAAGTCTCTAAGGATTTATCGGAAACATCCTTCAAGGCCAGTTTAGAACGGAGAATATCAAGAATGATGGCCGCACAGTCTTCCCTGTTGTGTTCAGGAATGCCGGAAAATAGCAAGTTCTTCCTCCGATGTCTTGTATCAATGTTATCGACAACCTGTGCACATGCAGCAATCTGCTTTCTCAGCAATCCGAGCATAGAGAAAGTCAGCTCCTGAAAGGTTCGGAACTCCTCAGCGACCTTAGCTACAGTATCTTTGGCTGATCCACATTGAAGCTGTGCCTGTAGCTCTTCCATTTTCCTTGTTACACTCTCTTCCAGGCTCCTCTGTGCTTGTACTATGTCTGAGTATTGTGACATGTTTAAGTGTAACTTACAGAATTTGAAGTGTAAGATGTGGTGAAACAGTTGATCAGTTGGCAGGTGGTATTTATGCAGTGTTCTCAAGTGTCACATATGGGACTACTAACACTTGTGCTTATAAATGTATGTATTTTAGTTATAATTACTACAAAATTGATGCTGTGTATATAGTAAAACTATTTAAAATATTATTCCGATTTTCAAAAGCGTAGTAACTTTATTTGCACCTACCGCCGAAAAAAAAATTGTCATCACTATGTTATCACTATCACATTGTACCCGATCACGACATACCACACTCACTACGTCAGCTCGCGGTTTGATTTTGTTCTTTTCACGGGTTTTACATAGACGTACCACTGGATGCCAGATACTCGACAGATTTGACTGATTGAGTTACATAACCCTCAGGTACTTTCGACAGAACGCCACTACATACCTCGAATGGTTAGGGAGGCTATTGAAATTAAAAAGTTCAAGAATTTCAATAGAGAGGATGGGTTGCAACTGTCGAGTATCTAGCATCCAGTGGTACGTCTATGTAAAACCCGTGAAAAGAACAAAATCAAACCGCGAGCTGACGTAGTGAGTGTGGTATGTCGTGATCGGGTACAATGTGATAGTGATAACAGTGCTAGTGGTGTTGAACGCAAAAAACGAGTAAGAAAGCGGGTAGACCGTTATACTTGCTCGTAACATTCATCCACCCGCAATACCATCTACATCCGTGAACATGGCGCTTGCAACAGTGCCGAAATATCGGTTACTCCAAACAAAGGTACGTGGTATATATCCCGAAAAACAATTTAAATTAAGTATATGTATATTGTTTGTAACGATAAATTTTATAATCGTTGCGACAAAAAATATTTCCTTTTTAATTCTGAAAGCTTTACCACGCATTCAGTCCGTTGTTCGACAATCGCAAAAACACAAGGAAATCACGCAAATTGACGAATATTTTTAATCCACGTCGACGATAAAATAAATTTTCGATTTCCGCCATAAAAACTACGGAACGTAAGCAAATAGACAGGTTTGTGTCGAAGGAAATATAATATCCTGCTATGTCCAGGGTGATTTTATCGTCATATTCGTACTCGTAAATAATTTGACATTTTTAGGGTTCCGTGACTAAAAGGGAAACAGAACTCTTAATAGGTCTATCAATTATCTGCCCGTCGTTGTTAGTTTTTCATTATGTACCTATTGTTTGAAAAACATTTAAAGATTATCTTTGATTGCGGGAACAAAATTTCGATTATACCTACTATATCTACTTACTATTTAATTTTTCATTAACTATTAGGTATAGGTACTTTGTTGATGGATTTAAAAAGTGATTCCCTAATCATACGCGATAGAAACGGACATACTTAGCACTTCGTTAAAAACGATTAGACGAAATATCTACTTAAGAATTGGTACAGAACCCTCAGTGGTTGTAAGTCAGTCTTGAACTTGTCCAGTATTTTTTTAATATTTGATGTAGGTACATACATTAAAAAAACAGGATGAAAGGAAATTAACGTCAATATATATAACTACGTAGGTACCTATCTATCTGCATGTAAATTCACGTAGGGGAAATACGGACAAAATGACATATATGGACGAAAAAAATTTGCCAAGTACGAGTCGGACTCGCGCATGGAGGGTTCCGTACCATCATCAATAAAAGCTCAAATATTTTTCGAGATTTTTTTTATTAAAGTTACGTTTGTTATATATCCTTTAATATTTACTTTATTTTTATTTAATTATTTATTTCGAAAGGTAATATACAATTATGTTCTGTGAAAATTTTAAGCGTTTACCTGTCACTGTTAGTAATATCGAGCAAAAATACGAAAAAATCACGATTATTGTATGGGAAAAAACACAAAAAATAAGTATTAAGGGGGGGGCTTAATATTATTTTTTTGTGTTTTTGTTATAGCGGCAACGGAAATACATAACTTGTGAAATTTAAGCTTTCTAGCTATCATGGTTTATCAGATACAGCCTGGTGACAGACAGACAGACGGACAGACAGACAGCGGAGGCTTAGTAATAGGGTCCCGTTTTTACCTTTTAGGTACGGAACCCTAAAAATGACATAGTCACCTTATTTCAAAATTGGTGGGCTATAGTGACGTTCCCGACAGTGTAACACGTGACGGTCGTCATATTTACAATCCTGGCAGACGTTGAGCACCTTTGGTATAGTCGCGTCGTAGTAACGAGTTCGAACGTGTTTTCATACTTACGGAAGCTTTTTTACAGACGGTTTTCTTTTTTTTTGGTGAGTTATTTGTTGTTATTTGTAATTATTTCCATTAAAATCGATGAACTGATAGTACCCAGTGACTTGAATTAACTTTATTACGATTATTATTAGTTTTTTGTACAAATTATGATTTTTTATTTGTGTTAGTGTCCATTTGGAGAAAATGACATACATATAGAATGGACAAAATGACATGGTATGTCATTTTGTCCGTAGGGTTTCTGCTAATTAGCGTTCATCATTCTGTTTAGGTGATATGCCGCGAAACTATGAAAGAAAATCTAATCGGCAGTCTTAGAGCCAAGAATCCATGAGTAAGGCTACTGAAGCATGGAAGCAAAAAACGAATGGGATGGGTATTGGCCGCTAAAACATATGGTGTTTCTCAGGTGACGCTTAGAACACATGCACTCAATATGAAAAAAGCCTTAGACTCTTACTCTAAAGGATTAAGAGGAGAACATCGGGGCAGCGTATAACTGCTCTAATAGATGATGGCTCAGAAAGTAAACATTTCATATGTGAGGTAGAAGAGGACGATAGCGACTGCGCTTGCATTTATTGCAATGATCTCTTTTCCCGTTCTAAGCCCGGTGATGGTTGGTTACGATGTATGACTTGTGTTCTTTGGGCTCATGCTTCATATGCCGATGTCCCAAAGAAGACTAAATGACTTATTTGTGAACTGTGCTCTTAAAATATTAGTATGTCATTTTGTCCATACTATATGGAGTTATGGACAAAATGGTTTTTGTGACTGGTTAATATTTTTCATAATATATATTTTATTAAAGTTCCTACTTAATTAAAATACTGTGTTAATGATAGTCAATGAACCTAAAATTAATAAAAAAGTATAAGACTGATTATAATAATATACGATAAATAAACAAATATGATTGAAAAACAAACACCATGTCATTTTGTCCGTACTTCCCCTATCCGTAAGTATATTCATTTAAATAGGCATGTAGGTTATATCATTAAACTTGGGTTCGTTAATTTTTATTTTAATATACTTATTGTGCTAGATTTTTGTCCGGGTTCACCTCGTTATGGTGGAATTTCCAAAAATCCTCTTTTAGTGCTTTCTTTTGTTCCTTTACTCTCAAAAGAATATAAACTGCCACATTTCAGTTCCTTCCTTCTCTACTATATACTTTGACTACACGGTTGGCGTAGCGGTTCGATTCCCACACGAGACAACACTCTGTTTGATCCATAAATTGTTGTTTCCAGTCTAGATGTTGATTGTGTCCGTTGGTTGTATGTTTGTAAAGTCCCCCGCGACACAGGATTTATTCCAAGTGCGGGAGATGACTTTAAAATAAATTAAAATGTGCTAATAGGGACTTACACACGAGAGACTATACACAAGTGTGTCCAGTTGGTATAGAACCCAAACGATAGGCGTAACATAAATTCCTTATACCCTGCATGTTTACATACTACCGCGACCGGGTCAATTTTATTGATCAAAGACATTAATTTAAACGAAAGCGTACCTACCTAGTAAATCGGACATTCAATCACATCAATACAACAGCGACATCATATGCCCCTGATATGTAAATCTATTTGTTTCATAGTCTTTAATGTGTGTACTAACAGACATCGATGACAGTGTTTATTGTATCGATAAATTATCTTATTTATTAGGGAATCATTGTCGGCTGTGTTGTAGTGATGGGTTTTATCGTTAACGAAACTAGATCGTCCATTCCCGTTCGTCGACGCGTCGATAGACTAGTTGAATTCGTGGATCGGTCTACGTCATCTACTTATGTGTAAACTTGATTACACGGACAGTCTATATAAACATCACGTCTATATCCGCAAATAATTAATTTCCGCAAAGCGAACTATGACGTCATCATCTACCTAATCGGTGAAGAGAACTGGTCTAGCCGATTGGACCACCTTCCTTCTGAGAAGGCAGTTGAGGTGTTTTATGATATGCTAAATAACATGGTCAGATCCAATGTTCCACGCATTAAATCGTGAGCGCTTGGCTTTCCAATTTGGCTCTCTCCAGAACTAATTAAAATATTCAAAAAGAAACAGCGTTCTTGGATTAAGTGGAAAAATTTAACAACATTACAGATTACAATCAGTTTTCCGAACGTCGAGCTATTTTCAAAGATATGTGTAGATCTTGCTACTTGTCCTACATTAAATCCGTCGAAAATAATATCACCACAAGCATTTTTTGAGATACATCTCAAATCGAAAAGATAAATCTGGTATCCCATCCATGATGCAATATCAAGCAGTTAAGTCAAGTGCTCCAGAAGTGATCATGTTTTCTGACTTACGGAACAGAACTACCACACTCTCAACATGGACCTCGCCATCGAAGCTCCACAAACGTAAATCTTATTGACAATATTCATATTCCTGAAACACTTAAAAAGTTGAAACTACTAGACCCTTTAAAAGGAGCAGACCCTGATGGTTATCCAGCAATATTCTTTAAGGCCACCGCAACTTCCATCGGTAAACCACTTTATATTATTATAATAAATGTTTGAGTGAGGGTGTCTGTCCCGATGTATAGAAACAGGCAAACATTACGCCTGTGCACAAAAGTGGTTCTAAACATGATGTTGAATTGTATCGCCCTATTTCTATTCTGTCGACCTTGTCAAAACTTTTTGAAAGACTCGTTCTTAATGCAATTTATCCAATCCTCCATAGCGTCATAATACCTGAACAACATGGCTTTCTTCAACACCGCTCTAAAATATCAAACCTCCTAATTTTCTCAAACTTTCTTTTTGAAAATACTGACAAGCAACTACAGATAGACGCTGTATATACAGACTTCAAAAAGGCTTTTGACAAGGTCGATCATGAAATCCTTTTGAATAAGATAGCGTTTAACGGCATACGTGGCAATTTGCTTCGCTGGTTCTCATCCTATATAAAAAATAGGACACAAAAGGTAGTTTTGAATGGCTTTCAGTCAATAACAGTGACTATAACTTCTGGTGTTCCACAAGGCTCAATTTTAGGGCCTCTATTGTTCAATTTATACATAAACGACATTAATCAATGTTTTAAACACTCAAGATTTTTTTTATATGCTGATGACTTGAAAGCCTTCAAAACAATAAGCAATGTAGAAGACTGTCACCTTTTCCAAGAAGACCTGGACAGACTCACAGCATATTGCCTCTTTAATAAACTACATTTAAGTATCACAAAGTGTCATAATGTTCACTTCACTAAAAAAAGACCATAGTCAGTTTAAATTATAAATTAAACGGTATGCCGCTTGATCGTGTCTCTGTAATTAAGGGTGTTTTATTAGATGACAAGCTGTCCTTGAATGAGCACGTAGACAAAATTGTAAATAACGCATTTAAATTATACGGGTTTGTCATTAGATCTTCTACAGAATTCAAACGCCCATCCACCTACCTCTATTTATACAAGACACTAATAAGATCGCAGTTAGAATATGCCGCACCTATATGGTATCAAAAATTTACACACATTTTTAAATTTAACCATTTCTGCCCGTTCCCGTGGGAATTTCGGGAAATCCCGTCTTAGTGCGTCCCTACGGTCCCCAAGGAACATACATGCCAAATTTCAGCATCCTACGCCTAATAGTTTTGGCTGTAGCTAGTCTGTCAGTCAGTCAGTAACGCAAGGGTTTTATATAAATACAGATAAGTGAGAGAGTCCAGCGTAAGTTCCTGCGCGCCATGCACTGCAGATGCTACGGATAGTATCTAGCATATGAAGAGTTACTGCACAAATACCATCAGCTCACGCTGGAGTCTCGGCGCAAATTATTAGAGGCTAATCTGTTGCTTATCATTGTACATAACAAACTTGATGCGATTGATATTACTTGTAAACTATGTTATGCTGTTCCTCGCACTGTAAATAAACGAAGTGTACGTGCCGGCACACTGTTCGCAGTAAACTCATGCAGAACCAACGCGGGATTACGTTGTCCTATTCGACGAATGGTAGACTCCTATAATCGCAACTTTATAGATATTGATATTTTCATATGTTCTAAATATAGGTTCAAGCAAAGCGTTATTGAATGTTTGTACAATCAATTAGATATGATACATTTTACGAAGTCATAGTCATTATTCGGGCGCATTCAACAGATCAACTGATGTCGATTCGTTCATCGTATGTAGACGGTCGAATTAACCAGTTCGTTCGTTGAACGCCCATCGCTTCTGTGTTGGGCCTGTGCCCAGATGCGAGTCAGTTTACCTGCCGATATTAATCAGCTGATTAAAATTATCAATAATAAAAGTAATATAATAACAGTCAATGATCATTTCGGGGCATTTATTAACGAGGACATATTCGACTAACAAATTATTTATTAACGATTTTCACCGGCATCGAAAATATTCACCGACTACTTTTACAAATAAAACTTTATATAATAAATAAAGATTTGTCCAAGCGTGAACAGTGTAATGAATTCGAGTGGTATAAACAAAAATAAAGTTAAAATCCAACATTGGCTGAGCACCGTCCATTTTAAATGAGGCTGTCGTAGCAAACATTGACTAATTAAGCGTAACTCTTGTGTTTTATTCGCTAATTGCTTATACTTTTTAATGTATGTATTGATTCTGTGGCACGCGAGTATTTAATGGAGTCAAATAATCGGATAATACGGATTTGGTATTTGGAATTGAAAAGGATAATTAGCACAATAACATTAATTTAACACTAGATCTCACTTAAAAAAAAGCACTTTCTTAATCTTATCAAACTTTGTCCTACATTTGGAATTTTTATAAACAATTTTTGAAGAGGGTATTTACTTAGGTATTTACTTCCTTATTATTTTTTTTCTCACTAGTTCCCACGTATTTTAAAGGCTCAATATGAAGTCTGTAAATACGAGTACATGGTAAATACTTATGTAGTATGGATTAAAATGATTAAATGCACGCAATGGTTTTATTTGTATGATTACTAAAGCTTGCTGAATAAATTGTATATTATGTATAGATCGCTTGACGAAATTCTATTCCGAGATATTTTTAAATACCAACTTAAGTATAAGTATGTCAAAAATTTAAATGTTACAGTTCAAATGTCTGACTCACGTTCAAGTTTTTAAAACCGAATGACTATGTCTATTAAATTAAGTTTAGGCACTTAATTCTAATAAGGATGGTCTTAATATGTAAGCTCAGCGCAACTAATATTATATTACCATGTTAGAAGCTTTTGTTATTAAGTTTAAATGTAACAGATTTCGAGTATACTGGAAGTTATTAACACATTTATCTTTGCCTAACTACTTATACCGTATATACATTAATTTATTATACGGAGTAGAATTAAGATAGCGGTAAGCCATATGATCTCGAAGCGTCCTTGATAATACGTAAGTATGTATAAAATTATTGAATTAGAGGTATATTTGTAAACTTAACTTCGTTTGTGCCTTTGAAGTCCTTTGTAGTTGCTTAGGCTGTAAATAATCCTTTACTTACTAGAATTTGATAAGAATACTAGATATGTACTTAATTTTGCCATCGAAGTATTAAATGTAATTTAACATATTTTGTGGATCCCGCTGTGAATTGCCAGTGTTCGGATCGGACCCACAAGATTCGACACAGTTTCTAGAAGGGAGACGGTCGTTTCGACTGCTACGCTATCCGTACAGTTAGTGGTTGCAGCAAGTATTGGACATCCGATCGAATGCTTGTCTCTTGAGATCATCTCAGATATTGTACGTGACGTCACGCCTATCATAGCAGAGATTAGTCGGAGTTAAAATGGTGCATCCAAACCACAGTTGGGTACTTTTTGTTGGCCTACATTTAGAAACACGACAACATTCAATAACTTTTAGCGACAATCTATGGAGTTACCTCGAGTTTTTTGCTTCTAAAATGTTGTGCTCTACATTCTGATATTTAACTCCACAAAAAGTAACTGCGGTGTGGATGCCCCATAAATTAGTAAAGTATACCAACATTTACTAAGGGGTGTTATTATAAAAGTTAAATCGCGTTTGACATAAGTACTGCATTCTAAACCTTATCAAACATAGTTTTAGAAAAGTACTTTTAAAGACTAAAGACTACTTATCTTGGCTATCATCTTGTACTACAAAACCGCAGAAAAGCCAACCCAACAAAGCAAGTACTACACATTTAAATCACGACTTATGCGTGAGAACAAGAACTCCAAGTGGCTTAGACTCATTCATTACTGTTAACTAATTGTTTAATTGGCGCCTAATCACGATTAGTAACACGGGCCGTGATAGCTTTGTTCACAAAAAACGGGCCGACTAGCGTTAAGAAACATGCCTTTATACCCGTGGTTAATGGCCCTTACGGCCAAATATTTGTTTTTGTAGTAGTCCTTTATCGTTATGGAGCTTATAGAGGCAAACAATCATACAGCCTTTCTCAGTCGACTGCTGGCATTAATCCTCTCCTAAGTTGCTTCACAGTATCACTGTGAGCTAATAGGACGATTTGGTCTTCTGGAGGTACTACGATGGCCAGACGGGTTGGTTTGAAAAGTTTTCAGTCTCTTAGCAAAAATGCTTTAAATTTTTCATATATTTTTAGTCGCCTTTAGAGAGCCGTGGCACATCCACGGAATGAAAATGGGTTAGGGGCTCTTTGTATTTATAATCCATCCTCCACACAAATAGTATGTGAGATCAAATACTACTTATGGCTTTGGTACTCCACTGTCGCGGAACGAAAGCAAATATTTAAGCAAAACTGCTATAGTACGAACATGACCTAAGATAATGACATGAGACTGCCCTCTTGCAATACCCAGAGCAAATTCGATTATAATTCTTTCTCTTTCTCACTAAACGGTTCGTATTGCGGAGGCTGCTAAGAGCCTCAAGGGTTTTTTACTGTTATCGTTTGATAGACGAGTTAGCGGCCCGTCTAAAGGCAACCTTGAGTCGCAGACATTAATTAATTATTTTAGATGTACCTATAGAAGCGAAATGGTTTTGTTCTCTCTATGGCTCAAGTAGTTCCTAGTAATTTTAAGTCTTGAGAAAAAGTGTGCTGATAAACTGACAACCGGTCAGCAAACTTTTGAGATAACAACTTTTTTTGTCAGTTTGAAGGTTCATAATTTTGTTATCTAGTATCTAGACTGTTACGCCGAGTTGTTATGTCGGCGTTTTCGCTTTATAGAAATATTAATAAGCATTTGTTTAATTGATCATCTAAAAGTCCTCTGCTAAAATCTTGAAATATAAACTGCTGCAAATGAATTCGATAAAAACTAAATTCTTCGTTTGTTTTTTGTTGCTTATTTCATGGTAAGTAAAAAAAATCTATAACTGTAAATTGTATTATTAAAATATTGTAACTAGTGTTGCAATTTGGCTTGTTGAGAACATTGTAATATCCAATTAACTTACACAGGAGTAAAAAATATCAGTGTTATAATAATGTTTTGTTGCTGGGCGTTAAAGATTGTTTAATTTAAAACCAAGGCCATAAAAACACTAGCAGTGCATCGTTTTTTTCGTTTTTAGGTTTTGTTTAGTTACTTACTTTACTATCTAGATTAGCAGTATCTTTCTTTCTCATATTCTGTATATTACAGAGCTAGTCAAATGCAAAAAGATGATTCAAATCTGAATTAGTCTTTATATAGTTACTAAGATTTGCTCCTTCCTACGGACATATTGTTCAGCTTTATTTTATAAGTAAACTAGAGGATGCCCGCGGTTACACGTTATTTAAGGTTACTGCTCTGCTCCCGTCGCTCATAGCGTGATGTTATAACCTATAGCCTTCCTCGATAAATGGGCTATCTAACACTGAAAGAATCTTTCAAATCGGACCAGTTGAGATTAGCGCGTTCAACCAAACAAACAAACAAACTTTTCAGCTTTATATATTAGTACTAGCAGACCGGCGAACTTCATACCGCCATTTTTTTAATATTCGCATTGTTTTGTGAATCTAAACCATTCTCAAATCCCCTTGAACACACACAAAAAATTTCATCAAAATCGATCCAGTCGTTTAGGAGGAGTTCAGTGACATACACACGTACACAAGAAATATAAAGATAAGATATTATATTAATTTATTGATAAGCATACCTATTTACGCATTAATAGTCGTATCAAATTATAATACTATGGCCAAAGTAGAAATAATTATAGTAGACGACTGCTGCCATTGACCTAAAACATAGCGCTTATTGTAAGTTTGCGTAGGTGTAACAGATAGATCAACGAATAATACTTCAATTTATACAATGGAGTCAGTGTCGGGCTATTTTGATCAATATCTTGATATTATTTTGAGCGAATTACGAAGAACACCTAGTTAGAGTGTTATCGATATTATTTTCGTTTGAGTTCATAAAGTATTTGGGTGTGTAAACTAATCACTAGTTTTAGCAAGTTTTATAATAGTAGTAAGTATTATAGAGTTCCTCGACATTTTCAATGGCCATATCATGTTTTGCTATTTATTGTGATAAGTTTAACAGTCCTATCGACGACAAGATTATATCGTATGCATATCTTACTGACTGATTTAATATTCCAATTTCTGGTTACTTACCACCTTCAATGGTAATGGGAAGTAATTACAAGCAAGTAAATACGAGAAACTATTCAATATACAACAAAATAGGGACCATTAATGATTACAAATTCAATAAAAGAGTAGATTAATATTCCAGCGATGTCTGCCGACCGTTTTTACACAACAAAGACAATTGTCATGGTGCGGTTTCGCATAAAAATTAACCAATCAATGGGTGCATGCATGCATGGTGAATTATTATGAAACGCACGGTGAATGTTGATGGAAGTGCAAGTGTTGAAGTTCGGAGAACATGCTGATCATGTTTTTAACGGACAATAGGTTGTGCCCGGCTCCGCCTCCATGAGGTTTCAGTGACAAAAGTACTTATAAGCTGTATTGTTACAAAATTTCATCAGTACCCTTTGCGAGAACGTTATGGTGCAAAAGATAGCCTATGTGCTGTTCTGATATAGTAAACTATATTACTTAATTAGTTTTTAACTATATTACTTACTTAATTGAATTGCTATATCGCTTGTCTCGTGCCTCGGAGAGCACGTCAAGCCGTCGATCCCGGCCGTCATGAAGATCTTTAACAGTCGTTATAGGGCATCAGTACCTCTAAAAATAAACTGACACTAGTCTAAACCATGAAATATCGCTATCCCTTCGGGTTGCGGTGATCAGATAGACAGTCGCTCAAAAATAAAAAATAAAAACGTAAAATATACCACGTACCGTCTTTTCGAGTATCCGATATTTTAGGATCCCAGAGTCACGGGTGTAAGCTATATTAGTCTCCATATGTCATCTAAATAAGTTGTATATCGTGTAGTTTTTAATGAGATTGAAGTAAATATCCATCCACAAACTTCCCCGTTTGTGATAATGGTAGTGAACAGGATAGTGGGCGTGCGTCTTTAGATAAAGGACGTGTACAGACGTTAGTATTCAAAGACGTGTCGTAAACAAGTGTCTATTAATGAATCATGAAGCGTGCCTATGTAACACAAATCCGAAAGGTCAAGGACAAATTTAAGGAATTCCTCTTGAAATATATTTTAAGTAAGTAGGTACCTAGTTTATTCTGTCTAAGTAAAATGTATTTTACGTATTTCACTTACTTAGCTGCTTTAATTTTGAAAGACCTTGTTGTCAAAGGCCCTGTAGTCAAAGGAGAATGAAATAAAAAGAATACTGATTGTAATTTAAATGAAATTTTCATCAACTTCATGGATAGCGAAGTGGTTTAAACTATCACTATGCTGTAGGTTCGATCGATAGATAATAATAAACAGTCTTGTTTATATTTCTATGGTTCGATCCCTATTCGAAACTACAATTTGTGTGACGAAACATAAATTGTTTTTTTGGGTCTTGTACTTTGTATCCGTTAATGTAATGTTTGTGAAGGCTTCCGCTATACGATTTATTTCTAGTGCGGAAAAAGAAACAGCTTATTATTTTATTTTTAGCGACGGAAAGCTCGACATCTCGCCCTATATCAACCCGTCTGGCCAGCGTCGTATAGTACACCAAATTCTCCAATCGACTAACAATTCTATTACACAAATTTCGACAGGCATGTCTCCAGCGATAGACTTCGAAAAGCTGTATCATGTATATAATTATTGCATTTTTTTTTTATTACTTATATCCGTTAATTACAAGTTACTTTTTAATATGCAAATATTTTTAGCACAGCCTGTAAGAGCCAATAAACAAGATGTCTTGGCAGACATCTAACATTGGCATGTTAAATAAATTGAAGGAAGTGATTACTATGCTTGCCGTCAAGGCCATTACGGACTCACATTGTCGATTGTTGATACTAAGTTATGAATTGAGTTGTTTCGCGACTGCGAATGAACTCATTAGCTTGAATAAGTGCTTGGGGTATGTTCAGGAATGTCGTGGTAACAGGATATCTGAAATGCTCGCATGCATGATGCATACTTGCATGCATATGTTTTTGTTTCCAGGTTTCCCAAACCTTCAAGTCAAGTTTTACATGGTTGAATAATAAAGCGTGTACTTAACATTTCTGTTATTGGAATATTTATATTATAAGCTTTATATGTGGTGGCTTGTAGCGTAATGAATGTAGGGTATTTACGACTGCAGGTGTTTTGTGAGAACTCACCTAGATCTATAAAGAAGTTTATGAAAAGTACCATGATCACGGATGCATCTGTTAATGAATTAAAGGAACAATAAAGTAAAATGTTGCAAATTTTTGTATATAGAGCTTCTTATCGGCCACCTTTTCGAAAATCAAAAAGCACTAGGTACCCAAGCTTCACTTCCTTCCAATACTTTGCTTTATTGAGAAATAAAGATCTTAATAAATCGAAAACGATTTTCGAATCTATACTTACTTACCGTCTATTCGGAGTCTCTTTAAGATTTAAACTACATCGAGTTGGTTATCCAATCAAGGTTATACGAAGTTGCGTGTAAAAGAATCGAAAGATACATGGTCCTGGTAAAAGTGTATCTTATTACCTGAGCCATTGTTTGTCGAGGCGACGATTGACAAATGTTTATCGGTCGTATCTCTTAGCTCTAGTATTCTCCTGCGAATACCGCTGCTTAGGCAATTTTCATTTAGATAGATGAGCAGTAGGGAACTACCACCCCCTAACTGAAAATCGACGCAAAATATCAGTACTTATACTGTTGCGGTTCGTTCGGTGATTACAAGTGCCGCAGGCTTCTCCCTCATGCCAATCCTTCTCCTATTCCTTTACATACATACATATCGTCACGCCTTTTATCCCCGAAGGGGGAGGCAGAGGTGTATTTGTACACCCACTTTTCGCCAGATATACTTTAGTCCCACGTAATAAGTGGCGAGCCTATTGCCGTACCGGGCACATTTCCAGACTCCGTGCTGCTACTGAGAATTTCGTGACAGAAAAACCCAATAACACTGCCCGACCCAGGAATCGAACCCGGGACCTCCCGATCCCACAGGGAAGGGATAACACGATGCAAATACCATCTTTGCGTAGAGACGGAAAACTCGACATCAAACCCTATACGACTGCCTCGTTGGTCTCGCGGCATAAATGTGCCTATTCCTTTTACCAACCAAAAGTGCGGCGACGCAATTGTAACTCCTCTGGTGTTGGTTGTGTACCATCAGGCGATCTGTCTGCTCTTTTTTATTACATAAAAAAGCATGTTAACGTAGGCTACTTCTACTATTAGTAGCTCTCTACAGAATTCACTGCGTTGGCTTACGTTGCTCAAACACAAAGTTATTGCTATGAGAGAGAAAGCTCGTCATATTAATTATGAAGTATAAACGACAAGCAACTCTTTACACCAAAATCTAATGTTTAGAAACCCTTTCGGAAACATTTTAATTCATATTATACGGTTGAAAATAAACTTTTCCAATGCCGTACCCTTGATCTTATTTGATTTGATCTTCTTTTCATAGCAAAGGTCGTGCTTGCCTTTATTATTTTCGTCAAAAGGAAGGGCCTTTTGACAAATTTTATGTCGAGTGCGTAGATCGAAATAGAGTGTGTAGGGCACTTAAAATCATTTGGCTGTAGTAGTTGGTAGGAACTAGATTTATTTTGGTCTGTAAAACTTAATTTAAGCCGTATGCCTAGCTGATAGTAAAAATATTAACTATGATATAAACAACTTGCTACAAATAGCCTGAACGGATATGGATATGTGGGTATTGTTGGCATATTTACATAATCTCGAGTATAGGCTATCGGTAATAATTGGAAGAAAATATCGAAATGTAAGTATCTCATTTTTAAATTCTGTTCATAAATAAGTACAATATTTACTTTACAGTTAGCAAAAAGAAGCGAAACAAATATTCGTTTCATATTTTTTATCATTTTATTATTGAACAATACCTGTGATGTTGAATTTGATTTTATTATGCTGTATTCTCAGAAAAAGCCAACGAGTTTTCTGAAAACATTTACAAGAGAGCCTCTTTCCGGAAATTCCTGTGGAAACTTAAATGATAAAATATTTACAATATCAACATAAACAGAAATATTAAATAAGAAATGATATTCTACCAATAAATTCACCGATTTCAATTTTTTATTTACTTTGAATGCAAAGATAAATAATTTGTATACATTTTAGAGTATGATGCCGAAAACTTCGAATAAAAAGGTGTCGAAAAAGCCTATAATGAGAGGCAGAAACATTTACTGCCATCGTTCATGGTTTTATTGCCCACTCATTGCGCTCTCATTCCGCGATGGTTCAAATAAAACAGAAATACCCTCAATTATTAGCAAAATAAATTTTATAAGCGCTCAAGCGTCATTTCTTCTTCGACGTTGTTCAATGATACCTGTTTTATTTTTCATTTTTCTTTTTGTTTGCATGCGTTGTTTACCCATTCTGAGTGGTATTTGAATATGTTTACATTATTTACAATATTTGCCATAAATCGGCGGTAAAGTCAGTCGTGTTTGGTTTAGCTAAGGGACTTCGGCTATGCAAATGTTTCGGAGTGTGTCCCTTTAACTTGGAATGTATTATGTGGTTATGCGTTCACTGAAGTTGGATTTCTTGCATGTAATACGAGATATAAGCTAAGAGTAATGTTTTGTCTAGTTTTAATAATAGGTACTTAGTCTAATATGATGAAAAATCTGTTAGCATGTTGTTTGATCATTTATCAAATAGAGCTAGAGCAGTCGTCCAAATGTTGATGTACCTATAAAGACACTAAAAACCTGAAATTCTTATTAGTGTCGACCACTGACGACAATCAAAGCAAACCACGCGAAATCTAGACTTATAATAACAATGCAAAACTTTAAACGTAATTTAAACGCAAACATTTACGTAAACGTTTCGCGTACAAGGAACTAATAAAAGTACTTAAGCTTCAACATATACTCAGCAAACATATTCGGCTTCTATTTCTATCCGGAAAATGCTGGGTTCGCTCTAGATCATTTCAAGGTTGGCCTCGAAAAACTAATTCTATGTTATCTGGAAATATTGGACTATGATCGGAATGTTAATGTATTGTTGCGAAAGGGCAAATGTAATCAAAGATCATGTTGCTTATTTCAGGCTACCTATCTGATGTATATGTGTAATGGCACAGGAAATTATTTAAGTTCTGCTCGTTGTATGTAAGTGCTTACGTGTCTAGGTTAAAAAGTGGCTGAATATTTGTTTTGATGAATTATTTATTACGACTGATGGTGTAGTGGCTTATTTAAGTGGCTGCCTCGCTGTTTAGTGCTGTGCTTAGTGCTGTGGGTTCTGTTCCCACAAGGGACGACTCTTTGTGAGATCAACGAATAATTGTTTCAAGTTTGGATGGTCTTTGTGATCGTTGAATTACTTACCACACCGCCATAAAGTCATTGCATTAAATTTTGTTACATGTTTTAGCATAGAGGCTGCTCCGTTGACCCAGTCTCTTAAATATGAACATGTGTGCATCTGTCGACGTCTGGAATTAATAGACAAGTTTTACGGCAAGCTATGCACGTGTTCACCGGCGTAAAATTCCATCAACACCTAACCGCTCTGCCATACTTTCCTCCTTGTACATCCTAGGCCTTATATATAATATATACATGTTATATGCACTCGCTCATATGGAGCGAGTGCATATAACATGTATATATTATATTCAAACAATGGCGCGGTGAACATTTCAAGTGGAATTTATAATTATAACTATTACAACTCTCCACAGATAATAAAACATTCGTAGCTGTACAATTATACTATCATTTGCGACGACAATCCCGACCATTACGAGCGTCATCAGTATTGTCATTTCCTGATATTGTAAATACAAAACGACATTATTTCACGCATGATTACGCAATAATACGTTTATGAACTTACTGTCGTACACTGTGAGCAAGAACAAAGATATTGATATCTTGGCCGGTTTGGGCAGACACGTCAAAGTAGATACATTGCGTATTGGTATAGATTTAGTGCCATGAGCGTATTGCCGTGTGGTTGACGGCATAGAATACAAGTGTCACCACCCCCTATCTTCCCGTGGGTGTCGTAAGAGGCGACTAAGGGATAACACGATGCAAATACCATCTTTGCGTAGAGACGGAAAACTCGACATCAAACCCTATACGACTGCCTCGTTGGTCTCGCGGCATAAATGTGCGCGTGGGATCGGGAGGTCCCGGGTTCGATTCCTGGGTCGGCCAGTGTTATTGGGTTTTTCTGACACGAAATTCTCAGTAGCAGCACGGAGTCTGGAAATGTGCCCGGTACGGCAATAGGCTCGCCCCTTATTACGTGGGACTAAAGTATATCTGGCGAAAAGTAGGTGTAGAAATACACCTCTGCCTACCCCTTCGGGGATAAAAGGCGTGACGTTATGGAGCGTAGAGTTATATCTACTTTACGATTGTGTCCATAAGTAAGAATTATAAGAAAAAATACCTTTACACAAGCTTTTGCTCGCCAAACATACTGATATAAAAAGTATCCATATTTGTGTCCCTAACTGATTTTAACTGCCCGTGATAAATTCTACCTCTCTAAGTTTAATTTTGGTTCTATAATGTACCTACTTAATTTCGTACATTTTCATGTTAGACTTAAAGGAAGTAACATGTTTTAAGCCGTATTTGTGTAAAAACGGCAAGTAACAAAATTCTTATTCATGCAGCTTGTGGAGTGCTAATATTTGGCATTGCAAAAACTTCTAGATCGTAAAATAGGTCAAAATGCTGTTACAATTTCTTGTTACGAGTATGACCATAAGAAAAACACTGTTGGTACAGTTTAGATATTAATGCATTACTTATGTCTAAGGGGTAAGGCGAGGTGTAATATTGCCGTTACCGGGCACATTGCCAGACTCCGTCCTGCTACCGAGAATTCGGCAAAACTCAGGAATCGAATCCGGGACCTCCCGGTCTGTAGACGCCTACGCTATTCACTGGACCACGGAGGCAGTCGTATTCATAAAATACGTTATAATTGCCTTTATACCCGCGCGACAGTTCGATAGACTTACTTCCCACATGGTGCTTAGCTATGCAAGCTCATAACTTCTTGTATTAAGATTCCAGGCAAGGTAATAAGAACTGACCGCCAAGTATACACAAGCAGGCTTATAATTTACGCTTTTAATTTACGCTGACCTTAAAGCATTAGAAGACTTGTTGGAAGCAACACGTAGAGGTTATCTTAACAGCGAAGCACTTCATGGTCATAAATAGGGCATTTTCTAAACAACTCCCGCGATAAAAATGTATCCAGTGTCTTTACAAACATTCTCTTCTGCTCGTTTGAATATTATATTTTATCTACAAATACAAAGTATACTCAGACTTGAAACAACAATTACGAAATCACAAAAGTGTTGTCTCGTGTGGGAATCGACACAACAAAGCTTGGCACAATTCTAAACGACGAGGCGACCACTTAACTTGGCCACTAGGCTATCTGTGCAGTAATTGCTTTTCATCATCGGCACGCTCCTCTTCTCACTATGAGAGGGGTAAGGCCATAGTCCACCACGCTGTCCGAGTGCGGGTTGGCAGACTCCACATGTCTTCCGAGAATATTATAGAGAACTCTCAGACATGCAGGTTTCCTCACGATGTTTTCCTAGCAAATGATAATTAATAATTTAATACGCTCGTAACTTTGAAAAGTAATTGGTGCGCGTCGTGGATTTGAACCCGAGACCCTCTGCGTAGCATTCCGTCGGTCTCTTCACTGAGCTATCGCTGCTTAATAATTACTTTCACAAGTCATTAATACCGCTAGTCGAATCCAAATCAGTGCCAACACTAACGCCAGCAGAACTTCACAAACAAAACCACAGTTTACCAAATCAGTGTCCAAACAAGCAAACAGACACAAGACCTAAAGAGTGTTTCTAATGACACAAGCGACGCAAACAGTACTTAATGGCTGGCCATGCAAATGTTGACGCGCAAACACGGCCTGAATGCACTACAGAGTCTTACATTGCTTTATTTAGTCTCGGTGGCGGCTACTTTGTAACAGCAAATATGAGTTTGATATGTTTGGATGACGGCAGTCTTTTTGCACACCCTGTGTTTACGTTTCTTGTGGAGCGTACGTTATGCAAAAGACAGTTTCAGTTTAATTATTGCGATGCGTTGGCTTTTCTTTTTGTTACTTGTGAGTTTTTGCGTGTTTATGTTGGTTTTGATGTGATCGTTGAGATGAGTAGATTGCTATTTATCTGAATTATATTGTCGTTATTTGTGTCTTCCCGCATTGGCTGTTGCTGTAGCAGGATTAATATTATCTAATTCTTCTAATATCCTTCTGATTAAATTTCTTGCGGTCCTAAGATAATTTAACTTGATGGAATACTCAACTCTGTGACTTCTTTGGTTACTACTACCGATCCTGGCTACTTGTGTGATTCAACAGGGGGCATATAAGGAAGGTACTAGCCCGAACAATGCTTTAGTTCGCCTAATTCAGTTTGACGAGTAATCTGCCCAGTTGGTCAAGAATATAGCTAGATAAGATAAGGTTTGATACTTAATCTTCTAATACGAATCTTAGTCTAGATTTAACATACCATTTTGAGATAAAGTAAACAAAATAACACCAACATCTTCTTGATTACAAAGGGGTGTACTATAACCAGCTTTTAACAACTATATTAAAATTTCATTATTTTAAGTAATTTAAAACCAACAACTATAACGGCAACTTTAGTAAAATCACTCATTATCCAACTTCTAAGTTCACAAGTATACTTTAAATGATTAATGATTTAGTATCTACTTAAGTAAAGTAACATAATTTGAGATCTAAGTTAAAACTCTAGAACTATTACATCATGTTTTTAGTTTGTTATATGCCAGCAAAATTAATTATAATAAGTGAGACCAAAAAAGATTAACAAGGCCTATGGGACTTACAATTTTAACCGTATTTAAAATGATCAAACCAATTTTAGCTTTAGCACATTGTGTGTGCAAAGTTGACTGATGGTCGATCTATACCTCACCAGGGCGTTCCTGGAACTAACTATAATAATGTACTTTTATCAGTTATACAAACTCGGTAATATTTCAATGAAATCAATATTTCTCACACTACCCTCACACCTAAAAGTAGTTAGACACAAAAATGTTTACCTACCCACAATGTGAAAAATAAACGACATTATAATTTAACGTCTGTATGTGGCAACGTCATGAAAAATCCAATACAGTGGTGGATCGTGACCGGACAATGTAATAGTCCAGAATAACTCAAAGTTATTCTTGTGTCGCCCTGGAGCTTTGCCTCAAACGAGGATGTGGCCAAGAAAAATTGACGAGCGAGAAATTAACCCGGCGTCGTGGGGGTACAAATTCGTTACATGGACGTCGGGGATGGGTCATAATTACCCTTTTTTTTAATCCAGTATCCTGCAATATTTCGAAAAAAACCTTTTTTTTTCTAATAACTCTATTGAACCTTGTGTAATTAAATAAAATATCACTTTATTTCAAAAAGATATTTATTAGTTAGTTTACTTAATCATAAAATATATCACTTTAAAAAGTTAGCAAAAATAGCCTTCTCTAGATTAATCACAATAAACACTTATTTTTAATATTTTTTAAATTTATATGGCACTTATAGAAACTTACTTAACAAAAGAATCTTTGAAATAAACATAACAAAAATTAATTGGAACCATCCACATGAACACATTCGGCGCATAAAGTTATGAAATTTTCGGGGCAAATATGTTTTCCGCAACAATGGCACGTATGGTTAGTCTTTCATTCTTTTTTGATGGGACACAGCTGGCACCTTCTACGTACATTTAGTCTCTTTGGTGGAGGTTTTACTGGCGATGAGTGTTCCATGTTTATTCAAACTTGCAACAAAATAAGTACCTACAAATAAAACAAAAACGACTATAATTTATATTCTATAAAAATAATAATATCCTACTAATATTATAAATGTGAAAGTTTGTGAAGATGTATGTATGGATGTTTGTTACTCTTTCACGCAAAAACTACTGAACGGATTTGGATGAAACTTTACAGTAATATAGTTTATACATCAGAATAACACATAGGCTACAATTTATAAAGGTTTTGTATAATGTTGCCATAGTAATAAGGAAAAGTATCAACTAAGTCGGCAAAAATCCTGTATTATCTTTATTTGTTTGCTTGAGTCAAATTTTGTAATTGGAATTTTACCCCCTTCCTGATGACAGATTGATCTGGTAGGTATTTGGTATACACTCATATTGTCATCAAGATTAAAAGATAATCTTTAAATGATTGTAAATTCAAGATGGCCGCCGATACAAAATGGCGGATCACATATTACTTCACAACAACCTCAATATTGGTATCAAATGAAAGGGTTCGATTGGTAGAATGGAGCTCACTATGAAAAATCCAAGATGGCCGCCGCCACAAAATGGCGGATTACTTATTTTCCACAAATACCTCAATATGGGTATCAAATGAAAGGACTTGATTAGTAGAATAGGGCTCACTATGAAAAATCCAAGATGGCTGACGCTACAAAATGGCGGAATACATATTTTCCACAAATACCTTAATATGGGTATCAAATGAAAGGGCTTGATTGGTAGAATAGAGCTTACTATGAAAAATCCAAGATGGCCGCCGCCACAAAATGGCAGATTACCTATTTTCCACAAATACTTCAATATGGGGTATCGAATGACAGTGCTTGATTGGTAGACAAGGGCTCACTATGAAAATAGAATGAGAAGTATCAACTAACAACAAAACTAAAAACTTAAAAATAAAATTAACTAAAAAAAGAAAAGGTTTTGGGCGTAGCGTATCCAGAGTAAACATTATGATAGAAATTTTACTTGCCCAAGGATTTTATATCTGTCTGATCAATACCCCAGATTGATGAGAAGATTGGTGCGATCTGGTAGCTAGGACTTACCGAATTACTTTTTGGCTTTTAGTACATAACCTAACTACATCATTTTTATTGTAATAAAACATTAAAAAAGATATAGGTATATAATTATGTTTTTTACAATGCTCATTCTAGAGTAGTTATCAAATTGTTTTCAAAATTAATAGATTTATTGCCAGATCAGTATTTAATGTAGATGAACTATTTTACTAAAACTAACTAACTAAAATTTCATGCTGGCGAAGCCGCAGGCGAAAGCTAGTATTATATAAATGTAAAACGATAGATTTTGTCACGAAAATACAAAGGGAATAGATATAAGCAACTAAACATGTTGAAAATATATAAAATATTATTAAAAACAAAAAAGGACGACATAATAATAAGCGGACATATGGCTAAAATAGTTACGTTGACTACAGGGATGGGTCATATTTACCTTTTTCAACTTGCAGCACGTCCAACTCACAGTATATCCGTCGTCCGACTAAGTTCAAGTTAACAACGTGACGAACCAGTCAACACCTCCAGCTACTGAGAAGAGCGACAATGTTACGCGCTTTTTGTTAAAATTACAAGCAATTTTTAAAACGCCGGGTCATTATTACCCATCCCCCACGACGCCGGGTTAAGTGTGTTTGCTGGAAGACGCAACTTAGTCATTCTATAATATACATGGTGGGTTAGCTTGAGGATATTTCGGAAATTGTTGTTTAAAAATGGTTTAGTTACGGTCTTGAACTAGGGATATGCTATTATTTATGGCAGAGAAGTTATTATATCTTGATGATTCAATTCCCTATCGCAGGAGATAACTAGATACTTACGTGATTCTTATATAATTTCATTTCGCATCTCTGTTCAGTGGTTGATCTGATTGATCTGTGGTTTAAATTCTCCAGATCAAGTCATTATTTTGTATTCAATCAAATTTTGGTGGAATCGAGTCTCTGATAATATTAGGGACCCAATTTCACAAGGATTTAGATACACGTCAAATAACGAGCTTTGTTAAAAAAAAAGTATTACAAAACTAGCAGCTCATTGTCTTGAAAAGTGTTCTTCAAACTAAAAAATTAACGATTGTTAGCTGTGGTGTGTCGAAGTACCATGAGTGCTCCCCAATTTCGTAGAATTACCTAAGATAGAACCGGCGAAATGTCATTCACCATAGTCGTAAAACGCATCTCTGCCATCACCTCCTGGAAGATACAGCTGTCAGTTTGTGTAGTATATTCTCAAACGTGAAATCTAAATGAGTTTTATTACCACACAATACTTACATTAGCACACTGACTTATATTTAGACGAAATGAGCTACGCATTAAGTCAGAACATTCAGACCCATTAGAAATAATCCTAGGCTCTCAACTTAAATATTAATGTACCTAGGAGTCGCTTCAACCATAAGAGGCTGTGAGGCATCATTACATGAAATTTAAACCGACTCAAACGGGAGTTCAAGGCCTTAAACATGCGCATATCTTAGTGATATTAAGTAAAAGCTGTGTCAATATACTACTTATTATGGTAATCGATTTGAAACTTTATACCCACGGTATAGTGTGACCGAAAACGTGTTCAAAGACCCGCGATACATTAGTTATTGAATATCACGTCTAATGTAAACATGAATACTTGAGATATTTTTAGAAGTAGAGAAAAGTTATGGCGCTCTCTCTGTCTTGCCAGACAGAGTACTTAGAAACTGTAATATATTTTTCACTTGCGCGTCCCAAGATGTGAAGACGAGACTAACATATATTAAAAGACGATGAGAAATTTGCTACTCACAGATTCTAATAAATTGAGTAAAGTCGTAGTATGCAACCTATCTCAGAATTCGGCAGACACATAACATTCCCCATATCCTTCTTATCTCGTTGCAAAAGTAGATCGTTAACTTTATTAAGCGAAAGAGCATTCTAAACTTTTAATTGAGCATTATTCATGATGTTTTTGCCAAGTTACTTAATTACTCATGCTTTCTCCGGTGAATATATTAAAATCTTCAAAGTCAGACGTTTTGAGCTGTAAATACTGAATAATTTATTGCCGCAAATTCTGTATCCATATATCTAAAATTTTCATAATCTCCTATCCCCAATGTTCGGTGTAAGTGTGCAATAAATATTGTATGCAATGGGGCTACAACATGTTATTTGCTAACTCACAATCCCCTGCTACTGTGCAGGGGCTGTTTCTATTCATAATATGGCCAGAAATTGCTTACAAATCATTCATACTAAAACAAACTTTATCGCCCTGCACTTTGAGCAGCAATTCGTGCTTGCTATTTCTTAAGTTTTACCGTCCTAGATTTATGCTGCTTATTACATTTTACACGCGTGAAATGAACATGTATCAAATGAAAAATGCAATTTGCAACTTTGTTTTTGTCGACACAGGAACTATTTGCGAACAGACTTACAAATGAAAAGAGGCCCTTTGTTAGAGCCTTGTCGAACCCTTTTGTCGACGGGGCCGTAAATTATCTATTTAGCTTCAGATTAGGCGATAAATTACTGTTTATTCATCGAATCGTAAAAAACATGTCAACACTGTCTACGTTATTAAATACCATAAGTCTGCAGCCGTTTAAAACGACACATTAATCATATACAATATGTGAAATTTCAATCAGATTGCTGATGCCAAACGCAAGGGGAATCTAGTTGTAGTTCTAACAACTTCAACAACATTGTCGAACTGAAATACCGATGTTATCCATAAAGTTATTAGAACACGGAGCCCTTTATCTAAGCCATCGGATGTACTGAGTGCCGTTCTGAGTACTTACCTAATCTGTGCGGCTGCTATCTCGGGTCATAGGCCAGTAGATACCGTAAGCCGCACGTCGGAAGCCTCCATCCAATACTAACACGTACACCTATAAAACTAAAGAAAATTTTCCAATGACGCGATCGTTTGAGAATGAGAGTTTGTAACGAACCGCATTTCGTCGAGTAGTACATTTTAAAGAACTCTCTCTATACCGGTTCGACCTATTTCCGATTGTGATTGATGATTCCAACCCCTCATTTTATCGGGATCGTGCGATTACTCTGAATCTTATGATGTATTGAATATAGTTCAGAATATTGTAAAGTTTATTTTCGTATTCAACTTTGCGGTTTATGAAACGCTGCAGCTGCGGTATTCATGGCGTGATGTTTTCGGATGGAAATTAAATGTAGCATTGCATATTAAGACAAGAACTAGAGAATCCTTGAGAGATAAGTAAATTGTGACCTAGTTAGCTCACATGCTGGAGTTTGCCTCTAAAATTGTAGAGTTCTTGGCCTGAATAGCAAGTCAAGTAGGTATGTTCCCGAGCACATCTTATCTGCATCTTAAACTATTATGCTGCTTATACTCTTTAATGCTAGGAATAAATTACCGTTACTCACGTAGCGTTTGTTTACCGGAAACATCGTTTAAAACATGACTGCTAGAAGTCGTGTTTCATTGAACTTAAAACATAATAATGTCAAAACGATACTCGCAAAAGCATTACTATTGCTTCCGTAGTTACGTCTAGTATTTCCTTACATTTTTTTCGGCTGTCACATCCGTTTCTCCGGACAATTAGCTTGTTCCTTTGCCCGACCTTCGTGCCATCTTTGCATAATATCCTCAAGAACACGACTTAATTTCTTTAAGGACAAATATTGCTTTTTCTCTTCGGTAAGAAATTAAAAGCACGTCTATTTTGTTGCTCTAAAAATCTGAACGCGAAACTGGAACACTTTACCGAGTTTAAAATGCTTCTTAGACTGTGGAAATTAAAAATGAATTTACTCTGAAACTCGTCTAAAAGCACAATGGACAGAGATAAAAGGAGGGAACTTTGTAACCCGGCTGTTCATTATACGAGCCATTAAGTCCATTTTCAGTCAGCTAAGACGAGGAGTTAATCTTCATGATACAAGTATGTTTTTGATTTTTTAAGCTCACCGTTTGACATATCCGTCTTGCATCGTTGAATAATGGCTTCGGTCCATTAAAATATCTACTTCGGACGCCCCTAAGCTTCTAAATATATCTTACATAACTGTGTCCCGTGACAGCTAAATGTTTATTTGTGGGAATTTTTTGTCGGGGAATGACATTTTTTGTGTGTAAAGCGTTATGATGCGGGGTTTTACATGTTTGACTTGAGTCGAGTTGTGAGCTCTCGTAATAGGTTTATTTTCTTAGTTTTTACATCGTGTTTACTGTTTTTTAGACTTTGTGTAGACGTGAATGACTCAGTTACGGTCTTTAATGTATTTTAAGGAGTTTATTTGTTTACTTGAAAGGTAATATTTTAAGGTTTATAGCGGTGACATACCTTTGGTTTATTAACTGGAGTTGGGACAAGTAAAAGGGCGTCTAATAAAAAGATGCGTCGATAACACGCCAAGCATAATACGATTAGTGTAGCATAATGTCCCTTATAGAGTTAATTTTATCTGATGTCTGTCAACTGTGGGGAACATATACATTTATTGTGCACAAGTGTATGTGCGAACACAAAAACAGTGTCCTTTCCCTACATCTTATAGTCCGGAAGCAAACCCAACGGCTGAACATACTTTTTGAAGCTGGGGTGTGTGACACAGGCACAAGCAGCAAGTATTCAATGTAAAACCATGTGTATGTAGTATTCATTGTAAAACCATGTGCCGTGTATCAAAACAATAACGAAAGAAACGACAAAGTAGGAATAGAAGACTCAAGTTATTGATGACTCAACAACAAAGTTCATAGTAGCTTCGTTTTCAATATGCATTTTGGTACGAGTATATACCTATGTATTTATTATGCAAATGCCCGTCACATTTTGCACGCCAGACATAATGATTTTAGACCCCCTCGCAGAATTAATGGCAGACAGTATTGACCGCAGAAATATGCAAAACTACCCTTTGTTCTAAAGCTCATCTGGTCTGAACATCGCACATCAATGTGTGAATATTTTATTACAAACTATTAAGGCACCGTATCCACTGACAGTCGGGCGGTCGCGGTTTTCAAATGTTAGGACAGCGTTGACGTGGCGTGCACGCAGCGACGTGCTTGGAATGCAGCGGCCGTAAAATGCAGAATATGGCAGATATTTTGAAAATAATTGACAAGTATTGTTCAATTCAGTAGCCCAGGTATTCCATAAAATCTGCATACATGTCTCATACATTTAATCATAAAGAAAAATGCAAAGAAAAAACTTTATGCGTATTTTTAACCAGTGGAAGAAATAAGTACTTTTGGCACTTTTATTCATAAGAGGAAACGCACTAGTGCAAATACTATATATTATTACATTGATATTCTGAGACTAGTTTCCTGATCTAGTCAGCTCAGTCGAGCTCAAACTACAGAGTATGCGTTTAGCGCGTTTTTATGGAGCGTTTACACTTACCGAACGCTAGTACCTATGATCGGCGTCTTAACCCACAGTTCATATGCCAGTAAAACAAAGAGTTCCAAGAACCGATACGGGCAAGCATTAGTCATAAGTTTTATTGATATTTGGAATTCCTTACTCGGTATTTTTATCTCTGGAGACATTATCTGTTGTTTACTTAAAGAATTTATACCTTTCTGTATTGAAAGAATATATTGTCCGTTGCTGTGTTACAATTTATAGGCTGACTAATGATTTCCTGTGGTTGTGTTGCTTCTTTGTATTGGAGTTGTGGTTTAAATAATTATTTGAACAAATCATATGGAATTTGATGATCGGTTTAAGGTCGGCAAGATTCTTGCATGCAATTTCGGGTAATCAAAATAGAGAAGGTATATTAATAGTTGACGAAAGTAGGTAAATACCTACGTGCCGTAAGATGTTCAAAATAATTAAGTCAGTTCCATGTATGGAGAGGCCATTATTATGTTTGTTTTGTTTTTGTATAAAAATAGTGAAGCAGTTCATAGAATACCTACATCTAATTCCATTCCTGCCAGTTTTCAAATCTGTTTTGCAATAAATTGGCTGTGACATACGGGCGGACAGACAGACAGACATTGCGAATCTATAAGGGTTCCGTTTTTACAATATTTGGCTACGGTACCCTAAAAAACACAATACTGCTCTACTAAGCGCAAAAGCCGTATCTCAACTAAAGCGAGTTACGAGATAATTGAAGTTTAGTAAAAGTTGATTTCTTATATTTATTTATGAATGTTTATTGTTTTTATAGGTATAATTATTATGGTAAAGGTTTCGAAATACGTCGCCGTTTTTAGGGGTTGTGAGTGATTTGAGAGAGAGGAGGGGAGGTCTTGAAACCACCCTCACCATTTTCACTTGCCGGAAATACTTGGTTTCCTCTGAAAAAAAAAATCTCCAAACATCCGTGTCATGGCACTGCCAACTTCCACATTCATCACACTAGTTTAATAAACTAAGGTTGCCGGAGCCCTGCGAAGGGCTCCTATTTTCGGATTAAGGGTCAAAAGAGAACCTAACATAACCTATTTAGTTACTTATTACAGTCGCACCTAACCCTAGGCACTCGAAAGCAATGACGCACAAATTTGACATTAGCTGTCAATATGATCATTCCAAGATGGCAGTTTTGCGTTTCGTTTCACGTTTTTCACATAAAACAGAAAATAGACATTTGTAAAACTGTACTAAAGTATTAAAACTACGTTCCGTTTTGCATGATTGCCGGAGTATTAATGAAATTTTGGAAATTGTTTAAAAATATTTAGACGCACTCCGGCAGCCAAAATTACTATTAGGTGATTAAAACGAACTCCCTTAAGCCCCCTACACTACCAATACCCTCAAATTCAGGCGACTTGTTTCGAAACCCAACCCATTATTATTTTTCAAAATAGATGAAACATCAAAAATATATGTGGATATACCTTATTCATGAGATACTGCTATGTCGCTTATTAAATTATAGAATTAGAATTTGAGTTACTGCTTTTTCGTTAGCTCTCGTCATACATGTTTGTATGGAAAAATATATAAAAATCTTTCGCTTCAAATATGTGTTGTTTCAAAGAAAATAAATATTAAAATATATTTATTTCTATTCATTTATAATTTATTAACCAAATACAGAGTTTACAGCTCATCAAAACTTAGCTGTCTGCTACAACCCGGCAGGTTTTCTTTATTCTCATCGAATGTTAAAGGCAGTGGGTGAGGTGATAAGACTTATTATTTGCTGTTGTTCACGAGGCACAGTTTCATTTACTTTCCTTTTACGGCTTGGTATTGTAGAAATTTCAAGCACTGATGAAACATTTTCCTCTCCGTGATCTCGCAATGCCATCCGAAAACGAAAATCAACAATTTCAGGCAACTGCCAATTCATATAAAACGCCACAAGCTTCTCCCAGAAAACATCATCTCTTTCTATAATTTCTATTTTTAGTGGTATACTTTCGCCACTCCACACAGCAAATAAACACTTTTGTTTGCGTGTAACGTGGCGTTGCCCCTGAATTTGGTAATAACAATTACAATATTGGTTTAGACTAGTCAGTTCACTTTTTTATCATGTTTCCATATTTGTATTTTATTTGCTCTTATACTATTCTCCAGGCCATTCTTATATGCAACTTTAGAACATTAAATTTCCACAATCGTGTTTGGACCTATTAATCCATCTGGTGTGGCACCAATAATCGAATAATCCACAAGGCTCGATTGTTACATTTTCTTGCTTCGCCAGTTGTTGCAAAGCCAGTTGTTCATTTTAGATTCCATGCGCAACTGATTTTACATTGCAAATATTTTATTTGTACAAAATATTTTTTACTAAGTTGGCTTTACTGCTGTTATCTCTTCTTTTTACCACTATACAAAAATTTCAATCTGCCAACATATTCTTACGCAATTCGAACCAGTCACTGCTATCCCTCTTGTAATTTTTGCTTATCACTACGGAATTTGAGTCAAATTTGTTAAAAAAATTGTTTGGCATTTCTTGGCTAGCTCTTGAACAGATCGTGTTAGGAATGACTGAAGTCAAATGTGTGTAAGACGTTGCAGAACTGTTATCTTTAACTTCACTGTAATTACAATAACGATAATTACTTACGTACTTTATTATTAAAAAAATACTATATCTTGTGTTATAGCAAACAGAGAAGTCACCTTCTTACTTATAAATGATTGATTTAAGAAATTAAAAAGATATTAGATGTACTGAGACATACCTAATAGTTTATGAATAATCAAAGTTTTACCCGATGTACCTAAAAACGTTTATGTTCAAAACACAATAATACAACATTCGTTACCGCTTGTGTGCGGATTGCGGAGCGCCATATTAGCGCTGTCATCATTATTGTTCGCCGTGGCGGCATCTTAGCGCTCCAGGCGCTCTGACAAGCTAATGAATTTGAAATATAGGTGCATAAAATGATTCGATTTTATGTTATTACTCTTTCAAAAATTGAAAACTGTGGCAGCTATGTATTGTGAGAATAATTTATATAATTATATTATGCATAATCGATAATATATAAGTAACATAGTTAGTCATAAAAGACTCTTATGAAAATAATTTGTGTAAAAATGTTACATATTTCATAATCACTTGGCCATGGATGAATTTCTATTTTATTACGACGCTTTCTTGTACAAATCCTTCGTAGAACTTCATTTCTCTAATTGTCCATATTTTATTCTTCTAATTATATATTTATAAGCACAGAAACAATAACACATTAAACGCAACAAGAGTATAAACTTAGGTCCTAATTATATGTGCCCATAGTTACATGAAAAGCCTATTTGATTCAAAGTATTCAGTCTATAACATAAAACATGAAATTACGAACTCAAATCGGCGTATTATAATAACAAACAGGTTTACGTAAAATTTCGTGCAGCGGAGACGCAAGCGACATGACCTATCTCTCACAGGGCTCATAGCCGAATGATGAGGTGTGGGCGGGGCGTAAACTAGCAACTGACACTCAGTACACCTCTTATGCTAATAAGGTTTAAATTGCTGAAGCGTTTGATATTGATGGGATCTACCGAGCGTCAAAATCATAGACGTTTGGCAGATTTTATTTAATTTTACAAAATATACAGGTATAATATGAAAATAAATAGGGTAATTCTTTAGTTCATTAGATTTCCTACAATATTATCAAAAAAAATACGACAGCTTACGATCAAAATATTGCAAACAGTGAGACGAAAGATTATTTTCTGCCTCGATTTTGTGATTTTTTTACCGTGATTCTATTTTACGTACATGAAAAATTCTTTCAAAAGTCTTTTGTTCAGACTTTTGACTTTAAGCTCTAATTTTTGCTAGTTTGTAATATGTACCGTTATGGCTAGATGCGCGACGAAAAATTAGGAGTTTCACGGCTTCTGAGGTATAACAGCGCCTTAACAGATATCAATATTTGGTAAAGGTTTCGTTTGGGTCTTAAATATGACGGTTTGGCACAAATATTCGTTTTATCATCTTTTAGGTAGTGTTACTGTCAAAATAATTAACTGAATAGACAAACAATGGTCTAATACCATCAGGATCGATCGGTACCCCGCAATGGTACTGCTACTAATCTTGAAATCTAGCGCCTTTATAGATACTCTTTGGCAAAATGGTAAGTGTCGCAGATAACAGTTAGATGGAGTTCAAAATAATCTATTTTTGATGCGTCTGTCATGGACCGACAGGAACATCTCGAGACGAAGAAGCAGCTCGTTACCACCCTTGTGTTTTCCATCTTTCTTTACGGCGCAGAGACTTGGACCCTCAAAAAAGCTGACCGACAACGCATTGATGCATTTGAAATGTGGTGCTGGCGAAAAATGCTTGGAATTCATTGGACAGAACACCGTACCAATGAATCTTTTCTAGCCAAGCTTAAGCTACAGATGAGACTCAGCACAACATGCTTACGGAGGAGTTTTGAGTTCTTTGGCCACATTGCCAGAAATAGAGGTGATAACTTAGAAAAGCTGCTGATAACGGGCAAGGTGGACGGGAAGAGACCCAGAGGCAGAAGCCCCTTGCGCTGGTCTGACCAGATCCGCTCTGCTTTGAACACCTCGGTCTACGATGCCATCCACGCTGCCGAAGATAGAGTGAGCTGGCGCAAGATAGTCCAGGTAAAAGTAATCCTAAAAAGCCACGACCCTCAGCATTGAGGATAAACGACGCAAGGAGGAGGAGTCATTCAACATCTTTAGTTTGATATTATGATGATTGACATACTCGAATGTAAGTAATTGAAATGACTGTATCTCTTCTTATGCCATTGAAAATAATGAGGCGTGAATTAATACTTTGGTCTGTAAAACTTACGTAATAGGCTCACTTGAGAAGTTTCAATTGCAACTTTCCACATCACCACTCCAATAACGATTGCTACTAACAATAATAATCTCCCATTACATATCAACTCGTATCATCCTTCCTTTATCCCACCAGAATGTAACATCGCCATATTATCTCATGAATATCTTATGGTCCTCACACGCAATGTTATAGCCCCCTGTATATCTAACAGATTTGTCACAGAACTTGTTTGAAAGCTCTTGATTGTATTAGTGGCGTTGTATCACTATCACAGTGTGAATTATCGTTACTTACTTGAAACCCGAGATACATTGCCGTATCGGTTTCTTATCGAATTCTAGAAGTATATATCCCTAATATCCGACAAACTAGTATCTATAACGTCGCCGCCTATCTTTAGTTGAAAGAACAAATATTGTCGTACCGTTACCATATCGATATATTATCGAAACTCGCTCGTTACATTACCGACGATTTATAGTCTGTCGTCGGTTTCGGGGCTCTACACTGTTTAATGGATTTGTTGGCTAACTTGTTTGACAGCTGTCGAAAATGTCAAAGCCAAACATTATTTTGATTTCACGTTAAATCTTATGCTTTTTGATTTTTGAGGGCTTTCCTTATCTGACTGTTGACGATTCTGTTTCGATTGGTTCAAGTTGATAGTAGATTTTTTTGAATGGAATGTATGACTCATTTGAAGTATTGAATATGGTTGCTTGTGGCTTACTGTACAATGCATACAATAGTTGCTTTGAAAATATTCTCCTCAACACAAATAGTGACAAGAGGTGTTGTTTATGATTCGTTGAGCTCGGTGTATGCGCGGGCAAAAAATATGTTATAGTAATGTTATTTTGGTTTGTCAGATACAATTGTGGTGTTGCTCCGTCAGATTATATTGTTACTAGCTTATGAGTAATCCAAGATTTGTTCTGGAAGGACTGATTTTTTCGTTCGATACTTAGGTGCTGCAAGCATTCAAAAGGCTAACTAACATTCTACTAGCTAAAACGCCGCTTTTCCAGTAATGAAACATCCTTTTAATTAAAAACTGCGAACATTTTCTCCATTGATTACAAAGCTAACACAAATTCTAAATCAAAGCTCCATTCGCCAAAGATCTGTAGTATTTCAGCAGCTATTTGCTAACCAAATACAAAGCTAAGTAAGATACTTTTGAATGTTGCCGTTTCATAACTAGAATTTAAACACAGCGGTATTTGAAATACATTCAGTTATGCAATTTCAATGTACCGCTGAAAGCATTTTAAGTGATTTCTGTTGCTAGGGATTAAGCTAAAATAAATTGATTGACGCAATGTTATTCTGAGAGCGAATTGTTCCGTTTATAGAGTTCGTTATTTATTTAGTGGCTATTTGAATTGACTCTATTGTTAGTCCGTTGGTATGATATTGTTATGTATTAGTTGTGTTATGGGGGTATAATTTAGGGAAGAAACAGACAGCTGGTTTACCGAATATCGGAACTGGCTTAGACGGTCTTCACTAAGTCGTCAATCTTAATTATGACGAAGATCTTTGACAACAAACGGGGAGTCAGTAATCTCAACTATTTGTCACCGGTCTTAGTTATAGAACCACACTTAATACTTTATATTGAACAGTTCAGGCGGCATATGATTGTTCAAGAAGCTACTTTACAAAATTTGGTTGGAATAAAAAGCGGGTCTAGGGGTTAAAAAAGGGAAGTAAACGTCTTGGTTGCAACCGAGATGATTTTACACGTCTTCATGTAAACTTACGTAACTCACCTTTTAGTACATTTTCTTACGAATAGCAAGTAAGTTACCTTTTCTTAACTCTACATGTGGATTAACTTATTTGAGTCGTCTAAGTTAAGTTGGAAAAGAGTCTTAGGAGTAAGGTATGTAACTATCATTCCTAAATGGCGTTATCGAAAAAATATGAGCGTACACGTCTTATACGAGTAAGGATCACTATAACAAATGTTACAGTAATCTCGCAGCTTGAAACAAGCCAGGAGGTTACAGTTTATCCTCTTTCGAACCCTTTTACGATTATTGTCTGGTGAGTCGTACGGAAACATGCACTGCGAGTTTTGTTACTGAAAACCATAATTATATTGGATACTTCTACTGATTACATTACTTCGGATGTGGGTTCTGTACCGAAAGGGACCCTTTTAATAAGTCTGACGTCCGTCTGTCTGTCACTGGGCAGTTTATTATGCACTGTCACAAGTAGAGATTTTAAATCTTTTACTGAATGTGTGTTGGATATTCTTTTGCCGCCATTAAAACTGTAATCTATCTTGTATGAAAATGCGAACGCCTTTTACAAGTCCGACTCGCACTTCATGGGTTTGAGCTTAAGCCTGTGCTTTTTTAAAGCTGTTAGCAGAGAGGCAAAGTTGTATAGTTCAATATTTTACCAGGATATACAATTTGCAATTTATTCGATACTGCCGAGAGTCCCTGTAGCTGTCAAGGGAGGCATATTGGTCTGATACTAATTGCTTTGCTGTAGGTCATAGGTTTAATTCCTACACAAGACAAAGTATTGAGTTATGCGTTACTTGTTTCGTCTGGGCATCAGTAGCTAATATGTTTGAACAACTGTGGTAACTTCGTCCTTCTTTATATTAAAAAGTAGCGAAGTTCAATTTTATTGAGGGACACTTATTAAATACAGCTAATATAAATATACAGACTTATAATTCAAAGCATTTCAGTTCTTTCATTGCTTTGCCTCATAATTTTTATTCTCCAAGTAAGTAAGTAGGTACCCGTCTTTTCTAAACTTTTGCCGACAGAGTTATGGTTTCCTTTTGAATGAGCATTTAAGTCTATTTAATAGCGAAGAAATGTTTTTTTGAAGATAATTTTATTCACTCTTCATTTGTTGTTATTAAAAAGTAATTGCTGTTTACGGTACGGATAGCCTAGTGGCTTAAGCGGTCGGTTCGCAATTTTTATTGCACAAGTTGCAAATTGGTATATATTGACTTTTTTCCCGAATTGTCAATTGTGAATGTGTCTAAGAGGTACGCTAAACAATATGAGCATTAAGAGTATGGCAGAAACATAAACCACGGCAATTTGCCATATTCGTCTCAATATTAATCCTAAAGTTAAACTTAGACACAATCTCCCACGCAAAACGTATTGTAGAATTCTGCATTCCGCATCTAGATAGGTCATCATAATATCAGTCCTTGTTTTTTTTTTTAGTAATAGGCGGCAAACAAGCAGACGGATCGCCTGATTGTAAGCAATTACCGCCGCCCATGACAAAAGCAACACCACAGGAGTCACAAGTGCGTTGTCGCCCCTTGGGGTTGGGAAAAGGGATAGGATGAGGGAGAAGGAATAGGGGATAGGGCCTCCGGCACTCTCACTCACCGAACAAAACGCAACAGTTTAGGTACGGTTACTTTACGTTGATTTTCTGTGAGAGGGTAGTTCGTCCCCGGTCGAGCCGGCCCATTCATGCTGAAATCAGCAAGGCTCTATCGACTACCTGTAAAAGTTAAGTTTTTGTTTATACAATTAACGCAGCAGGGGGTAAAGTAAACCTATTTCCGTCAATCGAGCATATTACAATGCACTCTTAGAATATATTAACACTTATCTAATAACAGTACTTACTCAATACGCATATGCAAATATCATGTCCATCTTCGCACAAGACCCCGACCTGCATAATCTCACAAATAAAAAAAAAATAAAAGTACCCCCAATTTCTAAAACCAAAAAGTTACAAGTAAAAAAATATTCATGTCATCACCGCTTTGACATGCAAATGTCTTCAAACATTAAAAATACATCGTATTAAGTATATGGCGTTTTCTCTCTACGATGTTATTTTTCGATGGGAAAAAACATGTGTCGGAAAATCCGTATTCCCGTTTACAATATTAAACGGGTAATGAATACGATATTGAGTAATTACAAGTGTGTAAGCGTTTAGACGGTTTACGACCAGGTTTTGCTACGGGCGATGTATATTTTGAAAGAAAATAAACGCAACACATTCCCCTAGGGGTGTTCGCAGTTCGGGTTGTTTCTTTATTCTCTTTGTATTGGTGAGGACTTGATTTCTTTACCGTGTTTGATGCAGTTTATTCCTTTAATTTTAGACGGCGAGGTGTTAAATTCTCGTACGTGTACCTTGTAATTTATCTTGAGGACAAGAAGCAAGACAGTGTCATACGGGACTTCAATATAGACGGAGACCTATTATTTCATTATAAGATCTATCAGAAGAAACTAATAATAAAGTAGGTACTTGTACTAGGAATGATGATTGATGATGACTAACAATAACACTTGCAACAACCCGAATCAATAATAATATAATAAAATAAAAACTACTTTAAGTTTTATTGCTCAAACTTGGATGAGACCAAACGGGCAATACCAACATCCGTGCAGACATTTTTTTTCAAAATCGTTTACGTTTTGAGTGACGTAGTGCTGAGGTATAAAAATCAAAAAAGTAAAACCAAATCGAGAACCTGCTCCTATTTTTGATCACAATACCTAACTACTTCCCTGTATTGTGCTCATATTTGTCACCTGTTTTCTGCAGATGGCAGCCAGCTAGCACGTGTCTCGTCTCAAGTTTAGTGCCCGCGATCATAACGTAAATAACATGCAGAACAGAACGACTCACAGTCGGGGCTCCTTGGGAACATTTGATTGGTAAAATTTGAATGGGCCCCGACTGTGAGCCGTTCTGTTCTGCATTACAATTCTAAACTACTGGCCTTGTTTCTTTCTTTTTAGTTTTTATTATTTTTTACGCAGTCGGGTTTTTTGTTTTTCTTTAAATTATTTTTTTATATTGCCTATATCTTCAATAATATTAGCCCAAAAACAATAATAGTAAACGACAACCAACGACAAATATACCAACCATAATATTCTCCTGTGGGAACGTGAAATTCTTACAAGCAAGAATGACGGTATCAATACGCGTTAGGTACGTAGGTAGTAAACGGGAATACGGATTTTCCGACACATGTTTTTTCCCATCGAAAAATAACATCGTAGAGAGAAAACGCCATATACTTAATACGATGTATTTTTAATGTTTGAAGACATTTGCATGTCAAAGCGGTGATGACATGAATATTTTTTTACTTGTAACTTTTTGGTTTTAGAAATTGGGGGTACTTTTATTTTTTTTTTATTTGTGAGATTATGCAGGTCGGGGTCTTGTGCGAAGATGGACATGATATTTGCATATGCGTATTGAGTAAGTACTGTTATTAGATAAGTGTTAATATATTCTAAGAGTGCATTGTAATATGCTCGATTGACGGAAATAGGTTTACTTTACCCCCTGCTGCGTTAATTGTATAAACAAAAACTTAACTTTTACAGGTAGTCGATAGAGCCTTGCTGATTTCAGCATGAATGGGCCGGCTCGACCGGGGACGAACTACCCTCTCACAGAAAATCAACGTAAAGTAACCGTACCTAAACTGTTGCGTTTTGTTCGGTGAGTGAGAGTGCCGGAGGCCCTATCCCCTATTCCTTCTCCCTCATCCTATCCCTTTTCCCAACCCCAAGGGGCGACAACGCACTTGTGACTCCTGTGGTGTTGCTTTTGTCATGGGCGGCGGTAATTGCTTACAATCAGGCGATCCGTCTGCTTGTTTGCCGCCTATTACTAAAAAAAAAAACAAGGACTGATATTATGATGACCTATCTAGATGCGGAATGCAGAATTCTACAATACGTTTTGCGTGGGAGATTGTGTCTAAGTTTAACTTTAGGATTAATATTGAGACGAATATGGCAAATTGCCGTGGTTTATGTTTCTGCCATACTCTTAATGCTCATATTGTTTAGCGTACCTCTTAGACACATTCACAATTGACAATTCGGGAAAAAAGTCAATATATACCAATTTGCAACTTGTGCAATAAAAATTGCGAACCGACCGCTTAAGCCACTAGGCTATCCGTACCGTAAACAGCAATTACTTTTTAATAACAACAAATGAAGAGTGAATAAAATTATCTTCAAAAAAACATTTCTTCGCTATTAAATAGACTTAAATGCTCATTCAAAAGGAAACCATAACTCTGTCGGCAAAAGTTTAGAAAAGACGGGTACCTACTTACTTACTTGGAGAATAAAAATTATGAGGCAAAGCAATGAAAGAACTGAAATGCTTTGAATTATAAGTCTGTATATTTATATTAGCTGTATTTAATAAGTGTCCCTCAATAAAATTGAACTTCGCTACTTTTTAATATAAAGAAGGACGAAGTTACCACAGTTGTTCAAACATATTAGCTACTGATGCCCAGACGAAACAAGTAACGCATAACTCAATACTTTGTCTTGTGTAGGAATTAAACCTATGACCTACAGCAAAGCAATTAGTATCAGACCAATATGCCTCCCTTGACAGCTACAGGGACTCTCGGCAGTATCGAATAAATTGCAAATTGTATATCCTGGTAAAATATTGAACTATACAACTTTGCCTCTCTGCTAACAGCTTTAAAAAAGCACAGGCTTAAGCTCAAACCCATGAAGTGCGAGTCGGACTTGTAAAAGGCGTTCGCATTTTCATACAAGATAGATTACAGTTTTAATGGCGGCAAAAGAATATCCAACACACATTCAGTAAAAGATTTAAAATCTCTACTTGTGACAGTGCATAATAAACTGCCCAGTGACAGACAGACGGACGTCAGACTTATTAAAAGGGTCCCTTTCGGTACAGAACCCACATCCGAAGTAATGTAATCAGTAGAAGTATCCAATATAATTATGGTTTTCAGTAACAAAACTCGCAGTGCATGTTTCCGTACGACTCACCAGACAATAATCGTAAAAGGGTTCGAAAGAGGATAAACTGTAACCTCCTGGCTTGTTTCAAGCTGCGAGATTACTGTAACATTTGTTATAGTGATCCTTACTCGTATAAGACGTGTACGCTCATATTTTTTCGATAACGCCATTTAGGAATGATAGTTACATACCTTACTCCTAAGACTCTTTTCCAACTTAACTTAGACGACTCAAATAAGTTAATCCACATGTAGAGTTAAGAAAAGGTAACTTACTTGCTATTCGTAAGAAAATGTACTAAAAGGTGAGTTACGTAAGTTTACATGAAGACGTGTAAAATCATCTCGGTTGCAACCAAGACGTTTACTTCCCTTTTTTAACCCCTAGACCCGCTTTTTATTCCAACCAAATTTTGTAAAGTAGCTTCTTGAACAATCATATGCCGCCTGAACTGTTCAATATAAAGTATTAAGTGTGGTTCTATAACTAAGACCGGTGACAAATAGTTGAGATTACTGACTCCCCGTTTGTTGTCAAAGATCTTCGTCATAATTAAGATTGACGACTTAGTGAAGACCGTCTAAGCCAGTTCCGATATTCGGTAAACCAGCTGTCTGTTTCTTCCCTAAATTATACCCCCATAACACAACTAATACATAACAATATCATACCAACGGACTAACAATAGAGTCAATTCAAATAGCCACTAAATAAATAACGAACTCTATAAACGGAACAATTCGCTCTCAGAATAACATTGCGTCAATCAATTTATTTTAGCTTAATCCCTAGCAACAGAAATCACTTAAAATGCTTTCAGCGGTACATTGAAATTGCATAACTGAATGTATTTCAAATACCGCTGTGTTTAAATTCTAGTTATGAAACGGCAACATTCAAAAGTATCTTACTTAGCTTTGTATTTGGTTAGCAAATAGCTGCTGAAATACTACAGATCTTTGGCGAATGGAGCTTTGATTTAGAATTTGTGTTAGCTTTGTAATCAATGGAGAAAATGTTCGCAGTTTTTAATTAAAAGGATGTTTCATTACTGGAAAAGCGGCGTTTTAGCTAGTAGAATGTTAGTTAGCCTTTTGAATGCTTGCAGCACCTAAGTATCGAACGAAAAAATCAGTCCTTCCAGAACAAATCTTGGATTACTATCTTTCGTATAAAATACGCCCACCAAAGGTAAAACCTAAAATTATCATGCAACGCAACTTCGGTGGGATGGATCGTTTGAAGCTTTGCGAGGATGCCCGTAGCATTGATTGGTCTCCTCTGTACTCATCAGATTGTGTAGATGACAAAGTTAAAATTTTGACAGATAAGTTAACTCACCTGTACGACGAGCATGCACCAATCCTTGCCATTAAATTAAAGCACCTACCCGCACCTTGGCTTACGGACGAAATTAAAATTCTTATGAAAAAGAAAGCAGCTGCCAAGGCGAAGTATAAATGTCGTCCAACCCCTGGAAATTTGGAAAAATACACAAGTGCCAGAAATCTCTGCAATAAGGTGTGTAGGAAAGCACAGCGCCATCACATTCACAACTCTGTTGAAAACGGAGACCCAGTTAAAATCTGGAAATTTCTTAGAACACTGGGAGTTGGTAAGTCTCGCAATGACACAATCTCCAAAGATATAAATATAGATTCGCTTAACGCACATTTCACTGCTTCACCCAACTTTGATGGGAAAACAAAATCAAACACGTTACAAGATCTTTCATGTATCCCAACTCCCAGATACTCACCTTTTGTTTTCGAGCAATTTTCCTGTTGTGGTGTTAAAAAGAGCATCATTTCAATCTCATCCAATGCTGTTGGTAATGACTGCATCAGTCGAAATATGATCCTACCCATCCTAGATGAAATCCTCCCTGTCCTTTGTCATA